>OX637279.1:5641816-6916816 GCA_951799465.1 Leptophobia aripa
TTAAATTACTAAAAAATATTGGCTCGTGATAAAAAAGTAAAAATTTAGGTTTGTATGTATTTTTAATGCCACATTATAAAAAAATAAAAACAAAGTGAACAAACCTTATCACTTGGCGGTATGGAAAATAAATATTGGCAGATTCTCATACCTACTGAATACGCATAAAAATCGGTCAAGCCGTTTCGGAGTAGTACGGTAACGGAAACTCTGTATTTCTTTAGTAATACTTAATGACAATATAAATATCATTAGCAATAACATACTGATACAAAAATTAACAACAATTGTCAGTATGACATTATTTTACATAATATTTTAATATTAAAGGGTATTTAAATTCCCAAATGAAAGCCCAAAATACTCATGAATACAATTAAAAATTTTGTGTTAATGTTGACAGCGATCTTTCGTCAGCGCAGCATGTGCCAAACAACATTTGCATTATAATTAGCCAACTGAATTAAGCGTAGGGCTGCCAACTGTTGAAATAATACAAAAATGTTCTGTACCTGTGAATTATGCACTCTTTCTCTCTCTAACACGCTTTCTTTTCTCTTTTTCTTTCCTTCGCTGTCACTCTCTTTATTCGTCTTATTCCCATGCACGAGACATGTTCTCTCGCATAGACACATTTATTTTACTTGGATACATTTTCAATTGTTTGTTATATTTTTTTGGCCGTCCTCATTTTTATTATATAATAAATGTCTTAGACCATGTGTCGATACTGACAAATGCCTATCTTTTTTCACACCTTTCTATATTTCTTCTTTGACCAGGTTTTGTCTTCGACCTTTTCGCCTGGCCTTATACACCAATTTCTAAGGTAACAAAGCATAGCGTGGTGGAACCTGCTCCATTTTTAACACGTTATTCATTCAGCCTTGTTACTAATGATATACGTTACTTACTAAATAATTCGATAATTGACAACCCTAACAGCCTGGCCACCGAAAATAATTAACATTCTCCTCCACTGAATTAATATTAAGTATTTGTACCTAACAAATTGGAGTAAACAACGGCCTCTAAGGTCGGCAAAAATGTGAATAAGGAAATTATTCACCATTTTAAGGAACAAACGACCAGATGGAATGGCATTGATCCCTTGGGGTATAGGGACGTGTTTGAGATGTAACTTGTGTTGACACTAGTGTTTAGCACTGTGCTACCTTGCTATGACAAAAGCAAGGCGAGGCTGCAGAGCAGGCGGAAAATGGGAAAAGGTCAAAGTACTAAAATCTTTCCTCCAACTATGATTTTGTTCCATTTGGAGTAGAGACCCTGGGGTATAAGTGCACAGGCGCTTATTAAGGAATTAAGTAGGCTCCTGGTAGTACCGATGATCCAAGAGCTGTTTCTTTTCTCGCTCAGCGTATAAGCATCGCGATACAGCAAGGAAATGCTGCCAGCATTGTGGGTACTCTGCCACAAGGTCCAAACTTTTTAAATTTGTTTTAGTTGTGTGTTTTTTTTTATTTTATTTTAAGTTATATTTAATTTAGGTTAATGTTAAGAATGTTTATGTTAAATATCAATATGATTTTGATTTGGTATTCTATGAAAGAGCTTTCGGGTAAATCACGGGTAGTGTATATACAGAGATCACTTTGAATTGAAAAATATTATCCGTTCAAATCGGTAGTTATGCAGCAGTGAAATTTATTTTCATTTAGAGAGCTGCATAGCCTGAGAGCTATGGCCAATAGCTAATAGCGTTTTGTCGAACACTTATTTTGTTTTTAAATAAGGCCGTTTCAATATGTGTTGGTTATTCCTTTGTCAGTTAATATTAATCGAGCATCTTTTAAATATGTCAAGGAGCTGAGCCGTGAGCGCGGCTTTAATAAAAACAGGCTTAAAACTCATTTGTTTCTTGTTGACAGCGCTAAGTTCGCTTTATTGTACAGTGCTGAACAGTAGAATAATAAAAATAACAAATCCACCTCACTCACACTACCACAGCAACACCAATACCCACACTAAAAACACTGACATTAAATGCTCGTTACTTTAAAATACTACAAGTTTTTATTTATATATATATGTTTACTTACTTTTATAATATATGCTGATATTTAGTACTCAACATATTAACGAGGAAAGCTATGCTACTCAGAGGACCGGTGAGCCACACCCACCAAAACACTCCTCCCGTGAAACCCGGAACTGTGGGTTATGGAGAATACTGGTGTCGTGTTTGCATTCTACCAGAGATTCTGCGGAAATGATTGTATACTGGACTATTGATAGGTACCAAGAAATCCGCTGTGTTTGCGACTGAAAAAGAACTAGCCCACGTTCGATCTAGCGGTATCAAAACAACAGAAGCATATCAAGATACCATTCTTGAGAATTTAATCCACTTAATAAAATCATGTTTAATAAAAAATGTTCGATGTTACAAAATCGTTCCAGACTGAACTGAACTGAGAGTTTTTATAGAAGAGGGGGCAAAGGAGCAGGACGCACACCATAAAGTTGAAGTCGCCGCCAATAGACACTTACGTGGAAGCTCGTGAGTGCGTTGCCGGCTTTTATTCACTCGCAATTATGTTAATTACAAATGACATTAATACTGAAACAGTGCACTTGGAACGAAAACACGGATCCGGCACGAAAAAACCTACTCCGCGAAAAACGAAAGAAAAGATTTTTTGCTCGGCTTACGTTTTCACCTGCTTTCAATGAAACGACATTTCCATGATCTAAATTCAGATTTTTAAAGAACTAGGTTAGTACTATATTTTTTTATTTTATTAAATTCACTCGCTAATGAATAATCTCAAGTGTGAAAACTGAGCTTTGATATATTAAGGTCAAAAGCACTTAAATCAATGGGCTGACATGAATAAATAAGATACAGCTGACGTCAGACCCAATTAGTAATTAAATAATTTTTTTCTTGCACCGCTACGATAGTACATAGCTTATGTATACTTTTTACATAAGTCAGCGTATTAAACGAGTTTCTGAGCTGCCTAGAATTATACTCATTCGGGTGCGTTGCCGGAACTTAATAGATTAACATAGAGGTGGTTGAAACGTGTAAACCTAGGTAAGGTTTAATAATAGATAAAAACTTTAACTGGAGATCTCATGTTGATTATGTGTGTAATAAGCTGAGAGCAATCCTAGCCAGATTCGCAATACTCAAACATAAGCTTCCCTTCCCGACTCTCAGAATGTTGTACAACGCGTTGGCGGATTCAATCATAGGATACGGGCTTAGCAGTTATGGAAGAACATACAAAACATACATGAAAGATATCCACAACCTGCAAGTTCGAATACTTAAAACCATTGTCCCCAACGGGATAAAAAGTAAACACGACGAGGGGGCTCTGTTTGAGTATTGCAAAATCATGAGCATAAGACAGAAGGCGCAATATTTTCTGGTGTGCGAGGAGATGCACCACGTGAACTCGCTGAAGTTCTGCGAGAGGCCACAGTACCTGCGCATGTTAAACTACATGCCCAGATACGTAGTGCCTCGTTGCAACAACAGCTACGGCGAGCGCACGTGGGAGTATCTCCTACCCCTTTATCTCAATAAATTAGACTCGGACACCCACGCTAAACTGTTGTCTGCACCCGAAAAAACCAAGCAGTTTTTAAAAGGCATGTTTTTGATGCAACGTGGGGATGACGCGGGATAGGGTGGGTGTCCTCTTCGCATTTCTGGTTGGATAAGGTTAGTTGAGTGAACAACGCCATGGACAAACCGTTGCGCGGTTTTTAATGCCGTATAGATTAAGATGTATGAAAAAAAATTGTTTTTGGATTTGAATAAATAAAAAAAATAAAAAAAGATGAGTAAGCTCGTATGGCTCTAACGATCTCAGTCTTAAATTGAACAGTCTTTAAGTATTCCTTTTAATAGATAGCCTCAATCTACCTTTTTTGCCCAGGATACCATCCATGTTCTATTTTTGGGCGTGCATATCGTTATTTAGAAAGCACCATCACGGCAAACACAGCCACTATTTCAGTAGTACGATAAAGATTCGTATCGTCAACAAAATAAAAAGTTATAAAAAATTTCGACTCTACATTTACTGCCAGTTCCCAAATCGAGGGCGTAGAGCGGACGAGAAGAACTGGCAAGAAACTCTCCGCCACTCCTTTAAATCGCCAAGCATGTTTAGCAAGCACAACACGTTTGTAAAGATCTGCATCAGTATATTAAATAAAAACAATAAAAAATAAACCTTTACTATTAACGGTGTGCATAGAGAAATAGCAGCACACATTTACGTTATAGTGACCCGCAAACACACAGAACACCGAGACTAATACAGGAAAAAAATATTACCATAGCAACACAAATTGAAGTCCAACAAGTCACAATATAACATAACATTATTATGAATTAATCATACTTCTCATTTGTCGTAATATTTTAAAACATATCGTGGCGTAATAATTTATACAAAGTGAAACTTAAAATCGTTTATTTAATCATAAAACTTATATTTTACATTTTATAAAAGGTGCTTTCGAATGTTTTATCCTTATAATGGATGGAATTAAAACTGTCAGTGCATTACGTGATTTATATTCATACACATTATGGGATATGGGGTTTGGAAAATCCAATCGATAAGACTATTTTCCTAACCATAATCGATCAACCAAAGTCAAACTATGTAGGCTTCTCAAGTTTCCCAACCGAAGTTCGCACCCATGTTCCTTTCATAGGAACTACATGTTTTCATGTTATATGAATAGAAATTCCCCCAACTTTAAGGTTTTACCCAACGGTTTATAAGAATTTATTAAATTCTTGATACGTTTTCAGAAAATGGAACTATGTGTAAAATTATTTGATTGATCATTTTGTATCATCGATTTATAATTTATCAAATATAAAATGTTATTTACATTAAATAATAAAAAATAAATTTTACTACAACCCTATAATAATAATATAAAGTACGACATTATTGAAACATTCATATTAAATATATTAGTTATTACCTTTAAAAAAAATCTAATAATTTTTAATTTACACATAGTTTTTAGATACGTATGCGTTTTTTTTACTTTTAAAATTACCGATTGTTTAAAGTACTGGTAACATTTTCTTCTATTGGAACTGAAATGAGTATCAAATCAAACAACAGACAAAAAACTGAAATAAAATCATAAATATCTTTATTTACAATAAATGTAAAAGTTTAGGTAACCATGGTAGGTTACCTAAACTATGGTACACTTAAGAATCGTCAAAAAAACGGTTTAAAAAAATTTTGACTACACTACTGTCAATTCCCAAATCAAGGACGTAGAATGGAATTATTTTTTTCATGTCATAATTAAAAAGTTAATACGAAGTCTCAATAGTTAACTACGCATGCAAAACCACGAACGTTGGATAGTTGAATAGCGTTCCCCTCGCGAATATGCTTACAGAAAAATCAACTTTACTCCTGTAACATTTAGATTATTTTTGTTTATAGCCAATTTCGTCAGTCAATAAGCCACTTCGACGCCTTTTAGTCTAGACTGGGGAGTCTAAGCTTATGAATGATTTTTTATCACAGGATGTTGTCATTAACAAATTATACCTGAGTTTATTATATATTACATAAACTCAAATATATTCAAGAAGGTATGTATAAGACATATTTGAATTGTTTTTTGTTACATTACCACCGGTTCAAAATGCTCTCTGCTGTTTTAAAATAAATATTTCAAATACAATTATGTTACTTGCACGGGTTATTCAAATTATAAAAGCATTCAAGGATTTAACTGTCCTAGGCTAAGGTGACACATTACAAGACTGTTTGTCCTTGAATATTCTTTAAACTGTATAGTATATTTTTACAACCGTTTTAAACAATGTTTACTATTAAATGTTTAAAGCATTATTTGCAAAATTAATTAAGTTTTTAAAACACTAGTCGTTAATCATAGATAGTTAATTAAAAACAGTAGCATTTAGATCAGTGTTTCCCAACCTTTTTTAAACCATTTATATGTCCCTTATACATTTTTTTATTTTTAAAAGTTTATATTTCACCATTATAAAAGTCTTTATAATGTTTTACCAGTTCTCCCCTCGATTTTCAAATTGCCCCCCAGTGGGGCCCAGTACGACCCAAGTTGGGCAACACTGATTTTGATAGTTTGTTAGATATATGTGTGATATATAATAAAACACGCTGTAAATATTTATGTTTAATATGGAAACGTAGACATAGCAATATCAACATTCTGATATGAAAAATGGTTCATTCATTATATTGAGAAATCTAATAATAAATATTAAATTGGTGTACAGCCTTCTGGACTTTAGGATACAAGCTTATTAAAGAATTAAGCGCCTGGTTGCTAGAACCGCTGACCCAAGATCTGGTGCTTTCCTAAGCGTGGAAATGCCGCCAGCGTTATGAGTACTCTGCCACAAGGACCAAAATTTTACTTAAATTTGTTTATTTAGGTTTTTAATTATTATTATTTTGATCAAATCAATTTAAATATAATATTTACCCTATGTGTTTTATCCGTTATTCTTGTCATTCTTATTATTTCGCTTTTCGGGTTGTCGGTGAAAAGCTTTTAAGAAAGCCCTAATAAATACGTTACACATACTCTTTTCTTTATGTCGTGTGAAATAATTTCGATAAACATACGCGCATTTTAAAACATTGTAATATAATATATCGTTACAATATAAAAATCATAAGCAAATTTAAAAGTGTATTATTATTTATATAGTCAAAAAATTGTTTATACCAGCGGACAACCAAAAGTTGGAATCCGGCGTTTCTCTCATATGTCAATTATGTCACCTTCACATAACAAATGTGTTATGTCATGTCAGCTTAATGACAATGTCATATTCATTGTGAAGGGCTCTATTATCTTTGATACACAGAATATAATAGCATTTGACGGTCAAACTTTGACCTTGTTATTAATCTTTAACCATACATTTTGGCACCTTTGAAATAATTACCACAGGTAATAATAACGTACACTTTATGTCACATTATTTTATAAATATGATGATATACAGGGTGCGGCGAAATGAATATATAATAACTGCATGTAGATGACGTTGTGACGGTCCAGAAGCATATATGATCGTGGGGGCCACATAATTGTTACCACAAGGACACACCTTTTGTAAAATTTAATTTAATGAAACTAAATATTTAAAACCAGCTATTTATTGTCTCTTGTATTCATTATTAAATCCCAAAATTAATAAAAAAATACTTTTATTATCCTACCCTGTATATGGTATATTAGTAGAAATATTTTTTATAGAAGAGGGGGCTAACGAGCACGAGGCTTACAAGAAATGTTACTCACAAGATTTAACACATTTGGTATTGTTTGAATTTAATTTGTCCTTACAAACTTTGGTTGAAATTCTTAGGATTACTAACTTACTAGTATATAGTACAAATGAGACGTCGTAAAGTCTATGATCAATAGCCGCTAGTAAGACTGCCAAACAATATTACAATAAAAAAAATCCCATTCTCCTACATACAATAAAACTTGGACCGGTTTTAACGCAAGTACTGTTTAACAAACCAACATCAAAGTTAAAAGAAAACTACGAACTCCATTCATTTACGGTTAGCCAAGTATTGTTAAATTATTATTACATAACAACTTTATTTTAAGGAACTAAAAGCAAAATTCAACGCTGCAATGGAATAGTGGCATTTAGGAGGTTTGTAAACGATGCAGTTTTAAAACGTGGCATCCAATAAATACAATCATATATCACGATATATATAACTGGTTCACTTAACTAAGATCTACAAAAAAACGCTGGTCTGCTAAAAATGTACTGTATGTTAGATAAATTTTGAAAGTAAATATATACTATTTTTTTTTCTAATCAACACAAGAACAACCTGTAATAGATTTTATTTGGGATACAATGTGATAGTAAGGTTTACTTTACCTTGATTTATTAACATAGTAGATGCTGAAATCTTACATCTCATATACTTATATGTATATTTTACATATAAATGAAAACGATGCATTTAAAATGTTGTATATAAATGGTTAGTGTATGTGCAGCCTATAAACGGGGAGCGCGAGAAAAGCGCAGAATAAAAACTTCTCTCAACCCTCTTAAACTAAACTGTGTGAGATAAAAAGGTATTTTATATTACGCTTCGAAAAAACTTCTGAACAAAAGGTGGGAAGGATTATACGAATATTTGTGTTATGATTATATTGAGACAGGGCTGAATTCATGATCTAATCTAATTTTAAATCAAACAGCATTTAACCTGTTAGAGATTGAATTGGTGATTTTCAGTAAGGCTTAAATCGTGCTTTGCTTTTAGGCCATTGAGCAATCTTGCTGAGTCGATCGGCACAATTACGTGATAAGCAAACCGTTGCACGGTTTGAATGTCAGAAAATTTAAGTTTAAAGATGTTTGAGTTTAGAAAAACAACAGCCAACAGCAGTGTTGTCACTTTAAATAATGTTAAATACATATAGTTAAGAGTATTGGGCTTGCATTTGTTAATAATTTTAGAATGCGTTTTATTATTATAATTATTACATACATAGAATCGTAGAAAAGAATTGTTTACGTCAATATTTTTTTCTTATATCTTTTTTTTTATATATAGAAGAGGGGGCAAACGAGCAGGAGGCCCACCATAAAGGTGAAGTCGCCGCCCATGGACACTCAAGTGGCTGGGAGCTCATGAGTGCGTTGCCGGCCTTTTAGGGATTTATACGCTTTTTTCTTGAAGGACCCTAAGTCGTAGTGGTTCGGAAATACCGTGGCGGGCAGCTTGTTCCATAACGTGGTGGTGCGTTATGGAACAAGTTATAGCGTAATAATATCTATATATATTATTACGCTATATATATATATATATATAGCCTCAAAAATAATAGAATAAGTCCTGCAATGAAGGAGTGGCGGAGAGTTTATTGCCAGTTCTTCTCGTCCGCTCTACGACCTTAATTTGGCAACTGGCCGTAAATGTAGATTCAAAATTTTGTATAACCTTTTGTTTTATGACTATTCTTAAGTGTACCATAGTAACCTATGTAAATAAAAATAATTTTGATTTTATGACTTACGTGAACTATATTTTTTTAAGCGAGATCACTGTTGTACCAATGTCCTTATCTAATTTAGGGCAATTCGTTCTCAAGCTTTTTATATAAAGTCTTTTACGCTATAATAGGAGTTGCTCAACATTTTTTGCTGAATAAAGTTTTTTGACAAATTTGGAGCACCGTTGGAGAGTTTATTTAAAATGCGTATTCATTAATTATATCTCGCGTTTAAATCCGTGCCCCATAGACAGTTTATCATACTATATACAAATAACATTGTTTTAAGTCAAAGTGTAGTGGAAGCTGACATGTAGATTTGAAAAATTGATTTATGTGACAGTGTGGTGTGTCATATCGGTTATTTGTAAAAATAAACTGAAATGTATTTTTAGTTTCATGTAGTGGAAATGGATTTTTAATAGATATTGACGAAATATAAAAATTAAATCAACAGAATCCAACCCTGTACAAACACACCGTATTCCGAACTGTTGTTTGAAAAGGGTCGGGTTTGAAAACTCCGTATTAAGTTATCGGTAACGACCAGACATTGCTTATGACTGAATTTCGTTCCACACTTGCTCTTATCTTTAAAAATATTTGGCTTTTTAAGAATATATAATTTTCATTCGATCATCAAAGGATGAAAACACTTTTGGAGCCTGGAAGATTGTGACTTCCTCTCTTACCATATTTTGGAGTTATTTATACCTGTGATTATATTAATCGAAATAATAAAACGAGTCGTAGCCAATTATATAAACAAAGATTTTATTTTTAAATACATATATAATACAAACATAATATAAACAAACCCAATTTTCCGAAAGCAATCCAACATGTCTATGAAAATATATTATGTATATTAATTAGAAATAATATAGGCCTAATAGCGCCTGTCCTTCCAAATGGATCCGGTTCAGTCACTCATTTAAAAAGGTAATCATAATTGACTGTAGAAGCTTTAAATTCTTAATCCAGAGTTTCATTTAACAGTGGACAGAGAAATACAATTTTATATCGCTTTAAAAGCGTCATATGAGAAAAGTTTGTTTGTGGGATTATAAAATTTTTCATTGTTTCCAATTAAAATGGCGCAATTAGCTTATCTTTATTATTAAAGTTTATTTAATGAGTAAAATTTTAGCGAAAAGAACTTAACTGTGGATTAAAAATATATATATATATATATATTACTCAGACATTTGCTTAAGCACAAGAATTATGTGATATCGTAAACACTGCTTTTTCTTTTTGTGTCCAAAAATGAGATAAACTATAGATATATATTCTTTTAATGAATACTTAGCACCGTCCCACCTTCCTATGACAAGCGCAAAAGCTCGAAGTACAAGAGTCTTTCCTCCAACTTTGATTTAGTTTCCTTTGTAGTAGAGACTTTTGGACTTTGGGGTGCAGGTGCACAGACGCTTATTAAAGAAAGATGTAGGCGCCTGTACCGGTGTCCTAAGTAAGAGCTGGTTTTCGTTCTACGAATAAGCATCGCGACAAAGTGAGGAAATGCCGCCGGCATTATAGGTACTCCACAAAGAACATACTTTTTGAATGTATTTAAATATTGTAATTTAATATGTGTATTATTAATTAATAATTATTATTTATAAAATAAGACTATATATTAGATGTACTGTATTGATGTAATACATAGATCTACTGTAGAAAAACATTAAACAACCGTAATATATACGTAATAAGAGTAAAATTTTACCTGTGTTTGGAGATCAACCGTTAATAAAAGGATTACTTTAAATTATCTCGTCCGACCTGTCCCAATTAAGCTCAATTATTATAAGTCATAAACTTTATTACGGTGCGTACTTGGGTGAATTTTAACCGGGTCAAAGTTTTAATACTTAAGTTTAGTTCGAACAGAGACAAAGCCTCATCAATGTCCATTCAAACGATGAAAGATTATTTTATAATTCCAATCCTTCAAGAGTACTTTGTACGTAAAAGTTTACCACTCCCTAAGAGGCCGGTATGTGGCCGCCCATAGACGCTCACGTGGCTGGGAGCTTGTGAACGTCTATGGGCGGCGACTTCACCTTTACGGTGGGCCTCCTGCTCGTTTTTCTTATATTTACTTTTTACCACCTCATATAGATAAAAAAAAAATTATATTCGTACTATCAAAAGTGCAGTAATTTAAGTTTTTCCAAATTAAGCTGTTAGTTTTAATGCAAGGCCCGAAGCCAACCTGTCAAATAAAATCAAATAATTCTGTAATTTTCCAAATCCAACATCGCTTTACGAGTCGTTAATTTAAGGATCCATTGACATAACGACTACCTATAAAATCACAAAACGCTAACATAAAGTTTCAAGATTCTATTTTTCTTGCTTCTCGGCCTCATCATGAGATTCTTAAACGCGAAGATTTTTTTCCAATTTTTGGCACAAGATTAAATTCCTGTTTAAAAGGTTATATTATAATTTTTCTTCCAACATATAATATGGTTTATAACATTAAGTATGTTGGAGCATAGTTGCTTTATTTAATAAACAAACATACTGAAATAATATATCGAACTTTTTAGCCTACATTTGCTTTCATTCGATCTTTAAATATGATTTAATTTTTTTTTGATTTGATGATTTAAAAACTTTTAAAAACGTTCAATTGAATTAAAACTCAATTTTTTTTTAGATTGAATATTAAACCTTAATATTGCAGCTTTTTACAACCATTGTAAAGAACCTATTTGGCTATTTAAATTTTGAGTGATGGTCTCTCTTCGCCATTGATTTGGCAATGTCATTTAGAGTTACTTTTTTAATTATTTCGAGATTCATAAGTGTAGGTTACCTATATGAATAGTTATATCGATTTTAATATATATAAAACATACACAGATCAATTTTAATTATATGACTCGAATATTTTAAATTTAAAACCCCAATGAGAAAATCCTCGTAATGCTCTTACCGAACAAGAAAAGCTGTCTGGATAAACGTAAAAGGAAAATTAAGGAAATGTAATAAAGGGAATTTCCCGTTATAATGGCGTCTAGCTAGGCCAATATTTTAAATAATTCAGCAACCTGTTACACATCTTCGCACACACCACTAACACACTCGCTTAACTTTGCACTTGGACGTTTGCCAAAAGCATTTTCCTTGAATCTAGTAATTTTATTGTTTCTAGGTATTTAATGCACTTTCATCATACTTGATACGCACTAGATGGCGCGGGCTTACATTTTGAGTTTTATGAAAAAATATAATGCATGGGTAATTGGATCCAGGTATTGCCTGGCAATTAGAGGTAACTTTAAATACTTTAGCATACCTGTTAGATATCCTATACCGGAGTTCTTTAAAACAAATTATAAAAAAACAACAAATTCGCCACAAGGCATGTTATTTTTGTTATATTATAAAAGCTTTTGCATGAAGGCTAGATTGAATATTAGAAAAACAGATTAATATTCAATCTAGAAAACCGAGAGTTTTAATAAAATCGAACCTTTAAGGCAATTTCAATCCTATTTCCAGATCCAATGAAAGCAAATGTAAACTAAAAGTTCTATTATTTCTGTATTTTTGTTATTTAAATTAAATCGAGCCGTACTACTACGTCACATCCGGACAAATCTCAATATAACAACAATGTTTGATAAATAGTGTCTTCAAGAGATGGGTTTACATATAAAAATCCCCAAACAATTGGTATATTTATATAAAAAATCATGTTTTATTACGTACTTTGAATACAAAACTCGGTTTGTATTTATTCATTGAATAAAATATAGTGACGTTAAACACTCATCCTTTATAAACAACATTAAAGACCCTTTTTAGCTTATGTATATAATATTTGTAAATTGAATGACGGATGTCGGTCGGAATATATTTCAACTATTTTCGAATCATAATTTGAATTAAGAACATCCGAATTCGAAATATGAATTACATAGTCCATGTTCGAAGATTACCGGAAGTAGGTATATTGCACATATTTTTTAACGGAAATACGAGTTTACTGTTCTAAATTTGAAACTAAGTTACGCTTTAATGTTTTTGTTTTTTTTTTCTATTCTTCGCACTTCTTGCACAAGTCCAATTGTGTTATAAGTGTTCTTTTATTTTGTGGGTTGCCTGCAAGATATTGCTTATTAGCGATAAGGCCGCCCGTTGTTCTATTAAAGTCATCTGCTTCACTGTTTAAGTGCAATAAAGTGTGAATAAATAATTTAAACGTGTCTTATTCAGTGTTGCCATTATAACCACTGTGTTCAAATTTAATCATAAACTCTTTTCATAATTTTTAAATGTCAAGGATGAGACGGCTTTTAACCAGTTATTTAAATATTAAATAGATTACTGTTTACCTCTCAATAAGCTCGTGTTGCGGCTTTTTAATTAATATCTTAAATTATACATGTAGCTGAGTAATTTTATACACAAGAGTCTCATTATTCACAAATAATATAAGCAAATAGTACCAAAAATTCATTAGTAAAATTCATGAGATTGAAGTAGCCACAATGACACTCTCTCTATTTCTTTGTTGTGTTGTTAATCATTGTTCTTTTGTTCATTTCCTACAAACAACCTCAAATACAATTCAACGTGTATGTAATAATAAATAAATATTTTATTTTATATTATATGTAAACTTAAACAGTAGAAGTAGATGATGTCAATACATATTCATTCAAATAAGAAACAAGAAATAAGCAATAAGACAAATAAGAAATAAGAAAGAGCAACGGGCGGCCTTCTCGCTAATAAACGATCTCTTTTAGGCAACCCAGGCAACATAATTAACACTTACTACATAACATTGAGTACTTTATCAAATACCTTTTTCCTAATTTGAAATACCGATGCTCGCCATAAGTGTAGTGTAATAAGTGCAGTTATGCTTAGAATAAGTGCTATCATAAGCACAATTAGTCAAGCCAATATAAGGGTAATCTCACTGTTAATTCACGTGAATACATATTTTAAATATCGAATACCGGTTTGTACAACACAAAATACCGGTTTGTAATCTATTCGAACCAATACCGCCGTTTGTGTTTAGTCTGTGGAATGTGTCATGGCGCTACGCGCGTTTTGTTTTACCCGCCAATTTGAATATCATACGATTGAGATACAATAGCCTTACAATTTAAATGATTATTTAGTATTAATTTATAATTCATATTGTTAAGTTGACATATATATTATAAAGTTGTGTGAATAAACGTTGTTAACTTGTATACTTAATTATCGAAGATCTTATAGAATTTTTTAAAAGCGCGTATTTAATTGCATAACCTTGAAATCGCAAGGTCTATGTCGCCATATTCCTGTAAATAACTCTATTGAAATTGAACAGTTGAATAACAAAGGAATGAGTTTTAAGTCAACAAAAGCTTTTAAACGTTAAACCAAATTTACAAACAAAACAAATATTAGTGTTCATTCATCATTCACGTATTTACAATAAGTAAATTAATTGGATTGCACCGAAAAAAACATTTTACCGAAACTGTACGGATTTGTTAATAAAAATCAAATACCAACCAATTTACACAAACTTTTGCCAATTAGCATGGTAACAAGACTACATTGCATACAACTTTAGAATGTACATCAAAACATTAAGTATTGAATTTCAATTCGCCAGTAGCCGCCCAAAGTTTTTTTTAATATTCACAGATATCTCTAAATGCAACGCAAAGCAAAGAGGCGATTTTCAGACCAGATTATAATATTTATAGGATGATATAACGATAATATTTATTTATATCTTTTCCACATAGAATCGTATCAGCTAACACTTGTGTACGTCAATAACTTTCTTCTTATATCTAAGGCTAAGAAAGTTCCAAAATTAAACGGTCTGAGATACCCAAACTCAGCTTAACAATCATATGTTACTCTGGTAGAATGCGTAGTAGTCGTAATAGTCTCACCAGTTCTCTGAGTAGCACATGTTTCCTCGTTAGTGATTCCCACATATCCGTTAGGTTGCGAGGAAAATGTAAAGCATTTCCTCCTCCGTTATCAAAAAAATATAATAATAATATTTTGTATGAGTTCAAAATAAAAAAGATACACAGCATCGAGACCCACAATATTATCACCTATGTTGTTATGCTCAATATATTTCATCAATACATGTAAAAAAAGAAAAAAGAAATTAAGGGAAAAAAAATGAGAAAATCTTGTACTTTAATGTAGTAATTTTATATATCATTGTTTAGTTGTTATTTTTGTTTGTTGTTTTAATTGTATACCTGTAATGCTGTGCATCCCTATAAGTTATGCCTTGTATGTTTTTTTTGTAATTTTGTTCGGGTGATGTTTGTATGTGTGTTGTTGGTGTGCCTTATTAAATAAATAAATAAATAATTTTTTTCGGTAATTAAATGTTAGTTTAACGTTTACGTTTCACATGTCCTTATTTCAACATTTAGGGCAATTATTTCCCAAGTTGTTAACCGTTAAAATGATTCTTAATAAAGTTTTTTAATTTATTGAAAAAACATGACTGGTATTGATATAGGATAACAATTACCCGCAATCAGTATCATGTGTTGCGTGATTAATAAATCATACTTCGTATGAGTGAACAATGATAGAAGTGAAGGCGTGAAGGGGTTCAAAGATCATAGAGTAGAAACGCTTATGGTCGGTACTCTTTGCTTTGGCATGTGTTAAGAACTAATAAACTCAAACTCAAACTCAAAATATCTTTATTCAAGTAGGTCTTTATAAAGACACTTTTGAATCGTCAATTTTTACACTACCACCGGTTCGGAAGGCAGTCATCTACCGAGAAGAACCGGCAAGAAACTCGATAGCTGCTCTTTTAAAATAAACAATTAATACAAAATTGTGCTACTAACAATTAAAATAACAAAGCATTGTAAGGCTACTCAAGAATTAAACTGTCCCGATGCTGAGCCAATTGCCGACACATTAAAGGGATCTTTGTCCTCTAAATATTCGTTTACGGTATAGTATGCCTTTTCAACCAAAATACCCTTTACGCGCGTTTTTAATTTGTCGGAAGGCAATTTGGTTATAAGTGATGGGACTTTGTTATAAAAACGTATGCTTATACCTAAAAACTGATTTATTATTTTCTCGGTATTTAATTTATCAAACAGAGACAAATAAATAAAAAACAGTTAATTATTACGTCTAAATTATCTTAATTATTTAATACCATTTGTATTTGTGTTATTACAATTTGTGTATCAATAAATATAAATAATAATAATTGATCTATTTTATCGAAAAGAAGGCAAACGAGCAGGAGGCATGTCAGATGTGATGTCGCAGCCCACAGACACTTACGTTTGGGTTAATAAATGCGTTGTATATTCATTATTGTAAACTAAGTTATACAGAAGTGTTCAGAAATGTAATCAATCATAAAATAAAACTTAAGGGTGTATGAATTCACTAACCCTCGGCGTCCCAGAGGCGGCTGTGTTCTGTCATCATTATCAAATTGTAATTTGTCGTAGTTGCCCACTGAAAACAACTACGTATTTCCACAAAAAAAATAAAATTTAAATATGCCCATGTTGACAAAAAGACAACCGATAGCGAAAATGTGCTTTTATGTTTTAAATAAATCAATATTAAATAATTGACGTAAGAATGTCGCCTCTAGTTCGTTTTCATTATTAAATTACGTAACGAAATTCCAAATTCAAAATTAACCATAGACAATAAAGCGAACATATTAAAGAATATATTATTTGTATTATCTATCCCGTTAGTCATACGTGTATCGTATAAAATGAAGAGTCACAATTTGACATTGCTACAAAAAGATCAACGATCCAAAGGATTTCAATACATCATGAAAACATCGATAATTGAAAAAGATATTTTCGTAACATAATGGGAGCGTGGCGTGGATAATGACATCATTACCAAAGACATTGTTGTAATTTGATTCACGTTTTCATATTACTTTCTTTGGAAGGAGGCAAATGGGATGGCAGGATCATTAAGAATAATATAATACGTAATATTCGGTGTGTTAGCAACCAAAACACTATAAATATTTAGTGAACAAAGATCCCTTTAATGTGTCGACAATTGGCTCAGCATCGGGACAGTTCAATTTTTGAGTAGCCTTACAGTGCTTTGTTATTTTAATTGTCAGTAGCACAATTTTGTATTAATTGTTTATTTTAAGCAGCTATCGAGTTTCTTGCCGGTTCTTCTTGGTAACTGCCTTTCGAACCGGTGGTAGTGTAAAAATTGAAGATTGAAAAGTGTCTTTATAAAGACCTACTTGAATAAAGATATTTTGAGTTTGAGTTTTGAGTTTGAACACCGACGATTGTAGTAATAGTCTCGGTCATCTACTTAAGAAGAATACAGTTAGTCTCTTCTCCCATATATTTTATACTATTTTTCTTCTCTTCGTCACTCTTTTGGTTGACTGTTTTTTGTGTTTTTCTGGAAATTTGTATGTGTTAACTGTTTGTGATTAAATAAATAAAATAAATAATTTGTAGTATGTTCCCCGTTAACAATACATCTAGAGAGGTAATTTGGTCAGGACAGAGAAGACGTGGTCACGTAACATTCGGGAGTGGATCGGCATGGCTAAAAGGAATGAGAAGAAAAATAGAGGAGCTAGCATGAAGATGAATGCCTTCCTTCAATAGTATGAGAAGAGCGTAGAAGATGTACGCTGGCAGCTTTAAGAGAAAATCGACATAAGGCATATCGATCATCGACATACAGTGCCTACAGAAGCCTTTTTTTATTTATATCTTTTCCACGTCGTATCAGCGAAATCTTATACACGCCAATCAAATCGTCAAATATTTTCTTATAAGTTTCTTTATGTGGAGATATGACGATTTAAAAATAAACCATCTGAGAAGATACCCACAAAAGGCTGGTTACCTATCAGTTATTTAAGTGTGATCGCTGTTTTACAAAGGTCCTTATCACAGCATTTAGGGCGACTAATTCCCAAGCTTCTTTTTATCATTTAAACAGTCCTTTAATAGAACTTGCACTTGAACTTGCTTTAAAAGAATTTTCTTCAACTGACTTTCCTATTAACAAATAAGCGTACCGCTGGCTTTTGTTCTTATGGTTATTAGAACTACAAAGCACTAAGCTAAATGAGTTTCCATGTTATTATAATTTTAAGGAATTAGTATACCTATTGTAGATATATTACGTAGGAATACAATTAATTAGGTTTCATATTCGATATATTCCTATAACAGTAGAATCCGGATATAACGACATTCTAGGGATCGGCAATACTATGTCGTACTAACCGGTTGACGTACGAAACGGATGGATTATGTATGAACTAGCTTTCCGCCCGCGGCTTCGCCTACGTGTAATTTGGTTAAGTTTATAGCCTTTTTTAATGATCTCGACAGGGCTTTCTTTTACAGGCTAAAATTTTGTTACAATTGGAATTATATATGGCCTGTGTTATCAGGGATGATATAGCTTTACAAGATCCGATGATTCAGGGAAATCGAGCGCAACTTTCAAATTAAATTACAGGCAATTACTTTTCTAACAATTTTATATTCCGATAGTCATCTTCTTATGTGGATGAGCTGATGATGGAAGGTAAAACTCCTAAGCGGTTAAGAGTTAAAAGAAAATTCTTAATTAGTAATATATAAGTTAAGATATAATGCGATACGAAACTAAAGTTGAGTAACATACGTTAAATGTGAATTTTACTGTATTTGAATTTCGAAAGTAAAACAAAGATGAGCACCGAACAAGTAACATTATTTTTAAAAAATCAATTACTTAGTTCAAACATAGACTATAAAACCTTCTCCGAGGGAAACTTTTTAATTAACTTACTGTAGTCTAAGTCAAGTCTCGGGCTTAGACCATAATTTATGTAAGCGTAGGCTTCATAAAAACTTCTACTGTGTCAGGTGTATTTAATTTTAAAATGTTTACCGTTAAATCTAAGGAAACTTAAATATTAATAAAAATATAATGTTATTTTGTAGTTGTAAGTCAGTTTATAATTAGGAGATCTCTGCTACGAATCAAGAAAAGCCTTGAATTTCATCATTTAAGGTAATTATTATCAATTCTTTAGTTATTCTGTCTCAAAAAAACTATTATTAATGTAAAAACACAGTAAAAGGAAACCTTATATGTTATTAATATTTACCTTAGCTGGTTGTTGTCCTTACATATAAACAAATGATTTGAAGACGAGTTTTTAAGTAAAAAAAAATAATTCAGAATGGTCACATGGTCATCTGTAGTTATTGATGTTATAGCAAAAGTTTAAAGTTTTTAAAACACATTTTTATTTCATTTCAAAAAACATATTTAATTTTAAAAGCCATGTTGTGAGAGGCCTTAACAATTTTTATAAATTTAATGATATGTATAAGCTGAAGCATAAAAAACTTTTGTGAAGTTTAAAAGCCTAATAAGTTATATTCCTTTCTATAATTAAACAAACTCGGGAAATTGTATACGGTTTTTCAATAAACTCCCAAATGTTGTTCCAAATTTGCCCCTTAATAAACTGTATTAAGCAAAAATATGTTAAGCAAGTCCTATTAAAGCTTGAATAAGTCGCTCTAAATGATGTGATAAGGACTTTTTCTTTAACAGCGATCACGCTAAAATACTGATGGGTAAGCCGAATGTGTAGGTATCCTCTCAGATAGTTTATTATGAAACTCTCGTAGCTCTAGATTCTATAAAGATTTAAATACATAAAATTTGCCTAACTAATAAGTAGTTAAAGTATTTCTTTTCTATAATGAATATTTAATAAAAGCTAGAGTTAATTTATTCTTGCTTATGAGTTATATGTTACAGTGTAAACAATTATATAGAAAATTTCTAAGCATGAAAAGCTGTGTACGAAAGTATAGTAAAACCATAAATGAAAGACTTGTACGATTAAAAAATAATGAAATAAAAAAGTAAAAGAGTTAAACGAAATGTAGGTTAAGAAATTGAAATGATATTGCTCGTGAAATGCAATACTGAAAAGGTCTTAAATGCACTCCACAATGCACCAGAGAATTGCATTGAAGATGCCTCAAGCGTTCACGGAGTATTGGAGACTTATTTAAACGTATAATGAATTCAACTTAGGCTTTTACGCAGATTTTCGAGGCTGTATAAATTATTAGTGAGGCACACTTAAGATTATATACTATTTATAGCAGGCGCACTAAATAAAATAATATTTTTATACGCCCACGGCACACCCAGTTTAATGGTCCTGTAAATACATTACGTCGTAATAATAAAGCAAATAAATACGATTCGGTTGACATTTTAGATGACTTAGCTACTTGTCTTAGAGACCTTGTTCATCATATATTTTTTTGTGTAGTGTTTTTAGTTTAGCGGAGTTACTGCTATCTACGCTACAAAAGATCACTTAGTACCTTAAAGCTTAACTTCCTAGTACGACTTAATTATACTGGCATTTCATATGAAAAGGATAAATAGAAATAAATAAAAGATTACAAACTCTTTAAAGATACATTCAAAGTCCGAATATGTTATTTTTCAACAAGATAAAATGCGAAGCGTCGGATAGAGCGCGATAGAAAATAGCTATGGATGACCTCTGCCCCACCGAGGGGACATAGGATCATAAGCCAATTAATAATAAATAGTCATTTTTCGACTAAATTGTAATGTAGTGTAATTCGAAACCAATGTTGTTTTATATTAAATATTATGACAAACACAATATTAATTAAAATAGAATAATGATTTTCTATTAAAATTTAGCCCCGTTTTCCCAACATTTTCCTTCACTGCTCTGCTCCTATTAATCGCAGCGTGATGAAAAGTATGCTACAACCAGCTCAGGAGTATGAATAATGTTTGTGTTAAGTTTCGTTAAAATCTGTCGAGTAGTTTTTGTTTCTATAACGGTTACACAGACAGACAGATAGACAAAAATTTTACTGATTGCAGTTTTGGTATCAGTATCGATGCCTTATCATATCCTGATAATTATTTTGGAAATATATTTCATGTACAGAATTGACCTCTCTACAGATTTATTATAAGTATAGATATAACATTTTATAACGTCGTTCAAACCCATGTAAACATCTATTTTCTATATTTTTCACATAGAATACAGCACGGCGATCATTTATGTACGTCAATAATTTTCTTATATCTACCAAGGTTATATAAACCGTTCTGAGATACCCACAACAAGCTCAGCTGCATTCCTATAATTTGATTGAGTATTAGCACTGACATGGCATTAATGTATCCCTATAGAGGCTATACCTATCCTACTCTAATTCTCTCATTCCGCTATATCCACTCGCAAATAGAGATTTCTTTTTCAAATCACTCTCGTGTAACCATGAAGTGTATCAATCAAGCCGCTTGGGAATAAAACCGTTGAAAAACATCGGAGCCGCAAAAGTCGGCCTCCGTCAATCCAAATAAATAAAGTAATAGTTTGCGATACAGTGAAATGGCTGGACGCCACAATGTACACTCGTGAGGAAAAGCGTATAAATGTGAGCTTAGTTTGGAGCTTGTGTTAAAATATTAATAATGATTAAGTTTTACGCGAGTATTTAATCTTGTTTTTAATTACCGAATACATTTGAACACATATGGTGGTCCTGGGACTTTGTAAATAATGAAACAATACAGATCATATAATAGTTTAATTTATAATAGTCTTCAAATAAACGTTTGCTTAAAGAAGAAAAAACACTTGTCAGTCACAAGACAACAATATTGGTGTCGAATAACTTGTTCTTTCGACTGTACTTTAGCGTAGTTTACGTAAGTAAGCACAACTATTAATGTGTTAAAAAGTTCGATCTTGGTCGATTCGGCTATTTAAATAGTTGCTTAATCACTTTTGTATAGGACTGTAGTTTTGTTTGGAACTTTTAGTATTTGAAATCAGACATTCAACTTCTATTTTACGTTAAAGCTGTGTGTTGTATATTTTTATAACTTATTTTGTTGACTATTCATACGTGTACCTTAATCTTTACTAATAATAAGACAGTAAAAATCTAAGGTCTGTACATTAAATATTTTTCCAAAAAACTGAAATTGCCTCCTTTCAGTTTAAAGAAGGGTCATAGAAACCAAAAAAACAATTTTTGGAATTCTTGTCTGTCTGTCTGTCTGTCTGGTACGTTATAACTTCAAAACTACTGAACGGATTTGAACGCGGTTTTACCAGTTGGATTACATATAATTGGGAGCGTTGTCAAAAGTTTATTTTGTCAAGATCGGTTAAGGGAAAAATAAGTTATGGTCAGTTGAAAATTTACTTCAACCACTGCTTCAAATTTTTTAAACACTAATATTGATTGATTAGTTATATATTGTTCAATATGTTCTAATATAAGTTAATCTTAATATTAAAACTTATGAGAGGTAACCAAAATAACAAATAAGGCAGCGCGCGCGGGCGCGGTTGAATTGTTGAACAATGTGCTCGATAGATGGCGTTGATAAAATTCCTCATCAACCTAGATTTATTTTATTTTTTTATTTCTTAAACCTACACAGCTTATCAAATAAGTATACACAATAAAAATAAAGCCAAAATAAGGTTAAAATATAGAACCGGAAATAGAATCTAAGATCAGAAAAAAGAATAAAAAAAAAAAAACACGAACAGAAAAAAATAAATAAAAATATATATATACACATGAACAAGTGGAGTATATTATGTGAAGTAGGAGCATTTAAGTGTATGTGTGTGTGTATCAGTGTGTGCAATGGTGGTTTGAGTGAGTGTGCGAGGTTGAGACTTAGTTTTTTTTTTAAAGAACTTCTACTTAGGCTAATATATCCATCGCGATATTAAGATGCTTCATTGTGTAATGACTACCATGCAGTTCAAACTTTCATTAACGTTTTACCCTATGATTATTTTGAGTGAACACTACCCATACAAACAAGTAAAAGGAAACGAGTGAAGACTTTTGTCATTTGTCCGCATCCATTTTTCCACCTACATCCTTAACGTTAATGAGGTTTACCTTTTATTATTTGGTCAAACTAATAACCTCACAAGTACGTATAACTTCGTAAGAATTTTCATTCAACTCTTAACCGCTGAGGAGCTTTACCTTCCATCAGCAGCTCATCCACATAATATGACTATCAGAATATAAAATTTTCAGAAAAGTAATTGCCTGTAAGTTAATTTGAAAGTTCCCTTCGATTTCCCTGAAGCATGGGATCCTGACTACGGGACCAACTTGAAAGTACCCCCTACCGAACAAAATATAATCACGTAAATGGTAAATAAACATCAAGTCCACAGAAACAGAGTATGTTGATAACATTTGTACATGTAAAGCTACATCATCCCTGAGTAATACAGGCTATATATAATTCCAATTGTAACAAGATTTAAGCCCGTGAAAGAAAGCCCTGTCGAGATCATGAAAAAACGCTATATACTTAACCTAATTACACGTGGGCGAATCCGCGGGCGGAAAGCTAGTTACTTATATGAATAAAGATTTTTTTTAAATCTTTTTAATTTATGGTTAGATAAAAATGGTTTGGTTGGTATTTTGGTTCTCAATTAGAGGCTTCTAACTAGAAATGGCCACAAAATGGACAACAACACTTCATAAATTGAAAAATATACATAATTGTGATAATACAAACTAAGTTCAACTAAAATAAAACCGTAATGTACTCGAAACTTTCATAAAATAATGAAAAAGTTTTTATTAAAACAGTTGTTCAAATTCCTAATGAGATGGCAGCGTACTTTCTGCCCCATTTTAATAATCCAAAAATACATAACTTTGCCCTTTTATATAAGAATGCAATTCTTTGTTTTATTGCAAATTATCTATAGAGAAACGTAAAATTAAAAAAAAAAATCCATGAAATACATACAATTGTACTTGATAAGTGAAGGCTAACAACGACAAAAAACACTGCGTAATTTAAATAAGTTTTATCATTAAACAGTATTGAAATGCTATGTATTCACAAGTTTTAAATTATTATTATTTTTTAAATTCTGAAACAGAATTTTCTTAATATGGGGCTAAAGATTTCCATATACATACATAAGAACATAATATTTTAGAAAAGAGACAATTTTATTTATTTATTTAACAGTAGAAGCATATAATGTAAGTATATATAAGAGCAACGGGCGGCCTTAACGCTAATAAGCGATCTCTTCGCAACCTCCAATTTTAATGATTGATCAATATAAAATATTGCATGAATAGTGTAAAATTCAAGTGTTTACGAAACAATAATAGTGATATGATTATTCTGTGGTATTTACATACTTAAAAGCTTCGATATCAATAAGACAAAATATTGCATTAATAGTGTAAAATTCAAGTCTTAACGAAACAATAATAGTGATATGATTATTCTATGTGACATTTACATACTTAAGAGCTTCGATATCAATAAGACATTTTATAATATTTACCGATGTCAACAATTTTTTTGCAACCAAACCCAAATATTAACCTCTCTGCCCCGTCAAACAGACATAGGAAACAAAATGATTTGCATTCTTTAAATAAGAATAACTGTTATGGGTAATATTTATGGTCACACCTTGGATAATTTTATAGACCCCTTAACGAGTTCCAGCTCGTTACGGGACACACTATGAACTTTAAGACGCTCATCGACTCCACTCATGTGGGTTTGAGATCGTGATTGCTTTTTGAAATGGTTAGCTCTTTACTTGATAGATCTTAAGTCGTATTGGTTGGTAAATACCGGGACAGTTGGTTCCATAACGTTGTGGTGCGTAATAAAAATGTCTCACCAAAATAAATATGTACACACTAAAGCCGCTTCTAATTGCTATAAGCCGCGAAATTGTTTGGAAGATATTAAAATAATTTTTGAATATTATTATATTATATTGTTTTCACATTTTACGTGCGTAGATTGTTTACGTATTTACGAAATGCTAAATCCTGGAACGAGCGAGGTGATATGGTATTTCGTATTCTGTAAAAATAGAATGGGAACATTCTCATGAATGAAGTTAAAACTTTTCAACAATAAGCCTGTATAATTCCGTCTTTGTGTTACAAAGCTCGGTACTTTAAGCTTCTTAACAGACGTGGATCGATGCAAATTTTTAAGAACTCTTAAGTTTGCAGTCAAAGGTCGTATTTATTACACATAATTTAAAACTGTAATAAAATACTCCAGACAAGCGGATTATAATCGGTTATTTTATGGAGATATATATTTCAGTTTTATTCATGTTATATGGTTTTTACAATACATCCATACTAATATAGATAAATGTGAAACTTACTGTCTGTATTTACGCTTTCACACTTAAATTACTGAACCGATTTTAATGAAATTTCGTATGGAGATAGACTTTAGGGAAGGATATATTTTATAATGGAGATGAAAGTTTGTATAAAAATGTCACCAGAACTCTGCCATTAAGCACACGAACGAAGTCGCGGTCAGAGGCGACTAGTATGTATATATAACAAAGAAACGGAAATCCGAACAGTAAAAAGGAAAGGTTACAGGCTACAGTTAACTATTATTATATATGTATGTATACTATTATATTTAAAAGGCGTCTTTATTACTCATATAATATTTTGTTTCAAATAAAAAATTATTAAGTTAACCGTAGGTTAAATTTATTAAGAGAAACAATTTCAAATACTTCGCAATGAAGCTCTCATTTAATCACAGTTTAAACGTTTAACCATTATCGAATAACTTTTAAACCATTTTAAATTTATTAATAAATATTTCTTTCGAGCCATAAAACCATATTTCATGTTGAAATTCTTTTAACTTGAAAATATTATATAAAATCAGATACTAAGAATGTTATATTAATAAACATGATAGGATCGACCATAATAACTGACAATTATTTACATTTCACCTATATGACAACCACTTCGCTCAATATGGCTAACCACTGATAGCTTCAATATATTTGTTATATTAACTAATGGAACACTAAACATGTTCTCTGAGTAGAGAATCCCTTAACAAGCCTAGCATATTGTTATTCTTCAGATTCGAACCGAGAGCATAAGACGAGCTATCCGTGTTCAAAAGATATACGCTAGTGTAACTTAGTTTGTCCCAGTAATGTGCCTTGATAGCGAACTTAAAGTTCAAAAGAAGCTTTAATCAAACTTTCCACCAGTCATAAATTTCCATTATTTTTTGTCCACTTATTCTCTTCTTTTGTGTCGTTCATAAATTTCCGGTGTTAATATTAATAGCCTAGTTCAAATTTAATTATGCGTATCGAATATGGGTTAGTCGCCAGTTCGGGCCCGTTGACTCTGTCTGTATTAAAAATCGCTTCTAATTGACCTATATTACAAAACTTTTGAAGGATTCTAAAAAGACAAATTATCTTTTCAATGTAAACTTTTCACGCTTTGAATTTTTCATTTCAAACAAATGTAATGTTCTTATGATTGAAAACAGGAACGGAACTACACGATGTAAAGATTGCTTTACGGACACTGAAAGGCTCTATACTATAACACACAGTTTCACACTTACACTTTAGTAACAAACGTATTCATAATAATATTATAGAAAAGGCAAACGTGCAAGAGGCATACCATAAGGGTGAAGTCGCCGCCACACTCACGCGGCTGGGAGCTCGAATGTGTTGCCGGCCTTTTTGGGAGTGGTATGCTTTATTCTTTGAAAAAAAATTGCATAAAAAACATGACGAAATATCAATCACAATTATATAAGCTTTAGCAATATTTCGGACACATGTGTTGCCAACAGTTGAATCGGATTTTGGCAGAGGCGTCGGCTCTTTGACCGCGATCAATTAAAATGTTTGCGATAAATTGAATCAAAAGAATTACTATAATGAAATCAGCCACAATTATAAATACTTTTTTGTATTGCTATACTATTTATATAAGGCTATACCTGATTTCAATTGGGTTAAGGCTTAATTATTGCGGTCCATATCTGTTTGTCTATTCAATTGACGTGACAAATTATTTATACTTTTTCGGCTGTAGAACTGAAATTATAATAGGACAATGACATTTTAAATGTTTTTCATTCATATCAAATTGACAATTAATTTTTACTTCATTACAGCTTAATGGAATAGATAGATTCAAAATTCAACATTGTAGCAAGTGTAAATGACAAAGCTTTAAAAAGAATCCATTTTAAAAACGGTTTTAAAACCGAATATTTGTGGAAGATTCAAATCGAAAACAATACGGAACAATACACTGACAAGTGCGATAGTGAAGCGGTTCAGTTTTCCAATCGCTTTGATCGTTTGAAATTGGAACAATGTAGTCACTGTATGTCAATGAAATAAATTGTGTTTTGTTAGTAATTTATAACAGTTATTACATGTGTAGAAAAATCACAAAACAATATGTATATATAAAGGCCGGCAACTCACTTGTAAGCCTCCTGGCGTTGCAGGTGTCCAAGGGTGGCGGTTAACACATCACTCGAAGTGCTTGTTTGCCACCTCTTACATTAAAAAAAAATATTTGAATAGACCGTGGATTTTTAATGAAGGCAAATGATTTCTTTGGGAAGATTTTTATTGTAGTTTTCTGTACATCCGTTGAATTGTATGACTTTAAAAAATTCCACTCAGTAGCTCGCAAAAAGGTAAATCTTAGAACATTTAGAAGAGCTTTTTTTAAGTTAATTTGCGAGTTCGAAAATGCCAAAGTATTTTTAATATTGTAAAACAAATGACACTAGAGAATTTTATGATTTTGTGTTATTCTAATTTTTAATAGTCTCACGTATTTAATGTGTTTTTTTCTTAAATGTTAAGTATTTGTGCAAAAAAATACTGTTCAACGAAACTAAGATAACTAAGTTTGTAGTAACTCGAAAGCTTTTATTGCAAAATCCATTAGCTATACGGAGACTACAGACATGCCTTATTTTATCCACATTTACCTCATGCTGAAATAAACAGACATTCATATCTAAAAAGTATTAAAAATTTCAGTGAATAACATAGATAGAGATAGAGTCGCGTAATGCATATTACAAGAAGCGAGCAAATATGAAACTTTATCTAGTTTGCAGCTTGTTTTCATATTTTTTATAGTACTTTTTATCTCATATTACTTCTGACTTTGTCAGAAAGTTTTTATAAAGAACGTGTAAACAGCTGTCGCGAAAAAATAACAACCCAACATGTATCAATACTAGATTATTCACGTGTATTATATTTTGTAATAAGATCTGTGTTATGTGTGTGTTAATAAACACATTAGGTTATGTTAAAGTAACCTTGAATACAAATTTAGGTTTTACCTTAACATAACCGAGTGCGCTCAACAACTCACATTAGCACACAGACTAAGAATCTTAATTAGTTAATTCATTTATTCAGACTTTATTGCACTTAAACAGTAGAAGAACATGATGATGAAGCAACGGGCAGCCTTATCGCTAATAAGCGATCCCACAAAATAAAAGAACTCAAAATACAATTTGACTGGTGCAAAGGGTGCGAAGAATACATTAAAAAAAAACCAAACACAACATACATAAAATTAAGTAAAACAGGAAAATTAAGCTAATATAAATCTAAAATAATAAATAATTTCATTATGTATATTAAATGCATTCGAAGAAGAGGTTTAAAAAATTGATAGTGATATTATATTAGTATTTAGTAATATAAAACTAGAGAATATTAAAATATCAAAGCTGTTTATAAAAATTTGATGACTGCCTGCGAATGTGGAGCGAAATTGAGGCTTGCCATGTCTTTTAAATTATACTGTTATTCTCGGGAAAACAGGATGGTATTTTTTCTTTAACAATCCTTTAGAAAATGTTGCGACAAACGATTTCGTCTGTCGTCTGTATTTTTCAAAATGAAGCATATATTATTATTATTTCTAACGAAAGAAGTGTCTCCGTAGGGTTTCTGTGAGGCGTTGCGTCATCATTGCCGACTTTACGATTATCACTCATTATAAAAACAACACTTTGCTGATATTTGCCAGGTTTTATTTTCACTATAAGCTGTCGTGTAGTTACAATGCATCCATCTTTTATAGTGCCGACATGTCCGCACTTGTTTTTTCTTTCACAGACTACGTATTGAAATAATGATGACATTTCACAGCGTAATAAACTTGAAAGTATTCAATATATGTCTTTAAACTTTTTAACAATCAAACAATGCCTAAACTTAATTATTCTATTTGTTTCAATACATATTGTTGTAGTTGCGCCGATATATATTTTCAATGTAGAACAGTATTAGCAAACAGTTGGGTACGTAATAATTTCTCGGTCAGTTAAATATTTTCAAGCGTGTTTTAAAAATGTCCTTATCACATTGAGGGCGGTTCATTCCCAAGTTTGATAATTTCAGTCCTTTACTATAGGACTCGGCATATTTTGCTTAATAAAATTATGGAATTTATTAATTTTCAAATTTGGAACGTCATTTGAAGTTAATTGAAAGGCGTATACAATCCCGAGAATGATACTAATTTTATGGAGCCTAGTGGTACAGTGAGTTTATGTTAATTCGTAGTGTTATTAATATTCTAATCCGTTGGTAATATTGTAGGTGTGTTATGTGGAACTCTTATACATTGATCGATAAAATACAGCATTATGTAACTTGCACAATACAGTGTTCCAGTCACAAACGACTCAACACTCACCTGATATAACATTACAATGTATTTTTAACCGCAAACGAAACTTTTTACAAAACACCTGCCACGTACACGTTTTAGTGCAATTGTTTCAGGCACCATTATCTCTCAAAGCCGCAATCTCTCATTATTTTATTATACCCTGGTACATTAAGTATGTAAACATTCAATGTGTAAAGTATATTTTTTGAGAACAATTAAAATGGAAATGTTCCATTGGAATGTATGTTAAACAGTTAAGCTCCTGTAAGTCTGAAAAAAGTTTTTCAACAAAAGAACTAATTTTTCGTTTTCTTTAGAAATCATTTTTTCTATAGACTGGATAAACGGAAAAATCTACAAATTAGTTTATTCACTTAGGTCGCAAAAAAATATTTCATAATAACAAAAGTCAATCTTAAATAAAGAGAGACTGACTTCTTAAAAGCTCTTAGCCTAATAAGTAGAAATAACAAAGAAACTGGTAAAGCGCAATTGCAAAAATTATTTTATAAACATATAATACTTAAGAAAACATATACTTTTTGATGACCTCTCTGTTATTTGTTAATTTATGGAAACTATGAGGATAAGTCATCACTTATCATCATCATGCGAAGCATCGGATAGAACGCAATGGAGGATTCCTCTGGATGCCGACAACTCACTTGTAAGGATCCTGGCGTTTTAGGTGTCCATGAGCGGCGTTAAGGATTTCACTCATAGTGACATTCTCGTTCGCTTCCTGTTTCATAAAAAAAAGAGAAGATACTGAAAGACTGGGTGGGAGTTAGCGTTAAAAACAGGATGACTTCCGTATAGCGGACAAGAATTAGAGTGTACGTACGTGTTAGTGAGTGATTTCGCTGAGTAATATATTTGTTTAAAGATAAACAACGAAGCTTATAGTAAAGCGCAATATGGAATAATAAAACGAGTGCCAACGACAGACAATAAAGTTTTATAGTGCATATATATGGGAACTGTGTTTTGTCATTCGCAATGTTACTTTACTATTTTATCAACTTATATCATAAGTCAATAACATCTATATATAAGCTTTTTACACAAACTTATAACACCAAACTCAACTAATACATATACATATATACATGTATGTTTAAAAATAAATATTGTAACGAATCTTTTTAACATATTGTTCATTCGAAGCTTTCATTAAAGTGACAATCGAAAACAGGTAAAATGACCGGACTAGACACACATTTCAATAGAACGATTGTATGTGACTTGCACAGTGATGATTAATTGTACACTTCATTGTGCATTCAGGAATATAAGGGTGCTTATACGCTAGTGTTACTAGAAGTTTAGCAATGGATATACAGACACATGAACTTATATCAAACGCTTTTGTTTATATAATAAACCGGGACAATGATAAAGGTAGTTGATGCCCATGTTTTATATAATTAATATGTTACCGGCCTATAGAGACGTGTACTTCAGAGGTTGAGTAGTTCATAACTAAACATTAAAATATTGATTAATTTTCGTTAAGAGTTGTGGACAAGGATGGTGCCTTCATTTAAGCAAGGAATTGCTTGTGTTTGGGGACATGCTATATTTTATCTCATGTTTAAATGAAATTAAATATACAAAATATAGTAGGTATTTCTAATTTCATTTTACATAAATTTAGAAATACTCTATGTATACGCCAATTACAGAGAATATTGTGTTTTGTGTGATTATTAAATAATTTATAGTAAATCTTCTATTTCATAGTACCGTTTACTATATAACCAATACCTTACTTTCAATAATTTCAGATATTTTGTTCTGACGTAACTGTATAAAACATAAAAAACAGATCTTATTCGAATGGCATAAGGCTTTTATTTATGTTGTAATTATAGAATGAAATATGAATGATATGGTATATCAAAAAGGTTATACATTTGTCAAAAAGCTGTGTGAATGTCATTCGGACACTTTGAAGGGCATTGGTCACGATTTGCGAGCACGTCCCGAACTTATGACACTTTTGACAAAGCACTCGCCAACCACAATCTGGACTCGTGTCATTTTGTCTGTGGTCTCACTGTCGTCAAAGTTTTTAAACAGTTGAGCTATTTTCTTTATATTAATCTAATATTTAAAATTATTGTCCCAGTTTCTAATCACATATGTGTGTGTTATATTTAAAATGTAATCTGTGGTATTGAGCTGGGCTAGAGAAATAAATCATCATCATCTGACATGTACACAATGTGTATAAAACGTACACAATTTACTGATCATAATCACACTTAAATCACACAGTACAGCGAAATGACAGAGAGAGTTCCAAGCTTTTAATTAAAATAATATAATAATAATAATAATTCTAAAATTAATGCTAGGACGACCGGTCGTAGATCTACGTAGCTGTGTTCGACGTAGCTCCTTCGTAGCACTAACTACAATACGGCTACAGTGCTGCCATGAACCGGAATGCACTATTTAAGCATTTTGGCTAGAATGTCCAAACGTGCCTTAGTTATTTTTTAATAATAAAAAAAATTAAATTGCAAAATTAGCTCTAGCCATAACTTAAATTCAGAAGCCCATGACGTCCGTTACATTAATAAAACTATAATTGAATTGCGAATTTGAAGCCATTAAACAAACAATTCCATTGTATGACTATTTATTTCATTTACTCTATTTATATTGATTTCTGTATTTCAGTAAGTAAGTCAAATGGTTTTCTTCATGATGATAATTATGCTGAAAGCCTGTACGTAATTGTACTTTTAATGCTTGAAATTGAGATTGAATCTTCATATTTTTAAATTTTACAATTAAAAAATAGTGCATATTAAATACACTTGAACAATGAGATTTTACCCGAACTTGTCTTGTCTTTACTTTGCATCTATCAGAAGCAATACAATAATCTTTATGCTGGTAACAAAAATACAGAAGATGTGGTTCCAATAATCATTAACGTATAGATTAAACATGTGCCTTCGGTAATTTTCGTGGTGGAAATGCATTTCCGCATTCACTGGTCCCAATGGTTCAGAGACGGGGTTGGCCAGTAAAACCACCTCGTGTAGACAAGATCGCATTAAAGGGGGGTCACACTCGCACCACCAGGGTCCCAACGGCTGCTAATATTAGAATAATTGCCTGGTAGAAAGTTGGCGTACCTTTTCTTACGTTCACAAGGTCTCCCAACCCGCAGTGGATTTATGGCGGAACGCTCTTCCGTTCAGCTGGCTTTTTCTCCAGTATAATTACATCCTCGCAGAAGGATGCCACTGCATTCCATAATCATCACTACTGAGCATTTTTTGGACAACAACAGTCACACAGTACAAGGAGAGAAAACAGCGGAAAACCCTTCTGGAAACACTATAAAAGTGTGTTTTAAATATATATAAACGATTTATTGATCAACAATTATTTATTACAGAATAGATAGATGCAAAGCCGTGAAGTGTGTCTAGAAACCAATGAATATAGAAATTATTTGTCAAAATAATGGACAGATTTCTATGCTATTTGGGATTAATTAGACCTAGCTGTTAACATAGATTAGCGTTATAATTGAACCACTCATATTTCAAATCTAGGCCAATTTAACTGCGCTATTAATCTTCAAAGCGATATATTCATAAAAATTACTAGACTGCATTAATTTTGCTATTGTGAATGTTGCTGTATAAAAAACTACTTACATTACACAATATATCTTAAATTTTAAAAAGATTATTACAAAGACGAAACAATTTATAAAGATATAGTATTAAATATACAGGCATCACGCTTAAAAGAAAATAGTATATAATATATTTAAGGCCGGCAACGCACTCATGAGCTCCCAGCCACATGAGTGTCCATGGGCGGCGACTTCACCTTTATGGTGGGCCTCCTGCTCGTTTGCCCCCTTTTCTATAAAAAAAAAAAAGTTAACCTGCTGAGTTAATGTGGGTATCTCAGACCGGTTCACCCGTTTTAGAATCCACGTAGCCTAAGTATATATATATATATATATATACTTAAGAAGTAAGTTATTGACGTATCTAAATTATATTAGGAAAAGATATACATGAATATACTTTAAATACATTATCTTTATAAGTTACTGAAGTTCCAGCGTTTACTTAACTGATTAAAAAGATTCCTTACATTTCATATTATATGATAATCAGCAGATTATCAGCGGATTCATAATAAAAGTACCTTCTATGTACCAGTCTCACGTGTATGCGTTGCCTACATCCTGTCAATAGATTATGTCGACTGTACGTACTGTTCCTAAAATCTGACTGTTGCTGGTTATTTACAAATCTAATTCAATTGTTTTTATTTCATACATAAAATAAAAAAAAGTATTTTATGAGGATTACAGTTTGTGCTATATTTTTTGTGTTAGTCCTTTTTTATATAATACTAGCCGATCCGGAAAACGTTCATTTGCCATAAAATTAATAAAAAATAATGGTTGGTGATAAAAGGGTAATTGATGTTGGCCGATACTCAATATGCTCACAAAATTTCATGAGAATCGGTCGAGCCGTTTCGGAGGAGTACGCAAACGAACGGTGACACGAGAATTTTGTATATTACACATAATTAATATATAAATTATAAATAAAACTTTATTTACAAAAGATGGTATTAAAACCATCTGTCAAGACATGAATTGCCGAGATGGCTCTCATATATCCAAAGATCTTAATCTAAATTAAATCTATTCAGGTGTAAGCCCTTAACCTGAGTGCAAATTGGGGCTATTGTTTTGCCGAAAACCTCGCAAATCTCGCAGTTTTAATAAGCAGTTGGAACATTGCTTTTTGGAATACATCCTTAGAGGCGATCTGTGACAAGTTCTATATAATCTAATGAAACGGGGGCTATGCCTTTAGTATGTAATAGATGAAAAAAATATAATAATTATTATAGTAAAATATTATATAAAATATATTATAAAAAAATGGTTTTATTAAGTTTCGTTACATTTTTTTTAAATTTGTAGGGTGTGACGTTTTGTGTTTAGTCTGTGGACTGGCTTAAGCCGCCACTCGCGTTTCGCGTTTTGCCGCCAATCCCTGATCTCAGGATTGCGCCGAATTACGGTTGATTACGGCTAACAATGTAAATGGTTATAATTAATATCAGATAACGTTATAAATCTTCTAAATCATTATTGTGAAGTTGGCTTGTGGTGTATACCATAATAATAGTTGGACACTTGTAATTATTTAATGGTCAATAAATTAACATAAAAGTCGCTATATTATAAAAAAAAATTAAAAGGTACTTAATATCTCGCTCCACTCTGCCCGATACAGTTAATTATCTATGTTTTATATTATATATTATTATTATCCTACACTTAATTTACATGTTTATTATCCTTACGATTTAAGGAGGTATTATACAACCTTAAAACAGAAGGTTCCTTGTCACCCGTGTACACAACACATAAATCAGATATACACACCGAAACAAATGTGGAACTCTACAGATTAAATGCTAAGTTGATTATAAACCAATCCTAGTGGAATTGTACTATGGATTTAGACATGACCGCTTTAAATATAGCTTCCATTAAATTTAAGCTATTTAGCATGTATTAAGCTAAGCACTATTGTACGTGATGTAGACTTTGATTTTTTGAGATATAACTGTCAACCAATGAACTAAAGCACGCGTATGGAAATGTATTGGTTCGGAAGATATTTAAGAAACTGGTGAGTTTAAAATACGGTTTTTTTTTGTAATTAAAAACAAAAATCTGGTAATGCAAGAGCCTTTTATCAGTGTGGGCGTGACACCTTTCCATACAGCCTTGAACGTTGTAAAAATCTGATTAAATAAAAAAAGCATTACACGTCCTACGTTGTTTTTACCAACCTTGTCTACAAATGTTTGATTCTTTTTGTCAAATCCATGCAGCATAATAACACATATAATATACTAATGATAAAAGTAAAACCAAGGTCAAAACATAGAACAAAAAAGTAAACCAATATAAAAAACAATAATAACAAGACTATGAACAGGTGAAGTGCTTAAGTGAGGAACAAGGATATATGAGTATTTATTAATGGACTCTGCTGAATCTGTTATTAAATAATTGTCTTTTTATACTAAATACGTCCAAGGACGGTAAGGATTAATTATAGGTCCTGGCTGCGCGAAAGAAAACGGAGTTCTTTATTTTATATTATGTATTAAATAAATGAAATGTTTGCAAACATTTTTCGTTTAATTTTAAAACCCCGTAATAAAGATGATATCTATGTTTTGGTTAAAATGAGAAACTATTTACGCATAATTAAATTGAATATTCAGTGACACGTTCCGAATTCCCCGGTCCGAGTTATTATTCGCTCAAAATAAATTCAAATTTTCAAGACATATTTTGTTGTCTATTGTTTGATTTTGTTTATGGATTCCACAGAATATATCAGATTAGGTATACATAAACAAATTATTTACAAAAATTTCCAATGAGCTGCTGATGGCGACTCACGGTAACTTAAGCGTCAAAATAACCAAAATCTTTTTGGCAGAAAAATAATTTTTTAGGGTTTATTCATTATATCCTTGGTACAATTTTGTTTAAATTAACCTGTAATAATTAGTCTCCTAAAGCTCACCAACATGATTTTAAGCATCGGACTACAAATTGATCTATCAGTAAGTTCTTAATCATACAGTGTTATCATAATTCTATCAACAATACCAACTAGTGCAATAATTTATGCATAAATACGATTTGATTTGTATTTAAAATCAATTGAATATATTTATTTATTATTTATTTAACACTTTATCGCACTTAAACACTAGAAGCAAATGACATTAACAGATGTAAGAACATATAAGAGCAACGGGCGGCCTTATCGCTAATAAGCGATCTCTTCCAGACAACCCACCCATATATTGTTGTATTTTCGGTCTTTATCAGATCAAACTTCAAATATATATTACGACAAATTAATAACGACTTTTCATAGAAATTACTATTTAATTATTATTGAATTGTATTAACTAATATTATAAAAAGGAAAGATTCGATAAGAATAGAAACGTCCATGACCTCAAATGTAGGAAAGTTATTTAAAATTTAATATAATTTTTTAAATACTTTGTTGTACATATTAATAAAACAAATACCACAAATTTACTTTTAGTTAGTTAGTTAATAGTTTTTGGCATTTTTGTAATGTTGTGGCCTACAAAAAACTTAAAATTAAACCAAGAATAAATCTGGCTTTTTTTAGTCTCAAGTATCTGTAAGTTAACGAATCGTTATTCAAAACCATAGACCATAAAGCTTCAAGTACTTTAAAGTTAGTTATTCAGAAATTTTCTATTGTATTATAATGAAATTGAGTGGAACTATTGAAACTTACAAGTTATTCAAATATGACTGATTTAACACAATCATAATTTGATAAATTACATTCAATTATTCTAAAAGCTTTTGTGTCATTTATTTTGTATTTTAAACTTTTCAAACGTAAAATATATGGCGATAAAAATTTAATGGTTAACATTTGTTTTAAAGCCTGTTGTATTTATATATCTTCCACATATAATAACACAAATTACCGCTGATATATATCTATGTATAATTTGTCTACGTCAAAAGGTACGTAATTCTCAGTGTTATTTTTTTGTATAGAAGAGGGAATAAACGACCTTGAGACACACCATAAAGGTGAAGTCTCAGCCCATAGACACTCACGTGGCTGGGAGCTCGAAGGCGTTGCCGGCCTATAAGAGAGTGGTACGCTCTTGAACCATAAGTCGTATTGGTGGTGACAGGCAGGTTCCTAACATCGTGGTGCGTCGTAAGAAATGTCTCACGATATATCGTTGTCTAAATGTTTCTATGATACTAAAACCGCTTCTAATTGCTATAATCCGAGAAATTACAGCCAAAAGCCCTTTGGCTTTGTTTCGTACATATAAAAATACCTTTTTAATTATCGTAAACAAATTGTTTTCACATTTTATCAAATATTTTTTTTACATATTCTGATATGGGTCAGTATGACGCACTGCGGGCTGCGATTATTAACATTCCACTATGTCATTCGTCCCTTATTACGTCGCGTATATACCAGTTCATATATTCATAAGTCATATCTTAAGAAATATTGAAGGCGAAATTACAAACACACGCGTTAAAGCAAATCCATAACTCGATGATTCGACTATTCTACAAAGAGGTTGATTAACAATTGGATAAGTTATAATAACAGCATTACAAACACTAATACACACATTAAATGCTCATTTCTCACTCCTATATATATACTCCGATATACTCCAATTAGTCATTCGTTTATTTTATTCGTTAGATGTATACTGTTTTATTGTGCTGTATGGGTTTGAGAAAAAATAAAATAAACAATATATTTTTATATATAACTTAAATTAACTTTATGTCGCATAAAATACTTAATAAAACTAACTATATAAAACAAATTTATACGTATTTTATATATTCAAAGTAATAACGTTTGTTTGTTTGTTCGGCAGAGTACCCATAATACTGGTGGCATGTATCGCGATGCTTATACGTTAAAGCACCAGCTCTCCGTATAATTTAAAGTTATATTGATTTTTATAAAGTTGGCATTTTCAATATTCGTCTAAAAACACTAAAATCAAATATAACATTTCACGCTGTAACGAAAGGGAATGCTCAAAACGCTTGGTGCGTCTAGAGTCTACACTAGAATGAGAGAGTCTAGATAATAGTGATTTCTCAGAGTTCAGTTAGAGTAACTAACTGAGTTACGCTAACTGAACTCTGAATAATACGATTTTAAAACAAAACTTAACTAATGTATTTCAACATGTAATTCACAGTCAAAATATCTTTATTCATACCTTAGTATATAGGACCATTTTGAATCGTTTTAAATCTAAGTGATTCTACGCCTGTTCGTACGCTACGAAGCTGAGAAGATTCAGGCAAGAAACTCGGCTTGGTTGAATTTATTTTTTGGAAATTATCGCAGTACACTTCAAGCAAGCAAGCTAAAGTTATACTTAAAGTGAAAATATCTTTATTCATTAAGGTAGATAGGACCATTTTGAATCACCTTAAATCTAAGTGATTCTACGCCTGTTCAAGTTTTATGTACCTAATCACTAAGAATTATGTATATACGTCGAAACTATGTAAAAATAGAAAATAATTAATAACTGAATCGATTATGACAAACTGAGCTCTTTCTGATTTCTAATATTCGTTTATTTCACTATAATAACATTATCTTAATAAAACTAATAACATCCCTTTCCAAATCTAAATTTTCATTTCATACATTCCAATACTCGTAAAGGCCAATATCAGATATCGTTAAATCTTATCTCGTTATTAAGAATATTCTCTTTAACAGAAAATCGTATGAGATTATGATTTGGGTAAAATTGGACGGGATTATAATTTGGTTAATACAATTATTTACTCTCTTATGTTGGTACTATTGATCTTACCAATAACCACAACCAAAAACGAATCTGGGCAAACAAATTCATTGCACGATACATTCACAATCACTTCATAATGACTATATTTATTTATTTAACACTTTATCGCACTTAAACACTAGAAGCAAATGACATTAATAGATGTTAGCACATATAAGAGCAACGGGCGGCCTTATCGCTTATAAGCGATCTCTTCCAGACAACCCACACGATAAAAGAATACTTAAAATATAATAAGACAGGTGCAAAGGGTGCGAAGTATACAAAAAAATAATAATAGTAATACAAAAACAAAACACAACATACATTAAAATAAGAAAAACCGAAAAATATGCTAATTAAAATCTAGAATTATAAATAATTATATTGAAGACATAGTGTATTGTAATTCAAAGGTTAGTTAGTTAGCAGACCCTCATATAAGTGAAGCTATTTATTTGGAATAACTACCTCTTAAGCCACAGTCCACTTCTTCAAGTCTCACCCGGTCCAAGCCTAGGTCCGACTCTCGCACGTCCTGGCGCTAATGGCGATAAATAACGATTCTAGACTGAGTTAAGCAGCCAAGCCCGTGCTGCCAGGGCCAGGGTATCTGATATGATGTGTTCGATTGTGTAAGTGTATACATTTTTACCTTTATAATAAAGTCACAATATTTAAACTAGTATCATGTTACTTTTCGTTATGTGATATCAAGAATAATTCTTAAGCATCCTAACAATGAGGGGTATAAGAGGGGTCAACCTATTGATATGTAACCTAGTTCTAGAGTTTCCTTAGTGATGAAAAGATTAGCCGGGCGTTATTTTGTAATATGAAAATGCAAATTTGACTAAAAATATTTTTAGGTACATGCTTGGCGTTTTAAAGGAGACTCAATAAAATTGAGTTTCTTGCCAGTTCTTCTCTTTTGTACGCCTTTTCTTGGTAGTAAATGAAATTGTAGATACATTTTTTTTGACGTATCATAATTGTAAAAAAGTTTTCTGAATAAAGTTATTTGTTATTTTTGATTTTTAATTCAAAATTAGCTTTTAAAGAATAACATTGAAATATTGACAGAAATAAAACTTAACAAGATTAGTCCATTACTGAGTGTATGAAAATATATTTACTTAAATTATTGAATGATTTCATATTAAAGATAGCTTAAACCTTAAATAAATATAATCGTTATTGTAACATAAATAGACTTAGGGATAGGCCGGCAACACTCAACACGATGTGCCGCCCGCCCATTTGCTGCTTATATAAAAACACTTGCAAACTGAAACTAAACTTTTCACACATCGTTGGCACTAATATATGAATAATAATTTAAAGAAAACGCATTTATAAACACATACACGCTTAAAATTAAATACATAAGAGAAGAAAAACAAAACAAGTGCGCAGTGTTAATAAGGCCTCGCTCAGTACACTAGACGTGGTCATTCGCTTTTATTAGGCTTAATATTACTAGATAGAATCGAGAGAATATATTTTTATTATCTCAAGTATTTCATACGTATTAAAGGTAAAAACAGAAAGTGGAAACTAGATGTAACATCTGTCGATTTAACGTCAAACTCTCTAAAGCGTCGAAATCAATTGACTTTGGTTGGTTTAGCTTATATTCCATACAACAATTTCTCTTCTCTCTATTTAACGATCATTCTCTATAACGCCATTAAATGCACAGTCCCTTTGGTGTCGTATTTAAAATATTAATTTTACAATACATATAATGTACATTTATGTAAACATTATAGAAATCTGGTGATTAAAACATTTAACACAGTTTTAAAGGATTCGTAGAAAAAAATCCTAGGTATTATCTTAAACCGTAATTTAAAACGGGCTCGCAACTAAGTAGAGAATTCTTAAAGACAGCATAAAAATTTATACCCGTTAATTAGGAAACAGGCTCCGAGCCAAGAGCTTCAATAGCTTTGTACCTTACATAACCTAATTAGCTGTAATGCGTAACTATTGAGTTGGATTTTCATTATGAAAAATCGTGATTATAATGAACTTTTAACAGCGGGAGATCTTTTAAAATATATGTTAAATATTCATAATGTGCTTTACTGAAAATTATGTTAAGAACTGGCAAGGAACTCTCCGCCACTCTCCTTTAAATCGCCAAGCGAAACTAACCGTCAAAAATGACTTGTCCGCGTATGATGCAAATCAATAATCTTCATAATAACACCAGAAAGTGACTTTTCATAGGGTTAGGATTGATGGAATCCAACTTATACAAGCAATTGTTATATATAAGATTAAAGAAAATAAAAACATTTTTTTAAAAGTTCTTGTTATCTCTCACGAAATAACTTTGAAGTGTCTAGCGCCGTGACTTACAAAGTGATAAATTCTTAGCTCGAATCAAGAATGTCTATAACTCTTTAGACGCTTAAAGTATGCCAATAATAATTTGATCAAAGATTCTAGAACTTCATAGTACTTGTTAAAATTATTATGTAAATGTTATTTTAATATATCTTAACTTAAAAATACAAAGCGAATGAAGGAACGAGACACGAAGGCATAATAATTAAACACAATTGTCAAACTAATTCTTCTAACTTCCATTAATCTTAAATGTATTATTTTATATACAAGCTGTTGCTTGCTTTGCAATACAAATGATTAATTAACTATTTAAATGACGATTGATCAGTTATCAATCAGCGATATGAAAAATTTTGAATTACTAAAATGGCCATAAATAAAATAGGGTTGTATTGTATTTTTAATGCCTTTTTAATGATAAAAAAACAAGAAAATTAGGTCAAAAAATTTTAAAAAAATATGTGGGTATGAAAAGAAGATGTCGACCGATTCTCAGATCTACTAAATATTCTCAAAAAAGTTCACAAGAATCGGAGGACTACGAGAACAAACGACACGTGACACGAGAATTTTATATACTCGTATAAGATAAACTTGGTTTATAGTTTATGTAACAACTAGCCGACCCGGCAAACTTTGTTTTGCTATATAAATTATTCTAACTAATTTCTAATGTAGACAAAAACAACTGGTGAGGATAACTAATTAAATGACGATCGATCAGTTATCGAACGGGAAAAAAATAATTAAATTACTAAAACAGGGGTTGATGACAAATATCTCTAAAAATATATGTTGGCATATTCTCAAACCTATGCAATATGCTGACAAAAATTTCATGAGGATCGGTCAAGCCGTTTTATATATTAGATTATTATTGTACACGATCGTTAACACCAAATAAATATCCAGTTTCGTTGGTTTTCATTACGGTTTCACGCGTAAAACAAATTTCACCTCGCCCACACTTTCTTCAATCTGTTTACGACAACCGAACGAATTGATACTATTTATCAACAACAATTCAACTGAAAGTTTTACCAAACCCCAATCTGACAATCAATTCTTCAACCGTAAACAAACATTTATTTATATTCCGCCATTATTTCCTAGATTACAAATAAAGTGTACTTACTGTAAGTTATTTTTTTTTTTTTGTAACAGTAATAATAATATTATATATGTATAATATGTACAAACTGTTATAGAGTGTGTGTAGAAGAGTTGGCAAACGAGCAGGAGGCCCACCATAAAAGCTGGAAGCTCTTTTTCTTAAGTAAAAATCAAATCTTTTTACTCAGTTAGATACATGAGATCATTTTGAATCGTATTTAATCAAAATTACTCTACGCCTGTTCGTACTCAACCAAGGAGAAGCAGAAACTGAACTAGCTTATTCTTTGTGGTCCTAATCCAATATTTTTGGAGCACGGCCAAATTGGAGCAATCCCCAATGCTTTTTTTTATTATCAATCAGACAATTACAACGCTCCTAAAGAAATAATAACATTAAGCTTCATCAATTTAACCATATAATTTAAAAAAAACCTTTCACAAAATTAAATACAAACAAAAATACAACTTTGACTAAATCTCGATGAAAAAGTTAAATGTAGCTTTAGCTTTAGTGTCTACAGCTCGGAATTCAATTAGCATTTCTAAGCCACACAAAATCTCACGAGATTCGACAGTTCCGTGAGACGACGTCGGATATTCGTTTCAACTGTGTGTAGTACTAATGGAATGCTGTTGTACTCTGTGCAAATGGTCAATCTTAATAGATAGCAAAGATACGTTAGGAATCAACTATATAGCTGATCATGCGTCGTGCTCATAAACAGGTGCTACTTGTGACTGGTCGGATTTGCTGTTTTAAATTACAAAAAAATTAGTCTCAGTGTGGTGTTACGGATCGTTCTCACTATAACGTAAATGTGTGCTCCTATTTCTTCTTATTTTTTTATTTAATATAGATATTGACGCATTTTCTAGTGCATGATTATAGTTTGGGAATGAATTAGCTCCAGCTTACCCTTGCCTTAAAAAGTGTACTGGGATAATTTCAAAAATAATTCAGCCAAGCCGAGTTTGTTGCCTGCTTCTTCTCAGCTTGGTTGCGTACGAACAGGCGTAGAATCACTTAGATTTAAGACGATTCAAAATAGTCCTATGAACCTTAATGAATAAAGATATTTTGACTTTGACTTTGCATGGTGTAATGGTTGCAGATCGTTACAAGCGCACTCTGAAAGATGCTGGGTGACAGGAGTGGTGGAGAGTTTCTTGTCAGTTCTATGCCCATGATTTGGGAACTGGTAGTAAATGTTGAGTCATTTTTTTTATAACTTTCAGTTTTTTTGACGATTCATAAGTGTACCTATGTGAAATAAAAATATTTTTTGATTTTGATTGCATAAAATATTAAATGTCCTTTCTCATAAATGGATTTAGCAACAAAAACCTAAATTCAATTTGTAACAGCAATTACATGAACGCGGTGAACCAAAACTCTTCAGCGGACAAAAGATATTTAATTAAATAATTGGACTATTTAGTAATTCAGTCGCATGTTATATATAAAAATCCATCAAGATTTCCACATTTTCCTTGTTCCCTTTGTTGTCTCAACACGTACATGATATAAACTGTATAGAAGATATAAGGCCTCATCACTATTACAACTTTCTCTAAAAAATATGTACAGAGGAAAATTCTTTTGTTGATTTTATTTGGAATATAATGGGGTTGGAATATAAACGTCGCTACATACATGTGTGGGTTGTAATTAAATCTCTTTGGTTACCGTTTGTATCCGGCTGGCTCAAGTATTATTAAAAGGTTTAAATAAAGATAATTCCAAATTTTAATAAAGAAAATTTATTATTTAGTTTGTTTTTCTTAATCTAATGAAAAAGTCAAGTTTGGCTGGAAGTAGTAAACTTAATTACCGGTTACCGGAATTACCGGTTTTAGCGACTATAATGTTTACTCAACTTTGGTTTCGTATCGCATTATAATCATATATAATCCGTCCGTTTTGTACGTCACCCGGTTAGTACGACATAGTATCACTGGTTTCTTGAATATCCTTATATACGGATTCTACTCAAAGTCAAAATATCTTTATTCATTATGATTCATAGGACCATTTACAATCGTCTTAAATCTAAGTGATTCTACGCCTGTTCGTACGCGACCAAGCTGAGAAGCAGGCAAGAAACTCGGCTTGGTTGATATTCTTTTTGGAAATGATCCCAGTACACTTTCTAAAGCAAGGGTAAGCTGGAGCTAATTCCCAAAAATTTTTCATCATCAAAATAATCAGACAATTTATAAAATGCTTTTTCAAAAAGCCTTCGTTGAACTACTTTTTTAAATTTACTAACTGACAAAGTCCACAAATTGTTTGGGATACTGTAATTCGACGCCAAGGTGGGTCTAGAGTAGTGGCGCCATGGAATTAATATTATCCGCGACGACCTCCTAATTTTGTAGCGTATAGCTCAATAATCCTCATATTATACGCAATGCGTACTATAAATTAACGTTGTACAAGACAAACAGTCTATTTCTTACTCGATTCCAGTTAGAATTATAGCATTAAAATAAATATCGTTAATACAATGCATACAAGATTGATTATAACATGTGTAGCATTAGTTGACTACCTAATGTTCGCTTTAAAATTTTTGGGTTATGTTGGATGTTTTATTGAAAATTATTTAAAAAATGTTCTTGTTATCTCGTCTTTTTGTATACCGTAAAATTAAGATCCAAAACGAGTGCTACAAAAGGGCGTGATAATTTTTAAAAGTTCCGCAACGCGCTTTCTCTATGACAAGCAAAAATTCAGGCGGTATTAGAGGATATATAGAAGTTAACTTAGTTTAAACATCCTACTGTAGTCCTACTGGATAATGTCGCCAGGCATCTTTTATTTATAAAAAGCAGTTCATTTTATTTTATTTTTTATTTCTTAAACCTATACAGCTTATCAAAAAAAATTTACACAATAAAAATAAAGATAAAGATTAAAAATAAAGCCAAAATAGGTTAAAAGATAAAACCGGAAATAGAATCTAGAGCAGAAAAAAACAATAACAAAAAAAGCACGAACAGAAAAAATATATATATATACATATGAACTAGTGGAGTATATTATGTGAAAAACGAGCATTTAAGTGTGTGTGTGTATTAGTGTGTTTTGTTTTAATAATAATACATTAATATAATACTGTGCGCTGTTGGGGTCATCTCTTGCCCTATGATTATTAATGAATATATATGTAACAGGATAATATCGATCTTTATTAAAGTCAAATGAAAAATAAAATCTTTACATCGTATTTAAAGTGGATTTCTTCGTTATACATATATGTATGAGCAAAACTCACATGAAGGAGTTGCAATAATAATATATACTCAAGTATGTTTAAAAAAACCCAATGTTAACCTAAAATTATTCATATAAGTGTATGTGTACTCAACTATATGTATATAAATATATATATAGTTAAGTACACATAAAATGTAATGTAGGTTAAATGTTGTTTGTATTCAAACATAAAATAAACATAAGTCCATATATTTATAAACAATTTTCGTAGTTATAATAAAGTTATGAGTAATGGACAAATAATTACAAAAGCTAACACGATAATCTATAAAAGAATACATTTTTAATGTGTAAATTGTCAGCTGTTTCGTATGACGTAATAAAATAAACTATTGACTTGAGTAGTGTTCGGTTTCCCTATCAGGAATTGTTATTAAGAAAATAAATAAATACATGCAAATTCGATATAGAAATCGTTATTAAAAACTAAAACTCTCAAGTCATTAAGTTATCATTAATTACAGTTTTAATGTCATAAATTAAGCATTAAAAAAATGCACAGATAATATTTAACAAATGTATTTTAAATTTAAATTATAGTGTCACAGTGTCTCATTCTAACAGTCGTATAATATTGCAATTTGATTGTTAACTTTAAAAAAATAAATTAAATGTTTTTCATACTCCCGTTAATTCTTACTTAAATGTGCATTCATGACTGATCTCACCGTAAAGATGTATTTGTCTAGTTTTAATTTTAAATAATTGATTTTAATTATCTGCTTAGGATCTTATAAAATAATCTAATATCACGTTGGTGTCGCTTTCATGATTAAGATTAATTGCCTACCGTTTAGTAATGATATCAAATGTGATTAATGGCCGCCAGAACAATTTTGTGTTATCAAATACCATAATTGAAGCGTTTTATACTTTTCACAGCTTCTATAATTGTAAGACATAAAGTAGAAATATCTTTACTCAAGTTGATATTTATTAAGACACTTTTGTGTCGTTTTTTTTTACATTACAACCGGTTCGTTTTATTTTTTCCTATAATATATTGGCCTATACGCTGGTGCATAGTGCAGATCTTTACAACCGTACTGTGGACCATGCTTGGCGATTTAAAGGAGTGGCTCTACGCCCTTCCTTCCTTTTACGACAGTAAATTTAGTATAAGTGTTAAGTTACCTATAAAGATTTTAGGGTTTTTGTGTGGAAGGCTTTCATGGTTAATTCAAATTACAAAAGCAATTTATGGCTACTCAAGAATTTCACCGTCCTGATGTTGAGCTACTGCTGACACATTTCAAGGATCTTTGTCCTGTAAATATTCTTTATCTGTATAGTACTTTATGCCTTGTGTTGAAATGAAATTGTGTTTATTAAAGTTTTAGAACTGCCAGATCACATTTTGTTAATTTTCATATCAGTTATGGAAGAAATCGCTCTCAATCCAGTTTATATTCCCTCAATATTGTTTATATTTCCTGAAGCTTTTAAATTGCATTTCACATTTTACTGTATTTTCAAAAAATCGCCTACTTTAACCAACTTTAAGGCGAACATTTTACCGTTAAAAATGCACCCACTCGAAAAGAACGACAGTTTAAAAATAAATTCAACTCACATTATTTCGCTGAGAAACAAACTCGAAACAGAACCACTTCACCAAACCTTCACTTTCAAGTTACACTTTAGTTTTCAAGTTGCACTTGACAAAACTTTCCAGTGATTTTCACTTTTCACATCGAATAATCGTAATATTCGTTGCGGCGACACTACGTCACGCTCCATCCAGTGAACATCTACGACTGTGCGTAAAGCGTCGCGACGCCCCCTACCGGACTTTCTTGGACACGTAAGTTACCAGAGTAACATCTGAAATCACAGCGATTCGCGAGCTCTGCACAATCTTCACACAAGGTACTAATTTACATGAACTCTTAAAGAGTATATAATAAAAAAACTATATATAATAAAAAAAACAAATACTTATATGGAATTCCCTTTTGGTATCTATCCGTTTAGCTACCCTATATTGATTTAAGACATCACTATACAAGTGTTAAATTAATCGAATATTATCCCCTGCTAGTTTAGTTATTGTGTATTTATTATATTCAGTATCTTTAGTTTGCACTTAATAAAAGTTTATAATCCTTCACATTCCCCCTTGTTACAGTCTCCTGGAAGATATAACTAAAAGTGATAAGGCCGCATTTAATCACGGTCTCGCAAACTTTTGAATCGTCATTATTCTGATTTGGAAGGCTCTCGAAAGTATCTAACGAGATGCCAAGAAACTCGATAGCTGCTCTTTAATTATAAAAAGCATAGCAACTCAAGAATTAAACTGTCTCTATGCTAAGCTATTACTTACACATTCCAAAAATCTTTCCCCTGAATATTCTTATACTGAATATTTTTACAAACCAGAATATTTTTATAAGCGTTTCAAATCTTTTGAACGTTAACTTGGTTATATTATATATGTTATGTAGTATGTATAATTATGTATTTTACTACTTCTACATAGTTTGAATATAAAATATTTACCAAGATATAGACCGCTCACCATCCTCTATATAACTCTATATAACTGAATCTTGCTAATCAACCCGGATCCATAATTCTCTAAACTAAAATCCGATACCCCTGGGATATGTATGTGTGCTAGCGTTTTTTGAGCGATTTATATATATCACTCGGCCGTAGATAAAAAATACATATATAAAATACTACTATATATTTTGTCCCAATTTGAAGTTTCCTATGAAATAATAAACAATACCATTATCTTGTCTTAAATATAAAAATTCCCTGTCAAAGTGTTAGTTACCGCACCTACTCCTCCGAAACGGCTAAACCGATTTTTACCAAATTTTATAAGCGTATTCAGTAGGTACGAGAATCGGCCAACATCTATTACCCATGCGAAAAAATTAAGGGATAGGGAAGGGAAGGGATTTTTTTTTTTTTTTTTTACGAAATATTTTGCTTTTGTTTTTTTTTAATGTGGCATTACAAAATACATGCAACCCTAAATGTTTACCCTTTTATCACCAAACACTATTTGTAGTCAATTTAGGGCATAACAACGTCTGCCGATATAAACTAGTATTACATAATATATTGATCCAAGAGCTGGTACTTTCCTTGCTCAGTGTATAAGCATCGCCATACAGCGAGGAAATGCCGCCAGCATTGTGGGTACTCTGCCACAGGGACCAAACAAAAAAAAAATCTGTGTTTTGTTTTATTATAAGTTACTTATATTAGTTAGGTTAGAGAATATTTTGTGTTTGTTAAATAATTAATTTTTTTACTTAATACATACATTAGATGAGTTAAAAATATGAACATATATAAAAAATATATTAAACAAATACGCTTCATTACCAAGTTTGTTTTTGTGGAAGACAAAGATGTCTTCCACGTTGCCTCTATCGATAATACGGATAAAATTATAAATAATATAATGCGAAATTTGTTAAAATCTACTTGTTGAGAATATCGAGACAATAGGCAATCTTCTTTAAAGTTATTTGGGAACAATTGGCCAAATAAAGGGCACCCATAACTTTCGCCTTAAGGTTTATGAGGCTTTAAGGTAAAAATCCCGCAAAATATATTGTAGGAAACTTTTTTGTGACTTCAGGACTTTTTAGAGTTTATCACTTGGGAATAAAGAGTGATTTTGGTAGATTTAATATTTAAATTACTTAACGCTTCAAGTGGTGAAGCGGTTTAATTTGGCATTTTATTACATTTGAATAAAAAATAAATTACTATGTTGAATATAGTCATATGTTCTTTATTATTCTATATTGCTCTGTTTATATCATTATTGCTTCCGAAGGTTTTCGCATTTTTTACATTGTTTAATGATGAAAAAGCATGAATGAAAAATCTTTAATGTATAATAATTATAAAGTACTTATAAAAAATTATATTTCATTTCATAATCATTAATTTCATTATCATAATGGCATAACTGATTGCTTTTTATTTATCCTCCGTATAATGTTTATAAAAATAAAAAAGCAATCCCTCAATTGTTTACACAATTTGAGAGACGACGAACGATAACGATGTTTAAACTTTATAGAAATTTCTGGAATTTCTATACCGTTTTGATAATACGCACGCTTTTAGACCGCGCGTATATTCCGTATAATTAGATGTCCGCAATTTAAAAAGTTAAAAACCAGTATATTTTATTATGAGCGTGTTCATGAATACATGGGATTTTAAAATAGCCATCACCACCGCTGAATACGCGGGAAAAAGCTTGTGTTCAATAAAAGTAAATTACACTCTCCTGATAAAATCCAAGTACACTCAATTCAGCGTATTCAGGTGTATCGAGTAGTCCCAGGACACGAAGTTTTATGTCCTTTCCTGTCCTACTAAATTGTTACTTGTTCGGAAAACTTCTAATAAATAGCCAACAAAGGGGTTGATTGAATATCTAGTTTTGCTTTGTGGAGATGGGAGCATTATTTCACTTGTGAGTTTATCTCAGTTAACGGGTTATTTTATTCTTCTAATTTGCTCAAGGTAGTATTATTGATAACTATATAACTGCTATATTATCGCAAAATGCTATTATTAGTTATACAATTGACTTCACGAGAACATTAATTAACCTATAGTTATGCGGTTTTTTTTCAAAACAACTTTGATGCGTAAAAAAGTTTTATGTACGTAAAAAGATATTTTCAATAATTAAAATAAAATCTACAATCTGAAACGTAAGAGGGGCTGTAGTAACATTCATTTACTTAACGAGATTTTAGCGATTTACACTGAGCTTAGAGCTATTTACATGAATTTTATTTTATATTATTTCACAGTAGTAGTTGAGTATTTTCACTTATTAAAAATAAAGCATTAAAAAGGACATTATCCTAATCTGCAGTTGATACAAGACATTTCTACAAGTGTCATAAGTATTGCCGGTTGACATTTGACTGTCATTTGTCAGTGTCCACTGTCCACAAAACACAGTAGATTAAAATTTGAAGGCTCTGAAGCAATGAATAATAAGTTTATGTGATTGAGTTTTCATTTGTATTTTACCTGGGTTTCCTTTAATTTAACAGTTTTTAATTGGATTAAAGTTTAAAATGTCGGAAAATGAGCTCGACAATGCGTAAAAAAACCCAAGTCTCATTCGTTATTCGGGACGAGGAGGAAAAGAGGCATAAAAACGGTGTCAGTTCCTTGCAATTGGATCCAGTACAAGGAAGACTATATACCGCCGGTCGAGATGGCATCATACGCGTATGGCACGCTGGAAACGGATCCCAAGACCGATACATCCAAAGCATGGAGCACCACACGGACTGGGTTAATGATATCGTGCTCTGTTGCGGTGGAAAAAACCTTATTAGTGCCTCTTCGGATACCACGGTAAAAGTATGGAACGCCCCGAAAGGGTTTTGTATGTCCACATTGAGAACTCATAAAGATTATGTACGGACGTTGGCATATGCGAAAGATAAAGAACAAGTTGCTAGTGCTGGCTTAGACCGGGCCATATTTTTATGGGATGTTAATACTTTAACAGCATTAACTGCTAGTAACAATACAGTAACTACATCTAGTCTTGTTGGTAATAAGGAATCTATTTACAGTCTTGCTATGAACCCACCAGGGACTGTCCTGGTGAGTGGTTCTACTGAAAAAGTCCTCCGGGTTTGGGATCCAAGAAATTGTTCACGTCTCATGAAGTTAAAAGGACATGCAGATAATGTGAAAGCTCTGGTTGTCAGTAGAGATGGTACTCAATGTGTGTCTGGCAGCTCTGATGGCACCATCAAGCTGTGGTCATTGTCACAACAGCGATGTGTATCAACCATCCGTGTGCATTCTGAAGCAGTTTGGGCACTGTTGGCTACCGAATCTTTCAGCCATATTATTTCTGGGGGTAGAGACCGTCTTGTTATTATAACTGAGTTAAGGAATCCTGATAACTTCATGATTGTGTGTGAAGAGACAGCACCAGTGCTCAAACTATGTTTTACGGCAGATCAACAAGGTGTTTGGGTATCTACATCAGATTCAGATATAAGATGTTGGAAACTACCTCCAGTTACCACATTAAATTCAGAAATGTATAACCAAAATAATTACAATACAAATAATGTGTATCAAACTCAACCACTGCATCACATACCCGGTGGCCGTGCCATCAAAAACTATACAGTACTGAATGATAAGAGACACATTTTGACTAAGGACACCTCAAACAATGTTGTTTTATATGATGTACTAAAAGCTTGTAAAGTTGACGATTTAGGAGAAATTGACTATGACGAAGAGGTTAAGAAACATTTTAAGATGGTGTATGTTCCAAATTGGTTTAATGTTGATTTAAAAACGGGAATGCTTACTATACACTTAGGACAAGATGAGAGTGATTGCTTTAGTGCTTGGGTGAGCGCAAAAGAAGCTGGACTGACAACAGAAAACGATCAGAAAGTCAATTTTGGAGCATTATTATTACAAGCTTTGTTGGAGTTTTGGAATCATCCAAATAGAGTTAACGAGGGTGGTCAAAAAGTATTTGGCAATAATTTCTTTTCAGTGCCACTCCATACACCACTAATTTTTAGTGAGGTTGGTGGAAGAACATTATATAGGCTTCAGGTAAATAATAACTATGAAAATTAAATACAATATATCATACTTGCTCATTAACATTCTCCTTTAAAGGCTACACCTGTATGACTCTTGGCAATTGCAGGCAGTTGTAGAACTACTTTTATCCCAAACTACATTGGGGCCTTGTAAGACTTCATACTGATTGCTTATAGAATTTAAATCATTCATAATGTATTATTACTATAATATTACAGGTTGGTGATGCCGGTGGTGAAACAGAAAGCAACATTTTATTAGAAACAGTGCCGTCGTGGGTTGTTGATGTAGCAATTGAGATGGCCGCACCTAAGCTTAATAAGCTGCCATTTTACTTGCTTCCACATTCCAGTTGTCAGAGCAAACAAGATAGACAGAAAAAAGTAAGTTTAGTAGAGATAGTAGTAGTAGTAGTAGTTTAGTAGATATAAAGAATATCTGTCAAAATCAAAACACCTCTAGAAAAGTCATAGGAGTCATACACTGTGATATATTAGCATTTTATATAATTTATTCAACCAAAGTTAGTTGACATATTTAAATTTCCAAAACACCAAATATTGAGTGACCAAACCAAAGTGATAAGTAATGTTAAAAAAAGTACCATAGCGAACACACTTAAAGTACACTCACAAATAAGAGATAAAATAAATTAAAAAGAAGTTCAAAATATATAAATATAGGAAAAGTTATATGATTACAGGATCGTCTAGTAGCAAATGATTTCATCCAATGTCGGAAAGTGGCAGAACATGTTGTGGAAAAAATTATTGGTGGCGGTGAAGTGAATGGCTCTGGTACAGCCAAGACCGAAGACAGTTCTGATGCGCCCGAAGAAAAAGTGGAACTGCTTTGTTGTGACCAGGTGTGTGCAATAATTGATTGGCAAAAAGAATCTACCAAAATGATATATATACGATGTTGAACACTGAGTAACAGTAGTAATGCTTTCAGTTTATTGTTTTGTTGCTCAAAAATAATTCTAATTTGGAGAACTGTAAGATCTAGGGCGGGTGATTCAAATCGTATATAGTTATTGAAACGTATATTATACAAATATCGGATATCGATTTGGGTAAAAACTATATATTTATTGAAACTATATATCTATGCGATACTCTGCGTTCGGTTTCGTTATCGTAAGAACTATGTATGTGAAGAAACGGTATATTGCTGAATCGATTCAGACGAATGCATACCGTCGACGGGAGAGGGAGTACGCGACTAAAAAATCTGAAATAGCTACATTCTCGGTCGGTTACTAACTTATTAGTACTATTTGAACCTTACGGCCAAGCAATATAGAGTTTTCTATCAAGTGCCAACTGACCGAATTTAAGATTTATGTTTATGCGACATGTAAAATGACATTTGGATGCCATAAATTAATATGGTGTGGGGAAGCTTAGTTTTAGGTTCCTATAAAGTGTTTGTTCGAAAGATATGAACAGCACAACATATTCAGAATCAAGCTGGTTCACATGTATTAGGTTATAGTTTTATTTTATAATAAATTCGTTTTAAGTAAACAGTTTTTATTTGCGACCTCCGGAGGCGTAACATAATTCACTTAAAAATAACAGTATTGAGCGCATTGATTAAGTACGTAATCTTAAAATGCGAAATCATCGTCATACACGGCTCACATCAACAAAAATTAAATGTTAATATGAAAAGTAAAATAATTGATTAATCGATAATAAGTATGTTTTAAAGTGTAAATAAGTAAAAAACTAATTAATAGATAGGCAACGTAAATACATATGTAGTAAAAAGTATACAAATTAGTTCTTATAGGTTTTGGCAAATAAAATAACATCTATCTACTAAATGTAACCTAAGCTGTATAAACTAATTTATTCACTTAATTAAAACATTTTATATAAATTCGCAAAGATTTTCGTTGCGTTAACTATATATTGAATCAGCATTCGTCAATATTTGGTTTCGGAAAATATAATGTTTTGAAATCTGATGTCAAATATTATCAATATACAGTTTCGATTTGATATTAACAGAAAGATATATTACTCACTTCTAGTAAGACCTGAGAATGACACAAGGCTGGTACAATCAACTGTCAAAAATCCAAGCACGTGTCAAACTATACGTCATGTTTGGAATCATTTGGATCATTGGAATGCACGTTTCATTTCACGTCATTCGTTTAATAATTGTATATTAACATTTCCTTTCAGGTCCTAGATCCCAACATAGATCTGCGTACAGTGCGTCATTTCACATGGAAATCTAACTTAGAGTTCACGCTACACTACCGAATAATGAAACAATGAAATTCAGTATTTGTAACAGGATTTAAAACTTGTTGCTCTGTACACAGCATTTTTAAATTGTAATCATTAAGGTTCAATAAGCTTATGTCTTAGAAAACATAGAATCCTACTAAAAATGTATGTTGATAATTCTTAAAATTTACTCCATTTTAATTGAGTTATTCTATCTGTATAAACCCAGTGAAAACTTCACTATGAGAATTAGACTCCGGCTGTAACTAGTTGAATATTAATTATCTGTAAAAGCCAGTAAACAAAATATATGTAAAATTTGATAAATTCTTGCCTTTTGTATGTAACAGAGAAAGGTAATTGTGGAATGAAAATCTTATATCTGCTTGATTTTTGTTACACGATTGAAAACTATGTGATATTGCTTAGCATTTAATTCTAATTTTGTGACAATTATTCAATTTATTTCCGTACTGACATTTAATAATAAAACATATTTATTTCACATTTGTTAACCATTGTTTATTATTAGTATTAGAAATAAAGGAAATTTAAGATTTTCTTCTGTCATGATTCTTGTCATGTCCTTAAAACTTGTTCTACGGAAATTATATCTTAGAAGGTTTATTTCTTGGCTCTAAAGTTTCTTAAATAGCACCATAAGGGTCAGCCAGCACCGAGACACAGTCTCAGTGTGAACTGACGGGAAATACAGCACTGTCATTTATAGTGTTGATTAAGCCTGTCAGTAACATTAAGGTTCAAATGAAGACTAAGTCTCAACTCTGAAGCGTAAAATTATTAAGTGATGAGATTCTTATCTCCTATTGATTCAATATTATTCTCAATTTAATTTAAACAGTTACTTATTCATTTGATTCAATGTGAATGCGTTGTTTAGTTATTATAAATAGTATTTGGATATGTTTGATATATCGAAATAAAGTTTATGTAAATAGAATTCAAGTTTTAATATCTTACCATTTGCAGGAGTAACATTATTATTTAATAACTAGCTTTCCGCTCGCAGCCTTGCCCACGTGTAATTTGTTTAGTATATAGCGTTTTTTAATGATCTCGACAGGGCTTTCTTTCACAGGCTAAAATCTTGTTACAATTGTAATTATATATAGCCTGTGTAACTCAGGGATGATGTTACTTTACATGGACAAGTGTTATCAACATCCTCTGTTTCTGTGGACTTGATGTTTACTTACGATTTTCGTGATTATTTTTTCGTTTGGTACTTTCAAGTTGGTCCCATAGTCAGGATCCGATGATTCAGACAAATTGAGGGCAAGTTTCAAATTAACTTGTAGGCAATTACTTTTCTGACAATTTCATATTCTGAATTCTGATAGTCATCTTCTCATGTAGATGAGCTGATGATGGAAGGTAAAAGTTCTTGGCGGTTAAGAGTTGAAGGAAAGGAAGTTTGAACTGCATGGTAGTCATAACACAATGGAGCATCTTAATACCGCGATCTAGGTACGTATTTTATCAACGCCATCTATCGAGCACATTGTTCAACACTTCAACCGCGCCACTGCGTATTTGTTTATTATTTTTGTTACCTCTCATAAGTTTTAATATTAACTTATATTAGAACATATTCAACAATATATAACTAATCAATCAATATATGTGTTTAAAAATTTTGAAGCAGTGGTTGAAGTAAATTTTCTATTGACCATAACTTCTTTTTCCCTTAAGGGAAAATCGCTTTGTCTCGTCAAAATCGGTTAACCGATTTTGACAATGCTCCTAAATATATGTAATTTAACTGTAAAAACCGCGTTCAGTAGTTTTGATGTTATAACGTACCAGACAGACAGACAAAAATTCCAAAAAAAAATTTGTTTCTATGACTCTTCTTTAATTGCCTCCTATCAGTTTTTTGGACAAATATTTAATGTACAGACATTCGATTTTTACTGTCATAATATAAGTATATATATACATAATTAATAATTTACATAGGTAACATAAACAAAGGATTCTATAGTGTCTGTATATATTACGCCCCTTCGATAATTTTGTTCCGACCTAAATAAGGTCCCAGCAAATCCATTGGCACACAGACTTTTACATGACGATGGTTTTAAGTAAGAGGAGGACGTTTTAAAAACTGAGCTCACGTTACCGACTTTATTAAAATAACATGTAATGCTCAACGAACCAACACCTATTTTTCCGTTCCCATTTACTCTTATTCCGTAGTTTACAGCTATATACTATAAAATTAAAACGCCACTAGCCATGTGCAAACATATGGATAGCATTAAAGTTTGAAACTTTAATGTTATCCGACGTTATTCGTGAGTGAATTGAATTTTATTTCACGAACGCTCAGTGCAAACTGCTTTATTAAATAAACAGGTATGTGGGTATGCATATGCTACACAAATAGACATCATTATTTTCAAGTAATATTGCTTTGTGTGCATATCAAATGGAAACTATATATTGTTTGATAATTTAAACCTCTCGCTTTTGATTTCTAATAATACTCATATTTGACATCAGATTTCAAAACGCTATATTTTCCGAAACCATATATTGACGAATGCTGATTCACTATATGGTTAACGCAACGAAAATCTTTGCGAATTTATATAATATGTTTTAATTAAGTGAATAAATTAGTTTATATAGCTTAGGTTACATTTAGTAGATAGATGTTATTTTATTTGCCAAAACCTATAAGAACTAATTTGTATACTTTTTACCACATATGTATTTACGTTGCCTATCTATTAATTAGTTTTTTACTTATTTACACTTTAAAACTTACTTATAATCGATTAATCAATTATTTTACTTTTCATATTAACATTTAATTTTTGTTGATGTGAGCCGTGTCTGACTATAATTTCGCATTTTAAGATTACGTACTTAATCAATGTGCTCAATACTGTTATTTTTAAGTGAATTATGTTACGCCTCCGGAGGTTGCAAATAAAAACTGTTTACTTAAAACGACGTCGACGCCCAGTATTCCGATGCTGGCTGAGGCTTTAAGGAGGGTATCTTCAAAGAGAGGAGTAGCGACAAAGGGTGTTTTTTTAGTGGAAAACGCGCAAACTTGTGTCTTTTTGGGGTTGAATTGGACTAGGTTAAGTCGTCCCCAGTCCGAGGCTACACTTAGTTGGGTCTCGACTTCAGACACAAGTTTGTTCCGGAACTGATCGACATCAGCCCGAGAAATATTTGCGCGCCCTGTGTATAATGCATCTCCAGTACTATCGTCCGCATAGCAATGAATACTGCTATGCTGCAGCAGATCATTGATATGCAGAAGAAAGAGGGTCGGAGATAAGACACAGCCTTGTGGGACCCCGGCATTCACAGGTTTGAGGTCGGAACATGCTCCGTCGATAACGACCTTAATGTTCCTATCAGCCAGGAAGCTGGAGATCCAATTGCACAATTTCTCGGGCAACCCATACGCAGGAAGCTTTGAAAGAAGCGCTCCACACCCGGTCAAAGGCTTTCCCTATGTCAAGACTAACTGCCAGTGCCTCCCCCTTGGACTCTATTGCCTTCGCCCATCTATGAGTTAGGTATACTAGAAGGTCTCCCGCCGACCGACCATGCCGGAAGCCATACTGGCTATCGCTAATCAAGTGGTGGCCCTCTAGATACTTCAAGAGCTGGAAATTGATGCTGGATTCCATTATTTTGGAGAACAAGAAAGTTATGGCTATTGGACGATAGTTAGACGGATCGGAGCGATCGCTTTTTTTAGGAATCGGGTGTACTGAAGCGATCTTCCATCCGTTCGGGACGATGCCGAGTGAGTATGAGAACCGGAAGAGACGCGTTAGGACCGGAGCCAACTCAGGAGCACAAGTGCGCAGAACTATCGGAGGGATGCCATCAGGCCCGCTCGACTTATGGATGTCCAAGGAGAATAAAGCCTTGCGGACCGCTCAGATCCGGAATGCAATTTCCGGCATAGAAGTATCACACCGCGGGACTAACGGTGGTGGTTTACTATGGTCATCCAAAGTCGAGTTTGACGCAAAGAGGGTGCCTAAAAGATCAGCCTTCTCTTTCGCAGTATGGGCCAGCGAGTCACCCCTCCCACGCAACGATGGAATGGACGGCTGACAGAAATTCCCTTGGACAGCTTTGGCCAGAGACCAGAACGCACTGCTTTGGCCAGAGTCCCAGATGGAAGGCAAGCTAATCTCTCACCAAAACTGGCAATGTGTTCTGACTTTGACTTGGCAATCTTTCGTTTTAAAAACCTAGACGCTGAGTTATATGCTTTTTTAAGTTCGGCGGATTCTAAGCCGCGAGATGACACCGCGTCTGCCCAGGCTCGAAAGCATTCTCGTTTTCGACGTGAAGCCGCCATACAAGAGCGTTTAAACCAGGGCTGAGACTTGCCACCGATCGGCACTGCAGAGAATGGAGTAAAGAGTTCCATGCCTTGCAGCACCACCTCGGTGACAGAGTCAGCAGTGACATCTGGAGAATCCGACGAAAAGCATAACAGCCCCCAAGGGTAGGATGCATAGAAGGACCGCATCCCATCCCAATCTGCTGACTTGTAATGCCACACGCGACGACAGCCCGCAAAGCGAGGCCGTGGAGGTCGCGTGGTTGGCACTCTACTCCGGACCACGTAATGGTCCGACGAACCCAAAGGCGGGTCGATGGAGACTTGGTAGTTCTCCGGATGTGGAGTCAGCAGAAGGTCCAACAAAGAAGGTTTATGACCCTCCACATCTGGTATTCGCGTAATCGCAGGGACCATTTGTGTCAGATCACACGCCAAGGCTAAGTCGTGAAAGGATCTGCTCTCGTGATCGGTGGTTTCAGAGCTAAGCCACTCGGCATGGTGGGCATTGAAGTCGCCAAGTATCACGTGCTCGATGAGTCGGTCAGTTTCGGAATTTCCACTATGGGACCTATACAAGCAGGCGTAGAAACACGGATGGTCATCGCAGTCTACGCCTAACCATAGGCTAGATAGGTCCACGCCTTCAAGCGTCCCGAGGCGCCGAGAGCAGACATCCTCCCTGACGTACACGCAAACTCCCGCCCGCGGCACAAAGGAATGTTCCAATTTATACCCCGGGTAAGAGATGTAGGCAGTATCAGCCGGAGAGGATATCTGGGTCTCAGTAAGGAAGAGCAAGGCCGGCTTCGCAGTCTCTAGGTGGTGGTGGACTGCGTTGATGTTGGAGTTGAGCCCCCTAATGTTTGAGAAATCCACAGTGAGTGAGATGGGGGACGCCTTGGAAATTTTGCCCTGTTTGCCCCGAGAACGATGTTTTTTTTGTAGCGCAGAGTTGCCCCCCTAGAGTACGAAGGGCAGCCTGTGCGGCCATCAGCAGGTGTTGAACTTTCCATTGGTAGACGCCCAGAGGAGGATTCTCCAGCGATGGCACGAGTGGTACCTCCCTGGGGTAGTTTCTTTTTGTTCTGCACCTTCATTATTTAATTTGGGTAGGGGACGAGGGATGGGCTCCGGGAATCTCAAGGGGCTCGGTGAAGCCCATTGTACCGCTTCACGCCGGTCTCAGTAAGACAGTGGTACTGCCCCGGTCGTGCCTGCCCATTCGACTGAAGCCCGAAGGCAACAGTTTGACACTCCCACTAGGAAGGGGGTTGACTGATTGCACTGGTAAAATAATCTCTGTCACAGACTATTCCACCAGCGGGCGATGGGGTCGTCACATCCCTACGCCGCACAACTTTACGTCTAGTGCTAAAAAGCATAGCGTTTAAGTGAACAAGTGAACCAGCTTGATTCTGAATATGTTGTGCTGTTCATATCTTTCGAACAAACACTTTATAGGAACCTAAAACTAAACTTCCCCACACCATATTAATTTATGGCATCCAAATGTCATTTTACATGTAGCATAAACATAAATCTTAAATTCGGTCAGTTGGCACTTGATAGAAAACTCTATATTGCTTGGCCATAAGGTTCGAATCCTAGTACTAATAAGTTAGTAACCGACTGATAATGTAGCTATTTCAAATTTTTTAGTTGCGTACTCCCTCTCCCGTCGACGGTATGCATTCGTCTGAATTAGAGGTGTGACTAATATAATCGTAATAGGTACACGTAATATAATATACGCAATTTATATCATATTATGTTATTCGAAAATAAAGTAATAGGTTATCTAGATATTAATCAAATATTATGTAGTATCGAAATATTAACTATTCTACGCGATACGGGATTGCTTCGTTCCGACAGCGCCACAGATCATGCTACAAAACGAATATAAATATAATAGGTTTCATATCGCGAGACCGAGCGAACGAGATGACAATATAATTTGAAAAGAGATGGCTGGAGTCGTGACTTCGTAAGAACATCACATAAAATGTTGTTTGACATACAAGTCGAGTTTCCTATAAAGGCTACATAGTTTGCTTGAAAGTAAGCAAGCAGTGAAAACATATTCACTGCGACTTTTTTGTTATTACTCCGACTAAAATCAAATGGAACTAGGATTTTTTGTTTGATGTACACGTCGCATTTAATAGGAACATTGCGGACTTTGCGGTGTTAGTTTGAAGGTAAGCAAGCAGTGAAAACCGTTTCAACCATATCTTTTTTCGGGGATTCATTGAAAAATCAAATTTATATTTGATATTTGTTTGTATGCAGTATTAGTGAATTAGTCTTTCACAATTACGCAACGAGATACAAAGTTTTCTACTGCTGTCTTTTACATATTGATAGTAATTTTTTAAATCACAATAAGGGTTCTATTAATTATTTGACAAAATAATGGTCAAATCTTGCCATCGTCTACACAATTATTACGACAAATTCAAAATTAACAGGTAATTTCAAAAAGAAAGATTACGTTGATACATCATTTGAGTAAAGTACCTATTATACCTATGTTAGTCTATCAAAAACTCTTATTTGATTTGACTAATACCAAATAATAAGTATGATACCCTATTATCTGTAAACTAATATATCAAATAATAGGATTACAGAAAAGTCAACCTAATATAACACCTCTGGTCTGAATGGATTTGAATCGATTCAGCAATATACCGTTTCTTCAAATATATAGTTCTTACGATAACGAAACGAACGCAGACTTTCGCATCAATATACAGTTTCAATAAATATATAGTTTTTACCCGGATCGATATCGGATATTACGATATTTGTATAATATACGTTTCAATAACTATATACGATTTGAATCACCCACTCCTATAAGTAACCACAGATGACACTAAATATTTGTTATCTAACATTTGTATTTTGTTAAGAAAAATTTAGATAACCTAAAATGAATTAAAGAACTGCTAATAGTTGTATATTTTTTAAAAATGACTGGACGATTCATAATTCGTTCGGCGTATTGTATGTTTTCACAGAAACAATGTATGGGACGGTCTTTTTCAACGGTTTATAGAGTGTGTACTAGTTTAAAAAGAAATAATTTGCGAGATTTTTCAACTAAGACAATTCCTGATGTTTTGGAAAAAAAACATTGCAATGTAGGAACTATAGGACATGTCGACCATGGAAAAACTTCACTGACTGCTGCAATTACAAAGGTTTTATCCAAAGAAGGCACTGCCAAGTATATAACATACGATCAAATTGATAAGGCCCCAGAGGAGAGAGCAAGGGGTATGCACTTGTATATATAATACTGAAGTAGTGCTTTGCTGTGGATCTATTTTAAGCATCATATGGACATGTAATGATTTCCAGGTATCACTATTAATGCAGCGCATGTTGGTTACAGTACCAAAAAACGACACTATGCTCACACTGATTGCCCGGGACATGCAGATTACATTAGAAATATGATATCAGGTTTGTATTTCCTCCAACTCCACTTGTTTTATTAATGTATATTTACACTGCCTATTGGTATTAAGGAATTGCATAAGATAAATTAAGTTTTATTTACTAAAAGCTTCATCTATGTACAATACTAACCAAATACTAAACAATATACCAAAGGTTGTGTACTTACTTTAAAACAATTATACATTTCAGGGACATCACAAATGGATGCCGCAATATTAGTAGTTGCTGCTAATGACGGTCCAATGCCACAGACCCGAGAACATTTATTACTTGCAAAACAAGTTGGTGTTCAGTATATCATTGTGTTTATCAATAAAGTGGATTTGGTTGATGATGAGGTAATTGTTGATTTCTATTATAGAAAATATTAGCTCACTTTATAATATATTAATTTCACACACATACAGCATAGCAATGACAAAAATATGATAAACTTAAAGGGAATAGAAGATTTTTATTTAATGGAAATAAATAAAAATAAATATATTTACAGGTGTTAGAATTAGTAGAATTAGAGATGAGGGATATGTTAACAGACTTTGGTTATGACGGCACCAATGTTCCAGTTGTGAAAGGATCAGCTCTAAAAGCACTTAATGATGACACATCCAATATCGGTAAGTTATGTCCTTTTTAACTTATATTTAACAAAATATATTTATTTATTTACACTTAAACAGTAGAAGTAGAAGATGTTAATACATATAAGAGCAATGGGTGGCCTTATCGCTAATATACTATCTCTTTCAGGCAACCCACAATTTATTATTAGCCTCTAACCTAAACAAATGAACCCTGCTAACAATTATGATTTTTAGGAATACCTTCTATCCACACACTTCTCGATACCATAGATGACTATGTCCCAGCCATAGTCCGAGATCTTAAGTCGCCATTTCTGATGCCAATAGACAAGGGCTTTACAGTCCCTGGTAGAGGGACTGTGGTAGTTGGTACAATCAAAAGGGGTGTCATGAGGAAAAATGATCAATCACAATTGATGGGGTTTGGTATGAGCGCGAAAACTACGTTGTCTGATATACAGATTTTTAGAAACTCAGTTTCCGAGGTTTGTATAATCTTTACTTTTACTTGCTGAGCAACAAGGCTCCGTTATGCATTGCTTTACTCTGTCCAATGTTCAATTCCTGGAAAAAAATTATTTTATGGGTAGGCAGAGATTACTTAATTGACAATTGTAATGGGATTATTATTTATTCTTAAAGTCTTCATGTTTTAGGCCTTGGCAGGTGACAATGTAGGTGTACTGCTGCGTGGGTTGAAACTCCGTGCTGTCGAGACTGGAATGTTGTTGTGTGCGATGGATAGTGTCTCCATGAGTAATCATTTCAAAGCGAAGATTTATTTCCTTTCCCGAAGTGAAGGGGGCAGGAAGAAACCCGTGTTCTCCAAGTATTCACAGCAAATGTTTAGTGGCACATGGAATATTGCCTGTCGGATTGATTTAGGTAATTTGGTTTTATTTCTTAGAGATTTATAAGCTTTAAATAGGAAGTTTAACTATCTATACTAATAATAAGACAGTAAAAATCGAAAATCTGTACATTAAATATTTTTCCAAAAAACTGAAAGGAGGCAATTAAAGAAGAGTCATAGAAACCAAAAAAACAATTTTTGGAATTCTTGTCTGTCTGTCTGTCTGGTACGTTATAACTTCAAAACTACTGAACGGATTTGAACGCGGTTTTCACAGTTGGATTACATATAATTGGGAGCGTTTATTTTGTCAAAATCGGTTAAGAGAAAGAGAAGTTATGGTCAATTGAAAATTTACTTCAACCACTGCTTCAAAATTTTTACTCACTTATATTGATTGATAAGTTATATATTGTTAAATATGTTCTAATATAAGTTAATCTTAATATTAAAACTTATGAGAGGTAACAAAAATAACAAATAACGCAGTACGCGCGGGCGCGGTTGAAGTGTTGAACAATGTGCTCGATAGATGGCGTTGATAAAATTCGTAGATTTATTTTATTTTTTTATTTCTTAAACCTATCAAAAGCCTAGCCTAGCTTATCAAAAACAGTTTACACAATTAAAATAGATTAAAAGTAAATCCAAAATAAGGTTAAAATATAGAACCGGAAATAGAATCTAAGATCAGAAAAAATAATAACAAAAAAAGACACGAACAGAAAAAAAAAAAATAAAAATATATATACACATGAACAAGTGGAACTATGTGAAGTACGAACATTTTAGTGTGTGTGTGTATCAGTGTGTGCAATGGTGTTGCTATGTGAGTGAGTCTGCGAGGTTGAGTCTTAGTTTTTTTTTAAAGAACTTCTACTTAGGCCAAATATATCCATCGCGGTATTAAGATGCTCCATTGTGTAATGACTATCATGCAGTTCAAACTTTCATTAACGTTTTACCTTATGATTATTTTGAGTGAACTACCCATACAAACAAATAAAAGGAAACGAGTGAAGAGACGTTTAGTGTTTGTCCGCATCCATTTTTCCAACTACGTCCTTAACGTTAATGAGGTTTACCTTTTATTATTTGGTCAAGCTAATAAGTAATAACCTCACAAGTACGTATTTCGTACTCATAACTTCGTAAGAATTTTCTTTCAACTCTTAACCGCTGAGGAGTTTTACCTTCCATTATCAGCTCATCCACATAAGAAGATGACTATTAGAATATAAAATTGTCAGAATAGTAATTGCCTGTACGTTAACTTGGAAGTTGCCCTCGATTTCCCTGAATCATCGGATCCTGTAAAGCTACATCATCCCTGAGTAACACAAGCTATATATAATTCAAATTGTAACAAGATTTTAGCCCGTGAAAGAAAGCCCTGTCGAGATCATTAAAAAACGCTATATACTTAACCAAATTACACGTGGGCGAAGCCGCGGGCGGAAAGCTAGTTAGGAATAAAATGTTAATATATATGTGAGCTTTATAATACCAATGTAAAAAAAAATCTATATTATTTGCAGAAACAACTATGGAGATGCTTATGCCTGGTGACCATGCAGAGGTCTACCTGACTCTTTTAGAAGGCATGGTCATGGTCACTGGACAGCCTTTCACAATGAGAGAGAACAATGTGACAGTTGCCACCGGAATTATCACAGAGACCTTGAATAGTGTTGATGTACCAAGTGGAAAACTGGGCAAAGTTCAACTAGCACTCGGTGAAGAAAAGTGAAATATTTAGTGAAGTGTTTTGTGAAAAAATGCCAGAATGGAACAAACTCCGCATTTATCTTCTGTGACCATGTTTGCACCATCCAAAGCTGAAATTGAACTGAAGTTTTATGTAAACTATTGTTAATGTAAATAATGTAGATAGACTTATAAATTATTACTGATTATTGAGTTTGTTTATTTATCAGGATATCTAACGTACATAAGAAATAGTGTTATTACCATCCCCATATAGAAATTTTCTTCTTTGCCAAGAAAACTACCTGTTATAAAACTACAGAAAGTTATTTCTTAATTGTTAAGTAGATTTATTATTCAAAAAACACATCTCAAGTTTACTAAAGTGTTACTTAATATGTATTGATTTTGTGATATAGTTTAAAATAAAACACATTTTATATCATTATATATTTTTTGTCAGAAGGTAATTAATATCGTGCCGAAACAGTAACAAATTATTAGTAAGAAAAAATGATGACTGCAACTAGCATAACTACACAATATTGAGATAACCAATATCTATGACTGCTCATGAGGACAACACTTTTAACACTGGCGTAAACACTAATAAATCGTCAACTATAACACCGATACGACTATAATGTTCTACGTGTGAGGGTAGTTGCATTAAACATTGGTGGGTATTTCATAGTTTTTGATAAGTCAAGTTTAACATATGTCTTATATCAATTAGAAATAAAATATATAAAGTCAGAATAACAAAATTAAAAGTAAGAAATATGTTTAGGCATACTGCCTGCTTCAGTATTTGGATACAATCAGTATTTTATTGTCAAAAACTTAGTTTAATATGTAATTAAAACAACACCTACGTATATCGATTGTAAACTCTATATAACGACACCGAAGGGACTGTGCATTTTATAACGTTGAGTGGTTAAACGGAGAGAAGAAAAATCATTGTATGTAATACAAGCTGAACCAACCAAAGCCAATTGATTGCGACGCTTTAGAGAGTTGGCCTTTAAGTCAAGTGAATCGAGTTTACACTATTTAACAAAAACAGATTTTGAATATAAACCGACTTCACCGAGTCCATAAAACATTACAACGCAGTAATATAACACATTTAAATACATTTTATCACTTCCCTACTATATAATCTAGAAAAAATTCACCTAAATTTCATTTAGTTCAAGTCATTAACAATAAATAAAATTTCAAACGAACAACAACTACCGCACCGGTCGGTGCAGTTCATCTTTCAAAGGACATTGCACAAAACGGCTTCAAACCTACAGGTTGAAACAAAAAGAAAAAAAAAAAAAACAACAACTACCCTCACTAATACTGCGATACAGCAGAGCCTTTTGTCCTGAACACAATCCATTAAATACCTGCCCATAAATCAGTCTGTCTTTCGTCTGCGCCATCAATGCATCATTTACACCCAATGGGAATTCAACATTAAAAATTAACATTTTTTTTAATGTCTTAAAAATTACAAAGTTATCTGTATACACCGATCTAACATGTAGAGTTGAAAATATTATTATTAAACATTTAAAATGCTAACTGCCAGCAAGTGAAGAGCTACACTTATTACCTTGGTCCATGCGACATTAATTGGCATCTTATGAAATATTCCGTGAAAAAATTTAACACCAGACGGCAAAACCGTACAAATGTGGGTACTTCAACGGATCTTGCGTAATTTGAAACGTGAAATCGCGTCGGACACACCGGAATCGTTTACAGATACGATTTTGCCGCCGTTACATTTCGCACGCGTCGACATCACACGTCTCCTACCCGCATGTAATACAAAATTAAGTCTAGTTCTCATTGAATTGGCAAAATTTTCACGACTCTTACAGAATATAAATTATTTTGTCCTATGTAAAATATATAGAGTTATATTTGAGACGTGCAATGTCAATCGACTTCAACTATTACAACTACGCAATCCCGAGGGCTTGTATTTCAAAACGTGGACTCACGACCGCGTATGTCAAATGTCATAGACAACTCTGTCAGTGCTCATGACGTTTTGAAATACGGACCCGAGTGATAATAAGCTCATAAAATTCGATATTCACCACAGATAGTAATTTGTATTTATCTAAAACATCTATACGGACAGATCGAAACTTTGAGGACTAGCGAACTTCACACCTAACTTAACAGCGTTGCCGACCGTACATAAAATAGAAATTCTCATTGAAAATCCAACACCCAGATATCCCAACACAACCGCCTCGTGTACGGTTAGCATAAGAAGCGAAAAACAATTTAATAAAGCAAATAATGGGCGTTTGGATATTGGCAGTGTGACGTCTCGCAAGTGTGTTACGTCAAAACTCATGACAGCGAACGTTCGGCAAAGTTGATTTAGCAAAGTCAAAGCTCTGGTCAAGTGTAAATTAAGTATTTTAAGCTTTTATTGTGTTAATAAAATTATTATTTTTTTATTACGAAGAATTGACTTCCATAGTTAAACTCTTTCGTCCGAACCCTAGAACTTAACTGTCAGTCAAATTCCCACATCAGATATCCATTCGACAAAAACGTCAAAGTTTTGACACAACAAACTCGCTACTAACAAAACGCATGGACGACAATTATATGCAAACCCAACGATGAAGATAAACTTTCGCTTAACATTTGTGCTCCTGGCACACGGATTTCACAATTTAACCAATGGTCATCATATAAAAATCGAATGTCGCATCCGATTTCAATAGTTGAAACCCCCAACATCCTGAGTATTCCATCATTAAACAGTAACAATCTTAGAATGCGATTTTTTTTTATTGGTGTAACCCAAATAAATTGGAAACAATTATCACTTAAAAAGAATACATCGACAAATGTATAGCACCGCAATGAAACATGAATCGGCACAGTTAAGCACTACCCGATATAATACTTGTGCTATGTACTGTGAACACGTACCAAACCGTCGCCGACCGTCTTATTAGCTACATAGAAAAAAAAAACAACTTAAAACCATCGCTTACAACTATAAAAATATCATAGAAACTCTCACTTACATCAAAGAGGAACTGGCAAAATAATGAATCCAACGACCGTTTGGTCCACCTTATCAAGTCACGATGCCCGGTTCCATATCAAACATTGGACAGTACTTACGCGAGTAGCAAAAATATTAATTACGTACTATGTTATTATATGCAAACCGCTGAAAATATATCGAATCCGCTAAATACCCATTAGAAAAATGAAAAAAAAAAAACAAAAACACCTTAGAAAGCGTCAACATAAATGTAACCGTGGTAACAACCGACAGCGAACTTATCACATTATTGGGGCCGCGCCCCGTCCGTAGAGATTAAACATTTAACAGAGTATTGTGCACGATGCGAAGGCCCGACGGCCGCTAAATTGCTCATAAGACATCGAATAACAACTAACCATCACCATAACATCGAAATTCAAGATTATACCTATTATAAGTCACATCTAAGAGGATTCTCGAAAACACATCTCCGTGTAAGCGTCCGGTACGGCTACTGGCATCGCTTAATATATCCTTACGTGAATAATCTAACAGTGAAACTCGCTACCACATTTAATTTTTTTTTTTTTGTCGTATTATCATAATAAATATTTTTCCGTAAATTATTATCAAATTCGATAAAGCTCTAAGATTGTTCCACATTCACATAAATAGGTTCGCAGGCGGCCTGCGAAGCGGCTGAACTGTTTGAACCATGCCGAGGGTACAAGAAGCGATTTCTAACAGAAACCTATTGTGAGCTAATTGTCGCTCGCTTTGTACATTCAGGATTTGGAGCGTACAATGTGAACCTCAAAAGTCTAGCACATCAACATTAAAACACTATGAATAAATAGGGCCCCGTATCCCTGTGGCGGGCTCTAAACGTATCTCCAATGACATATAGGAAATTATCGTGGCATTCACTATCTAACATCTAGCATCATATAGAAACTCTAAAACGTTAAATATTTGTCGTGTCACAAATCAGTACCATGAGAGATCTATACATTGAAAGATTAACACTTGTTATTTAGCTAAGTACACCTAACGGATATGGGGGATCGCCCGTTGCCATGGCAACGACGAAACGGCACACGTCTCGTAACACCGAACGTGCATGGTACCGATTTAAATTTTTGGCAAAAGTGAATATAAACTATTTTTCTCTTCCCCTACGGATAAGGAAATGGACAAAGGGATCACCCGACTTTAGTCGTTTGGAAACCTTAATCGCGTAGCGTAGCATTAAGTACAGTGTAGTTTTAGGTTTAGTATCAAATAGGGACTTAAAGGACATTTCGTTTATATCACACGATTCTTAAAAGATATGAAAGCGTTGGTCGTAGTAGAAAGTTCAGAAAAATACACATTAAAAAAAGAAAACATTCTCGTAAAGCGAAAGTTGCGGTTCGGGTGCGCTCAACATATTCGAGACGCACGCAAAGCAAACTCGGCAATGGAAGCTTAGCCTATGCAAATTCCAATATCTCTGGACGGAAGGAACTTTTGAGCGAAACAAATTCGGGTTTGCCGTTACGAAGGGAAGCTTAAAGCGAATTAAAAAAAAAAACTATCTAAAAAAAGCACAGGGGACGTTCCCTTCGCTGGGAGCTGCTATTGCACTGGCAAAATATATCCAAGGAAACTTAAGCGTTGCCTTTATCACGCCCTGATAGCATATAAAAGAAAGCGTCTGAGGTAAGATATGGCAACAGCGATCCAAAATTGATTTCATTTACACTAAACAATTTTTTTTTTACTAAGAAACTAAATTTGTGCTTAGTCGAATAAATCTTTAGACTAATCCTAAATAAGCGAATTGCATTGTACTTAAAGCATTTTGGAAACGGGGTCGTTATTGTACGGAATTTCGAGTCGCTTTAAAAGGACCTCTTAGGCCTACACGGACAAAATAACCAACCCCCTGAAAAACAAATTTGTACATAGGAAAATGCTTGAAGGCACTAAGTTAATGGGAAAATAAGTTATAGCCATAAATTAGTCTTTGTCAAATTGATTCTAACGGATTTTTCCATTTTCACTTAACGCTAACTTAACGATTTCGGTTTAACGCGAACGCAATTTGTGCGATGCAAGGGCCGACGGCACTGACAGAACGAAAAAATATACTCTGTTGGTCTGTCAATGTCACTAGAACTAAAAAAAAATTGACCGAAATTTGAGGAAAATAGATTTCGCACTGTCATCGCGTAATCGTAATACTTAGGGACTAAATTTTAGATCACATTTAAATGTCGGTGTGAGGCGAGTGTTGCCAGTATTGAATTTGAGCTGCACATGAGAGATTTAACGTGTTGAGATTTTGAGCTGTCAGTTTATCAACGACAGTGTGACTAGTAGACCGCCACCGCTCACACCGACGCACGGCAAATGTGTTGCCACATATTAAAAACGTACCGAGCACTGGGCTACCAGAGTGTACTTATTGATATGACAAATCTGTTCGCGTGATAGAAAATTTGTAATTTCCATCAAAATGCACGCACGCGCACAGCGCAATAACAAACGTTCGGTGTTTACTTTTGGATCGATATAAAATATTTAAAAAAAAACAAATTCTCCATCACACATTAATACACACAAAACTGGCAACACCGATTCAGATTCAGTAAAAAACGGTACAAAAGTTAAAAGCTTAGCAGTGGGTTTAAAAAACGGGATCACAGTTCAATCAGTGTTACCAGTCGTCGGAGGGGAATCGCAGGAATCTTAATATTCATCCGAGTTCACTTTGGCACACAACAACTGGCAACACCAGTTGGTGACTTTTTAAAAGCCGTGAAGAATATTAAAACCCCCCCATTCACAATGGTCTTCTGCGGGATAAAGTCAGGTACGGATTTGTAGAATCTACCCTCCAAATGAAACGAGTTTAATTGATGGGCCCCGTGGCCAGGTAGTGGTACGGGTGTCTCGCGAACCGGTTGTCGTACCTTTGATTCTTTTGGTAGAAATCATTCCTCTGATTCACTTTGTGCCTGTAGTTTTGTGTGCGGCGGTTTCTCTCTTTGTCGTTTTGCTTCTGCTTCTCGGTGTCTTTCGGCTCCGATGCTTTCTCCTGAAATTTCATATTTAAAATTAAATTCACAAAGTAAATTGTCACAGTCAATATAAAATTGTATACTTATTAAGAATCGCATTACAAACAGCCCCATTTCACGCGTTTGGGTTTAGAATTTTAATAAGAAAAAGAATTGAGAATAACACCACTCGAGAAAATTTGTGTTTTCTTTATAGATATTATGTAACGTTTATAATCTTATATATAAAATTTCCTCAGTGTTAGTTACCGTACACCTTATTAGTTTTTGGCAAAACAAGGTTTGCCGCTGCAGCTTGTATAATATAATAATAACTTACCTCTTTTTTATCAGAGGCTTTGTTTGAGTTACCGTTGGTTGGTGATTCAGACTGAACGCGTTTGGGCGACTGTTGGTTCGAATACTGTGGAGAGTGCTCGATCTGAAATTGTATGAACATTTATAAAAAAAAGATACCTCCTCACTTTCGTACTTTATTAATTTAAATTAGCTTATTTTTCCTGTTTTGCTTAATTTAAAGTATTTTGTGTTTTGTAATCTTCGCACCTGTTGCACCATTCCAATTGTATTAAAGGTATTCTTTCATTTTGTGGGTTGCCTGGAAGAGATCGCATATCAGCGATAAGGCCGCCCGTTGCCCTTACATGTGCTAACATTAATCTACTTCAACTGTTTCAGTGCAACAAAATGTGAATAAAAAAATATCACTGTCTTGTCTTAGTAAAATGAATACAAATTTACAATCTTATAAAGTGCCAGAAACCTGTTGGTTGGGATGCGGCGCAAGCGCAACAGTTAGAGTGAGATCGCACCACATCGCCGCTCGCGCCCGACGTGCGCACACGCACAGCTGCTTCACCGCCTCGGCGAGCGCCACGATCGCTGCAAAGGTTTCATTGTTACGAACCTCTTTCAAAACTTAGAGCTAATTATTTTTTGTTAAAGGCGCGATAAAGAATATTAAGTGTCAGGGGCTCAAAACATTTTTATTTAAATAAATTATTATAAAGTTCGAATTTTTATCGCTGTTGTCTGTACTAGACATCATCAATCAAAAAAAAAGAAAATGATTGTTCACAAAATGGTAGACCAAATGTTGCCAACTGCGGTACTGACTGATTTCCCGTACCACGAAATACACAACGACAGCTGTCGTCGGCTAACAGACGCCATATCTGCCTACGAGTGACAAGGACAGAGATAATAATCGCTCGCTCGCAATGTGACTCGGTCCGGTCCGCTTGTTTTAGGTTTTTATCTCGTCTGGTTGGTCTTACAGATCCTTATAATAAAAAACAAAACCTCTGACCACCATTGTTGACATTCAAGTTTAATTTAGGCTTTTAGATATTATAAAGTTCGACTAAAAGCTAGAGTCTAAGGAATCCAATCTGGTTAGATTTAAAGGCACAATATTATTGCTCTTAAATTGAACTATTGCAACGATAAATTATGTCAAATATAATTTGACATTACCCAACACAGCATAATAATGAAAATAAACGATATATTAATCCATATTATTTTTGTTTTATTCATATAGACTTTATAACTTGCGTTAGCTTTATGTCTAGAAATTTCTTTAGATTGACTGCGTTATTATTAAGAGAATTGATCCATGAATTATGTGTCTATGGTCGTGGGTTCAATTCCAGTCTGTGCACATAATGAATTCAGACCCAACTAGGTAATCTGACTTAGGCTTCTTATATCTGAATAAATGATGAAAAGGCTTTACATGAGGTAAGGTAAATGGGGGGGGAACTTACGTCCGTCCAGATAGCGGTGCGGTGCCAGCTCCCTCCTCCTCGCCGTCTGCACTCCAGCCACTGCGTTACGCCAGGCAAGCATGGCGCTCTCTATCTCGGTATGAGGTGCTCTGGAACGACAAACAAATAAACTCAAACCAAAGACAATATTTTATTAACAGACAAAGGACTTTATTGCACTAGGAGATAATGTTAATAGATGTTAGGACATATAAGAGCCACGGCCTTATCGTTAATAAGCGATCTCTTCCAGGCAACCCGCATATTATACAATTGAAATGTCTCTTAATAAGTGATCGATGGAGAACTTCATATGAATCGGTGAAGCCGTTCCATAGGAGTCTAGTGACACACACATAAATAGTTTAACTCACATTTCGGCTAAATTCTTGACATCCTCCTTCCACGTGCCGGGATCGTAATTGGCTGGATCCAAACCCTTCTCCGAGACGTTCCCCTGACCGCGTTTTAAAACCGTAATTTTACCGTCCTCCGGTTTATTCGGTTTTTTGTTTTGCGCAACGCACACACTCGCCCTTAAAGTCTCCATTTTCCCCATAAGTGTTAAAACCTGAAAGGGGCATTTCCAGTTATTAATATTGCGAAAAGGATACGTTATTAACATTAAGGCATTGAATTGGAGATGTATAAATACGTATGTATAAATTAATATTTCATTTTAATTTTGCAGGAATATCTTTTTGTGTGTATTTCTTGGTTTTTAGTAAATTATTTTAATAAATGATTAATATTTTGTATACCGTGTTAATGAGATAAAAATTACAATCTCTTTTTGCATTGTTAAGTTCATATTTAACAAAAAAATTGAGGGTAGATTTAACATGCTCTCATAGTCGTAAAGTACCTTAGTATGTTCCCTCAGCATGTCAACGGTCAATCTGTCTACCCTGGTCGGACACGGCGGCAGCCTCGGTACAGGGATCGAATTGGAGGAGGACACAGCCCTCCCCGGATAAGCCAGGGCCAACTTGGCCTCCGTCCGCTTCCTCTCCCTCTCCAATTGCTTCCACTGCTCGTAGCAAGCGTCAAGACGCGCATGTAGGATGCCTGACGATGTTACGGAACCTCTGAAAAAAAAGTTTCAAATGAGCCTAAAGTTTCAATGAGAGATTTTTTTAATGAAGGATTTTAAGAAGTCTCACCTCATATTCCTCATAGCGTAAAAGGGTGCTAGCAGCGGCAAGTCCAGCATAGGTGATGGCATAACGGGCGGTGGTACTGGCGGACTTGGGCCTAGGAGGGCGCCTAAGCCTAAAATAGTGAAGAAAAAAAAACATTTGACATATATAAATATAACGGGGAGTCGTCGTCTAGTGGCTCGTGACAACGGAAAGAAAACTCACAAAACCTTCGTTAAGTCTTTAGTCATATTAATCACAAAATTATCTAGGATAGCAAAGATATGGCGCGATTAGAAGTTCTAGGAACGTGGGAAGTTTAGCGCGGAGCATTGACCGTCCTCTGCCAAACCACCAGTCCGCCCCAATCGTCCAACGTGACGGTCTTGTCTCCCCTCACTAACACTTCCACTTCCACGCTAACCGTCCCCAAGTCATTACTTGACGTTCCCAAATGTGTGACTGTCAAATCTAACTATACATAGTCCCACTAGTGAAGGAAAGATGGCGTCGATACCAATTGCAATCAACTGCACAATATATGCATCGGAGCTTCGACAAATATATCACGGATATATATTTAAAAATCTCCTGTCACCATGTTTGTCCCCGATGGATTCCTAAGCTACATAACCGATTTTTAATTAAACTGGCACACCATGAGCAGTCTGGTCCAACTTGAGATATAGGATAGCTTAGATCTTTGATTATAGTCGCAATTTTATTGCAAATAATTTGTCTTTATAATTAATTGTCTGTCAACTCCAAAAGATTCTAACAGATGTCGATACTTTTCGACTGGATTGAGTAAGTAATCAATAGATGGCACTGATATGGTAAAACACACGTGTCATATAAGCTACAATCTAATATATAAAATTCTCGTGTCACAATGTTTGTTCCTCCGAAACGAGTTGACCGATTCTCCTGAAATTTTGTGGCCATATAGAGTAGGTCTGAGAATCGGCCGAAAAAAAAGTCTCAAATAGAGACTTTTTTTTTGGCAAAACGACGTTTGTCAGGATCAGCTAGTATATATATATACATTTATACATAACAAAATATAATTTGTGCACATTAACAGCAATAAAAGCCTCAAACGTGCCTGTAACAACTCAAAACTCAAAATATGTTTATTGAAGCAGGTCTTTATAAAGACACTTATGAATCAATTTTTACGCGACCACCGGTTCGGAAGGCGGTCATCTACCGAGAAGAACCGGCAAGAAACTCGATAGCTGCTCTTTTAAAATAAACATTTCATACAAAAACTATGTTACATACAATTCATATAACAAAGCATTGTAAGGCTACTCAAGAATTAAACTGTCCCGATGCTGAGCCAATTGCCGACACATCAAAGTTATCTTTGTCCACTAAATATTCTTTTACGTGTAAATTCATTATAAGTTACTCTGGTTATAAGTGCTGTGACATTCTGGGACTGACTCGCTATCTAAAAAAAAAAAACACTCACCAACATTAAACGGTGCGTTGTCATGCAAAAACGACACGTCAACATTCAATTGATTGGGCGGTGGCCGGTTCCTCATCAGCATATTCATCTGCCTCGCGATCTCTTGCTGCCGCATATCCCTGTTCGCACCATCGAAGCTCGGCCTCTGTTCCATGAAACCATCCCTCGGTCCCTGGTTCATTTCCCTCCGCATAAAATCATTTTGGAATCCGTTCGGCTTAAAGTTCGGCGGTGGCTGGTTGAAATCAAAACTCTGAATCCTCTCTGGCATTTGATTCACTTCGTAATAATCCCTATTGAATTTCGGTGGGTAATTCCTATTGAAAAACTTGTGCTTCTCATCAGGCTTGAAGTCCTCGAACGGTACATTCGCCTCCGGCATTTTGTAGTTCATGGGATTGTCATCCCGGTTCCGATCCAGGGATATATTCAACTGGTGTAGATATGAGAGCAGGTCTGTTGTTTCTGTATCTTTCACGAGATTTGTGTTATCAAACTTTGGAAATCTTTGGGTGTAATCGAAGTTTGTGTAATTGGTATCGAGATTCAAGCTGTTCGGTCTTTGAGGGTAGTTGAACATATTTGCATCGGGTAGGGTGTTTCTTTGGTTCGCTTCGAAGAAGTTGTAGTCATACTTCGTTTGATTTGTGAACTGTGCACCGCCTATTTCTTGTGCTGCCAGTCTGAGTAAATTCAGTTGTTCGGGTGTAACCGTGTCATCAGTGACCGGTTCTATGTTAAGAAAATTAACATCATTCTCTGGGAAATTGTTGAAGCCGTTGAAACCATTTTGCATGTTAAATCCATTCTCGTTCGGGTTGAAGTGTGTGTATTCGGTGTTTTGAAACTGTGTGTATGGTGGTGATAAGTAGGCTCCATCGTTTTTGTTATAATGGTCTAAGCTTGGATGTAATATGCCTAGTGTTGAGTCCGGTATTTGTGTTGAGCTGAAAGAGATACATTTATATTATACAAATTGTTAATAATTATAATTAATGTTTTTATTTTAATATAGAAGAGGGGGCAAAAGCAGGAGCCCCACCATAAAGGTGAAGTCGCTGCCCATAGACACTCATGTGGCTGGGAGCCTGTGACTGTGTTGCATTATCTTATTGTATTTAATTCCCATATTCCATTACAAACTTACCGAATTATTGTTATGTTGGTAAGCAATTGAATAATTTGCCCTACTGTTAAAATAATCATACATTTAATTAGTAAGGTCTTATATATGAACTAAACCACAACATACCAGTTTGTTTCAGTGGGACCTGGTTCATCCAGAATCTTTGTGATGAGATCCCGTACCATCGAGTTTTCTTCCATAATTCTGTCCGACTGTAACATTGTTTAATAAAGTCAATAAAAATAAGTAAAATCCAATTGAACAATCACACTCTAGAAAGGCACGCCTTTCTTAAAAGGTGTTGCCCTATGTCATAAGCCTCATTTGTGTAGGTACTTTTCATTATAATAAGGGATATAAGAAGCTTAGCTAGACTTATGTAAAACATCCATTAATTGTGAAACAAGGATTTTTATACATTCAAACTCAAACTCAAAATATCTTTATTCAAGTAGGTCTTGATAAAGACACTTTTGAATCAGCAATTTTTAAACTACCACCGGTTCGGAAGGCAGTCATCTACCGAGAAGAACCGGCAAGAAACTCAATAGCTGCTCTTTTAAAATAAACAGTTAATACAAAATTGTGCTATTATAATTCATTAATATTACTAGCAAGGTTGTACAAATTAAATGATATCTATGTAACAATGATTATATACAGATGAAACGCAAATTCAAGATTGTAGCTGTAAGTTTTAAACAATGCTTTAGTTTTTGTTACCAAAAAATAAGTTTTCTGGAGGAAAGTAAGTTATCAAATGGGAATCTCAAGTGTTAAGTAAAAATTAAATCATATTTTTTAAATAAATACAAAAAGAAAACATAACTCGTATTTGCAACATCATACTTGTTAACTATTTTAATTGTCTTCAATGTAATACAATAATTCTTGACTCGATAATAGCTAATTAGAGCAGCCTCAAATATTGTTGACTTAGTCAAGAATATGTATATAACAATAAAAATTACCAAAGTTATATTGACATGTAATTACTGATAACAACTTTAAAATTAAATAATGTTAAAATATAAATTTGTGAAATTTAAAATTGATCTTTATTTGTATAACAGAAAGCCATATTTATTTTCATAATAATTTAATTTAATCAAATAATTTGTTTTCAATGATTTAACAAGAAGAGTTAACACCAAGTTCATGTTAATGTTAAATAAAGACAATGTTTTGTAGTCAATTAACATTCCGATCAGTGGTCATCAAAAGCTTCCTTACAAAATATTACTAACAAGTGGACATAATTTTGTTTTCTAAAAACAGGTTCAAAGTTCTTAACTTAGATATAAGTGGCTAAAACCATAAATATCAGAATCAATTAATATATTACAAATATTAAGTGGGTCAGCATTATCCTATTATTTATTTACAATTTCACTAATTCATTTCTGAGATATTAAACAAAAATTATAACCTTCATGCATTTGTTAATAATTAATACTTAAATTGTAAAACAAATTCTCGAGGTGAAGGACAATGTTTTGTACTTTTAGAGAAAGTAGGAAATATAGGCGTATAACTGCGTGTTTAAAATCTTAAGCCAACTTGTTGTTTATTGATTCACTGATTCTATTGTGTATAATTTACGTAGATATGGACAATAAGTCACTTGTTGTTGTGTCCTCTACCGCACAAACTAAAATTCTAAAAATATTGTCGCCACTATTCTGTCATCGTTCACCTCGAGGTATCATACGTGGTTGATGGAGACCCCGTTATATGAAGACGGAGTGAGATAAATTTATATCAATTATATTAATTTATAAAAAACATACGCTGTTTCACACCAAATCAAAAGGATTTTCCCGGATTTTGGGTCATATTGACAGGTCTTATTGGACATTTACAACCACCGAGGAAAATGCACTGATCAACCACCATTCACTTACCTGATCTGCTTCATTTTCAACGTTTTTAAACGCGTTACTTATGTGGCACAAATCACTGAAGGCCATTTATATATTAATATTATTTCTTGCCACGATACATAGGAGCTACGAGTGCTAAGCCATTTTTTTCATTGACCTATAAATGTATATACCGCGCTATAGCCTATAAACTTGCCATCGGTGTTGCTGTCTTTTGATATAAGCAGCATGTACGCTGAAGTTTTTGGAGACCGTAAATAAAGTATATAATATTGTACTCTAAAGGATTTTACAAATATTTTTGATAGATTTGTGTATTTGCAATTATTTTGCAACATTTTAATAGGTATAAAAAGTATATCAATATTTTACTTACCCAAGCCAAGGCCGGAATGTTTCTTAATTTTGCAATTTCCCGCGCTCTAACATTTTACAGATTATATTTATTAATGTCATATTAAAAAATATGTCAATAATTTACAATTTTAAGTCTTTCTTTAGACATAGGATATAATATTGTGTCAATATTAACAGTCCAGCAAAGATAAAAGGTTGTCCACATAAAATATGAATTATTGAGCATCTTGATATTGTTATATTTACGTAATTTTAACAAATTATATCAAAAAACCCTTGTCGTAATTATCATTGTATGTGGCGGGATTACTTTACAAATATGTCAATTGTCAATACCACTTAAGACATTATTTGACATATACTTTTGAGAAAGATTCATATGACAGAACCGACTTTGATAAATTAGTATTAAATGTACCAGCGCCCTCTCTTGTAAAATATATAAACTTTTATAACAACGAATCTGTAGTTCTTAACCCACTTAACTTACCTTAACCCATAAAACGTATTGTAGATGGCTCTTTTCTTGAACTTGAACTGATAATAAATACAAACATGATTTTACGTACAGCTCACTCATATCACTGACTGCCTTGACAATGCTCAAAAATGATTTATAACTACTAAGTAATTATTGTCTTATTCTTCTCTTATTAATAAATAAAATGAAAATACACCTTTTTAATACTAAACTCCGCTATATATTGTACATGGCTAAAATAATAATGACAAAATATTTATTTAACAAGTTTTAAGGAAGTAATTATATAAAATATAGAAACGTCAGTCAAATTCATATGATTTGAATTAAATAAGTAAATAAATCCCCGCAGAATAAAAACGTAGTCGTGTAATTGCCAATAACAGTTATTATTCTATTAACATTGAATGTTTGCAAATTGAATAATAGAAGTGAAGACGCCCCGCCGACATGTCAAAAACAGCTGATGGGGCGCTCCCGTTGTTGACATTTGTAATATCTGTTGTCTGTAGCAATATCAAAATAGCGGAACAAATTTTCTATTGTCTTTTTAACTATTATTATTCCCCTCATTCATAAACAAATTAAACCGTTTATTTAGTTTTAAATGGCTGGTGTAAAAAATGTTATTATAAATAACCAAAACATAACAACAAAACATTTGGCTGCCGAAATATATTTCCTACCCACTTCAGTTAAATCGAGAATAAGCTATACTTAGCATTTCTAGGCAATATATACCTATATGTAATCTAATAAGTGTACATTTTTTTGTGTACAAGTTGTACCTAATACCTAAATTTATTTTCAGGATAAGTCTTTGTGTACTATGTGTTTGCGGGTTGTTCTCACTATAAAGTAAATGTGTGTTCCTATTTCGCTATGCCCACTGAAGATAGTAAAGGTTATTTTTTATTGTTCTTATTTAATATAGATATTGACGCATTTTCTGGTGTATGGTGTAATGGTTACTGATATTTACAACCGCACTGTAAAACATGCTTGGCGATTTACAGGAGTGGCGGAGAGTTTCCTGCCAGTTCTTCCGTCCGCTCTGAAAGGAACTGAAAGTAGGTTACATAGCTAGTTACCATAGTTACCAATGTGAGTAAAGATAATTTTGATTTTCTTTAGCTACAAATCAAAAGATACTATAGGTATATTAAGTTGTATATATGAATAAGCGTATTTTTTGACACAAAACTCTTTGCAAACCACTAAACCACTGAACTACTTCATCCACGCCTGTATAAACACAGTTCGTCGATTTGCATTAATTACAAACGGCCCTTTGTGATTGTTTGTGATGCAATTGTATCAGTGCAGAGGTATTGTAACGAATTTCTGCGTCTCTTTGCTACAAATGATCAATATAGCCTTGTTATCGCTACGTACAACAGCGTACTAGGTATATATGTATTAATATCAGACAGTAGTGATATAATACTAATTGATTAACACAGTACATAGCTACGTATAGGATAAGTATTTACAATAAGACCTAGTTAGGGACTATTTAAATGATAAAAGCTTGGGAGTGAGCCGTTAATGTGATAAGAACATTTGGTATAGCAGTGGTCACTTTAAATTTATTTAAAGATTTTGTATTAAAGCTTTTATATTTTGCAGCTTCTGCCGGTCTAAGTAGACATAGTTTTTTTTTTGGAAAACCAAGAACATAGATGAGCTTTGCTTCTGCGGTTAAAAGAAGCTGTTACAAAGTTGGAGAATAATACATTAGTAATTCTCATACAGTTAATGAATTATACTAAGTAATTAAATAGCCACCTTATTAGTTCTTTCAGTAGGCATATGGAATAACCTTTAAACGCAGTTGTGAGATAATGGTGGGTTGTCTGGAAGAAATCGCTTATTAAGGCCGCCCGTTGCTCTTATATGTACTAACATCTATTAACGTCATTTACATTTGCAGTGCAATAAAGTGTAAATAAATAATAAGTCCTTTGTATCAATTAATTTAGAACGTATGTCATAATGCTAATAAATGACTTATCTGCTTAGGTAATTTAAACCTTTTAAGCCTTAATTATCAATAAATATCAAACAAATACATAATAACCAAAATCCACATCGAATTTCAAAACAAAGAATTCGAATAAAGAAATCAATCCCGTTCGAGTCAAGAATTTCTCAACCGTGAGTGCGAGTGAGATAGAACGATGTACAACTATTGATGTTAGACTGGGACGGACGGTACGTTAATCCTATTGGCTTATACCGGGCGATGTTTGCCAGGATTGGTCGCTGTGCCTTATTGAACTGTCACTGAAGACCGCGGTTAAGGGGTGAACGGTAATTTGGGGGTAAATTGGGGGGAAAGGTCGTGGGTGGTAGGGGGTTTTGGTGATTGACTTGTGGGTAGTTTTTGGGGTTCCTTTGAGGGATTTTACATTGAATCGTCTCAATTAATGCAGTCTTAGGTGGATTCACATCTTGTCTAGAGCTTATCTATGCATATTTTAGGTATGAAATAAAATTCTTGATGCAAGCTTTCAGCACCTAACGATAAATTCAAAACTTATATGCCTTATATGTTTGTGTTCATATTTAGGGTTATTTTACCCTATCAATTACTTAAGCATCGGCTTAGAAAATTAAAAGGTTTAGCCGATGCATACAGATACAAAATAGTTAGTACTTTTTTGAATGTGATAAAGTTCAGATATAAACATTGCTAAATCGAAATGAAATTTACCTGTTATGTGTTGTGGACTAAGCGGTATAAAGCTTATATAAAGCTTAAGATATTAATTTAATAATTCAATTTATTTTTCTTATTTTGTTTTAAATTACGTTATTTTTAATTTAAATCAAACTACGTAACAATATATATATATATATATATATTGTTACATCTCTCACTGAGTAATCCATTATTATCTATTTATTAAAATTTCAATTTAATTATTATTTAATCGAAAATTGTAACCAGCCTTTACATACCTAGTCTGTTGATCACAAGAAAGGTACCTGTTATTTTTTTAAATCGAACAAAGACTACCTATATAATTCTACTAAACTACATTAAGTGTTTATGAAGTAAATTCCCCATGCATTTAAAACATTAGTCAAAGTTTCCACTCACACACACAATTTGCTATGGTATCTTAAGCCTGGAACATCGAGTCTGGGTTTTTTGTAGCGACGAAACTTGGCACATAAACACTCAAAATAACCTAGCATTTGTTATTATAAAAACAAAGAATATTTAGTCGATACTAGTGACTCGTTTTATAAGTAAAAATATAGACAATTACACTTTTATGTAAGTAATATCTACATTCCACAAACTGTTTAACTGAAATAAATAAGCTTATTACATACATTACTCTATATATAGACAATAAAATACTGCTAAACAATCTGATTGGCTGAAAGAGCGCGGGAAATCTATTGACTTTTCCTCTCTGGTGTCATTTTTGGCGGTAATGCCACGCCCTTCCCTAATATTCTATTCTTATTGGAGCACAGATATCAAACATCAAAATTGAGAATACCTAGTCTATGCCGTAGATATAAAAACTCTAATTCTCCTTAATCTGTGTTAGTTATGGAGAGTTTGTTATAGTCTATAAAATTATGTTAATTAGTTTAACCGCTTAAATAAATAAATTGTTTGTACCTATATTGTAACTTGTAAGTAACTATAAGATCATCTTTAACGAGGTATGTTAATTAACTTTTATATTTAATTCAATCAAAGAAAATGTTTTAAAAGAAGTTGGTATTTTATATGAACAGTTTGAGTAAATTTACTTCAATCATATTAAAATGCATTGGTACAATTGACTTTAATTGAACACACTAACTAAAATCAATAATATACAATAAATTTGTGATTAAACACCATCTCATTAAATTTACACGGCGAATGGTAGAAATTGGAAAACCATTTCAATAAAATCGGCGTCATTATTCTAAATGGCGCGACGCAACAGCGTAATGCCACAAATTAAAGCTTAAAACGGGCGCTTAACAGCTGACCCAAACCCCCTACCCCAGGGTTGCCAACTACGACACGTTACGGCATATACAACAAGATAATGTATATCTTTGTAAGAATCATTTACGTTTTAAGGATATGATGAAATTTAAAAATAAAAGTCAACAAAAACGTTGTATTAGCAGAATTATCCCTATCTATTTTTAAATCACCAAACGTTATTAATATTAGAAAAGGCAACATCAAAAAAGATAACTTAATAATCCACACGTTCCAATTAATTCGATGTTTAATTTGATTATTAATAGACTAACATTAGTAATATAATTTTTGCATCAGTAACCCTAATTCTTGTATCCCCATCAGAGAGGAAAAGCAACGGGGCGGAGCGGCCACGCCTTAACGCAGCGACGTCGTCTGCGGTACGTCAAAAGTACTACGAACGCCGCGGTGCGCGCGCGAATCGCTGTCACAGCAAAACGTCACGCCGCATAGAAAATTGTCAATGGCTAGTCTATAATTTTTTGTCCAAGTAATTTGTGCTTTTATATTAACACCAATTTGCTTATTTTCTTTATTGAAAGTATAAAGTTAAATGTGAAAATATTAATTTACAAATTCGAACTGAGTGAAAAATAAGAAATGGAAGTAGCTCAAGCACCGTTACAACTTACGCAAACAGAACATCCCGACAGTAGAATAACTGGTAAGATAAACTATATTTATATTTTTTTAATTTACCCAGTTAAAAAAAATGCACTTTTAATTATTTAATTTAGCTTAAAAGGGTCTAATAGCCATAAAATGTTTATCATCATACTAATAAGAACTTAATATGAGGACAATAAAACACAGCGTTCCCAGTTCAGTTAAGTTATCCATGCAATAAGTCCGTTAGAAATTGCTCATAGCTATAACGGTATAAATCAAAAACACCCATAGGAATAAGACTTGGGAAGATTTATCCCACTTGAAACCAAACTCTAATTAAGATAAAAGCTGCTTGTAAAAAGGTTTACATTATTTCCAATATTCATAAAATGTTTTAGAAATTACTTTGTATAGTAAGGGACCAATGAGGAATATAAACTATTGAAGAATGTGATTAACACAAGAGCTTTAAAAATGTTAGTGTCAGCTTGCTCTCATTTTAAGAACAGCCTGTACACACCGGCGTGATGATGATATTACATCAAACATTATTAACTCATATCATTGTTAAGCTCATCTACATATAGTCTCACTCATCTACAAGTCTTCTTAAACCGGTCTCCATATTGACCGATTAATGGAAGCCATATTATGAAAAACATATCTTCGCGGTGGGTTTTCATTCAACATTCAATACTAAACTATCGAATTGTAAATCCGGTCAGGGATTGATAATTGTAAATTTACATTTTCAATAAGCATCTTGCATCTTGAAAATCTTGCAATAACATAAAAAAAAAATTAACCCTAGGTACTTCAGTAATTTTATTGACGCAGTTTGTTAAGAATTAAAAGTACCTTTATTATTTTACCAATCAGAGCAGAGCCTAGAATGAAGTCTAGGCGCCATCTTGTTATTGTGACGGTGAATGTTCGGAATTGATGATCAGACTGTGGCACCCATTGTAGGCACGTTTGACCGATTTGAGTCGTAGACGCATCTATTGACGGTGAGGGCACAAAACCGCTGCTCTTCATACTATTGTAATTCTCGTGTTCTTGTACTTCATACAATTGTAATTCTCGTGTTCTTGTACTTCATACAATTGTAATTCTCGTGTTCTTGTACTTCATACGCACATGCACTTTACCGATATCCCTAGCCCGTTGAGACTGATAGGTATCTTTTTTGCGACATATATTACTCTACCAGCGCAATATACAGGGTAGTTTCATTTTAGAAATTGAAAGAACGTTGAAACACAAATTAAATTAAATTCATACTGATTAACGCAAGCTTTGAACTGAAATAGATTTCCGATTTTCACATGGTTCCGATTAAATCAAATATCAGTGAGCTACTTTTCAATGGTTGTATGATTTATTTTTAGCTTATTTAGTTAGTTTTAAATTATGGTTGGCGCCCAATATTTTCCTTTGTTTCTTGCCTCTGTTTAAATACAAATTCTTATATGTTTGAAAGTATAAATTTTTAAATACCCTAGGCTCTGTTGCCCTGATTAAGTCAAATGTATAAACAAATAAAGGGAATTCAATTTGTTATTATAAAAAGTAAATTCACCGTCCGCCATTATTCAGTGTTGCTATAGATATTTGTATTCCAGACACGATTGCCGGTAACGCGGGGTCTCTTCGACTGATTTTCAGCCACTCCATGATTTGCCACTTCCCCTGTCAGCGAATGTTTTGAATACAAAATAGCCAATAAATGAAAATCCATTTTCATGTTCTAAATTCAAATTATGTGTTCACGTTTCGAATAATATTGAGGTCATTGTTTGAATATAGGGTAGGCATTTATTTTAATTTCAACGTACCTACTATTAACGAAATATTAATGCAAAACTATCGAATGTTTCATAGCTTTTATACTAGTATCTAATGTTAAATAATACAGTAAAAAAGCGTTCCTATAAATTTTATAGCATAAATAATATACGTATACATCTTGTTACAAAACATAATGGGTATGTCACATAGCTTTCTACCTCTGATCGTTCTTTTATGTAATATCTTTTGAAGGCAATAGGAGGACATAAAAGAAAATTGTATGAGACATAAAAAGTACAGTTTGGGAAATTGGAAGTCGCAGAAAGAGCGAAGTAAATCCCTGTATCAAGATAAATCAATGTTTGTACAGGCACTCATGGGCGGACAGAATAGGGAGTGGAGACTTTTTAAGACGTTTTCTGTATATGCAATACGTACATAGTAATATATATGTATAGTGGGTATATATATATATATATATAAATAAATAATTCTAGTTTATTAGATGTGTTAGCTTGAGGCGTAAAATGTATCCTGATTTTTAGTTTTTCTACAAGAGTTTATTGTAGAGCGAAGTAATTGAACAAAATAGTTTTTATTCAATGTAACATTAAGTACACAATGGTAATTCTCTTTGTTGACAATATTTTTTTGTTTTTAAGATGAAGTTGGTCTTGTAAAACAGAATAATGGAGCGCAATGCATTTCTCTGTCCGAGACACAGACGTGAAACTTTGTCGCTTGCCGTTTTATTTGGTTTTCTTTTGACGTACCCTCGCATTCTGATTAATACCCACCCCATCTTTTCTTAAATGCTTCGCTGAGCGCCTTTTTAAACACCTGCATTTTAAACTTTAATAAAATATTTTTTTTACATTCCCTTCATACGCTCTGTTGGTTAATGTATATTTATTTTTGCTCATCATGGACTTATTGGGGAGCGGGTAGTTTTAATATTAAAACTAACAAAAAAATATTCCGATTACTCTAAAAGTAAGTTTAACCTTTGCAAGTATATAATTAAAAAAATTATTATTTTCTATTTTCACATATGCCAATTTTTTATTAATTAACGCGGTTTGTATAATTACCATTTATTTCCGAGGTTAATTAAGAAAAAGTAATATATCTTTTATTTACGCGAATCAAAATAAGTATGAAATTTTTTTATAGAGTCTCCTCTTACGAAGCACTTAGAAACGACGTAAATAATGTAATTAATCTTTATATAGGCGAGCTGTCAGCTACGTGATTGTCTGTGGTCTGCGACTTAACCTTTATGGTGTCCTTAAAACAGACTATACTAAAACTAAAAATTTCAAATGTCATCTTTATGAATTTTATTGTTTATTTGTGCCCACAAATTGTTATCACTGGTAACATTCAAACGGAACCTTTGTGATTTAATACAATTTGTTGGCGCGTGCTCTGAACTTAATCGAATTACTGTACCGGGTAGTTAGTAATAATTGAACGACAATCACAGCGTGTGTTCATTGGTTTGGATTTTATTACTAAATTTTGATAATGAATATACCATTCAAAAGCATATTAGCAAAGTCGTATTAAAAAGTTAGCGCAGCAAACATTTTATGTCCTACGTATTAAAAAGCGTAAAAATTAAAAGGCCAGCAACGCACGAGCCCATGTAACTATATATGGGTGGTGATTTCACGGCAAACCCCACTTAGAGTCAATTTAGAGGTCACTAACATTTTAAAAAAATAGAGCTTACGCTTCATTTATATGTTTTTACGTATAGATCAATAGCATTCTACTAAATACTTCTAAGTCTCTAATATTTAATTTTTTCTATTTTATTTAAAGTCTCTGATTTTGAATTTCCAACAATAAGTTAACAATAATTTCTATACGATCAAATCGCCTTATGCGAAATCTGTACCGTACCTCAAATTAATTGATTTAAGAGCACAATATTTAATCTGAATTAACCCTTGTTACATAGTATTAGAGTGCATTGTAGATGTCAAAAAGTGTCGGAGTTACTCAAGGGTCGATGTGGACCCCATTTTTGTATATATAAATGCTATTAGGAAGAAAGGGTGTGATTTCAATGGTTATTTTATTAGCTTTATTGAGATTAAATGTATCGCAGAGATAAAATTTAACAGGTTGGAAATAACTGCCACACAAGTGCATAAGATTTGTCCTCTATCTAAATTAAATTTGGTATATAATCCTTTTTTATACTTAAAATATCTCATAATTGCACTATTACACATTCTTAATATTAACCTAACTAATATAAGTAACTTAAAATAAAATACACAAAACTAAAACAAATTTAAAGTTTGGTCCCTGTGACAGAGTACCCACAAAGCTGCATTTCCTCGCTGTATCGCGATGCTTATATGCTGAGGCAATAAGGCACACCAACAACACACATACAAACACGAGAAAATAAAAATGACAAAAACTCACAAAACATAAATGTGCATACATTATAGGAATTCACAGCATTATGAAAATGAAAATTTTTGACAGAACAATTATATAACAAAAAATGAACGTTTTGCTTTTGGCGTCTATTGGCGAAACAAGGTCTTCAACATTTTACGCCTGGAGACATGGATCAGCGTCGCATGTCTTCAGAGCACAGTTCATCGGTGACAGGCATCTAATAAATCGCTATCGTGGTATAAAAAAGATTAGTTGGGTTTCTTGTACTTCTATTTATTAAAAGATTTACATTGTTCAAAATACTCGGCTACTGGGTACCGTTAAGGAGTTTAAATACAAATATATGATACAGCCTACTGAAAATCTCTACAGACGGTTATAATTTATTTATAGAAGAGAGGACATCACCATTCCGCTGGTCACCACCAACATCCGCTGCGTTGGTAGCTGCTGCGTTAGCACCACCAGCTTTGAGACCATGGTTGCCGGATCCACCTTCAAAAAAGATTAATCACTTGGGTAAGGCAACAAACATACAATATATTATTAATCATATTATCGTACATTAATGGCTGAATTCATTAAGTATTTAAAACAGAAAGTTAGTATTATTAGCTGAATTTTACGTTTGAGACGTTTCTTTCCACGCACCACCACGTTGTGGGACCAGCTACCCGCCACGGTATTTCTGAGCCATTACCGACTTGGGATCCTTCAATAAAAGAGCGTACCACTCCCTAAAAGACAACCCACTCACAAGCTCTCAGCCTTATGTCTATGGGCGGTGACTTCATCTTTATAGTGTGTCTTCGATTGCCCCTCATATAAAAAAAATGAGTCTTTACTAATAGCCACGTCATCCGCTTCGATGTGAGTGTCTCCGCAGATATTTCTTGTCGTCATTATAGAAATAATTGTTTATAGCTAGTTATTCTTTACAGGTTTGGTGTGTGTTGTGTGCGGTGACACAAGCTCTGGAAAACACTATGGAATACTCGCTTGCAACGGGTGCAGCGGGTTTTTTAAGAGATCTGTCAGGCGAAAATTAATTTACAGGTACGCTTTTACAGAAGCTATTAAGAACTATATATGAATTGCATTTTGGAATTATACCTTTCAACTATAAATTTGAAGAGTAAACATTTCAAAAATTTATTATATAAGTGTGTACATCATAAAAATTATTATTAATACATAATTAATAATATACAGATAAGAAAACTTATATAACGTAAATGTACAAGTGCATATTAAAGAATACAGAATTATTTTAATTGTATCACATATAGAGAAACGTGACAAAGTAAGAAAGAAAGACACACGTTTATTCGGACACACACGGCATATACAACAGCATATATATATATATATATATATATATAAATTATAAATCTAATATATAAAATTCTCGTGTCACTATGTTCGTTCCCTACTCGTTCGTACTCCTCCGAAACGGGTTGACCGATTCCGATCTATTTTTAGAGACTTTTTTTTTGGCAAAGCAACGTCGGGATCAGCTAGTAGTTATATATATCCCACTATACGGATGTTTTTAAGCATTCTAAAAGTCTTTCTGTCTGTTTTCTCTACAATTTGTTTTATTTGTATTTCGTGCATATGTACATATATCAGTGACAATTAATCAGTTTTTATGATAAATCGTCTGATTAAAACTTAATGAGTAATATTTTCTATTGGAGTTGTTCTGAGTAAGTTTTTTATTTGTTCAGTTGTCAACTGAATGTCGGGTTAGTAACCTCGATTGCAAAATTGTTCCCATTTTCGTGTATGTCAAAGTATAATTTGAACTATTGTCATATATGGATTTACGTGTGTGTTTTCGTAATTAATAAAAAAAATATATCAATTGATAGCGATTTTAATCATAATTAAATTTATTTTTAATAGTTAGTTACATTGTAATTTCGAAAGAGACAATTATTTTTTATATACAATTTTTTTTTATATGATGATATTGACCCATTCGCTAGTGCATGGGTAGTGGTTGCAGCTCTTCACAACCGTGCTGTAGAACATGCTTGTCGATTTAAAGGAGTGACTCTACGCCCTTGATTTGTATGCTGGCAGTAAATTTGATTGTAAAGTCATTTTTTTATAATTCCACAATATGTAAGGCTTTAGCTATATGTTAAGGTATTTTTTTGATTTTGATTTGTTAAGCCTAAGACTAAAAGGCATGCTAGATTCGTGATTCTCATGTTTTCATGTCATATGAGCGATCAAAACACCATAAAGTAAATATCCATTGGTGAGCCCTGAATATGGGGGTGATCGGTTGATGGTCTACTTGACCAGCTTCTGGAACTTATATTTTTCAACGATTATTCTATTCTGAGACAATTTTTATCGTAATATCGAAAATATGAACACTTTGAACGCTATATGACTAATCGCGCGTTGTTTATTCAAGTGTTGACTTGATCTGTGTCACAAATGTAACCTTATTGTTGATTCTTTAAATTTGTTCATTTAACCCAATTTATGATGTGTGCATAAGTTTTGACAATGTAGGTTATTTTAAAAAACTTAAGCTTGCTTTAACTTTCACTTATCATATCTACAAAAAGGATTTCGAGTTCTTTATATTGGATAATGTTATTCTTTAATTCATTAAGTATGCCATAAGACCATCCATTTATAATTATCATTTAACAAAAGCTATTCAAATTCTCATTACAATTCAATCTAAAAATGCAAAAAATCAAGTACCCCTCGGTATGAAATCCTTTAATCCCTATCAAAAACCTGTCGCATCTGTAACAAAACTGCAGATATGACAATGGGGGACTAGATTCCACTTAATCCATTGAGCATGCTCCTAATTCTGTTTGCATCTGTGGCCCAGTTAGCTTCTTTTGGTTGAAACACCTACAAAATCATGATCTTTCAGTGATTTTTTTGTTCGTTCAGGACCGAATCTTAACAATTATTGCCTCTTTTTTATATGTATAGGTACAAACCTGTATTCATGAGTTCTTGGGTACTGGCTCCACAGATTACATTCTTGTATTTGAAACGTAGAATGACGTTTCGTGTTCAATCTGTGGACTGGCCCCAAGCTCCACTCGCTTTTTGTTTTCCCGCCAATTCTGAACATCATACGATAGAGCTACAACATGCTAACAATGTATTATTATTTTAACATCTTAATACTTATTATTCGACATTAAGTGTGATTCATGAAATTATTTAATTATTCCCACCATTTTAGAAACATCGGGCAACTTTTTTCAATTTTTGTTTTAATTTCTCATTAGAAGTTATGACGTATATTACCGTTCCTCAACAATGAGGGTAGATAAAACAGTTTAACATTTGGACCTCTCATCCCCTTTCAATTAAACCGGCCTCAATATTATAATCGACCCTCAGACATAAGTGTGACATGTGGCCCTTTAGCAAATTGATTTACGAAATCTGTACAATGTTGTGATTGGTGTTACAGTGCTGATGTAATAGTATTATTAACGGATGTTAGGAAGTAAGGATATGAAGAATTGTAATATATTTGGACACGGACTACGCTGTGTTACACCATAGATCTGTTTTTTATCTATTCTGTTTTACAATACACCATTTGTCAGTGAAAGTACGGTGTATTTAGTTCGTATTCTGGTGAGTGCACTTAAATTCAAGGGTCGCGAATGTCATTAAATTTTAAGCCTTATTGGAAGTAGAGCCTACACAATTTCATGGTTAAGCACGTTCTTTATATTGAAAAAAAAAACTACACAAATCTTTTCTCCGATATACCTACCACGGATTATCCACCGTAGCATATCGGAGTCTTAAATAGTGTAAGAATTCATTTGAAATCTAATCAAGCTATCGAGTTTCTTGCCGGTTCTTCTCGGTAGATGCCAGCCTTTCTAACCGGTGGTAGTGTAAAAATTGTCGATTCAAAAGTGTTTTAAGATATTTTGAGTTTGAGTTTGAATACAATCTGTGTCAAATAACCTATCAAATGAGAGGCGTTAGTAGTAGAATGAACATTAGAATTATAAAAGGAATTTTAGAATTGCCTTCAATGAAATATACGAAAATATATCGCGTTGGTAAGTTTGTATGATCTCGTCTTTTAAATACCAGAAGCACATACACACAACAGAACACACCCCGTGTTCTGTTTCCGTTTGCAACAAATGTCACTTCGAGGAAAGCCTATTATACGAAGGATTACTCGTAATGAAATATCTTTAATCTTTATTAGTATTTCTTGCTTTGATCGAATAGTTTTTCCTTTAGATTGGGGTCTGATTGCTTTTCCTTATTCGAGACGGGATTATATTTTTCTAAGACTCATTCGACTCTTGAATCAGCTGTTTCGCAGGCTAGAAGGTCTTGCATATTGTATTTATTATTATGTCATATTAAATACTTTATAACAATTACATGATTACGAGTGAGGCCGTTGCTTCAACTAGTAACATTCTCCTTGTCTTGTCGAATTAAATAGAGCCATTATGATTCATAAATCTCTTTCTATTTATAAGATATGTATTTGAAACTATAAAATTTAACAGTTAAGTGATGAGTTCTCTTTTCCATTATTTTGTCTCACGCTTTTACCATCTAATGTTTAAAATATTAGTTTTAAACATAAAATAACTCTTAGTAATTTTGGTTAATACTTACTTCAAGTGGTCTATGAAAATTATTCACCTTAACTGCTGGATTGGAAGAAAGAGATGTCGGCAGACGAGAGACTCGCTGGCCACAATTACAAAGCAAACGTTATGCGCTATAAGAAATTTATTTTTTACTCAGATGCCAAGCTGGTACCGGTCGCTGTGTGGTGGACAAGGCTCATAGAAACCAGTGCCAAGCATGTAGACTCAAGAAGTGTCTTTCTATGGGAATGAACAAAGATGGTATGGATTTTTTTAAGTATCATATAAGTTTGTATATTTTTATTATTAGTAATAATAATGCCGTGGGTGTTGCCCGTTTCATTGACTCCAGTGATCTTTTAGATCTTGGTCTATGACATGCCGGTTTCCTCATGAAACGTGCTGTGAAATAAAGTGTTAATTAAATTAGAACTATGGCTCCCATAAATGTTGGGACAGTTTACGTAATTTAACATAAAAAGGTGATATCTACCATTTATAATTTATAAGTTCTAACACAGAATGTATGCTTCATACTGTGGGACAAAAGAGTTACAAATTTTACACACATACACTTTAATTACATAAGAACATAAAAGCTTAGAGAAGAGACATAAAAATAATATTATTTTCTTTCCTTGATCGCGCTACAGTACTAGTTGGCAAAAAGCAATGTGCCATGCGACTTAAAACGCGTAAAGTTTTTAGTCTTCTGGCTTGTCTGAAACTTAACATCGATTTGTAAATGACGATTATTCGTATAACGATAAAATTGCCCGGACAAAATATCCTAACACTAGGTTAAAAATTCAACCTTCCAGAAAATCTCCATATTTTTATAATGTGCTACCGTAATAAAATTATCTCCATATAATTGTTGGGGTCGTGTCGGCACACATTTCATGGTAGAATTCACTCTGTGTCTGACGGATAGGGAGTGATTTTGTGCTTATTGTTGTTAATTTGATGGGTTATGATTAATTCATTACTTCACTTATTATTTCTGTTAGTCAATCTCAAAATATCTTTATTCAAGTAGGTCGTTATAAAGAGCACTTTTTTATCGTTTTTTTTCATTGCCACCATCTATCAAATAGTTGTCCGGCATGATATAAGACGCAATAGCTTCTTTTTAATATAAAGATTTCAAATACAATGTTACTTACACGATTAATTAAAATAACAAAAGCATTGACTACTTAAGAGTTAAAGTAACCCTATATTGAACTATTTCTGTCCCATCCAAAGGATCGTTGTCCTCTAAATATTCTTTAACTGTATAGTATACTTTTCCAACCAAGATACATTTTATATTAGATAACATTATAGGTATTAAAAACATAACTAAACTCAGAATGGTGAATGTATTACCAGACTAAAGATATCAAAAGAGTCAATATAACGCAATTGGCTACTTATTAATAATATAAAAAAATGATTAAATATTTTTGTATACTTGTAATCAACCTTCATTAGTTGGAGAGGCCATCTTATAAGAAAAAGATAGTTTACTACTAGCGTTATACATGTTGTTATTAATAACATGTTATAATAACACGCATGTAGTTTTGTTACTTGTGTTTAGTTTACAAAGAAGTGCCTTTTTGGTTTAGTAAGTTACATTTATCACAGATTGATCATGGTTCAATTTCCTTTCAAATATTTACTCCCGTTGTACCTACAAAAAATAAATGTATAGAAATGCTATATGCCCCATAACACCACACCACACCACATCCTAAACGATACAGTAGTACATTTTATATGTATTGTTTGTATACAATTTGATTAAGAAAAAAACTTCTGTCCCATACCCAAGGTCAACGTTATTTTAATCTGTAGTAGGTATATTTAAGTCACAGGCCAAGTTTTAAAGACATTTCTAAATACCTGGCACGCGTCGGCACGCGACCATAACCGTTCAGTATACAAATGAGGGCTTATTCGACCCTACGAATTGTAATTTTTTCGGTTAACCCGTGCATAAGTTTGTTAGTTTAGTGATCAATTCCGGTGGGATTGTAATGGTGTAACATAGAGGGAGATATTTAGTTAGAGCTTCATGTTAGGCGATGGGCGGAATGCTTCATGAAATACAGTGTTTCTTATTCTTTCTAACCAGCCTTAAGCGTTCTCTAGTTAAACAACTCTTATATCTAAACAATATATAACAATATCGGTGATTATTATAGAAGTAATTACAGTAGGTATTCCTCTTTTTAATTTGGTACAGGTGACTCTGAAAAACCAAAGTCATAATTATATAGCATTCCGGTGCCCATCCTTTTCCCCTTCCCTCTCCCCTTTCGTTTAAAGGGCGGCAACGCACTCACGAGCTACCAGCCGCGTGAGTGTCTATGGGCGGCGGCTTCACCTTTATGGTGGGCCGCCTGCTCGTTTGCCCCCTCTTCTATAAAAAAAAAAAAAAAAAAAAAAGCATCATAAAGGTGTTTTGGATGAAAAATCATTTTGTCCTCCGGGATTTATGTGGCATTTTCCGGTCGGATGTAATGATAAAGAATATCGCCTCGATACCAATTTCTCGTATGGGTATATAAATCTAAAGATGTAATATTTGCAAGGATCATTTACATCACGATTGGTGATTGGAGAATCTGGTAGTGATTATTAAAGATATTTACCATGTCATCTATCTTTTCACAACAGTAGTGAATTGTACATCAGATATGTAAAGAAAACTTTCAGTCGTCCACTCGTTGTATGAGTTAAACTATATGCAATAAATATGTCATAAAGCACAGTTCTCGTGTGATTATCTAAGTCCCCTTGAGTATTAAGTTGGCAAGCTGTTATTAGTAACCCTTGCCTGAGGCTTACCATTGTCCCAATTCAATTCTCCCTAATAGAGACAATGTTGTCACTCACGCCTCTTACACCAATAGTGGATATTATATTTGGCTTATAACTTTATCATCAATTAATGTATTGGTAAAGTAATACTATTGTAGACATTGAATTATTTTCTGTAACACACCGACCTTGTAATTAACCGATTTTATTTTGTTATTACATTAAAGTTTCATTCTTTAATCCAAAAGCTTAGTGCGATCCTTTGGTAAAATAGATGTTTTACATAGGTATTTTTATAAATATATATATATTAACATAATCTAGTTGATATAAATTTGTATACCTACAGAGCCATGTCGGTAACATAAATACGTGTCACGTAATTAAATTAAATAACACCAATTAAAATGGCAAAGGAAAACGCCGAGGCGTTTGACAAAGTGAACCGTCGCTAGAACCCAAGATAATGACATTGTCGCGTCGACATCTCAAAGTGTAACTCAATTAAGCTTTCCTTTACACTGCATAGACCCGAGAGCAAAATAATGCAAAGCTTAAAGCGATAAAGGCCAGAATATACCGGGGTTTGCGCAGGGAGGCGCACTCGGTCCGCCCTCATTACTTCAACATCTTTTTGTCAGTTTCTTTTCGTGTTAAATTAAATGAATGCTACATTGTTCGGGAACTCGTAGGTTATGGTAATTGAGTAATGGAAATCTCAAGTTTGATTGCGGAGATTTTTGTTTGCGACTTTCAAATGAGCCTTGTTCGAGTTTGATTTATGCATGAGAATCGATTTATTGTATTTGTATGAGAAGTTTTTTTTTTGTTTATTCATATAATTTAGCCATAACGCATCTATTCTATTTTTATATATATATATATATATTTATTCATTTTTTTCTGTTCGTGTTTTTTTTTTGTTGTCTATTTTCGATTGACCTTCTTTTGGCTTTGTTGTTGATCTATTTTTGTTGTGTAAGCTTTTTGGAATAAGCTGTAAAGGTTTAAGAAATAAAAAATGAAATAAATTGTACAATTCTACTTATCTACTCTTTTAAAAAATTAATGACAAAGGGCAATGAAAAGAAACTTAGGCATGTTCTTATACTTAATGTTTAATCAAGTATCTTAAAATATTGTTTGAATATTTTTTAGCCAATATAAGTATTTCGTGAATTCCTTTTCGACTGAATATTAATCCACTTTAAAAATGTATCTGAGGCGAATGCCACATAGATTGTTCACGGTGGGGGGCTCATTTGAATAAGTGTGAACTGCTTTAGGGCAATGCTTTGTAGTTTGCTTAATTATGTATTTGTGCCCATCATTATAAAGAAGGCGGGTCTTATTAGATTCGGCTTAAGGGCTTGTGGTTTTTTTTTAATTGACGGGTTTGTATTTTAATGATCGTGAGGTTTCAATATGAAGCATTGTTTGAATTGTTTCATTTATTTAACAAGTTCCTAATACAAAAAATTAAAGCATTGAAAGTAGATGTAGTTCAAAATTAACAATAATTTTATTATAATACTAAGAGGACAAATAGAAATAAAATTTAGAATACAATGTAGGTGACAATAGCTCAGGGCGTGTTGAATGATATATCAATAATTTCATCTGATTTTTTATTTTATGCAACAAATAATAGAGAGTTTTTAAAAGTATGTTAATTATATTAACAACAATTAAAGACTCATGTTATATTTTAGAAATTAGCGTTCTGTTTATTATTTATTTATATAAATTTCCATATAGAATCGTATAAGTCACTTGTGAATAAAGAAAGTGCCCTCATACTGAGGTATCGTAGTCAGCACTTCAGTTTTTAACTATCTTTTTATAGCTAACTCTCTTATCCCTACAACAAACCCAGCTGGTTAGCTAAAATTGTTTTTATATTCATAAAGGTCGAAGATATATCAAAAAATAGAGTTAGAATGAGCTAGCTATTCGAATTCATATAATTGAAACATGTGAATTTCGATTGAATGGGAGATTTATAAATATTATACATACATAAAACGAACTTCCGCCTAACGGTCAAATTCAATACAAACGTTTTAGTTCAATTTTGTTATTATTAAGTATATCAAAAAATATATACGGAAACTGGTAAGTTGGTCTTCAGTGAAGCCCCGATATACATATATACATTAGCAGTAATAATTCAGTTTTTTTAAATTATTTGTTATGAATTTAATGTAGGTGATATGTCAGAAAGTCGATAGCATAAAGCATTAAGTAAATGTAAGCTGAGAAAATTAAAGTGTCATTTGTAAAATGAAATGCTAATATAATGATTTCATATTAATCTCGCTTCGTCCTTTTTACTAGCATCGGCGGTGAGCAGTTTACGTACTGTCGCAAAGAAATTTGTTTTCAAATGATTATTGAGTTATTTTTAAACGTAGATGTCTTTCGAGTAACTTATTTGGAAACATAAATATGTTTATATGGTAAAACAATATGATGTCTGACAACTAGTGTGTTTGATGGTGAAAGAGTTCGAACGTATGTTATACTCAATTTGTACATTTTTATAATGATGTGTTAAGTACAAAAGATTGTTATTGTATCTAATTACACTTGTTCGACATGACTGTACCGAAATCCAACATCGAATCCCAACACTTAACTGTTTATATCAGAGTTAAAGCTATAGACACTGATTAATGCGATTTTAATCCTTCTATAAAACCCCCAAATCCGTCCCGTTTTAATCGCCCTGTATCGAAACATCATCAATTTGATTTTCGACTTTATAACAATATCATAAGGTCCAATTTCAATTGTTAATAAAGTAACGATCATATGAAGTATCCAAAAGGATTTCTAACTTTTAAGTCGACCAACTTTGCGTCCAATCTCAAAAGGCTTAAGGTCGCGTTTTGAACTGTCAAAATGATAAATCTGCGCATTTGTATAGAAGACTTCCAACCTTATTGTAACGTGTTTGGGGTCAAAATCGAGAGTACGACGTTCTCAGGAATCAATAACCAGTAAAGCCGAATGAATTTGTTGGTTGGTAGAGGGAGAGGGAATAAAATTCTCTATTGCAACGAAAGAGACGGTGTGCTGTTTGTCTGCTGTCTCTGAATGGATTTAGGGATCTGTAGCAGATGAGGCTTGCACCTGATCTCCTTGATTTTATTTTTCAATTATGCCAGACTTCTTTTGAAAGGGTAATTTAATTTTGAAATAATTTAAATGGTTTACTGACTTGATTCAATTGGTAACGAAACGAGTACTGATTTATTGTTTCAGTTATTTTTATAAATAAAACGAGCAAACAATCAACGAATGTGCGCATTCACAAATACAAATTATTCAGTACGTAATATACTACATTTTTCACTTTGTTATTAACGTGAGCTTTCTGAATAAATCAGATATGTCAGTTGTGTGTATTTGTTAACAAGTTTTAACGATTTCTTTTTGTAATAGTTAATAGAGGATCAATCCAAAAAGGCTTGAATGTATGCAGCCATTTTTGAACTAAAAACGGTGTAGCTAACACGACTTTCTTCTAATTTCCTAAATTATACAGTATCCTTACCAATGTATTAATATGTTTAGATTGATTACAAATGAAGATTATATTAATAACGTTTCACACACAATATAAAATACCTCTTTATTGAATGTTGGTTTTTATTATAAAAAAACATATGTGGAACAATTATTCGTCACATAAAAACTATCGTCATCCCGCTCCGGAAGTGAGAGCTCAAAGATGGCCGGCGGAAATGGGCGGAGTCATTTGATTTATAGTTTAGCATGGCGGGGCTAACGTTAACTACACGTTATAAGTTAGTAGCTTATAGTTACTATTCAGAGTATTAAAGTAAGTGATTGAATTGATTGTAGTGGTTCATTTTTTTACATACAAATAAGAAATTAATCGCGAAGTGCATCGTTTAATTAGTTTTTAGACGCGATTTACAAATGTATCGTTAATCATCGTATTGTACGATATGAATACCATACATTTTGTATAACTAGCTGTTCCTCGATATTTCACCAAAGAAGTACTACCATTTTTAAGTAATTCATTTCAGTATTTTTTTTGTTGACGATTCATACGTGTACCATAGTTACCTATATGAATAAAGATATTTTTGATTTTATTGATATACGCATAGGTTTATATTGTGACATAACTAAATAAACCTTACGAAAATTTATTTATATTTCAAACCAATTGACTAAATTAGCGCGTTCAAACAAACTAACTTTTTATAAGATAATATTTATGTAAAAATATTGTAATAAATGAAAATGTACCAAAAAATCGATCGTAGTTCGCATAGACTCCGAACCGATAGCTATAAAATTAAATGAAAGCCTTCTGCCCTCCGACACTTCCCTCCCTCGGGAGGGCGCACTTACCCTCTAAAGACTGCATTGAAAAAGGTTTATATACCTCAGGATATGTATACTTATAGTCTGTGCTTTTATAAAATGTCTGATGATGTTAACATGGAACTATTTCAGTTTATATTTAGGCATAGGTTTAATCATTTAATTTGTTAGTTTCTACGTCACCGTTACATGTATACCTAGTATTTTAATTATTTTATAAGGTTTTTGTATTTTTAAGCAAAGCTGATTGCACTGCGTTAACTAAAATACTGATCTCTTTTCACAGCGTAAACTCAATTACGAATAGGCGAAACAGTACCACACTCGTGTTAAAAGCCTAAGTCGTGCCTTAAATAGTGTGCATAAATTAAAAAGTGTGTATAGACATGGTTTAGCTAGAGATCATCCTTCTGCCTCTTGGTAAACAAACTATATACTAGAACCTTTGTACGGTATATGCCAAGATCTCGGTGAACACTTGGGAACAGACTCCCCGTAGGACTTAGAGTAAGCTCAAGTAAAAACCACCAAGAAGTTATGTTAACAATAAGAACCTTTAAGCAAAAAGGATGACAGGCAAGTGTTCCTTACAAAATTGACTGTAAAATTTCCTTCCAGCTGTACAAAACGAGCGTCAACCACGCAACACAGCGACCATCCGACCGGAAGCTTTGAGGGATATGGACCAAGAGAGAGCTTTGCGCGAAGCGGCCGTCGCTGTTGGCGTTTTCGGGTATGTCAGTTGTATGACATTTATGTGCATATAAAACAAAACACGAACGCCGCAAGCCGTGACGTCGTCACTTGACCAATCGAATGATTTTATTTTTTTAAATATGTTTTTGAGTGGGAGTGCCATGCTGTTACTTAGAGTTTCAGCCGAATGGGCAGGCACGGCCGGAGAAATACCACTCTCTCACAGAAAACTGGCGTGAATGCTGCGTGAAAACTGGGGATGCAATTGGACTTTGTTCATTTTGTATTCGCGTTTCAAAAATGTTAATAATTCAAAAATCTGGTTTAACCACATGGCTTCCAATTTTAAGGAGAGTGTAGGTGAAGGTATGCCAACCTTCTTCCTCCGATGTAGACAACTACATTAGCAGTCGCTGGGAGCCTGGTTGAGTGCGAAAGCGATCCCAGGGCCCTTTCAATGCGGTCTTGTAGGTTTACCCGGGGTGGTTTTAGTGTGTATTGCCCACCTCGTCTCTGAAAAGCAGAGACAACAGCATGGGTTGAGTCCCGCATATCCCTTATCCTTTGGGACCAGGGAATGCGGAAATGCATTTCCACCTCGGAAAAAAAGGGCTTCCAATTTTAGTATAATATTTTGGTATAAATAGTTTTCCACTCGTATCACGGCATGGCAAAAGAATATCAGCGTATTCACATTTCGCGCGGCTGGCTTCACCATGATCCCTCTAACGGAAACGCTTTGTGAAATACTGTGCTCACTCTGCTCTCCCGGAAACTGTTCAACTGTTTTTATCTTATAGTCTTTTTGTATTAAGAAACCTAGTAAATACTCGTGTATTAATAGGTTATCAAGACCATAATTATCAAGACCATTTATAAACCATGAGAGTCAACTCTAGTAATTACTTTGACTAACAATATCAATTATATTGCTAGTTATTAAAAAAATGTGTTTTTCTTGAAGTTGACATATTCTCCCTGTGCCAACTATGTCTTAAATATAATACAGTCCTTAACGGATTATATTTAAAACATACGGTATACATTAAAAATAAAAAAATTGTTTTAATTACTAACTTAACTATCAAACTTCAGATATTAGATTCTATTTCCGGTTCTATGTTTTTTAACCTTATTTTGGCTTTATTTTTTACTGTGTAATCTTTTTTTGATAAGCTATATAGGTTTAAGAAATAAAAATGAAAAAAACTGTTAAACGCATCAAGGTGAAATGTCAACTATTATAACACGTCTAGCCGTTCTAATAATAATTATAATGTCACTTATAGCGTCAGTACAAATAATATGTCTGACCATATTTAGAATTCTTAATATAACTATGCAAGTCTCGGGTATATGAGTGACGTCAAATCATTGAGACGTAAATCAAGTTTCAAAGTGATCAAAGGTGAGTAACGGGTGACCGCGTGGCGTGGTCACGTTGTGGAAGGGTTTCCTCTTTGGTGCTTCATATCTCCACAATTATTCTACAACGACCATACGATTATATTAACAAAAAAATATCAATCTTTATTCAAATACCTTTATGAATCGTCAATAAAAACATAAATAACTTTTGACTCTACATTTACACCGAGTTACCGAGTTATTATCAAAATTAAGAAGTATTTATTGCTGTTCGTTGTGGTCCGTAGTATGGTGTCTCCATTAAAGCAATGACTTGCTTGTCTTTGAAGAACACGCTCGGTCTTATTCTATCTCAGAAAAAAATACACTAATTTATGAGAATAGCACACTATGTGTACACCAGTACTTAGGATATTGTGTGTATGTGTATCTGTGTACGCGTGGGTGTAAATAAGTTTTAAGGGGTTAATTAATAAATTTTAATAAGTTTTTTAATTCATGTGTGTGTATGTCTGTGTACGCGTGGGTGTAAATAAGTTTTAATTTAATAACTTATTAATAAGTTTCCTATTATATGGTAGGTTTTATTCCACCACTCCCTTACTTCATTTCTACAGTAATGCTATGTTAAAGGATATGTAAGTAACTTTTTATTTAGTTTAATAGTTGTGTAGACTGAAATTGCCTTGTTGCAGAAGTAGCCTTGACGTGAATGTTCGGTAGGACTTCCTGCAACTAAAAACTAAATAAGGTTTGAAAGGAAGGAATTTATGATTTTTAACAGTTACAAACCCAGATATACGGTATAGGTTTTTATTTGGGACTTGGTATGGATTAAAATAAAACCTTAAACAATGCTAGCTAGGCTCTCATTAAAGAAATAAATTAATCAGTCCTCTGTCATCACGATGTTTGCCATATCAAGCATTCGCAATTGAACGAACTAAAATACGCATCAATACTATTTAACACTGTTTCTTTATTTCATACACACTATATTTCTTTTACATTCAAACTATTAACTGACCTAATACTGGCAAAACAAGAAAATCCACTTCATGCGAAATCATATAACCCGAGAACATTTGGCAGTCAAATCTGAGCAATCGCGGGGAGTGCACAACGCTGTATTGTAAATCATTCGTATGAGTATGCTAATGTAATATTTGTGAATGGAAATTTTATGAGCTCAAGGGGAAAACGATGTATTAAAATATCGGATACGACATTATCGGAGATGTTTTGTACTGAAAATCTGTTACTAGGTTCCTTAATAATTAGGTACTACACACTTAATGTGTGAACTTTGTCTTTTTTTTTCATTTTATTTCTCTAACCCGTACCACAGAGTACATCATTACATCTAATATATAAAATTCTCGTGTCACAATGTTCGTTCCCGTACTCCTCCGAAACGGCTTGACCGATTCTCAGGCAATTTTTTAATCGGAAAGATGATGTTTTTAAATACCCCTTTGTGATAAGGGTTGTTCCACAACGTACAATGTCATGTAGGTCTGGATCGGCTTCGTGACTGAGAAACTCGACACATGATGTCATTTGGTCAAAAATGTCTTCTATTTAATGGTCCATCAATTACAATCTCGATATACTTGATCGCCTCTAAGGCGGAAGTTTTCCCGGGTCAGCTACTATTAAATATAAAAATGAAAACAGAGCCAAAGTATTATACATAACTCAAAACAATATGAGAAACAATAAGTGAGATATTCCAAATAAAAAACGAGAATTTAATATGTGTAATACCATTACACATTAAATTCTCGTTGCTGTGGGAGTGAGTTTGGTTCGCAATAATTGTTTTTCCACTTCAATGTGTTCGTTTATAACATTGTTTTAGTGTTCTTTTGTGATATGTATCCGTATCCAATTATATTTATAACTTGTAAAATCTATCTATTTATGTTGTCTATAAGTATTCAAATAATTATTCTCCTTACAGCCCCCCAGTCTCGTTGGCAATGGCCCTATCACCCGCGCGGTACCCTCTGCTGTCTCCCCATTACCCGGCCTTGCCACCACCACCGCCTGTTCAGCCAGACTCCGTTCACGACGCTCACGATGAGGGAAACGCTCATACCGATAGTGATGGTAAGTCAACTGAACGTGTTTCTAGGTGTACCACCCCGGTTGTCAGGGATTCAACACCAAAACTTAGGAGCTTTAAGAAAGAGTGCGTACAATACCCCCAAAGGCATCATACTTACTTACTTACCTGATACTTATTTACCCGGTACCTACTCACCTGATACTTACTCACCCGGTACTTACTCACTCAGTACCTGCTCACCCGGTACCTACTCACCTATTACTAACCCAGCTGATATTTACTTACCCGGTACATACTCACCCGGTACCTACTCACCCGCTACTTACTCACCTCATAATTACTCAGCTGTTTCCCGTTTTATTGTTATTGATTTTTTATAAAATAATCCCTTAAAATGACTTGAGTATACCTTACCGAAGCCTTAGATAACGACTGAATACGCTTACATACCGCTCTGAACGCTGGTTGTTTGAATTTCAGATGACAGCATTGACGTGACAAATGAAGAGGATTCCACATCGTACTCACCACCAGCTATCAGCTACCCACAGAATTGCATGCCGTATGGGTAAGTTTTAGAAAGAAAGAAAACACGCTAATTTTAACACGATTGAAAAATGTAGAATCACTTTTGTATCAATATATATTACCTTTTAATATTTTTTACTTATAGTTAAGTCCACGGGGATACCAAAGTAGACATGAACAAACTAGATAGTATGTCTATACTTTCTCAAACACATATAGAGCCATTCACAAGTTTACATATATCAACCTCACGTTAAACATATAGTTTTAATATATATATATATATATATATATGTATTGAAAATAATAACTTTTTAGCGCGTTGGGTGTTGAGAGCGCCGCCGAGACGGCAGCTCGCCTCCTATTCATGGCTGTTAAATGGGCTAAGAACTTGCCATCGTTCGCCAGTCTCTCGTTCAGAGATCAGGTAAATATACAGCAAAGTACCCTCATTTATGAATGTAACCGATCAAACGTAATAATGAAGTATAACACTTCAATTTAAATATATATATTTTATCGTTTTCCATATCTAGAATATATTATTTTCATCTAATATATAAAATTGTCGTGTCACAGTTTTCGTTCCTTTACTCCTCCGAAATGGGTTGACCGATTCTCCTGAAATTTTCTGAGCATATTGAGAGAGGTCTGAAAATCGGCCAACATCTATTTTTAGAGACATTTTTTTATTTATTTTTTTGGCAAAACGACGTTTGTCGGGATCAGCTAGTAATGATATATAATTATTTATATTTAGACAAAAACTCTTCTCTTCTTACCCTCTATCTCTATCTTAATCTTCTTAATAATTCTAATCTAAATCTCTTTATCGAAAGCATTTATTGTCCGTAATATAATTATTTATATTTTTATCTTGTTTTACTTAATTTAATGTATGTTATTCATTTATATTTGTATGTCTTATTCTTTTATTTTGTGAGTTGCTTGTACGAGATCGCTTATTAGCGATAAGGCCACCCGTTGCTCTTACACGTATTAACATCTTCCACTGTTTAAGTGCAATAAAATGTGAATAAATAAAAAAAAAACACTTTTTTTATTAATTAAATAAATACACTATAAACTTTAATAAAAAAAAGTTTTTTTATGGCAGAGTACCCGTAGTCTTGGTATTTCCTCGCTGTATCGCGATGAGAAAAGCACCAGTTCTTGGGTCACCGGTACTGACTATCCTTAATTAAATAAATTTTCATATATTATAGGTTATATTATTAGAAGAGGCGTGGTCGGAATTGTTCCTCCTTAACGCAATACAGTGGTGTCTGCCGTTGGACGCCGCCGCCGCAGCCTTATTCGGCACCGAACAGACCGACCAAGGTATTTAATTTTATTTAAGGCTCGGGAGGCATCCATTGTTGGCTCCGAAGCCTCCGCCGGCAAAGCCCAATTCCGCGTATGATCGCCCTAATGAATCGTTTCATTAGCTCTGCACCGGAATGTGACATTTTTATGACAGGGTTAGGTTAGTGGATGAATATGAGAGGTTGTTAGATTTGAGTTAAAAACTGTATGTGTTTTTTTTGGCTTCGGCCGTAAATAAATAAATAATAAATAAATTTACACATAACAGGTATATCTTATACATAGGAGTTATGTAAAGTGAAAATGATGACCTTTCGTACACTTAGATATGGTCCACAATTTACTGTCAAATCTCAAATAAGGGGCGAAGGAAGCGGGATTTTTTTTTGAAAATAAAAACGATATACAGTGTAAACTCTATATGAAGTAAAGTGCAATTTATGGCGTTATAGGGAATGGTCGTTATATAGAGAGAAGAAAAATGAGAATGTAATACAAGCTAAACCAACCAAAGCCCAATTGATTTCGACGCCTTAGATAGTTTGTCGTAAAATCGAGTGACGATCGAGTATACACTGTACAGGCTTCGATTAATAATTGTCTTGCTTGCTTGTATTATGTCAGGCGTTATGGTGAGATTTCAAGATCTACCATTTATTGGTTAATAGTTTTATGATTAATTTAATTGCGGAATATAAAAAATAATGACGAACCTCCATTTTTAGAAGTCGGTTAAGTTTGATGTTACAAGATGGTTCTGGTTTCGCTTATTTCGGTTTTTTATTATCAAATGCCTTACTTTGTAACAATAATCTTACAAGGGCGTACCTCTCTCTAAGGCCGGCAACACACTTGTAAGCCGGCTTTGCAGGTGTGCATAGGTGGTGTCTTTTTTATATATAGAAAAGGGTGCAAACGAGCAGAAGGCCCACCATAAAGGTGATGTCGTCGCCCATAGACACTCACGTGGCTGGGAGCTCGTTATTGCGTTGCCGGCTTTTAAAGGGAAACTGGGAAATGAAGGGTAGGGGAAGAGGACGGGGGGGGGAAAGGATGGGCACCGGAAGATCTCGCTCACCGAACGAAACGCGAGTACAAAATGAACAAAGTCCAATTGTATCACTTTACGCCGGTTTTCTGTGAGAGAGTGGTATTTCTCCGGCCGTGCCTGTCCATTCGACTGAAACTCTAAGTAACAGCATGGCACTCCCACTCAAAATATAAGTGTATAAACAGATAAAATTCACAATTAGCTTTAAACAAATTTAATTATTGTTGACTCTTACGGATCTTTATCCGATTATATAACGGGCAATATGTTTCTTCAGAGAATGGCTTAAGTACGTCAACCCGTCGTCGCTTAAGGGAGGTGTTGTGCCGATACCGCGCTGTCCTATTAGACCCAGCCGAGTTCGCTTGTATGAAGGCCATTGTTCTGTTTAAATGCGGTACGTACCTCCCAATGTAATCACTATTACTAGTTATGTCTTTATTAATACACATACAGCAGGTGGGTTGGTTGGAAGAGATCGCTTATTGGCGATAAGGCCGTTGCTCTTACACTAACATCTACTTCTACTGTTTTAATGCAACTAAGTGTGAATAAATAAATACACACAATTTCACACGTGTTTCTCATGTACATATGATTTGTATTGTATTTTTTTTTTAAATTTTCAGAAACTCGAGGTCTCAAAGACCCCTTGCAAATTGAGAACCTGCAAGACCAGGCCCAGGTGATGCTGATGTCCCACACGCGTACTGCCCACGGGGCTGCGCCCGCGCGTTTCGGGAGGCTCCTGCTCTTGCTGCCTTTGCTTCGATCTGTCACGCCTATGCAGTTGGAGAGAGAGTTCTTTGCCAAGACTATTGGACAGACGCCGATGGAAAAGGTCTTAGCTGATATGTATAAGAATTGAATAAGATTAAAACATAGGAAGTACCCTCAATATCAGTTGATTTATTGTTATATAATTTGTAGTGAGATTATTAAAAAAAAATTGCGTGTACCCACAATATTTGTAAAGGTAGGTGTTTTGAACTAACGAAATTTTTATATTTATAATTTGGAATAACTTACGTATGGCAACAATATCTATATTGATATTGGTGATATTAATTTAACCCTTTAGCGATATCCATTTGGTACACATTCGATGTTATATTATGTATAAAAATATATTATGCAAAGCTAAGGCACTCGCTTAACAATTAAACACTGTCTAGTCATTATATGTACATAAAGAATCATTCACAAAACGAATTGATGGCCTCTCGTATCAAATAAGTCTGTAAATAGCAAAAAAAAAACGTTTGACGTAAGTCAAAACCAATGTCCGGACCGAAGGACCAAATCACGTAATTCGAGTTGTATGTGAGGGTACTTCGTTAGCACGATCGATCACGTCGTATTGAGATATACATAGATGTCGCTTACAATAAATCCAACTTTACACGGGTGCGTCCCACCCATGCGCTGCAACATCCTGTGTCTTCAGAAAAATATTCATTGCTGACAGGCATCCAGAAGCCCATCATTTTAAAGATGTCTTTACGTAATTTCATGACCAACGACTTAGGGTCCTTCAAGAGACCGTGACACGGCCCGGTCGCGACACTACACGCGATATAATTCATATAGATCCAAAATATGTTACCTAGTATGCGGTTACCTCAAAAACCCGTGTATAATTAAATAGATTAAGATCAAAAATAAGTATTTAGTCAATTCCACAAAAATTGTTTTCCGCTATCAGACGATCGGTTGAATTAGACATAATTATAAATAGAATCAATTAACCTTTATATATTGTATATACATGCAAAGTAGTATATATTTTATTGCGAACATTTGATATAGCTTATGTGCTTCTTATGTAAATAATTGTAACCCTATTAGTGAATACATAGACTTGCCATAAATATTGTTATAAAAAAAATTTAAACTTCAAATAACACCAAATAATTAAAAAAGCGTACCAATCTCTAAAAGGCCGGCAACGCACTCACGATCTCCCAGCCACGTCAGTGTCTATGGGCGGCGACTTCACCTCTATTGTGGGTCTCCTGCTCGTTTGCCCCTCTTCTATAAAAAAAACATTTATTATTTTTGTTCCGATATTTTGATATCTCTTTCACACATAAATAAGTCTTAGTCACTCCTCCATTGATAACACCACACCAAAACATCACTGAACGACGTTGAACTCTATCGTCTACTTGGGAAGCCTCTTTAGAGCTTTCAGCATAAATACGGTCATTTAGTTTGTTAAAATATGGCATAATTCTAAAAAAAATGTATCCATAAACCACTCCCTTTGCGTACCGTAGTAATTTCGATTTTACCACCCAATACTTCTTTAAATTACCAGTTAAAAAATGACCGGTCTTCTTACAGGCTGCAAGTACTAAGTCATCTTTTAAAATACGCGACACGGTTCTAGGTGCTATCATCATTTCTCGAAATAAAATCTCTTTTGCTTCCCGGCAGTATTTCTTCGAATTGTTTCCTTTACTGCTTTGATCACATTTTGGCCAGATCTTTTTCTGTCACAAACAGGGGTAGTCTCATTGTACCTATTAATAGGTCTATACAAACATTTCACTCATTCCTTTTCTCTCCATACGTGTACAGCAAACGATTCCGCTATATATATATAGCGTAATCGCTGTGTTATATATATCGTATGTATATACTTAGTCTTGCCATAAATATTGTTATAAAGAAAAGCACGATTTTTTTTTTATACGTAACATTTATTCCTTTCATAGTGAGTTAGTTTAATACATCAATATATAACTATTAAAAATATACAATGTTTATTCGAAGTGGTCTCCATTGGCTGCAATACAGTCTTTTAAACGTTGAGGCCAGTTATCAATAGCAGCACGAACTCTTTCTAGAGGAAAATTCTTCACTGCCAACCGAATGGATCGTTTTAGGGACTCCAAATTATCATGGCGTTTAGAGCAAGCCTTACTCTCTAAAACTGACCATAAATCATAATCCAATGGATTTAGGTCAGGACTTGACGACGGCCAGTTTTCAGTGCTGATAAAGTCCGGAACGTTAGTTTTCAACCAAGATTGGGTGGATCGAGCTCTATGACCCGGTGCCGAGTCTTGTTGAAAGCACCATTCTTTGTTATTGAACATGGTGTTAGTTAAAGGCTTAACTACCGTCTCAAGAATGGTATTTTGATAAACTTGTGCCGACGTTTTAATACCTTTTTCACAAAAATATGGCTCAGTCACCCCTTCATAGCTAACACCCCACCAAACCATCACTGAAGTGGGATAATGCCCACGTTGTACTCTGTTTACTAATTGCGAAGCTTCTTTAGAGCTTCCAGCATAAATACGGTCATTTTGTTTATTAAAATACTGCTCAATTGTAAAAATTTTCTCATCCGTAAACAAAATTTTTTTGTGACCTCCCTTTGCGTACCGCTTAAGTAGTTGTTTGGATTTTACCACCCTATTCTTCTTTAAATTATCAGTTAAGAAGTGACCAGTACGTCTCTTATAGGCTGCAAGTCCTAAGTCATCTTTTAATATACGCGACATGGTTCTAGGAGCTATCTTCATCTCCCGAGATAAAATCTTTTGCTTACGGACAGGATTTCTTCGAATTCTTTCCCTAACTGCTTTAATCACCTTTTTCACACGAACGGTACGTGGACGGCCAGATCTTTTTCTGTCACAAACAGAGGAGGTATCATTGTACCTATCAATAGCCCGGTAAACAAACATTTGACTAATACCAAGCGGGTGGAGGGTTTTAAAAATTGCACTTTTCTCCATACCTACTTTATGTAAGGCAATCACAGCGATTCGGTTCTCTTTATCACCCCACTCCATTTTAATATAACAAAATATTTAACAATATAATGGCGCGAAAATAAGAAAACACATCAAGCAATCATATAAAAATGACAGATTCCAAATTCAAACGTAATATTTTCTTTTTTTGAATAGTAACAGTATTTATGGCCAGACTAAGTATAACACATATAGAGAGAAAAGGAATAAATTTTGAAAATATCCGTACCCCATATATAGATACACCTCACACCATTTTAACATCGCATAATAGGCGATGCCTATATATATATATTATGCGATGTTAAAATGGTGTGAGGTGTATCTATATATATAATATAATCGTAATTCAAATGTAATATACTTTTCACAGTATTTATGGCCAGGCTAGGTACGTTACTTGGTAAATCGTTCCTTCGTTGTAAAAAGCCTAAATGTTAGCTAATGTAGTGTGCTAATGCTTTTTTTATTTCCATTATAACATTATCATACTGCCATAATCGTGTTGTTCATTATTAAATGTGATTCGATGTTCAATTGTGTATTTTTTGTCCATCACCGGACGTCAACGACAGTGGTTCACTGATACAGATGTGATATCTAAACCACTCGACCGTTGTTAATCAATTAAACAAATATCATTTACCGCCACGATATTACCGAACCATTACGACTTAGAGTCCTTAAACACAGCGTAAAAACCCTAATAGACCGGCAACGCGATCACGATCTCCCAGCCACGTGAGTGTCTATGGGCGACTTCACCTTTAAGGGGCCTGCTGCTCGTTTGCCCCCTCTTTTATGCGATAGATGGTGATTAACAATAAATCCCACAGTAATGGTAGTGATTAAATTTGTTATTGTTAAATATTGTGTTTTAATAATTACGGTAATACAAATGAATTATGTTTCCTGCTATTAACTATTACCAACCACAATCATAACGTACTAATTACGATTTATAGAATTGTAACAAAACATCGAAGGAAAACAAACGAGTGTTTTGTTTAAACAATATGCCAATGGATTGTTTTTTTTAATTCATTATTAATTTCCGGATGAAACATCGGTGAATACAATTTGTTCTTAACGTCACTAAAACGAAATAAGCGTAAAGTGGCAGCGGACACACCAAGGAAAATCAGGGGAAAACCCCAGCACCGATGAAATGTAATGACGTATTGAAAGCTACGTAAGGTTTTTTTGGGAAAAAGCTTTTCCATATGCAACAAAATAATTACAACTTCTCAAAAAATTACAATGTTGGGTCTCTCAGAATCTTATGTCGTATGAAACGTGTATCCTTCGAGTTCTAATGATTCCAACAGTTGAATTTGAGACAGCTTCTGTCACCTAGATGGTCACCACACCGTTTTGTAAGACTTACCACAACAAATACGACTTAGACCCTTTAAGAGGACGTATCAAGTAATAAAAGGCCGACAACGCACTCACAAGTAGTGAGAATGACCAATTAGTGTTTCGATTATACAAAATGCATACAAATCTAGCGTTTTCCTTTTTATACTTCATCGGCAGTTGGGCTCTAAACTGGAGACTTGGTACATAAATAATTATAAAAATAATAATAAACTTGAAATAACCTATCAAATACGAAATTAATATTTCTATTGACCTTAAACTGACTCCGAATTTTAGCTTTTTAATAATTGCGCCTCAATTATTGTAATATCCAACGAAATAATTAATGTCCACATATCAGCACAGATAATAATTTTGTCTTATGATAGTCTATGGACGGGCGTGCAATAGGCCTCGCTAAGGCGCGAATAGGAGAGAAAGATTTTGGGTAATATAATATGGAGTACATTTACATCTTAGAAATTAAACTTCAATTAATTTCTGATAATTCCTCTCAGGATCAACAGACAAGATCTTCTCTTGGACGCTAAATTTAACCTTTTTCTTAAAACGATAGTTTTGTTTTAGTTTGTACTTAGGTAAATAATTTAGTCGATTTGTACTGTAACTACGTTTAAATTATTACCGGAACATCTATTCAGTAGAATACGTTTATTCTTTAGTAAAGGTAGGAGTTTAATTTAGATCCAAATTGAGTATTACTCTTACCCTACGAAACAAGAAACTTTAGAATCAAAATATTGACATTAATAAAATTCCTAAACTAGTTTTACTGATAATTTAAAATACTATTTCGTAATAATCTAATAATGTCAAATAAATAATATAATTAATCTTTTGTTTGTACAAATTCATTCTTCATGTTTCTTTTAATACTGAATATATAATGGCATAATTAATGTAGTTAAATAATTTTCAAAATTTGATTTATCTTGACTATAAAGTTTTATGTGTGTAATAGAAAAAAACAAAATATTTTCTTTATCATTGTACAAAATTGAAAATAAGATAACTGAAATTAACTATTACAGTTTATTAATAAAAACCATTTTCAGACACTTTCTTTAACAAAATATATTTATCAAATATTAAAATTATATAAACTAACTAGTATCACTAAATTTAGTAACTTACTTTAATTAAAAATTCCATCCATACATTATTTACAATATTTCAATCACACTTTGTCTCGCCTATAATAACATTTTGACATAAATCCCAAAATTAAAACATATTTATTTGAATTTATAGACTTATAAGCAAGAAGACTAACCAGAAACTTATTTGAATGAATTTGAATGCATAACAAACACAACAGAGGAAAAATGTCACACATATATAAGTATAAGGCAAAATGTCACCAAGGTCTACATCATTACAACTATGACTAATACAATTCAGGTATATTATAGGAACCAACAAATGGTATAGTTCTAGTTGATTTTTCCACAATCATGAACCCAAAAGGTTTATTTGCTTCAAACTTTGTGACACCAATACGGTACTGGAACACTGCAGCAACAGCGGCTGCAGCACTTGTACCTTCTTCAGTAACCTCAATCACGGCTTTATGTGCAACCTTGGATACAAATGATGGTACATTCACCATGTTTTTTAAGTTAGCTTTTGAATAATCAAACAGATCTTTTATACCCATATTTTGAAGGGTGTCAGTTAAATCCAAGTTTGTTTCAACTTTAAAGCGTGGTAAATATATATCTATCTCATCATCAGGAAATTCATTTAAAGACATCATTAACTTCTCAAAGATATGTTCTAATGACATTTTATTTAGATTCAGAAACATTTCATTGACCGTAACGTTTATATGAGGCAACATAATGAGCATTGACAGACGGTTTTCTTTACCATAAGGCAATTCAATGATTGACGCTTTAAGTTCGTTGAAGTTAGCAAATGGAAGTATTTGGCGATTGTACATCATATTGACTTGACCTCTCTCATTCCCTCGATTATCATAAAATGGAAGTTTGACAGTGGCTGATTTATTAAATTTAAATGTCCACTGCCCTTTAAAATGCAAAGCACTAGTAAGGATCATATGACTGTTGGATAAATCATCGCCTGAAATCAAATCTGATATTTTCCCCTGTGTAAAGTTGTACACTTTACTATTAACAAAATTAGCTGTTTTATATGGCTCCGAAAAATTGAGTGTCGCAAATGACACGTTATAATCGCTTGCAATTAAAGCGAATTTCGGTGTAGGCTTTATATTTTTATCAACAAACAAAACATTGAATTTGCTCAAATCCACTGTACTTGTCTTAACTGTGAGGGAGTTTTTTAATCTTTTAAAACCACCCCTAACGTCTTTTAAACTTTCGGGAGCTATCCTTAAAGCCTTGCAGACTTCGTTTAATGTATTGCTGGCGGATCCTTCTGCAATCACTGCAAGTACAGTCCATATTGTTATTGGTGATACAACAACATTAGTACCCGGTGTTTCAATCAAGACCCTATCAATTAATTCCACTGAGAAGTTTCCAATTCCTTCAGATAGTGTATTTAAATTGTAAACAAATTTTGGTTTAACAACTAAAGTGTAAGCACTGCACACACAAAGTATAAAAACACACAACGGCACAGAGGTACGCATTTTATTGACACTTGACAAAAATTCAACTAAAACGAAATTATTTTAGATGTGTTTAACATAAATGAAACCGAGTTTACTAGTAAATCACAAATGTGCAACGTATATAAACGTTATATGACTATAGAACTATGAATCGTAATGGGGAAAACCATCGACGAAGTTAAAGTGATAAAACCGGTTTTGTATGCGGTCACCCAACCGCGATAATCGTACTATTTGTTAACAAATAGACATCTGGACTCGTGTGCATCTGGTGTGGATTTTTTTTTTCATTACATACATAGATTATATATCTAACAAATTAAGTTTCGTCATTTATGCATACATACGTAATGGGTATCTAGGTATTAATTAGTTTAGTTTTATCATTAAGAGTTGTTTCTAATTTAATCGTCAAGCGACATTAGTAAACTGCGAGATCTTGTATATTTTTCGCCCGAGAGACACACTTAGCAAATTTTATTTAAACAGTTTTAGTAAGTACGCATCATAAGGCGTAGTTTATTGTTTTATTAAGTATTAAGTAAGTAGAAAAAGTAAATTTATTTTTAAATATATAAACCACTTTTACTACCTCCCTTTAACAATTTCTTTGTCGGAAATAAATATTTATGTGATTAATAAAGTTGTTCAACAACTACCACGATTTATTAATATTCTGTGCTTTAGCGGCTACATCATGTGATATTTTACACAATTACCAACAGCTGATGAACAATAAACGAACATATTGATATTTTACACTGGATCAGTCGGATTAAGGGCCATTTAGATTTATGACTGCGCGAGGTTTCGATCGAGTGAAGACATTGATTCGTGTTTAAATCTTGTTTTTTTTACGCTGGAATTCATAGAGCAAACATTTATTTTAACTGGGAAAAACGCGTTATATCTATAAACGACTTTAACTGTAACATATACAAAGCCAGATAACATGTAAGCAATTTTAATGTTTAGTTACGATATGGCGTACGTAAAATATAATATAATGTAATTACCATTATTTATATAATTTAAAGCGTTGGTCGGATGGTTAATCATTCGACGACCTCGCTAATGATTTTTTTGTACGCAATTACTTTGGCGATTCTCATTTTGAGCAAATCATTATATCTTAGGTTCAAATTCTAAGTCGGCTATCATTCATTCCAGATTTCAGTCGAATATGGACCTTAGACCCGTGAATCGAGGATATGCATAAAGAAATTAATGCAATCCCAGTTTGTTGCTCCAAAACATTGTTATTATTTCAATATTATATTTACTGTCAAATACAAAAAAAAACACTTTTTTTGTATATAATCTTATTTACATTTTTTTTAAATATGTATATAAATAACAGTATCAGCAAATGCTGGCACGTGTATTCGGTAATTGTTTAAAATACGGTATTTAACAATAGAAAGTGTTCGCCTTTCACTTTGGATATACCGTTAAATGAGATTAATAAACCCAATATGCGTCAGGGTTCTTATTTTTGGCAATACATATATCACATTCAAACTTATGTAAAGCTATTCATAACTTATTTATTAACACAAATGGCGTATACTTTTATAAATATTATAACACCCATGTAATATGCTCAAGAATCGAATCCGTCCAGGGTTCTCTGGGAGGAGAGTTTCTTGCCAAATCTTCTCGTCCGCTTTACGCCCCTCATTGGGAACTCGCAGTAAATTTAGTCATAAACTTACCTTACCCATAGTTACCTATATGAATAAAGATATTTTTGATTTGATTTCGGTTTGACATTTCACCATACGCCTATAAGTTTCATTCCTACAATAATATTTAAACTTGAAAAATATAATGATTCATGTTAGTTGTGCTCAAACAAAACAACTGGAATCATGAAATAAGATATATTCATTGACATTAATGCCTAGCCGCTGGTATAAATAGTGGAACAGAGTTAAGACAAACAGCAAAACACGACGTGTAGGTCCGACTTGAACTATGATTTCAAGACCAATTATTGAGTTGAACTGCTAATCCTTCTTTCTCACTATAACGTAAATGTGTGCTCCTATTTTACTACGCCCAACGGTTGTAAAGGTTTTTTTACATTGTTTTATATATAAAAATAATATATTCACCCATTCGCTGCTGCATGGTGTAACCGTTGCAGCTTTTTTTTTTAGGGGAGAGGGACAGTTTCTTGTCAGCTCTTCTCGTTCTCCTCAGCCCTATACGTGCTTGATTTTAAAATATTTTACCAAATTTGAGTAGTTTTTTGAATAGTGATAATATTTAGAAGATGGCACCATCAAAAAAAACCCTAAGTAGGTATTTACTTGCATAGTGTCACACCTTATATTGTTTACATAACCCATACATAATGATAAAAACGACAAAAGCTTTTATCAACTGTTGTTACTGGGAAAACCCAACGCGATCATTATGTTGGTTAAGTTTAAAAAAATAAAATAAATGATGTGTTATAATTAACTGAACTGAACTAATACAAATGTATTTATTTTTTTAATATATTTTATATAAAGAATGGTATCAGGGATCCATCGTTATGTGCCTGAAGAGACCAATTTGTTATAAATATATTTATTGCTTTTTAGTTAATACATACATACATATAGTGCCTCAATTTAAAAAATAATTTAATTGCGTTTCGAGAACACTGTCTCTCTTATTTATCTTAAAAAATATACAAAACACAAGTAATATGAGTGTCAAATTAAGCTATCCATGGTTTTTCTTTTTATAGCTTATCATTTTAGGCTTTTATATTCAGTTAAACATACATATATACCTTTGGTAGTCAAGCTTCGATGTTTTAATTAAATAAAACTATGATATACCTACACATAGTTTTTTTTAAGCCTAAGCCTTTATAAATCACATTTTCATTCCACAAACTGCATACTAAAAAAATCAATAAATAACGGAATAATTATTTAACGATTTATAAATCACCCTAATATTGAACTAATTATGTTATTAACGTGCATTGTATATGTGTGTGTGTGTGTTAATTATAATATAAATTGTATCAACCTCGGTAGAACCGGCCAATATGCTCACAGCTCAGTTAGTTCCTCAATGTCGTAGGGACAAGACGTACAAAATGAAAACAATTGTGTTATTAACTTTTTGTTTGGCGTACTCACACGCCGCACCAGAGTTCAGTAGCCGAGCCAGGAACTTCAGTTTGGAATTATTGCAGTTCACACAGTTGGAGACAGATGGACACATTGTCATCTCACCATTTGGTATATGGACATTGCTAACTGGTATCGTGTTGGGTGCGACTGGAAACAGCAAGTCACAAATATCGCACGCTTTGTTCTTGCCCCAAAATCAAGCAGCGATAGTGCGTGGTTATGCTAACTTGACGAAGACCGTGCTGGACCCTACGTCAACCGATGTACAGCTCGCAAGCAAGAACTTCATGTTTTTGGATAAGGGTTTCCATATTTTCCCGGATTTCCAAAATGCAATAACAAACGACTTCAGTGCTATGATAAAGACCTTAGATTTTAAGGATCCAAATGCAGCCGCAGAGACTGCTAACAATTTAATCAAACATTCAGGTGCACAAGTATCCAACGTTCTAACATCAGATGATTTCACAAATTCAAGAATGATTTTAACTAACGCTATAACGTTCAAAGGTTTGTGGCAATCACCATTCAATGAAACAGACACAACTGTGGAGAAATTCTACAGTGAAGACAACGAAGTAATCGGTCAAGTTAAAATGATGTACCAGAGAGGTCAACTACCATACTCCAATATAAAAGAATTAAAATCACTCGTTATGGAGCTACCGTATGGGAAAGAGGGCAAATATGTGATGTTAGTCGTCCTACCGTACCCAAAAGCTAAAGTCTATGATGTTTACCAACAGTTCCAGACAATATCCTTCAAGGATATATTTGCGAGACTGCAAGCGGACGTAGATAACTTCGGTTTGGAAGATATCGATATAAAATTGCCACGGTTCAAAATAAGCACAAATGTGGTTATGAACGGGCCACTGATCAAAATGGGTGTTGTGGATATATTTGACCCGATCAAGGCCAGTTTCGAGCGAGTCTCGTCGGAGAATATATACGTGTCTGCTATAGTACATAAAGCTGATATAGAGGTCACGGAGTCCGGTACCGTTGCCTCTGCTGAGACCAGCGCATATTTTGCCGATAGGATATCAACCCCGCGTTTCAACGCGAACAGGCCTTTCTTATACTTTATTATGGAGAAATCATCAGAAACTGTGATATTTAGCGGCATTTATTCTAAGCCTTCCGTGTTTTAATGTTACTTGTGTTGAAGACTATATTTTGTATGTGTGTTCTTTTATAAAACAAGTTTTTGTAAAACATGTAGCTTGGGAATTTGTTTTCCTGTTTCGGATGTTGTAGTTAAAGTGTTGAATGAGTCATTATGTCTGTAGACCTACCAACGTAGCGATGACCTGCAAATTATGAGAAAAGTCAAGGTTGTATATTAGTACACTATATGAAATAATATTCAATAAAGAATATAATCAAACAATTGAAAACTTTAACATTTGCACTTCTGATAATCGGTTGCGTTAAAAAAGAACTTCATAAACTGATGAGTGATTTCGTTGAGTTAACAGACATTATCTTTTAGTTCAATTGGCCGTCAAACAATTCAATAGGTAAACATTGCAATAAATGCTTCACAGTAATAATCATGTATTTCGTAATAAATGACGAGTTAATTGTTTATCCAACCATTTGTGTTATTAATATATAGAGTGTCGTTAATAATATAACAAATACTTAACAGCAATTAAATATATCAATTCAAAAATAACTTTATTCTTAAACTTTTTTTCACCTACAAATCGTCGATGAATAGAAAAAAAGCTTTTCTTGCCAAATCCCAAATGAACGGCGTAGAGATGACGAAAAGAGAAAGAAAGAAGAAATTGCCAATCGGCAAGAAACTATCGGCCACTGATTAAAATGTTTTAAAGAACAGTTGTGAAGAGTTGTAACCATTGCACAATGCTCCAGCGAATGGAAGCGGATCTGCATAATAGGTATTTAACTTTATCTTTTGATTATACTCCATAAAATTATATAGTACCAACTCACAACCATGTTGGTAGTGTTTGGAAATCATCACATAATTAAAAGTTATATTAATAAAGTTAAACCATGAGTAAAGTTATTTAATTACATTATAACCCTCTGAGTAAAATTAAATACTTTGTAACAACTGGGTAAGTATAGGTATCAATGACGCTTCGTTTTATCAAAAGTTAGAATAGATAAAGTCAATTTAAGCTGGATTATATATAAGTTAATATGTCAGGCTATTCTAGGACTGGTCTTTAAGGTTAATAATGATTAAAATCAACAACTATAGTATATTAGACTCTAGGCATTGTTAAAGCAGCACTCTTATTCTAATTATAAATATATATGTGTTCCTATACAACAAAATAAGGAAAATGATTATATTTTTAATTAGCTTTGATAGTGTGACCCCGTCTGGTCTTGAATTAGTTTATCATTGATGGGCTAAATGAAGTGAGTTTGCAGTAAATTATAAACCAAATTAAATTCGAAGTTTGTCAAGTTGTCAAAAGTACGATTACTGACATTAAACAAACTCACTGTCAAGTGTCAATGAAATGGGTACTGATAGCCGATAGAGATTAAGTAACCAATAACCTTAAAAATGAAGGCAATTGGGTATGAAATACGACTAATACTACCTAAACAATTTCATTTTCCTTATAAAACCTTTTGTTTCTCTAAATATATAAACAAAAAACTATGGTAATTTGTGGATAGAAACAGGTTAAAAGTAAATAATTCCGTAGTAGTTATTCAAGTAAACCCGAGAAATGTTTACAAATAGATTAGTTCTGTCTAGAATAAGACAATGCAGAAGCTTAGGTATTATTGGGTATAAATTTAATAATTTAAATGTTACTGGATCCAACAAATATCACAGTAAGTATTATAACTGCTTGAATAAATTTCCCAACTTGAAATATATTTCTCTGTAGAGAGGTCAGTGCTATTCACTGATATTTGCCCCACTGTTAAAGTTATTTTTCATTCAGCATAAATCCTGCTGAATTAGTCCCAAAAATATAAATATATTGTTTATGTTGTGCAGTCTTAGACTCACATTAAACTTAAAAAGAAAACTTCAGCACCACATTAGCTATTACAACTAAATTATGACATAATAAACCTTTCTTTTAAGGTATCAAAAGGCATGATGTTCGGTCGAATTTTGCTTTGATCCAAAGAATACCGACTTATTCCTATTTATTGCATTCAAAATGTTATTCCCATGCAGATGATAATATTCAGGAAGAGAATATCCAAAGTGAAAAAGGTGAATTATTTGACTTCACTTTATAAAAATATTTTAATTTCTTCACTGCACATTTACTATGTGAAATACTAGGTACTTTTCACATATACAATATTTATAAAAACTTAAGTCTAGCACAGATGTATGACTGTGCGTAATAATTAATTACTTCTTTCAGAGTTTAATGATATACGCCAGGTTTTTACACAGCCTAGAGTAACATTAAATGAATTAACATCTAAAACACCAGAGAGAATATTTGAAATACATTATAAGCAAGCCAGTGTTGCTCCAAAAGGGTCCAAAAAGAAGATACCACAGAATGACTGGACGTGTGTTTATTCTTTTGTGTGGCCAGAAAAGATTAAATTTGAAGGGTAACAAGATCATTAATAATTTTTAGAAAGGCCATTTCATAGGATGATTGATGAAATGATTTAGGAAACTACAACTTGCACTCTTTACATAAGTTATTATAAAATAAATACATAGAATGTTGGTTTTTAAGGGACCTAGGGCTTAAAGATTTGCAACAATTAAAACTTCCAGGACGTCAATATCAAAACGTCAAGCTGCAGACAAAGCAGCCATTCAAGCACTACATTGGTTGTATATAAATAGACAGATAGACAAAAAAGGCAATCCTGTATATGATAGAAATGTGTTGACCGATTTAAAGAGCAGCCTTTATAGTCCTTTACAAGTATCAGTAAGTGAGAAGTGTTTAGAGAAAATTGAAAAAATATGGGATGAATATGAGAGTGAAATAAGTAAGTTATAAAGTTTTTTTTTTTCAATAATGTAAGAATAGTGTGATTTGTTTTTTTTATGTAAGAGGAGGTAAACGAGCAGGCGGGTCACTTATAGTGATGAGCTAACCACTGCCCATGGACACCTGCAACACCAGGAGGCTTACAAGTGAGTTGCCGGCCTTTAAGAAAGAGGAACGCTTTTTCATATTCTATTTTCACTGTATCTTTGGTTTAGTGGTATTTTTAATTTGCCAATCTCGTAATCATCGTGTATTATGAGGTTTTTTTATCAATATATATGATATTTTTATTTTATTTGACTAAACTTGCTAAAATTACAGAAACTATATATGATGCGACGTTTGAAGAGGCAAAACACCGGAATTGTAATTACCCCGTTAAAATACATAAAGACTCCACTATTGATGACGATGGTAAGTCCTATTACCATTTTTTTAATTAGATTTACTTTTTTTAATATTTGATAAAATAAATTAAAAAAATTTAAAATGGCAGGAAGATATTTTTTTTTCTTTCTTGACCAGTCGTTTAAGTCAATAATGTGTATAGAGGAGATAATTCCGCAATTCAGTGTTAGTTGTTGCGGTTCATAGATGTCGCTGCAATATTTTTGATTATTTAACTTTAAATTTAGAAATGTTACATTATTTTTATAATAAATGAAAATATTTTTTTTTTTAGATGGAGTTACAGGCATCAGCGAGGAAGATGATAGAACATTAGGTATGATGTATAAATTGAATGCAAGTTTATTCAAATCAAAGATATATTAAATTAACATTTTTTTAATGTTTTATTTTCATTATATTTTTATTTAAGTGACAAACTTAACTGATACAGATTATCTATGAGCAGAGGACGTGTGAATCCGCGTGTGTGAGTGCGTGTGTGCGAGAGGGATAGTCGAATGTAAATGTGTGTGCGTTCATTTGATTGACGTTAAATTATATTTGAATTGGACAAAGCGAATGTGCACAATGCTGTTATAAATAAAATTTTGACAGATTTCCGAACGCACATACACCCTGTATTTGGGAGATTGACAGAAGCGCCATCTAGTGATGCCTTGGCGAGGCGACAACGAAACTTGGAAAGGACTTTTACTCGTTATGACGAATCTCTGACGCCACTGCCCATTGATAAATACACGTAAGTGAATCTTTGTACCTGATAGAATAATAGATTTTTATTTATTTATTTAGAATAAAACGTTTAGTTTAATATGGATAATTTGATTCAAATGTATTTTGGAATTTTGACACTTTTCCATTCGATTGTACATCATTAGATTTCTATCGTGAAAGCATAAATAATCTTCCTTAAACATTTTGATTAAATAAATATCAATTTAAAAAAAAACTTTTTTATCTATTAAATTCCGTTTTATCCGCAGTAATAGTATTTAATCATTTAATTTTGTTACATTATTTTATTTATTGAATATTTGTTAAAAACAAATTATTAATCGTTAATTATACTTAAAATGTTTGAATGTTATCGATTAAATTGTCAAAATATATATTAATTTAAAAAAAAAATTGCCTGCAGCATTTTACCATATAAAATAAAAATGTCTATATCACGAAAAGTACGTACCACAACCTTAAAAGGCCGGCAACGCACTCACGTGCTCCCAGCCACATTTCGACGACTTCACTTTTATGGTGTGACTCTTGCTTGTTTATCCTTATTATAAAAAAAAAACTAAACCTTTTTTCGTTACTTAACGGTGCAAATATCTTAATTATAAACCGTTAACGATGCAAACAAATCGTTCATGAGACATACAAATCGGAGTCTCCTTAAACCACTGGGTCATGATTTGGTTTTACCAAAGGGCTCGGAGTTTCCACTTGGTTTCATGAATCATACTTGAGTTTTACAACCGTTATGTAGAACATATTTGACTTAGTAATTATACAGATTTTTCATATTATTTAACGATATAAAATAATAAAATATAATAATGAAAATTTCAATTTAATAGCTTTATATTACACATGATAATTAATGTTATTCATTATTTGGTTTATTACAAAATCTCCTGTTCGTAACGGGCTGACTAAGGTCTTTCAAGACAGGAGCCTACCATTACCTAAAAGTTCGGCTACAGGCCTATAATAAAAAAATGAATTCAATTAGATTGTTCTCTGACTATGCTATGAACTGATTAGTTCGAGTTCGTCATTGATTAATAAATAAAAAAATCACAATATCAAAAATCAATCAAAGTAAAACGTTGCTAACACTAAACGTTTGTATCCTTGTTTAGAAGATCATGACCTTACATGACCTTACAATAACAAGGTCAACTGAACATCGCGACCTAGTCTCGTGACCTTCGCTCGTCCCCGAATCTGTCCCCGTTTTGACCTAACTAAATGTGGGTTATATCAGCCTGTTGACCTGGTTAAAATGTAGTTCATTGTTTTTCTTTAATGAAATCCAAAAAAAGGCTGCTCCGTGTTTTAGGAAGAGGAACGCTCATTTTTTGAAGGTCCCCAAGTCGTAGCGGATCGGGAATACCTGCGCTGGCAGTTGGTCCCACAAAGAGGTGGTGCGCAGAAAGGCAGAATCTGCCTTAAAAGAGTTAGATTAAACATACAAAATGCCCCTAAGTACCTTACTGATAAAAGGACTTGTCATTTCATTCACTTTGCGTATGACCTTTTGCAACATTTTCTGTCCGATGACGTCTAAGTGCACTCAATATTAATGGGTGTCATTCGTATCTTTGAAAACCAAACTAATTTATCTTTGTTATGTCTACATGTGATTGCTTATTAACAAAATACTTTTTATGAAACCAAAAATTATAGTTACAATATAGCCCACACTAGGATTTTCTGTGATGTGGGTGTCCAGTCTCTTCCAATTTGTTTATGTGTGACTATCTTCAATAAAATAACTTCAAAACATTAAACAAAATGATCTTTTTTAAGTTGTGCATGGTTCCTTACGGATTGTGCAATTAAATAATGTTTAATACTCTTGTTTTCAATAATATATTTAAAAAAAATTACTTCCGTAAACGAATATATTATATTTGCTAAGACTGAACATATCTTTTACGACCATTTATATCCAGTGTAAGGTCGTAAATCGGTTGATTACGTTCATAAGTAAGTGACGTTTCTATATACGTTTCTTAGTTTTACATTTTGACGATTGTTGTCGAAATTATAGGGCGTTCAGTTTTATATATGTTTTCGAAACTTTCAATAGTTTCACACGCGTGAAACGAAATCGGAACTTCACTTTCGCCGAACGGTGTAACGTAGTTCCCAGGTGAAATCTGGGTTCTGTGACGTCAAAAGCGTATGGGTTTCGCACGTGAAACTGAGGCTTTGTGAACTATGAAAGTGAATACGTCACAGACAAGGGCGTCGCCAACCGATGGCGCGGGGGGGGGGGGGGGGGGTCAAGTTGACTATACATACTACAATTCATACTTTTCTCATTCTCTATGAATGAGAATTGTAGGTTTTGGAAAGCATAATGATAATTTGGCCTAAGTAGGAATTCTTTTAAAAAAAAACTAAGACTCAACCTCGCACACTCAGTGACACAGAAACACCATTGCACACACTAATACACACACACACACACACTTAAATGCTCGTTCTTTACATAATATACTGCACTTGTTCATATGTATATATATATTTTTATTTATTTTTTTCTGTGCTTTTTTTTTTTGTTGTATTATTTTTTTCTGATCTTGGATTCTATTTTCGATTGTATGTTTTGGCTTTGTTTTTGATCTATTTTTATTGTGTAAGCTTTTTGTGATAAGCTGTATAGGTTTAAGAAAAAAAAAATAATAATATTTCACGGGTAGATTTGGAAGCTTTTCATCGATAAGGACTTTGGTGCTTTTTTGATCTTTTCGTTTTTGGTATTCGTGTGTGAAAGTGTTTTTATTATTATACACAAGTAGCTTTTACCCGCGGCCTCGCGTGGTTTGAATACGAAACGAATTTGGAAAATCGGTTTATTAATGGCATTGGTGAGGTTTCTGGTGATATTTTTGATACAAACTTTCATTATCTTATTTCAACCCCTTTTCGCGGGGCTGAGGCTTTAATAGGAGTGTTATCGAATAGTGGGGCCACGACAAAGGCATTCTTTTTAGCGGTAAACGCGCAAACCTGGGTCTTCGAGGGGTTAAATTGGACTAAGTTAAGTCGACCCCAATCCGAGACTCCACGCAGTAAAGTCTCGACTTCAGACACAAGTTTGTCCCGACACTGCTCGACATCAACCCGGGAAATATTTGCACGGCCGTGATATAGAGCATCTCCAGTACTGTCATCCGCATAACAATGAAGGCTGCTTAAGTGCAACATATCATTGATATGCAAGAGGAACAGCGTAGGAGAGAGAAGTCTGTCTTCATACCAAAATTTCATCGAAATCGGTTAAGTTGTTTAAGTGTGAAAGACAGATACTTACAGATAGTTACTTTCGCGTTTATAATTTTAGTATGGATTAATTCTTTCTTATCTTATAATTATAAGTGTGTGAATTCCTAAGGGAAAAACGTTTACATTTTCACATGTAATTGATGAAATTTCCTTTGTTAATATTTGCTTCAACGGTTGTTTTAAGTATGCAAATATTATATTGAGAAAGAATTTGGAATATACAAAAAAAAAACCCGTGACATACTTATGTATTCTCATAAAGGCTACACAAAATTCAACTGAAATAACTGCGTCAATGAATACCTATGACGCATGATGTTATGAGATGTTCATTTATTATCTCCCCGTAACCCAAACCTGCAAAAACACCTGACAGAACATTCTTAAATGTCTGTGTGTGTGAAAAATGTCAATACTATTGAGCCGTAATTCAAAGCAAAGAAGCTTTAGGTCCAAAGTAATATTGAAGTGTCCTTGAAACGAAAATACACGCTAAACACAAACGAGTATTCAGTTTCTCTGAATAAGCATACGTGCTTTGTAAATAAGGAAAGTGTGTTCTAATATTGTTTTCGTGATTTTAAGCACGCCTCGGTAAGTCCCAAGTGATTAACCCGTATCGATAAATGATTATAAACAGAAAAACCCGCCACGATAATCAGTGATAGTTTGGAATGTTGATAGTTAAGAGTCGCGTTATCTTCATAATGTTTTAATACATATAATTTCTGTAATGCTCTGGTTAACTCAGTGGTTCCCAACCTTTTTAGGTGTTCGCCCCACTGTTGAGATTCTAAAATCGAAAATGCCCCCTAACACGTGCAACAATAAGAAAATGCCCCCCTAACCCATGCAAAAATAAGAAAATGCCCCCTCTAACCCATGCAAAGATATGAAATCCCCTTAACTAGAGGGGTAATTTTAACTGAAATAAATTCGAAATGCCCCCCTCCAATTGCCAAATTGCCCCCCAGTGGGGCGTACGCCCCACGTTGGGAACCACTGGGTTAACTGGCTCTGTAGCTTTTTCAACGACTTGATTATTACACAATTGATTTGGTTATCTCCTTAGCCTTCGAAGTCTTAGAGGAAAGTTATTGACGTAAAACAAGTAATCAGTGATACGACTCTATTTGGAAAAGATTTAAATATACGAATGCATCTCTATTGTAAATTCTAGTCTATTTATGAACTTAACGATGATACATACACGCTTTGCAACGAAGATTAATGAAAGAAAAACAGAGTTAGCAGGGCTAATTATTCCTATTGAAGGAGGCGGCGGAACGGGAGAGCGAGTGTTCCACCACAAATGAATGAATAAGCGGGTTGGGAGACATGGAGAGCGTAGGGGAAGGTATGCCAACCTTCGTCTTCCGATGTAGACAACTACATTAGCAGAAGCGAAAGCGACCCCAGGGCCCTTTCAATGCGGTCTTGTAGGTTTACCCGAGGTGGTTTTAGTGAGGGTTATTGCCCACCTCGTCTCTGAAAAGCAGAGACACCAGCGTGGGTTGAGTCCCACATATCCCTTATCCCTTGGGACCTGGGAATGCGGAAATGCATTTTTCACCTCGGAAAAAAGGGCGAATTATTCCTCCCTGAGTTCTACATTAAATAAATATATAAAATAGACAGATTTTTTTAACGAAATTAAAACTCACTAATATATTGGTAATTTGTTACATTGAATGCTTTTAGATGGTTATTGTATGTGTAATGCTGTGTTATATTAAAAATACATTTATTCGTATATGTATGAACACATATGAATGGTCGAAAAAATATACAAAAAAATTGTCTCTATTACATTTACTGCCAGTTACCAAATCAAGGGTGAAAATAAATCGCCAAGTATGTTCGGTTGTAAAGAGCTGCAACCATTACTACAGTGTTTTTTTTTTTTTTTACGAGATTTTTTTTATTTTTTTTGTTTTTGCTTTTCTTCCCGTGGTTTTTCTGTTGTTTCTGTGATTGTAACTGTGTATATAACATATTTTATCTGTGAAACATGTTTTTATGATGCCTCTGTATTTTTGTCAGATATCTTTTTCTGTTATTGTATCTTTGTGATGTGTCTGTTTTGTTTACGTAAAATAAATAAATGCACCACCGAATGCATCTCTATAATATTTAATCTCTCTATCAAACATACTCTAGATTGTTAATAATATTTTCAGTGTGAAAATCACGTCGCAATTAGAAAAATCACGCGTGGCGGTGATTGTTGGTGCGGCCGGTTGTGGTAAATCGACCAGGGTGCCGGCGGCCATTTTGAGACATTGCGGCGTTGGAACCACTGCAATCGTTTCAGAGCCGAGGCGAGTGGCTGCTATCGGATTGGCGCAGAGAGTTGCTGATGAGTTGGGGGAGAATGTGAGATCAATCAACTACAGTAGAATTCACTTATAACGACTTCGCTTATAACGACTTCGCTTATAACGACTTCACTTACAACGACTTCGCTTATAACGACTTCGCTAATTACGACTTCGCTTACAACGACTTCGCTTATAACGACTTCGCTCGTAACGACTTCGCTTATAACGACTTCGCTTATAACGACTTCGCTCGTAACGACTTCGCTTACAACGACTTCGCTCGTAACGACTTCGCTTATAACGACTTCGCTCGTAACGACTTCGCTTATAACGACTTCGCTCGTAACGACTTCGCTTATTACGACTTCGCTTACAACGACTTCGCTTATAACGACTTCGCTCGTAACGACTTCGCTTATAACGACTTCGCTCGTAACGACATCGGTTATAACGACTTCGCTTATAACGACTTCGCTTATAACGACTTGGCTTATAACGACTTCGCTTATAACGACTTCGCTCGTAACGACTTCGCTTATAACGACTTCGCTCGTAACGACTTCGCTCGTAACGACTTCGCTCGTAACGACTTCGCTTATAACGACTTCGCTTATTACGACTTCGCTCGTAACGACTTCGCTTATAACGACTTCGCTCGTAACGACTTCGCTCGTAACGACTTCGCTTATTAAGACTTCCCTTATTACGACTTCGCTTATAACGACTTCGCTTATTACGACTTGGCTTATAACGACTTCGCTTATTACGACTTCGCTTACAACGACTTCGCTTATAACAACTTCGCTCGTAACGACATCGGTTATAACGACTTCGCTTATAACGACTTCGCTCGTAACGACTTCGCTTATAACGACTTCGCTCGTAACGACATCGGTTATAACGACTTCGCTTATAACGACTTCGCTTATAACGACTTGGCTTATAACGACTTCGCTTATAACGACTTCGCTCGTAACGACTTCGCTTATAACGACTTCGCTCGTAACGACTTCGCTCGTAACGACTTCGCTCGTAACGACTTCGCTTATAACGACTTCGCTTATTACGACTTCGCTCGTAACGACTTCGCTTATAACGACTTCGCTCGTAACGACTTCGCTCGTAACGACTTCGCTTATTAAGACTTCCCTTATTACGACTTCGCTTATAACGACTTCGCTTATTACGACTTGGCTTATAACGACTTCGCTTATTACGACTTCGCTTACAACGACTTCGCTTATAACAACTTCGCTCGTAACGACATCGGTTATAACGACTTCGCTTATAACGACTTCGCTCGTAACGACTTCGCTTATAACGACTTCGCTCGTAACGACTTCGCTTATAAGGACTTCGCTTATAACAACTAATGATTAATTAACGATCAATATAAAAGTATGTGTATACATAATGTATGCACTAACTTAAAAAATAATCCGTCCGTTTTGTACGTCATTCGATTAGTACGACATAGTATCGGCGGTCCTTTGAATGTCGTTATATCCGGATTTTACTGTACCTCTTTTTTAAGTTTAATTAAATTGTCTTTGGTTTTTTGATGCTGAATAAGAGATTAAGAACAAACTTAGTTTACTTGCACCACCTTGCTTGCATTCACATTCTTTTTCTTTATTCTTATTACTTCATTAAGAAAGAACAGACCGCTGGTCTTAAATTAAAATAATAATTGATCACTTCTTTGATTTAATTACCAAATAAAAAACATTTTATTGATTTTTTTTTTTTTTTTGGAGTGGGATCTCGCTGTTGGCCGTGAGGCCTTTACAGCTCAGCAAAGGGCTGGTTGGCGAGCGGGAGCTCGGCCGAGACTTAAAACTAAATATAATGCCTTGACTAGCACAAGGGCGTCTCCTGTGAGACTCGAACCTCGGCTTGGGCCGTCAGGGCTGGGGACTGACCTGAAGGGCCTTATCTGGAACTCACTAAGTGTGAGCGAAGCTGAACAGGGACTCCGCCTTCGCCGGCGAAGGCGGTTTTTAAAACCTTCATTTCTAATTGGAATTAGCCGCGCGGGCGGCGCAAATCTGTATCTAGCTAATGTGATGTGATCATCCGGATCGGTTTAAGGCGTGGCGTACCTGTGTAATTATGTCGCGACTAGGCCTTACGATGGCCTAGCAAACTTCCGGACTGCACTAAGGAGTCCGGCGTTTTCTATTATTATACCTAGCTTCGCGTCAACACTGTCAGCCGCACTGTACGAGTGTTTAAACGCTAGCAGGGCGTCGATGTCTACAGCGTCTATGACACTGAGGGCTAGCTGCACCGCACTGCGGACTTCGCTGGCGTGAGCCGTAAGCGTCGTCGCAGTGGCGGGGGGGAGGGGCATCTGAAGGTCGGGTTTCCTTATTGGGATATCCATAAGGGAAGGAATAGGTTTTATGGGCTCCGCCGGCAATGGCGGGTTAGTGGGAGGCACTTCCGCCGAATTTTGTGGAGCTTTCCACGGGTTGATAGTGGGGGGGGGGCTGGGACGTAAGCTTCCTTGGGGGGCGCGGGAGGACGCTTCTCTGCACCGGACCTTGGCACGCGCTTGCTTCCCTTTCCGCTCGCCTTGGGGGCCCTAGGGCAGCCGCGATAACTCGCGGGGTGGCCCTGTTGCCCGCAAAGCACGCAGGAAGGCGGCTCGGCGCATGGCAGTGTCCGTGTGCAGTCGGCGGTCCCGTGATCGCCTAGGCACTTAACGCAACGCGCACGCGCAAAACAATTGCGCGCCGCGTGCCCGTACAACTGACAGCGGTGACACTGTCTGGTGTATGAGTGCTTGATAGGTGGTTCCACCTTGAGCCCAGAGAGTTTACAACACTCACTGAGGTTGAATATCTTTTTGCCGCGCGCTGAAAGCTCTAGGACGACAAGAACCATGTCGTATTCCTGCTTTGAGCTGCGGTGTAACATTCGGAATACCTCTTTCACGGGGTATCCCTGATTTATTAAATCCGATTGAACGGTGGAAGAGTCGATCTCCTTGGGGATGCCTCGGATCAGGACTCTAAGGACTCGTTACTCGGGAAGAGGGAACGTGTGGCCTCCTATGCCTTCTGAGCGAAGGTACGAGGTTAGAAAACGGTGGTGGGCGGGGTCGTACACTTGCACGCAGATGTTGTCGCGCAGTGTTTTCGCCTTGTATGTAATCGACCTTTTGTCCATCAAGGCGGACAGAGAGGGCCAAATACTTTTGTCCCTGACGTAAACTGGGGGAGGGGCTTTAGTGCGATCTTGTTTCGCGGGCTTGGGATAAGGGGCGGGAGATGGCGCGGTGTTCGAACCCGCAGCCTGCTGGGAAGCTGGGTGCGTGTTCCGTTTAGGAGGAGGGTCGAGAGGGGTGTTGGGAGCACGCCTCTTCTTGTTCTTTCGGTTTTGTACGGTTTTGAAACCGTCGGAATCGGAGTCAGTGTCTGAATTAGACGCTGCGGACTGACATGACATAGCGACTGAGTGCCCGGCCTCTGATTGGTCGTCGTCACTATCGAGCGTTCTTTTGAATTTACGCGATTCCCTGCCGGAGGGAATTTCGGGGATTGAAGGGCACGGGGCCTGCGCGGAGGCCGCAGAGGGTTCGGATATTTGGGTCTTCGCGGGGACCAACAATTCTAATTGACTATTGCGCCAGGCCTGCGCGGGGGCCGGGGGGAGGGAGTCGCGCGCGAGGAGTGCTTGCGCGGAAGCGTATGCAGGTCCGAGCTGCATAGGTTCTGGCTCTGGGGTCGGGGAACGCGGGGGAGACGGCGACCGTGATCCTGGGGGAGACCGGCTGTTCCAAAGGCGGACAGTCGCCGGGTGTCGTCGCTGCACGAAGACGTAGAACCGCCTGTAGTGCCGCGCGATCTCGGCGTTGAGGTCTTCTACCTCACTGTCGTCTTCCGCTGCATAGTCGTAGTCGGGAGGGCGTTCGGTGTCCGCCATCTGCGAAGCTTAAGGCCCGCAGCTTGGCAGTGTGTACCTAAACCTATGTGTGTGTACCTAAGCTATGTATTCCCTAGGTGTAAAGTCTTCGCTGGTGATAGCGGACGAGACTTTTTGTGTCGCTGACCTAACCAGCCCGTGGGGGGGTCGTGATGGCTGAACCCCCACGGATGTGCGACTGGGACCCGTCCAACAGTGGACCCTGTGTGTGCAGACGGTGGCTAGAGCGCAGTTGGAGTACCTACGCCCCGTGGCAATGCCTACTGAGAGGCTCCGCCCACACACAGGGACTTGATGGAAGCAGGCGAGGTTAACGCGCCTTGAAAAAGGCACGGGTGCTGCCCTCGAACAACACTCCCGCCTAAGCGTTAATCGTTCCAACCGTTTGGCACCGTTAGGTGGTTGGAAGATCGACCGCAGGTAAACCCGCGTTAATCATAAAGTGCAGTCCTTCACTGCTGCTCGGATGCCGCTCGAACGCCAGGGACCTGGCAGACGGGGAGACCTCGGTGCAGCTTGAGTCGGGCTAGAATAAAAATTCTGAGTGGATAACCACCCAGCGCTTTAGCACTGAACAATTGAACACGCCACTCGACAAGTCAAATAGCGGGAGCAACTGCGCAACACAACCGCACTGGACGGCTGTCGGACCCGGAATGACATTTTATTGATTTTCAAATTGATTGCATACACTAACCAATATTCTATATATTGTGTAGTCAAGTTAACTATTATATAATTGGGTTAAATTATTTCCAGGTGGGTGAAACAGTGGGGTATCAGGTTCGACTCCAATCCCAACCTCCGAGGCCTCCGGCTGGCGCCATCTTGTTTTGCACTTCCGGAGTACTCTTGCGCAGGTTACAATTCAATCCTGGTACGTTGATCTCTGGTTATTGATGCGTATTAACGTATGATGTTGGTTGACGGTTGACTATTTCCACGATTTAGTTCTATAACAATATACTTAGTCTTGCCATAAATATTGTTATAAAGAAAAGCACGATTTTTTTTTTATACGTAACATTTATTCCTTTCATAGTGAGTTAGTTTAATACATCAATATATAACTATTAAAAATATACAATGTTTATTCGAAGTGGTCTCCATTGGCTGCAATACAGTCTTTTAAACGTTGAGGCCAGTTATCAATAGCAGCACGAACTCTTTCTAGAGGAAAATTCTTCACTGCCAACCGAATGGATCGTTTTAGGGACTCCAAATTATCATGGCGTTTAGAGCAAGCCTTACTCTCTAAAACTGACCATAAATCATAATCCAATGGATTTAGGTCAGGACTTGACGACGGCCAGTTTTCAGTGCTGATAAAGTCCGGAACGTTAGTTTTCAACCAAGATTGGGTGGATCGAGCTCTATGACCCGGTGCCGAGTCTTGTTGAAAGCACCATTCTTTGTTATTGAACATGGTGTTAGTTAAAGGCTTAACTACCGTCTCAAGAATGGTATTTTGATAAACTTGTGCCGACGTTTTAATACCTTTTTCACAAAAATATGGCTCAGTCACCCCTTCATAGCTAACACCCCACCAAACCATCACTGAAGTGGGATAATGCCCACGTTGTACTCTGTTTACTAATTGCGAAGCTTCTTTAGAGCTTCCAGCATAAATACGGTCATTTTGTTTATTAAAATACTGCTCAATTGTAAAAATTTTCTCATCCGTAAACAAAATTTTTTTGTGACCTCCCTTTGCGTACCGCTTAAGTAGTTGTTTGGATTTTACCACCCTATTCTTCTTTAAATTATCAGTTAAGAAGTGACCAGTACGTCTCTTATAGGCTGCAAGTCCTAAGTCATCTTTTAATATACGCGACATGGTTCTAGGAGCTATCTTCATCTCCCGAGATAAAATCTTTTGCTTACGGACAGGATTTCTTCGAATTCTTTCCCTAACTGCTTTAATCACCTTTTTCACACGAACGGTACGTGGACGGCCAGATCTTTTTCTGTCACAAACAGAGGAGGTATCATTGTACCTATCAATAGCCCGGTAAACAAACATTTGACTAATACCAAGCGGGTGGAGGGTTTTAAAAATTGCACTTTTCTCCATACCTACTTTATGTAAGGCAATCACAGCGATTCGGTTCTCTTTATCACCCCACTCCATTTTAATATAACAAAATATTTAACAATATAATGGCGCGAAAATAAGAAAACACATCAAGCAATCATATAAAAATGACAGATTCCAAATTCAAACGTAATATTTTCTTTTTTTGAATAGTAACAGTATTTATGGCCAGACTAAGTATATAATAATGCATAGTTTAGATTAACTGGAGACTTATGTTTGTATGAGAAATACGAGCTTTAATTTTTGTTTGAGTTAACAGTTAACGTAACAATATATCTTATTGTAATCAAAAAAAAAGTACTTCTTTCATTATTGATACAATTCTGTCATATGTAGTGTATTTTTTTAAATTGTCTTATGCAGGCCTCGAAGGCTGTACCCACGTGATAATAGACGAAGCTCACGAACGTGACGTCAACACGGACATAACTCTGCTCTTGTTGAGACGAGCTCTCGACATCAATCCTCAACTCAGGATCGTTGTCATGAGCGCCACTTTGGACGTTGACGTTTTCGCTAGGTTTGTATCGTATATAACATTTATTTAGATCTATTCGGTTTAATTCATAGAAAAATGTCTATTCAAGTGTTTAAACATATTAATATCATACTTTTTTTCATCATTCGGTCACCAAATTTTCCCAAAAATACATATTTAATGTGTCCACAGACTTTTATTACTTATTTATAGTCTGTGGTACGTCAAAAAATGCAAATATTAGTCATTGCATTGAATAAACCGCTTAAAAAAAAACTTTCAATTTGGTTAAATAAACAATAATGTATGCTTCGCAGTTATGATAATAATTATGCGCGTGTTCATTTTTATTTATAAAATTCAACTGAAAGTTTGACAAAACACACTTTGGTAAATGTCAAAATCGGTGTGCCTTAAGTCATAAATTAAAATAGCCATATCTGAAAGTAGTAGTAAAGTGAGTAACCGTCTAGATACTAAACATTAAATTTGGATTTTAGATTAGTTTAAACAGAATTAATTTGGGTCGGCCATTTTTAGTCTAGCTTAGACAAAAATGGCCGACCCAAAGGGATCTCCTTGATGGCAACAAACTTCTGAAAGTACATTATTTTTATATGTTATCAATTTTCGGGATGTTCTCAAAAGCTTCAGCCAACTTTTTAAGTCATTTATTTGATTTTTTAAAATAGAATAACATATTTAAACTGGCAACTGGCCTATTTTGGGTTTTGCTGACTTCGTTCACAAAACTTAACGTACACAAATTTAGTGCTTTTGAAAACCTTTTTTCAGGTACTTCGAAGGCTGTCCAGTAATAGAGGTGCCGGGTCGCACGTTTCCCGTTGACGATATTTATTTAGACGACGTAGAGAAACAATTTAGAATAAAACTCCCGAATACAAGGGAGAGTTGTATTAAGGAGGATGGCAAGCCGCAGATTAACTGTCAGGAGGTATCATCATTTTTGGTCAAATTTATCCTTTAATGCTTAAGTTATCTTTTGGTACTTAACTAAAGTAAACCTTTTACTTGTATACTTATGTAGCTCCAGCTAATCCAGGGTCCCCCCCCCCCCCCCCCCCCCCTTAACCCATTCAGATTTTAATGTAAATAATTGTGCTTTTAGGTGGTAGAAGTAATTAAGGCAGTTGATGATACAAAGGTGGAGGGCGCCATCTTAGTGTTCCTACCTGGTTGGGCAGAAATTAAAAAGGCCAAGGAAATGTTGGATCAGATCTATAAAGATGATGGGATGCACCTTATTCTGCCAGTTCATTCGAGGTTGTATTTAAATGCTAAATACCGGATTTAATACATAACCATAAATTATTTTATTTATTTATTTAACACTTTATCGCACTTAAACACTAGAAGCAAATAACATTAACAGATGTTAGAACATACAAGAGCAACGGGCGGCCTTTTCGCTAATAAGCGATCTCTTCCAGATAACCCACACGATAAAAGAATACTTAAAATACTTAAAATTAATTGAATTATGTAAATTCTTACACGTTAGCTCACCTAAATTATATCCTCACTCCCATACAAACACACTCACACACTTCCAAATACACTCTCGCATACTGTCACACACTACGAGTGCTTCGAATTCCAGATTGTCGACGGCGGATCAAACGAAGATGTTCAGCCAGCCGCCCCAAGGTGTGCGCAAGATAGTTCTGTCGACGAACATAGCCGAGACGTCGGTCACCATTCCGGATGTGGTGCACGTGATCGATTCCGGCGCTCACAAAGAGAACAGACTCAAACAGGGCACCGGTCAGTGTTTCGTTCACTTTTCATTCGAAATTCCGCTTCGAAGGACCAAAAATGTTCGATTCGATACAAATTGATTTTTTTTTATGAACACTCGATTGTTCTAGGTATGGTCGTGCAAAAGATTTAATTAATGTTGTTTGAGGGTAATATGATGGTGCTAAATGTTATAATTTCTGTAGAAGAGGGTAGGACAATAAAATGTTATGGAAACATATGCTGGTCGTTCCGTACCAATATGATTAAGGGTCTTTCGAAAGCGTACTAATTCAAAGGCCGACAACGCATGTATAATAAAAAAAATTACATTTTAAAAATGTTAAATTGTTAGGTTTTAGTTTTTCGAAATTCGGATTGTTTTGGCATATATAGTTTTAGAAGTCGTATTCCGACTGATATCAGTAATATTTCAGGCACAGCGAGCTTGGAAACTGTATGGGTTTCGAGGGCGGGGTCGAAGCAACGCGCCGGAAGGGCTGGTCGGGTGCAACCAGGTATTATCATTAAAAAAAATAGACACAAAATCGCAGACTATTTTAATGACAAAAAAGTTTGGGAACCCCTATTTTGTAGACTGGTTTATTTTAAAACTTCGGAGCTTTGAAAGTTAAGTCATGGTGTGCTTATGACTCAATTGGACTTTCACTTTGTAGCGACATCTATGATCACTATAATGAAGCTTTCACTAAGTTCTGACAACGATAAGCATACATTTTGATCAATGCTTTTGTATGGTATTATATTGCTGAGAATATACCTTTTTATAACGTCATTCTAAGAAATATTTACTACATTTTTTTAATCAATAAACATTACGTTTCAGGCTTCTGTTACAAATTGTATACCAAAGAGAAAGAGGCAGAGTTCATGGCGCATACGACGCCGGAAATATTAAGGTTATTTTTATAATTATTGAAAATGAAAAAATATTTTACTCATTAGGGGCGTGGCTCAAACGTTAATAATAGCGGTTGTGCATGAACACGTTTGTCGATGAAAATTATTAAAGCCTGAGAAAATCTAACAATTTGAATGAAAATTGTAATGGAAAATCAAAAAATACTTAACGCACTTTTGACCATTTCACAATTATTTTTTGCCACGTTATAATTTAACTGTCAAGTTGACGCAAGCCGTTAAAACATTCTATCCATAGATAAAGATATATTTTTGCATTGAAATGGTTACACGTTATTAGGTAAATGCAATAATGTAACATATTAAAGTAACGGGCTGCCTTGTAATTAGCGATCTCATCCAGACAACCCACAATATAACTATTATTTTATAATTCACAACGCAGTTCCTATCAAGCACATCGTATAATAAAAAAATAATTAATTAATTTACTAAATTCATTAAATTCGTTTCAACCAGGATACCGCTGGACCAAACAGTGTTGGACTGTAAGACATATGCACCCGAAGAAAAAGTTGAAGATTTCCTCTCGCAACTACCACAGCCTCCGAGCAAGGAGTCTTTGAGGTTCGCCGTCAACGACCTCATAGATTTGGGTAAGACTATTAAAAAAAAGCCAATGTAAAAGCTTTTCAAGTAGTTCTTTATAAAGACACTTTTGAAACATTTCTTATACTACCACCGGTTCGGAAGGCAGTCATCTACTGAGAAGAACCGGCAAGAAAATCTCTGTTGGATCTTTGTCCTCTAAATATTCGTGTAATGTCATACGATTTGTTGTCTTTCAGGGGCCCTGGATAAAGCGGAGCACCTGACCCGTCTGGGGACGCTAGTGTCGCACCTGAACATGTCTCCGCGATTGGCCAGAGCCGTGTTGCATGCCGCGATTGTTGGGAATGTCGTCGCCGCGGGCAACATGGCCGCACATTGCGCCGATAACGTCGAAGTGTTCGCGAACGCCGCTGACCGCAAGGATGGTGTGTGTGTTTGGCAATATTGATGATGGGAGTTGTGTGTTTGGCAATATTGATGATGGGAGTTGTGTGTTTGGCAATATTGATGATGGGAGTTGTGTGTTTGGCAATATTGATGATGGGAGTTGTGTGTTTGGCAATATTGATGATGGGAGTTGTGTGTTTGGCAATATTAATGATGGGAGTTGTGTGTTTGGCAATATTGATGATGGGATAGATTTGAGTTGCATTTTTAGGAATATACCCATACAGACAAAAAAATTATTTTGTTACTTTAAGAAAGATCATTAAACTTTTTTGGTTAACGATTCAAGGCTAAAGTGAAATAATTGCGTAACTCTTGAATACCGGTAAAAATACTCTTAAATTTTTTCGATGTACATATTTTATTTTTAACTTCTTTAAATGAATTATGATACGAACGAGAATCCTTTTTTTTTCAGAGATACGCAACATAAAGCGAAAGTTTAGTTTGACGTCCGACCACGCGGCCCTGCACTGGATACAAGACTCGTTCGAGCAAAAGCTCAACGAAGTGGGCTGGGGGGAGGTGGAGGGGTGGTGTGCGTCGTATGGCCTGAGGAGGGACCGCCTCGCGTACGTCAAATGTATGCTTCAAAAGCTCTTTATTTCGAATATTATATACAACCAATTTTGAATGGTATAACATATGGTTTCTGAAGAGGAACCTCTATTGGCTTATCATATTCTCGTGGTTGTTTTGACCCTACTGCACTGATTAATATCGATTAGTAAGTGCAGTAAGTATCCGTGTATCCATTTTTTCAAAGTAGGCTTTCATCAATTTATCGTTAATAGCTGATTTAAATTATTAAAATAGTCCCGGATTATAGATACCATACACATTTCAGGGCTATTGAAATGGTATTAGGACCACAGACGTCATTCAAGCGCCAACTCTGAATCCTTTGAATAGCGACATCTATCGGTTGTTTTTGGAGACAAATTTCAAGTGTCTATTAATATGTTTTTATATAGTTTTGTGGGTTTTGTAGATATCTTATTTTGCTGTGAAATAAATAAATTAATGGCTTACCTTCAATGTTTTCACATTTTACGTGATATTTCATTTTAATTATGGTGGCTCTCGGTGGGATTATGGAAATTGATTTGATTTTGTTTGCCAGAAAATCATATTTAGTTGTCTCATCTTCTCTTTGCAGCTCTGTCAAACCTGCACTTGGAGCATTTACTAAAATGTGGAATGATCGAAAGGAATCCGGAAGTGGAGGACCTGAACAAATATTCCAGTATAGATGAGATGACGTCAGCCATTTTGCTTTCTGGATCCAATACAATGCTTTTCACGAGGAAAATTGTGAAAACCAAAGGGAAATTGAAGACTGCGGTTGAATTGTTCACAAGGTATAAATTCAATTTGTGTCTTCAAGTTTGATATTTACGAGGACGGCACATACTAGTATAATACGTACGAGTATAATACGCGCGTATATGATGAATTTCCTTTAATCCCATAATTTTAATCTAGCTATTTTATTTTGTATTAAGCATTATACTTTTAAAGATTCATTCATCAGATTCATGTATACATCGAAGAAAATCAATACAACGTAAACTCTATATATCGACACTGGTATTGTGCATTTTACGTTACAGAGAGTGGTCGTGAAATGGACAGATCTACAACAAAGCCAATTGATTACGACGCTATATATTGTCGTTAAATCGTCTGACGTTACATGGAGTTTACATTGTATCAACTATTATTTCAGCTCAGGCGAACGCGCCCACATCGGCGGTGAGAGCATAAACTACGGAATAACCAAACGTAAACAGAACAGCCACCTGCTGACGTACTTCGGCGGATACCACTCCGCTGAACGGAGGGCGTTGGTGGTTCACAAGACCACGGTGATATCGCCCTTGGCAGCTCTGCTCTTCACGATGGGGGACGTCCGAAAGGTGAGGGGAGACGATCAAAATCACACAAAAAATATCTTTATTCATATAGGTTATTATGGTACTCTTGTGAATTGTAAACAAAATAAAAATTCATAAAAATGTTGGCTCATTTACTGCCAGTTCCCAAATCAAGGGCGTAGAGCGGAAGAACTGGCAAGAAACTAGTAGCGGAGGCTACTCCTTTAAATCGCCAAGCATGTTTCGCAGCACGGTGGTAAAGAGTTGCTACCATTACATCATGTACCAGCCTGTTGTCCGGACTTTTTTATATAGAAGAGGAAGCAAACGAGCGGGAGGCCCATCGTAAAGGTGACGCCGCCGCCCATACACTCTCACGTGGCTGGGAGCTCTTGAGTGCGTTGCCGGCCTTTTAGGGTATTCATACATGCGGCTGAATTTCACCTTCGGACATCTAGGTAGAATATGAAATTTCACCCGTATCACCTGGATATCCGCCGTTCCACCACTGCGCGTTTCGTGAGACGTCCGGGTCCGCAACGTCCCTAAAAAGCCGGCAACGCACACAAGAGCTCCCAGCCAAGTGAGTGTCTATGTGCGGCGACTTCACCTTTTCGATAGGCCTCCCGCTCGTTTGCTTCCTCTTCTATATCGAAATCATTTAGGTTATAAAATTCACAGATACCTGTTGTGGTTAAAATACAAACAGCTTTGATCTTACTTTCATTACGGGTGTTAAACTTATTTTGGTATACATATATCACATTGGTGGGATATTTGTATAGTTACTTGTGTCCTAAGGCCCCACATCGGGGCATAGGGCATTGACATTTTTGTATATTCATTTAATAATTATAAAATAAATATTTGTTTACAGAGGGTGAGCAATGAAGATGTGACTGAATTGTATTTACCAAGACATAGGCTGACTGTGGAGGTCCCGACGAGGTACATTTTTTAAATTTGATATATCTTTTAATAAACCGGTCTATAGATATTTCTTTCTCTAATCCTTGACAGCGTTTATTGTCTGTGGTCAGGTCAAGGAAATGTCTTAAAAAATAAATAAATTAAAACTTAAGACTAACGAACTTTTAAAATCGTCCATTATCCTCTCATAAAAATGTCACATTCTGGTGCAGAGTTAAGAAAGCGATTAGTTAGGGCGAAGTAAACTTTAATTGAGAACAGTTAATCACAATAACTTTATAACATATTTTTTTTCTTCATATATCGATCCATAAAACCCTTTATATTCACCCCATGATATTTTCAAGATTCGTAAATTTAAATGTCAATATGTCAATTGTCAAAATGTCAATTGTCAAAATGTCAATTGTCAAAATGTCAATTGTCAAAATGTCAATTGTCAAAATGTCAATTGTCAAAATGTCAATTGTCAAAATGACAATTGTCAAAATGTCAATTGTCAAAATGACAATTGTCAAAATGTCAATTGTCAAAATGACATTGGTTTTCAGCCAAGCCGATAATATACTGCACTTACGCGAAATGTTGTGGAACTGCTTCGACTACTATATCGAAAGGACAGTTAAGGATATCTCCTTTGAAAACTACACTCGGACAACGGAGTTCAAAAGGAAACTCATGAAAATCACCGCAAGAGTTTTGGTTGAAGGGAATAGCGATTATGTTGACAAATACATCAAAGACGCGGATTTTAGATAAATAAAATATTTAATAAAATAGCTTTCATTTAAAATTAATATATTTTTTTTTTATAGAAGAGGGGGCAAACGAGAAGGAGGCCCACCATAAAGGTGAAGTCGCCGCCCATAGACACTCACGCGGCTGGTAGCTCGTGAGTGCGTTGCCAGCCTTGCTAGGAAATGGGGGGGTTTAAAGGATGGGCACCGGAAGATCTCACAAAATGAACGAAGTCCAATTGTATCACTTTACGCCGGTTTTCTGTGAGTGAGTGATATTTCTCCGGCCGTGCCTGCCCATTCGGCTGAAACTCTATGCAACAGCATGGCACTCCCAATAATATTAATATATAGAATTCTACTTCAGTCAAGTTAATTTAAAATACATACATTTAAAATAATATATTTATTAATTTTTACTTTTGTCTTTGACTATATCAGTTTAGTGCCTACATTTAAGTAATGATCTACTTGTTTTTGAAGATCACGCTCTGTCTCTTATTAAACTCAAACTCAAAATATCTTTATTCAAGTAGGTCTTTATAAAGACACTTTTGAGTCGTCAATTTTTACACTACCACCGGTTCGGAAGGCAGTCATCTACCGAGAAGAACCGACAAGAAACTCGATAGCTGCTCTTTTATTAAAACAAACAAACAAAAAATATATATTTATTTAATACAGTATTGCCTTCGCAAAAAAACCACTAATAATGCAAGTACTCGTCGTTTTATCTAAAATTAAATATATAAACGGACGATTCGCATTGAACACTTTGACAGGAACTACATGTTCCCGCGTATAAACACCAGTCTCTATAAACTCCAAATCGACTTTATTAACGAGTTTTGATTTATGAAACGTATCGTAAATATTCAAACCCATGTCGCTCAACGGTTTGTTTAAAATTAAATTCGAACTAATTTTAAACCTCGGCACCGAAATGGAAATATCATTCCTTTCCAATTTCCGTAACATACCTTTTAATGACAATTGACTGAAGCCCTCGTATACTTTATCCAACGCTACATTCTCGTTAGGTAGAATCAAAATCATGGATACATTATTTCTGTATGGCAACTCTAATACTTCTGATTGTATTTTATCGATATTCGAATAAAAAAATTGCCCCGTTTGATGCATCATATTCACATCCTTCACATCATTGGGGTTCATATAAAATTGTTGTTTTGATGTTCTCCCTTTACTGAACGGTGATAGGAGTATCCCTCTAAACTTTATTACACTAGCAAATATCGCGTTGGAGTCCATAAAATCAGCATCCGTCAATAAATTATCTGCTTCGATTCCCGCGTCAGATGCAAGTATATTCGCGACTAAAGACGCTGTTTCCGGTTCGCTAAAATTAAGTTTAACTTGTGTAATATCGAAATTGTCAGTCAGATTATCAAATTTTTTTGAAAGTGTTACACTCATATGATAATATAGATATTGCTTGCTTGTAAACATTGTGTTGTTCTGTATAGCACGCTTGACATTCTTGTAGCCATCCATAATCTCTATGTCATTGTCTGGAAGGCGTAAAACATTAAGCAGCTGATTTCTGGCCACACCCGTGTTTGTAACGCTGTATCCTGTCAAAACACTCCACACACCGAACGGCGATATTAATGTATTATTTATTTCTTGATTTGTAAAATACATTAGCTCTATACTGAAGTAATTCACTATTTTATTAAAGTCTGTTAATGCGTTACTCGATACGATGAGACAGAACACGAGGAGAATCATTTTGTTGATTCGATGGCGACTGACCGTCAATAACATGCATAACATGAAACCTGTTTTGCGGGTCAACGTTAAGGATAATGTTTTGTATTTAATGATAAATGTATTTCCCAGCTTTATCGAACATATGACCACTGAATTATGCGGTTAATATTACTAATATATGTGATCTACGTTATAAATGATACGATTTAGTTATAAACTACATACAGATTTAGCATTTTTTTGCGATAACTTGTTATGTTCAAAACTGGTATGTCTTGACTTGTTTGGTACGTTTAAAACAATGTTATTCGCAAATAACTTAAAAATCTCGGCGTTCGATGTGCGAAAATAATCTTACATAGAACAAGAATGAACATTTATTTAGCGACTTTAGTGCGGCGATTTTCTTTGTGGAAATTTTTAAAACATTCCCGTTTCTAATTAAAAAATTGCAATTTTTTTCGTCAAAAAAAATTATTTGTGCCATAAAAACGTGTGAATACAATCCGGTTTAAAAAGATGGTAAAAATCATTGTATTGTTTCGATAAACTCAATGTCGCGGTCACGCTCAAATATTGTTAGGCTCCGATCACACTGGATAATTTGTTTATTTATTTTTGTTCTCAACAGAAACACTTAAAAGGTAGGTCTGCAATTGTTTTTTTTTTAATGAACCCGGAGACCAACGTACAGGGTCACCTTAAATGAAGTGACAACCGTTGCCCATGGAGGACAACTTATATTTGGAAAGATTAAAACACAAACTCTGCGGCTCAACCGATAGTTTTGTTTAAAACACATTTCAGATTTTGTTTTATTAATATTCTTAATATATAAACTTTCCGTGGCACAGGTTAGTTTGCCCTTAACTGTCTCAGTATCTATCTGCAATCTGCAGTTTCTGTTAGCACGCTCTAAAGCAAAATTCCACCCCATTCGTACTTCACAAGTCACCAAAGCATGTAAGTTTCATTCTTGAAGCACTGAATGCAATTCCTCTTCAATTCTCTCATTCAAGAAGCTGTAACACAGACTCCTGAGCAGAAGTCATGGTCGTAACCGACTTTACGGGCCAAATTCCATCCGTACCACCTTGACGTCTGGCGACAACTCTACGTTTTAAGGCAGTTTCTGCCGCGCACCACCCGTTTATAAAACCAACTGCCAGCGCAGGTATTCCCGAACCGCTACAACGTGGGGGCCTTCAAGAGAATAGCGTACCTATCCCTTAAAGGCCGGGAACTCACTTGTTAGCCTCCTGGCGTTGCAGGTCTATGGGCGGTAAGAAAGTCACTCGAAGTGACCCGTCTGCTCGTTCACCTCCTGTTACATAAAAATAACTGTGTACTTTTATTGAAAAACATGGTGAGTGTGTCACAGGCATAACTCTGATGTCATACCTACGTGGGAAGTAAATTGTAAAAACCGCAACATTATTGTTAACACGAAATGAAATGGCTTATACCTATAATAGCAAAATTATTTACCTAAATTAATATTGCTTTTGGTTATATTTGAAATAATAACACACATAGTAATCATCAATGATTACTATGTAAAAGTGTAGTTAAGGTACAGTATAAATGATCTTCTCATATGATTTTGTTGCGTATCGAACTCTGACTAGGTTAGTAAAGTAAAGTAGGTAAAGTTGTCTCTTATTTCTGACATTTCAGTCTTCCCATATAATTTTATTTTTATATTTCTTCATAAAATGCATATTATTATATTATGATGTAAGTACCTTATAGAATTAATGTGAGAGATATTGTTAGGCGAAAGAAGAAAGATGAGAGAAACTCGCCTTATAAATAAAAAAACAAACCACAAAACTAAAATAAATGCTGGTCGTTTTGGGAGTAAAGGCCATAGTGTCCAAGACTATCGATTACAATACCACAATAACACTTGTAAGGAGTACGTATGGAGATTCCTAAGCGAAGGCTGAGGGCAATCCGAAGTGTTTGCTGATCCAAAATGGTGGCAGTATTGGGTGAAGGATAAGTATTCAACCATTGACCGGTATCCAAACTCCCATTTTTTATTAATTAATAATTTGATGAATAAGAATGTATATTTTATAGAAACAAAATAATTTCCTTATAAATATTTTATAACCCTGTGGTACAAGGGTACAGGCGCTTATTAAGGAATTAAGTAGGCGCCTGGTAGTCAGTACCGGTGATCCAAGAGCTAGTGCATCTCTCGCTCAGCGTCAGCATCGCGATACAGCGAGAAAATGCCAGCATATGGGTACTCTGGCACAAGGACCAAACTAATTTTGTGTTTTGTTTTATTTCATGTTATATTTACTTAAGGTTAATATTAAGAATGTTTATACCTATTATATTTATTTAATCTGTTTTATATTAAACATTTAAGTATCGACCACTTATCGAAAGCCATTTAATATATGTTATTCTTTTAAAATAACACACATTTATGATTTCCATTTTAATTATAGTGCTTACGGGAGAATACAATGCCACGAATTAATAAAATGTTCGTCTTATAATGTCGTCTCCTTAACATGACGTTTAAGATGCCGACGGTAACCAATTAAACCTAGAAATTAAATACAAAAACATACAGATGGCAATTAAAAACCCAAGTGTTAGTAAACTTATTTAATCAGTCAGTATAAGTAATGAAGCTTGTGATAAATCGATAGTTATCGTACATATCCATAGAATTTCCTCGTCAGCCTCATTCCTAAAACAAAATTTTATACAATTTTTGGCACTGTGTAAACGCCACTAAATAATATAAGACCAGTCGATCGATCTGTGATAACAAAAACGAATTCCTTGTTGGCTTCAAATCTTTGTCCCAAAATTCGGTCTTCCAAACCAACAATAGTGGACGCTGCAGCCACGGTACCTTCTTCGGTCACTTCGATTTCAACACTCTGCACTGTTTTAGAAACATACAATGGACTATCAGATACACCTGGTAGCTCCGCCTTCTCAGCGTCAAAAATCATTTGGATCCCCGTATACTGTAGGGGCGGTATTAAATCCACTTGCGTAGATATCTTGAATCTTGGTATGTAGCAGTCTATCTCCGGTAAACCACCGGATTTGAAATCCGTCATCCAATTTAACGGTTGACTCGCCAGATTGCTCAACAATGTTTTTATTGGCATCCCTTCGAATGGCAGTAGGATCATCATTGAATACTGCTCCTTCTTACCATATGTCATTTCCAATATTTGAGCACCGATCTGATTTGAATCTCCTATATTATGAGGTGCCTTATGATACATCATATTGACGGAACCTATTGTCTTTCCTTGCCAATTATAAAATGCTTCTGGTTTTGTCTGCGTTGGATCGAAGGGATACGTCCAGCTTGCTTTAAAGTACAAAGCATCAACTAGTATCATACGTAAGTTCTCCAAGTGCCTAGACTGGACTGCATTGCGTATTTTTCCTTCTGTGGCCATGCAAATGTAGTAATTAATGTCTTGCGCAAGCAGCGTTGTATTACTCGGATCGACAAAGTACACATCGTTGTTGTAATAGTTTGCTGATTCACAGAACTCCTTATGTATCTTTAAGTTGCGGTCGGTGAACATAGCTGATTGTCCTTTCAACGTGACATCTTTATCTGAATTCTTTAATAGAGTCGCCACAGCTGCGTGCAGTGCCTGAGTTGATCGTAGGTCGTTCGGCAGCCGCAACTCTCTCATTAACTCCACGAACGTATCACCTGCCGAACCTTCAGCTAGCAATGAGAAAATGCTCCATACAGATAAAGGTGAGATGGCGACATTGCTTTCACCGAAACTTTCTTGAAAAGCATACACGTTGTTCAGGAGTTTTAATGCGAACTCGTTGATTGGTGTGAAGTTGATGGGGTTGGTGGGTGTCGCAACGACGATGCCGACTAAACAAATGATCTTCCACATCACACGGCTTGATAGGACAAAGTTTGAAGCAATACTAGTATTGTAAGCGGTGCCTTTATCAATTTCAATGGAATCTCACGGATACAATGAGATTCTATGTGTGTGTATACGGGGACCCATATCGTAATCAATTTGACGCACGATTCAATAAAGCAATTAAAAAGTTCCATTAAGGTTCTAGTCACGTTGGGCTTAAGGTATTAAGTAAGGTAATAAAAAAATATATTAAACGTTTTTGTTAAATATTTTTTTTATTATAGGGAGGACCTTTTTTAATTATATAATGATGTCACATGCGTGTTCAACAGTGGTATTATAATATGATTGTAATTACATTGTTAATTTTCTAGTTAACCTTGTTATATATAAATTTTCTTGTATTATATACCTCGCGTCATGGGTAAACAGTTGTATGACAAGGATAAACTAAACGTCTTGTGGAAATATATCTTATAAACAGGAAATAAACGAATCTGTGTAATTTTTAAATGAGTAATTCATACACGTTTGCCAATTCTCGAAGGCTTTTCTTGGTTCCGGTAATTCGTAATTTATTATGTATAAATAAGAATATTTTTTTTCCCAATTCCAATCATATAAGTTGATGGAAAGACGATGAGCGTCTACTGAATACTGCATTTTCACTGACACCATTAATCTTATCTTAAGGTATAATTAAAATTGCCTAAAGCAAACGTCACATATCCGATCCAGATAACCCTCAAGATATTAAAGTAATTATTTTACGCTCCGTAGGAAATAAGGTGCCTTACATACGAGTTTTTTAAAGTTGTACAAGTGGTTTACGGCTGTGTTTTCGGAGTCTAAGGGACTTCATTGACCTATAGGTATTTTACTTTGCTGTTGTCTAATCTGATTACATAACAATATATTAACAAAGCCATATAAGCCATATAATAGAAAACGCTATCAATTTTTTTTAACTTTTTTCCCAGAAATATACAGAAGTATTCTTAATAAGACATGTATCTAACGGTCTTATTGTTCTCAGCGTTCTCTTTCAGACCATAATTATTAATTTAGGCATTAATGTTTTCATACAGACAATATTGCAATGCGTTTCAGTCGTGCGTTCGTAATAATCCTTAACTTAGGCAATTCCCTTGCATTGTCCAAGAGAGGCCATTTCGTACAATCCACGCGTGTTCCACTTGAACTATTACTATGTACGGAACTGAGACATTAAGCATCGTAAGATCATCTGTTTTTACATTGTATCTAGCTATTTTATTTTATTAAAAAAAACATTTTGTAAATAACAAAAAATTAACCTAACTAATATAACTTAAAAAAAAACAAAACACAAAACTAAAACAAATTGAAAAGTTTGGTCCCTGTGGTGAAGTATAATGCTGGCGGCATTACCTCGCTGTATGGCGATGCTTATACAACAGTTTCAGAGTGTTTTGTAAATTATTACGACAACAGACCAACATAACATGCAACAACACAACATATGTTGTCTATCAACATAACACCCTGTCAACTGTACTAAGTATTCATTATATTTTTGTCCAAAATTATATAAATAGTGTTAATTAAGGAGAAAACACGTCACCATTTGTTAGATGCTTTCTTTCTGTGGTTTAACGTTTTTATCAGTGGACTGTGTTTAGTTTAAAAGGTTCTTTATTTATTTATGTATAAATGTGTGTTATTCATATTAGAAATAGGTAAATGAAGAAACAATATTTCTTCTGTGTATGCTTACAGTCTTTTATTTAGTGTCAGAGTTGTATATCGACATGTTTTAAACATGAACTCTGAATCTGTATTATCTCATGTTTTAAAGATGACTTAACCAAAATTTAGCTTTTTAAAAATGCAATGATGCGTGAGTTGAAACGTGTAAATTTTCGTTTAAATTCACACTTTTCAAAGACTATCTATATATAATGATTACATATACATAGTATTACCATTAATATTGTTATAAAGAAAAACATTGTTTAACTGTAAATATCATTTATTACTTTTGCAGTATGTTCGTTTAGTACCTACATATATATAACAATTAAAAATATATAAAGCTTATTCGTAGTGGTCTTAACTGGCTGCAATACAGTCCTTTGAACGTTTAGTCCAGTTATTAGTTCCAGTTTTCCATTGAAAAATTCTACACTGCCAATCGTATAGATTGTTTCAGGGACTCCAAATTATCATGGCGTTTAGAGCAAGCTATACTTTTAAATTGACCATAAATCATAATCCAGCGGATTAAGATCGGGATTAGACAACGGCCAATCTTCAGCTGTGATATAGTCTGACACTTCGCTTCCAACCAAGACTGTGCGGACAGAGCTTTACGACCCGGCGCCGAGTCTTGCTGGAAGGAAGAAAATAAAATAAAATTAAAATTTACATACATAAATACAAACACAATAAGTGATTTTTGAGTAGGAGGTATTTGGAATATTATATATTACATAAAAGTTTTCGGGGGTCCGTATCGACAATTGTTTCTAAGATATTAGGATTGTAAAAAAAACATACAATACATTTATTAATTAATAATAAAACCTTCGTTTGAACATCATCAACTTAAGTTAAACTATAGTTTGCGGTAGACTAATTAATATGAATTTAATTAACGAACCATATATGAGATCCATTTTTTGGTTAAAGTATTTAAGTAACTGGACGTATATAGCAAATGTAAATAATTATTGTTGGAATTTATTAAGGAAAATGATATAAATTATTCTTATACATAGCTGACTGGTTATCGTAAAGTTTAACCATTGGTTTATTTATGAACGTTTGATTTCCAGTGAAGTGCTAAATTTATATTAATAGATTTATTCTCGATCAGAAGGATCAAACTTCTCTATTCTTCTCATATATATTTTTGAGTTAATTTTTATATTATAAAAGGATAATAATAAAAGTATTTCATAGAATATTAAGTGATATATAACAAGGAGTAAGGTGAAGATCAATTCAATTATTAACCAAACAGATTATTTATTAAAAACATAATAGAATACAATATATTCTTAATATTAGCCTAACTAAAATAATTAACTTAAAATAAAACAAAACACAAAACTAAAACAAATTTAAAAAGTTTGGTCCCTGTGGCAGAGTACCCACAATGCTGGCGGCATTTCCTCGCTGTATCGCGATGCTTACACGCTGAGCAAGGAAAGCACCAGCTCTTGGATCAATAGCAATAAAATAATTAATATAATAATTTCATAGAATTAGGTGTTTCAGATCTAATTGTATATTTTATTGCGTTCACAGATACATACCAAATTGTATATAAATAATTATCGTCTCGTTCATATAACGTTCCGAGTCCGTTCAAGGTTCTACAGAAGTTGCTCGCAAATCCTAAACTAATGCAATAGTAATATGTGTAAACAGAATTTTTCAACGACACATTTGCATATATTTATAAGTTATGCGGGTAAAAACATATCAATTCTGTTGCTAACTGTAATAGTTCATTGAACTTTAATAATACATGATATAATACTTAAATGATACAATTTAAAATCAGCTGTTTAGATGTACGGTGAAAATTCTTTGTAACGAGACTGATGGGACTGTGCATTTTATGGCGTTATAGAGAGTGGTCGTAAAATGGAAAAAAAGAAAAATCTGAATGACATTACAAGCTAAACCATCCAAAGAATCCATCCACTCATCCAGGAAGAGTTAAAGTTCTACGCTACGAATGAATTAGTCAAGACGGTGTCAAGTCCAGTGTTATAAACAGTGTTATAAAACTTAAAAAAATAAACATTTATTAATATATACATGATTAATAATAAGATAAATACAAAACAACAACAAGTACGCAATCTCAGCTCGCTCAGAACACTAGCCGTGGCTGACAGAATGACCACATCCTATCACCTAATGATTTTCGTGAGGTCATTCGTGTTACATATATATGTACATACTATATAAGCTTGGACGCAATTAATAATATATAACATGTATATCACAAGTTAACACCGTTATATTACGAGTAAAATATCTTATCTTATCTTCTATCTTCCGCATTTATCGTAGGGAGTGCTCTGATAAATTGTTCAGACTAATACCTGCTGCTGAATTTCATCACAGTACGTCAAGGAAGAATACGAAATTCCATCCGTACCACCTTGACGTCTGGCGCTCCATCACTGTGCGTTTTTTAAGGCAGTTTCTGCCGCCCACCACTTTGTGGAAACAACTGCCAGCGCAGGTATTCAAGAAAAGAGCATACCTTTCCGGCAACCGGCAACTCACTTGTAAGCCTTACATAAAAATATCTTAATGATTACAACTCTTAGCAATTACTTAAATTCAGATAGCGTTGTTGTATGCAGCACCCTCTAGATTTTGTATTACACAACATCTGTGTATATTTGGCAACATATTCGTATTAAAATTCTGTAGTGTTTAGTTTCCATTGTAACCTGTAGATGTCGCTATTCCCAACTTACACTTTACATGATTGACATGTGAGGTTTTGCTGCTCTGTAATAAATATTGCGGGTGTTTAATAAGATCAGTTATTTTGGAACTGTAGAACGTTATCCCAGAAAAGCCTTAATGAATATATTCAAGTATGTTCCTTTGAAGTTCTATAATAGGAAATTTAAAAAAAATATTGTCGAAACATGGAATAAAGGTTAATAACATTTTTTACGGCGTCTATGGGTCTCTTAAATGACGCGGTAACACACTAGCTATAATTTAAGATACAGACTAATACCAATATAATAGTAAAAAATCAACAAAAGCATTCTGTATTTATTTGTGGTGAGTTAAAAAAAATATAGGAGCAAACAAAGCGAGATAATGACGAGCAAAAACATTAAACAGACGATATTAACATAATTGTATCGGTTTCACGTGAGAACAAGACAGGTGAAAACACGTTTGTAATACAAATGTACTGTTGTTTTAAGACTCCCCAAATAAACCCGAGTTGAGCCGGCACTGTAATTCGGTTGCCATGGCAACGGCAACTGAGAAAAAAGAACTACAGCCAGATACCGAACAGACGTATCTATTTGTTTAAAATGCGTTCGAAATTTGAATTTTCCGCCAATTCTTAAAATGGGATTTTGTGAGTTGTAAAGAGCTGAAATATATGTAGCGTAAATATATGTATTGTAAATATATATATATATATGTGTTTATAACACCATTTTAAATCAGGACTGTGATATAGTACTCAGATTATACCCATCTAATATAATGAAAACGATGCATAAAAATAATCAAGAAAAGAGGTTTTATTTAGGAAACTCTAGTTTAAAAAATTGCCGTTTATATTTTTCAACCATAGATAAAACTATACTTTATGTACACAGAAGCTTAGATCTGTTAAGTGCCCAAGTAATACCTTAAGTAGAAATAGCTCAGTATGTTGAACAATTAACACCGCATTTGCATTTAGCGTTGCATTAAGCGGTTCGCCAAACGCTTTGTAAAACATAGAACATGTTATATTCATTACACATACAAAATAACTATGTCTATTTATATGTCTAGTAGATTTGCCAGCGACTTCGTCCGCGTGGTATAACTATAAAAGAAATTTGTAAATATATTTCAGTCAGCCCTTCCAACTAAGGATTTCCTTCCCAAATGTTGAGTATCCCTTCATATCAAGTTTCATTGAAATCGGTTCAGTAGCTTAAGCGTGAATATGCATACCGAGCTACTTTCGCATTCATAATATTAATATGAGTTTACATAGATAAATTCTTAATTATCTCATGCGTTATATAATAATAAATACGAGTGGACGATATATTTTATAGACGTATATTTTGGTATGATGCATGTATTTGACTTTGACGATAAGAGAGACCTGAAAGTGGATCAAAGTTATATATTGGTACCAGTAGAGGAGGCCAGTACGAAATAAATATCGCAGCAAAACCTGTTTAAGAAAGGGGAGAGATTGATTGGACTGGAAACTTCTTATATATCTGAACTTAATCTGAATAGAAGCTTTTAATATTACAAATAGGTTATACAATTGCGCACATACACGACAATCCGTTGTATTTAAACATACGACTTGTTAAGTGTTAAAACGGATGAAAGTAATAAATATCTATAGACATATATATTTAGCCTTCAAGAAAAGAGCGTTCCTCTCAGGTGTCTATGGGCGGCTCATCACTCGAAGTGACCCGCCTTCTTGTTGAAACCTCTTACATAAAAAACCTGCTAAATACTAAATGCCACGTTGTCTGTCCTCCTAAAATATCGCTCGTCATTTAGCTTGGACCTGGATACCGCGCGATATATCAACTGCTTGAATATAATATTTTGTGACATGATGCTTTATTAAATTCTTAGAAAATTCATATAATAGATAACAGAAGCTCTCTAAGATATTAAATATTGCATCTGGAAACTAAACACGTTTTAAAAATAGTATCTCGAATCGGAAATTGAATATTGTGTCACGCGCTATATGGGAAATTGGTTCGTGACTAAGATTGCCTGGGGGTGGTGCTTTTACTGACTTGAAAATACTAAGTATATTTAAAACCAAGTCAGTCCTCAAAAGACACAGAATAGAAGAACAGATGTATTTTCGTCTGGTGAGGCTTCTCGTTTCGGAAGCAACAACCTCAAGACTCTTAAGGTTTTTTTATGAACATAAGCAGGAGGCACACCATAAATAAAGGAATTGTGTGAATTGTGATAGGTTATGAAAAGTCAATATAATGCCAGACCCGTTACATAAATGCAATAGCTGACCCAAGGTCAAAAAACCACAACTGTCTTCTAAAGGAAAGCTCACCGATAAAAAGGCACTGGATAACCTTTTGGTAGTCTCAGCATGGTGATATTCACTATAGCCTTTTCGGATTTGGTCAAGCAGTAACGGTAGACAATATCGATGTTCACCATCTTTTCATACAGCACGAGAAAGCGTTTCAAGTCTACAGGAACTGCAATTAAAAACTATATTTGGAAAAAAATATACATAAGAAAAATATGTCTTCCCAGGAGGCCACTAGATCACCGCGTCTATTGCAAGGCATAAATGATGGCAGCAATGTTTAAGAAATATATATATATATATATATATATATTAATCAAATAAATATGTTAAAAAAGTATTTTAATTTTTTTGTACAAAGTAGCAATAGTTAAAGATCTAATATTATGTCATCCCATAATATTACGTCAAGAGGGTTACACCAATATTGAAATACGAACGGTATAACAGAAAATACACCAACTTCTAGCTCACTACGGACTCAGTTCTACTCATTCTTCACTTCACAGTTTTCGTATTACAGGTAGGCTACAAATGATCTAGATATCTATTCCCTTGCTCAATGCTGTCTGTGAGGGCCGAACGTCCCAAGGTGTTATAGGGTTGTCTCTAAGTTCAAATGTAGGCTTTGATCAATACGATCGATTATAGTATTTAGTATAATCTCAAACTGTTGGTACTTTGGGAGCCTCGTAAACTTGGTTAAAAAAAGTTGTAACCTAGAGTGTGTTTGCTCATTACCAAGTTGAGCATTTGAATAAAATTATTGACGTTCACAGGTAATCGCTAATACTATTCTATGGAGAAAATATATAAATAAAGAAATTTATATTGGGTTATAATTTTACCAACCCTCTCAGAGAATCCAGTGTGCAATACCACTAAACATTCTGGGTTGCAACCAGCACTTAAACCTTTGACTTGGGAGTCTAAGGTGTAAGAGCTTTAAAAGAAAAACATAAATAACAAAGAAAGAAAGCTTTTTACGGGCGGACATATTATCAAGATATGTTATCATATTGTTTGGATGTATTTTGAAGATATGAAAATGTTAGCAACCCTAGCTGGTTATTCCCGGTTATCCCCCGAGAAATTATCGGACGAGTCAGTCTTCCCTGTTATTATACTTTGTAACCAGCTCTGATAATATTTTGTATGCAAAACCTATTTTGTTAAATTACGATATGCAATCGAGTTAAAAATGATAAAATTTATCTCAATACGAGTGTAATTTTGTCTAGAGACAAAATTGCTCGCTAAATAAAATGTAAGTTTTTATTTCACTAGCAGTGTAAAGTGCTTATTTCGTGAAGCTTCGACGAGGCGGCAGTATTACTTAAATAAGTGTTTAGAAAAATCTTCTTTTAAAGAAAGGTAAGATTTTCCCCATTCTTTGTCTACAGGCTCCGGAGGAAACATTTAAAAGGACTTGGTTTTCAATGAATATTAGCAGTAGGTTTTTGCTTAAACTCTGTCTAACCTGTCTAGCGCCCAAGACTAATGATTTGCTTAACAACAGTCTTATATTACTTTAACTCGTACTGACGAATACTTTATATAAGCGTTATAATATAAATATTACATATATACTTAATAATGTTAAGGTTAAGGTATTGTTTCTGTGTTATAAATTATGACGGAGTAAAGTTATTAAGATATCAAATCAAAATCAAAAACATCTTTATTCATATAGATAATTATGGTACATTTATGAATCGTCAGCAAAATAAGTTATAAAAAAATCGACTCTACATTTACTGCCAGTTCCCAAATCAAGAGCGTAGAGCGGACGAGAAGAACTGCTAAGAAACTCTATGCTACTCCTTTCAATCGCCAAGCATGTTTCACGGTGGTACAGACCTGCAACCATTACACCATGCAACAGCGCATGCGTCAGTATCTGTATTAAATAGAAACAATAAAAAAAGAAAAAAAAAGCAGACAGAACTAATCGTACGTGGCTATTACTAGACCCCTAAGTCGTGGTTCGTGAATATTGATAAGAGGCTGCTGATAAGAAGTGTCTTGAAAGTATGAAGAAAATCTTCACACCCTTTCGAGTGATGGCAGATAGTACCCACATGAATACAAAAATCTCTTATCCACGAGCAAATTTACTGAACACATTGAATTATTGAGTAAACTATTGTGCGACTTGGAGCGACGTGAGACGAATGCTACAGCTGGATGCGAGGTGACTACTAAACTGCAAAGATTTATATTCGATTTTGAAAACTTCCGGAGTGGTTCGCTATAGGATTGTGGGAAAGTTAACATCTTTATTAATATGATCAATTAAGTTTTTAGTTTTAGTATTTATGATAAGAGTAGTCTTAGTTCAGTTATTTCAAGTAACTTAACTAGTTCAATTACTAGTACATACTATTATATACGATTATTATACATAATACGCAGTTTTTATTTTATAAATTATGCAAATATGTAATTTTTATTGTATAATTTTTATAAATAATGTTTTCTTTCCTGGCGCGTTGTTTACATCTCGTATCAGAAACAAGTGATAAATCTTCTATCTTCTATTTTCGATTTAGAGGACAAAGATCCCTTTAATGTGTCGGCAATTGGCTCAGCATCAGGACGGTTCAATTCTTGAGAAGCCTTACAATGCACAAAGCATTTTTATTGTCAGTAACACAATTTTGTATTAATTGTTTATTTTAAAAGAGCAGCTATCGAGTTTCGTGCCGGTTCTTCTCGGTAGATGACTGCCTTCCGAACCGGTGGTAGTGTAAAAATTGACGATTCAAAAGTGTCTTTATAAAGACCTACTTAAATAAAGATATTTTGGGTTTGAGTTTATATTCTGCAAATCATTACAATCATAATATACATGTTTTGTTGAGTTTCTTAATAATATTTAACTTATAAACTTATACATTCTGTAGACTATTGTATTGTACTGATTATTAAATAGTTACAATTTAATAAATAGGTCATAATCATATCAATATTGTCCAGAATTTTGTAATAGCTTGTGGTTTATTAATTTCCCACCAGTTACCACGACCACGGCGCTTGGAAGTAGCCGGAATAATGGAAATAAACTGCGAAAGTGTTTTATAATGCGAAAACTAAAGACAATACTATGATATTAAATGAACAATACGTAGTGTACTAAGAATTCTTAAAATTCCACTCCGAACGGTTTAAAATAGGACTAACCAATTTATTATAAACCCTATGCGAACGAGTTAGCGGGAGGCCACTAGTGTAACATACACATGAAAAGAACTAAAAATAAAACTAAACATTGAGTTTTCTTAATTAAATTAAGTGAAACGTTGTAGATGCGAATTAATTGTAGTCTTGAGACATTAACGTTTAACAGGTTTTAAAAGAACAGCCGCGTAAAATATATAACGATTTCATGTTCTTCTCGTCCTTCGACGTCCTTGATTTGGGAACTGGCAGTGAATGTAATTGTAGAGGCAAATTATTTTTTATAATCTTAGCGGTACATCGCTAAGATCTACCTATATAAATTTATATTTATTTCAATTTGTTTCCAAAATGCTAAATTATACAAATTTATTAGTTATCTTTTCGTATGGAATCGTATCAGTGATCACTTGTGTGCGTCAATAATTTTTCTTCTTATTTGTACGACGAGGGTTCTAAAATATACCGTTTTGAGCAGACCGATAAACTCAGCTGGTTATCTATTTGTTTTTAGCTTATAACATTCGACTCATTCTCAATTTATTTTTTATTTATTCCGTTTATTAGTCCTTTACACTATAACAGGAGTTTCTCAACAATATTTACCTAATAGTTTCATTTTTTTTGCCATAAAATATCATTAATATTTTTTTATTACCAGTTATAATATCAAAGTCGAATCAGTATTCAGTGCTCGAGTTTGTTTGGTAATAAATTACAAAGTTTCACTTGGAACCAACAAACTTTTTGAATATCATTAAATCTAACGAAGCTCCAATCTTAGTAATAAGTAGGATAGTGGTTACAGTCATAAGCGGTAGCGGGACCTATAAATACACTACGAAATATTAAAATTACTATAAACAAACTCTAATATTATCCCTCTCTCTCTATTTCTATCGGAATAAATTCGAAACAGAGATTTTATTTATTTATTTATCCAACACGACACATTTGCAGATGCACCTGTCATTACACTCTACAACGAATACAGGAATACATTAAAATTCTTATATTATGGTTGTTAAAATATATTATTCAGAACATAATATATTTATAATCCTTGAACGAATGTATATATTAATACAAACAAAAATATCTTTATTCATATAGTTAACTAAGATACACTAATGAATCGTCAACAAAATAAGTTATAAAAAATTTCGCCTCTACATTTACGTCCAGTTCCCAAATCTAGAAAGTAGAGCGGACGAGAAGAACTGGCAAGCAACTCTCCACCAGTATTGTAATAGATAAATAAAAAATAATGTTAAATGAGATGATAATTATTATCAGTGTTATATGTAGTGTTTATTTGAATAAATCGCTTCGCACTCCCACTGTCCTTATCACTATATTTCTTACTGAAATTACTTTCTACGCAAAATATTTTCCACTTGTCAGTCTCAATCTAGATGACTTCGACAGGGATTATAATTCATGTTCGAGCTTCGGCACTTTTCCATATTTATCAGAAAACTCATTTCCATTCCACTTTTATTACAAAAGTGTATATACTTGCAAAATTTATTGAATACAAAATATCATCTCTTTGCCAAGTATCTTTTGATTTTGTCTTAATTTTTACAATTATAATAGTTTACAATGAAATACGTGACACTAAAATTTTTATTTAGTGATAAATACCAATACGAAGAAGATATACATTTTAAAAAGTTGGTTCTATCAACACGTATCGGTTAATATTAGCTTATTAGCATATACAAGCAAATATATTATTTCTAACGCATATAATTTAATACTGCGGATCTTGACTCAGCATAACGAAGTTGCTGGTTTGTTACAATGAAGTTAGCCGGAAGTGTGGCTTAAACTTTGTTAATTACCGCGCTTTCAACTTGAAACTTTAGTACGAAAAACACATATCTCAAGCTTTATAGATTATTTATATAAAAATCAATATTGGATTAATATTGGCTTAGGTTGTTACATTTCAATGAGTTTGAAATAGCGTTTGATATTTTGTTATTTATCGAGAAGGTTTTATTGATCAGCGGAGTCGTTTTATTTCGGCAATTTCGTTTTATTTAAAGGATTTAAAACTGTTTTTTTATAGTTACTAGTGAAATTTACAAATAGATTTGTCTGTGTGTATGTAGTCAAGTCATTAAAGCAACATACAAATGGAGAGGTAAGTGAAGAAAAAGTTGAATTTTCCGCCCAAAGACACGTGGCCTTGCGAGTGCCGGTAGTAAGTGAATATTTTTAAAATTAAAATTAGCAATCCTTTGGTGAAGTTACAAGTGTTGAAACAAAATATAATTTGATGCTTAATATGATTTATTATTTCATTAAATGTACATCCCATTAAGGCCTATTTTGTGCGTTAAATAAGGGCCATTGGTGAAAATCACATGACCCATTTTCCGTACATAATTTTCATGTACAATAGGTGGACGCGATGTTGTGGCCAGAAATAATTATGTGTGGAATTCAACCAGACAATAATATACTGTGATCACGAAGATCGGATGAGCTTAAATTTGTGTGAAATTTCACCGCTATGAATATCTCATGTTATTATAAGTAAAATTGCCAATTATTGTTTAATTTTCGCTGCTTTGAGAAAATAAGAGTTCGGGAAACACTTAAAATTTTCCGTGGAAAAAATGAACTGATTTTCTTGTGTTGGATATATATAAAGGAGATTCTCAGTAGTTTTTAAGAAATAAATTAATCTATGTTCGCGGAAATAGGTGTCCCTAATATCAATTTCTAAGCTGTTAAGCAGACAATGTTGAGCAAGTCCTATTCAAAAAAATCTAAATCAAATTCATCCATCTTTGGTACTCCAAAGGTGTTTGTACAAAGCTAAATCGTCGTTGTAAACTATCCTAACAAGTAGGTTCTATATAACCGAACACTTTGAAGGTAAATTAAGGTTTTATGAAGGCGCACATTCACATTTAACGCTCCCAGCCACGAAAATGTCTGCGTGTGACGTCACAAATTGTCCTCTATTCAGTAGCGAAATTACGGACGACGCGTGCCGAACTAATTTCAACAGAATATTATTCTGATAAAATTTCGTAAATTGGACTATTATGCTGGAACAGGGTCTGTGTAAACTTTATTACTGGCTATGCGTGAAAGATACCGTTGATAATTGGGTATATATATAGATATCGGCGCAACTACAACAATTAGTATTAAAATAACTAGAATAATTAAGTTCAGGCATCATTTAATTGTCCTACAGTTCAGAAACATAAGTTGAATACTTTCTAGTTTATTACGCTGTGAAATGTCATCCTGATTATTTCAATACGTAGTCTGTGAAAGAAAAAAAAGTAGACATGTCAGCATTGAAAAGATGGATGCATTGTAACTGTACGACAGCTAATTCAGAAAATAAAACCTGGCAAATATCAGCGAAGTGTTGTTTTAATAAGGAGTGGTAATCGTGAAGTAGACAATGCACACAACAAAAACCCTACGGAGATATTTCTTTCGTTAATAGCTGACACGGCAAACCTTGTTTTTTATAAGTTATTTTTTAATAATTTCTGGTGTAGACCAAAAGAATACTGGCGGGGTTAACTGAATGACAATTGATCAGTTAACGACCGGGGATGAAAAATAATAATGCGACACATGTCATTAAAAATAGATGTTGGTAGGTCAGACCTAGTCTATATGCTCACAAAATGTCATAAGAATCGGTTATGCCAAAGGAGTACGGGAACTAATATTGTGATATTAATTATATGTATTAGAAAATATATTAAAGTACATATATTAATATATAATGTAATATATTATATTAAATAAACATTCTATATTTTTATGAAGCAATTAGCATATGAATCATAATTAATAATACATGATAATTTAACACGTTCAGTCAGTTCTTTACTAAAGGCCTTAAAACTTGTTTATTGTCACTGTTAACTCTGTATAACGGCACTAAAGGGACTGTGCATTTTATAGCGTTATAGAGGTCGCTATATGGAGATTCATTGTATGGTATACAAGCTAAATTAGCAAACCCAATTGATTTCGACGCTTTATAGAGGTTGTCGTTAAATGTAGATACACAGTACACCTCCGACATATAATATATTTTAGTTAGCAACAGATAATCATTGGTTAGTAGGTACAATTATTAAAAAAAACTACGTAATAACATTTCACGCTTACAAAGATTGACGATAAAAAGAAACATATCCAAAAACTACAGTACGCTTTGTTTCTTTAAAATGTAAATTACGGATTTTCACAAAGAATTCTTTTTTTAGTATGGGTAAAGAGTACTATTGATAGATTTTTAATTGGATTGCATTGGTAGCACTAATGACGCCGCCATAATGACGTCATCGGATTCGAGTACCACCATTCAATCAATGGCGTACTCAGTACAGATGACATCATTATGGAGTTGGAATTTTCAAACGACCTATTTTTGTAGACGTGAATCCATGTTTGCTATGAGCCAAAACTATAATTCTTATGTTTGTATGGAGACAAGCCGTGGTGGTATTATTTGTTCTAGCTGGGTATCATAGTAAATAATTAATAGCTCAAACAGCTACTTAGAGTCCTTCAAGAGAAAAGCGAACCACTTCCTGAAAGGCCAGCAACTCTCACGAGCCCCAAGCCACGTGAGTGTGTATGGGCTGCGACTTCACGATTATGCAGTTCGTTTGCCCCATCTTTTTTTTTTTAAATCAATGAAAGTTAATAAACCCCTTTTAACTAGTAATTTAATTAAAGTGACTCGCGAACGAAAAATATAGATTAATGCATATAATTGTTAATAAAATGTTCCATAAAAAAGGTTCTATACATTTTATGCAGTGAAACCAAACAAAAGCATTTTATATAAAACCAATGGGGATAATAATTGAGCTTGGTTCACCGACAATGTCTGGAGATCCATTGAATCTTCATCCATTACTGAGATTAATGCTAAGGAGTGTGTATTAGGTGTGTTGCACACTTACACCTTGTTTCTATATAATCGCAGTTATGTTTATTTCATGTTCTCCAAGCACCAGCAACGCACACAACTATTTATTGTTTCGTTCCTACAACAAATTCTTCATTTGGACTTATTTAGTCTTAGAATCTTTTAAGAGCAAGCTTAACAAATAATCCACCTCATTCACTCCCACAGCTACACCATTACACACTCACACTAAATACTCGCTGATCCATTTTATGTTTCATACTCTTGTGAATATAGTTTTTATTATGTATAAAGTATATTTGTAGTCTGTGTTTTAACCCTATTTTGAGCCTTCCTTTCATTATTATGTAATTGTTATGGGTGTTACTGTGCTGTTGAGGTTGTAGAAATAAAGAACTAATGAATACATATGTGGGAATGTGTTTCACATGGTATTAATTTTGCATCCGGCTTGTCTATTACGGAAGAGCGTGTTTGATGATACCTTCATCGCTCGCTTGAATTGATTTTACTGTGTTAATTTTACCTAATTTATCCCTCGTACTATTAAATGTGTAAAGAAACACTGGAGTAATAGCTTCGATACATTTTAATGAATTGGGCTCTTCAGGCACTTTTTGTGCACAAGTGATCGCTGATCGCCATTTCTATGTGGAAAATTTAAAAATCTGTTTCAATAATATCTTAATTATGAAAACATAATAAATGTTTAGAGCTTTTGCTATCGCTTCACAGTGGATTGAGGTCATTGACGGTATGTAAATCGTTATCCGTGTCTTCGAATCGAACGAAACGATCCCTCAAATATCTTTGCTTATGATCAAAATCTGACAAATATTCATTTTACTGTCTTCGAGTTTCATTGCTTTAGTGTTGATGCATAAAATGTTTTTAAATTAGAGCTTTACTTAGACGCTATATTTATAGTTAGGGATATTAATTTGTGACTTAATGTAAAAAAAAAAAAGTTTCTTTGTTTATAAATATTATTTAATCATACTATTGATGCTTAATTTATATCATTCTTATTACAACGCGTAGTTATCAAGTAGACGGTCTATTAAAATATACTTAATTTGAAACCAAAAATGTCATAATTGCCTTAAATTGAGGGTTTTGTCCAAATAATTTATTAGATTTTGAATGTTCACTGTCACTTCGAAGAAACTAATGCGTAGTTCATTTTGTTTAATTCCTGAAAACCCAAAGTTTAAAAAAAATTACACAACCTTTTCTTAGTTCTCCTATATCCTCCTAGTGCAAAACATTTCAATGCATTAAATTCTAAATTCAAAATGAGCTTACATTTTCACGATCGGTAAACACACCGAAAGCCTTATCGTGTCATGACATATCGCACTGCAGTCACATCCGGCGAAAAATGGCGCCGTTTCCGGTGCTAATATTTACGTGTTTGCTACTGCAGGCTGCATGTGGAGATTGTGATTTATTACTCAACTTAATTGAGTACATTTCCGTTGGAATAATAGGAGTCCGTAGCATTGACTACGTCTTCACACCGTAACTGGTATTGGTCTTTGTTTTTCATTTTTTTTCCAATTTAAGTCGGTGTACTATGTGTTTGTTGGTTGTTCTCAATATAAATGTTGTTCTCAAATGTAAATGTGTTGTTTTAGAAGAATTGATGTATTTGCTAGAACATGGTTGAGGCTCTTTACAACCGTGCTGTAGAACATACTTGCCAATTCATAAGAGTTCCCTGTTCGTACTTATCATCCGCTCTATTTCCTGGACTTGAGTGCAGTGAAAATAGTCTATTTTTTATAACTTATAGAATATTCATAAATGTAAGAAAGACTGGATAAAGGTAATTCTAGTATACAAATATATCTATTGTTATGTAATGAAGTAGTGTTGGGGGAGTAGCTCTAGCGTGTAGCCATAAGCCTCCTGGAACTGAGCGGCGGGCTACTTTACTCAAAGTGACCGGTCCGCTCGTTTGCTTCCTCATTAAAAAAGCTTTCAACTAACATAAGTACGAGAGTTGAAATTCTTCATACATCATTGTATCAAAAAGCGTCTCGAAATCCTTCTCTCAAAACACCAAGAATACCTTAAAAGTTAGTTCTTAGACGAGCCATTGAAATGCTGTGAAACGAATGGCCTAGAAAACACGTTTTAGCTTCGAATGAAAGAAACTAGGTGTCTTTCAAATCTACTTGAATAAGTAGCATTTCATAGTTATAAGATCAGTTACTTTATAATTGTTTTGTACCTGATAATATGAATTCTGCATATTCTTATTTTATTTCTCTAACCTGTACAGATTACTTCATATTACATATTAAATATGATAGTAAGCTAAAATATACAAGCATACAAACAATACGAGGAAGTGAGGTACTTCAAGTGTTACGAAGTTTTAATGTGAGTGTATATTTGTTAAATAGTGTTATGTATTTTTATTGTGATTAAATATATTTGTCTGGTACCACGTAAAAGTGAACGGTGAATCCAAAATTTTTTTTATTTATTGGATACTGGTTCTTGCCGCCTGACTCCAGAAGTTGAGAATCCACCTGGCTAGATCACTTTCTGATTGTAGTTTGTCAAGTTTTAAAGGATTTTTTTCATTATTTCTTTTATTAACCGAAGTAATAATATATATATATATATATATATATATATATATATATATATATATATATATATATATATATATATATATATAGCCACGAAAGCAATTAAGTTAAAAGAATTAAAATAATTTTAGGCTAACTACACACTTATATACTTGAGAGCTTTATATATTTTACAAAGATTTTTATGTTCTTTTCCATATACAAATAAAAAAATATTCATCATATGGAAACCCGTTACAATACTTATCTTTATTGATAGAATTAATCAAGAAATCAATTCACACCTAAATTCTTTCATCGGACAGTAACGAAATGACATTAAGGTGTTATCATTAAGGTGTCGTTGACCAATTTACAAATCGACACGTAATATTTAAGATAACGCGTTTGGATAAAGATAACTTTATCGATGAAGATAAGTTCCAATTAATTAGTTTTGTAGCATCGACGGTATGGCAAAGAAAACGGCTGGTGTGAAAAATGAAAAGAAAAATGTGGAAAAGAAAAACGCGGAAAGGAAAATTGGAGCCTTTGGTGTGAGTGCTGTTTATCTATTACAGTTCACATATGAACTAACTTAGGTATTATCTTTAGATTAATTTAACAGTAACTGTGTTTCCCAACGCATTAACCCAAAATTGGCGTTCATATAATGCCGTTATAGGAAGTGGTCGTTAAATGAAGAAGAGAAAATTCATTGTATCGAATACAAGCTATACCAACCAAAGTCAATTTCATTTTGACCCTGTAGGGAGAATGTCATAAAATCGAGTGGAGTTAGATGGATTATACACTGTGTATAAATATCCAAAATAAGATATATTATGAAGTATACTAACACAAAAAGTTGATGTTATCTTAAAATCTTTCGAATTTCATACACAAAAAATACTATTGTTATGGTTATGTCATTAATAGTGATGGGCCTAATTGTCTTTCAACGAAGTGTAATTACATTTATATTTACACTCAAAACAGTTTCTGCTTTTGATCAATGTAATTCGTATTACCATTTATAAAAAAAACTCTATAACGAAAGTTTCCCCACTCCTAACTGGATCGAATAAATGCTTAAAATTATTTATTTTGACACAAAGGTGGGCTTAGAAATATTAAGTACTAATTATAATAATTAATAATGTGTACAGGGATTAACTCTACGCATATTTGTTTCGAACTACACTGATATTAAAAATAAAAATAGGTATTATATTCGTAAAATGTATTACCATTAAAATTCAATACACTTATAAAAATCGTACCGGAAAAGCCTACTTCGCCTCAGTGTGACGTTGATAAAAGAATTAAACAATACACACTTAACTACAACTTCTCAAACATGGCCTTAACCTAAGACTCAACAACACATTTGTACCACCCCGGTCTTGGTTAGATGTAGTTATCAATTCTAATCTTTGTCAATCAATAAATAGAGCAACATAAACAATCGATTAATGTTACTGTGTTCGTACATTATGTTATTATATCGCATAATATATGTATGTTTTATTTTTAGTTCACAGTTCGATCGCATACCAACTCGCGCATTTAACAAAGAACTACAAAACAAAGCTGCTTTTTGTCATGATTACAAACACAATGCAATTACCATACCCAATTCGCATTAATAGTGGTCAATGTAACCAGAGTACCCAAATAATTTAATTATATTAATATAATTTGATTTGCATTCATGATTAATATTGTTATCACGTATTGCATGTGATGAAAAGCCTTAAACGTGGAGACGTCGCTTAATGAAGTTACAGCTTTATCTATTGAGGGAAAAAGCTTTCAGCTTTGAAACTGTATGAGCTGTGTTTCTACTTGTAAATTGTTTTTACGTATCCATAATAGGTATAGACACATTCAGAAATAAGGCTGAGGTTTAAATCTGTGACCACTATAATGTAGCTGAAAATTATCAAGATATCTATGTCCGTCTGGGATGAAACCAAGACCCAACAAGGTTCTAACACTTATATTTTTAACCATAAATTATTCTTACAGAAATGTCTGCTCTTTACATCGATAGCGGTAGTAATAGTATCTGTGACAGCTCTACAGTTCTATATAACTTTGGCTAGTGTCCCTGATATGCCGAAGTTTGACCTGGACACCTGTTGGGGCTCAAACTGCACCCGGGATACTGAGATAAGAAAATTCAGAATTGTTTTTCATGACGCGGTAAGTTTTGGATTATAAATCAACATAATACGTCTTCGAGTCGATGTAAAAAAACGTAACGATTTAGAAATAATTGTACATAGGTATTTGAAGTAATTAAAGTTTAAAACAGATTGTTTCAATTCAAAGTTTCAAGAAGAATCCCTGTAAACAATACGGATTCCAATTATAACTTTTTCTAATTAACTGTCGAAAGAATTGTGGAAACCTAAGAAACTCCCTTCCGGATTACAATTTAATTATGAAACGATGTTAAATCCAAAAATATAAACAATCGCGGTAAGAGACTTGAAATATCGTTACTGTATCTTCAAAGGGGTTTTACTAGGGGTTAACCATAGACAATTAATTCTTATACTTGTTAATAATTCGTTAACAATATTTCCTGTTCACGGTTGTCTGAGTTGATTTACATATAATTAAATAGTATACTTTTGCACATCACGGTATTTCCGTACCGTTACGACTTAGAGTCCTCCAAGACAATAGCGCGCCTCTGAAACGCTGGCAACGCAACCACGAGCTTCCAGCCAGGCCAGTGTCTACAGGTTCTTCACCCTTATGGTGTGCTTCGGTCGCGTGTCTTCTATAAAAAAAAAGACTTTTACACATAACCGAAATATGCGTTCGCAGATGCTTGAAAACAAACGTCGAAAATTTGAGACATATAAGCGAGCACCTCGCGTCAAGAGCTTGGAAGAAACATCGCAATACGGTATGAACTCTGACGTTCTCGGACAAATATTTGGAGATTGGCAGTTCAAATACAAATACCCAGAGCGTATGCGGTATTTCAATCAGTATGAGCATTACAAAACTAATATACAGGGTTTAGATATACATTATATGCACGTGAAACCAAAGAATAATGATGTTAAGGTGAGTGCCTCTATGTCAGCATTGGTGGTATCAAACAAGCATTGCTTGTATCAAATATATGCTGTCTATAAAACTGAGTTTAGTCAAATGTTTTTATATCTCATTCGGGATCAAATATTTCATAACTTTTAATAGATTTTTCAATGTCAGAAGTAGAGTTTTTAAATTTTTTTTATTGGAATCGAGGTCGAAGACAGTTGCAGAAACCTTTACGGATAACATGAAAATAAAAACGAAAATGAATTGCTATTAGCTGTAGTTAAACCACCTACGCCGCTAAGCCTTTAGCATCCCCTATATAGACTATAGAGATACTTATTTCGTTAATTATCAAAAGCTCGGTTCCAACATGTTTCACTTTATTTGTATTGTGTTGTTAGAAGCACAAAAAGCTTTTTTTTATAGGAAACATACAGATAGATCACAATAAAAAAAAATCCAAATTATATGAATGTCAAGCGGTAGGTTTCCTAAATCTAAGTCTAATATTTATAAGCGTGAAAATGATTTCAGGTTATACCTCTTCTCCTCTTGCATGGATGGCCAATGTCTATTAAAGAGTTCTATGAATCAATACCTCTCTTGACTACAGGCAGACCGGGATACGACTTTGTGTTTGAAGTGATCGTACCTAGCCTGCCCGGCTTTGGATTTTCGCAGGTATCTAGGAATCTTTATTTGTCTGTTGTTTCAATACTTTTTTTTGGATTTCAATAATAATAATACAGGATTGTATTCTAGATGAGTTTTGACATCGCCTTCTTTGATTATATATTCACACTTTGTTGCACCAAAATAGTAGAAGTAAATTATGTTAAAAGATGTTAGTCTATATAAAGTTAGTATATTGTTTTAAGTTCCCATATAAATGTATACCCGTATACCTTGTTTTATTATCTTATAAATGTCTCATAAGATGTTTCGGAATATATTTAATAAAATAAATATATAAGAGCAGCGGGCGGCCTTACCGCTAATAAGCGATTACTTACAGGCAACCCACAAATTATTATTATTATTTTATTGTGTAAACTATTTAAAGTATAAAAAAAAGCTTCGGCAGGACAGTGCTTTGAAAGACAGTGCTCAACGCTTAAAAAAATTAACGAGCTAAAAACTTGGATCGTTTTTTTACCTCGTAGCGTGGTAACTGTAAATAAGTTAACATGTATTATTTAGGCACAACGTAACTGGAAATCTGTGTTTAACATTTCAGGGGGCAGTACGTCAAGGACTGACACCTTATCAAATTGCAATTGTTATGAGAAATCTCATGGAAAGACTTGGCCATAGACAATTCTACGTCCACGGAGGGAATCTTGGCCATAATATTGGTACGCATATGGCGACACTCTTCCCTAACCAGGTCCTTGGTTTTCATACCACCTTCCCAGTTAATTACTCAAAGATGGCGGATTGGTTGTGGGTAATTGGTAGCATGTGGCCATCATTAATTAGCAACGAGTTTTTGGACAGAATGTATCCTTTGAGTGAAAAGTTGTCTTATTATTTGGAAGAGTTTGGTTATTTACACTTGCAGAGCACAAAGCCTGACAGTATTGGTGAGTGGAAAATATTTTTGGTATATTTATATTAATTTAATTTTTAAAAAATATTATTAAAATGAAAATATAACAAAAGACACAAGAATATAACTTAGGACTTTATGCTAAGTGCTTGTAAAACGCTTATTTTAATTTAAAGTTAATTTAAAGTGTCTCTTGTTATGACAAATGAAAAACAAATACGCATTTGGATCACACACGGATACACAGATAAAATTTTATAGTGGATCATTCTTTTAGCGAGCAGTTTCAATTAATTACTTTTTATATATTTTATGTAAAGAATAATATAATCTATACTAATAATAAGACAGTAAAAATCGAAAATCTGTACATTAAATATTTTTCCAAAAAACTGAAAGGAGGCAATTAAAGAAGAGTCATAGAAACCAAAAAAACAATTTTTGGAATTCTTGTCTGCCTGTCTGTCTGTCTGTCTGGTACGTTATAACTTGAAAACTACTGAACGGATTTGAACGCGAAGATGCTCCATGGTGTAATGACTACCATGCAATTCAAACTTTCATTAACGTTTTACCCTATGATTAGTGAAGAGACGTTTATCGTTTGTCCGCATAAATTTTTCCACCTACGTCCTTAACGTTAATGAGGTTTACCTTTTATTATTTGGTCAAGCTAATAAGTAATAACCTCACAAGTACGTATTTCATACTCATAACTTCGTAAGAATTTTCTTTCAACTCTTAACCGCTGAGGAGTTTTACCTTCCATCATCAGCTCATCCACATAAGAAGATGACTATCAGAATATAAAAGTTGTCAGAATATTAATTGCCTGTATGTTAATTTGAAAGTTGCCCTTGATTTCCCTGAATCATCCGATCCTGTAAAGCTACATCATCCCTGAGTAACACAGGCTATAAATAATTCCAATTGTAACAAGATTTAGCCCGTGAAAGAAAGCCCTTTCGAGATCATTAAAAATCGCTATATACTTAACCAAATTACACGTGGGCGAAGCCGCGGCCGGAAAGCTAGTATATAAAAAAAGGATAGTGTATAAAATAGACTTACCATATTAATTATACTTAACTTACTTGACAAATACTTTTGTCAGTAAGAAAATCTCGACAATTTTTCTTCGCTTTGCTGTTGAATTAACTTACTAATTTCAAATTTTAGGTATAGCTCTTCAGGACTCACCCCTAGGTCTCTGTGCCTATATAAATGACAGAATTCTTTCATTTACGGATCCAGCAAATAAATTGAGAGAGGACGGTGGTCTTTCCAACTTCAATAAGATAGATTTAGTGGACAACGTCATGGTCTACTGGAGTACTGGAAGTATAACAACTGCTTTAAGGCTGTACAAAGAAATTGCTGCTAATCAGGATATGGAAGAAGTACTGGCCCAGTAAGTAGATGGAAAGAGCCCACAAAGGGTTTGATCTATGTTAAAAAAATATATATATTTTAAAACCCCTTACATCGAATTCCTTATGAATAAGAATTAAGTTTATAATGGTAAATTAAAACTTAAAGTTTCGCTGTTCTAGTAATAGATAGCTTTAGAAAAGCTGAAGAGGCTTTTACTTGTCTTGTATTCCTACAGTGAAGTTTGAGCGTGTGTGTGTATTAATGAGATTTACAATTTGTTTTTAATATTTATTTACATTTTGTTACACAAAATAGTTGGTAAATATGAGAGCAACAAAGCGGCCTTATCGCTAATAATCCCATACAGGCAACCCACAGTATAAATATTGCTTATTTATTATCTACATTACTTTGGACTTTATAGTGATGTTATATGGTTTGATAAAAAAATATATATTTATTGCTTTTTAATTAGTTTTTGACTATATCAAAATAGTACCTCCATTTAAACAATCTACTTGGAAAATAATAATACAAATAATTGGAGAATAATAACCTTTTTGATTTTCAGAATACCAACCTCAGTACCAACATGGGCGCTTCGACCAAAGCACGAGTTATATCATTCCCCCGACTTCGTTCTACGATGGAAATATCCTAATTTACTTGGCGTAACAAATCTTGACGAAGGTGGCCACTATGTGGCATTCGAAAAACCTGTTGCGTTTACCAACGATATATTTAAGGCTGTTGACAGTTTTTTGAAGTAAAATAAATAAATTATAAATTATATGTAAAAAAATAACTTTATTTAGTGCTTCTCCAAATAACACTTGGCAAACAATTACTTTTTGGTAAATAATATTTAAAAAAATAAAACAATTGCACTAATAATAATAATATTCTCAGCATTTTTTTATTGATTACTTTATTCGATTCTTGATATTTTCTTAATTTCATCACTACAATTTCACCTCACGTTATAGATTATTGATAAACCTATTTGAACTCAAATACTAGACCTTATTCTTCTTGTACGCAATTAGCCACTGCTCATAGTAAATTCAAAGTCTTATTCGAAATGTAATTGGAATTAATTACACTTTATTTAATAAGAATACGTATACATATGTGTTGGTTTCATTATCATTAAATAACCACTCAACACTGTCGTTAATAAATAACAAGCCAAAACTCGATAAGGCGAGGCGCATTCGAAATCCATTTAAAAACCTTAAACAGGGAGCAAACTCAATGATTGATAGGGTTGCCACTCAAATACTTTTTGGTTTTGTTAATATTGTTCACAAGGATAAATAGATAAATATTATTAGTAGTATAATATTGTATGATTTTACCTGCCATACATTTAACACACATTGGTAGGGATGAGCCTGTTAAAGTTGTATTTCCCTCGTTCGCCTGGCTGTAATGGTTTGTCGACCCGACCACGCATAAAGCAACAAAGATATTTTAAAATTTTCGTTCGTTCAAAAAAAGAATTGTCATAAGTATAATTAAGGGACTTTCTGCCGCACACCACCCCATTGTGGAACCAATTGCCTATTGGAACACATCTCTCGAAGTGACCCACCTTCTCGTTTGCCTTCTGTTACAATTTTATTAAAACAAATGACGTTATAATAATATTTACCATATCCGTTAAAGAAATTACATCTTAATAATTTTAAACACAGTGGCTTATCTGAGTTTTCGAATAACCGCTTCGTATAAAAGTATACACGATTGTAAGGTTCACTCACACAGATACACACTCGAAATGCTCGTTCTTCACATAATATACTCCACTTGTTCATATATATTTTGTAAATATATATTTTTATTTATTTTTTTCTGTTCGTGTTTCTTTTTTGTTGTTATTGTTTTTTCTGATCTTAGATTCTATTTTCGGTTCTATGTTTTAACCTTATTTTGGTATAGGATAAGCTATATAGGTTTAAGAAATAAAAAAATAAAATAAAATAAAGTTTTCGTTAAAATCTGTGACATCCCTATTATAGTAATCGCTGTGAATCGAATCAGCGCCGTTGAATCGAGTTATATCTGTGGGCCGGTGGAGTTTTTGTTTTTTTCAATGAACGCCTCGTTTTTTACAAACTAAAGCGTTTAAACGTCCATTATCAGTGGATTTATATGCCGTTCAGTATTGTTGTTTAACAACATAATGGTGTGTAGATATTTAATCGACGGAAACACGGACACATCACAAAAGCACAATAAAAGAATAAGGTATGCATAAGCCACGCGAAGAAAAACATACAAAATTAACTATATATTAAAAGTTACACATATTTAAACCATCCTGTGACATAGTGAATACAAAATTTTCCGATCATGATACACTTAAATCACACCGTACAACGAATTACAGATACGAGCCTATTTGCTAATAAAATAGTTAGTATAGTTATACGTGTATTTAGTAATAACGTGTATACGTAAGCACAATACGATTACATAATCAGTGGATTTTCTGGAAGAGATCGCTTATTAGCGATAAGGCCGCCCTTTGCTCTTATAACCTCTATTAACATAATTCTTCTACTGGTTAATCTCAATAAAGTCTTATCGCATAAGAGCTGATTATGCTCTGCTTGTAGGTCCTGAGCTGGCTGGCTTCAGCTTGGAATTAAATGTTTAAATTCCCTATTTACTTATCACCCGGGTGACCCCGAGTCACCAATGTTACCTTTAGGAATGTATAAATCTGACTCCATTCAATTTATTTTATATGTATTAATTATTACATTAATTGTATATGTGATTATTGCACGACAGGAGAGAAATTGACAAAAAAAGTTATACATGACCAAAAGGAACAACAAAAAAGAAATTAAAATAGTTTGAACATAAAAAAGGTTTTAGTCTTGTAACTGAACACTAAAGATTAGTTCGCCTTCACATAATATAATATTCCAATATTGTACTTTGATTATAATAGCTTTTTTGGGGACAAAGAAGTAGCACCAATTTGTATACATACTAAGAATATATTGTTAGTATCTCATCTCACATTCTCACAACATTACGAATTCTCGTAGTCTGGAGGATCTTGTTTTTTTGACATTTGCATATCCGTTTTAACGGGTTGCCATGACAACCGTTTAATTAAGCATTTAACCGCGCTGGAACTTTTTAGTTCCTCATTTAAATTACTTTACCTCTTTTGACCGTCGTCTGTAATTTAGTTTCCATGAATTGCATTAAGATTCTTCATTTACAAGGCATACACTACGTAAGATTGTAAATCGTATATTTTAAGGCTAATACCATCCAAACGTTTCAAAGTAGACGATTTTTTTCAGTTTTATTCTTAGGAATTAGCTTCTGTTCTTAATTTAAAAAAAAATACGCTGTAAACTGCCACATTAAAAGCCAAAACATTATATATATATATAGATAATTTTGTCTTTTTAATTCAGCAGAAGAATCTTTTTCACTAGTTCATTTGAAACCTAACATAAGGTCTAGCAGGAATGTATTTTCAAGATATTCTGAAGGAAGGAACGGTTTATATAAATATTCTACATGAAAGGTAAAAAATGATAACCTGTAGTCCTTAATAATGAATGGAGTTGGACTTTACTAATTAGTACAGACGAAAAATATCAAAGGGAAACTCATGGAACGTGCTTTTAAGAAGTTTTTCCCGGTTTGCTGGGAAAAACTGTAGTTTGAAGTGGCGCATTCAACGTGGAAATGCGTGGCCTGTTTTTTTTAAAAGTTTAAGTATATAATATAGGTAAATATTATGTAATCTGCTGCTAATCGTTGGCTTACGTTAAATAGTATTTTTATTAAAATATAGGTTATATTTTAATGATAGCGAGGAAAGCCGTAGCATTATGGACACTATCACGAGGACAAAACTTTTTAAATTTGTTTTACATCTTACTTTAAGTTATATAATTTGTTTATTTAAGTCCAATTTTGATTATATTTAGTTAAGTTATTACCTAAAGCCTTCACTTTGGAAGCATGTATTCATTTCAGACATTCGAATGTACAACCACAGTAGAAATGCGCATATAAGTATCTCAATAACATATAAAAAAATATGATGTTAGTATATATTAGATCATTAAAAGGCACTATGAACGCTATGAAAAACAATTTAATCAATAAGTTTTAATAGTTTGCCAGTCGTATACAGAATTATTGCTTATGCTGGCTTGCTCCCTTCCAAGACCAACTGAGCCATTCGTTATGACTGTTGGTGTGTTAACGAGCACTGGTCGAGGCTGGTCAGTCGCAGTAGATAAGAGCCGGGGATTCCAATACATTTATATTATCTTTTACTATCATAATATTTAAAATAAAATGTTAAATTGTTATTGTTTTACATAAACTAAACATTATATTTAGCGTAGATTTCATAAATCTAGTTCAAGTGTGAATTTTTCTTGTTCAATTTTCCGAGACCTATTTCCTATGTATGCCAGTTTCACTTAGCTATGCCACTTCATGGATCCTTTATGAATATATTATATTAATTCTTGAGTCTAGTCGTGATGTACCCGAGTAATTTGTATACATTACAGTATTCGCAATGTATACAAAATATTTGATATATATTGTACATGATTAGGACTTTAAAATAAAAACTACTACAAACAACAAACAACAAACAACAACTACTACTACCTACTTTTTTTCACGTTTAGTAAGGATATAATTATTTTATTTATATTGTGTATTATTTCAATTAATTTTACCAAATGATTGCAATAATAAAAACACATTGAGATGTTTCAATTGATATTATTTTATATGTATAGTATATTGAAAAAATAACTTATTTTATTAAAAAAGTAACAATAATAATAATAATTTTACAACTTATATAATGCTTTTGAATAATTTCATTCGATTAAATATTTTTCTTTGGTAAGGGTGACAAGGATTTTGTTAAATTCTAATTAAGAAATTTGGTACTAAACTTAGTTTGGTTTGACAATACCAGGATGGTGCCTCCATTTCAGTAATGATACTAATTAATATTAAATATAAATTATCAAGAAATATTTAATAAATAAATTATTATAAATATAATATTAAGAAATACAAGTAAAGTCACCCATTAAACGGTTGACTAACTGGTATACAGTTGGTTCAAAGGTTAAAATCCTAGCAATATTGTGTCAAATACAAACACCTTAACGACAGTGCGTAACTAACATAATATTCCATAGTTATTATCATTAATGTGCGCTTACGAATATGCAAAGTGAGTCATACATGGAAATTACAAGATTTGTGTTATATACAGATAAACCATTAATTGTTTGATACATGAGTATCACATGCCGTAACTTAACGGATTTAAACGCGTATTTAAAACATATAAAAAGCTTGACGTTTCCATACGTTTCCTTTTTTTTGTGAAATTCATATAGTGTCAATAATAAAACATTATAAATGAGATTTAAATATACAAATTTAATAACTTAAAATATAAACTAAATTAATAAATTTTGGTCCCTGGAGCCAGAGAGACCATAACGCTGGCTGTATCGCTGTATCCTGATGATTGTACGTTGAGCGAGAAAAGAACCAGCTCTTGGGTCACCGGTAATGATTAACAGGTGTACTTAATAAGACAAAATAACACGGATGCGATATAGTTTCAATTTATGTAGTCAAAATTCAAAAATTATGTACGTATACAATTTATATATTTATAAAACATCTAGAACTTTAATGCCGTGAAGGCTTCGAAAAGGTTTCCTGGACAATTTTCCAATATATCACTTAGTCCTGCATCTGAAGTCCTGTCTGGCTTCAATGGCGCCTGCGTTTTATAACTTATATAATTCTCTTGAATAATTTTATTAGATATTTTACTTGAGAGTTTTTTTACAAGGAGTCAGGTAAACACGAATATATCAATATGTTTGATACGATTTTATTTATTTTATAAAAAATATTATCAACTAAGCTCATATACTTAGTCTTGCCATAAATATTGTTATAAAGAAAAGCACGATTTTTTTTTTATACGTAACATTTATTCCTTTCATAGTGAGTTAGTTTAATACATCAATATATAACTATTAAAAATATACAATGTTTATTCGAAGTGGTCTTCATTGGCTGCAATACAGTCTTTTAAACGTTGAGGCCAGTTATCAATAGCAGCACGAACTCTTTCTAGAGGAAAATTCTTCACTGCCAACCGAATGGATCGTTTTAGGGACTCCAAATTATCATGGCGTTTAGAGCAAGCCTTACTCTCTAAAACTGACCATAAATCATAATCCAATGGATTTAGGTCAGGACTTGACGACGGCCAGTTTTCAGTGCTGATAAAGTCCGGAACGTTAGTTTTCAACCAAGATTGGGTGGATCGAGCTCTATGACCCGGTGCCGAGTCTTGTTGAAAGCACCATTCTTTGTTATTGAACATGGTGTTAGTTAAAGGCTTAACTACCGTCTCAAGAATGGTATTTTGATAAACTTGTGCCGACGTTTTAATACCTTTTTCACAAAAATATGGCTCAGTCACCCCTTCATAGCTAACACCCCACCAAACCATCACTGAAGTGGGATAATGCCCACGTTGTACTCTGTTTACTAATTGCGAAGCTTCTTTAGAGCTTCCAGCATAAATACGGTCATTTTGTTTATTAAAATACTGCTCAATTGTAAAAATTTTCTCATCCGTAAACAAAATTTTTTTGTGACCTCCCTTTGCGTACCGCTTAAGTAGTTGTTTGGATTTTACCACCCTATTCTTCTTTAAATTATCAGTTAAGAAGTGACCAGTACGTCTCTTATAGGCTGCAAGTCCTAAGTCATCTTTTAATATACGCGACATGGTTCTAGGAGCTATCTTCATCTCCCGAGATAAAATCTTTTGCTTACGGACAGGATTTCTTCGAATTCTTTCCCTAACTGCTTTAATCACCTTTTTCACACGAACGGTACGTGGACGGCCAGATCTTTTTCTGTCACAAACAGAGGAGGTATCATTGTACCTATCAATAGCCCGGTAAACAAACATTTGACTAATACCAAGCGGGTGGAGGGTTTTAAAAATTGCACTTTTCTCCATACCTACTTTATGTAAGGCAATCACAGCGATTCGGTTCTCTTTATCACCCCACTCCATTTTAATATAACAAAATATTTAACAATATAATGGCGCGAAAATAAGAAAACACATCAAGCAATCATATAAAAATGACAGATTCCAAATTCAAACGTAATATTTTCTTTTTTTGAATAGTAACAGTTGTTGATGCGAAATAATTGTTATTGGTTTGTTTAATATATATATTGACATAAATTTATATATTTTACATTTAACATGCGTGTTGTAAGTAATATACCAAAGATGCGAATGACAATGTGCTTTGGTTGAACTGTCAGCGATACGCGCAGGAAGTTGCGTTCGGAAACGCGTTAACATGCCCCCCGCCTTGGAGTAGCACCTCCAACATTGAAATCTCCATCCACTGGTAGGGGACACAGCTTGACTATAGATCGCCGTACGACGCCGCCCGCAGTACGTACATCTGCCACTCGTGCAATGCCATCTTGTCCTGGATACACCTTAGTAACTCTTCCCAAAGGCCAGTTCAAAGGTGGTGTGTTATCAGCCTTTATGAGCACCAAAGTGTCGGGCTCCATCGTCTTGTCGCCGTCCTGCCATTTCAAACGTCTCTGCAACTCTGATATATATTCAGTGGTCCAGCGCCTCCAAAATCCCTGCCGTATCTGCTCAACTCGTTGGTAACGATTTAGATTTGATTTTGTACTGCCAGTGATGTCTACTGTAGCAGGTGAGGTCAGTAGTCGGCCAATAAGGAAGTGAGCTGGAGTAAGGGGAAGGAGATCAGCTGGATCAGAAGATAATGGTGTTAAAGGTCTGGAATTTAAAACAGCTTCAATTTGATTTAAAAGAGTAGTGAATTCCTCGTAATTGAGATTGGTTGTGTTTATAGCGCGTTTAATATGATATTTTACTGATTTTATGCCTGCTTCCCAAAGACCTCCAAAGTGAGGAGAATATGGAGGTATAAATTTAAATATGATGCCTTCAGACGCTGCAAAATTTAAAACATCATTTTCCTTTGTTGTTAAGAAATTAGAAAACTCCTTTAACGCCCCCACAAATGTTTTGCCATTATCAGAATATATTTGGGCAGGCTTACCCCTTCGAGCAATAAATCTTTTTAATGCCATTAAATAGGATTCAGAACATAAACTAGTTACTAATTCTAAATGAATAGCTCGAGTTGCAAAGCAAACAAACAAACATATATAGCATTTTTCTAATTTTGCACCCCTTCCTTTGCGATTTAGTATGAGCAGTGGCCCCCCGTAATCGACACCACATTTGAAAAAAGGGTATTCAAATTGTAATCTTTCTTGAGGTAAGTCACCCATTTTGATAGACAATGTCTGCCCCCTATATCGCGTACAGGTGATACATTCATGAACAGTTTGTCTTGCCAAATTTCGTCCCTTAAGAGGCCACCAGTTATCACGTATTGTTGACAACAACAATTGTGGCCCGGCATGAAGCAGGCGTTTATGTTCCGACCTAAATAACAGTTTCGTGAATATTTGCTTCGAACATAACAAAGGTGGATGTTTTTTATTATATGTAAATGTATGAGAATTACTTAGTCTACCTCCTACCCTTATAATGCGATCCGAATCCATAAAAATATTAAGACATGAAATAGAGCGTGGAAGTTTAATAGATAAATTATTTTCTAATGCGTTATAAATATGAGAAAATGATACCTTTTGTGATATACGAGTCAAAAGATTAATAGAATTTGCTAGCTCTTGAGATGATAACGGCCCCGTGTTCCGCTTAGAGCTACATTTTCTACGCGTATTATCACAAAAGCGAAACATATATGCAACTGAACGTTTAAGGCGATTAAAATTAGAATATCTTTCAAAATTTATCAAATAATTATTATCGATTTGCGAATTAAAACAGTTAACGTTATTTGACCTTACCTCGGGTAAGTTTTCTAAATGAATAGTTTCACATTTATTTTGCGTATACGAAAAAACAGATTGACGGAGGAAAGTTGGCCCATGCCACCAAATGTCTGAATTATGAAGCGCGTCGAGCGATAGCCCGCGAGACAATATGTCAGCTGGGTTCTTTTCTCCAGCGACATGCAACCATGGCATATCACCTGTCAGTTCATTTATTTCGATAACTCTGTTTTGTACGAATGGTTTTAATAATTTAGGCGTTATTTTAAGCCAATTCACTACAATAGTTGAATCAGACCAGAAGTAAACATTATCAAAATTCATTCGTAACGATTTTATAATTTTATTATATAGTTTTGCTCCTACTAGAGCACCGCACAATTCGAGTCGCGGAATTGTAACAGGTTTAATTGGCGCGACCTTACTTTTAGCACAAAGTAACCTAACTGTCACCTGCGAGTCATGATCATAAGTACTTACATATGCACACGCGCCATAAGCGTCCTGTGACGCGTCCGTGAAAATATGCAAGTCCGTATATCTTGTATGTAAGCTCTTAACACTACGCGGTACTTGAATTTTATTTAAATACTTCAATGAAACAAGAAATTTCTTCCAATCTCGATATACATCTTCGGGCACCGGGTCGTCCCACTCTAATTGATGTAACCATAATTTTTGTAAGATTAATTTAGATAAAATAATTGAAGGCGCTAATAAGCCTAAGGGGTCATAAATTTGAGAAATAATCGAAAGTATGACGCGTTTCGTTGTCACCGTTACATTCTGTTCTATTTTTGTATTAAAATGCAACAAATCTACTTGTGGTATCCAACCTAAACCTAATGTTTTATTCAAATCGTGTTTATTAAAAGATAATTGTTCGCTTTCATGCGTGCTATTTGATGTTTCAAAATTAAATAACCATTTTCGCAAATTAAAATGAGCTAATCCTAAAACATTCGAAAGCTTATCACAAATTTTTAATAAATGATCTTTACTATCGCTGCCTGTCACTAAATCATCAACAAAGAAATCTTCATTCAAAATAAGTTTTATGACGTCATCATTGCAATCTAATGCTAGTTGTTTAATGCATCGATTACTAAGATAAGGCGCTGACGCCGTGCCATATGTGACCGTATTAAGCTGATACACATTGAGCGCGTCAAACTCGTTTTCACGCCAATAAATTAATTGAAAATCTCTTTGATCGTTTTGAATGAATATTTGTCGAAAAAACTTTTGTATATCGGCGCATACTACATACTTATATTGACGAAAGCGTAATAATATAGATACAATATCATTTTGTAATCCCGGTCCGGTAAATTGTATATCATTGAGCGATTCTCCTGATGAAGTCTTAGCACTAGCATCAAAAACTACTCTTAATTTCGTAGTAGAACTTTGTTCCCGGAGGACACCATGATGCGGTAAAAAATAATTTAATGGTGGAATAGTATCAAGACGGGTCATATGTCCTAAATCTAAGTATTCTTTCATAAATTGACAATATAACGTCTTATAGTCAGGTGAACAACGTTTGAATTTACGTTCCAGCGCATAAAATCTATTTTTTGCGATACTGCTAGATTCTCCAAGTGTGTCACCCGCTTTAAAAAATGGAATACGCACTAAGAAACGACCGGTATTATCACGAAAAGTTGTTTGCTTAAAAAGATTTTCACAAGATATCTCATCCTTAGACAAAATATTCTTATTATTTAATGTTATTTCTTCCAACTCCCAAAATCGTTTGAGTTGATTATCTAGCGATTGCGAATAATTACATTGTACTCGATTAATGCGCGAGTTTTTGTTATTATTTAATAACGGTCCAGATATAATCCAGCCTAGCTTGGTGTTTTGAAGATAAGGTCCGCTACTAAGTCGAATTAATCCTTCACTTAGTAACTCCCAAAACCTATCAGCACCAATTAATAGATCTATTTCTGACGGTGAAATAAAATTAGGATCAGCTAACTGGATATTTTCCGGAATATGTATGTGGGTATTCGTATTTATAGTAAGCGACGCGGTGATATGAGACAGAACTAAACATTTTATGCGCGTGTAATATTGTGAAGTTCGTGATCTCAAGCTAACTTCGCATGCTTGCGTCGAGTTAGTAATTGAACAACCGACGCCCGTGATTTGAACAGTGGACTGTATTTTTGAAATATTAAGGCGATTGCATAAATTTTCAGAAATCAAACAATGTTGACTTCCATTATCTAATAAAGCGCGAATTGAGTGATACCTATTGTTGGCATCTGCGATTTCCACTACAGCCGTCGACAACAGTACCGTATCTAAAGACGTACCTAGTGTTGTACTTTCAAGCGCATCAGCTGAGTGAAGTGTTGAATGAAGGGAATGAGAGTGCGAAGAACGAGTTGCTGTTACGCCCGAAGCACTGCTCTGCGAGTGACAAGCTGGAATTGACGAATCATTAGTGTAATTGTGAATTATACTATTATGTTTCTTGTGGCATATTCTACAAGGACCGAACCAGCAATCGGATACCTCGTGACCTGGCCGTAAACAGTTGCAACAAAGACCTTTTTCGTTTACGAATTTTAATTTATTGTCTAATGACGAATTTAAAAACGAATTACATGAATACAACGGGTGATTGGAATTGCACATAGGACAACTGCGATTTATTTTAGATTTATTAGAAATTGAAGACTTCTGTTGTTGAAATTTATTTTGTAAAATATGACTATGTGATTTATTTGTGGGTGTAAATTTAGTAGTATGTCTATCATGCGTCATACTAATTGATTCTAAAAGGTCAGCCCTGTCTTTTAAAAATTGTAATAAATTATCGAGGTTTATTGGTGTATTTTGTTTATCTTGAGTCAAAAAATTTCCTTTATAATTCTCCCACTCTCGCTCCGTTGTTGAATCTAGTTTTGTAGATATTAAATAAATAATGATTGTGTCCCAGATGGGTTCACCTAAGGATTTTAACGCGCGTACATTTTTTATAATCGTGTCGACTAGCTTCCTTATATGAATAGACGATTCTTTTTGTAATGCAACAATGGAAAACAATGACTTTATATGATTATGTACTAATAAACGATTATTATTGTATCTGTTTACCAATAAGTCCCAGGCAATTAAATAATTCTCCGATGTAAAATCTAGTGACTTAATGATCATCAATGCATTACCTGTTAAAGAAGACTTTAGATAGTGGAATTTTTGAACATTGTCTATATCTGATGAGTTATGTATTAATGATATGTAGGTGTCACGGAACTCCAGCCACTGGTCATATGTGCCGTCAAAAGATGGAAGTGTTATTGTAGGTAATTTTACCACACCCGTGCGCGTATATGTATTTTTATTTACTTCCTTATCCCTTGCGTTTAGAATACACTTTGCTTTAGCAACAGCCGCATAAAATACATTTTCAAAAATAGATCTTTCGTTTAATTCTTTTTCATACTCTTGCGTGTTGAGTTCTATTTCTTCTTGTATTTCTGTAAATGTTGCCAATAACGATTCGGCTTTTTCTAATCGTGAACTAAGCTCCAGGTACATAAAATCATCTATATTTTTTAGTTCTAAAGATTCTAAATACTTATTAAATAATGTGAATCTTCCTCGTACATTTCCCCTTTTTTTAATTAGTTCCCTAAGTACCTCCACGTCCTCACTTTCAGAAGACCCTGGGTGAACAGTAATCTGTCTTTTAGACATTTGAAATAAATATTCTATTATCTTATTATATCAACTAGAAGCAATTATAATTTCATAAAATTTTTGGATAGGAAAACAAAGGATGACTGACCTGACTAAATCCTTTATCCGTTTTTTTTTCAATATTCTTTATTCTTCTTTCTTGATCCGGCTTCGATAGGCCAAATTATGTTGATGCGAAATAATTGTTATTGGTTTGTTTAATATATATATTGACATAAATTTATATATTTTACATTTAACATGCGTGTTGTAAGTAATATACCAAAGATGCGAATGACAATGTGCTTTGGTTGAACTGTCAGCGATACGCGCAGGAAGTTGCGTTCGGAAACGCGTTAACAACAGTATTTATGGCCAGACTAAGTATATCATTTATTTTTTTAATCAAAAGATTAAAAAGTAACAAACATTATAATGCAAGCTATTATAAATATGATTTTTATTCAATGAAATTGTGTATTACAAAAGTTCCTGTTAACAAACATTCATGAAGTAAAAAAACTTTCAACTGAATACAAACGATGCAGAATCCTTCCTAATGAACTAATTAAGCGCATTCACAAGGACTGTTAGGCCGTCTCTTTCGCTCTCATTAATTCATGAATAGACAGACAGAGGTAGGCGATTTCTAAAGCCTCTGATATATGAATAGCATTTGCAAGGGAAATGTATGATTGATTTAGCAAGAGATAACGGTTTCTTTCAATTAGAGTAGTGTCGTTATCATAGGTTGAGCGTTTTTGGGACTGCATGGAGTTTGGATGGCTGGCAAGGCGTCGTGCTCGTGAATGGGTGCTACTTGTGGCTGGTCGAAATTGAGTTTATCCCAGTGTAACCCAAAAAGCCCCAAACACATGTATACGGGTTGTTCTCACTATAATGTAAATGTGAGCTATTTCACAAGGTTTGTCATGTCAAAGGTTTTTTTATGTAGGTTTATATGGTTTACAACCTTACTGTAGAACATACTTGGCAATTTAAAGAAGTGACGGAGAGTTTGGTATTTCGTCTTGTCCGCACTATGTCCTTGAAATGGTAACTGATAATAAATGTACCTTGAGTCCATTTTTTTAAATAATTCTTCTACGATTCAATAAGAGAGACTATGAGTTTATGTTACTAAGAACAAAGCGATTTTTATTATATTATTATTATTCCGTTGCGCTTTCTATGTGTTATAAAGTGACAAGTGATGTACCAAGACCTATGGACCTTAGATAATAGATAGAGCTAACGATGTTTTTGACTTTGATGTCTGTGGTTTCGACTGGTCGATTCTACCATTTGAATGAAATGCACATTCATTCCTCCACAGTTACGTCTATAGTACTTGTCATAGATATTATTTTTACGTTTTGTTTATGCCTGTGTGCCTGTGTGTGTAAAATCAGTGATGTGGTTGACAGACCAGCTAATGTACTGAGCAACGCCTAATTAACGCTGCTCACTATAATATAAGGTTTTATATTAATTAATCTTCGTTTTAAGATGTGTGTGAATGTGTTAATAAATTTTTCTTTTATTGTTAATTTAGTTAGTTTTGTGGTCAAGTTAGAAGGTCTGAAATCGATGTTATGTTTGTTGTTGGTGTGCCTTATTAAATAAATAAATAATATATAGTGAAAATCCTAATAAAATAATACCAAATTAAATTTAAATTTAGCTTTCGAGAAAAATGACAAACATCCGGGTAGAACCCACGACGTTAACATAGTTTTTGTTCCACTATGCACTAGAACCAGTAGTAAAAATTCAATATAAAATCGTATAGGACGAGATTTGAATGCGAGTATGAAACGAATTGAATTCCGATTTAAAGAAACTGCTTGCTTTGCTGAAATACTGGCCCGGGGTTCTCAGCAAGTTTTCATATTAAAGATCTGTTTTCAAATAGAAGCTAGACAATTTCCAAACATATTTTGAATCGGGAATTGTTTTCAACAGTTTTTTTATAAAGTTGAACATGCGCTCGTTCCAAACACGAGTTGGATATATTAAGTTAACCCATCGGTAAAACTGACCAACCGAGTAGTATTCAGATATCGATCAAAAGGCGGTGTTTAAAGCGTAAAAAAACGATCATCCGATCCTACATAGGGTTTTATCGAAGAACGGTTTCGTGACCGGCTCACAAACGATCTCGTTCAACTTTTCATTCAATTTCCTTCGCTCAGTTTTTATTTATGATCAAATTTCATCAATTTTCATGTCTTTGCTTCGTGGTGAATCGGTAATATTCTATATAAAGTAGACTAGATTAATTTAATTTATTTTTTATATACATTAACTTATATGGCTATATTAATTGTCAGTGATCACTTGTACGCCAATAATTTTCTTATATCGTAGTTACGAGGGTTCCAAAATAAACCGGTCTAAGACTGAGATCATTTTTTAAGCGAGGTTTTTCACAAGACCTCACTTAAAGCCCAGCATTTAGAGCGATTCGTTCCCAAGTTTTTTTAATACTTTAAGTCCACATTATAATAGGAATTGCTGATCGATTTATCCTTTAGTTTTTGTATTTACTAAGACGTACACTTTGAAGGTAATTTTGAAGTTTATGGACAATGCATAAATTCATTCATTATTATGTTATAAGGCTTGAAAATAGAAGATTTAAAACTTGCAGATGCTACAATTGAGTGAAAACCTTTGTGGAACCAACTGCCAGCGCAGGTATTTCCGAACGGCTACCACTTGGGGGCAAGAAAAGAGCATTCCTCTCCCTTGTAGGCCGGCAACTCACTAGTAACCGTTCTGGCGTTGCAGGTGTCCATGGGCAGCGGTTAGCACATCACTCGAAGTGGGATGTATGACCAAAATAACATGTTTTTTAGTAGTTTTCCTAAGATATGGTGTCGTATTAACGGTAGATTTCATTTATATTCAATGTTAGTTCAATCCGCCCCTAGGTGCACACTGCAATTCTTAAGTGTAAAGTTTACAAACATTTAGTATAGAACAATACGACCGTCGGGATTCCACGTTGCATTCAAGCAAAAGCGTAGCGCACGCTTGCTAAGAATATAACGTAGTTTAGTTATTTAGAAAAGCTTGCAGCGTCAGTGATAGCGGTGAAGCTTTTGACTTATTTTTTTAATGATATAACATTTGACAGCCCTTGCATTTATAAAGTGGTATCGATTCTTTTTGTATGAGATGAGCCGATTTTTTTTATTATTATGACTTAAAAACAAAACAGGACCATATCAGAAGTAACATATGTTGTTTGTTGCCATGGTTACTGTTATATCTAACCTTAGGGCATCTACAGTACCGCGCTAAGTTTTGTTAACATAGTTTAAGAATATTTTTAACCATGAAACCATTACGGTACTAGAACATTATACATATATAAGCATTTTTGAACAAGTAGTAACTTTTTTATGATTTTGTAAAACCCATACCGGATTATCGATTAAATCTAGCGTTTGATTACCCGCTAACACTGACACTACAAGTTGAAACTTGTCCATTCTTTGAATGCTCAAGAGAACGCTTATGTATTAAGATTTCAGCTGAATATGGAAACTATGTGTTAACTTTCTAACATTATAAACACTTGTTGAAGTTGAGAAATAATAAAATATGTTCAACAATCTAATTAATGAAATATTCTAAAAGCGAGGTTGCGTTGTACCTACATAGTTTTGACACTTATTAGGCCAATATTTAAAAAAAAATGAATTATGTGGTAAGTTAAAGAAAATATTAACTTTCATATTATCAAATCAAAGTCTTATTGTGAAGGAGGAAAACCTCCATTTAAATGTTCATAATGAATTGTATCTTAAATTAGGGTCGATTTCGCTCCTGTGTAGTGGGAAAAACTTGCAAAGACTAAGGTGAGGTAAGGTAAGGTAAGAGCCGATAGAGCCACGTTGCTTATATACAAGAAAAATCCTGGCATACATTGCTGGCATGATCACCTTAATTAATGGTTTTCTTGACTCTGCACCAGAATATGGTATTCTTTTTACATTTTTGGTTAGAAATGTTAGTGTAAGAATATAAGCAGTTGTTAGATGTAGGTAACTTAAGAACAATTGAAGTATAATGAGAAAGTCAAGTAGTTAATTTCTCTCAACATGTAAGTGTTGTCTAGTACCTGATAAACACAATGAAACCAAAGCATCTTAGAACTTAAGTCCTGTAAGCACACTTTAGCAACTTTAGTTTTAATGACCACTTAACACACTTACCAAGATTGTTCTAAATTGGTCATATACCGTTTTAACTAAATCGATTTAATATTAGGGATGTATTTAAGATAACCATTTTATCATAGGCCGGCAAAGCACTCACGAGCTCCCAGCCACGTGTTTATGGGCGGCGACTTCACGCCTCTAGCTCGTTTTGCTAGTTTCGATTTAAACAAAATATTATTCTTCAATTTATGAATTAACTATGGATGTAGTTACTTTTAATACGTTTAATTAAAATAAAGTATTAAAGGCGATTCTAAACATACCACTACTCTTTATATGCAAATTTTTAAGGTTATAAATATTTTTTGCACATATATAGAAACTTATTTTGTATTGAGATCTGCATACATATACAATGTGTAGTTAGAGAAACAATAACCAGAGTAATTAATGAAGCATCAAACGCAAATCAAAGCTTTAGGCAAAGCACTTTATTCATAATAGTACCATTAGTGGTACGGAGTCTGTAAACAATGCCTATTTGTACCAACTTCTGTCCCTTTACACAATATGACTCTTACTTCATGCTGCACAGAGTAAGATAATTATAGATCTTTTATTTTAGAATTATAGAAGAAGAGAGTGCCACGAGTACAGAAATGACTGGTATATATACTAAACGTATTTTGTATTCTATTTGAATTAGTTATTTTGTATTAATGAATAGCGACAAAATAAAAAGCAGCAATGCAATAACGAGCCACGTGAGTGTCTATGGGCAGCGATTTCACCTTTATGGTGGGCCTCCTGCTCGTTTGCCCCCTATTCTATAAAAAAAAAATTCCCAGTATAAAGTTGTATGACAGAAATATATTTACAATGGTTCATTAATCCTGGATTATTATTACAACTAATTTATATTATATTTTTACTGTCTTATTATAAGTATAGATACAATGTGTTTGGACTAGTATGTTTTTTTATTAAATTCTTGGACTGAAAATAAACCAATATATAAGTAGGTATTTTACCGGATTAAAACGTTAATGTGCAACGATATTTAATAACTCGTAATTGCAAATATTTTACAGTCATAGTAAAGGTATTACCAAGTTGAACAACATACGATTTTTTTAAAATTAAATAAATAATTCGCTATTATGGACTTCATCGCCATGGAGGTAGATGAAACAGGTTTCAAAGCCTTCTTCGGTCAGAAATGGAGTGTAAAGTAGATTTTAGTCTTGTAAGCAAGTAAGATAACTATAGGCTACATCGATTTGTCCAAATATACTTTTAAAAATACAGTATCCATTGTAAAGATATGTAAAATTTTCATCACATTACTCTGTGATAGTCATTCATTTTGAGTCTTTGCGAATATCATTACTGTTCAAACACAAGACCACAGTGCAAAAGCAAATGAAAGTATTTTTTTTATAGAAGAGGGGGCAAACGAGCATTAAGCCCACCATAAAGGTGAAGTCGCCGCCCATGGACACTCATGAGGCTGGGAGCTCATGAGTGCGTTGCCGGCCTTTTAGGGATTTGTACGCTTTTTTCTTGAAGGAACCTAAATCGTAGTGGTCTAGGTTAAGAGGATATTATGAACACTGAATATTAAAAAATAGAATCCTCTAACGCTTTTTTTCTGCATATTCTTTGTATTTAGTTAAACCACATCTGATTCTAATAAATATTTCTTGAAGCATAAAAAACCACCAAAAGTCTGTATTGATATTAAATAGACAACTAAGATGAGTACTTTTATATCGAGAATTGTATTGAAAACCATTTTTCTAAATATTACAAAATTGCACTTCATTTTAGTAGTCGCAGTGTAATATCAACGGGGTTTATCAAGGGAGCGAAGAGATGAGACAATGGGATGTTGTTCGTTACGATAAACACTATCTGATATATTTGGTTGCTTCCGTCATATTCATTACGGTTTATTTATATATACGTGAATAGGTAGATAATTAAAATAAGTCCATAATTGGAATTCTTAAATAAGCAACCAATAAGACACACACATCCCACGGACATTCAATTATTAATTTAATGAAAGTGAAATGGGATCAGAAGCCATAATGGCTTAAATATGTCATAGAATTTGTTCTAGATCTTATAATATATATACTTAAATAACGTATGCAAACAACGCCAACCCATGCAGACCTATCATCAGAGAAGCCAATATTATTAGATGTTCTGGAAGTAAAGCGACAGGCATCAGAGATGAATGGAGAATCATATCTGCCGGACATGCTGACCTTAGAACTATATCAGTTTGATTAGCACCCATAACACATAACATATAAATTGCTTAGGAGCTAACCGAGCTAACGGACAGCAAATAAGACGTCGCAAGTGGAACTGGATTGGCCACACTCTCGGGAGAGATATAAAGTATATTCCCAAGTAGGCGCTTAACTGGAATCCTCAAGGGAAGCTTTACCGTCCCAAAACCGGCGATGTAATGTTGCAGATCAGGTGAAGGGAGCCGGTAAGAATTGGAGCGAGGTTAAGCGCAAAGCATTAAATAGACCGCGATGAAGAATTCCTGTAGATGTCCTCTGCCCCACTCAGGTCATTAGTCACGTAAGTCGAGTTGGAGCTAACCAACCATATGTGAAATAATTTTTATCGTATTTTGTGATGTATAGTTATTTCGGAGTTTATATTGATATAGTTATGCAAATTGTTTATTAATCGAACTATAAAGTTTTGTTAATATTCAGATTTTCCTATCAAGTACCAAGTAACTTCCCAACTGTCAGATACGTTGCGGTAACTTGTGACGTAAAATCGATAAACTAAACGAGACGAACAGCTAATATTGATGTTTTTCAATTTATAACGGCTTAGTACTAGTAACTTTGTAATCTATGGGATGTCTGGTTATAGTTTTTTTTAATCTCTTGATTATGTTATAGATGTTTGGACACCAAAAATATTTTACGTGTTTAAATGCATCGGGTGTGTTTAAATTTTATTATAACATAGATTCAGTCCAAATGCTATGTAAATAAAAAAAACAAATCAAGCACATCTTTGTTCATACATTACATGTATGAAGAGTCGATAGAAACACAGTACACTGAAATGGTTCTAGAAAAAATACTATTAGCTCTGCAATACGCGTAAAACTCATCCTTAAAATAAAAGATAATACTCAACCGGAAGTAAAGTTCCGTTCCGTTGAAATAATTCAGTAAATAGTGTTGAACATGAGTCGAAAAACTGTGGAAATGGATAAAATCTTATTACTATGGTAGAATTGGTAGAATTTTTATTAGCTGGTCCTGGCCTGGATGACCTACATTTTAGATGGAATAATATGCATAAATCGCTGGTAAAGCAATTCCTAACCGTCAAATCTAGCTATGGTTCTACATCGATATAAACCTTTACAAATTCAGAAAGAAAACTTACTTACTTGCATTTAAATACTGATAAAATGAACGTGATTCAGTTTTAAAGACCGCCAACGCATTATCCATATAGGCGGGCAACATGGTGAACCTTTAACCTTTCTTGGTTTATAACAAATTATTGATATAAACGATTAGCCTTGTGAGATGAGGTTGTAATTCGCTTCGACACTGATTGATTTTCCATTTTCATTGTATGAAGTACCTTACTAGATGGACCTTCTATTGAGTAAACTGATTTAAAAACTTTTTTAAAAATTAGTTTATGTTATTTTAATAGTATTAAATAATTGAAGTATCTCTCAGGCGTTATCTATATTCAACGCGTATAAATATAATTTATAAAGATGTTTAGTAAAGTCCAATCCAACGATTGCTTAAGCTTTTGCGAAAGCTTATATTTTAAAAGCCCATCTAGTTCTTGAATAGAAACAGTAATCCATAAACAGCGCTACATCAGAAATCTGCATAATACCGCGGCGGATCGTAATTTTCGATAAATAGGCTTCGTTCACAGAATTTAATGCGAAATTAATATTTGAATAATCCCCGTGTGATGTTGAATTACGGATTCTGGTATTATTTTGATATTACGTTAACTAAAGATCACAGAGACGTATATGAGCTTATTTTTGGATCTGTGTGTATTGAAATATCAAAAACCTACAAGGTATCAAGAAAAAAATATTTTATTCAGTTTATTACTACCAAGTTTTGAGTATGTTATAGTTATTCCGTAATAAAAACTTATAACGGCATAATTATTGTTGCGAAGAAAAAATAGTAGAACCTACTTATATGTTACTACTACTACTTATATGTAAGTAAAGGTTAGTAGTCAGTGTTTTTTCAAAGAAAAGGGGGCAAACGAGCGAGAATAAAATGGATTTAGCCGTTTCGAATCTTCTGTTCAATTATTCTAATTTGCTAGTTTTCATAAAATTTTCTGTTATGTACTGTGGTAGTTCTGCTAGATGGTGTGATTGATGATAGTTTTGAGTTCCTTCCTATAATCCGCTATTTTACTATTATATTTTAGAAGAAGTTCCTGCTTTCTATAATCCATGTGCTGCCAGGTGTCTAGTCTACGAACAATGTAAGCCAAGTTATAGTCAATGTGGAGTAGATTTCATTAGTTTCAATTAGTTTTTTTGATTAATATATAATGAATAATGTTGTATAACGTTATAATAAAAAGATAACAGGAAAACTTGAATTAAACTCGTGAAGCGATACTTTCTTCAAATACTTTAACCAATTTATAAATGACAGTTTTAAAGTATCGTCATAAAATATCCGCGTTATCCGAGGAATTGTAGTCGCAAGATTAATTTTGTCGCGTTTTGCCTTTCAAATGCTGGGAATTGTGCGCTTGTGTTGTTCGGAATATCAATTTCATACTTTCTATACAGTTATGCTTTTATAAGGTAATACATTTTTTAATCGAATTACTTATTGCAAACCATAAAACAAAAGATTATTAAGATGCAGGATGCAAAAACCAAGACCCAAGACGCAAAAAACATAACGCAAGATGCAGGGAACAAGCTCTCTTCAAGTCTCTCTTGCTTTGTTTCTATAAATAGTAATAGTTTTACAATAAAAGTGTATAAATAACCCAAGAAAAAAAAAACATAAAAAAATATACTTTATATGAATTATCCTACAAATGTAACTACTATGATTTACTGTAAGAAAAAAATATACTCATCACCTTTTACAGAGATCGAAACTGGGGGGTTGTTCGGCAGCCTGGTTCACAATAACCATTCCGCCCACGAGTCCAAGTTACATGAGTTCTTATTACGTATAGGAACATATCAAAGCCTTTAAAACGTACGTCCAGGCTTCACATACTTAAAATGAATTAAAATCTGTTAAAACCACTTTAAATATATGAAATGATCGCACTAATTCAAACTTCAACAGACTATTAGCAAATTGCGACTGTTTGTGAATTGTGAGAACCTCAGGGAAAACTCAAGTTGTCGTTGAGTTGCGACAATTTATACCAATTCAAATGGATAAGTAAATTGTAACTGGCATTTTTGGAACTGCACTGGTGTTAAATGTATGAACGGAATACTCTGACTTATATGGTAAGAGATGGTTATGATATTTTTATTGGTATATTATATTGGTAGTAGAACGCTGTTTCTTATATTCTACCTTACATTGTATATTTTTATAAATTTTCGTAATGTAACGATTTCACATTTATAAAATGTATCGAATCGCTTAAAAACCTTCAACATCCAATAATAAAGTTGTATCGGCGAAAACTTTTTATTAAGTTTTGAAAGTTCAAATCCGCTATACCGCTTCTTGAAAGATATTTGTTTTTTTAATCTTTGCAAACCTTTTTTGTGTCCCATAATCGTAGTTAAATATAAATACTAGTATTCGTCAAATGAAATTTGTATGTTTTTTAAGGCAAACGCACGAGGCACAAAAGAAAGGTAAAATAAATTAAAGAAGAATCGAAGGTCCTGGAGTGTGTCAGAAATAGATCAGCTGTACAGTTGAATTATTGAATAGCCAATGTCTTTTGTAATTTGAATTTAACATGTAGCAGAGAGCAGCTTTCGAGTTTCTTATATTAGAGATATTGCTTTCAAAACCGGGGGTAATGTAAAATTGTCGTTGTAAATATCGCTTTGAATGAATATACCTTACCATAGACACTCACATGGCCGCTGCAGATATAAACTATTTGTAATAATATATTTAACATAGTTTTATAGAAGTCAAGTGTAATATAGAGATAATTAATGAAGCAAGATTGACCACGCAACTCAATGAACTTATGAGAAGAATCAATATTTAATGAGTACTAGTTTCTCTGTTTTTTGATATTGAAAAATATATTTCTATAGAATCGTATCAGCGATCACTTGTGTTAGCCAATAAAGTGCATAGAGTTATTATATATATACCTTAGTATTTACACCTTACACCAATCAAATTAGGCCCAAATTGATAAAAGATATCTCGAAGTCAACACTATGGGTTTAACTTTTATCTTAAAGCTAAGAGGGTTCTAATGAATGAAGAAAAACATTCGGCATACAGACGATAAAACGTTAAAGAAAGCGATTTGAAACTTGCTCTTAAGCTTGACTACAGTAAGTTAGATTTGTTATTTAAGCCAAACCGAGTTTCTTGCCTGCTTCTTAACAGCTGGGTCGCGTACGAACAGGCATAGAATCATTTACATTTAAGACGTTGCACAATGGTCCTATGTACCTTACTGAATAAAGAGATTTTGACTTTGACTTGAATTTTATTTGTTAAGTATAAAGTTAAATTGAATTTTCAGCAGAGAATAAACCTTTTTTTTTTATTATTGATCGCTTTTGTTTAAATTAATATTCATTTTTATTTAAATTTATTATTGTATAAAGTTTCATGTTTTCAATCTGAGTTTTTATAAAAATTGAAATGGGAATATTGTATAGAAAAATTGAAATATTTAGCTTTTACAAACACTGCCTGTATTGGACAGCTGCAACAGAATAATTGGAACAGTTGCGATAGTTTAACTTAAAGTCAACGTCAAAATAACTTTATTCATTAAGGTACATAGGACCATTTTAAATCGTCTCAAATCTAAGTGATTCTACGCCTGTTCGTACGCGACCAAGCTAGAACGATGCAAGCTAGAAAAAGTTTAAAAATATGTCATGACATTAGAAAATGGTAGATTACAAAGTTTTATCAGCGACTTTGATTATCATATAAAAAATATAATTAATGAAAAACTGCGTCCACTTTTTTAAAGTTTTGAGTTTTATTAACATACATTTTTAGCGAAGGCTGTTGATTGTTAATTGTATGGTTATTTGGGGCTTCTTTTTTTATTTACAAAGGTAAGTAAAAAGTAATGACGCCATCCAAACTAGTATAAAAGACTACTCATGAGAGCAGACTTCTAAACTTTTTAGATTGGCTCATATAAAATATGTCACTGTCCGACTGTTGAGCTCTAATCTGTGGCCACTGATTCAACATTTCACGTCCAAATGCCATTGAATTTGTGATGAGTTCAAAGTTTCATGTGCTATTTGTAAATATTGTAAGCCATTTAAATATTAGTATAAATCATTTTAATATAAGTTTGCTCGATGATTACAATTGATAAGCTGGAAGGAAAAAATAGGTTTAATCGTGAATCTCTAGGGCGAGACATTTACTGTATAAGTGGGGTTTTAGTCAGTATACCATGTCTCGCATACCCTTACAAAATATTCAAATTAGAAAAATTCCGGCCACTTATTTGAATACAATTTATTATTCATAACATTTTTATAAGAAATGTGAGATTATTTGTACACTTTATTTGAATTAATTATGCAAATGTATTTTCGTTGAATTTTTATAAATATGTGAATTCTAGTGATTGATTACTTAATATCATCGTTAGCCATTCAACTGGTCCAATCTTGTACATAGGCAAAAAGCAAAGAAACAACTATGTCATGTATAATGTTCGATATTGTCTCATTTTATTATTAAGCTGTGACGGTTTAGTAACACGACATCTTTCAACCATAAAAAGGCCGCCATAAATCTTATCAATTTATAAATACTGCAGACATTTTTAAAGTGATTTAAAAAGCAATCTGAGAGCTCTCAGGACGTGTAATCAGAAACCTTGTAAATATTTGATTTACAGCTAAATGACGTCCCGTCTACCGCAGTATTAAGTTAATATTTCAGAAATGTTGATATCAGATTTTTTTTATAATGAGTTATAGTTTTATGTATATTATACTAGCTGACCCGCCAAACGTTGTTTTGTCATACAAATTAATTCTAGTGTAGAAAAACAATAACTTGCTGGGATTTAATGACGATTGATCAGTTATCGATCGGGAAAATTAATATACAAAAACAAAGGAGTTGCTGATAAAAAAGTAAAAATTTGGGGTTGTATGTATTCAATTTTTTAAACTAGTGTTTGTATTCAAATAAAAACTCACTCAGGGGTATAAATTGATGTTGGCTGATTCTCTACATAATACGTATATAAAATTTGGTAAAAAATCAGTCAAGCGGTTTCGGAGGAGTGCGGTAACTAACGCTGTGACAGGGAAGTTTTAAAAATAAGATAGTAATCGAAATAGTGACGCGATCTGTCTTAGATTTAGTATGCATCCGTTTCAATGATCATCCTCAGCTTTCAGCCGCTTCAGGAGATTCAGCCTCTCAACTCATGGAAATTTAGTAAAAACGCCGGTTTTCATACAATAGCCAATGGCCATCACTGGTCTAATATACTTTTATAATGTACATACGAGTATACTTTTGTGAAAGATATTTGTCGAGTTTAATTGTAAAACATGTTAAAAGTCCTTTGCATTAACAAAAAAATAGCTTTCTGCCCATGTTTTATGTTTAGTATAATCGTTTGATATTAATAATCATTTTAATAAAAATGAAAACTTGAATAAATATCACATGGGAAGAAAAACTTCGGTGATATTAAAATCACATCCATTTCTTAGCCCTTTGTTAATTTGAAACGAGAAATAATAAAACATATTGAACTTTTAGCTAAAATATACGTTGATATCTCAATTTTTGCTAATACAAGTTTGAATAATAAAACGCAACATTATCCTTCATCATTAAAACCTTCAAAAGCCCGCAAAACTTTCGATACGTAATTCATGAAATCATTTAAAACTTTCCGTCTAACTTAAATCGACTTGCCTTGTACCACGTAGCAAACTTCTATTGCTCTCCTAAAGTTTCCTATGACCTAAAATGACTCTTATTCCATTGAATATAAGGTTGGTATTATTTTGTATTGTATTTTGTTAAAACTAAATTATTGTGTGTACCATGTTCTGTTCTGGCCGGGTTTAGGGAGTAATGATTTGTAAAACCACTGTGCATTAGTAAAATTTACTATACTCGTTTAAATAGATTTAATAATCTATTATTATCGGTATATATAAAAATAAAATTTTGATTATATGAATGAGACTTGACTTAAGATGCTATGATAGTGCGGTTATACAGCGTCCTGTACAGTAATTATCAATTGTGCTCACCAACAGTACGTCGCCAGGTCTATTTGTGATAGCCCCACTTGAGAATTCCAGTCAAGCGCTTGCTTGGGAATATGCTGGTTCACTTGAGTGGAGTGGTAGTTAAAATGTTGTTAAAGTATTTTTTCTACAATTAACCTTTAAAACTTTTATAAAAGTTATTATTAAGTATGAAGTTGTATAAAGAAGTACAAAGGTTCAAAGTCCTAAGAAGTTCAAAGAAGAACTTTTTTTAATTTTATTATATAAGTAATAATAGTTTGCGATAGAATATTAATATTACTTCTGTACATTTCTTCCTTCTTACATTCAATTTTCATTTCTTTCACGAGAGATACGATCGTAGACCAACTGTAGCAAAAATCGTAGAGCAACCGTAGCAAATCTCGTAGACCCGTAGATCCTCTACGAACTGTACGCCAGTGGCGCGCTAACCGTGGTATAGGATGGTTGTGTTTCCAACGACCTCTGTTCGCGGGAAAAGTGTTATCTCGATCGTATCATAGTGTGCATTTGGAATTAATGTTATAGCTTAATTATTTTGGGTGAGTTATTTTTAATAAAACTGAGATTTACGTATTTTCATATATTATAATGTTCAAAATGATTTATTGCGTGTAATAGTGGGTGCCAAAATGCATAATTATTTGATACTTTATTATAAAGAGAGTAATAATCCATTTTATCCGTTGAATATACATAACTTTATAGTCTTTTTTTTAATATTTTAACTCAAATACCACAGTACTACAATATATGTGTATATTTGTATATGTTTAACGCTTTCTTAAATGTATATTCTATTTTTAACTAAAATCTCTCTTATGTTTTTCCTATCTATATATATATATATATATATATATATATATATATATTATTTATATATTAATTATAAAACAGGTTTTTTTATCTATACAACACTGTAAATTTCGTTCGGTGCGTATTTAAGCTTGATTCAAAATCTGTTAATTCTAGGATTGTCTTTTAATGACTAGCATCAAGACAAAGTCAGCTGATTGTATAATTGTGCTGACGACTTTACGAATTGGTAGAACATGGTTCTACAGGAAATGCTGAACTTGGTCTTTAGAAATAGGTTTAAATACAATAATAGATTTGATAGATTTCTGATTGGATCTGAAGATGTTATATGTGTATTATTATAACAATCGTAAAGCAAGCTCCAAATTTTCTTTAATAGGATCATTGCCAAAAAAACAACTAGCTAATGGACAGGTGTACAGATATTTAAATATGTTTTAAATATGTTTACATATATTTATTCAAGTGGCTATGACTTGTGTAAGTACATACAAATTATTAAAAACTGTGTATGTATGTGGGATGCACATATTTTAAACATGACAATAAGTCTACTGTTGCGTTCGTAAACATCCCCGATGCGGTACAGAAGCAGCCCAGAACAACAGCCAAGAACTAGCGCCATAGAAGGCAAAACATAAAAATGTTCACTATAAACCATGTTACCCCTAACACCAGGAGGCTATTTCTAGTGCCATACTTTAAGGGAAATAATAATTGTTTAGGAGGGGAGTGGGAGGCTGTATTTCTTAAATTTTGGACTTCTTCTTCGAACTTCGAACTGAACTGACTTCTTCAATTTTCTTTTGTTGATTTCTTAATTTATTTTATAATTATGACAGTCCTACGCCTTCAGCCAATTATAATACTGGTTTGAAATGAGAATGATTGGGAATATATTTGAAACGATTTTCTTTACTTGGAAATGAATTATACTTTTTCTTTTAAAACACTCAATACAGGATTTAACTAAGTTAAACGATTGTAGCATTTCCACAATTTCAAAGAAAAATACTTCTTTGATGTGTTTCGCATTGATATTTGTATAAAACTATTGACTATGCTTTCACAAGACTACAGAAAAATGTTCGACGATACATATCTAATGCAAATAATATTATCTCGTAAACATAGTAAATATATACACAGTAAACAAAACTTTTATATTAAGGTAAAGAAGCTTAACAAATGAGTGACCCATGAATTTTATTATCGCCAGCGCTAACTACGCTTCGTGCTTGGCATGGCATGGTCATTTGACAAACAATGATGTATCGTAGGGAGAAGATCACATGAAAGATGAAACGCGACAAAGCATGACCTTATACTGCAAAGTAGACTAATAAAACAACTGCCAGCGCAGGTATTCCCGATATTCCCGGTATTCGCTACGAGTTGGGGGCCTTAAAGAATAGATTAGTATCTCTCCCTTAAAGGCCGGCAACTCACTTGTAAGCCTGTTGGTGTTGCAGGTGTCCATGGGCGGCGGGTAGCATTTCAGTCGAAGTGACCCGCCTGCTCGTTTGCCTACTCTTACATGAAAAAAGTCTTCAAGTTAAAACCTCGGTTTGTAGGTTCTCCATCATCTATACTAATATGCGTGGTATTAATACCTGAGGCACTACAGATGCTCGAAAGAGGGAGAACTTAAAAAATGGCACCTTAAAATATTGTTACAATACTGTGTCACGAAATATGACAATTTTAATAAGGAAACATCTAATATAAATGGCCATACTGGTCTTTTGTCTCCATTAATTTAATACTCGTCTAGCACTAGTTACCATAGCAACCAATTGTATTATCACAAAACAATGAACGACATTACTGACGGTAATGTATTTCTGTCAAATTTCTGACAAGGGTTTGATAATGTACATTGTAAATACCTGTCATCTGTTATGGGTATATAACAGGAGAAGCGAAACACATTTCAAGTTTATTTTTAAAATAAAATCATTTAACTTTTATGAAATACTGTTTTGCCAGTATTAGCCTAACCCGGTTAAATCTTTAGTGGGACGTGGGTATAATTTTTCTTGTCTTTTCATAGTAGATTATATGTTTTATTATAGAAAATCGAGTGACCAGTTCCTAAAGATAATAAAACATGTTTAAAGTCTTTGTAGACTTTAAACATGACACTCCATCTGTCCAAACAAATGACAAGGGTGGACATTTTATGAAATGTCCTTTTATTATTTCACTACAACTTAGAGATAGGTTGACGTTGATTAAAGTAGGAAGAATGGATTGAAAAGAAATTTTATTGGACCGAATGTAATCGCAAAGTGAGAATTGTAATACTTTGTCAGACCGGGCATTACTGTAAATATCTGTTTGTACTGTGCACCGCGACATTTCAATCATAAGATTACTTCGTTAAAGTATATTGTTTAGTAATTGCAACTCAAGAAACATCAAATAGATATATTACCAGAGTAATACCAAAATTCTAAGACTAAGACTTGAACAGTTTATATTGACATCAAAATAAAGTAGTGACCTAGATGGGCATTTAATTGACGTCGTGTTCTTTGACCATTTTTTATACGTTACAATATTTACACTAACACTGTTGTGAAGCCTTTTTTTCTTTACTTGCTCATCTATGGAACGCTTGACCTTCCATCAAAAATACCAACTGGAGAACACTGTTAATAAAATAACTTCAACTATCAATTAACTAAAGATAAAATAAATTCAAAATAATCAAAAATATTATTATTTTTTCATTCCAATAAATGAATAAAACTTTTATTTTTTTCTGTTCACGAAGGAGTTTTTTACCAACGTAGAAAGAGATCTCATTGAAACGAGTGTTAACACACATACTTTCTTTTATTACAACTGTCCCCAAACATCTTATGTGCTAAATATATTTGAAAAAACAATAAACTTATAAGATAACACCACTAGTTTTACACATAAGACAATTAAATGGGAACTTGATATACAATATACATAATAATACAAACAAGATACAACATACATGCGAACACCATCAGGATTTAAAGGCCCGTTTTTTTAAAGGTGATTAAAATGCCTCTACGAAAGGCAAGCAGGGAGTCGGCAAAAACATAAACCGAATCATCCACATTTTCAATACTATTATAAAGATACAAACTACAAACACCTATAAACACACGTGCATACGCTTATATGCTTACATATAATGCACTTAGAAACTGCCTGGATACCCACAATACAGGAAATATCCTAATGGGGGTCTAGCGGGGTCTAAAGGTCTACCGTCCGTACTTATAAAATTATTTTTTTTCTGAAATAAAATAATTTTCTATACACCATGAAATACATATTTAATGAGGTTCAAAATCCAACGATATCGACTTGTCGTGATAATTTTAAAACCAGCTTTAATAAATCATGCTCCGTACACTCTTAGCACCAATAATTTCCCCAGGGCCAAGTGGCCGGTTTATCTTGACCCTCGATAACACACTGTTTACAAGATATTCTGTTATGATAAAATTTAATCGGCACTAGAAATATATCGTCATAGACAATCTTTATTGATGAGCTTAAGCTTTGGTACACCTTTCATGAACTTGAGGTGGCGCTTACAAACACTGTGAAGTACGCTGCGAAACGCGTGAAGTACACACAACATAGTAAAAAATCATACAAACTCAATATGGTAGTCGTAATAAAATTCTCGTCCGTCGCTATCGGTGCTAGTTTATTTATTTATTCACACTTTATTGCACTTAAACAGTAGAAGTAGATGTTTATACATAAAAGATCAAAGTGCGGCCTTATCGCTAATAAGCGATCACTTCCTAGTTTTGACTGGTCAAACTGGAATCTGTATTACGGTGATTTTTTCTAGATTGATGTAGGTGTACATGCAAACACAGCGGGCTCACTATAACGTGAATGTCATATTTAACAATGCCCACTTGCAGTCAAACTTTTTCAATTTTATTGTTTTCATATAGATATAAAGAAGTCGCGGAATTTATTATATGCGATTTATAAGGGTTTTTTATCTTTTTTATCTCTTTTATTCATATTGTATTAACGCTGTGGTAAAAAGAGGCGATTAAATTCAACGCAATACTGATAATTTATTTATGTTGAGTTCTCAGTTTCCTATTAAAAGGCGGATAAACCAATAAAAATCCACGGCTTATAATATTTCTTAAACTGAACCGCAGCTCTTTTTAAACTGTTCAGGGTGAGTGCTTTATACGTGTGAAAAGGCAATAAGTTTTGTTTTTTATAAACTTTCCTACCTAAAGATATTTTCACAATATTTATGGAGTGTTTTGAATAGGCTGTTAACAAAGTTTCGAGATAAATCTGTTTCATTTTGTTTTTGCCATTATCAAATTAATAACAGGTAACAAAAACTAGTTTTTGTTGGTATTTTACATTATTCCTTAATGGACATGTAAAAAAAGACTGTGTCTTAAATGGTCAAATATCATTATTATATCTTTTATTGTACTCCTCAAATCCATACAGCACATTAAAACAGTAAACATAATAAAGGTAAGATAAAAACAAAGCCAATATAAGGTTAAAACATAGAATATGAAAGTAATCCAGCATATATAAGACCAAATCAACAATATGACCAAGTGAGGAACATTTAATGTGAGTGTATATTAGTGTGTGTAATGGTGTTGCTGTGTGAGTGAGTGTGTGACTCATTGATCTGTTTGTTCTTAAAAGAACATCTCTTTAGACAAAATATGTCCAAAGACAGAAAGGATTATATATTCTGGCTGCGCGAAACAAGGCTGACTTTGGTCCGTAGCTCGTTCATGAGGGACTTAAAACAAGGCATGACTGCGCGCCTGATAAGCGCTTACCAGAAAGTTTATGCTTTCGAGTAGCCCGCTGCAGTCTATTCTGTCTGATAGATAGATAAGAGAAGCATATGTGATTTTGATGTTAAAGAGTGAATTATTTATTTATTACATATTTCCATCGTAATAGTGATTTAGCAAGTGTGTAACTATAATTTAAAAAAATACTGATTAAAGTATGGACTATATACAAACGTGACGATGCCTAACTGCGTTACATTAAAAAGTTATAATCAAAATTTAAGTTGTAACACACATTTCCATCTCAATTCCGGTGGTAAACAGTTTGCCATAATGAAAACGCAATTTCGCTTGAGTAATTAATGCTTCCACGGGGAAAAACCCGCATTGAATTCTTTCCCTGCTAATTAGTTCTTGTTGGTTGATGATTTACTTCATTCGGTTTCTGAGCTTTCTATTTATTTATATAAAGTTATTATAGACACCATATGTTAGTAATACATTCTTACGAGCTATGTTACTTTTAATTGTAGAAATCTATTATAATATCTAACTCTGGATTTTATTAGAGAAAAATCTATAGGTTAGTTTTCTTAAACAAGTTTTAAATTTTGAACGTAAAAAGGTAATCCATCGATCGCCTCGTACATCACGTACCCTTTAAATAACTACTTGAAAAACTAAATCAAATAGATGAAGGTGTGATAACCATATTAAATATTGAAGAAATAATCGATACATCGAAGTTCAAAACGAATCCATTCACAACACCCACACGATTAAATTGATTCCCAATCGCACTTGTACCGAATATCAATCGGGACATGATCGAAAAAAACAAGTCGCTGAAACATGTTTTGACCCAAATATGTCGGAAAGCAACGTCAACAAAGCCTTTAAATTTTTAAAATTCAATTTTTGTACAACTTGAGTACGTGAAAATTTAATGTATTCAGTATTTATTCAAAAGTAATACTAGGACTATAAGTTTAACAGGAGAATTATTGTACCAATAATACTTTTATACATTTTACATATATATTAAGGACTTGGATCACTTGGATTAAGACTAGCTGATCCCGACAAACGTTGTTTTGCCAAAAAAAATGTCTCTAAAAATAGATGTTGGCCGATTCTCAGATCTACTCAATATGCTCAGAAAATTTCATGAGAATCGGTCAACCCGTTTCGGAGGAGTAAGGGAACGAAAACTGTGACACAATAATTTTATATATTAGATAAAACATCGAAGTAAACTAATAATTCATTCTATTAAGAAAGAAAGAAAGAAAAAACTTACACAAAACAAAAAACAACAACACAATTAGTAAAAAAAATGAGTCATATATCCGTTCCGATTTTGAAATCATTTAATACTATAATCTAATAGTCTACATATATCAGCAATTCAGTAAAATAAACAAATGGAACCATAAACACAATAATAAAACCACAGGCTCTATCCGAATACGATCAGCGGCTCATGAATAAATTTGCAAGAGTTTTCCGACTGATAACGCTCTGTAATGTCTTTGGCTGACAGTCGGGTGGCTGCGATTTATGTAAAACTAGGACAAACGATAAGTTTTGTAGAAGTTTAAAAGAATGATAAATTTCAGAGAGACGATGGAATTGGAGTTTTTTATTAGAATGTATTTTATTTAAAAAATTCTACGTACAGCAAAGTGGATGTAAAAATACAATTGCATAATCAGTCGCAAATTTTCCGTAAATTTTATTCAGTTCTAACAGGTAAGATAACTTTATGTAATGCCTCATACATTTCATAAACTACGAGTATAGTAAAACCCTTTATGGAAAACATTTTTTAATATTCTTTATAAACTCTTAATTTCCTCCTTTGATCCTGTGTCGAAAGGCTCTTGGGTTGTGCTTATTTGATTCCAGTACACCTTCTCAAATAAAGCTAAGCTGGAGAAAATTCATTGCCAAACTTTTTCATCAACAAAATAATCAGATAATTTATAAAACGCATTTTCTAAAACCTAATCTTTAAATACTTTTTAAAATTTCCTTATTGACGAAATCAACAATTTGGGATTTTTATATAGAGGCGTACACATTACCCTTTAAATTAACTTCATGACGCCTAGTATTAGGAACAGCAAGCTTAACCTTATTTCTCCATTTTTGTAATTTTTTAAGCTCACAACAAGTTATCAAGATTGCATATAAATTAAATCAATACGACATACAAACGATAATAAACATGTTTTTACAATTATTAACTTTACCGGGAATAAAAACTCTCAATTGTCTTGGTGACCATCTTGTCATTGTTACTGAATTTGAATAAACTCAAATTCCTATAATAAATCGTATTTACTTTATATTTATGGTCACCCTTGGGATAACAGTAGGCGATTAGGGCGTATTGAGCTCGGTTGGTGAAAACCTTCTGAATTATTAAGTTTTTAGTTTCCTTATCATTTACTGAGTGAAAAAAATGGAATAAATGAAAGAGTGGAAATTGGCTTTTTATTTCGGTCGGAAATATTATGTATCACGTAAGCTTTTAGAGTGGTATATAAATAGGGCTATTACTCGATGTTGAGATGTCTGTACACCACAGAAGATAACAACCAGAATCAGAAATCTGCTTTCATTATATACAATCAGGGCTTTTTTATAGCTTTCAGTAAGTTTTAATATAGACAAAAAGCACACAGACAATTGTATTGACCCGTTGTGATTAAAATATATGTTATAAAACAATTAAAAAATAACTATCTTTACAGATGTGAAGATTGAAAATGTTACTTCTACGCGTTCTGCTTCTGATAGCGTTTCATCAAATCGGTGAGTAGTTTATAATACATTTATTCATTTTAAATATATCAAATGTTTGCATCGTGACTAATTTGCCTAAACTAATATAGAGGACATGGTTTCGCAACTAAACAGTGACAGAGCTAGTCATACAGTTGAAACTGAATAGATAAACGGACGGAGAAAATACTCTTTGATTGTCACCTGTATTTGTTTGAGTGGGAGTGCCATGCTGTTACTTAGAGTTTCAGCCGAATGGGCAGGCACGGCCGGTGTTGTGGCCGATCAGGTAGTTAATCGGAGCGGCGAGGCCTGCACAATGTCAGTGTGATACAGAGTGCGATAACCAAGCCGTCCGTAACTGTTCTGGCTTGTAAGACCGGTGATCGTTGACGCCACGGAGTTGCCGAACGAACGTATATGCGCTGGTCTCGTTCGGCCCACGCACCCCTGTTAGTACGTAAGGTGTAGAAGGGCGATGCCGTAGTCTTGGGTCTTCGGAGGAGTGAAAGGCTTCTTTGTTCGTACTGCTCCGCCTAGTTGTTGATCCGTTGAGGTCGCGCCGTGTGAGAGAGTGTCGCATAGATCTCGGGGAGCTTAGGTACCTCGATCATTATACCGCGACGAGAGCTCCTATATCGTTACGGAGCGCTCCCCGCTACACCCCCGCCGAGGTTCATTTGTGGGCGGGGCTTTCGTCGTATCGGAGCCCTTGCAACATGTTACACCCCACCGAGAGCTATGCGACCGTTAAAGTTTACCTCTAGGCGAAGCAGCGCATTTATTAACATTTTGCCAATTTTACTATTTCTTACAACTAGTACCTCATACATTATATAACCTTAGCTTAATTAACGCACAACTCCCTACTTTCAAGTTGGCTGGCGTTCCTTTATCAACTTAAGTCTAAGAATTATACTTATGTACTAGTTTTTCTCAGTTACTTATCTATGGACTTTATATCTTTACACAATTTATTCTATATAATACTAATTCCTATTCCTAGTCGCCGACATTCTCCCCCTCGTGCGCAGCACAGTCTTCTTTGCCCGGCGACTTCTTTGGCACCAACAGCACGATCCTCGACGTTGGTCTCCGCAGCACTCCGCCTCTTGTCTTAACATCCACGATCCGTACGCGTCCGTCGGGCCCGGGATAGGTGGTGTGGACCGTCCCTCGGGGCCAAGTGCATCGTGGAAGAGTGTGGTCGACGATAAGGACCACGTCACCTGGCTGCAACTGAGCGCTGTCTGCTCGTCCCTGCACTCGTCTTGGCAGAAGCGTGGGCAGGTATTCCTTCAGCCATCTCCTCCAAAGGTTGTCGGCTAGTCGTTGCACAGTCCTCCAATCGTTTTTGCCGACCAGCTTGGCCTCCGGGAAGCTACCGATGCGCGCCGCTCCGCTAGATCTCCCAATAAGAAAATGGTTGGGAGTTAGCGCCTCCTCTTCGTCGTTGTCGGACAGGTTGGTGATCGGTCTTGAGTTCACCATGTGTTCCGCCTCCAGCAGCAGCGTGTGCAGTACCTCTTCTTTGGGGACTCGTTCTCTCAGGGTCACGTCTAGTGCGGTTTTAATAGAGCGCACTAGGCGCTCCCAGGCGCCTCCCATATTTGGCGCACCCGGTGGTATGAATTTCCACCGCACGCCTATTCTTTCCGCTTCGACAATGACCTCCTCGTTTTGCATGTTCTGTAAGGCTTGGCGAAGCTCCATGTCGGCCTTCACGAAGTTTGTCCCGTTGTCAGAGTAAATGACCTTCGGCATCCCTCGTCGCGCCGCGAATCTCCTTAGTGCCATGATAGTCGAATCGGCACTGAGGCTAGGCACTATCTCTAGATGAACTGCTCTGGTAGTGAGGCACGTGAAGAGTGCGCCCCATCTTTTTTCTCTTCGCCTCCCGATTGTGACAAGCATAGGGCCGAAGTAGTCCACTCCGGTGCACGTGAAAGGATGCTCGCCATGACGCAATCTCTCCGCCGGTAAGTCACCTGCCGGTTGCTCCGCCGGCCTCGCCTTGAGCGCTTTGCATGTTTGACACGCTCGTTGAATGCTGCGTAACACTGATCTTAAGCCAATTAGCCAATAGCGTTGTCTTATCTCGTTCATAACGGTGGCATGATTTCCGTGGTTAAACTGACAATGATAATGCTTTACTATCAGTCTTCCAATAAGACTTCGGCCGTCCAATAAGATAGGTGAGCGATAGTCGCGACCAACGCCCGCGATCGCGTTAATTCTGCCACGAAGTCTAATCACGCCGTCCGTTAGCGCGACGTCTATTTGTTTCAACTGGCCTCCGCTCGCGATCGGTTTTCCTCGTTCTAGGCGTTCTATCTCTTGCCCGAAGCTAGCCCTCTGACTGTGTCTAATCAGCAAGTCCTCGGCGCGTCGTAGTTGCGTATCTCCAATTGGAACGTAGAAACGCTTTCTTGACGTCCGCGCTTCACCTTTTGGTACATCCTCGGATCGTTTTTCTGGCCTCCGACACAAGTCGATGAACTGTAAAACTCGTGCCGTTGATCGCCACAGTCTTGACCATGAGGAAAATCGTTCGGGAGGTGGAATGCTCTCAGCCTGTCGAATCGCGTTGACCTTCTCTGTTATCTTATCCTCTTCGGTTTTTTCCTTAGAGAAGCACCTCGCGGCAGGCCATTTGTCTTCATCTCTCTGCAGGAAATCAGGGCCGTTGAACCACCTATGCTGAGCGTTGAAACCCTCAGGTGGATCTCTGGTTGCGTCGTCTGCAGGATTTTGCGCGGTTGGCACCCAGCGCCACTCGCAAGGCTTCGATGTCTCCTCAATTTCGGCCAACCGATGCGCCACGAAGGTTTTGAAAGTTCGTGGGTCCGTCTTAATCCAAGACAGCACGACGCTAGAATCTGACCAGTATATCTTTTTGTTGACGGTTAGGTCGATTTCCTTTTCAATAGAATTGGTGAGCCTGCTTCCCAACACGGCCGCTTGTAGTTCCAGTCTAGGCATCGACGTCGGTTTCAGCGGTGTCACCCTCGCCTTAGCCGCGATAAGACGTGTTATATAGCGATTTCCTTCGCGTGATCGCCAATAAACCGCAGCTGCATACGCTGTTTCGCTAGCGTCGCAAAACGTATGCAGCTCCCCCTCGGTGGAAAATGGTGATATGCACCGCGGTAGTTTTATGTCGCGCATCTTTTCAATGCAGACGAGGTAGTTTCTCCATGCCGCGATGTCACTTGCGGCAATCTCATCATCCCATCCGACGCCACTTCGCCATAAACTCTGTATTAGCTTTTTCCCTTGTATTAGAATTGGCGCCAGCAATCCAAGCGGATCGAACGTGGACATGACCGCACCCGTGACCTCTCGCTTCGTAGGCGTTTGTACGCCAGTCGCTACTTCTTCGCGTATTTTGCGGAGCTGACTCCTGAAGCCCAGGTGGTCGTCGTGCGTCAGCCAGCGCAGCCCCAGAGTTTTCTCTTCGTCGTCGCCCAAATGCACTTCTTCACCGCCAGCTTCCACGATTTCGTTCTTATTCGAAGCCCAGCCTCGTAGCTCGAAGCGCGCCGCTTTATGGATTATGTCGACTTGTTTCATTATTCGTTTACAGTCGTCGACACTATGAAAGCTCTGTAGATAATCGTCCATGTAGTGGTTGCGTTCGACGGCTCGGGCGGCCTCCGGGTACTTGCTGACGTAGTCTCTCGCGTTTTTGTTTTTTATGAAGATCGCCGTGCAGGGTGACGATGCAGCTCCAAATACGACCGAAGTCATTCGGTACTCCTTCACGATCGCTTCTCCGTTGTTTCTCCACAGGAACCTGAGACTGTCTCTGTCTTCTTCCGCTATCCGGACTTGCAAAAACATCTCCTTGATGTCAGCAGCCACCGCTACGGGGCCTTGCCGAAAACGCACCAACACACCGAACAGCGACTGCAGCAAATCTGGTCCAGATAGCAAGACGTCGTTGAGGCTGACCCCGCCGTACTTGGCTGCGGCGTCGAACACGATTCTTAGCTTTTTCTTCACAGGGTGCACTACTGGAAAGTGCGGTAGGTACCATGTTCTAGCTGAGTTGCGGTCGGCTGGCGCTTCTTCGGCGTATCCGCTTCTTAACAGGTTCTCAATCTGCGCTTGGTACTGTTTCCTTAAGTCAGAGTCCTTTTGCAGCTTTTTCTCCGTTCCTCGGAACCTGTTTAGAGCTGAAGCGTAGTTATTCGGGAGTCGCAAGTCTTCATGTTTCCACAGCAACCCAACTTTGAATCGGCCGTCTTCCATGCGCTGGCTAGTATTCTCTAGCACGCGAAGCGCTCGTTGCTCCACGTCGGTTGAAGGCTTCTTCGGCTGAATCCCCAGTGACTCGATTGAGAAGTGTTCTTTTATAATTTTGTCTATTTGATCTTCTACGACGCAGGTGTGCGCACATACGTTTACGTAGTTCACCGTCGATGAAGAACCGCTGTCCGCGCCATGCAAGACCCATCCGAGCTTCGTTCGCGATGCTACTGGCTGCCCTTGTTTACCTTTTCTTAGCTGCAGTGTGACAATATATTCCCAGTTGTCCTGCCCAATGAGTAGCTTCGGCGATTCACCTTCGTAGCACACATCCTGAAGGATGCTACGTAAATGGTTGTATCTCTTTAAGCGTTTCTTATCGATGTATTGAGGAGCCAGTTTAAGTGCCTTTATGGTTCTAGCTCCCTTGAGAACGCTTCGACGTTCCTGCTTAAGGCCTCTTAATTCCAAGTCGAGCGTCATAGATTCTCGCTGCTCCATTTGTCCCCCACCGATAGTTTCGATTGTTAACGGTCGGTAGGGGCCTTGAATGCCGATGCTTCTTGCGACGTCCTCGTCCAGCAGCGTGACTGTCGAGCCTTCATCCAGTAGCGCCAGTATTATCTTGCTCCCAGTCGGGCCGAACACCTCCACCTTCACAATCTTCAAAATCGCCTTCGGCGTCCTTATGGTGTTGACCGCGGCGGTTGTCTCTGGCTCTGCTTGATTACGGTGCGCTTCGTTCTCCACAGTCACGTGTAGTAGATTGTGGTGCCATCTACGACATATCCTGCACGGTGGTTTTCGGCACGTTTCCTTCCTGTGTTTGCCGATAAGGCATTTAAAGCAGATTTTCAATCTTTTCGCGGTCTCCCATCTGTCGTTGACCGCCGCTCTTAAAAATCGTTGGCAATCAGCAAGGCGATGAGGGCCATCGCAATCGGGGCACTTGACTTCGTCCTTGCCCTTGCGGTTGCATTCGGTGACGTTATGAGCCGCCTGCCTTATCGGCCTCTTCGTTGCGCTCGGCTTCAAGTATTGATTTTCTTCTATAATCGCGAACGCTCCGCACTTGTCCGCTTCTAGGTTGAGGAAGTCGCTGATGGTCTGTATGCTCGAGAAGGAATCCTCATCTCTGGAAGCCGTGAAGTCGTACCATCGAAATTTAAGAATCGATGGTAACTTCTCAAGCACTGTCTTCACTAGCTCCGGTGAGTGTAAATACTGTGGCCTCTTCAGTCCGGTGATTGACGCTACGCAGTTGCTTATTTGGCTCGCAAAGACGCATATATCACGCGGGTTCTCTGTAACCCGAGATAACGCCTTCAGCTTCTCTAATTCTGCCATCACCAACGCGTCGGGTCTCCCGAATCTTCGCCGCAGTGCCGTGAGGATTTCTTCTGGCTTCACTTCTGAGTATAGTAGGCTCTTGATACTGTCCCTCGCTGTACCCCTGATAGCTTTGCGCAGCCGAGCCATGTTTTGTACGCTCGAGAATAATGGCGCTGTATCCTCGTAGACGACGCGAAATGCCGTCCACTCAGCGCTGTCTCCCTCGAACGTAGGCAGCTCCTGAATATATTTCGGTTGAGGAGCTGTAGTCGCCATGGCTTCCTTAATAGCTTCGGCTATTGTCTGCGCATCGCTTTTCAATTCCGGTTTCCCTGTCGGTACTCTCGGGTCTGAAGCTTGCATCCAACTGCGAATCTGTTCGTTGCGGTCCTCTTCATTTTCTTCAATGACGGAGTTATCTGACTCGTCCGTTTCCATCTCTAGCCGTATACGGGCTAGGCGCGTCGCCGCCTGAGCTTCTTGTAGCTCGGCGCGCGCCAGCTCTTCCCTGGCTGCGGCTTGCCTTCTGGAACTGGCCTTTGATATGACCCTGGACGAAGCTCGCCGGGTGAAACCCGCTGGTGCCAAGGTCGAGGCTTGACCTGGCTGGCTAGCTGCGTCCGCAGACGTCGACTGCTCCCTGGAGATATCCGCCACCGTAACCCGAGTCGATTCCGACGTGATTTCGGGCGAGGTGGTGGCAGTCGCGGCTGATTCTTGCTGCATCCCACGTTGTGACCTCGTGACTGGCATCTTCTTGATTTCTTTACAGGATCCGGCTCGAAGGACCAAATGTTGTGGCCGATCAGGTAGTTAATCGGAGCGGCGAGGCCTGCACAATGTCAGTGTGATACAGAGTGCGATAACCAAGCCGTCCGTAACTGTTCTGGCTTGTAAGACCGGTGATCGTTGACGCCACGGAGTTGCCGAACGAACGTATATGCGCTGGTCTCGTTCGGCCCACGCACCCCTGTTAGTACGTAAGGTGTAGAAGGGCGATGCCGTAGTCTTGGGTCTTCGGAGGAGTGAAAGGCTTCTTTGTTCGTACTGCTCCGCCTAGTTGTTGATCCGTTGAGGTCGCGCCGTGTGAGAGAGTGTCGCATAGATCTCGGGGAGCTTAGGTACCTCGATCATTATACCGCGACGAGAGCTCCTATATCGTTACGGAGCGCTCCCCGCTACACCCCCGCCGAGGTTCATTTGTGGGCGGGGCTTTCGTCGTATCGGAGCCCTTGCAACATGTTACACCCCACCGAGAGCTATGCGACCGTTAAAGTTTACCTCTAGGCGAAGCAGCGCATTTATTAACATTTTGCCAATTTTACTATTTCTTACAACTAGTACCTCATACATTATATAACCTTAGCTTAATTAACGCACAACTCCCTACTTTCAAGTTGGCTGGCGTTCCTTTATCAACTTAAGTCTAAGAATTATACTTATGTACTAGTTTTTCTCAGTTACTTATCTATGGACTTTATATCTTTACACAATTTATTCTATATAATACTAATTCCTATTCCTAGTCGCCGACAGCCGGAGAAATACCACTCTCTCACAGAAAACCGGCGTGAAGCGATGCAATTGGACTTAGTTCATTTTGTACTCGCGTTTCGTTTGGTGAGTGAGATCTTCCGGTGCCCATCCTTTCCCCTCCCCTAACCATCCATTTTGGGCCTCCTGCTCGTTTGCCCCCTCTTCTATATAAAAATGAGAAAAGAAATTCAACTGTATGGTGTTCTATAAAAACGAGAACTTATGAAAAATTACTTTAGTAGTTAGTTTAGTAGTTTAAGTCAAGTTTTCTTATTTACATAATGAACAGTAGCATGTCTATTAACACTGTTTACAGTCTCAATTAAGTGGAACACTCTCTTTGTGTGTTACTTATGTGTGAACTTATCACTACTGAGCACTTATCACACGCGCTGACACTATTTCACTAATTCAACAGATTATTTTCGTTTAAAACTTTTTTTATCAAGGAGCTTAAAAGCCTCGACATTATTTTATAGTAAATAAGAAAGAAGCAACAAAAAAAATATAAACTATGCGAATAAGAACAACCTCTTGACATTACAGGTGTAATTTTAATTGCCTGTACATTATAATTGTCTCGTAAAACGAACAAAATATGTAAACTATGTTAAATGAAATTACATAAGTTGTTTATTATTCATTATTTAAATTCGTAAGGGGAAGAAAAAATAAAATTAATTAGAAAAGAATGTGTTCTAGCGGCTAGAACAAAAGGCAAGAGTTCATTAACCCACACTTAAGTCATGACTTAAGCCGCATTAAAATATTCTTTAAACTTATTACGTACATTTTAGAAGCCTCCAAGAATGAAAAGCTTTAAATATCGGGTAGGAAAATAAATCCTTGAAGATGTCTCAGTTTTTAATGAATGGGGTATGCAACAGAATTTCCTTATAATACTTAGTTTATTAAACTCTCAGCGAGAATTAGCCTAATTATAAAGGGAGAAAATAGATCCAAGGTATATAAAGCTAGATTTTTTTACGCTTTACAACATAGTAGAAACACAAATTGTCAATTCTGACAATTAAGTTACGTTCTAGCTCTGGATCAATGGAAATAGGTCTTAACATATCGTTTGCTATTTGTTAATTATTGGTGTATTTTATTTTGTTATGGTATTCTTGATATAATTTAATTGTTACATAATGAATTCACTGTTTGGTTGGTTAACTCATTTTGTCTAGGAATTTGTATGTTTGCTATCTAACGAAAAAAAACATTAAAAAAGGGTGTTGTATATACAAGGCTGGTGTGTCCATTTAAGCAATTAATTGCTGGTCTTTAGTGTCACGTTCTTAATTTGTTCTCTTACGTTTCAAAGCAATAAATATATCAAATTAAAACAAAATACAATACAGTACTCCTCATATACATAAATGCTTCATATACACATGAGAAATGTGTATATGTGAAAAAAAAACTTTTAGTAAGTTTTCTATTTCATAGTATCTTTATTTTTACACAGTATTTTACTGCACCGAATGATGCAAATGTCCATAATCTAGTACGCTTCTAATGCAGAGTTCGAATGAGACCCAGTGGTTGAAAATCGCTCTGATAAAAACACACACAATTATTCCCGCCAAATATGTGAATATTAAATTTATCGTTACATATTTAAGTATCAAAACAACAATCGTACAACATAAAACTTTAAAAATGACATTGTATTGTTTTCGCATTGCTTTACAGTGCTCCTGAATAATGATATGTTACAAAAAAGACTTCGTTAGCACAGCGATGCCTCAGCTCATTACTGCTTGAAATAAACAACGAACAGCTTGTGAACGAATGAATGAACATCACCTCGATTATTTCGACATTTTTTTTGTGTCACCGATTCGCATTCGGTTTTCGGATTATCGGTTTTTTTTACCGAATTCGGTTATAACAGATTTTAGGTATTAAATATATTTAATACTGTAGGAAAACTGTAATTGTTATGTAATATTGTCTAACGGCTGAAATTTTTCTTCTAACTTTTATTTGTTTAGTTTATTTCTTTTATTTCTATACCTATAGATTTTGGATCTTCAGCATCGTCTATCGAATTTATCATGGAGTGAATTGTTTGAATTAATACATGCAGTTGAAATTCACCTTCGAATATCAAGGCATAATACGAAATCCCACCCGTATCACCTCGATGTCCGTTGTTCCACAACTGCGCGTTTCGTCCGACATTTTTTACCACACACCACCACGTTATGAAACCAGCTGCCAGACACGGTATTCCCGAACCAATACGACTTAGGGTCTGCAACATCCCTAAAAGGCCGGCAACGCACTAACGAGCCAGACTTATGTCTATGGGACTTCATATTTATGGTATGTCATCTGCCCGTTTTAAAGAAATGCTCTAAGCAAGTATGACAATTTTTTCTCTAAATCTAAAAGAATATGTTTTTTCGGTATTATCACGGTTTTTATGCATGAATATTCAAACCGGTTGAAACTATTATTGTGTCGTATGACGTGGATTTTGAATAGCTACATAAGTTTAAAAATGTGGTTTCAGTTACATTTCTCGTTTTTTAGTTTCCCTTCGTATTGTTTTATGGTTTTTTTTTGTTGCTTTGAATAGTTTATGTGCCGGTGAAACTTTTCATGTTGAAGAATGTTTTTAGTTCTCTGTTGATTCGCGTTAAGGCCTACAATAATTGAGTTCAGTTTATGTAGACTTTACAAATAATTTTTAGTATTACGATAAGTTTAGTATTTACTGAGCTATTAGATATTTCATATTAAATACCCTTATTTTGACTTACGATTATAATCATAATGTAAAAACCATTACTATTTATTATATATTGTATAATTTATCTTATTTATATTATTTGTAGTATTAAATGAAGGAAACTAAGGAATGTGAGATATGTGCAAAACAATATATTATCATGTCACAATGTTCGTTCCCGTACTCCTCTAAAACGACTTGACCGATTCTCCTGAAATTTTGTAGTCATCTTGAGTAGGACTGAGAATCGGCCAACATCTATTTTTAGAGACATATTTTTTTTGGCTAAACAACGTTTGTCGGGTCAACTAGTATATATATATATATATATATATATATATATATATATATAAAATTTAATTTCTTACATTATTGCTTTCTGATTTAACTGAACAGTTTTGTTACTTATCTACGTATGTGTTAAATGAGCATTTGATAGAGAACTTAGTAGTTGACATCAAACAGGCAACATCAAAGTTCCCTAGGGGCGAACGAACAGTTAGTTTGAAAACTGTTTATCCTAAAATATTCAATGACCATGCTATTTTAGTTAATTTAATTTAACCATTATTATTGGTGATGCTCTGAATCTAAATACTTCTAAGATAAAAGGATTTGTGTTTGTTGTGTGAAATCCCAATATTTATTAACCGTAAGGAGACGCCGAACAATTGGATTTTTTAACCTACAGCTATATATGTCTATCTTATACATAAATATTGTTACGGATGGTTGAATAAAACTCGAAGCGGTATTAATTAACACGTTCCCTTTTTATTTATCAAACTGGTTGCCAGCTTCGCCTTTGCCTATTATAAAATACCATGCTCGCTGTCCGTAACAAATATATTTAGAACATTATACCTATATATAAGATATCTTGTCTATGTCAGTTTTAAATGTGGTATTATTATATCTTTGTAACAGTAAAGTCAATTTTTATTTGAAACTCGAAAGATTTCTTCTTTTTAAGTCTTCTAAATCGGTGGTCTAGACTAAGATCCCTTAAGATCAGTCTGAACATTACAATAATTAATATGTCATCAATTATAAAACAAATTCTTTCTCTTCTAATACACTTTCTTAAACCGTGTTTCATTGTTCAGATTCCAGACGACGGAATTCTAAATGGTAGTCAAACAATTAATGAAACGATACAATTTAAACATAGTTAAGACCTTTTTTAAATATTTAATATATTATCATTTACATTTTATAAACTTCTTCTAATTAATTCGATTCATAACTGTCTATTCACAGCACTGTGGTAGCATGTTGGCAAGTTCGTTAAAGATGTCGCTTTGAACACATAACCACTATTAGGTTATACGTGATCCTCGGCAGCTTGTAATGCTGTTATGTGTCTATCTGCGACGTAATAAACTGAGTTACACAGTTTACGAGACTGCAATAAAAATACATACAAGGTTCCCATGTCTTTTTTAAAAATATTTACAAAGGAAACACCATAGTCATGGCGTCAATAATTATGATAATCACTCATTTTCCAAGACACAACAAGATTTGTTTGTTAAATTAATAACGACACAGAGAGACATCCTCTACGACAATTTTGGAATAATTAAATGATTTCTGAACTTAATTATTATATCTGTTTTAGTTGCGCCGATATTATTATAATTTCCTTGTGATCGGACTTAATTCCAATAATTTAATGGTATTCATCAATTCTGTATAATAGTTCAATGTTAATACAAAATCCAATAACATGAATAGTTAGGTTTTTACATAAAAGGCACGTATTTAGGATTCTGAACATGAATGGTGCTAGTTAGGTGTTCGTTAAGCTATATTGTGTCGGGTAAGCTATTTTTTAACTGGAAAATTTCGTATGAGTACTAAAAAACTTACTAATTCGCTTTGAAGTAGAGACTTTTGGACCTCGTGGTACAAGTGTACAGGCGTTTATTATGGAATTAAGTAGGCGCCTGCTAGTCAGTACCGGTGGTGCCTTTCAAAATGCCGCCAGCATTGTGCACGGGTGCAAGGTGCAAGGTCCAAACTTTTTGAAATTTGTATAAGTTTAGATTTGTTTTGTTTATATATATATATATTATATATAGTTTATATATATAAAAAAAACTAATGTTCACGATCGCTCTGGTAAGAAATTTACGAAGATGAAGACGTAAATGTATTTTTTTCAACACACATAAATATTGAGTGTAGAAAAGAAAACTAAAGAGGAAATCGAACACGATTATCGTAGATAAATTGCCCCTGCATTATTCTAAGTGTAAAACATCTCTTTCACACATATTTTTTTAAATATTTAATAAGTATTGATCTCATAACTATATAGATTTCATCGGGTAAATTTTCTCTTTAAACCAACTATTGAACCAGCGTTTCCTGTCATTTAGGTCTGTACAGACAGATCTAAGATACGACACGTTTAGTGAAGTGCCTGCAAGTGAACGTGCATTAATGAAGCACCGGGAATAAGTATGGGTTTATCAAGATTTGTTTCGTGTTAGCTCCAAGCTGCTAAGTGTAACATTGTTTAGTACGTAATTTTTTTTTAAATATCCAGATTTCTTAGAACTTATAATATTTTGATTTGTTGCAACTATATACTTAGTCTTGCCATAAATATTGTTATAAAGAAAAGCACGATTTTTTTTTTATACGAAACATTTATTCCTTTCATAGTGAGTTAGTTTAATACATCAATATATAACTATTAAAAATATACAATGTTTATTCGAAGTGGTCTCCATTGGCTGCAATACAGTCTTTTAAACGTTGAGGCCAGTTATCAATAGCAGCACGAACTCTTTCTAGAGGAAAATTCTTCACTGCCAACCGAATGGATCGTTTTAGGGACTCCAAATTATCATGGCGTTTAGAGCAAGCCTTACTCTCTAAAACTGACCATAAATCATAATCCAATGGATTTAGGTCAGTACTTGACGACGGCCAGTTTTCAGTGCTGATAAAGTCCGGAACGTTAGTTTTCAACCAAGATTGGGTGGATCGAGCTCTATGACCCGGTGCCGAGTCTTGTTGAAAGCACCATTCTTTGTTATTGAACATGGTGTTAGTTAAAGGCTTAACTACCGTCTCAAGAATGGTATTTTGATAAACTTATGCCGACGTTTTAATACCTTTTTCACAAAAATATGGCTCAGTCACCCCTTCATAGCTAACACCCCACCAAACCATCACTGAAGTGGGATAATGCCCACGTTGTACTCTGTTTACTAATTGCGAAGCTTCTTTAGAGCTTCCAGCATAAATACGGTCATTTTGTTTATTAAAATACTGCTCAATTGTAAAAATTTTCTCATCCGTAAACAAAATTTTTTTGTGACCTCCCTTTGCGTACCGCTTAAGTAGTTGTTTGGATTTTACCACCCTATTCTTCTTTAAATTATCAGTTAAGAAGTGACCAGTACGTCTCTTATAGGCTGCAAGTCCTAAGTCATCTTTTAATATACGCGACATGGTTCTAGGAGCTATCTTCATCTCCCGAGATAAAATCTTTTGCTTACGGACAGGATTTCTTCGAATTCTTTCCCTAACTGCTTTAATCACCTTTTTCACACGAACGGTACGTGGACGGCCAGATCTTTTTCTGTCACAAACAGAGGAGGTATCATTGTACCTATCAATAGCCCGGTAAACAAACATTTGACTAATACCAAGCGGGTGGAGGGTTTTAAAAATTGCACTTTTCTCCATACCTACTTTATGTAAGGCAATCACAGCGATTCGGTTATCTTTATCACCCCACTCCATTTTAATATAACAAAATATTTAACAATATAATGGCGCGAAAATAAGAAAACACATCAAGCAATCATATAAAAATGACAGATTCCAAATTCAAACGTAATATTTTCTTTTTTTGAATAGTAACAGTATTTATGGCCAGACTAAGTACATTTACCAAAAAGAGAGAAAGTAAAAGAGGAAGGAGTAAAAAAAATACGAAAAACATTATTTCGTATTTTTTTTACAATGTGCGTGTGTGTTTATTTATGTGTGTGTTTTTTTATAGAAGAGGGGCCAAACGAGCAGGAGGCCCACCATAAAGGTGAAGTCGCCGCCCATAGACACTCACGTGGCTGGTAGCTCGTGAGTGCGTTGCCGGCCTTTAAAGAAAAATTGGAAAATGGAGGGGTATGGGAAGAGGACGGTGGAGGGTAAAGGATGGGCACCGGAAGATCTCACTTTCTCCGGCCGCGCCTGCCCATTCGGCTTAAACTCTAAGTAACAGCATGGCACTCCCACTTAATAAATGTATGTGTGTGTTTGTGTGTATGAGTGGAGTGATTGAGTTTTATATTTGTCAGCATTTACGTCAAACTTTACAAACGTCAACTTCATGGGCAGCCATTTTTAACTAGATGATGCCCGCGCATCACGCTAAGGAATCCCTCTGTATCTCTGCCGTCCAGTTAATTTAGTTTCTATATAGTAGCTATTGTTAATAAGCAAATTGCTTTGTGATTTTTGAACAATCTACTTCTACAAGACAATATTCTGCGACCGCCACGTACCCACGTTCATAAGAAGAAGAACTTCATGCCGTAAAAGCACATAAAAATAAACAGAAGCTTTTAAAAAAAAATATTTCGATTGATAATGTTCATTATATTCTAAATATAACTAAATTACTTATTTTTTAATTAGTATGAGGAACTCAAAAGAATTACATTTGCCTAGTTTTTATACACAGCTGGAGCAGAGGCACAGCTCTTAATACTGTGTACTATTAAATATCTATTTGTAACTGATGAAAATTTTTCAAACACACACACGATTCAGAAGATACTTGAAATACACAAGTATACACTTAAATATACTTCTTTAGTACCGGCATCTTAACGAAATGTGTATTTTGTTTAATTTATTTAATAATGTGTATATAAAATAATTGCATATTTCACAATGATATAGAAAATTTTATTGAAGTAAAAACAATTTCCCAGCAGTTCTAATTAGTTCATAGCTGAATTCCGTTCGAGAAAACTACGAGTAATTGAATGGCGTTGAGCTCACAGCCCATAGACAATGTAGAGATGAAAAATATTTCATTCTAGATGATTTAAAACAAGAGATTACCTTATGGCATAATTTATCGTTCACAGATTTAAAAAGGTAAAATAAAACATAAAATTGAATAATTACCAAATTTCCTTTATGACTGTTAAGTGATCTGTCAAAAAAGTCTACCATTTACGCGGATAGAATTTTCAAATTAAATTAATACGTTTTCATTCCTATATTATTTATTAAAGTATACATTATAGGAGTTTAAGTATGAAATTGCAATTATTAAAATAGGTACCTCACTCACACATACACTTCTTGGATATAGATAGATTTTTGAGTGAAACTTTTTTCATAAGGTCATACTGTCCAACGGACTACCACTTTTTCGTGAAAATTTTCAACGAGATAAAAAGCTTTCTTCCCAGAAGGCAGTACTATATCACCAGCGTTCTATTCCATAGGCGTAAATTACTCTCGTATTAAAAATTGTAAATATATCATTAAAATTGAGTGCAATAAATTCACACGTTTAACCCTACAAATGCAAATTCTGTGCTAAATTCACAGTTAGTTAATAGTTAGTTACGTTGTAATTTTCTAGCTGTTTAAGTCATCAACTTCTTATTAAACATAAGTATTATTACAGATTAATTTTCAGCGTTGACCCAATGGTTACTGCTGAGATGGTCCAGGCTTCAAATCAGGATATATTTATGTCTGATGAACTTGTTACCTGTGATACACGTATTTATTTAAATATGTCACCTATTTTACCTATAAATTGCTTACATTGGGGCTATGAAATGTGTCATTTATGAATGTATAACTACTATGGATTGTATATTCTGTAACCAGACATCGTTGTTAGTTAACACTTTTGCTATGCAAAGTTCAGCGATAAAAGTTCAATTTTATTTTCATAATTGGAATAGGGATAACAACCTCATCCTTGCATAGGTCTTTTTAATCAAGTCCTTTTAAATACTGTTACTACAGATATTTCCAGGAACTACTGAATACAGATTATATCAACGATAATCAAAACATTATCAATTGAACACATATTAAACACTTACAAAAAAAATTCGCTTTTGTTTCAATGGTTGCGATTATCTCTTATATTGGATGGGTTTTATACCCATCCAATATAAGAGATAATCGCATAGCCAAATTTAAAGTAGCGCTGTATACTAACCACGGCCTCAATAACTCATAGCATATTGGTTTAATCAAATTACTATGTACCGAGCTTATCTTGTTTAATCAATGCATGGCCTGCAGCCAAATTATTAGGCTATATAATTATTAATTAACATATAGATAATTCCCAGTTATGCTAATGTATGAACGTCAGTATATAGAATTGTTTACATAAACACGTATACTTCATTTTTATAGTAACTTTCTGTTTCCGAAACCTAATGAAAATGCCTCGAATTCTTCACCTGTGAATTCCACTTCCTAAAAGGCCGGCAACGCACTCACGAGCTCCCAGCCACGTGAGTGTCTATGGACGGCTTCACCATTATGATGTTCTCGTTTGCCCCCTCCTCTCCTCACACAAAAATTATTGTGCGCACAGAGAAAGCTCTTTTTGGACACACCCTTAAACTCCCAGACATTGAATCACTGTTTAACGGCAGCCATGTTTTACAACTAGTACTGTGTCTATGCAAACACACAAAAAAAATAGTTAACGGGAAGGTAGACATGTAAAATGAAAACATTGCCTTCGATATTTAAATATTTTAACGAACATATATATACGAAATTAAAATTCGAACAGAACACCAGATTGTTTCGACAGTTACAAGCCAGTGGAAAATGTAAAACGAAAAATTGATCTTCAATATAAAAGTGCAGTTAAGTAAAATGCAAATATCGGTTTACAGGGCACTCGACACTGCTAAATATGTATGGCGCACCGAGACGCATCCCGGATCTTGTTTAAGCGTTGCCCGACTAACTTTGCACTAATGACTTGAATACTCAAACAGTTTATATTTTACAGTATTTATATTTGAAAGCTTACTGTCTAAAAGCTCCGTTATCCTGCAACCAAGTTACTGTGTGTTTGCGGGTTATTCTCTCTATAACGTAAATGATGGGCATAGCAGAATAGCAGTACATATTCCGCTATGTTCACCGATGATAGTAAAGTTTATTTTTTATTGTTTTATATAATATAGATATTGACCCATTTGCTGGTGCATAGTGCTGTGAAACATGCTGGGCGATTTAAAGGAGTGGCGGAGATTTCTTCTCGTCAGCTCTACGCCCTCGATTTGGGAAGTGGTAGATAATGTAGAGGCAAATCTTTTTTGAAGACTCATAATTATACCATAGTTATCTATACAGCCGATACAGCCTTAGACCTAGCTAATTATACTCAATGTAATAATCAAAAACACAGTGTGCTATATCTATTCAAAAGCAAATTTGAAAAAAGGCAAAACGCGAAATCATTTCTAAAAACCACGCTAAAATTCAACTTTACAATTAAATTAATTACTTTGAAAGCTCTCAAATTACTAAAAAAATGAACAATAAAACCCTTTTTTGGTTTCGTGATTCCAATTAACAGTTGCTTTGTTATTCGAGCACCACATTAATGGCTCGCTTTATTTAATTACCTAAAATCTTTCATAATTTAATGAACACACTTAACGTTTGACAAGTGAATGTTATACAATAATTTTAGTTAATATTGTTTCAATTATAATTAAAAGTCTTTATGTATTTAATAATTTCTTTTAGTATTAAATTTTTATACAATATATGAATGGATTCAAAAAAAGAGTACACTGTGCCAACACTGTTCTATAATATTTCTTGGATGGTCTGTCTGAGCACGTATTTAAAGAAAAATAAACCGTTTTGGTTAAAATTGTTTTTCTTTCTTTTATACATATTCAGTGTTACAAATTTATTTATAACTTTTATCCCTAAATAAAATCTTTTGCTTTCGGAGAGATTTTTTTCAAATTCTTTCGACTTTAGCTTTGATTGCTTTGTGATACAAATATAGGAGTTTTCATTGTACCGCGGTATACATAACTTACATTTAACTAATACAAAGCGTATGGATTTTCCAACTTGCAGTTAAATCCATACCTACTTCAATGCAATAACAGCGATTTTTTTTTAATAAAAACAAAAAAAAAACGAAAAACAAGAAAAACGAGCGGCAGGCCCACAATATAGGTGAAGTCGCCGCCCATAGACACTCACAAGGCTGTGAGTGCATTGCCGGCCTTTAAAGGAAAATTAGGAAATGAGGGGGCACCGGAAGATCTTACTCACCGATCGAAACGCGAATACAAAATGAACAAAGTCCAATTGCATCACTTCTCGCCAGTTTTCTGTGAGAGAGTGGTATTTCTCCGGCCGTGCCAGCCCATTCGGCTAAAACTCTAAGTAACAACAAGGCACTCCCACTCAAAATATTCAGTCCTTTTAACTCCTACTGCGTTTAAAAACAATAAATACTTTAGAATACGCGAAATTCAAAAATAGTACTTTGTAATGTATATCCAAAGATAAAGGATGCAAACTCAGATGTGTTACCCAGCTATTAGGGTGTCGGACCTCTTTAAGTATTACACAACACATTTCAACACTAAACATGAATAAAGGGTCTGCTTCTACTATCCGGATGCGGGTATGGTGACCATTGTTTACGGGTATTCATGTACGCGCATAAATATTGCGTTTATTTGAAGTTTGTTTTGTTTGCCGTCTCTTTGACTTCTCGTTACCTAAGTGTACTATTTGGTGATTTAAAAGACTGGCAGAAAGTTTCTATACGCCCTTAATTTGGTTGATGATGATGAAGATTTATATGAAAGTTACCTACACATATAGTACCTAAATAATTTTATAATATTGTTTTATTTTGTGGGTTGCCTGGAAAAGATCGCCTATTAGCGATTAGGCCGCCCGACATTGACGAACAATTATTTACTTTTAGTAACAAAGTGTTAATAAATAAATAGTTATTTTTGTTTGTTTATATAATTGTTAGCCTCATTAGCAAAATTCATTGTATTTACGAAAGTAATCGTTAATTTTTTTGGTATTAAACTTAAAGAATTACACAAGTATTTAAATGTGTTTTTCTCAGTAGTTTCTCTTGACTATTATAACTGTTTTTTTGTTATACAATATAACATATAGTTTACATTTTTACACTAAATTTCAACTCGTGAACACCCTACTGAGTGAACATGAACTGAGTCCTATCGGGGTAATGGGGCAAATAGCTAGCGGCGGGTCCTTTGTTGACGATAATTCGTGGCCACCCTAACCGTAGTCGCTTGTTTTGTGCCTTTCAATTCATACTTTTGATGTGAGGAGTGATTAATTTTTGAATGGATCGTTTTATATACTATTGTCTGTGTAATGGCGAGGAATAACTATACATATGTATTATAGACATATATGTTTCGATAAAATATTCTTTTAATGGTAGGCGACACACACTATGTCAATAAAACTTTTAACGTAAACTTATACATACATACAGATAAATACAAAATAAATGAATACATACAGTTTTACTGATAAAACAAGAATAAATAAGGTGGCTAAAGAAATAACAAAAGAACAAAATATGAAATAACACACGAACGACATTAATTATTTAACAAGTACTTAGTATGTGTATTTATTATTACACACAATAAAGAGCACGTTCAAAGAACAACCATTGTTTTGAGCTAAATAGACAATAGTTGTTCCCTCTACCAGCTCTTAAGTAAAGCAGTAACGTAAGCTTATATGGAGTTTCTTTAATCACTTGTCAAAATCACAGATCGTCCTCTGTCAATAACAATTGTTACCTAAAAGTAACTATCGTAATTACCTAGCATGGAAAATCAATGAAAATGTTAACTTTCAATTAAACTTATCAAAACTTTTCGCGTGACCTCAAAAGCTAAAGAAAATTTAATTATTCTAATAAGTAATTTAGAACCTTAATTAAAAATTCAAAGTCTCGTCAAATTAATGAAAAAGCAGGTTCATTAATATTTTCAGGAGTCGCTCCTGTTTGGTTAAAGTTGATAAACTTCAGAGTTAACTTCGCTTGTTTGATTAGGTATTCATTAGACAAAGTTCTTGTAAACGCCATTCTTCAAGCTTTTTCGCTAAAAATGCGATTAAATCGTACGACGTTCGATGAATTAAGATTGTGTATAAATATTAGATTTTGATTATCACTTCCTAAAAGGCCACCAACGCATTAACAAGCACCCAGCCACGTTAAGTGAAAAATCTTTTTATAAATAATCTGATTATTTTGATAATGCAAAACTTGGGAATTAGTTTCAGCTTAGCTTTGCTTCCAAAAGTGTATTGGGATTATTACCAAAAAAACTACTAAGCCGAGTTTCTTCTCAGCCTCCTCGCGTACGAACAGATTCACTTAGATTTAAGACGTTTCAGTATTGTCCAATGTAATTTACTGAATAAAATATCTTTACTTTTATTTTTGGCTATGAGCGGCGACTTCACCTTTATGGTGTGCCTCCTGATCGTTTGCCCTCTCTTTTATAAAAAAAATACAAAATTTCGGTTATTACTAGAATCGTGTTACTGTAATATTTAATAATTCATTCTAATATTACATTCAAAGTTATTATATAGCGATCCTATCGTATCGTATAGTGTGCATACAATTCTACAGAACGCAGAGTTTGCGATTGAATATTCAAGGAATTGCAAACTTCGACTCTTGATCTGCGATCGCATTATTAGAAATAATTAAAAAGGAATTTCCATAGCGATTCTATGAATTGTTTTCATCTTACGTAATTTAATTTCACGAATGCATATTTGTAATGCATTATTAGTAATAGTAATCCGCATTCAATCGTTTTTTCAATTATACTTTCTGCTCTTTAAAAATTTTTTTATATAATATTTAGTTTTTATATAGGCACTCTTGAAAAGTAATTTTGTACAAACCCCCGGTTCGAAAGGAGAATCAAATACCTAATGATTGAACCTTAATAAACTTTTTCAACAAACCTTTACATACATTTTATGTATTTTAACATACTATACAACCTATATACTGTTTGTACATTATTTACAATAACGAAATGGCTGAAAACCAGTAATGAGTTTCCACTCCAGTTTATTGAGGCCAAATTAACTATATATAATATTATTGTATATTCAAATTTAAACCATTTTACGCACGCCGGTTCACAGAATGTACTATGGATTCTCACTTGCTTCGACCTGTTTTCGGACTTATATTAATTCACCCATTCTCTTAAGTGAGATCAATGTATGTTTAATAATTTCTTTATACCTCAACTTAAATCCAATAAACATAAATTCAATTTATCTAGTGTTGATTAAAAATATTTCTGGGTTGTGGCTTATTTAAATTACAAAGAAAATAAACACTTTATTTCTACAATTAGAAATTATAGTTCGTGTCCAGTCTCATCCATGGTGCATTATACATACGTGTGTATATAAAAATTCTGTCAACTGTGTAACTGTTAAAAATTAAAATTATATACGACTGTGTGTATAATAAGAAAATTTAAGGCTTTTGGTATTTAAAGTTTATTTCGCTTATATAAGTATATATTAGTAATATTCTGTATGCACAGTCGGAGTAAACAATAAACGCACAAATCTAACTATTTGTTATATTACAGTCACCGCACACAGCGATGTTTGTGACAAGCAATTTGACGTGACGCCGGAAACGCGTACCACGTACGTATGGATAGTCTGAGAGATGGATTTTCAATAGTTCAGAATTAATATGATATAATTGTATCATATCACAAACTTAATATAGTTTTGAATTGTGTGCATTTTGATTGTATTTCATTTAATTGAATAAAATCACTATATGTAGTATGTATACCTTATATACTTTATGTTTCATTATAACTCTGTATTTAAGCGAGATAGTTCATACAGGGAAGGAATGGTTGTATTGGTTTTATTATCATATTTTAATAAAATGTGTTGAACCTTCAAACTACCTAAATGTACATAGCTCATTTGTTTTCGCTTCTGCTAAAATGTAAATTTTCGTGCTCTTAGACTACGCAGTTATGTCACTCTAACGATATGGCGTAGGGTTTAAGCCTTTCAGTGTTAAATGGCGTCAAGTGACGTCATATTCCTATACATTCACACTCATTGTTACATGCCATACTAAGTGCGAATGTGATACAGAAATACTATTCGTATTCAAATAGGAATCTGGTGATTCCTATTCATATTTAAATTCATAGACATAGATAATAAAAATATCTCAGATTAACGAGTACAAGATCCACACAATTTAATGATAGCGGAAAGAGAAAATAATTCGACTGTTTAAAGCAAATTATTTGTTACATATATGACAGTAGTAAGCTTAAGACTTGAATTTAAGAACTCTCGTCTGTTAAATCGCATACATTTTTGACAAAAGGAAGCCGAACTTAAGGTTTTGGACCGACTATGAATGATATTTGCGTAATGAGCATACTTGTTGGCACAGCTTATTAGGTGTGTTTGTAGCAATAAAACTTAACCTTGCTTACATTGGGGCCCAATAGATTCACTCTCTGCTTATGGGCCCTAAGGATAGATCGTTGCTTAACTTGGGGCCCTATAACTTTGACTACAGATGAATTTAATAAGAATAAATATTAACGCAAAATATATTTTAGCGAACTTAACATTAACAAGTATCTCATACTTTAACTTTGTGAAAGATTTTAATCTCCAATACAAGTTTTTCTTGACTTATGTACAAGCAAAACCCCGTAACCGAGCTGAACTCATTACGTCTGACCTGAATTTAAATTCAATCTTAAAAATTTGTGTAAAACTTTCTATAATTAATCCATCTAAAACAGATGGATTTAATCATATTTTGAAATGCAAAATTGATTTGACTTATTCTCTATTTTGTAATGTGACAGGCTGGAAACATTTTAATTTCTTTACCAGAAAATACTACTCATTAGCAGACAAAGGAGGAGTGAATTTCGATGCGTTACTGTGTATATGAATAGTTCGGACTAATACCTGCAGCTGGATTCTATCACCAGACGCCAAGGCAGTATACGAAATTCCATGCGTTTTTAGAGCAGTTTCTGCCGCGCAGCAACCCTTTGTGAAACCAACTGCCAGCGCAGGTATTCCCGAATCGCTACGACTTGGGGGCCACCCTTAAAGGCCGGCCACTCACTTTTAAACTTCCTAACGTTGCAGGTCTTTGGACGGCGGTAAGCACTTCACTCCAAGTGACCCGCCTGCTTGTTTGCCTTCTGTTACATAAAAAAACAATATATTGATAATATTGCTTGTGCTAATATTGTATTTTGTTCAAAGTCCAATCTTTTTATTCAGTGGTACATACAATTTAAAAAGAACCCGTTTAATCGAGCACTCAAAAATTGTGTCAAGCTTACGTCACGTTTGATTGAACAAATGAAATTGGGTTAAAACTGCACCCGAGTGGCGAACAATACTGTAATTTTATTCCATTAAAATGTATTATTTTTTCATAATGAACATTTATTTTTCGTTGGTTTTAATTGAGGACATATAAAAGCTAGTACGCCTCAAATTTGTGCTTTCGATTTCGGTTTATCATCTGAGTCACTCTTTATGTGGAATCCAGCTCCAAGAATTGATATCAGGTACCGAAGGCTGATCAACTTGTCAGTCATCAAATAAACGACTGAAATATTCATGGCCAAGACTAACAGACAGTTTTTCCATCCTTGTTAAAGAGTAGCCTTAATATATAGAAGGTTAAACTTAATCCATTATCTTCTTTAAATTCAATTAAATTCTATAACCACATAGTATAATGACTGTGCAGATAATAAATCAAAATATGCAGAATGTGCAGCATTATTTCCCAGTGCTCTATGAGGCGAAACCGCACGCTGAAACTTTTGCTGTTAGTATTTATAATATGCGCAGATAGTCATTTTCCGTCAGAAATTTGAAAATAAATAACTAGAGTGTTATTTGATATTTCTATAATAATATGTCACACCGAAACCGACACCTACATTATGCCTTTTTTACTGACAATGAAGCGTAGTGACTGCGTTAGTAATGTTAACTGTTAACGTGAGCAATGCTGGGGCCCTATCAATTCTATAATTGCTATTCTTGGGGCCCCATAAATCCTTGCTTATATGTGGGCTCTGTCAACTCAATCCCTGCTATTTTGGGGCCGTATAAATTACACCAAATAGTTTTAATTAGGATAAATAATAGTGTGCCTATTATTATCGACAGTAAGTTTCTCGTAATAAATTCTTAACGAAACTAATGTAACCTAAAGGTTATCAAACTCTATTCCTCATTAGACCGAGACCTTTTTTTACCGGCTTTGCTAATTAAGCGAAGCCTGTACGGAGTTTTAATTTAACGCTTTCCTTTAAAGGAATTATATATATAATAACAATCTTATTGATATTTCTTTATTAAATTTAGTATATTTTTATTAATAATACAATAAAGAAGGATAATTAAGTCATAAACAATGTATTCGAAACCAAATTTTAATTACTCGGAAGCAACGGAAATGAAACATTAATTATGCAACAAAACCGAGTGTCGGAATTGTTTCCAAATTATGCAACGCCATTTTCAATTCCAACTTGTATCTAAACAGGATAATTATATTGGGTTCGCGGTTATCATTCGTATAATTTAGAATTAATTTTAACATTAATTGGCACAGTTGTCATCTGGATTGCCTAAAACAAGTTAGGCAGTCCGATCGACGGTACGGTATACATGTATATTTCAATGTATATATAATTCTATACCTATTAATCTTACCATATACTTGGATATGACGCTCGCTTATATATATTTCTAATATAAGTTGGGTCTTACCGATTCTGTTTGCAATGTGTCCTTATGTTTTTTGAGTGGGAGTGCCATGCTGTTACTTAAAGTCTCTCACAGAAAACCGGCGTGAAGTGATGCAATTGGAGTTTGTTCATTTTGTACTCGCGTTTCGTTCGGTGAGTGAGATCTTCCGGTGCCCATCCTTTCCCCTGCCCCGTTTTCTTCTTCTACCCCTCCATTTCCTAATTTCCCTTTAAAGGCCGGCAACGCACTCATGAGCTCCCAGCCGCGTGAGTGTCTATGGGCGGCGACCTTACCTTTATGGTGGGCCTCCTGCTCGTTTGCCCCCTCTGCTATAAAAAAATGTTTATATATGAAGGCAATAATTATTTAAAAAATACAAGTTTTAGAAATAAATATGTTAAGAGGTAAGATAAAATAAGTTTTACTGAAAAAAAAAAACAAAATAAGCAACTAAAGGAATGACAACAGAGAATAAATAACTGAGAGATTCCAGGTGGAGAAAGCAACTCTACCTTGGTGAAGAGCGAGTTGAGGTAGCACTACTGGTTGCTGCCTCAACTCGCTCTTATAAAGCTGCAGAGGAGTGCTATCAACAGTTCGATGCAGGGGTATGAATCCAAGGAAGAGCACATTCTATGCATGGGCGTACGAAACCCAATATTGGTTCTGGGAGTGGGCAAGTTAAAAGTAAAATCTGTATTCCCATGTAAACTAAATAAGGATCAAGAGTATTTTCTTTGTTTCAAAAGATATATATCTACTTCATACGACAAGAGAATTTCTATTGTTAATAAACTTATAGACGTGAAATACAATGACAATTCGTTATAAAAATCTGTTTCTACCAACATACATATACAATATAACTTCCGTTATAATTAATTTCCAATAATTGAATTTCAATAGTGAATATTACCTTGTCATTCGCCAGTGGATTATTTTAATTATCAATATAAGATTGCTGTGGTTCTAACGTTTTTCAATAGATTTTGAAGTGTTCATTAATAATTACGCTACAGGGTGTTTTTAGCGGTTTTAATTAATTATATTATCGTTTTATTTATATCAAAAGTAATTGTTTTTGTATTTACTTTTTCTTTGTGTATTGTTAAGATTTGATAAGAGAGAGTATCCACACAAGTAGACTTTTATAAATGGGGGCACTATCCTGGTGTTGTCAAAACTAACTAAAAAGCAATAAATATTTTGGATTTTATTTTATTTATCAAAAGTAACACTTCACGTAAATATTTTATTTATGTATTTTCCACATAGAATCCTTTCATCGATCACTTGTGTAGGTACGTTAATTCTTTTTTGTACTAGGGTGCAAAATAAACCGGCCTGAGAATAAAACCCAAAAGAAGCTGGTTAGCTATAGTTTTTATTAATTTAGGACGATTGTAAGGCGACTCAATGCCAAGCTATTGTTAAGATTAAGTAGTCCTTTACATTATAACAGGATAGGTTACATTTTTAGCATAATAAAGGGGGAATTACTAAGGGGCAAATTTTGAATATTATGTTGGAGTTTATTGTAAATTAATATTTTTTCTTATATAACGTGAATACATAACAAATATAAAACTAGGTATGATTTAACTTTATTCATATTTAATTAATGCAACACGCTTTCTCTGTGTATAATTTGGCATCTCAAACCGCTCGGCAAGATCCTTAGTATAATAGCTTCGTTTTATTACTGAAACCACTTCAGAACAAATTTTCTCTACTTCAGTTAAACCATTTAATGTTGAGTGACGAAATAATGACGGAAATAGATCTTAAAAGGCCAGCTTAGTTACATTTCCCTTGAGTTGCTTTTAGATATAAAGGAAAATACATTATAGTAAACTGAATAAATACCTTTAAAACACAATAATAACCAAATACGAATTTTTAATTAACAGTGAAGAACTATTTCTATACCAAATGCCATGGAGTTTATAACTATATAAAATCAATAGTAATAAAAAGAAAATTTATATATAATATTGTGAAAAGCTTTCAAAGTCCAGTTACAGTTGACACGGTGTAATTTATGTGTGACATACATAAATTTAATCATTTTTATAACAGACAAGATTTATTGTCCAGTATTTTTGATAAAAAAAACATTAAGATATGTTATATCTAGATTTATCTCGGTGTACGCGGGTTATTCTCACTATATCGTAAATGTGCGCTAATACTTCACTATGGCCAGGTAGTAAAGGTTTTTTTTAATTCTATTAATGCATAAATATATTGCTTATATTCTTGTGCTTATATTGCTTATATTGCTTATATTATTGCATTCACTGTTGCAAAGTATACTGACATCTACACAGTGCCCATACCTGGCGATTTAAAGGCGAAGAGTTTCTTGCCAGTCCTCAATCGCTCAAGTAATGTTACCGTCATTTTTTTATAATTGTAATAATGTTACCTATATGTTTTTTTTTTAATTTTCATTAACTGATTATTATACAGTACCAATGTTTGTTATACAGTCCAATAATTATTCTTAAATTGGAAACTACATTTTCATTATATTTATGTGACCATGATCGTAAAAACGAAACGAGAAACAATATTTGCCGAAACAATGTAGTTCGTATTTTCCTAAATAAACTAGAAGTTTGTAACAATGCGAACCTGAGGAAAAGTACTTAGCAAAAAGGCTGCGAAGGCGAAATGGTTTGAAACGTAAGATCGACCCACGGAGCAAATATAAGGTTGCATTTATAAGGAGGTTTTGTTTTTGTTATTTTATGAAATAAATATTTAATACTATTTGATTGCGGTATAGTTTAAATCTTATACAACTGCAAAATCAGCCAATATGGTAAATATCAGATCAATTTAGTAAAAATATAATAAAATGATTCAGTATAGGTTTATTTTGTATCACTGAGTAATTTTTTTAGAGTTAACCACAGTAGTTATTTATTTTTAGTGGCCAGAAGTGCTCTTAGTTCTTTGGACAATTATAATAGTTCAGATACATATAATCTTGGATGGCTTGGATTTATTATTGATATTTATTTACGTTAGTAAGTTGTTAAGTAATAAAATATATAATGTATCTTTGACATTAATGTTGATAGTTCTTGTGTGAGCCGCTAGAAGCGTTCTTCTTCGACTATTATTAAGAATTGTTTTTTTGAGATATGTAAATTATTAAATAAAAAAAACCATTCAAAGAATTCTTACTCTTTCTCCATATATGGGTCTCTAATAATAAAAGTGTCAAAAAAATCAAAATGGCCGCCGTTCATATGAAATAGATCATTTGAGGCACAATAGCCTCAGGTAGGTATTGTAGATTGAAGGTGTAACATGATGCCCACAGATTTACACTGCGGATAGCCACCGGTCTAATGAACGTCTTCCATTAGATGAGATTTTACCATTCCACGTCCCGTTCTAATCTACCTGATAACCTCGCTTTTGATAAAAGTTAATTAAAGATTACACGCCATGGAAATATTAATAAAGGCTGAGCCGGTGAATTCTAATAATATGAATTGCTTGTAATTTTTTTATATAAAAAAGTACGTATTTGATTCATCTGAATACATATTGGGAATTGTTTTAATTAGTTTTTGGACAGGACAAACTCATGAAGGTGAAATCTAATGTCAGCTATTTACCATTGGGGCATTGGTAGTTGGTTTTATCCAGTTCTTATAGCGTACTTTAAAAAAAATAGATTTATAGACAATAATTTACTACAGTTGAGAATATTTTATATATGTAGTTTGTGTAAATGAGCTAAATCTGTTACCATGGGGATTGTAAGTTAACTAATTTTTTAATTAATTAAAGATAACTATGAAGTCAATTATTGTATGAATTAATTTGTTTCGTAACCACGTACTAAAACTTGAAACGTTCCGAAGTTATTGTTTTACTAAGCAATTAAATTCTGTCAAAGTTAAATACGGCTGTATCTGGCGCCTTTATAACCGTTCTGTACGGCTTTATTATCGTTTTGAAGGTTCGTTTTTTATAAAATTATCATAGATTACACAAACAAGCAAACAAAATGTTTTTGAAGAGGATAATAGTTAAATGACTAAAAATTATGTCAACTAAAATAAAGACTTGCTGTTTTTGTAGGCAAATTCAAAGTAGTGTGATATATAGTATTAGTTATATAGCTCAAAGAACGTTATTACCATACTTAAGGTGTAAGCTTATGTGTCGCTATAGTTTGTTTTTGTAATAATTTGTTGTCAGCACAATGAAGACGGTCACTAAATTTTATTTTATATCAACAATAACGTTTTTTATGTAACCATAGTCAATTTTTATCTATTTATCGTATATAAGTACAATATACATTTATGTCATTGTACAGTGTACCGCTAAGTACCGCTTTTATCCTGGTTTTCGAACGGTATTTATTAAGAAAATCTACCGTTTTTACTTAATAGTGTATTTATGTACTAATTAAGAAAGTCGGAACTTAGTAGTGGACAACAAAAATATAAATGTTAGCGTGGCATCGTTGTCTCCAAGAGTATTAAAACGTGGTCACCATAAAGTTGAATACTTGTTACCGGGTACGAAAATTGAAAATTCAGTTTTCAATGTTGAATTCAGAGCTGAATGATGCCTCATTAAACGAGACGCCGGCAAATTGCACTTTATTGTTAACGAAACTGTCGGTTGGAATTTTTATAAATTTATCCCCGTTAAATTATGGTCAACGCTTTACTAAGTATAATTTGTGTAATTAAATGGTCGTTAAGGCTGCTGAAATACGCCATTACTGAAAGTTTTAAAGCCTAGATTTTTTAATTATAACCATTGGTTTTATAATTAATTATACGAAATAAAATAAGTATTTATTGAAACCAGAAATTATACACACAATGTCATCTAAGATAAAACAAACCACAAAACTTAAAGAAATCTAAAAAGTCTGGTCCTAGTAGAAAGTAGACTACCCAAAATACCTGTATCGCGATGCTTATACGCTGCGCGAGAAAAGCACCAGGTCATGGAAGACCAGTACTGATTACCGGGCACATCTAAGATTATTATAAATATTTGTATGTTAGCATCTTAACCAGGCTGAACCTGCATCTCAGATGCTAACATACAAATAACGTTTTAAGATGTATTAATACAAATATGCAATCAAAAAAAAACAAATGATCTCACAGAAAACCGGCGTAAAGTGATGCAATTAGACTTTGTTCATTTTGTACTCGCGTTTCGTTCGGTGAGTGAGATCTTCCGGTGCCCATCCTTTCCCCTCCCCCGTCCTCTTCCCCTACTCCCCATTTCCCAATTTTCCTTGAAAGGTTGGCAACGAGTGAGAGTGAGAGTCTATGGGTGGCGACTTCACCTTTATGGTGGGCCTCTTGCTCGTTTGCCCCCTCTTCTATAAAAAAAAAAAATATTTACGGCCGAAGCCATAACAATAAAGACAATTTAACACAATAAATTATTCTTTAGCTACTTAACATCTAACAGCCACTTTTATTATCCCACTATCATTCCTAATCCTGGCAAAAAAATATAACAAAACTAGGCGATACACAGCCACACTTCATGTTTTTAAAACAATTGTGACTTTTTGCAGTAAATAATAATAATGTTTGTTCATTGAATGTTTATATTAATTTTATTACCGTATGTTTATATTCACTGGTACATACTGGGTCTAGGTACTTAACGGGATCCTGGCCTGGTATATAACGGCTATTAGGTCCGTGAATGGGTCAAGCGAACTCCACTAATTACTAATGTTATGTAATTTTGCTGCACGCCAAAACTTTGCAACCGTCCGTAAGCAATTAGGCTCGTAAAACATGAAAATGAACACGTTGAAAATATACTATCAAGTTTTATGTTTTACGTCAATTTGCATATTTTTGACAGTAAAATATTAACAATGTATCGGTGTAATTAACACCTTTCTTTCCTTCATAACGTGAAGTATGTTCTACTGATATGCTCTGGCAGTTGCAAGTGCCCATGGTCAGCGGTAAGCACTTCACTCCAAGTGATCCTTGTCTGCTCTTTAGCTTCCTGTTACATAAAAAAACAGATACATTGATTACACCATGCCCCAGGAAATGTATCAGTATATATATATAAATAATCTTTACCACCGGTGGGTATAGTGAAATCTGAGCACACATTTAGGTTACAGTAAGAACAACACGCAAATACACGAAGATGTATCTAGAAAAAAAAATAACGAACACATTTTAGGATGCATCATATGCAAATGGATTCAAATTAAAATAGATCTCGAAATGTTCAAAATATTACCAATGACGATAACCTTAATAAGAAAGCTTACTGTTCCTACTACTAGGCTGTGTACATTTGTATGACTTGATTTATATTTGTTACAATTCAATGTCAATGTAAATATTATAAATTATTTATGTAAATATGTAAGGTAAATTACATAATTGAAAATATTTACATCCAAATTACCCATGTATAATATATTATTGTATAATTACCACCTCCAACCCTTCGTTGATTCATGTAACCGTGTCAGATTGCACGGAAGACCGAAGCGGTAATTTTGCTTATATCTAGTTAATTTCAACCCGACCCGACGCTAGGAATAATTTGTATATGCCGTGAAATTTGAGCGTTGCGTTGTGAATATTTCATTTTTACGTAATTAATATTGCCACCTTTACCGCGGTATCGAACTGTCGTGTTTCTGGTTTTATGCCTATTGTTTATACAATACCGAACGATTATCAATATTTTGGGTTTCATCAATTTCTGAAAGTTAGCGGAACACTTAAATATATTAATAATCAATTTAAAATAATATAAACCATTGTCTATGGTTCTATTAAAATTCAAGTTATATTTTTGTAATAGTGAAAAAGTATGAATATCGCGTTTTTAAAGTAGTGTTGGCTTACTGTCTAAAGCTTACACCTTTGAAGCCTAAGTCATCAAGTTATGTTAACTATTAACACTAATATCCATGAAATAGACATTGCTGAAAAATTATTAAATAACAATGTTTTGATTTTAAAGTTATTACACAGCGAACATTACGTTTGATAAATTAATACATGTACTGTCTGCAAAATTATCTTTTAACATCTTAATTAGATAAAAAAAACTTCTAACTACATTATAAATTAGTAATTAATTCTACTTACTACTTACTAACTTATTATAAGAAGCCCTAACTATTTAGTTAAATACATAAATATGGTCTTGGCAGATTTTCTTTCTATTCCATGACAGTACCTGCTGGAGTATCAATTCATTTTTCTGTAACCACGATACTTGTGACAAAAAGATTCTGAGGGTGTTTGTCTTTGCCATAGTTAGAACAATCTATTACAAACACACAATTATTATTATCATTAGTAAGCACAACTTTACGCTTCAGTGGCACACGGTTTGACCTACTTTGGTTTTGTTCTATGATACGGCCATAAGATATAATTTTTAAGGATGATGACGTCAACACACTCATGTTATATAATTATTAAAGATATTGTATCTCACCAATTATGAATGACTCACTCTAAATACTGAGATAAGGAAAATTGTAAAACAGTAGTCCACCTGAATTTCCTATAACATTTATTTCGTAATCCACCAAGTCTTACTTACAAGAAGAAAGATTTGCTGATAAGAGCCTGTATGTTAATAAAAATGGTATTATATTATACATTTTATAATTTATCTTAAGCATTGGTTAGGCCATTTTCATAACGGTAATCGCATTTGCTGACGGTACATAGAAATGTTAAATCGAGAGAGCTAATGTATCGCGTCATTAGCTAATGTACAGGAAACCACAACGTTCGCTCCGCTTTTTACACAAATATCTCTGTTTTGCTCTGTGTTCACCTCCGACCTGAATTGAGGGCCAAATCCATATTGCCTTTTGTTTCATTGTTCTAGTTGTATAAAGAGATAATTCTGTTTAGTTAGATGTCTATTAATCATATTTATATAATTAAACTTTGTCATAGATTTCAATTCTGTTTTTTATCCCTTACTGGTCAGTCTTCTGCGCTAGATGTAGCATTACAACTGTTGAATCTGAGAGACTGAAAACTAAGAGTCCCTAGACTTTTAATCATATAGTGACAATTAGTTTCAAGCAGTCACAATATACGTTAAGCTTTTTAACAGAAGTCACTCAAGGTTTTGGGACGGTCAGTGATTTGTCCAAGATTTCCTTTTCAGTTTGAGGAAAATGCAAAAAAAAAAACTAGCCGAGATTCTTTCCTGCATCTTTTCAGGTACGTACCACGTGCGTACGAACCAGGCGTCAGAATCATTAAGAGATAAATTATTTTCAATTTCAAAATAGCTATGTACCTTACTAAACAAAGAGATTTGACTTGGACACAATCTTATATCTTTAAGTTATCTTTTCTATGGCCCAAATACTCACGCAGTTAACTCAGATACTATAATTGATTGAAGATACATATTCAAAACGATAAATATTTCTTTCTTTTTAAATCACGTTACATCTTAAAAACATTCAGTTGACATAAATTTTCCACAATATTAACATGACAAAATCGGCGTAAAATCCACCATCTCAAACCCAGATCCATTTAATTTTCATACTTCTCTTTACGAGCGGCGTAAATGTTTAATTTAACTCAGCCGTGTGAATTTTGATTACGAACGACAAATTATATTCAAATTTCGCTTTTAATTACTCGTTAAAATGTTTCATTACTTGTCTGACATTATAATTTTTTCCACACAAATTAGTTTAGTTGAGGCAGAATTACAAATCATTCAATTGTTATATGAACCTTATATATAAACAAATAAGAGTCAAATCGGTGATTCTAAAAAGCCAATAGATTTACGAGCCCCCTAAAAGTGCCATCAGAAGAATCAGGTGCCTATTCTTTTTCGTATCACTTTTGGCAGACTGGTTGTGACCATACAGTGGACTGGGCAGCTGACATGACTCCTCACTATGGCCTGCCATCTCTCTCGGTTCACCGAGCATTTGATATTTTGTTATTTAAAAACATTTTATTTTTATTTATATCTTTTCTACATCGTATCAGCGTCAGTGTATCAGCTTGGGTTCGTTAAGAATGAGAGAAGATGAGACGTATCGATTAAACACTTCAGTGTTTAAGGCTTTATAAGACTACGAGTCTTCCAAGACATCATTTTAAGAGCTATTGTTAAAGAATTTCCCTTATCTCGGGATTAGGGCGATTCATTCCTAAGGTTTTTTATCGTTTAAATAATCACTATATTATAACTTACAATTCTAATTCTATTAGAACAATTGCAGTAAAACATTATAAATGCACATCTTAATTTATCATAAAAGCAAACCAAATAAGGTTTTATGCTTGTAAAAGTTTTGCCGAGTTCCCAAGAAAAATGTTCCTCTTTAAGTTGTAAGTACTCTAAAATATTACCTTAAAACCTAGGAGTGATAATAAAGCTCCAGTATAAAGATGTGTTTACATTACACTGTGGCAAAACATATTATAATAATAATAAATACTTACATTTATTTTTTTGTTCCCATATATACTTTGCTTTTTTGTCTTTTAATTTTAACTACTTATTTGATTTTTTTATGTTTCTAATGTATTTAGTTTGTTTGTTATTGTTTTGTCTTATTGTGTGTATTAAGCATACATGCTGTGTTGGAACTAATAAAATATATATAATATGAATATGTAATAAACACTGTTGTCTTGTTTTGATTGAACGTATCTTTGTATTATTAGTTTGAATTAAAACCAATCATGATACATAAGCTATCGTAATTTCTGAAATTATTTCAATTGTCCAGACTGTAGTTTTCGATGTAACGAAAACAAGTGTGTTCGAACTCTAGCAGTATTGATTGGTATAGGCTTTTAATATATTATTATGATTAACATTTGTTCATACCGTGCAACAAACTCTAAAGAACTGTGGCCCGGATCTTAAGATACTAATAAAGATATATATATTTTAAATCTGTATGTATTACCCCTATCTCGTATTTGTAGGTTTTCACCATTACATATAAATCCTTTAAGCGGATTGAAAACGTTCGGATTTATTGGTTATCTCATCCAATAAGATGCTACTTTATGACTTACAAAATATGAACATCGTTTTAGCGTTACTATCAAATTCGCCTACTTGCCCAATATGAATTAATCAATTTATCTTGATTTGACAAACTAAAAGGCCTTACCTTAGTTGGCGTAGGGGCAGTGCATCTTTAACATTCACCTGGAACGTTGTCAGAGGTGGTAATTAAAGGAGTAATAATTCGCATGCACTAGAGTTATTATTATAATTTTTTTATGTAAGAGGAGGCAAACGAGCAGGCAACGCCAGGAGGCTTACAAGTGAGTTGCCGGCCTTTAAGGAAGAGGAATGCTCATTTTTTGTTGCTCCCCAAGTCGTAGCGGATCGGGAATACCTGCGCTGGCAGTTGGTTCCACAAAGAGGTGGTGCGCGGCAGAAAGTGCCTTAAAAAACGCACAGTAGTGGAGCGCCAGACGTCAAGGTGGTACCGATGGAATTTCATATGCTGCCTTGACGTCCGGTGATGGAACGATTATACACCGCAGCTCTTTTTTCAGGCGCAGGAGGCATTCCTTGTTGGCTGAGGATCCGCGCATGATCACTCAAATCAATAATTTTTTTTAACTCTGCATCGAAAAGTGACATATTTTTGACATGGTTAGGTATAATAGTATATGTTTGTTAGATGTCAGTAGCTTAAGAACTCATTAGGTTTACTCTGTTATTATTCAAAGGGCGTAAAGGCGTAAAGGGAGTTTCTTGATTTTAATAAAGAATGGCTATGTAAATAATATATTATAATAGAAGACAGACTAGCTGGAGGTTCACCGGAATGGCGATGTAGCCTACTATGCCCAAATCAGACGTTTCGCTAATGCGTTATTGGCATTTTAATAATTTGTACACGGAAACTCTTGTACGCCACACTTTAGTATTTCTTTCAAACTATTTTTCTATAATGTATTTGTATAATTTTCCTTATATTTTATAAATACGAAATGCTGACCACAAAATTGTTCAGTTCATTGACCCACTCGCGGCCATGATATAATTCGCCGATAAATAATAACAGTTGGGAATTATTTAATTATTTATGAATGTACGTTAACCACATTATTTCGGTGGCTGCGTATCGAAAATATTTTTTAATTAAACAACGTTGTCATCCGATCAAAAAAAACTATATTTTATATGCTTTTTTATACATTATAATATGATATAATGTGTAATTATAGACACGTTTACATTAGTATAATTAAATATCGGTTTATCTATAGTTATAATAAATCTGTAGAGAGGTCAATTCTGTACATGAAATATATTTTCAAAATAATTGTCGGAATTTGATTAGGGATCGATACTGATGCCAAAACTGCAATCAGTAAAATTTTTGTCTGTCTGTCTGGGATTTTAACGAAACTTAACACAAACATTATTCATACTTTTGAGCTGGTTATAACATACTTTTCATCACGCTGCGATTAATAGGAGCAGAGCAGTGAAGGAAAATGTTGAGAAAACGGGAGAAGTTACTCCATTATTTAAGCTTCCGTTGCGTGGGCAACCTTAATGGTTAAAGGTACAAAGAAACCATGTATGACGGAAATATTGTGCTTAAAATTATGTAAAACATTTGTCAATAGCATAAGTCTATCTTTTATGGTTGACTCACAATAACACGTGTAACTCCCAATAGCTTAGCAGTTCGAAACTTTCTAATTATACTCGTCTACTCTTGCGTTTATAACACTCTCAGTCATCCCTAATTAATTTAAATTTCATAAAAAAGATTCATTAAAATCGATAAAGAAACACCAAAGTTATAAGCTAATATTAAGCCATCGCGCGTGAATACTACGAAGGATTATTTTTTTATAAGGTCGCGAACGCACTGGCAAGTGCATTTATCAGTAAATTAATATGTTACATATTGTAAGGCGTAATAATGTGAATATACATTATATAACATCCTCTTTCGATCGTATCTTTGAATGATATGATTATACATGAATTTGTTACAAACTATTTTGTGAAATAAATTGATTAAAACCTTTTTTGAAAAATAAATTCAATAAAACCTCTTTTTGGCTCAAAGAATTTATTAGAGGCATTGTTAAATAATGTTCGATGGTTCTGTCATATCTGTGGTAAGCGGCTCTTTTGGGTCCGATTGGCGAGCGAGTTAGACGTAAGTGTTGTTCCTTGAAAATTCTTTTGTAAAATTATTGTGAATCAGTTACCTTTTTAAATATAATAATTATAATGATTACATATTGCTGTGTTTTGGTTAATATTGCATTAAAATAGATAATTAAGCATAATATATAATTATATAATGAGATATATTTGTATTCTATAGTTCATTAAAATAGACATTCAATTATAGACACAAACTATACAACTATAACACGTGCAGGCGTGCTTGGCGCCTAGAGGTTAGCGAGTCACCTAGCTTCGTAAAAGGAACATTCTCGAACCTTCGCGACCGGGCTAGCAGCTAGGCGCAAAGCGCGAAGTGCGGCCGGTCGCGAACATTCGAGAATCGGTCCTCGCGCATCTGAAGGTTTAAGAAAGTGGGGCGTCCGAGCACGAATTTTTGCCTGTTGATACGAATTGATGTTCGGAGCGTTCGACCTTATTGACAGACAATACTTAATAGATTTTAACAAACCGTGCTAACTTAACGATTAAATAAATTATCGTCTTTGATAATTTATTTTTAGATTCCCTTTGTTGTTATTTTATAAAATAGGTATTAGTTATTTTGGTAGTGATTAAATATTCGTTTAAATTACAAATTATTAATAGTTTACATTACACTTTATATCTTTTTAGGTGAAGTAGTATGTATAGATTTTTAGACCGATAGGTGTTTAGCTTATTTACGTTAATAACACACAAGAAGTAATACGCTGATGGAATCGCGGGCAACAGCTATTAACAATCATTTTGTGCGGTTCCGTATTGTGATATTCTCAACAGTAATTTAGATTAATATGTTATATTTCGCTACAAAAATACGAAAGTTAATCTGTATGTTACATTACCACTGTACTGTGAGGAAGGACATAGGCTACATTTTTTTACGATTAACGACGGAAGCGCGGACGAAGTCGCGGGCAAAAGCTAGTTATTAATAAAAATCAATACATTTACCGAAAAAAAATGTGATGTATGTTACATACATGGTCAGTGCCACGTTCGGTTCACTAGTGTTAGAAGTAATTATTATAATTGGTTGTATTCACAACGTTTCTCTTTTGTTTCAGTTACAGCCATCACTGTGGACTTCGAGGATAAATACAATGATGTCCAGAGACTGATATATAAACAATTCAGGTATACTCAAGACTTTATTTAGTACATAGGACCAAACGTCTTAAATATAAGTGAGTCTATAGCTGACCAAGCTGATTAACATATTAGTATCAATATTTGTGATAATTACATTAATTATAAATAAGTAAATTTGTTTAATATACTTACAATTTAAAAAAAAATTCTTCCTTTTCTTCTATAATTAAAATCAATCATCAATAAGCATATTTTTATGTTCCTCTTTAGGTATTGACTAGTAAATTTTCTTTATTCCATCGTACTAGATCGTCCCTCAGTATTTATATTCACGAATGTTGGAAATTCACATTAAAACAATCAAATTGGATTATTTTAATATGCATTTCGTTTTATTTAGATATTTAAAAAAAATATTTTAATAACATCAAACTCCTGTATAATCTATTCGATTGTTAAGGCGTTCAAATTTGCTAATTAACACAATGCTTAGCTTTTTGTCAAAGCTTCGTTAAGGAGAAATTACTATTGTTAAGTGTTACGGGACTTATGTTTCATTTTATGTTGAACGAGTATAACATTAAAGGAGACAAAAGGACAGAATCGTTCTGAAGCGCCTCAGTAATGTTGGACTGTGAAATAAAAAAGCGCTTATCAGCTGTTTCGCTGGAAAGTCGCAGTTTTATTGCCTTTAAAGTTTTATGGTTGCGACTGTACATTTAAAGCCGGTGATGTACCGAGTCTAGATACATTTTGTAGTTTTATTATTATTCTATAAAACGTATATAAAATATAACTAATAACTTTATGTATCTGATTTAAAGTAAGAGGACTATTTACTCCAATTTTGGTTATAGGGATATTATGGATAATGTGAAGTAATATAATTGATATAATGTGGGTTGTCTGGAAGAGATCGCTTATTAGCGATAAGGCCGCCCGTTGCTCTTATATGTACTAACATCTATTAACGTCATTTACTTCTACTGTTTAAGTGCAATAGTGTAAATAAATAATAAATAAATAAAATATTAAAACGATTCTTGAAATGGTTTTCTCCTGTTTCTAGCAGTATTTTAAATGTAAATCGATGGTGCTATTTAAAGGGGTTAAGTAGGCTCAGGAGGCTCAGGAGACTAAAAGATACCTACGAGTATCTTTTAGTCTCATGATTGCATGAGTGTTGTATTCACTGTCAGCCACCTTTCATATTTGCCTCATGGTTGTTGGACCCTTCTACGAAAACAATATCATTAGTCTTTTTTGATCTTCATGCCATTCATATATAGATTAAGTAATTAATATAATACAATTAATACAAAACTAATCAATTATGGTTATTTTGGCTTTAAAGAGCATTTTAAAGTGACAAAATGAATATTTAAGGCGTATGAACTACCTCATTCTTATACTATAGTTTTCGTAAATTTGCATTAAATATTTTAGATAAAGCAGTCTAACTCATTGTGCCAATATCTTTTCAATTTATGAGTGAGAGAGTGTCAAAGTAACAACATAGCTAGATGCTTTATTGCGGGCTATATTAAAAGCTAAGTTAAATTTTATTAGTCTATATTAACTGTTTAAACCCCTGTCAACTAAAATGCAATTAAAATATACGTTGCCGAATTATTATTTTAGGTTATTAATATAACCTTTTTGTGTTAAAGCTTCAAAGGTTCGTCCATGAACGGGGTTTTTATTATAAATTTATTTTTATATAATTAAAACTAAATGATATATAAAAATACACATTTGAGTCTCGAAACATTAATTTAAATACTTAGATAAACATTTCACATTTCATTTATGTCAGAATAAAGTAATTTTATTTGAATAAATACGTTATACTCGTACATAGGTGTTTTTAAAAATGTCGGAGGAAATATATATATAGAATAAAGTAGGCATGTGGTAGTCAGTACCGGTGATCCAAGAGCTGGTGCTTTTGTCGCTCAGCGTATAATCATCGCGATACAGCATGGAACTACAGCCAGCATTATTTATACTCTGCCACAAGGACCTTTTAAAATTTGTTTTAGTTTTGTTAATTATTCTTAATAAGATGGGTTGATTCAGACCTTATAATCCCAAACACACTGTCACATCAACAAGATGGCGGCTAGGTGCACAAAACTAGCTTCGCTCTGATTGGTCAGTTGAATAAACGTACTTTTAAATTATTTGGTACAAACTCCAACTCAAAACTTGCTTTCCACCGACATATATTTATTTGTACTGGATTATTATGTAGTAAATATAGGCCATATAACTTCGCAAGGCATATTGTGTGTTGTATATGTGTAAATGGTAATATATAATTGACTTTCGTCTTCGTCCTTTGGGTTTTACGAATGATTTGCTTTGAAAGCCTTTATACTTGGTATATATAACAATGATCTTTTGTGTCATGTGCGAGGTTTTTGCAAAAAAGTTCTTTGAAGTGATACACCCCTTTTAATACTCGCATCCATTAAGTCGTATGAACAGAAACCCACAAGAGAAACGGCTTTTCCAAACGATTGCGTACGATTAAAGCGCATTCGAGTATAATTTTCACTAGCAAATGGATATGCGTCATTGTTCTCTATACAAGACTTTAACAATCAAACAATAATTCATTTAATTGTAAATCAAAACGAGACTTCGTTGTTCGCTTTTGTTTTTAATGTGGTCGGCTATATGAAACATGACTTTTGATTTTATTATTTTATTTTAATTCTCAAACCCATACAGCACAAAAACACAGATTACATATTAATGATAAAAATTAAAGCAAGGGCGAAATAGGGTTAAAATAGAATATAAAAGTAAGCCAATATATATAAGAATAAAAACAATTATTACAAGAATATGACTATGTGAATGAGGAACGAGGATTTAATGTGAGAGTTTTATAGAGTTCAACTTTATTTATATTTTTCTAATAGTAATGATGATGCTTGGACTATGTTAACTAGATTGCTTAGCAGATGCCCTGTTCATCGTTACTTTTCTCACCTGTTGCTATTACACATATATATATGTAATAGAAGTGAATCCATAACCCCCGACACTCGCATGATTGAGCCACCGAGAGATTGATTACAAATGTAACTTTTATGTCACAATATTGGATTATCCCATTCAAATTATTACAATGAAAATAATAAATCATTATCAAGCGTAAAATGTACCGATTGAGGCCACAATCTGCGAATCTTACCAAAAATTCAATTTCTACTTTCATCACGTAGAGAGAAATTATCTGAACCTTTATAATCTCGTCTGTTTCAGAGATCTCGCAATTCCCGAGGCCGGGATTACCGATATCCCATCTGACGGACGGCATTACGGTGAGTAACAAATGTATTACCACGGGATGTCGAATCGAGAGCGATGAATCTTTATGATAAATCTCAGCAACGTCAAGGACTTTTTAAAAGACTCTAGAGAGTTATTTTTGTGTTTATATTGTTTACTAAAAAATGGGCATGATATTTTTTTACGTAGCATGGACGTCACCATTAACTATAGTGTGGTTGGTTTTAAACAGAGCAGAGTATTTGAGACGAGTGTTTATCACTAATAATATATTATTGTTAAAAGGTTTATGTAACAAAACTTATAGTACATACTTACACTATAAATGATGGTTACAGCTCTAATAATTAAACTCAACTCAGAATTCAAACTCGCTTATACTTTAAAAACATACCTATTGCGTTCGATACAAGAAGTAGGGGATAGTTGAGCAAAAAAGATGATTATTATGAAAACAAGAAATATGAAATGATGTTTACGTACTTATTTATTTAATTTAAGATTCGACAACGTTATAAGCGTTATATATTGTAAAGCATAGTGGAACAGGACGGGTAGCGACCCTCTCACCCACGAGTATTGTTTGAGCTTTTCCGTGACGCGTACACAGAAATAAATAAATTCGGATGGAATTTACGAGGATCACATTGGCGACAATCCACACTGATAGTTTGTGTTGCTATGTCTATCTTTCACGTCATAACTATTGTATATCAAAAAAGGGAAAGTGGTACTCCGATTTTTACGTGAGCGAAGCCGCGGGTAATCTAGCTAGTGTATTTTATATATTTTTCATCTCAAAAAATACACTGCTTTGTTTATTTAAAAGTGTAATATAGATTTTCATAAACAAACATCTTTATTGTTTATGAAAAGCTCTAAAGTAAAACATAGCTTTGCTGTATAGATAGATACAGCCTACCTATATAATGGTTTAAAGAACATATTATATTTGTGTTTATTGGTTAAAACACTTGAAATATACGTAATTTAGAGTCATATTTACGACTAAGGCTTCGCTTATACTGAAGTTTATTTTAAAACGTTTGAGTGTCATGACGAGTTATGATTATAATACAATCATAAAAACAAAACCAAATTTATTCGTAAGCTTTTTTTCCTGTTCATAATAAATAATCTGGAGTATTTGGCCAAGTATATTTAATCATACATAAGATAACTTTTATATAGAAAGAAAGAACAATAAAGTGTACTTCCAAAATATAGAAAACACAAATGTATTTCAAGTTAAGCGAAGCAAAAACTTAGTTCATTTTCTTGTTGGTAAAGTATAAAGTTGCGAGATAAAATAGGTTTTAAAAAATTCCAAAAGTTTGTCTCGTGACAGTATCTTAAGTTTAGTTTCTGTACATTTCTTTCAACTAGTTGATGTTCGCTACTTCGTTCTGTAATCCGTTAACAGACTAATCCTTTTTTTAAATTATTTTTTATTTATTGTGAAATTACACAATCGTTACTTATTTTAACAGGCATTTAAACCGTGCAACGGTTTGCCTATGCTGTGGTTAACTCAGTGTTCTAGTTCTCCACATAAACCCAAACCTGAAGTGAGAGGACATTCACGCCATCCCGCGTCATCCCTGCTTGGTGTTTCCGGGTACAGACAACAGTTAAGCGTGATTGTTAGAGTGTAATCTAAATATTTTCATAGTATCTTAAATTTAAGTACATTAGTTTTTGCGATGTTGAAAAGTGTTTTAAAACGAAAATAACCTTATTGTTGCTACTAAGTAACAATGTTCTAAAGATCTATTTAATTATATATAATTCGCTTTCGCTACATTTTATTTATTTAAATTAAACGTTATAGTGTTAGCAACTGAAATCGCGTTTTTACACTATTCAGTATATGTATGTAAATTGTACTTTTTACCGTTGTTAAAGTTACATGCATGTTTAATACACAAACCAGGGAATTTACAATAAATTCTAGATCCCCTTGACGTTTCCAATATCGCCGAGTGGATCTGTGGCCCTCATCTGTCAAAGCGTCTGTTACGCGTCTCGTCAAAATATATTATTTCAGTCGTATTCTAATTTACTGGCGTAGACAATTGTTGATTTGTTTCGTATGGATTATCAGCCAATCAGTTTTGTATATTTTTGCATTTACACAAATGTTATTGTGTCAGAACCTTACCTGTCAGCAGTGTCTATGTTCTTTGGTACTGTGTACAGATATTTATTCACATTTTGTTGCACTAAAACAGTAGGAGGTGTACATATAACAGCAACGGGTGGCCTTATCGCTAATATACAACCTCCTTCAGGCAACCCACAACATAAAATAATACTTAAAATACAATTGGACTAGTGTAATAGATGCGAAAAGTACAAACAAAACTAAGTAAATGTAATTAAGTAAAACGAGAAAAATAAACGAATTTAAATCTAAAAATATAATAATTACATTACGGACAATAAATATTGTCGAAGAAGAGATTTAAAAGGTAGTGAGGAGGCTGATCGGATGGGTAGCCAAGTATAACAAAAATTGGGAGATATACAGGCTAATGAGTTCGAGTGACAATAGCATTAATTTAAGGGCTGTTATTAAGTTATATGTTATTAACACTTTATTTTTTTTATTCCTCCGAGTAATGATTTCTCATGCGTACTGGATACATGAATAATACCAATTCAAAAGATTAAATAAACACATAGTAATAACATAAATTCGGTATATCTCAGCTTTTGTTTTCTTGTTTCATCTCGTATATAAAAAGCTTTAATTACCGAGCTAGCTAAGCTATAATTACAGAGTATAGCTGGCTAAGCTATAATTACTAATATTACAAAGCAGCTTTTTATACGTAAATTTATTTATTTGCTACAGTCACTAGATATCTATATTGTACAAGCACTATAAACACTGTCGAAATATAAATTTTCCGCTTAAACAAGTCATTTTAACCCAGTGTTGCCAACACAAAATATTAATTAAGCATTTTTATCTAGCATTGTTTAAAACAATGAGTTGTTTTAAATGAGACAGCGTTGTTTGGTCTGAGTCCTAAAATTTTTGAACAATACCGCTCTTATTATGTCCCAACCTGCGTTTAATATAAAACTGGCGTCTGACACAGTATATTTCACACAGTGCCAATTTTCTTTTCCATTCCCATTTAAGACTATATCCATGTGTACTTAATATTGTAGAAGCTTGAGAATAGTATATTAACATAATACCGCTACAATAACATACAAATCTTCAACAATCAAGGACTTAGTGCGTAGACAGGGGATGAGAAGAACTGGCAAGAAACTCTCCAACACTCATTTATTTCTCCAAGTATGTTCTAACGCATGGATGTATAAAGCTAAGCAGATACATTACCACAAAATGTTTCTACCCTACTAATGTAGCTGTCTTTCCACATTTCATATATTCAAAACTAGATATTAGAATTTTCTTTTCTTCACTTATTGATCTTAAATACAATGCTTAAGTCCACATTAAAGAATTAGCTTCATATAATCCTAAAAATGTTAATTGTTTAATCTTATCCAAATGTTTTAATTATACTATACCACTGCAATTTTAAGTAATGAAGGTGCATTAGTTGCTTATTAAGCATTGCTTATGTTATAAAGTAGAATGATAGATCTATCGCAGTAGTTTCTATTTACTATTACGAATTGTATTTGAATTTCGAATTACGTAATTGCACGCAAAACACCAAGTAACCTCTTTGGAAGTTTAAACAGTTTATAATAAAAACTCCTTTGATAACTCTGGCTGACTAGAATACATGACATAACGTTTTTTAATCTATTGGTTGTTATTACAGTTCAGTAGTATTTATTTAAAATATACTCCGCATAGTCACTTCATTGGTTTTCCTTTAATTATTAGACTAATTAAGTAATCAATTTGTTGATGCTCAGGGTTTTTGCAAAGGAGGCTTTATTAATTGGTTTGTTTACAGTTTAAAACATTTAAAACATAAACCAAGAACCACAACTTCAGTGTTAATAATTTGTAACTAGATAAATAAACATTTACTACTATTTACATCTAGATAAATACTAGCGGACCCGGCAAACGGTTTTTTGCAAAAATAGGTATTGGTTTTAAAGGGTTGTATGTATTTTTTATTGCCACCTTATAAATAAAGAAAAAATAAATAAATAAAAGTTTAAGTATGAACAAATCTTATCAGTTACGCGTATGGAAAATAGACGTTGGCCGATTATCAGACCTACTGAATACGCATATAATTGGTAAAAATCGGTCAAGCTATTTCGCAGGGTACGGTAACTAACATTGTGACATGGAAATGATGTATTTTAGATGTAGAATAGAAGATAATAGAAACGCATTATTATTTTTATTTATTCCACAAAACCTCTTAGAAAAGCAACCAATTCTTTTATTTGCAAACGTTTAATATAATTGACTGGATTAAATAATACTAATAAAACTTATACTCCTTAGTTGAAATGTTTTCTCTGTTTATTTCCGAAAACGCTCTCAATAGAGCCATTGTTCAAGATTTAGTTCACCGCTGAACCCATTTGCGTTTGTTTTCTTTTTAACTTAATTAATCGATTTTTGTTCAGCTCTATCTGCCGCTTTGTTAGTTAAGAGTCTTTTTATTGCTTTCACATTTTTATTTGTACAAATAAATCGCTTTTTTGCAAGGTTATTGGTACAGTCTTACAAACCACTCGATAAAAATATTTTATAATATCAGATTCAAGTGGTTTTTATGAATGACGTAGACGCCCTATATTCCCAACACCTCTTAAATTTTATGTCTAAAACTTAACGGTTTTCAATAGTAGGTATTTTGCACAGTATAAGTATATAGAGATCTATCTATAGAGAGAGATATTGATATATATCTCAGAGATTGAACTCTAGTTTAATATTTTGTTGAAAGTGATTAAATCTGGCTTAAAGTTTCTCCTGTAAAAACATAAATAAATATTTGGTTTTCAAATAAGATGAAATTTTTCAAACAAAGGTTTGCAAAATAAGAGCCATTTATACCAACGAATGAGAGAAGTTTGACTAAAAATATAGTATGCTGATTGAAATAATAATCTAGTTCTATTTATAATATCGCATATATATCCAGACTCCAATACGAGTAAGATAATACTATGACGGCTAGAATCCCTACCAACGATAGTTTTTTTTTAATTGCTATTTCAACCATTTAGTTAAAGCACAATTATAACATAAACTTGTGCTCCAGTATTTGTAAATCAAAGGGAGATGCGAGAAGAATATGGATAGCAAACAGGACATAATGAAAAGAATATGTAAATTAAACTGCGCTGGCGGCACCTGGCTTTGCCCAACTAAACCAAAAATGATAAAATACTACGAATTAAATTCTTGTATTTAAAAAGTCCTCAAATAAGCTTTAATGGAAAATTTTACCTTATTGAAATTGAAAGAATAGTTCTGTATTACATAAAATCTACCGTTATTTTGCCCATGTGTTGCAGAACAACTTTGCCCAACTACAAAAAACTCAGACTTAGTGGAGTGCAACTCAATGTACTTCAAACTCACAACTTCAGCTTGCCCTGTAATCCGCACCAGCCAAGCCAATACCAACTTTACCACCTCAATAATAAAGTTTAATTGGCGTCGGGCAAACATTTTTCAATTCGAAAACGGTATTTCGTTCTTCGGTAGTTTTAAAACTGCTTATGCAAATGCCTGTACCGTTTGATTGAAAAAGTTTAAGTATTGTTTATTTTTAGTTCGGTCGTGGTTTTAGTGAATTAAGTAAGAATTTCTCGTAAAAATACTTAATACTACACGTGTTCAATGTTATTTAAACAACAGTTTCCGTATGTGTGTTGCCTGAAAGAGATCGCTTATTAGCGATAAGACCGCCCGCTGCTATAATATCTCGTACTAACATCTATTAACATTATCGACTTCTATAGTTTTAGCGCAACAAAGTGTGAATTAATAAATAATACTTTAAAAAAAGGTCGCGATAATCTTTTATATCTAACAGGAATAAAAAAGGTATCTTTTGATTTGTAACTTCTGGAAAGCTCTGGTAACTAACTTGTATTGATTTACTGAATATTTCGTTTAAATAATAAGAATGACGGCGTTACTGCGGATTTTTGTACTCATCATACTCATCCGGTACACTTCAATTTAGAAGAGTCAAAAGAACCGATTAGAAATAATATTTTATGCTTTCTTTAATATAATACTAAAGTGTCTATAGATACTTTTTATATAACAATACTGAAATAACATCGTATATTAATTAATTAATTATAATCCGTATGTTTATAACAATCATACATGCAATAAACGGTAAAATAAATGGTAAATATAATTGAACGCTAATATTAATGTATTCTGATAGCTACAGTAATTAATGTTTAAACATTCATGAATTTTGGTTTCAGATAAACATGCTCGACAGAATGTTATGTAAGTATTGACTTTTCATAATTATGACCAACACCATGTCTTTTCACGATTCATACTCTTTTGTGTCGCCTTGAGAGTCGAAGCCCACCTTATGTAACAGGTTAACTCTTATTAGAACAATAATAGAAATACATTGTATACAAGTACCTTGTGGCCAGAGTGATTTAATCAAACCAAAATCAGCCTCGACTTACTTGACTTATTAATCCATGTCCCCTCGATGGGGCTGAGGGAATCCACAGCAATCCACCGACACTTCGCATTTGATATACCTCCAAGTCCTACCGGCTCTCTTCGCCTCATCTGCAACAGTACGTCGCCAGGTCTGATTGAATCGGCCACGCTTTCTCTTCCCTTGAGCATAAAGGACATCGGGGCAGAGGAAACATAATTATAGCAGGAAAATAAAAACAAAAAGTATAAAATAAAATAGTCAAAAATAAAACATATAATGATACAATGTCAGTATACATAGTATATATATATCGTTATAATTAAGGCCAAATAGGGGCTTACGCGATACAAACACACTTAAGTTAAATAAATGCAACAGTATTTCTGAAACCTGAATCACTTAAAACTTATATTAAAACACGACAAATATTTGTGTTCAGTTAAACAACGGACCGTCAATAAAGAGAAACAACGCACTGGCGACCGTCCAAACCAAAGTAAAATAAAACAATGTAATTAAATTTAGAGTAATGAAATTAGCTATGCGTGGTTGTGCATAAACTACACACACAATTTATGACTACAATCTCTTCATGTGAGGTTTATCTTGGCTTTAAATGTTGACTTTCAAATTGAAATACTCAATAGCCAATTTTTTTTTTAAATACAATAATGAGTAAGAAGATATTACTAAAGCAAATACAGTAAAAATAACATTTTTTTTTATCCACAACAAGAATTTTGTATATTGTTATTATAGTTAATAAATAATATAGAATAAATGTAATTGTAAATTGTAATGTGATTAAATAAAAATTTCGCCCTTATGACAGTGCATTTCCTGTATCGCTAAGCTTTACGTTGAACAGGAGTTTAACGTTACCAGACGCCTAGTATTATCAGAATAATATATTTATGTCTGTATCGCGATGCTTACACGCTGAGCAAGGAAAGCACCAGCTCTTGGATCACCGGTACTGATATGTATTGGTTATCATTGTTTAAAACCACCTTTAAATAATGATAACCAATACATATCAGTTTGTATATAGTGTAGAGAAATATTTAACAAAAAAAAGCTTGATATAAATAGTCCAAAATACTGCAGACGGAATTGAGCCTAAGCTATAAGAAGGTTGATTTCTGAGTGGACTTCTGGTCACTTTTATACCTTGGGCTTTTGATAGCTTGGAATAATAGGCCTCTTCATGCACTTTCATTATGTGTACAAGGGATGCCTGATACTATTTTGTGTGGAAAAGAAGGATGTTTATTTTTATTTTATTTCAGGTCACATTCTCACAAGAACACTAGAAGAAAAGAAGACAAACTAACAAATAACGCACGGTCTTGGAAAAATGGTATTTCTAATTCATATCAAAACTAACATTATAATAAATTTGCAGAGAAAATACTAAAGCGCTTTTAAAATATCCTCAACAGTCCATTAATTTTGGGTGGCATATTGGATTTATATATATATTTATATATATGTGTGCGCGACGTACTATTATTTTGAAAATATCGGACGTGAAAATATTACATACCTGAACCATACGCACCATACTTGTACTGTACTAGTAATGCACTTGTACGTACCGTACTCGTACCATACTCGTACCATCATAGTAAACGGCCAAAAGGCCATAGACCGGCAACTAAAATTAAAATCTGACGAAACAAAGCCAAGTATCATTATATATTCTTTTACAATTGCTGTTATATTACGGTATGTTTCCATCCACAGGTGTTAGAATAAAAAGGGACATTGGATCTGGCAACATTATGATTACACAGCATTTTGGTGATAAAATTATAACACCGAGTGAAGACGTAAGTCACTTACTTTATGTTTAATATTATAATATTATTTCATTTGTGTAAAATCACACGTAGTTCTGTTTTTGAAAACGCATTATTACAGTGCTCTTATGATCGTAAATCTTTTTTGGCAAATTGTGTCTTGTTTTTGTAAACAATTTTTAAAAATTGCAATAGTGTCCTCTTGTTTAAAAACCTTGTCGTTTTATGAGACGAGCGGGCTAGTTTAAGGCTCATGTTTAAGATTATAATGAATCTATAAGATTATAATGTATTTACAGATTAGTTTACACTGTACAGCAACTGGCGATAGACCGCCCCGGTTTATATGGGAAAGGGATGGTGTTGTGATATCCACAAATACTGACTCTAGGTATGTGCAGACTATTTAAATGCCTTCTAACCTTAACATAAAGTCTAGACTCTAGAGTTTGGCCTGTATTTGAAAACTATATGAAGTATAGTTTTAATTATTCACAGACCAAAATGTAATTCCATTGTTTCCAGATACATCTTAGGTCAAATGATGTCGTCTTCGGGTGTGGGAGTGATATCCCATCTGAATATATCCAGATCACGCGTTGATGACGGCGGCCTATACTCTTGCGTTGCGTTGGAGAGCGACTCGTCGTTGAGACACTCAGCTAGAATTGATGTTTATGGTATGTGATCAAAATGACATTAACATCGCATTAAATTCTTAGCTATAAACATTTTTTGGTTTTAATAAGTCATTTTTTTATAAGTAGAAATGCCTATAAATAGGCTTAATATAAAATCGATATAAATAGGTATAAAGAATATCTATCTTAAAACAAAAGAATGCTTTCCTATTGTTTTTTTAACAATTTTGTTGAATATTTTAAAGTATGATTTGAGATTGTCTAGCATGTTATTATTAAACTAACTTATATAATAAGTTAAAAATAAATAAATGACTTAAAATAAAAAACTAAAATAAATTTAAAAAGTTTGGTCCTTGTAGACCATAATGCTGTCGGCATTTACTCGCTCTATCGTGACTCTTATACGTTGAAAGCAACAGCTCTTGGATCACCGGTGCTACCAGGCCTACTTAACTATTTAATTAACTAATAAGGTATATACTGTTAATTTTGATTTCCAGGTCCACCGTATATAAGAACACTTCCCCCAATAAAAGTGCAGAGTGGCGACGGATTAAAGCTTAAATGTCCTTATTACGGGTATCCTATAAGGTTTGTATCTCTGAAAAATCGTTAATAAATATAAAGCCTTCCATGAAAATTAAATTTATATTATCAAATATTAATAAATATTATTGGCCTCATTATAACGTAAATGTGTGCTCCTCTTTCACCATGCCCAACCTAGTATAGTTTATGGTGTTTCCATACAAAATGTATCATTGATGTCCAATGGCTAATTTATGTACTGCTCATGCTAAGGCTCTGTAGCCCATACATCGTCCAACTAAAACAGTTTACCAGTTTTATCTTTTTAGATAACACTAAAACTGTTTTAATTCCGTTTAGAAAATTATTTGGCATACAATTCTCATACCTGTTCCAATTTATAGTTATGTTCGACCTATTTGGCTCCGTTGACTGTTCGCTGAGAGGTGTTATAAAGTTTCTAGTTTACCTGTATAAGAGCTTTTATTAAAGTACAGTTCCTTAGCGTCATTAAAAGTAAGTTTCCTTTGCTTTTTCGCTTCAAGTACTTTTTTTAAGTCTGTTTACTGACTTTTATTATTATTCACATCCGAAGATAGCGTTTAATATTGTAGATGATTCTCACTAACTAATTTAATAGCTGTAAATCCAAAATTGATTGACGAGTTCCCTTTTTATTCAGTAAACTGGAATGGGAGTACAAGGGAAAGAAAATCTTGAGTGCAATATTGCCCCAACATAGCAGATACAGGCGTACTAACATAAAGAAGAGACGAAGAAAACGACAAATATTAGATGCGAGCGAAGACGGGGTACTCAATATACCTAGAGTACTTAAAGAGGAGAATGGGGATATGTATACATGTATTGTGTATAGCCCCTCCGGAGAAATGGCTAGGAGGTAATTTTTATTAACATAATCCTGCACAGTAAGGAGCAACTTCTAAAAGACAAATTACTCACTCATAAATTATGTTGGTCGCAAAATATCCGATTGCTTTAAATTATTTACTTTTGTACTTATTACATAGGGTTGGCACATAACCTTTTTTGTCGTATGTGTAGACTTGACTTAACTTATAATCATATGTCCCCTCGATGGGGCATAGGGCATTCACAGCAATCCTCCATGGCGCTCTGTGCGACGCGTATGTGTAGGCATAATATATATATATAAATATTCCCCTAACAGACATTTGTGTTCATATATATTTGTTCATGTATAAGTAGTAGTAGTATAAGTAGTTCTAAGTTCAGACAAACTTTAATATGATAAGAACAAACAATAATGATGAAAGATGTCTTTCTTATAAAATCTTTTTTGTATATGAACCATTTGTGTATTATAGACAAATTATAAAAATAGACTGCCTTGAATGTTACTTCGTAGAGGCTTTACTATCGGTTGCTTTGGCATTTTTTTCAGGTCCTTCGAAATTCAGGTAGTTGAAGCACCAGAGCTGGACGAACTACGTGTTGGTTCAGGATTGAAGGAGGGGCAAATTGTTCAAATCACGTGTAACATTATTAGCGGTGATCCACCTATATTCTTCTCCTGGTTGAAGGATGGTATGAAAATGCCTCCTAGCTTAAAGGTAAATTTTCAAAACTAAATTCTATTGATATCATGAATTTTTCCGAAATCTGATTTGTAATGGATTGGAATGTAATGGAACACTGGACTATTTTGTTTATAATAACTTAAATTAAGAACGTAACGTTTTGTTATTTTTGTGATTTGAATTTGTCTTGTATTTGAAATTTTAAAGAGCAGCTATAGAGTTTCTTGTCGGGTAAATAACTTCCTTCCGAACCGGTGGCAATGTGAAAAATGACGATTCAAAAGTGTCTTTATTACCTACTTGAATACTTTGAGTTCAATTTTTCTGTTATATGCAGCGACATATATTATCTGCAGCTACAATTACCACGATGACGTAATCGGTCTTCAATCGTGAATCATAAACAACTCGATCAAAACCACTGGCTAGTGAAGTCATGACTAAGAAACGAGAAAGATAGACTTTATATACTAGATTAAATCTAATTTCAGATAACAGAAAGGAGCTCAGAGCTGTTCAGCGTGTTGATAATAAAACGTGTGTCTTTGGAACACTGTGGAACATATACTTGCATAGCAACTAACCATGTTGGGAAAGTGAATCAATCGACAGAGTTATATATAAATGGTATGTGAATTGATATTAATTTTCATTGATGATAAGCGTTTATTGCTTAAGCTAGCTTTTGCGAGGAACTATTAAGTAGAAATTATTTTTAAAAAAAGATAAGACTCAACCTCGCACACACTAATACACACACACACACTTAAATGCTCGTTCTTCACATAATATACTCCACTTGTTCATATGTATATTTTTATTTATTTTTTTCTGTTCGTGTTTTTTTTTGTTATTGTTTTTTCTGATCTTTGATTCTATTTTCGGTTCTATGTTGTAACCTTATTTTGGCTTTATTTTTATTGTGTAAACTTTTTTTGATAAGCTGTATAGGTTTAAGGAATAAAAAACAAAAATAATAACTATTAGGTTAACTTTTCTGCCACGCATTACCCCTATGTGGAACCAACTGCAGTGCAGGTATTTCCGAATCTAGAAAGGAGTCCTCTTCCTTAAAGGCAACTAACTTTACTTTCACTCACTCAACTGTTGCATAAAAATATCTGTTTAACAAAAGGATGCCAACAGTTCTATACAAAATTTGTCTTACAGTTGCACCAAAGTGGTTAGAAGAACCGACTAACACGTCACTGTTGTTGGGACAACGGGGTGTTGTTTACTGTAACGCACAAGGATATCCCATACCACAAATACACTGGATGAAACGAGACGGTAAGTAATAGTGATATGCCATAATAATAGCCCCTATTGAGATCGGAATAACAATGTATATTACAATATACATTGTAGGGTCACACATATTTAGATTCGGCGCGTATGCTGTACGCGTATGTGCGTGTGTTCACATTACTTCCCGCCTGCAAGATTTCATTCAAATATTAGTTAGTAGTGTACCAAAGGAAATAAACGTGTTGATTGGGCTTTCTTTTATTTTTCTATTAATGAACAACATATAGACACACTACTCAACATACAGTAATATTGTATTAATATTATTTTTGTATTAGGTACTTTGGGTATACATTTAGTTAGATTTAACTGGTAACATTTAAGTATGTAGTTTGTAATGTAATGGAAAAAATATTAAACCGGTTTTGTCGTAGTTTTCTATTTAATAAGCTTCTTCTATATTAATGGTTTAAACTAAGTAATTACTGGTTGATTCGATGTAACGACGAAGAGTGCTCACAGAACATTACACTTAAGGTTTTTTCGAAGTAGCAATTATTCATTATTCATATTAGGTTAGAATGTGCTGTCAGTTAAGACAATAAATGTTTTGTAACTCTTGAATCTCGTTTTTATTATCATTAAAAGATTGTAATCGTGTTCAAATATAATATAATCTAATTCTTGTATTTGCTGTTTTTTTACATTTTGCAAGATTCAAGTATTCTCTTTTCAACTTTATATAATCTTGATGATTTTTATGTTAGTTGCTTTGAGACAAAAGAGTGAAAAATTGGTGTGTATGTATGTACATACCCACCAATTTCATAAGAACATAGGATTTAAGAAAAATGAGAAACTTTTGTTTTATATGATGAGAAAGCTCTTTTAAATAAATGTGTTATAATTAAGAAACTTGTTACCGGTCATAAAATTTGATTTTATTGTCTAATTATCTATATATGCATTAATTTTTCCATTGTAGAAACATTATGAAGATATCTTTCTATATTTCTCCTTCCAGCAACTTTGGGAATTTGGCGACCTGTGCTGGATTTGGCTGGAGGTGGAGTGAGCAGCTACCCCAACGGGACTCTTGTCATCGAAGTGGTATCTCTTGCCGATGAGGGGCTATATGCCTGTCATGCCGACAATGGAGTTGGGGAGGCTTTGAGTAATAATTTGTGGATAAGTGTTAATAGTAAGTATCTTGATACTCTTCAAATTAATTTTGTATAAATCCTAGTGCAGTAAAAAAAAATGCCACATTTTTAAATTACTATTTAGTATTTCTGTAAAAGAAGATAATCCACAGAAAGAAAAAATCTATCAAAAGAAAAAATGTGGTCGACCACATTTTTTTAAACACGCTGGTAACTGTTACTAGTTCGTAGCTTTAGTAAAATATTTAAAAATAATTATTTAAAGTTTGTCTAATACAAAATTCACGCCTCAATCAGCTCGATTCCACTTTCAGGTAGTCTTATATTATGTTTGGTCTGATGATGTTTTATATTGAGATTTAATTTTCTATATTGTCGTTTTCAGAGCCAGTCCATTTTGAATCTATGGGCACGAACTTAACAACGAAAGTAGGAATGCCGCTCACACTCACTTGTAAACCGCTGGGCGATAGTCCAATAAGAACAAAATGGACCTTAAATGGCAACCCAATTGAATTCTCTACATCGAGGTAACAAGATCTTATATTTTTAATTGACTCTGTTACGGGTGGTTGAATAAAACTCGAAGCGGTATTAATTAGCACGTTCCTTTTTTATTTATCAAACGTTAGTGGGTGCCATACAGATTGCACCAGCTTAGGCACTAACGTCCGTCCAGAACGGCTGCGTAAATCTGTATGTCTTATATAATTCCAAAACTTAAAACTATCGTTCTAAAAGTACACAAAGGTGCCGCGACCCGTCAATCCCGCGCCCCGCTGACCATTAGGTTCTGGAACATCTGGTTGCCAGCTTCGCCTTTGCCTATTATTATGCTCGCTGTCCGTAACAGACTCTAACCACCTTAACTGACCCTTACTCCATAACTCAAACTCAATATATCTTTATTCAAGTAGGTCTTTATAAAGACACTTTTGAATCGTCAATTTTTACATTACCGTCAGTCATCTACCGCAACAATACTAGTTAGGTTAAGCTAAAGCTATTTCTTCTAAGAATCAATAATTATATTGTATTACATTAAGTGTCATCAAAATGTAATTAATGCACGAACATCCTTTACATTGGATGTAAATGATGTTATGTTAATGATAATAGCGCCATCTCTTGGTATAAATTGAAAGTACGAAGAGAGGCAATTTTTTGTTATTTTCGTAATGATACTCTAGATGGTGTTATATTACCTTTCAGAGCAACACTGTCAGAAGGGCCTTCGAATAGTGGCGTGAAAAGTACAATCAGCATCAACTACGTGGAGAGCAGAGACGGGGGACAATACGAGTGCAGAGCGAGTAACCCATACGGCGTTGCAACTTATTCGATACATGTGAAAATTCTAGGTAAGTCTTATGTAAATGTCATATGAAAATGCATTTGTTTGCTTACGGGACAGTTATCTTTATATTTATCCTTATAAATAAACAAATAAATTACGACTTAGGGTCCTTCGAGAAACCACCACTTCCTAAACGAGCTCCCAGCCAAGTGAGTGTCTATAGGTGAAATCATCACCTTTATAGTGTGCCCCTGCTTATTTGCCCCCTCTTCTATAAAAAAAATAAAGTACAACTTGTCTGTTTAGTCGAGAATGTAGGTAGATTCTTAGTGGCGCGACCCTGAACTACCAGATTTTAAAAAATGTTTCTACGTCAATACTTATTGAATGTATAAACATTGTACAATTAACCAGATGAGATATGTACGATTTTATATAACCGTTTTAAAAATAACTACTTAAATCACGTAAAGAAAGGTTAAATTATTTTATTTTAGTAAAACTTTCAGCTACATACAAAATATAAGTAATAATTTCCATTCCAATAACCACACCACATAATGTCTTTATTAATTTAAGATAAAGCAAATAGAATTTGAATATTCCTCAGAGCCTCCCACACCACCTCTTGACCTTCAAATTGACTCCGTATCCAGTTCATCAGCGAAGATGTCATGGCGCGATACAATAGTAGCACATGTACAGTATTATAACGTCCAATATACAACTAACCACTTCAGCGGGTGGGACACAGCCAAAACCATTAACATCACAAGGTAAGTGGTTAAGAAGTTAACAGGACGTACTGTAAATTATAATAGTTTTATTTATTTATTTTTTATTTCTTAAACCTATACACATATATCACAAAAAGCTCACACAACAAAAATAGATCAAAAAACAAAGCCAAAACAAGGTCAAAACATAGAACCGGAAATAGAATCTAAGGTCAGAAAAAAATAACACAACAAAAAAAAACACGAACAGAAAAAAATAAATAAAAATATATATATATACATATGAACAAGTGCAGTATATTATGTAAAGAACGAGCATTTAAGTGTGTGCAATGGTGTTTCTGTGTTTCATATAAATTTAATAGTTTTAAGATACTACGGAAGTACTTGCTAACCCGTGCAAGTATGATGGAAAAACTGAAATCAAAAAATTAAGAATATTATTCTTTTGAATAGGACTGCGCTGACTCACACGGAAACATATGTTAGCAATATGAAAAGCCTACGACTAATATTGCGTTTATCATGTATTTTCCGAACTTTACTGAAATGTGTTATTAGTTGTGTTATTTAATACGTATGTGTTATTTGTTAAATACCAATCGTATTGACATACATTTTAATATCAAGACTTTAATAGGAATCACCAGTCCTATCAGGTCCGACAATGTTTAATTAAAAACGAGTTATAGAAATACGTCAAGAAATTAGAATTGTGAATTGTTTTCCTTTTTGTTAGGATAGTTATTTTAGTTTTGTTTTTGGCTGTAAATAAATCATATTTTTTTTGTACAATTACCGTAACCCGTGATTACGTAATGACATCTACAATTTTGATTTTATTTCTGAACTTTTCCAGACAGGAAACGGATATTCGTCAAAGTATAGAGCTACGCGAATTGCAGCCAGCATCCGAATACAGAGTACGAGTATCTTCAGGAAATATGGTCGATCTCAGCCCTTACACAATGCCAGTTCATTTTACAACGCTACAGGAAGGTAGATTTCAATTAATACTAATTTATCAAAAATATTTGATGCAATCATTCCTATTACCATGTGGTGCGCAGGCGCCTTCTCGTGCACCAAACTGTCAATTGTCAACCTGAAATTTCTCAGGCAGGTCAACTGTGCAATTATTGATTAAGAGAGCAATGTAGGATTGATTTTATTACGTAATAATTCTCTTGAGACTATTTCCCAAAATATATAATGGGCCAAAATGTAAATAAATTTATTTAAGATTTCACTCAATTAGGATAATAAACGTGAATTACAAAATCATACATTCATGCTATATTAGTTTAAGTACTAATGTCCTACTCGACTTGTTAAAGTAACGTCTTAAACGTAATAGTTTAAGAAGTTACTTTAACAAGTTGCCACAATTGCTATATGCTTTTTTAAATCAATATATATATATATAAAACTAGGGTTATAACTATATTTACGTAAATATAATAAAATACATTTATATGTGTGTGATAATGGCCCGTTATATAACAAAATGCTGCATAGAATTACCGTAGTACATAATAATAATATTTATAGCTCCGTCTCTGAGTCCCTTGAGTGTGCAAGTGCTACAGACAGACAATCCAGGCGAACTCCTCATAACCTGGTTGCCTCCTCCAAGGGATTCTCGTAATGGTCCACTTCAGGGTTATCACGTGAAGGCTGTACCTAGGATTGCAGGGGAAGCAGGTGTGTTAACCTGTTGTTTGGTTAGAAAGTTTTTACTATACAAGGCTGGCTATACTGTAAAAAGATGTAATGTTTGATAGGTTTAATGGGTGTATAGTTAAAAAATAATAATTGAAAGATTATTGACGAACACAAGGGATCGCTGATACGATTCTTTAAAAATGTTTAAAAACGATGTTTTAAAAATGTAAATTAATAAACTATTTGATAGCCTTTTCATGTAATTAAGGGTTTTATAGTTTAAAAATTTAAAAGCGATACTCATTTTCAGGCCCAAATGATACACAAACAAAAATGGTGAAAGTGATAACAAGGAAGGGCAAACAGGAAACATTAATAAGTGGTCTTTTAAAAAATACGAGGTACTTATGTTTTTATAAAAAAATATATTTAAGACAAAGCCATTCAATCAACAAAATAATTACAAAAAAACTACAATTTAAAAAATGAATATCGAAATGTCTTAGCAGGTAAAATGCCTTCCGTCGTATTTTGTTTAAGATATGCAGTGTCCATAAGTGCTTTTAACTCCGCTGGGAATGGACCATTTTCGTTGGCTGTGTACCAAACAACTCGAGAAGGAGGTTAGCATTTTCCTTATTATATTATAAATACGAAAGTATGTCACGCCTAAATTACTGAACCGATTTCGATGAAATTTAGTATGGAGATAGACTAAACATACATGTAGTATGTTTAGTCTATCTTCTAGGGTTGAAGGGGGGGGGGGGGGAAAAAGCTATAAGTATTTTATCTATACTAGTTTCTGGGATGGAGCTGAAAGACAAATCGATATTACTTCGAGTTTTGAACATGTCAGATAAGCTTATCATTTATGAGACATAATGTTAATACATTATATTGTTCGAAAATACCTAGAAAAAATATAAAAACACTTAGTGAAATTTGTATTTTAGCGCCAGAAATTCCTCCATCTAGCGTGGAATGTCGTGGTGTTTCATCGACATCTGTGCGAATAGCGTGGCAGCCCATCACTAGTCAGGGTGCATCACTACTTGGTTATTCCGTGCATTACAGCACAGATGGTAAGTGGAAGAAACTAGACATATATTTTTCTTAAACTTATTACTTAAACTTGAGTATATTTGTTAACTCAATTCTTTTTCTCTTCCTTCTTTTAGTTTATCTATTTTTCCTTCAATCTGCGTCATTACCGTGATATCTCCGTAGAGGTTCGAGGTGGCATATGTAATTTTTCTAATAATACTAATATATATTGTGAGAAATTATTATATTACATAGGGCTATTTTGTCTGAAATAAAGACAATTATTATTATTACCAAGATGGACGGACACGAATCGTTGGTTGCCATAGGAACCCGGCAATCCAGCTTTACCATACCAGATTGTCATACAGGGTCTCGGTCCTTCGCGTGTAGGCACATAACACAAGCTTAAATATTTTATTTACAAGTTTTTTAATGCAAATTGTCTATGCATTTCAGACGGGCCATGGCTAAACATAACGTCACCTCACACAGAAATATACTTACAAAACCTCATGAAGTACACAAACAACACCATCAAAGTATCCGGTTTCTCCAATTACGGAATGGGGCCGTTCTCATACCCTGTCATCTGCACTACCCTGCAGGATGGTAAGTTGTCATTATTAACAAGTATATTTACTTGAATGCTTGATTAATAACTATTTTTAATACTCTAAAGTTCTATAAATAAAAAATACTCGCACTCCATAGAAGTCCCCTATATGTAGTCCCCTCGATGTTTGGATGGAACAGGTGGTTATGCATCCAGCTGCCCAATCCGAACCAATACTTTCAAGTACAACTTCCTAAAAGGCAACACAATCACAAGCTCTCAGCCACGTGAGGAGCTGAACTGAATGTACATAAATATTTAGAAGTGTTTACCGTAGTTCCAGGCCCGCCGTCAGCAATAAAACTGGTTGTCTCTTCACCAACATCTGTTATTGTGAGTTGGAAGCGACCAGAACAACCGAATGGAGAAATTACACATTTCAATGTTTATGTGAAACCAATGTCAAGGTTAGTTAACATAAATAGATATACATTAAACTAAATACTGCTAACTTACTCTACTCCACTTAAAAAGGCTATGCAGTAATATAGAAGTTTAATGTTTATTACTATCCACTAATGGCGTATAAATCGGCTCGAAGGACCAAAACAAAAAGATACGTATATAGTCGTGCTTTGGAAATAAATCTCGAAGGCCTAGGCAATTGTTTCTTTTTTATTCTTCTCACGTCGATTTATACAAAGTAACATCGTGGGTAAGCACTAAGATCTGAAACGGCTGCGAAAATCGTATTATAAAATCAAACTTAAGACTCGACCTAGCCAGGTGCAGGTCGTACATAACCGGTGGTACATAGCCCGCCCTCCGCTGACAATTTCCACAGCTTTTCAGCTTCACTTACACCTTTCTGAAATGCCCCTTACCCATAACAACATCATCTATAATTATAAAATGAAATTAATAGGTTTTTTTTCCTTGGTTTAGAAATTTAAATAAAACGTAGATAGTACTCAGGGGTCTTAATGATTCCAGCACATCATCACCACAAACATACCGCGTGGAATCGCAAGACAGCAATCCGTTACGCCAACACAGTTTTTCAGTCAGCAACTTGCGAACTGTATCTCAGTATGAAGTGTTTGTTCGTGCTGTTACCACGGCTGGAGAGGGTGCCGCCAGTGAACGAGTGCATGCTGAATTGACCAATAAAGGTATGCAGAACAGACGTTAAACTTCTTTTAGAAGAAGTGGCAAACGAGCTGGAGGCACACTATAAAAGTGAAGTAGCCGACCATAGCACACGTAGCTGGGAGCTAAAGTGTATTATTTTAATTCATCGAGAATATTTAAAATTTAACAGAAATATAATACAAAGTTAAGCTTACCTTACCGTATCTGTTAATACTACGATTGGAAACATCTGCCTATAAATAGTTATATCTATTATATACGTAAGTTGTTCTATTAAAATAAGAACATAGTACTAAACACTATACTATATAAGTAATTAGCCTACATAATATAAAAGTTTGTTTTTAAATTTCAGTGGTCGCTGGAGTATCATCTTTGGGTGGGTCTATATCAGTAGGAGTGGGATCTTCTCTCCTCCTATCGTGTGCCTGTGTGGGATCCCCAGCAGCTCGCACGGTGTGGTATCATAATCACAATATCATCACACACCATCCCCGCTTCACGAGGAATCATGACGACAGTCTACTTATTAATAGTGAGTCTATTTTAACTTGTCGTGAGTAGTGTAATTAACTCTGCTATTTTTTATATTTTTTTATTAAGCAAGACCAAGATCTTTGTTGCAAAATTAAAACAATATATTCTTCAAACATTATTATCTACTTAGTCATGATCTTATCGCCACAAATATAAACACAACGTATGACTATTAGATTCAAATAAAAAAATCCTTTAAAATAATTGAACTATAAATAGAAACATCAAGAAGGCTTGAAATTGTAAACTCTCTGTAACAAAATAATGTATACATACGAACAAACCTCTTTTCAGATATCGACCATTCCCTAAGTGGTAATTACACCTGTCTGGCGAAAAACCTATACGGATCTGACTCCGTGTCTTATGAAGTGACAGTTCTACCAACACCGGATCCGCCTACCTTGAGAGTCACATCACATAAAAATGCGATATACCTACAATGGGATTATCCTAAAAAGTCTAATGGGAAACCACAGAAAATTAGTAAGTTTTCTCTTTCCATACTTTGATAAAATTTCGCCGCTGTTTACAGTAACAATGATTCTAGTATTTGCAGGTGTGGCGTCATAATATGGTCACATAAATATGAGGAATCTATTTTGTATTAAATACTGGACATTATAACACCTTAATGAAAAAGGCATGAATTCCTTAATTTAGAAGTCACGTGACCATTTTTACACCACGTTAGGTTAAACTTAGGTGAAAAGTAAACGAAATATGAAATTTGAGTTTGTTCAAACGAGTTGATTGATTTGCTATCTAACATAGCAAATATATCCCGGATTACTATGACAGTAAAATATTGAAAAAAATCCTTAATTCGGAGTCTGGCAAAAGATTGACAAAGGGAAAATTTCTCGAAAACTAAGAGACTGAACATGATACATATTTTGAATCACCACAACGTCATCTACCATATTCTCAGTATAGTTTAAGTATATACTTGCTTCCAGTGGCTCATTCGAAAGATAGCTTTTAATCCTCTGTTTAAACGTATAGGTTACAATCTTACGTGGAAAGAAACTAATGGCATCTGGCAAGACGCATGGGCAGACAAGGGAACTTCCCTGCAAGGCACCCAAGAGTTTACATTGCAGGGTCTCAAGTGTGGGACGAAGTATTCCTTGAGAATGACAGCATCTAATACTGTGGGGACTTCGCAACCAGCCTACGTTGACGCGACTACACTTGGAGGAGGTAGGCAATTAATGTCTGTGGCATGTGACGGTTTGTGTTTAGTCTGTGGACTGGGTCAAGGCACCATTCGCGTTATGGTTTTTCCCGCCAATTTGGAGCTTGCTACATACAAACGATTATTAATTGATTTAGTATATATTGTTTTATTTATTCTGAAGTCGACATATAGTGTATTATGTATTTAATTTAAGAGTGTGTTAATGAACAGCTTGGTGATAAACTTTAATTTTTAAACGTTAATAAACTTGGAATACCTTACTTTGTCATATTATTCTTTTTTATTCTTGTTTATTATAGCTATATGTTCTATTGATGTTTTAACCCTATTTTAGCCTTGTTTTCATTTTTATATGTAATCTGTGGTATTGTGCTCTACGGGTTAGAGAAATAAAATAAAAAATAAAAGTTGGACACTAACCACGTACCTATTTTAATGTCCATAGTTCCTTTAAAATCGGTAGTTTACTAAAACTACTTAAACTTTGTTTTGTATTTGAAAGGCTGTGGCGGACCGAACTCGTCTATTACTTTTTTTATAAAGGCAAACGATTTGTTTTTATATTTGAATAGTAAAATATGACACAATGTACCAATGAGGTGGTAATTCTTAATATATAACTACTAATACTTTTATTAAATTTATATTTTTTTTAAGTTCCATTATCACCGACAACAACCGAATGGTTTTGGAGTAACGCGACGCACATTTTCATACAACTCAGTGGTTGGGACGACAACGGTTGCCAGATCACACGTTGGGAGGTGGACTATCGGGAGTATGGAAGCAAGATATGGAAAAGGGCGGATAATAGGCTGGTAAATTAATTTTATTAAAAACGCCTATATTTTGTACCCTGCTTACATCACAAAATGTTGGTAATAAGCAACTAACCTCTGCTTTTTGGATATGGTCTCTTCGGGTGGAGACCTCATCAAGGTCTAGTGTTTTCAATTAAGAAGTTATCTCTGGTTACTTTTTCTTTCATTAACACAGTCACGCTCAGGCCGTTGTACGGAACGGACCTCTTAATAGTGAAATATAAATCTTGGAAACTAGCAGTGAAGTGTTTCTTTAAATAAATAAGTGGTTATTATGTATATATATGCTACCTACACCTTTAAAAAATAACCCTACACAGTAGTGGGGTTGGCGGGTAGCCCTGTAGAAGTACTCAGCTCGTCACATATAATATAGATATTCTTATATAATTCAAAACTTAAAACTATTGCTCTAACACTAAACAAAGATGCCGCGACCCGCGGATCTCGTACCCCGCTGACCATTAACTTCAACAACATCCGGTTGCCAGCTTCGCCTTTTCTAATACACCATGCTCGCTGTTCGTAACACCCTGTATCCTACTTATAAGTACTGTTTTGTTCAAATCTTCGAACCTTATTATAGCCTACATAAACGACTTCCATGACTTGCAGTCGTGGGGTTATTTAGTCAATCGATCGTATTAATATAAATATTTCATGTATTACTTTATTTAATTCCAGCCAATCCTAGATGCCTGGTCCTACACGGCCGTACTGAGTCAACCAAATTCCTTCATTCTTGCCGATCTATCACCAGCACAGTGGTACCAAATAAGAGTCTTAGCTGAGAACTCGGCAGGTCTTTCCACTTCTCTCTACTTGTATGCTACCACTACGTTGCATGGAGGTATGAAAAGTTACTATTTTTTTTTATTGATTAGGTTACGACTGGGGGCTGCTGAAAATCAGTATTGTGAAATATTAAATTCAACACAAACCCCATTTGGCGCACGTCCGCGGCAGTTGCAACAATGTAATATGTTTATTTTAGTTAACTTTTAAATACTAATATATTTATAATTTATATTATATTGTTGTATGTATAATCATTTTTTGTAATATGTTTTATTGTCTTATTGTGTTCTTGTAATTGCCGTGTGTGTGCGTTTTACAAATAAACGTTTTTTCCTTATTTCTAATAATATTTATGTAAATATTTATAAGAATTAAGCAGCGGGCACTTATGTGTTATCTTACTTGTGTGCTACACTTATGTGTTGTGTTACTTGGCGTTATCGCCTAAATAAAGATAAAAACTAAGTAATAAGAACTTAATGCAATATTCCTTCTTCAATAAAGAATATGTTAAGCATCGTGTATAAAGCGACTTGTACATTATTTTTCAGAATCAATCGGACCTCCTTCGGAGTATCTCGATTTGAACATGTTAGTGATAATCTGCAGCTCGATTCTACTCACAATATGTTTGTTTACCTGTGTCTACATTTTCGTTAAGAGACATAAGTAAGTATACTATTTATTTAAAAAATATATTATTCACAAATGAAACGTTTGCAACCATTTCAATTTCTGGCGGTTTTTTTATTATGGGAGCAGTAAACAGACTTTTAACCACATCTATGATCTGGAGTGGGAAGATGTTATAGACCCTGAATCGCGCTATCGAAATAATTTCGATGGCTTAGCACAGTATATAAAACCTTACATAGCAAAATGTACCTATGGGCGAGTCAGTTGTTTTGAATTTTCAGCCCTTCCTTATCGGTTTGAGAAAATTGAGTTTTCTTCCTCCACTAACATTTTCCTAATTATAATAATATTTATATAATCGACTATCTCTATATATTGTCTTGTAACGCTAAATCGCTAAAAATGTAACCACCATTCTACTAAAAAGAACTTAACTTTATATTTCTATGTCAAATTATCCTTAATATTTCCAGCCATCAACGTCTCACAGAGTATAGAAACTCACTGACGACAGAGTGCAAATCTGAGCGCAGTAACGCTACTGTCAACACACCACAGAGTATCCCCACTGATGTCAATAACAGAGTATATAGCACGCCAGTTCATCTGACAGCTGATAATAAACATGGTAGGCTAATACAAATAGCAACATTAGTGATTGATTAATAACTTATTTTCATAAAAATCGAAAAAAAATTGAAGATAATTTTGTTAAAAAGGTATCTAACTCTTTCTATCTATAATCGCAGTAAAATAACAATAAAATTTTCTAATTATAGTTTAGATAGTCGCTACTTACAGATTTTTCACCTATACCTTAAATCCTTAACATAACTCTGTCACACCGATTTTTGCAAACAAAATGTTGCAAATTCGCGACAATAGATGGCATTATTACGTATTAATTAAATTTATAAAAGTATAAACTCGTAGTTTATTTGTTAACTCCACATAACTATTTTTTATTTGAAATCAAAGTTAAATAACAAGCGGTCTCTCTAAATTTAGATCTAACCTCTATCTCTCTCTGTCATACAAATTTAGTTGTTTGGTTACATTTCCTCCATCTATTGCAGAACTATACGAGATTAGTCCTTACGCACAATTCGCGATTGGGTTCCGTACATTTGGTCACGTGGACAACCAAGAAGCGCCGAGCAGACTGGGAAAGGCGAGATACGATAGTGGTAAGATCATAAATATTTTTTCAAATACTTGTATCTAATAAGTCAACGCAAAATATGTATGTACAACGCAATAATTACAAATATCTCTTGAATTATATACTCTATGTCGACTCACAATAATTATATAAAAAAAAAATATATATATATATTATAATAATTTATATTGTTAAACTAATATAGCTCAATCGTATGGTATGCAGACTTGGCGGGAAAACTCGAAATTTAGTCCACAGACTAAACGCATAACATCACACGCATAGACAACGGTTCCGTCTAATGGCGGAAATTCGCTAATAAATTAGAATTAAACATTCGTTTTAAAAATATTGATTAATATGAAATAGAGAATATTTTTTTATTTTCAGAAACGAGTTTCCAAATGCGTTCTGAATCGGAAGAGAGCGATTGTGTGTCACGAACCACGACTTTAAAAAGTGTTCCCAGAAGTGAGTAAAGATGATATAGAAAACCTTTGCCAGTTTTTTGCCGGAAACGCACTCATGAGCTCCCAGCCACGTCAGTGTCCATGGGCGGCGACTTCACCTCTATGGTGGGCCTCCTGCTTGTTTGCCCCCACTTCTAAAAAAAAAAAAGTTTCACCGCTAGAGGAGCTTATTCAATTCTATACACATTCAAGTTTAAGATAACCCAGTGCATTTATCACACTAAGTACACTGGTCGTGTTATACAGAGAAAGATTTTAATAAAGTTTTATTAACTTTATAAAACAAACAACATTCAACATTATTTGGTTATCATTATAGGCGTAATGCACAATCTCTTCAATGTCGTTATATAGAGTTTACAGTGTATGTATATAATTGAATCCTTTACTTACAGAAGCCTGTCGAATACCTCTTCACAGGTAGCCTGAAAACTGCCAAACTTAGTACGCATTTTATACGATTTGTTTCTAGTCAATAATTTTTTTAAGATGTATAAAATACTAATTAATATTATGGTAATACTTATATTTGTTACAAACATCATTATGACGGATCACCGATCGTAACTTTAAAATATACTTGCGTAATATAAAATTAGATAAATTTTAAACATAAAAAATAATAATTTATCATTAAACACAGCCATTTTGTTAACGACTGAAAATAGTCTTTTACTAAACATAGTAAACTTAAAATATATAATTATATTCATGATCATGTGTCAGTGTCTTGTGATTATTTTTCTTGCGTTTATTGCATTATCTATTTCACTTAAGATCTCTCGAGAACTTGGAAACTTAAGAACTTGGAATAAAAAGTTGTTTGCACTTATTTAATAAATGTAACGAATGATAATTGTGTCCTTAAATATGATTTGAGGAGTCCCTGAAATATACATTTGCAGATTCAGAGTGCGTTTGACACTTAACTGTGGTTTTTTAAACATTATAATTATTTTTGTAGACCAATGCAATTCTATTGTAAATGTACGAAGATGCAAACTGATAAAATTAGTCTTTCGATCTCTTACAGTAGATACACTTTGTGTTAGGACATAAAAAAATATGCCTTGATTCGAACTCGCGACCTCAAGCTTGAGAGAGCGGTTGTCTTTGATATGATTATAATATTTACTGATATTTTCAAATTTATAACTGAATTTTAAAAGATTATTCGCAAAATGTTCGCTTCCAATTTGAGTACATTACATTTTATCTTCCAAAAGACTGATTGTTTGTTTGTTTTGTAATAATCGAATAATTTCTAATTTGAATAGAGATAAAATTTTAAAATATAAACGTTAGAAAGAGATGGTGTTTTAATTAAACATTCCCATACTACCTAGTAATGTTCTTAATAGAATTTACATATTTATTCTTACTACAATTCAGGCTATAAGTATATTTAAGCGCCCTCTAGTAAGGTGTTTATTAACTAGAATGAAAACTACTGTTTACAAGACATTACAAGATATAACTCTTAATAGATGGCGTTAACACACCAAACTTTATATTCACATAACCTGAATATAATTTACTCGTAATTCTAAAAACAAAAATTTCGACGTTCACAAGGAGTAATATATACTGTGATTTTTCGTCTTAATAAAGTGTATAAATTTGTAGGGATAAGCACATGTTTTTATAAAAATATCCACGCACGTATAACCAAATTAACGCGCGTAAATAGTTGGAAAGGCATAATAAACAGTTAAAGAATATTTTGTGGATGAAGGTCCTTTTAATGTGTCAGCAACAGCTCAGCATCGGGACAGTTTAATTCTAGTGTAGCCTTACAATGCTTTTGTTATTTGAATTAGTTATGTAATATAATTAATTGTACATAAAATATTTATGTTAAAAGCTATCGAGGTCGTGCCGGTTCTTCTCGATTGAGTGGTAGGTGGTGGTGGTAGTGTAAAAATTGATGATTCAAAAATGTCCTTAAGACGCGAATAAAGATATTGTGAGTTTGAGTTTCTGTATATACAAAAGCAGTATTATATTGTATATATCGTATTTTCAAAAGTTCTTCTTTGTGGTCACTATAGCTTCGTTAGATTTATTAAATTAAACTATTTAAATAATATTTCAGACCTTTAAAAAAAACTTAAGATAAATTAAGTTTTAGTATAAGTACTTTTGATTAATCATAAATAAGTACATAAATTTAACTGCCAACTTATTAATCTAAGGTTACTCCTTTGCAATATTAATTGTCATTTATTACTAAATACACTAATTATTAAAGAAACATAAAATATTCTTAATATTAACCTAACTAATATAAGTAACTTAAAATAAAACAAATTTAAAATTTTGGTCCCTGTGGCAGAGTACCCACAATGCTGGCGGCATTTCCTCGCTGTATCGCGATGCTTACACGCTGAGCTAGGAAAGCACCAGCTCTTGGATCACCGGTACTGACTACAAGGCGCCTACCCAATTCTTTATAAGTAATACCTTTATAAAATAATAATAAGTACCTGTGCACTTGCACCACATGGTCCAAAAGTCTCTAACCCAAATAGAAAAAAAACTATATATACTATTATATATAATAGTATATAAGTGTCTAGAAGCAAACAGAATGTGAGTAGTAGACTTGTAATTTAAGTTAATTTGTTAGAGTTTTATATTCATGCCCGCAGTCAAACCTATTTGATAGAACATAATGTATAGCCTACATAACTACATCACTTGCCTACATAACTCTATTGGTTCTTATACACGTTTCAAATATCGAATCACAAGAAATTAAACTTGGCCCATACTTGCAAAGTAGTTTCCTAACAACCTTGAACCTTATCAAACTGTCCAGACGAGGCTTCATATGGGATTCCCAACTCAATTTTCCACACGACTTCTCAGCACAGTCGTATAGTTTGATGCGAAAACTTTGGAAATTTTATCGAGTTGCAAACTATCGCCTCTCATCATTGTATGAAACTTTGTTTGTTTACTTTCAATGTTCTTTTATTTAGCGCGTGCTTCAAAAAATGAGACCACTAAGTTAATATAAAGTGTCTTGCATGTGTTAAAAAAATAATTCTTAACTCATTAGTTTAAGGGCGTAACGGTCGTATAGTGTGCATCTTAAAGCTTTGTCAATTTAAGATTGTTTACTAACGTTATCTAATGGAACCGGCATGCTATTAAATGCCACCACATTTATTATATCTTAATTTTTAATTTTATAATCTACATAGTATACTAAAATCCCTTTAATAAATCATTTGTATATTTACTAACAAACTTTACAAAGATTGAGAAACTCCTTAACTGATGAGATAAGAACATTTGTAAAACTCTTAAAAGTTGATAATATGCCGAGTTTGTTCTGGGCATCATCTTAGACCGGTTTATTTTGGAAGACTCGTAGCCTTAGATAAAAGAAAAATATTGACGTACATAGGTTATCTCTGATGTGGTTCTATGAGGCAAAAATTTTGGTATAAAATCACACCTGCACAACACAACAACGCACAACACAACAATAGTTGTTGTCCAAAACATAGCTCCATGTGTTATATCCAATAATTACTGTGTCAATTGGAATTCACTACGTATTTGCCTCATAGGAAGGCAAACCCGTAAGCACTGGTGGCTGGTCCAGATATGCTTATCGGTCGATTATATTTCAGCAACGATGACGACATAGTATTGATTGTACCTGGAGATCTGAAAACATCAACAAAAAAAAATAATTCCATTAAAATCCTTTTGTTATTGTTTATGTGTGTGTATTTCCCGTTTCCAATAAGATAATAAACAAAATCTAGAATTGGGCCATCAGTTTCATTGATCTGGAATAGCGTATTTCATACTTCACTGCCTAATCCCTTTACGAAATCCCTTATTCGTACAAACAAGTTTATTATCTCGGTGAAGCCCTTTTGTAACGCTTTTTTTAGTTTAATATTTCTAATCATTACTTCTATCACATGGCCGGTATAACTAAAACACGATAAGTGATAATTAACTTAGCTATATTATATATTAGGAGCTACATAGAAAAACCATTACTACGTCAGTGTTTAAGTTCGATGTCCAATTTTATTTATCAACAGTATTAATTATGCCAAGAACTTATTATCTAAGTACTGGCAGTTTTCAAACTCTTAAAATCGTATAAACAGTATACTGTACAGTATAGTTTATAGTCTATGTTCATTCCTTATATGTCCACACCATATTAGGAATGATAGTATATATATATAGGAAAAGTCTATAGTATATTGTATATACTATACAGTATAGTCTATAGTCTATGCCCATTCCTAATATGTCTTGTTAGGTGCCGAAACAACAAACAAGCTATTCGGCATCGAAGGTCAGTTGGAAAGTTGGTTGCCTTTTTTAAGCGTTTAAATATACTTGCACTTATCATTGTATACTAGCTTTTGACCGGGGCTGTATACAGCTCTGGTCTACTACTATAGTAATGACAATTCTATTAGAAACATTTAGATAAGGTAGGGCCAGACCAGGAACAAAGACTACCTAGATATTTTTGTCAACACATTTCATCCCCAATTATTGGGAAGAACGAAAAATACGTTAGTAATATAATCTATCTCACTCTTATAATACACAATAATATAAGAAAATCATCATCTATCTCACTCTAACACTAATAACATCACGCGATGTATCCCTTAGGAAATAACTGGCATTCACACCAAAAAACAAGAAATCCCCTGATAGCGAATGTCGTTAGTAAGTTTCGCTTACTTGCGAAAATGGATTTAGGTTTTGTAATAGGCTTTTGTTAGTATTTGACAAACATTTTTCATCAATCATTTCAAGTAGGTAAAAAACTCGCTTGAAAGTGAGCGTATTTAACAATGTTTTTTTATTGATAAAAGCTCTCCTTCACTTTAGTTAAAACATACACAAAATAAATAAAAAGTGTTTAACTTACCTTATGAAATATTTTCGAATTATTTATATATCTATAACATGTATCATATTTTAATTGAGTATTTTTATAAAAGTCATAATATAATGCTCTTGTTATCTATTCATAGCTGCTCCTGAAAGGTGCTACAATGCATATGAATGAGTCTTTTCTATTTTTTTTTCATACAAAAACACGAGTTATACACAATCTTTCTTTATCGCATGCATTATATATGATAGGAAACTCCAATATTTTTAACTATAACAGTATCACCAAGAAATACGTCCTCGTTATGACATTGAGACAAATAGAACTGACTTAGCAATCGGAAATGGTATTTTGTTAGAACATACAAAATAAAAAAAGGAGCTTACAAGCTTCACAAGAATTTGTGAGGTCCTTGACCTCTCGTCGCGGTTGAGACAGATTTGTTTTTCACTAATGGTATTGACAAGGCTTGTATAAAATATAATATAAAATTGTTTAGATTAGATATAGATACAGGCGTGGGTGAGGTTTTTCTTTTCTTTAAACGCCGTTAAAGGCCGGCAACGCACTTGTTAGCCTCCTGGCGTTGTTGGTCCATGGTTGGTGTTTAGAACTTCTAAGTTGCCTTCTTGTTTTGCTAATGGGTCATTATCATTAAGTAGTTTATGTTGAATTATAAATAAGTTAAGTTTTTATATATTTATTATATTAGTAGTGTCTGTAAAGATGTATAAAGATAGAGTATGTAAGCAAAGGAATGATATATTTCGTATAAAATACAAGTTAGCCTCATTTTTACATACAAGCAATCATTGCAAGCTATACATTGCGCCCTGTATATATTTATTATTTGTTAACACTGTTGCTACATTAAGGCGACTGGCGACCTTGTCGCTTTTAGCGATATCTTCCAGGCAACAATAAAAAGGAATGAAAAGGAAACGGATATAGTGAAAGAAGTGCGAAAACATAAAATTAGAAAATTACAAAACTAAACTAAGCTATATTTTATACTTTTATTGTGATGCCTCTTTCATTATTTGGCAAACATAAATTAATAGAAAGAGACAAAAGAGTACTTTACTAACTAATTACTGTTGATTTATTTAGATTTTATGAATATGTGCGTCTCTTTTTATATTATAAAGCCTTAATCTTTTTAGCATATAAATGACAAAAATTAAAAATCTTAACACCGTATAAGTCCACGACAAGCGCCAACTCTGAATGGGGGACTGCTTGGCTATTCAGAAAATAATTTCTATGCAAATAAGCTTTCAAAGCTCTGTTAATATAAGTCTTGGTTTCGCAATTCGCTATATAGTGAATTTGTTTTTTTTACAGCTAAAATACTTTGTACTTTCAATTTTATTTCGTTTATAGTGTTCATGAGCAGTACGATGAGAAGTATACACATAATCTAAACTTATTGATAAAAACTAAATCAATCAACATTTCGTATCTATAAACTATGTTATCTTATATAACATTTTAAAAACAATTGTCTACTGTGAATACGAATCACAAATACCATTGGTAAGCATGTAAAATATATATATATATATATATATATATATATATATATATATATATATATATATATATATATATATATATATAGTGTGTAAACAAATATATATGCAATTCGTAGATTCACAATCTATAATGCATACAGTCGGTCAATAGTTACTTCTCAAGCACTCAGGAGCCAACAATTAGTGAGCTACAATCAGAATATATAATTGCTACGTCCTTCACACGTCTCATCATCTATTCCCTTTACTCAACCTACAAAATGACATAAGTATTCCATTCCATTTCAAGGTATTTAAATGGTTAAGTTGTTTTTTTATAAAAGCTACTCAACCACCTGGCTTGTTATATATATAACTTCTTATCATTCTTACATCTCTGAATGAAAGTCTTTAACAGTTAAGTATATAAAAATAAGGAATAACATGTTATAGATGAAAATGACGTTTTGCAAATTTCCATAGACCATGTGAGGCATGCGAGATCAAGCAGTGCACATAAGTATAGTGTGTCAAGGGTAGTCTAACACAAGGCCCCAGAACAGTAAAAAAACCCTGATCTTTAGTCTCTATTCACTAATAATAAAATACGTTGGGAAAATTATTTTTCACACATTATTTTTACAAGTAACACAATAGTTACTTGTAATAAAATCTTGTTGGATATATTTTTATTTGGCTGGTTTTAGTATCATTGAAAAATGTTTAACCAATAATTTTCAAATTCGAAAAATGTGTCAAGATGTTGGTGTATATAAAAGAATTATCGCGATTGTTCAAGCTCATAATATCGACAGAGTGCTTAAAAGTTGTTTTGGATGATACTGTTTTAGTATATGTTATATCTTAATAACACCGAACTTTACCCTTATATATATATTGGCGCAACTACAACAATGAGTCTTAAATTAACTTGAATAATTAAGTTCAAACATCATTTAATTGTCATAAAATAAGTTTAAAAACATAAGTTTAATACTTTAAGTTTGTCAGGCCGTTGTACGGAACGGACTTCTCTTCAAATAGTGAAATATAAATCTTGGAAAATATCAGTGAAGTGTTTCTTTAAATAAGTGGTTATTATGAACGGCTCAATCGTGATGTTGGCAATGCTGATGCTACCTACGCCTTTCAAAAATAACCCTACAGAGTAGTGGGGTCGGCGGTAGCCCTGTATAGGTACTCTCCTCGTTATAAATATATATACATATACCTTATAAAATAATTTTTGATCTTGATTATCCATTATCATTTTGCAATGGGAGTATAACCTTCTTTTATTCAAATAAAACAATGTAAACAATATTTTTTTCTATAGACAAGTTAGAATTTGAAAATAATGTACATAAAACATACTTACTAATAAAATGATTTGCTATATAGATTTGCAATCAACCTAAGTTCTAGCTGATGTATGGAGATTTACAAATCCAAAGATAATGAGAAGTGCGGAGTGACGTCAAACGTAAATGTGATCGTGGTGAGAATAAATTAATAACAGTGAGCCTTTTAGTGATATTGGATGCGGTATAAATCAAGATTTTTTGTTTTTATATAATATAGATATTGACCCATTCGCTGGTGCATGTTGTAATGGTTGCAGATCTCTACAACCGTACTGTAAAACTATATAGTTTCTTGCCAGTTCTAATCGTCCGCAGTACGCCTCTGTTTTGGGAACTGGCAGTAAATTTTGAGTCAATTTTTTTTATAAGTTTTTTATTTAGTTTATCATAGTTACCTATGAATAAAGATTATGATTTCGCTAACAATTATATTGACAGTACTTAAAATATATAAAGCAAACTATATAAATATATATAAACTTTAAAATTTTACCCGGCTTAAGGTGGTACAAGCTTTTGCTTTCACTGAGCTGCATGCACTAAGGACAGACGTTTTTAACTAAAATTGTAATAATATTTATTTAAAGTGTGTCTATTTATTTTTAGTAGTCTCTTTAAATATATTCTTATTGTATATGAGGGAGGAAAGCAAAACATGGGCTGATCATTACACTTGTTTTGTTTAAATATCTTAATACTATTTGATTGCTAGTTTTGTAATAATTTAAAAGTACGTTTATTGTATTAACCAATCAGAGCAGTGCGAGTGGGCTCTAGGCGCCATCTTGTTGTTAGGACTACTAGGGAGTCCAGTCTTTGGGAAACCATTTTACAGCACGTTTGACCGAGTTGTGTCGGAGATACATCTATTGACAGGGAGTCGGTGCTCAGAACCGGGTGCTCTTCATAGTTGTGTACTTTATTTCTATTGTAATGCACGTGTTTTTGCTCGCACACAACCCATATCTTAAGGCCATTAAGCCTATTGAGAATTATCCTCCATCTCCGACATATTTAATAATTAAATATAACAAATAATACAGAAAATATTATTAAACTAGAAAAGTTTCTATTTGTATACCACGGTTACGCCGATCAATCGCGTACATTATTTTTACATTACCCTATCCAAATATAGTACTGTTTGTAATAATCAGAACGCCTGTGACGCTGTCTCATACATTATTCAAGTAATGAGCACACAAATGTCATTGAACTCGTATCTCGGGGATCTGATCTATTATTCAATATAAGATTGACTCTTATTGTATCATTAATATGTACTGTTTGTGTTAAATTTACTTCTATACTCTGGTACAACATAGCAACGCCAATCGTGCGGTTAACACTTCACTCGTAGTGACTCGCCAGCTCGTTTGCATGTTACATAAAAAATGTATTAGTATTTCAACTATGAAATAAAAGCGTCGTTACCAAAGGTGTAATGTATTATTATTGTATCTGTTATGTGCCAGCCCTTAGTTATCATTATGTTAATTAACGTTATAAATTAAACAGTGATGTATTTCTAAAACCACTATAGTGTCAGACAGTTATCAGTTATAAGTTTATATTAAAAATTATTGTCAGAAAACAAATCAGCATCAAGAAACAATTGTAGTTTTTTTAGACCGAGTTCAATAATACATTACTATTGAAACTTTTTACAAATAAAAATTCAACATCTAAAAGGATATTTAAAAGTAATTAGGTCAAATGCCCTGGGGGTGATTAGTTCTAATGTGATTAAAGTACGTGATTCATTCTTTTGCGAGTTCTCTTAAGCAAGCTTTTCATTAAAAGCCTTGTATTACGTTTTGTGAGAATTGTCAGAAGGACCTTTTGTTGCTTTATTTGATTGTAGTAGACACAAACATTGAATTTATTTAAAAAAAAAATAGACATATTTTGCGTTTGAGACTATATTTATTTACACTTTTGCCAAGCTTCGTCTATTTTTATTAAAGTATTGGTGCCACTATCTCAACGGGTTTATAAAATCAGGTTTTAGTATTAAACAAAAGACTTTTGTGGGCATTTTTTTCAGTGCTTAATGATCTAGGAGTGATTTAATGTTTATGGAAATTGAATAATTTTAGCAACGAATAGTAATAAGTAAAATGTATTGTTTGTATTTCAAACATACATTAGCATAAAATATATTCTCAAAAGCGCTGAAAAAGCTTTTCGATAAAAACTAACGTACTGAGGACAACATACCCAATATTCAGAGAACTTCAGCTCGCGTTTCCAATAAAATTAACATATCGCCTCCATATAACTTCTGTCAGCGATAGTTTTAAATCCAATTTTCATTTCAAACAGTTTTTCTTGAATTTCCTAAAAATGAGACTTCTGCTCTTTAAATAGAATAACTTATGCGGCACTTTTTTAAACAAGTGTTTTAGGCTCTTAGTTTTAGTCTTAGTTAGTTTGTACTTATAAGACATAAATTACGTTTGAACAGATGCATGGCGCCAAACTTAATTTATATAGATAAGTTAAAGCTGGAATATATCCTTCAATATGGACTTGCACTCGTAGCAAAAGCTAATAATAAACTTTTTAGAAATACAAACTTCATGAATGAAGTTTGTATCTTAATGCATGGCCGATAAGAATTTATTATATAATATATTTTTTTAAATTATATGTATATCACACATTGCTAGTGAGGTCGCCAAATTGTTGCCAGCCCTACAAGGTTATATTTACTTTAAAGCTGTACGATTAAGTGTGGTGTTAATTTAAACAGAGATATATTTCTCTATTCTTGCACGTTAGCAACGAAGTTAAAATAGTGCAATTAGGGGTCAAGAGTTCAAAAACTTTCCTGATATGTGACACGATTCAACAATATAATCCTCGCAAAACTTCTAAAATTATGATATAATAATAGACCATAGTGGTGGCATATATTCTATTAAATTATTCTCTTCATAACATAGCAGATAGATATTTGGTAATGTGATTTTCCGTGTGTCAGACACAAAAAGCTTACCTACGACCTACTCATAACATTCATGGCATAAAACTTATCTAATATATAAAATTCTCGTGTCACAATGTTTGTTCCCTTACTCCTCCGAAACGGGTTGACCGATTCTCCTGAAATTTTGTGGCCATATTGAGTAGGACTGAGAATCGGCATCTACCTGACGTTGGTCGGGATCAGCTAGTATTACATAAAAAAAAGTTTCTTATCATAATTAATTACGTGGTTGAAACTTTTTTAAAACAGTTAAGCTATAATGAGTTATATTATAGCCAAAATTATATTATCTTACGTAGTCAAGATTATTAACTATATTATAATAAAAAATAAATTATATAGTGTTTAAAAAGTTTGGTCTCTGTGGCAGAGTACCCACAATGCTGGCAATTTAATTTTATAAATTTGTTTTAGTTTTGTGTTTTGTTTTATTTTAAGTTACTTATATTAGTTAGGTTAATATTAAGAATATTTTGTGTTTATTTAAAAATTTAATATTATATAGTGTTTTAAAATGTTCACAATAAAGCGCTACTATTGCTATGTGTGTCAACGTTATACTCATGTAATATGAAATAATTTCTCACACCTTATTAATGAAACCTCTTCCATATTAACCAACGCAGCAATAAAGCGCTTGAGTTGGACCGTATGCTAATATGGTCTTTATATTCCTCACACGGCCTCAATATTTCACCGAGATCTGCTAACGTTCAGATAAAGCGATTATTATAGGGAGCCGGATTTATGTGGTTGGAATGCTTTGGAATCGTGGAATATTAACTTCACCTCAATTTAAAAATATATCAATTTTATCATTATTATTATTATTACACCTAATAACCAAAAACATAATAAATATGAAATTGATCTATAATGAATATTCTATGAGTTTATAACTTGTTGGTAAAAAACTAAGGGGATTTTCGGTCATTTAGAACATTACATACATTTAGAACTCACTTCCTTTTACTTCCCCGTTATCATCTTTAAATGTCACTATCCTATTTCTTTATGTAATTATTTTTAAATCGGCATTTAGTTATTCCTCGTTTTACTTATGTTAATGTATATTTTCCCACTCGTATCCAAATTTATCATTTTTCTTATTTTCTGGGATTCCTGGAAGAGATGTCTTACTAGCGATAAGGCTGCCCGTTGCATACGTACTAACAAAATTTAATTCCTACTCTTTGTGCGGAGTAGGAGTAAATAAGTATTGCGGTAGCAGCTAGGCTATACTGAATCCTTCAGTTGTCTACGACGTAGCATATCGTAGCGGTGCTACGATCTAGTCATATAAATAGTTGCAGCCAACTGAGATCTAAATAGAATATTACTAATAGAATATCATAGTGGCGGTAGCTTCTTGTATCCTGGTATGAGGGATTGGTTATCTGGCGGTACATATTATCCACAATAGCCACTACAAGAACACTCATCATCATCATCAATAATGTTCGTTGGTCATCTAGGCAGAAAACAAAATTCCACCCAGAAAACAGAATATCACCTCGATGTCCGTTGTTCCACCACATTATGGAACCAGCTGCCCGCCACGACTTAGGGTCCTTCAAGAAAAGGGCTTACCACTACCTAAAAGGCCGGCAACGCACTCACGAGCTCCCAACCATGTGAGTATCTATGGGCTGCGACATCACCTTTACGATGTGCCTTCTGCTCGTTTGCGACTATACTCCAACGATTATCCCAGGTGGATTTCTAGTAATGCTTATTCTGAAGACCGTATTGAAGAAGAAAATCGCACAGGTTTTTTTTATAGAAAAGCAAATGAGTAGAAGGTATTAGAAAGGCAATGTCGCCTTTAAAGCTGCCCTATTGATTATAGTAAAATGATTTACCAATGGCTACAGATATGTTTTACTAATAATAGATGAAAAGCCATCTCCATAGATTTCAAAACACCTGGATATCAGACAGATTGCGGCTCACACTTACAACGATCTCGGTTATTTCACGCTTCAATGCATTTCTAGTATTAAACACGCAAACTGAAATAAACCGTATTCCTTTGTATTAAAGTCCAAGGTCCGTGGAAACAGTAATTTGGTTTTTGTAATGAACAATTCGTACTGCGTATCGATATACGCCAATGTGAACTTTAATGTAATGGGAATATGGGGATGTGAATTGGTTTGTGGAAAGTTGTTTATATCATTGTATGTTCTGGCTTTTAACTTCAAATTAGAATGCTGCTTTGCCAATATAAGTTTTATTCCTATAGAGATAAGTATTACAAAATTGTGATTGTAAAAAACACATTTCTGATACGATTTTGAAGGCGAATCTTTTATTTGCTTATACATTAAAGTACTTTGAAGATAATTTAAATTATCTTTAGTATTTAGCTTTAGTCGGAAATTTAAGAACGTGTCTGTTTTTTTAGGTCAGCAATTTTATTACTATGGGAGAGACGTTCAAAGACTTACATATATTTTGGCATTAAAAACTTTTTGTTTTCATTAAGCTTGGCGCATTGATTACCATGACTGCCGCTTACTTTCTATACGAGTATATACCTTGCAATGTGCGACTTTCATTCCAAATTTTATTTATTTATAAAAACTTACAGGAAGAGGCTTCCAATATCAAATCTATTTGACTGAGGTCAATATTGTATTAGTTCATCTATATTGGTTAATCTTCAATTATTTTTTTCCCATACAATTTTCAATAAAATATAACAATACATAAGCCTTCAAATTAATGAATTATATACATGACTTAATAACATATATGTCTGTTTTATACCCACCGATGCATCATCCTCATTTTTAAATAATTTTCCAAAGGAAAATCGTTTGCAGTTTAACGTCATACTTCAAAGAGCCAGCTTTATGCATGCGACTGAAGTAAAATCCCGACATTTGCTATGATATTTAGATCCTTTTGAGTTATCTGTGTGAAATCGATAGAGGTGAAATTTGTAAACCAGATTCAGATTTACCTAGTTTCATATATGCCATACACATTATATATATATATGTGAACTTATTAAAACTTTGATTTGTTGGGTTATTTAATAGTTTATAAAATTTGTCAAGAATTTGATAGTACGTTATTTGTATTGACCCAATCAGAGCAGAACTATTCGAGTGGGGTCTGGCCCATCTTTTATGATTGTGTTCTTGATTACTATTGTATCATAAACATAACTGATATCTTGAAGCCCGTTAGTAAATTCCAACACTTTTGTAAAATCGGTTGAAACTACGAGATGTGAATACAGCCATTCTTTTGTTTCACCTGCGTATTTGCATAATTACAAAACACAATCCATGTAGCTGGCATAGCTCAAAATAATAAGTTTTGGAACTATGCCAGACCAGATTGCGGTGAAATTACGAAAAAGTATACCGAATATAGTTTATAGCTTGGATTTCTTCTAGCCGTACTTAAGACAGTTTATTAATGAAAATCCAGTGGGGTTTTGGGTCCGTTTTTTTAAGACGAGTCGATAAACAGGCGTAAATATTTTATTATTATTAATTAAAGTAATACAAGCAATACATACATGGATACAAGTATTGTGCAACCTATATTAATTATAGGTGATAAGAATAGTGCGACATACATGGCATACAAGAAACATCGAGATTTCTGACGTTAAATCAATATCCCCGCTTATCGTGTTGAATTCTTTGATCCTTTAGCTATCAAGTGGTATAATTAATTTTTGATGTCAAGGATAGCATCAAACTAATGTTTGGTGATACAATTTCGAATCGCCCAACTTTTTTAATCTTTGGGTTGTTTGGTAACGTAAGAGGCATATATTTAAGATAAAAAAAAATATATTATATTAAAGATTAAACTTTAGTACATAAGTATTTTTGGATAGGACTTCCGTGTAGAGAGTAAAACAGATGATTTTGATTGAATTTGTCAACTTGACAACGTGAAGAGAAATTTTGAAATGAAATTTATGAATCATAATTGCATTTCTTTGCTAACGATTTATGATATTTACTTTACGAGTATACACTCAGTAGTATTCCATTTAACTACTCATAATATTACTGAGTATTTAAATGTAATCGATTGCGGTTTTATATTTCTTACCAGATAAATAGGATTCTAAATATAATAGTGGTACGCATAAGAACAGAAAAGGATACACAGAGGAAATTAAAGCGCCAACAGCTGTCCGGACGTGCAGTTGACATTTTTCACATAATTTTATATAAATATTAGTTTATGTTAAATAAATCTTAAGAATTGTATGTTGTTTATTTATCGAGAAAGTTTATAACACTTCAAAAACGTCTTGATGAGTCCTCCCTTAAATAAGAATAAAGCTATTATAGAGATTTACAATGCAGGTCTATTTATAATTTGCATGTTTATATAACTTAGTAATTATCTTTATTTTTTATATACATCACCATCATCTATAAAATCATCTGTAATCAGATAAAATAATTCAATTTATTTTATTTCTCAAACCCATACAATAGAATATAACACATTACATAGCAGTGATAAAAATAAATACAAAAAGTAAGCCGATATATATATAGGTATGTGGAATAATAACAAGAATATGACTAAGTGAGGGATTTTAAGTGAGACACGAGCATTCTATGTGATTGTCTTTAAGATTGTAATGATGTCGTTATGTTATTGCTGTGAGAGTGAGTCAGGTAAATTAATAAATTAAAAAAATATGAGATTTATATTGTAGCAACTTTATTATTTGTAGTGTGTATGGATATTTTTCATTATTTCCGCAATTAATTCAATTTTGCAAATAAAAAAATATAACAAATTAACCGTATCTTTCGAGCTGTCCAATTGTACAGCGTGTCTCCAATTAGTGTCGGCTTAGCGTCAGTGTCGCTGCGCGTGGCTCGGTCACTGGGCATTTTCCTGCTGCACTGAACATTTCAAACGTTCCATTACTTTTTATAAATAAGTTTAATAAATCATTTAATTATATAACAATAAGGAAATCAATGATAATCACTTTGTTAAATAAACATTAATAATTTGGATTCATTTCATACATTTTTAGGTCTGTAACTTCCCTAGCCTTCTTTTAATTAACAGTTAGAATTAGCAGTACGTTGCTTAAAGCAAGTCCTAATTCATGACGTGCTAGAACCACACTACATGAGGGGTGAGATATTTTTCAGTCACAAACCGAGGAGATTTCATTGTACATATCAATAGCCTTCTTATTTATAACCGAGGAAGAAACCTAAAGCGCACCCGGATATGTGGGACTCAACTCACTAAACAGGAAACTTCTGCTACTCAGTTCCGTAAATGGAGACTACTGGGGTCGCGTTTGTATTGTACTAGTGACTCCGCGGTTTTAGTTTCTGACCACCCTAAATTAATGTCCTATGGAACTGGGAGGAGAAGATTAACTCGTCTCATACGCTGCCTTCCAACATATCATTAGCCTAGTATTTATTCATTAGACAAATACCCAGCGTATAAAGTAATAAATGAAAGAAAGAAAGAAGAAAACACAATGTATAAAAATGACATAATCCAAATTCAAACGTAACCTTTTTGTCCGACTATACATAAATGCATGCCCTATGTTTGTACACATATATTAATATGTAATTGCTATCTTATTTTGGGAAGCGTCAAATCAACATTTCGGACTGAATGGTGTTCATTAGACCGAAATCAGGTCAAAGTTTACATAAACTTTCTATTCCACCCTGTATTAGCATTTGAAACCAACTAAAACTTTCGGTCTGAGGTCGCTTCAAAGGATCAACAAATTTTCAAGTACTTATTACGGGTTAAATATATAGGTTCATACAACTGACACCGCAAACCGTTTTTTTTTTCAAATTGATAAAGCTTAGTCGTAGAACTTGGCCACTTATAGGAGTGGCGGAGAGTTTTGTAACACTCGGATGAGAACGGTTGTTCTACGCCCTTGATTTAGGAGTTGGCAGTAAATGTAGTCATTTTTTTTAATAATCAGATGATTTTTAAGTATAAAAAAGGCCCTTATATTAAATATAGATAATTTTGATTTGATTTGTCAAAAAACTTCCACGTTCGCTGATTTTATAGTCATGCAAGATGTAATCTAATCTAGCGTTGAATAAGGTAGTTGTCTGAAAATATAGGCCGGTATATGACTAGCTTCTTAATTAGAATCTTATTATATATTATAATTAGTACATAAATGGGTATATAAAAAAGAAGGCAAAAAAAAATCAATAATTTTTGTCCGTTTAAATTTATTAAGTGTCGTTCAATGCATGTCTTGGCGTTGTTCCAGAACACTTGTGGTACATTATCAAGTACAATGACTATTGCAAAGTAATTTTCGAATTGAGAAAAAACATCGCGAACATACTTTTAGGCAAAAAAATTCACAAAAATTCTAATTAAAATGTATTTAATTACGTAACATAAAGTTGTTTTTTATAATTTAAACATATATCCATTAATATATATAATAAATCGGTTTTTGGAAATCGCAAAACGGAAAAAACCTATGTATTAATTTAAGGATATAGGTCATGTTAGGACTTCATTTTTCAATAGTTTATGTCTTTGCTTACATTCCGTGTTGCCAGCGTATAAATTGTATACCGACAACACCACAGTACAAGCCATATGCTATCAAAGAATGGTTCCAAATAGCAACATTAGGGATGAACATTTCCCGAATTCGGTATTCCTGATGGCTTTCCTTCCGCACACAAATTACTATGTCCACATTAGATTGCCCGAAACACATTGTGACACCCCTATTTAAAACTATTGAACTATTATAACACTTATTACCATGACATAAGGTTGATACTTCAATGCCAACATAATAGAATACCAAATAAAAACGGTATAGTATTATACGAATATGGTATGCTATATACTTAAACAAGCATATTATTTTTTAGCTTTTGAATGTATTAAAATTAAATAGATTATACAATTACTTTAAAGCTTATATAGCTTATTGCGGTACCCGTAGTGATTAAAGAAAAAACCATAATTAGAGAAATACCAACTAAATGACACATTTCAAATTCAAGACACCTTATATTTTTGTTCCATGCACCATGAATATGTTTGGAACGAATGACATCTGGGGAAATTTGCTCAGTGTGATCCTGGACGCTAGAGGGAGTGGTAGTGCGCGAGAACGCTCCTAAACTTAACGCGTGTTCGATATTCAAACTTGCGGGGAAACTGAGATGTGATTCCTGGATTGACGAGGTTTGTGAAAAATGTTTATGAGGATTATAGATGCTTTAGAAAAATAAATTAAGTTAATATAGATATGCATAGATTCGACACGACCGTGAATGTAAATTAAATTTTACGAGGAAAATGGTTGAAACATAAAAAAAGCCTTGAGTAGCGTTTTCTTTCGTTTGATTTTAATGTTTTATGGCATGGAGAGTTTTATGAATTTTGCACTAGAGTAAGTCAATTTTTTTCAAATATATATGACTATTGATGAATTTAACTTAATGAACTAAACTCTACGTCCTGATAGTTTAATATTAATCGTAGTCAGCCATAGACGAGACATTATATAAGACCAAAAAGCTTTATCAGAAAATAAAGTAATAATTGAAATAAGTTTAGTTTATTTATTTGAAGGAAACAAAACAAACAAATTTATTATATAAAAATATAGATGCATTCTAACACACATTCTGTGAAATGTATTTATTTATAGAGCTATAAAAATATATATTGTCACATAAAAATAAATAACTAGACTAAATTTTCAGTTAATTTTCGTTTTGATTCCAAATCATACCTGAATGAAACAGAGGGAACGATAATATTTAACAGTTATATGTATATTTAGAAAAGTTATCTAATCAAATTAAGGTTTATTTAAATATACAATTAGCATGTCGCGGTGTTTGTTGCTAAAATCCACCGAAACGACCGATTCTTATGAAATTTGTGTGTATGTCTACATATATTTTTCATACAACCATACAAAAATGCATACAGCCCAAAAATGTTACCCTTTTGCCCATAATTTTCAACTTGATTTTTATGTATATGACAATACCTTTGCCAGGTCAGCTACTTATAAAGAACTTGATTAACTCTTATCATAATAAAATTAGTCGTTATAAACTTATAATGGAATCTGTTCAAGACTATTTTATTTGCCTTCAAAAGTCTACTTTAAAATGAAAAGTGCATCCTGTTTTACAGGTACTAAATTATGAAACATTCTCTTATTAAACTCGGTTCTGTAATTTTGTCATATAATAATAATAATATTGTAAATTGCTTATAAAATAACAAAGAAGGCCCTGGTAGTTAAAATTGGTAACCTATGAGCTGGTGTTTTCCTTGCTCAATAATCAATAAGCATCGCGGTACAGGAAATGCCACCAGCATTATGGGTTCTCTGCCACAAGAACCGAATTTTTTTAAATTAACAAAATTAATTATTAAATAAACACAAAATATTCTTAATATTAAACTAACTAATATAAGTAACTTAAAATAAAACAAAACACAAAACTAAAACAAATTTAAAAAGTTTGGTCCCTGTGGCAGAGTACCCACAATGCTGGCGGCATTTCCTCGTTGTATGGCGATGCTTATACGCTGAGCAAGGAAAGCACCAGCTCTTGGATCACCGGAACTGACTACCAGGCGCTAAAATAAGTTTTATTATAAAGTATATAACTTTAACTTTATAATGTTTTAACAGTAACGGAATTATGTTTTTTTAAATATTATTTACTTCATATTGTACGTGACTGCCACGCGTCAATAGTTAAAATTTAATATTAATAGGTAAAATAGATAAATCTTTATGTACTGATTGTTTGAATTCTTCCTTAATTATATATTAAAATGATTGTTTGATTTCTGTTTGAATTTTTCCTTAAAAATCACATATTTTTTATTGAAATAGGTCATATTAAAGTAGCTATAATAAATAAAGAAAACACTAGATTACGGATCAATCAAGTATCAATCAGATAACTCAAAATCAATCTAATGAAATACCAATGGGCGTCTACTTCCTTCAATTTTATTGTGTTTAAAAAAAACTTAATCCGGAATTAATTAATGATAATAAATCCTAACTAAGCGTTAAAATAATTGCAGCGTAGCATTAAAATGTTCAAACATCACTTAATTATATCCGCTAGTAATGAGATCAACATTTGTAATTGGATTTCAGTAAATAATCCATCTCCAATTAGTACAGTAGTTTAGTGGTATATTTAAAAAAATAACTTATATACATTTAAAAATGGAACAAAAATATACTCTGTTTTGAATGTACACTTTTTTGAATCGGTACTTATAAATAACAGTACATTTTTTTTTTCAAAAATCCTCCAATTGTTTGTTGATGTTTCATAAGTACTTAATCTCTAAATACACAGTGGGTATGGAGGTTTTGTTGAAAAGCGAGATATATCAGTGGTTTCAGGAGCCTATACTACTGTTGTAGTCTACTGATAATAATTTAAAAAAAATGCTGGAATGCTGGATAAAATTAAAAATTATTCACATAAGTAACGATAATACATTTTTATGAATCGTCAAAAAAGCAAATACATATAAAAAATGTTGGCTGTGTTACATTAGATATAAGCATAATTATAATTAGATATAAGTCTTTATTGTTTATTCCCCACAGACAACCCCTACAACAAATTCTATCCTTTAAATACGTTATCCTTTCCACTCCACAAGCATTCCTGATCCAACTTCCAAAGACATACATTGTAAATACTATTAAGAACAGACCTAATAAAGTGTTTTTTGTAAAAACTCTCAAGTGTTGTCACTGCCCGTAACAGCTGTACATTTAGTGCCAGTTCTCAAATCAAGGGCGTAGAGCGGATGAGAAGAACTGGCAAGAAACTCTCCGCCATTCCTTTAAATGGCGATAAAGATCTACTATCCTATACTACCTTTAAAAAAAAATAGGTTACTTAAACCTTTATATGTTTGCCGGGTAATCAAACCCAGGACTTCTATACAAATACACGTATTCTCATTTACTCCGAACTAATTGAAATTTAATCTGAAAGCTCTTGAAATAAAGGACCATTGTTTAGTTTTTTTGTACAATAGCCTCTTGAAAGCTTTTATTAATTTGTAGCAGGACTAAAAATAGATTGTTTAGATTTCAGTATGAATAGAAATTCATTCGATATACGTATTGTCTATTATAAAACATGTTTTTATGATGTTATGTATAAAAATAATACATTTTATGTGTGTTTACTGCACTTTCGTTATGTTTCTCCCATGTTTTGCACTTCTGCATAGTTCTCTTTACACCACCATATGGTACTGATAATTAACCTTAAATTAAACTCAAACTCAAACTCAAAATATCTTTATTCAAGTAGGTCTTTATAAAGACACTTTTGAATCGTCAATTTTTACACTACCACCGGTTCGGAAGGCAGTCATCTACCGAGAAGAACCGGCAAGAAACTCGATAGCTGCTCTTTTAAAATAAAAAAAAAATAATACAAAATTGTGTTACTCACAATTAAAATAACAAAGCATTGTAAGGCTATAATATATATATAAATTTAAAATTTGGTACTAGTAGAAATGTCCAGAATGCTGGCTGTATTTTTCGCTGTATTATACGCTAAGCTTATCGGTACACCGATATTGACTACCAGAAACTCGGTTAATTTAATCTATAGATATTGGTATACAACATTTAGGTATATAACTCTTTAAATAGTTAGTTAGTTAGTCGATCAATGATGCTGGAAGCTTCGAATCGACATATAACTTTTAAAGCGTATGAAAAGTTATTTCGCTTTTTATATAAAAGTTTATCAATATTTCACTGAAAAACTATTGAAACCCGATCTATTTAACTAGAGTTTGTTTAACTTTGTCAATGGAAAATTGAAGAAAACTTTTGCTAATATATTTACAGTTTTAAAAACTTTGTATCCATTTCAATTGAAGATACTTTTAGACATTTGTGTGGTGTGAATGAATACTATAATATAATCTTAACACGTATTGTATTTACAATAACTTTTTTCTCAATGTTCCCTAGTTAAAATAAAAGGTAAATTATGTAAATTTTAACCTTTTCTATTTTTCTTATATATTTTATTTCACACGTAAATTTGTTGAATTTACTGAAGTTCAATGAAGTTTAGAATAAATGGTGAATCGTTTGTGCTTAAAAATAATAAAAAAAGTTAAAAAGTGAGTGGACTTAAAACGTTATTAGAACACTTAAGCGGTCGCAACATTTCAAAGGCTGAAAAATATTAAACAAACTTGCTAAGTATTGAACTTTCGTCCGGAAACATTTGAAGCTTTTGCAAGTTTCAATTTTTTTTATGTAAGAGGAAATTCATTTTAAAACCCATTTTATAATTGCTTTACGTTCTAAGAGCCAACTAGAAAATGTTTTTTAGTTAAACTTGTTTCTTACGAGCTTTTTTAATCCATACGACTAAAAACAAACTTGCTTTTTTATTTTAATGTAATCTTTTCAATCTATATAAATTAAACGGTCATAATAAATCGTCTCCAACTCAGCCAAGTAGCACGATGAAAGACTCGATAGAGGTTTACTTAGGTCGATGCTTCGACTGCATCGTTGTCAATGAGAGCAATGTACATTTGAATTCATATGAGTTAAATATTTTTTATTATAAAACTAAAAGCAGTCGTTAAAATGCAACCTGTGCTTTCGTTAACAAAAAAAAGTCAAATCTTTCGATTCAGTATAGTAAAAGACCATTTTGAATAAAGTCCTTAATAAGAGAAAGAGTGAGAAGAAACAGGCAAGAAACTCTTAGTTTGATTTTTGGTGATGATCCTAATACAACAGAGCACGGCGAACATGGGACAAAATCATTCCCAAACTTTTTTCATCATCACAATAATCTGATATTTTATAAGATGCTTTTGCTAAATCTGTTGTTTAGCCAACATAATGACTAAAACAGACACTTAAACTACTACACAAAAATTAAATAACATATTTTAACACGTTAAAGCGTACACAAAAACTGGGTTGTCTGAAAGAGATTGCTTATTATACGTATAGTACTTACATCTATTAACATCATTTGCTTCTAGGGTTTAAGTGCAATATAGTATAAATAAATAAATAAATAACTCACTTAAAGTACTAAAAGACTTATAAAAGTCAAAAACATTTTCCCTCATTAATGGTAAATAAACAAAAAAACGACCCGTTTGTTAAAACTCCCAAACTTAACCACTGCGTGGAACTCTAATTAGCAAAGTTGGTAACGCAACGCCGACTCAACACGTGTCCAACTTACTTTGTGGATACTATTTTTGTTAAGCTTATACGAAAATTACCTTCTTTAAAACGTGACATTAGTGTATAGCTTAAGTCAATGTTCGTTTATTCAATGTATTTATTGGAAAAAATTAAAAAAGGGCGTAAAATATTTTGTTTATTGGGACGGATGTTTTGGACTAACTCAAGCGATTCTCAACCCTAAAATTATTTCAATTATTTTTTTGTATACTTCGCACCCTTTGCACCTGTCTTATTATATTTTAAGTATTCTTCTATCGTGTGGGTTGTCTGGAAGAGATCGCTTATTAGCGATAAGGCCGCCCGTTGCTCTTATATGTTCTAACATCTGTTAATGTCATTTGTTTCTAGTGTTTAAGTGCGATAAAGTTATAAATAAATAAAATCGTGCTTTCAAATCGTTGCATTTATATGTGTTGAACGCATGTATTGATTTATATCTTTTTTCAAATAGAATCGTATCAGTTCAATCACTTTTACGTCATCATTTCATTCATTTCATTCGTCAATCATTTTCTGTTTGTACTATGAAGGTTCCGAAATAAACCGGTCTGAGAAGATACCTCACAACAAACTTAGCTGTTTAACTATTGTTTATAGTTAAATTAAGTTATTTTTCTTTGAACGGTATATTTAGACAGAAATAGATGTTCGGAATCTTGTGCCTGACTTATATCCTGGATTTTATTTATTCCTTGCTATAGAATCAAGTGTTAATGATAATGGAATCCCATTTACCGATGGTTTAGAGAACCACGCTAAACCCATTTATTCAACGCTTTTGTTCATATTTTTTATTTCACAGTTATTTTTATTTAGGCATATCATTAATTCGGTACAAAAGTTGTCCTCAAAAAGCAAACTTTGTAAAGCTTTGCTAATGAATAAACTTTGTTACCTCACGGCGCATAGTTGTTTTCATTGTTTTTTGAGTTCGGCCTCAGTGATGATAACTAAGGACCAATGAAAACACTACAACTTAATATAAAATAATAGTAAATATGTGTATAAAAATATTCACTTGTAAGCCACCTGGCGTTGCAGGTGTCCAATTAATAATTCAAAGTGACCAGCTCGTTTGCCATATACATAAACAATGTATATATGTGTGTGTGTTATTGTAACTAAGTTAGTTAACATAATTTTCATGTTTATCAGACAGACTGTGAATAATAATAATAAGGTTATGAAAGCAAAGTTGACTTAGATTTACAAAATGGATGAGTGAGCATATCTTTAAATGACTGTATTACAGTGTTCTTAAACTAAAAAAAAGTACTTTAGTGACGTTAGATTAATAATTAAAACTATTTATTGCTTTTTTATAATCTGACAATAAAAAGTACGTTATTACACATGTATTAATATTCAGTTTGTATTATACTGTCTGTGAATTGCCTATTAAATATGATATTAATCAAACAATAGTGCTAAATTATCCCGTTAATATGTGTAATTCTAATTAATTAACGGATCCCTTACATTCATCAAAAGGGTATGCTTTTAAACAAATGACATACGCAATGAGCGAACAACGCGACCCCATTTGCTCGACCATTTTGGTATTTGTAACAAATATTACGTTGTAATCTTGAGGGTGAGATTTAAATTAAAACGGTCCGTTGATATGAAGGTTTCACTTATCTTTTCTTGCCACGCGGGTCAATTGTCAGAACATGGTGTCTATGGACATCCACCTCACCTTTATGGTGTGTCTCCTGATCGGTCTCCCCCCCCCCCTCTTCAATAAAAAAAATCGATTTATTAAAGAAGCTAACCCATCTTGTTGAGGCACTAAAGGTTTCTGATTTCTTGTCCTGTCTTTCCACGTGAGTGTCTATGGACAGCGACTTTACCTTTATGGTGTGCCACGTGCTCGTTTGTCCCCTCTTCTATAAAAAAAACGATTTGTCAAAGAAACAAACCCATCTGGTGTTGTGCCTCTGCCTAAGGGATTCCTTATAAACACAGATTAATACGCCATAGAATACGTTCCTTAGCAATCTTAAAAACTTTTCTTAAACTGCAGGTAATTGAGGAATTAATTTCCAGAAGCCAGACGTAAAGGAGCTGGAAAAATGAGGATTTCAAAAAGGACACGGCATCAAAGTGATGTGGAGTGGGGCTTAGCGTTTAAGTACCACTCAAAGTCTTATTTTTATGTTTGTTTACTTTATAGCTCGAGATCCCTGCATTTGAGACCCTTTGAGGGATTAAAGATTAATTCGAGATGAATAGGGATAGATTTTAAATTTAATATACACCTTATTTATATATTTATACTGAGCAAACGGAAGGCTAAGCAGCACTCTCTGTAATCAACAACGTGTCAATATAATCCTAGATTTATAAAATAATTGAAATTGGCTTGTTTGTATTACCTCATTAAATCGCTATAAATAGCGGACGAAGTTACATAAATTGTAAATAATTACCAGAAAATATATTTCTTATTAGTTATCTAAATCTTTAAACTGTATAAAGGATATAATTTAAACATTTTTTTAATTTTTTCAAATGTGAGTGAAGTTCGATGGTAACTAATTATCCAGAATGTAGGTAGACATTACCAGAAATTAGAAAAGAATTGCCTAAACTAGAAGTTTAAAAATAATCTGTCATTGGTGTTGCTTTTGTATACAATCGGGACAAACAAAATTTGTGTGTAAAAGACCTTAAATTTAATGTTCATTTAGTCTTATCTCCTTGTTTCAGAAGTATGGCGGGTCGAGCACTCGTTTTATTGGCGATATCAATATTAAATACCGGTGAGTAAATAGCCTTCTTTTGCATATTTTATGAGCGCTCGCTTCTTTGAGATGAAAAATGTTAAAACATTCAAAATGTATGAAATTTTTCTTCAGGTGAGTTTTTAGGTCCCATTTGGCGCACACATGCAACCATGCAACAATGCAATCATTGTCTTTCACAACATATATCTTAACTTTTATAATGTTTTTATTATAACGTATTAATTAATGAAGATTTTCTTCTTTAAAAGAGCTTGTATCATGCAATGTTAAATTATTATACTTGATTACCTGTTTCACATCCGTTATTAGACTACCAATTAATGATCTAACATATTCCGTTCACCATATGAGCGAGAAAAATGTCCATTGGAACAGTAGAGTTTTATACGTACCACCAGTGGTGGTACTACCATACAAACCCAAATGTGCTACGGTACAGAGTAAAATTTATAAATCTTAACTGACCATCGTCGCTTTAAAGGTGCTTAAGAATTAGTTTTGTTTAAAATTAAGTGGATGGAGAACTAGTTTAATATTTAGGGTTACCCTATAATGTTATTAAAGGCACAGCGTATCACCTAGTTCGGTAGAGAAGTGCAAGCAAATTATAGCTTAAATAATTTTAATATATATAAAATGAACTGAATACAAACCCTTAATGACGTCACTGCGATATTTTAATTACACCACCAAATTAATTTCGGACGCCAATTTGCGTTTCCCTGACGTTCGTATAAAACCAATAATTAAATACATAATACATTTTATTAACATTTATTATGTTTTATAAGCTAAGGCTTTTACTGGACAACTGAACTTATTCTAATACGACGAATAATGATGAAGCTAACAAGTAGCTTGTAAGTACATACAGATATTAATACATATATGTATATTGTTATATATAATGTATTTAATCCACTATTATATATAAAGACAAGAATGACTTATGATTATATTCTAAAGAATTTTCTTTCAACTCTTAACCGCTGAGGAGTTTTACCTTCCATCATCAGCTCATCCACATAAGAAGACGACTATCAGAGTATAAAATTGTCAGAATAGTAATTGCCTGTACGTTAATTTGAAAGTTGCCCTTGATTTCCCCGAATCATCTGATCCTGTAAAGCTACATCATCCCTGAGTAACACAGGCTATATATAATTCCAATTGTAACAAGATTTTAGCCCGTGGAAGAAAGCCCTGTCGAGATCATTAAAAAACGCTATATACTTAACCAAATTACACGTGGGCGAAGCCGCGGGCGGAAAGCAAGTTTTGAAATAATTGTGTTCTAGCGTCGTGTTGTGTTTGGTATATAAAATGAATTGTTATATTAATAACAGAAAAAAAAGAAGAAAGAGAAGAAAAAAAAAAATTGATGACTTGCATTAGCAAGTCATCAATTTTTTTTTAATGTTAAATTAGTTTTATTACTTTATTATTATGACATTTTTTAAAAGTTAATATATATATTAATAAAGCTCAGAACAGATAACCAAACATTCTTTTGATTACTAAAGCAGAACAGCGAGGTATAAAAAAAATAGAGGTGGACTCATTAAAATTTATATAGCCCGATGGGTTTCCGAGTGTTGTGAAACAAAGCTGAGTATTTTTAGGTTTTGTACAAAGATAATTAATGGTACAAACAACAATAGCTCATTACAACGGAGTGTAGATTTTGTAATAATATATTTTGTGATAAAATTTAAAAAAAAATTGTTTTGTGTTAAAAATTAATTAAGCGTTAATTATCACATGGGCTTAAATAATAGCCTAAGTTAATTTGTTTATCATCTTTTCAGACCGGTCTAGTTTGGTTAATTCTTGGAATGCTCCCTTTGATTCCTTCAGGCATTTTATTACCTTACAAGGGATAGCTAAGAGCAAAAGTATTTCCACATACATACTATTATTACCTTAATATTCTGATTTTGTCAAATAAGAAGTCAAGCGACGAATTTAACAATATATTAATTATAAAATTTCACGAAACGTGAGTAAGGCTGGCTTTTAAATCTATTTCATACTTCCTTAAAATTAGTTAAAATAATACTATGGCGAAATTTTCAGGCTTTAGTCAATTGGACAATAATTCCTGTCGTTCTATATAACATAAAAGCAGTTTTAATTCTTAACATTCTTAATATAAACCTAATATACCTTAAAATAAAACAAAACACAAAACTAAAACAATTTTAAAAAGTTTGGTCCCCACCTGGAATCCTCCAGGCAAGTGTCTATGGGCGGTGGTTAGGTGTTTTATAAAAAAGCAGCATAAAAAATTCATTATTTTGATTTCGATGCGGTGATAAATGAAATAATTTGTTATGTATATCAAATTGCATGATCATTTTAATTCCACATTGTTGAATTTTAAGTTAAATGATTTTATCGCGAGATTTAATTCGATAGGTCGCACGTCCGAAATACTGAATGTATTTTAAATGAAAAATGAGATGGGAAATTAACAAAAATCCCGCACAGAGGGAATACCGGAGCAAAGAGACTGGAAAAAATGCTTTTTTTTGGAGCTTGTGCCAATTTTTACGTCTATTAAATAAGCTTAAAAAATTTACATTTAAGGTATGGGTGCCATTTTTGCATTGTTTAAATTGAAAATTACTTTTAGTTTAGTGGTTGTACAACCACTGAGGTTTGGAAGAGTTTCATTTAAAGTTTGATTTTGATTTGAAAACATGTAGAAGATACGTCAGTGTGTAAGTTTGTGTGTGTGTGGTGAGTATAGGTACCATAGATCCAGGGCCCCTGTATATGACTATATAAGTTGTCAAGTACTAAGTATATTTTTACAATTATATATATATATATATATAATTGTAAATATATATATATATATATATATAATTGTAAATATATATATATATATATAATTGTAAATATATATATATATTACCATTATGTAATTAAATTAGAGGAACCGTAGAACAATGTCTAGTTCAACGATATTTCATATTTGGAAAAGACCGTCTATTCCATATTTAAAAAATCGTATATCACCACTGTCAGATGCAGGTTTGTGCCGAAATATGGCCGGTGTAGAGGTTCATGCATTTTAATGAGGCCATCTGCTGTGGCTCAGCTTTTTCCTATTCCATTTTGATTTGGAATTTTTAAAAAGGTTTTCAAAGTATACGATGAAAATATTTAAGGATTTATGTTAAAATAATACATAATCCTGTGTTAAAATTGAAACTAAGCATTATCTATCGACCGTATTAATAAGAATAGTTATTTTTATTTTTTATAAAAATCATTTTTTTTAATATAACAACAAAGGTTTTATAAAGAAAGAAAGAAGAAAGAAAGCACACAAAAAACATACTTACAGCTTAGACATTTAATTTCTATAAAAAATAATACATATGTGACAAAAACAATTTTAGTTAAAATTAAGCTTTTATGTATTAGCATTTGTTTTACAAATGATAAAACAAAAAAAGTTATTATTTAAGCAGTAGTAGTATTAACAAGTAGAATTAAAATTCGTTAGGTTCTGATTTTGTGACACTATAATTTTCAAGGTATTATAACGATTTGTTTTATTTCAGATGCATTCAGTTCGGAAATTAACAGAAATGGAGTCATAACGTAAGTATGCAACTTATTTATCATTTAATTATTAGCATGTTTTCATAAATAATAAATTTTTTGCTCATTAATAATAAAATATCGGGTTAAAATTTGTTAATTTAACAAAACAAATCAAATAGGATTGTTAATAACCATTAGACTAGGGCTAAGTTTACATGGATTCACAGCGAGCCCTTAGCTAAGAAGAACCCAAAAAAACTCAGTATCAGGCATTTTCTGATAGTCTGTGCTACAATTATCTTACTGAAGGGATTATCACCAATTAGTAACAAAATTTGGAGCCAAATAATTAATTTCCAAGCAGCAGTATTCATGATATAACCCTCAACATACATTTATGCGCTATTTATATAAGGCAACAAACGAAAGGCATCTACACCAATAGTTGATTGTTTTACTAATAAAATAGATAGAACAATTGAGACGGCTGTACAAAACCATTTATTTATACGAAAACCATATTTCATACAGTGGCGTAAAGGTCATAATTGCATGAACGTTTAATCGTTTTAATGGTATAATGAGGAACAATGGGCGTGTGTGAATTGCATTTCTTTCTGAATAGAGTTTTTATAATTAAGAATGAAAGCATTTGTTAGCACATATGGATGCTTTTCCCCCGCATTATTCCCATTTTTCACCGCTTTATAATTTTGTATTTACAACATACGCGTACTTTAATATACACTGTGATGAGATTTAGCTAACACAATAGGCACTGACAATAAAGACGTAAATTTTTGCAAAGTAGTCTAAGTCTCGCCTATTTAGGCAATACAGGTCAGGTTGATCGAATAACGCGGCCTGTGTTCTGGCTTGATCCTTTGGCGCTGCGTAGAGTCTCTCTGCATCTTCTTATGAGTAATTATTCAGATTAATACCTGCCGAATTTCATCTTCGGAAGTATAAGCAGACTATGAAATTCCACCCGTATCACCTTGATGTTCGTTGTTCCAGCACTGCCTTTCGTAAGATAAGAAATATCTTACGAAAGGCAGTGCACCATGTACCATGCACCACCACGTTATGGGACCAGCTGCCGGCCACGGTATTTCTTGACCAATACGACTTAGGGTCTCTTAAGTAAAGTCATTTCCTAAAAGGCCTGTTCCCAGCCACATGAGCTACATCACCTTAATGGTGTGCCTACTGCTCATTTGCCCCTTCTTCAATAAAAACGACAGATGTTTAATATATTACATATAGGTTACGCTAGTGCGTTGCTAGAAAAAATATTTGTTTAACCAGTAGTGGGTGAATTCACTAATTCATACGTTACGTGATATTATTTTCATGAATATTATTTGTCTGTTAGAGCTGATCACTTGATGTCTATACAAGTATAGTTACATAGTTAGAATGTAAAGTATTATTATTACTATACAAATCTTTATAAAAAGTGTAGAAGTGTGTGTATAAATATATTACAATCTGAAGCAGTTTGATATTAATATATTTTTTTCAAATGCTTACAAAATATAAGCATTTCAAGAAATGTTTTAAAGTATTTGTGTTACATAAACTATGTTTAATTAACATTTTATTGTTTCAGGTTTCAATGTTGCCCGGAAGGTATGTCTAGTTTTATTGAACGGATTTTTAAAGATCGTCATATAATTCTGTCTTCTGACGCGATGTACGCAAAATATTCGAATAATATCATACTTTACATTGAATTTTAATTGTTATTTAAGTGTTCGTTTCTGTGTTTTAACATTTTTTAAAGTAGTTTTTAATGTATACACACACTAGCACACACACATTTTATTTCGACAATACTTGGAATGTCGAACGTCTTATAATTCTATAAATTATCAGTTTAAAATCAAAACCATAAAATTTATAATGTATCGTGATGCATCTGTCAAGGGAATCGATTAACACGAAAATAAAACTGATATAGTTCTGATATTTGTTATAAAAATTACTCACAAACATATCACAGAAGTAACGTGTTTAAATAGAAACATATATAATATGAAAAACATTAAAAAAAGCTCGCTATATGTATAAATTAGACATTAATTTAAGACACAAGAGCTAAAAAGTTGAAAATGTTATTAAACGTGAGAAAACGAGAAGAATTTTCATTAGTCATATTGAATATTAAATGGCGAATCTTTGGGATAACTTTGATTGTGTAAATTGAACGTTTTATTCGGGGAACATTTTATTAAATTCTTGTTAGGCTGTGAATTAATATCACGTTTAAACGACTAGGTTAGGGTGTTTTTATTTTTAGTTCAGTGATAGACTTTTAAAGTGTAGATAGAAATAAAAAGCAATTTAAATGCACAATTATATGTGTATCACAAAATATCGGCCACATCTTGTAAAACAAATAAACCAAGCCACAATACACTAATTCAAAAACTTGTTTGGATTTTATATTTCTAGTAAGTATAAAAAATTTAATTAATACAGATAAACCAATTCGAAAATGTACTTATTTCGATTTGATATTAAATCTTAATTATCAGTCAATTTATATTAAAAAAAATAGAAGAAATATCGGGCACCTCTATTAGGTAATACAATTCAAACAAACACGACGAAGCGATGGTAACAAGAAGCTTTAGCTTGGGCGATATACCGCGTCCTACCCTCAGCCCTCGTTATCCAAAGTTAAGATAATAGGATGCCCTATTTTTTACTGATAAAAAGCATACATTAGAAGACAATCTTTTTTTTTTATAGAAGAGGGGGCAAACGAGCAGCAGGCCCACCATATAGGTGAAGTCGCCGCCCATAGACACTCACGCGGCTGGTAGCTCGCCGGCCTTCATAGGAAAATTAGGAAATGGGTGGGTAGGGCAAGAGGACGGGGGAGGGGAAAGGATGGGCCCCGGAAGATCTCACTCACCGAACGAAACGCGAGTACAAAATGAACAAAGTCCAATTGTATCACTTTACGCCGGTTTTCTGTTAAAGAGTGGTATTTCTCCGGCCGTGCCTGCCCATTCGGCTGAAACTAACAGCATGGCACTCCCACTCAAAAATCTGACTACAGAACTAGATGCTAGGTGATATTTTCTTTTGGAAATAGTGCTAATATCTACTACACAGTATGTTATAAAGGCAGATGTGATGTTAAATTAATAAGGGCAATACAATGTATTTTCAGTTAGGTAGACACATATAAAACATAAAATAAATATATTTAATCCCACTTGCGTGTGTCAGTAAATTAATATATACCATATTAATATACTGATGTTACATATAGTAAGACAATGTTATATAATGTATAATCATATCTTTAAATATGATTATACATGAATTTATTAAAACATCTTTTGTGTAAAAATTTCATTAGAACCTCCTTTTGGTTAAATGAATTTATTAGAAGCATTTTTGAATAATGTTCGATAGCTTTTGTCATTTCTGTGGTAAGTGGCCATTCAGGGTCCGATTGGCAAACGAGATAAACGTAAGTGTTATTCCTTGATTGTACTTTTGAAAAACTATTATTAAACAGTTACTTTTAGTAAATATAACTGTTATGACAATGATTACCGTGTTTGGTTGATATTGCAAATTATATATATCGGCGCAACTACAACAATTAGTCTTAAATTAACTAGAATAATTAAGTTCAACATCATTTAATTGTCCTAAAATAAGTTTAAACACATAAGTTGAATACTTAACGTTTGTTACTCTGTGAAATGTCATCTTTATTATTTCAATAAGACGTCTTTGTAAACAGGTGCTAGATCACTATATATAGGGTCGCATTGTAACCGCACGACACTGTCACGGCTGAGCTAAGCTCGCCAACCAGCCCGAGCTGAGCTGTAAAGGCCTCCTGGCCAACAGCGAGATCCCCATCCAAAAAAAAAAAAAAAAAAAAAAACCGCACGACACAGTCGCGCTCAGGCCGTTGTACGGAACGGACCTCTCTTCAAATAGTGAAATATAAGCCTTGGAAACTATCAGTGAAGTGTTTCTTTAAATAAGTGGTTATTATGACCGACTCAATCGTGATGTTGGCAATGCTGATGCTACCTACGCCTTTCAAAAATAACCCTACAGAGTAGTGAGGTTGGCGGTAGCCCTATAGAGGAACTCTCTCTCTCCTCGTTATATATGTATTATAATCATGACAATAGATAATTAAGCATAATATATAATTATTTAATGAAAAATACAAGTACTAAATAGTTACTTAATAGAAAATAGTACAACTATTAGACAAAATATATGTAAAGCAAACAAGTGCATACAATACACTTTTAATTGAAATAATAGAACCACCAACTACGAAAAACGATAAGGATTCAAATTTGGAATACTTATTATAAACTTCGCGACAAATAGCTTATGTGGGAAATCATGCTAAACCGTTTGATATTCGGGTGATTCGGGAATCATACACTGGCTAATCCTCTGTGAGTGTACTTATTAATTGAATTGCATAAATGGTATTTAGTATGAATATAAGTTGGCGAGGCAAAACGATAAATCCGGTGCTTACGCTGTGTCTGTTGGCTGCCAGATTGCGGCCATAATCCCTGAGTATCTCTAATGGGTTGCTTTGCGTGCATTTTAATGAATACAAAATGTCTGTTGTAACAACGAATTAATACTACTTTGGTCAATGACGGTACTACCATACAAACCCAAAAGCCCAGTTTGTTCTTCTAAGAAGTAAAATGTATAAATCTTAATTGGCACATAATTCCCGCAACGCTAAAATTAAAAGGTACGAAAATACTCCCGCGCATTCGATAATTGATATTGACCTTGTTACTGATGACAGCTGACCTCTATGCCATCTGTCGCATAACCTGCGAACTTTTTGAAATTACCAACCGCCAACGCAACTTGTCCCATCTCTTCACACTTACACTGGAAGCCCGTCGTCCCATCTCTTTTACACATAGGCAAAAGCCCGAAACAGTTCGGCTTGCTTGAATCACCAAAACGATTGTTTCAATATTAACGGTTTGTTTATTGTTATAATTGAGCAAATGGCCGCGGGTTATTGTTATTTTTTCTCTTAATTTTCTTCAAATATTTATTAGATTATTATCGATAATGGCATCAAAATTGGTGGAATGTGTTAAATGTGAAGGATTGCGATGTGTGGACTTTTTAATTGGACAAGAAAAGGTAAAAAACTTAAACTTTTGAAGATAATGTCGCCCAAGCCAACTCTTGACTTTTGTATTTTTTAAACTACACTAGTAAAACCCATAAAATATATTTCAACCGATCAGTCTATAATAGTAATTGGGTTATTGGGTGTTCACGTACCAATAAATTGTATTGTTGGTGCTGCATATTTTTTTGTAATGATATGAATGTTCGGAATACTGTTGCTTTAAAAAAAACACCAAAATGCACAAAAACATTTAAATGCTGTTATTTCTTTTTGTAATTCCGGCGAACAAACTTCTTTATCGAAACAAATTTTAAATGAAATATCAAATCATAATTTACGCGTTGATCATAAACGTAACGTTTTTCAAAGATTAATTGATATTGTTTGCCACTTAGCACAAAAATAATTACCTTATAAAGGTCATAATGAATCTATATGAATTATGAATAACGTCGCCCAAGCCAATTCTTACTTCTGACTTTTTTCTTTTAATATTTTTCAAACTACTGGTGAAAATTAAAAAAAAAAACATATTTCAATCAGTTTTATTGATAACTTCGTTGTTGGTTTCACATATCAATAGATTGTATTATTGGTTCAAGTTTATAAACAAACGACATTTTTCAAGACCATAGCCATACATCTGTCTAGTAGGGATATTTCTGTTTGGATCATAACTATCGTCGCGAAAAAAAAATAGAATTACTCAACTTAATAATTAAGTGCATATACAAATTTTCGTAGTTCAAAATTTTGGTCTTGCCCTAAAATATAACCCCAGGCACGCCACTGACTTTGGTATATCGATAATATTAAGCTACAATCGAAATGTGAATGTCGAAAACGTCGATGGGCATAAATATACAATTACTCACCTCCGCTTTCCATTTTAAATCCATCCTTCTTTTCCAAATCTTTCCTAACATTCCGTAACAAAATATATAGACTCTAGTAACAAATTAAAAAAAAATCAATTTTGTTTGTTTGTATATATCATTTATCGAAGAAGGTTATTTTAGCGTTCATAAACATAAATTTAGAATGAAATAATATATTTGTGACATCTATTGGAGGAAAGAAGGTAAGTTAAGTCTGTTGAGGTTAATTCAAAGAAATAGGGACAAAACAAAGAGTATGGTACAAACATAATCTACTAGTAAGAAACCCATCTAAGATCCTCTTTGCTGGTAGAAATCGACTCACAGGTAATGCTGTTTATTTTAATTTCTTTCTTTCTTTCCCTATATATATATATCGTATAGACTTGTGTGTCGTACTAATTTTCTTATATATAGCTAGCCTATAGATATCTAGCTAGCTATGAGAGTATATCTGTAGGTACAGAGGTTTAACTTATAACATAGAATTAACTGACTTAATCCTATTAAATCTCTATGTGCAATGTATATTATTTTTAATTGTGTCAAAGGTAAACATATGTTTACTTAATTGAGAAATAGATATCATTTTTGATAATGAAATTAAAAGCATAATTATAAAAATGCCATATCGCTTCAACCTATGGCTTGAACACCTTCATACATAATTCACATCCCCATTCTAATGTATTAGACTCGCTCCCTAAATATTTATGAAACACTTCCAATCTACTAATGATTCGGGCTCTGAGCAATTGAGGATCAGGCATACACTTGATTGGAGTAATTTAAATAACCTCTTGAATGTGTTTTAATTATTTTGATATTTTTTTTTAATACTATATTATTATTTATTTATTTGTATTATAATATTTATTTATATTATTATGTATTAATTATAGTCTCATTGAGACGTTAGCAGATTTATATGCGCTGCTCTAGGATAGTTTAGTCCATGTCGATGTAATCCAAAGCAATTACTGCTAAGCCGGGAAGCTAGGACCAGGTTCCTAAAGTACTTTACCTAACTTTGTATACCCAAAAATTCATACTAAAGTTTAGGTATTAACTGTAATAAAACAAATATATTTTGATATTTAACATAAACGTTCTTAATAATAACATTAACGCTAATTAAAAAGTAAAATAAAACACAAAACTAAAACATATTTAAAAAGTTTGGTCCTTGTGGCAGAGTACCCATAATGGCGCCATTTCCTCGCTGTATTACGCTGACTGAGAAAAACAGCAGCTCTTGGTTTTTTTTTTTTTTTTTTTTTTTTATTAATAATTCAGTTACCCCTGACAAGAGTCAGGGCCATTACACAGCTTATACTATTTCACACTATTTCTCACATTATCTATCTCTATACTATCATACGTTATATAATTTAAAACTATTTACTTTAACTAACTCTTATACAATTCGAAATCTTTTCTTATCTTTTACATTATAAACTATTTTAATTCTAATCCTAATATTACTTAACTATTATAACTAATTAACAACATATATTAAAACTATTTACCTTATCTCTGACAAACTTAAATCTTATTTTCTAAAATATCGTTTAATTAATTTAACGTTTAATTACACTACTATATTAATTTTTATTATGCTTATTAACTATTTTAACTATTTTTTCTACAAATTTTAAAAAACGTTTCTCTTATTTCACTATCGCCCGTCAACAGCTTCGGCAAATTTTCCGCTACAATTGAGACCTTTGCATTTATCTCGAAATCAAATCTGAGGGCAGCAAAGCGGGGGCACTCTAATAAAATGTGAGGGACCGTCTCTTTTACTTCTGGGTCGCAAGGGCACATGGGGTTATCCTTGCACCGAAAACGGTTTAGGTATTCAGAGAAACCACCATGTCCCGTAAATGCTTGTGTGACTTCTTTTGTTATTTTTATCTTCCTAATTGTATTGTAAGACTGACTTGCATCAGGGATGAATAATTTTGTTGTAGAGGCCGTGTCTTCTGATTTATACCTCCGGTTCCATTCGCCAATCGTTTCCAAACGGATGGAGCGTTTGACAAATGAGACCGGTGCCAGATCATATGTAGGTTTTGTTTTGGACTTTAGGGCTGCCTCTTTTGCTAGGAAGTCCGCTCTCTCGTTCCCCTCGAGCCCCACGTGCGCCTTTATCCAAAACAGACAGACGTTTTTGTTTTGGACCAGCTCTTGGTTCAGCGGTACTGACTACCAGGTGCCTACTTAATTCCTTAATACACGCCTATGATCTTGTACTCCAGGTTACAAAAGTCTCTTCTCAAAAGGGAACAAAATCAAAATAAACTAGGATATTATTAAAAATAAATTTTCTACTATGTTAATAAAAGTAGCATTTTCCTGACAGTGGCTCAGCTAGATGTATGAAGTTAGTTCGAGATGTGACAGCCTTTGTGTACAAACACAATAATACAACCCACGAATAATAGTTTCTAGTGAATAGCCCTTAAATATTTCTGTTTTGTTAAAGTTGTCTTTGTTTACACGAGCTTTTATATAGATATATTATAATAACAACGTTACAATACATATAAATATATATATGTCGGAAGAAAGGTACTTTTGATTTGCTTAAAATATTATTCTATTTTATTGGTCACTTAAGTTTTTATAGCTTCAAATACTAAAATAAGTTAAAAAAATGTGGATTGTTTTGACGAATCAGAGTAGCACTTCCAGTGGGATCAAGACGCCATCTTGTTGTGACAGTGTGTTCGGGATTCTAAGGCCAGTGTTAGGGAAATCATTATACAGCATGTTTTACTGGATCATCCCATTGATTTCCTTCGGCATTAAAAAAATCTTAATTCACTTGTAATTATAAATATTAAATAGTATTTTGTAAATGTTAGTGTAGTTTAATTATGTATTGCTGATGTCAAAGGAAATTTCATACTTGAAATTGTATAAATTGAATGCCGCCAGCATAATGGGTACTCTGTCACAAGGATCAAACATTTTAAATTTATTTTAAGATAAATTTGCTTATTTAAATATTAATAATATATTCAGTAATTTAATATAATAGCTTTCTTTAAAATATACTGTGATAGTCCTTAAATATTGTTCTTTTTTTTTTTTTTTTTTTTTTTTTTATAGAAGAGGGGGCAAACGAGCAGGAGGCCCACCATAAAGGTGAAGTCGCCGCCCATGGACACTCAAGTGGCTGGGAGCTCATGAGTGCGTTGCCGGCCTTTTAGGGATTTATACGCTTTTTTCTTGAAGGACCCTAAGTCGTAGTGGTTCGGAAATACCGTGGCGGGCAGCTTGTTCCATAACGTGGTGGTGCGTGGTAAGAAGTGTCTTACGAAACGCGCAGTGGTGGAACGACAGACATCAAGGTGATACGGGTGGAATTTCGCATTCTGCCTTGATGTCCGAAGATGAAATTTAGCTGCAGGTATTAATCCGAACAACTCCTCCGAACACACCCCATGGTAAATGCGATAGAAGATGCTGAGAGATCCAACATCTCTACGCAGCGCCAAAGGATCAAGCCGGTCGGAGAGTGACTGGTCAGCGACTAATCGAACCGCTCTACGTTGAATGCGATCAAGAGGAAGGAGCTGGTACTGGGGGGCTCCCGCCCAGAGGTGAGAACAATATTCCATGTGGGGCCGAATTTGCGCTTTATAAAGTTGCAAGCGGTGGCCCGGAGTGAAGTATCGTCTCGCCCTACTGAGCACACCAAGCTTTTTAGAGGCAAGTTTAGCCTTTTCTTCCAGATGACCGCGAAACTGAACATTGTCCGATATGTCGACGCCCAGTATTCCGATGCTGGCTGAGGCTTTAAGGAGGGTGTCTTCAAAGAGAGGAGTAGCGACAAAGGGTGTTTTTTTAGTGGAAAACGCGCAAACTTGTGTCTTTTTGGGGTTGAATTGGACTAGGTTAAGTCGTCCCCAGTCCGAGGCTACACTTAGTTGGGTCTCGACTTCAGACACAAGTTTGTTCCGGAACTGATCGACATCAGCCCGAGAAATATTTGCGCGGCCTGTGTATAATGCATCTCCAGTACTATCGTCCGCATAGCAATGAATACTGCTATGCTGCAGCAGATCATTGATATGCAGAAGAAAGAGGGTCGGAGATAAGACACAGCCTTGTGGGACCCCGGCATTCACAGGTTTGAGGTCGGAACAAGCTCCGTCGATAACGACCTTAATGCTCCTATCAGCCAGGAAGCTGGAGATCCAATTGCACAATTTCTCGGGCAACCCATACGCAGGAAGCTTTGAAAGTAGTGCTCTATGCCACACCCGGTCAAAGGCTTTCGCTATGTCAAGACTAACTGCCAGTGCCTCCCCCTTGGACTCTATTGCCTCCGCCCATCTATGAGTTAGGTATACTAGAAGGTCACCCGCTGACCGACCACGCCGGAAGCCATACTGGCTATCGCTAATCAAGTGGTGGCCCTCTAGATACTTCAAGAGCTGGCAATTGATGCTGGATTCCATTATTTTGGAGAACAAGGAAGTTATGGCTATTGGGCGATAGTTTGACGGATCGGAGCGATCGCCTTTTTTAGGGATCGGGTGTACTGAAGCGATCTTCCATCCGTATGGGACGATGCCGAGTGAGTATGAGAACCGGAAGAGACGCGTTAGGACCGGAGCCAACTCAGGAGCACAAGTGCGCAGAACTATCGGAGGGATGCCATCAGGCCCGCTCGACTTATGGACGTCCAAGGAGAATAAAGCCTTGCGGACCGCTCGGATCCGGAATGCAATTTCCGGCATAGAAGTATCACACCGCGGGATTAACGGTGGTGGTTTACCATGGTCATCCAAAGTCGAGTTTGACGCAAAGAGGGTGCCTAAAAGATCAGCCTTCTCTTTCGCAGTATGGGCCAGCGAGTCACCCCTCCCACGCAAAGATGGAATGGACGGCTGACAGAAATTCCCTTGGACAGCTTTGGCCAGAGACCAGAACGCACGAGTCCCAGATGGAAGGCGAGCTAATCTCTCACCAAAACTGGCAATGTGCTCTGACTTTGACTTGGCAATCTCTCGTTTTAAAAACCTAGACGCTGAGTTATATGCTTTTTTAAGTTCGGCGGACTCTAAGCCGCGAGATGACACCGCGTCCGCCCAGGCTCGAAAGCATTCTCGTTTTCGACGTGAAGCCGCCATACAGGAGCGTTTAAACCAGGGCTGAGACTTGCCACCGATCGGCACTGCAGAGAATGGAATAAAGAGTTCCATGCCTTGCAGCACCACCTCGGCGACAGAGTCAGCGGTGACATCTGGAGAATCCGACGAAAAGCATAACAGCCCCCAAGGGTAGGATGCATAGAAGGACCGCATCCCATCCCAATCTGCTGACTTGTAATGCCACACGCGACGACAGCCCTCAAAGCGAGGCCGTGGAGGGCGCGTGGTTGGCACTCTACTCCGGACCACGCAATGGTCCGACGAACCCAAAGGAGGGTCGATGGAGACTTGGTAGTTCTCCGGATGTGAAGTCAGCAGAAGGTCCAACAAAGAAGGTTTATGACCCTCCACATCTGGTATTCGCGTAATCGCAGGGACCATTTGTGTCAGATCATATGCCAAGGCTAAGTCGTGAAAGGATCTGCCCGCGTGATCGGTGGTTTCAGAGCCAAGCCACTCGGCATGGTGGGCATTGAAGTCGCCAAGTATCACGATTTCAGCGGTTGGAACCCTTTCGAGCAAGGAATCTGTCGCCATTTGAATGTGCTCGATGAGTCGGTCAGTTTCGGAATTTCCACTATGGGACCTATACAAGCAGGCGTAGAATCGCGGATGGTCATCGCAGTCTACGCGTAACCATAGGCTAGATAGGTCCACGCCTTCAAGCGTCCCGAGGCGCCGAGAGCAGACATCCTCCCTGACGTACACGCAAACTCCCGCCCGCGGCACAAAGGAATGTTCCAATTTATACCCCGGGTAGGAGAGGTAGGAAGTATCAGCCGGAGAGGATATCTGGGTCTCAGTAAGGAAGAGCAAGGCCGGCTTCGCAGTCTCTAGATGGTGGTGGACTGCGTTGATGTTGGAGTTGAGCCCCCTAATGTTTGAGAAATCCACAGTGAGTGAGATGGGGGACGCCTTGGAAATTTTGCCCTGTTTGCCCCGAGAACGGTGTTTTTTTTGTAGCGCAGAGTTGCCCCCCCCAGAGTACGAAGGGCAGCCTGTGCGGCCATCAGCGGGTGTTGAACTTCCCGTTGGTGGACGCCCAGAGGAGGATTCTCCACCGCTGACACGGGTGGTACCTCCCTGGGGTAGTTTCTTTTTGTTCTGCACCTTCATTATTTAATTTGGGTAGGGGAAGAGGGATGGGCTCCGGGAATCTCAATCACCGGACGAAACGCAAATACAACAGGTGAAGCCCATTGTACCGCTTCACGCCGGTCTTCAGTAAGATAGTGGTACTGCCCCGGTCGTGCCTGCCCATTCGACTGAAGTCCGAAGGCAACAGTTTGACATATATGTTCTAAATAAATACATAAATAAATTATATTCAATATTGTTTCAGATACGCAGGTGGAATACAAGGATGACAACAATCTTCAAACAAAGTAAGTTTCATTTTAATACCTTTAAAGTAAGTTGTATTTGCATGTGACTACTATGCATCGATTATTTTATTTCAATGTGTTACAAAATTATTTTTTCAATATACCATTATTTCTGGTTTATATGTCTTAAATACATTTAACACCTCATAAGTGACGCGTGGATCTTTAATCCACACCAAATCACGTATAAAACACTATTTGGGTCACGTGACCAATGGCTGAAAATAATCACCAAATCAGTTCTATGACCACATATTAACGCCTGTTCCAGTTTCTCATCTTTATATGTATGTACTCGATTGTGGGGCATAAAATGTTTTTTTTAATTGTTTATCTAAAGGTTAAACATTTTTTAAAATGTAAATTAGTTAACAAACAAAGTGTTTATTACAAATACCTACAATTCTATCAACTGAATCATATATAAAAAAAATAAAACGTCATTCGTTTTCAAGTAGATTGAAAAGCTTATCACTCCTACGTTCATGTGGAATATGTTCTCTTAGACCCCAGCTTTCTAACGCGTATACTATGTAACCTTTAAGTGTATCTTGAAGCAATATGGCTGAGTGCTCTGGCGGTTTATCGAGACATTGTGGTTAGGAACACATTTTTTAGAAAGCTCTTAGCAAGATATCATTGAATTTGCACGTCGATCTAATGTTACATATATATGGGGTAACGGTGTCGCTCTTGACTTTAGATGAGAAAAAAGAATTCTTTTATAAAAGAAAACGTGTTGTGAAATGTCTTGTTTATGAAAATTTTCTTACAGTCTTTGGTAAATATTACAAAATATAATATTTATTAGGGAGTAAATATATCATTACTGAACCGAATTAAGCCATGCCATTGTTTAATTAATCATTGAAAGTTAAAATGAAATCTACGAGCTTCTTCTTAAAAATATAATATGTACTTTTCATGTCTATAAATATATTATAGGCCCGTTTCCAGCACATTATCTGAAAAAATGTATAGGAAAACTAGTTTTTTATTCATCTTAACCCATTTAGTTAACCATAAAATGACCCATTATTACTATTCAAGTTACTTTCAACCTAATCTTATGAAAATACATTCAATAGTTAATGAAAAATGCATAGAAAATGTAATGAAAACACTCGTTTTGAAATGTTTCATTCATTTTCATAATGACATTCGTTGGAGGCTTACAAATGGGCATTTGAGTCTCATCTTATTTCCTTTCATAGTGTTTTGAAAAGAGTTTCCTTCATTTCGGCATATGCAAGGACCTCATTTTATTAATTATTCTTTCATTTCATACATAATGTCATGTTTATGAAAAAGCTTCTGCCTAAACAATTGTATACAGTACGTGAATTCGGCTTTATAAAAGTTAATACTTAGCTTCAAACAGCTTTTTTAAAAGTTTTATATATATTAACTTTAAATATGCTTACAGGTCTGATGAACGGTCTTTGGATGATGGTATGTAGACTTTTAGCTTGAAGGATAACTTGTATAAAATAAAAACTATTAACTTAAGTACTACATTTAAGTTTACTATTAATGTAACAACTGTAATTAATTCAGTGAAGAAAAACGTACGTCTTGATACTACGTATTGATATGAATATCATTAAAGTGATAAATTTCTGGGTTGGACATCAACTGATTACAATTTTTCCGTATAAATACTGAAATTTTCCGAGATTTTTAAATCTGAAGGACTTAAGAAGTGATAGAGAGTAAGTTTTCTTTGTGGAAAAGGTCGTTATTTTCAATAAGATTAGAAAGCTTTATACTAAAGTGTAGAGTTAACATAATGGATAACGTTTGAAAAAGTTACGTAAAAATCGTTTTCCATTTTATTATACCTATATGTTATTTGATTTATATGTTTATTAAATTATAAATATTCCAAATAACAATACCCTTCGGACTTTTTTTTGAAGGTTGTTAATCGATGCTGTTATTGTATATGCTGAACATAACATTAATTTTAATGTTTAATGCTATATATTTAAACAGCAACACCATTGCACACACACTAAAATGCTCGTTCTTCACATAATATACTCCACTTGTTCATATGTATATAACGAGGAGAGTTCCTCTATAGCGCTACTGCCTACCCCACTACTCTGTAGGGTTTTAGGACAATTAAATGATGTTGAACTTAATTATTCTAGTTAATTTAAGACTAATTGTTTTAGTTGCGCCGATATATATGAGTATATATATTTTTATTTAGTTTTTCTGTTCGTCTTTTTTTTTGTTATTGTTGTTTCTGAGCTTAGATTCTATTTCCGGTTCTATGTATTAACCTTATTTTGGCATTATTTTTAATCTATTTTTATTGTGTAAACTTTTTTTGATAATCTGTATATATAGGTTTAAGAAAAAGAAAAGAATACTATACATTACTTCAAAACAAAAGCTTCTCTTTACCTAGAATATCTTAAGACAATTTTATCTTAGCAACACTAAATTAAGCAATTGCTAATTTAAATCTATGTTAATCGTAAGTGAAAGGTCCCAAAAACACTCTGGACCATTATTTTTCACTTCGACATAAATCACTAATGGCCAGCAATTCTGCAAATCAGCAATTCCTTTTTTGTTTCACGGAGAGCTGGCGATACTTAATTGTATTGTTTCTCACGGTAAAATACTTATTGAGTTACAAATTTTAACAACAATTTTCTTATATTTATTGGAAAATATAAAATCGGTTCATTCTTCGTGACAATAATGAGAATTTCTTAAGCTTACTAACAAATAATGAAAATTAATTAATTTCGAATCGGGAATTCAAACATAGTATAACTTGTAAGTTAATAAGTAGATGGAGTTAGTGAAATTGGATTTTATTTTATTGATTGTACGGTCAGAATATTATGTAATTAATCTAAAGTTGTCTCAACATACGACACAAATTATGTGATTAAGTTCGCTGAAAGCTTACGAAACACGGAATTTATAGTTTTCCGGGTAAGATAATACTGTAGTTCTAATAGTGTATTCCCAGATTACTATTTTTATAACGTTTACCGTCGACTAATTGATTTGGTAAAGACACGAACAAAAATTATTGGAATTTTACTTTTTTACTATTTTATTTTACATAATGGGAATTAATTGAATTACCATTGTATTAATTAAACTGAATATCGTAAATGAAATAACATTGTCTTTTTATAAACATGGGATTTCTCATACGATATGGTGGGGAATCCCATACGATATGGCGGAGATCGAACCAGGGGTCTCGGGTTGACGGGTAACCATAACACCAACCAAGTAGTTAACATCGTTATCTTTAATTATATTTATCTAATTTAAAATAAAATGTAGTACTTTTTTTCAATTGTAACACGTTCGACATATTTATGAGATTTATTTGATTACAATTTTGTTTCAGGATTCCTTGGCGATGATGCAATAATCAAAAGGTAATTTTGAAATCTAATATATATTTATCCGATGATCTTGTGCATTGTTCTTTAACAAATTATGTGCCTTGTAATACAAGAATGTAAGCTTGCCACGTGCCAATTGGGCGGCGACTTCACCGTTATGGTGGGCCTCCTGCTCGTTTTCTTTTCGTTTCTTCTATAAAAAAAATGACAGAATAATATTATAAATAAAAAAACTTCTGTACTTATAATACTTCTACTTACTTCTGTAATTATTTATTTAATAAGGCTAACCAACAACACACATACAAACATAATCCGAACAAAATTACAAAAAAAAACACACAAGGCATGTATGTGCATAAATTATAAGAATGCACAGCATTACAGGTATACAATAAACAATTTTAAAAAACAACTAAACAATCATATATAAAACAAAAAATTAACGTTCCTAAATTGGAGTCTTGGCGAAACAAGGTCCGCAACAATTTGCGTCTGAAGACATGGAGACTATCACTAAATGGATCAGCGTCGCATGTCCTCAGAGCACAGTTCATCGATGACAGGCATCTAATGAGTGGACTGTTACAACCTACCTTTGTCCTCGCTATCTGGATATAAAAAATATTACATGGTTTTCTAGTACTTCTATTTATTTCGGATTTTTCCAAAATACTTGGCATATCTATATAATAAAAAAGCAAGAACCTCATTAATTTAAGGCTAAATTTAGATACAAAACAACCATACGTTACAACCCAGCACGTAGTGTCGTAGCCATTGTCGCCTACGTATGTCGTAACCCCGACAAAGCGTAGCACCGTAGCACTTTGCACGATTGCTACGACCTCAGATAATCTTACTTTTGACTACAATGCTTACATATTCAGGCATTGGTATATAAAAACTACTGGCTTGTCTAATTTATGTATGCTTAACTGACACTCATATATTTAGCATACCATAACTTATTTCGATATTGTAGATTTCACCTACATTAGTGTTCTTAGCTTGATGTATATATTTTTGGCATCGTAATTATGTATTTTCCCAGTCAATATCAAATCAAGTTTTTTCCTATATTTCCAAACAGGTTTTCTAATATTCGAATGGGTTGTTCGAACAGGCGAAACTAGTATAAAATTGTGGTAACTATTATTTTTATCCTTGCTATGTTAGCTATTGTAATATTTTCCAATTTTCTCGCCTTTATGATCGTACGTAATAGTTAAATATAGTTATGTTACTTTCAGGTTAACCGGAGCTAACATTGTTTAGCCGTTCGGCTTTATTTTACGCGAAATATACTTTGTGATATATTATATATACTATATATAAAATGTTATTTGAGTATATTACATTGAAAACAATAAAATCTGCTTACTTTAAATAGTTTATTATTTATTTAAAATATCAGTTAATATTAGTTAGTAGTTTTTACTTGACATGTAAAATGAATTAAAAAAATGTATGAAAATAATATAACAGTTACCAGCGTTTTCAAAACTTTAATGAATGCTGTCTGAAACAGTTGTTTAAAAAATATAATTTTTTTTTAATGTTTTTATCTGTTACACGGTACATTCTAAGTTAATAAACTGAAAAGACAATTGTTCATTTTACGTTCTAAAGCCGCATAATCTTTAAAAGTACCTTTACCGTATGGTAGAAAGATATATTATATATACACATATATAGGAGGGTTGCCTGGAGGTATCTGTTATTACCGATAAGGCCGCCCGTTTCTCTTATATGTACTAACATTAACTACTTCTACTGTTTTATTGCAACAAAGTGTGTATAAATAAATATACCTGAATCATAAACCATGTGGTCACGGAGGCTGTAAATGGAATCACCCTGAGATTACGGTAATCATTCCGCCCATTCCAAGGCTTTCCACGGAACACTAAAACACGTGACGTAATGTGCCCCAGTTCTATCATCGTTAGTGGAAGCTGCATGCTTAATGAGATTTGTTACACATACATCTCGGTTGTAGACATGACAGTTTTAGACCAAGAACATTATAAATTTGTAGAGCCAAAAGTATTTTTTTTAATTTATTTGTTCTTACGGTGAAGATTTTACGTTTTATACCTAGATAACCGAATAAAATTTTATTAAACGGAAATATGAGGCCAAGAACACCAATTAATTTTTATTTCAATTTAAATAGCGTTAAGCATTTATAGGGATCTTTTTAATATGATCTGTAAGTCAGTCAGAAAAAGTGAAAGTTTTCAAATGCAATTTTTTTTAGGGTTTTCGATTTATCAATAAAATGTAAAGTATGGTAATTATATGATTGATTCAATTATTTTCACACTTTTAGAGAAATCAGAAACATAATATAAATGCTGAAGGCATTAGTTTTTTGTATATAACTATTAAGAATGAGATTTGTTTGTTTTCTGATTTTACAATCGCATTATAAAGAAAGCCACCGTAACAAGACGCTTTAATTATTTTCTATTAATACTGTAACTATGTATGTACAGAGATAAGCTATCAGACTGTTAGCGTGATTAAGAAACTTGTTTCAATATAACTTTGCTGATTTAACTTACGTCCGGCACGCCCACATTATTTGCTAATAGGAATGCTGTTGCCCACAGGTCGATTCGTTTGCTTAGAATAACAAAATATTCGTTTTAAATATATATGTTGTTAAACTTAAAAGCTTATTTGCATCGTGCCGCATTTCAAAGCTTCTTAAGATTTTGCTTTTAAAAAAAAACATCCTGTCTAAACAAAATGTGGCTACAATATACCTGCTGTTTTAGTAATACCGTGATTTTATTCAGCCGAAGATTCAGAATAAATGGAATTGTTAAAATAAATAAAATTGTAGTATTACATATTTTAATGAAAATGAATCTAAATCTCGGGTCGCATGTAGCGACTCGTATCTGCTACAGTTTTCCGACCCAGCGAGCCGTTAGTGGGCTGACGTTACACGGTGACCAAGCTACAGTCATAACTGGGACATAACGAAATTAATTGAATTTTTTAACGAAATTGTTGGTTTTAGGGATTCTTTTATTTTTTGCTTACAATATTTTTCAATTCTTTGTTTATTTTATTGTTATATTAACACAAATATATAAAACAATTATACAGTTTCTGTATAACGGTGTAACAATATTTTAATTAAAAAAAAGTATTTTTATATTATATTTTAACTAAGTAATTTAAGGTAATAAATAATTTAAGAACAGCATACATAAAATACTTTTTTAAATGGCGAATTAAAAATATGTCAAACGAGATAGAGACGAGACTCGCTTTGAAAATGAATCTAAATTTCGGGTTTCCAGTTTGTATCTGCTATAATTTTCCGGACCAGTGAACTGTTTGGGGGCCGACACTGACACAGTTTCTATGTTGCGGTAATAATTAGGATTAATTTTGAAATGGCCTACTTTCGTATGACGATTTCTATTTTGACAATTTTGCATTTTAATATATAATTTAATATATATTTAATCGGGATTGTATTAAACTCAGTCGATCTCAGTCGGGACGCAAGATACATAGGTTTAAGTTATCCATATATTGCATGTATTATTGACAAATAATTTATTATTTAAATTAAATTTTTGAATTGTAATGGAAGGTAGTTCGATCGAGAAATATAAATAATAAAGCTCTATTTAAGGTTGAAGGAGCATGCGTAGTAGTAAAATATAATTGGTATATTTAAAGGAATGAAAATCAGCAGTCCGGCTTCTTAATTCATATGCACCCTTGTGCCAGATTCAGCGGTAGAACATATTCTCAAGAAAAAGTGTCATTTTGCACATTTAAAACGTATATTTCATATGTGAACTCTCTCATCTTCAGATGTACAATGTTAGTGCTATAACAATGCTACAATTCGATGTATTCTTTCGTGGAATATATTTTTAATAATAATACCCTTTCACACATTGTCGATTAGCCTTAATGTTAGCTAGTGCTTGTTATGTTAGTAAGATGCTAACACAACCGATAAAGTACATATTATTATATACTTTATTTATATCTTTTCCACATAGAATCGTATCAGCGATTGTATGTCAATAATTTTCTTATTGAGCTACGAGTTTTCCAAAATAAACCGGTCTGAGAAGAAACCCACTATAAACTCAGCTAATTAGCTGTCATTTTTTTAAATGTTATGTTTGAAATATGTTTTCTAGGCATATAAGACGATTCATTTCTAAGATTTTTATCGATAAAATAGTCATTTATACTAAAGGACTTTATGGTGTTATCACCCAGAGTAAAAGTCAAATTCTAACAACCACTTTGGATTGTCACCAAAACTAATTTTACTTGGGTGAACTCCTGTATACTTCTTTAAGCAATCATTAGGTCTACCAAGTCATCAAAATATAAAATTAATTAGGGGAAATGGGTCGTTTAGGTACGAATTTAAATCGGTTTTTACGACCAAGCTTTTACGATATTTGTTAAGTGATAATTGTACTTAAAGTAGGATAAAATGTAAAGTTACAAATAACATACTTTAGTCTAAATTTGTTTGTATTAAAAGGAGGAAATAAATGTTTCGTAATCACGACAAGAAATTGTCCCTTTTTTTCCGCATCTTGAACTCCGAAGACCGGGCGACTTAAATGCATTGTTTTAATACTTTTAACGTCATTTTAAGTGCAAAGTGTTATTCAATAGTTTTAAGCTTTTACAATAGTCAGATCTTCTTGTATATCAAGAGTTATGTGGTTTCAATTTGATGAAGGCTAAACTACAAAAGTTATATAAAACACGATACCTCTCCACCCAACGAAATAATATTTAAAACAGAAGCTGAAGTTTCTGAATAATTCATAATTCCCGGCCTCACGTTCAAAACCACGTGGCAAAGTCCGTTAAGTCAGAATTTGCATAATTCTACATAGTCTCTGTGGAAATTCGAATATTATAAAGATTTTGTTTCGATCATCTCGCATATATAAAATCTAAAGTACCTTTAACGTCTGTGTTATTTAGACCTACCATGGGACTGCTATTGGCCGATATTTGATATCACGAAAAATATTAATTATTTCAAATATAAAAGGTGTTTCAAAAAGAATAGGCAATGCCGTAGAAGCTAAAACTTTCAGCTGAATTTCGAGAACTTACATCAACCGATGATACTCAATAGTATCAACGGTTAGATTTACAAATGACATCTCATATTTCTGTCTAGTTGGTATCTTTATATATGTTTTTTTATTTATTTGCCATATCATCTATTAACATTGCAGTATTTTATTGCAGGTTGATCTCCGATTCTAGTGCTTATAACTTAACATCGCTCTCTAAAGAAAATATAGGTAAGTCAGTTCATAATTATTAAAGCTAAGAGAAATTTTAGCAAAGCAACTATACCGAAACTGAGATCAACAATCTATATAATCATTCGTATATTAAAAGTCCAAAACGGGATATATTTAATAATCATAACTAAAGTACAAATGACTAAAAAATTATCGGAAAATAAACTAATCGCTCTAACTAAGAGATTCTCTATATTAGTAGTATTTCTATACTTATTTAAATGAACCGATAATGAACAAAGAAATGCTAATACGTGTACAGTACAAATCATTATTAGTAATCATTCTAAAGTACCACAAGGTAATTGCTATGTTGATTGTTCATTCCCTTCTCGTATGATGAGTTAATCAATATACCCGTCTATAGGGTAGAAATTTTATTGAACTGCTAACACTTTAGCTTTAGCATTGCCATCAAATAAAATATAAGGGAAAATTTCAGACATTGTCGTAACCATGGCAACCTTTTTTGTTTGGCAAACATCGGTAAAATTTTAGAGAGCTTTCTTAAAGAAGCTTATGTAAGTGTGACTGTTGATTGGAGAGACGTGTTATGTCGAGACTACTCGTACGTGCTAGATAATAATTAATCTGCTTCATTTTTTTTCATTTATTTATAGACAAATTAGAGAAAATAAGAAGGATATATAACGATAAAGTAAAAAGTACAAAAATGTATAAATAATAACTAAAAATATATATAAAAAAGTTACACTATTCCAAATTTAAATCCATGATGGAAAAGTACCATTACTGTTTTAAATAATTTCAAAATTGACTTATAATTAAATTGGTAATTACCATCTGTAATAACTTATACAGTTGCTACTAATTTATGCTTTGATTGCAATATGTTACCTTAAACGGTACTCCGTAGTCTATGTGTACTAGGGTGACCAACTTTGCGATTTTCAAGATATTTTTAAAACAGAACACACTTAACAGTTGTATGTTTCCATTCAGTATTTATTTTAAACTTAACCGTTAATTTAAGGTCATACAATCATACAATGAACGTTAAAATACGTTTTTAATATGAAGGAAAGTACAATCATGCGAATTAATATCAATACATTAATTATATCATGCGTAACGTAATACTCACTTACTCAGCTACTTAAAATGTGTTCTTACGTCCAAACGCCGTTCTCTCTCGTTAAATTATAACGATCCAATAAATTAAATTGCGCGCATGATCACCCAAATTTATAATTTTCTTAACTCAGTGTGATAGTGGAAGTATATAAGAGATTGTTATATGCAACTAAACCTTATGCTAGTTGCATATAAACAAAGTTCTTAAACTTATTAAGGGCTTGAACTAATTAATTGTTGTTTTGTTTCTAGGCTTATTTATAAATAAGTCATTACATAGTAATTACTAATACTGTTACCTAAAGTTTGCCATATGATTTAGTTATTATACTCTGTGTATGTATTGGTTATCAATAAATTCATTACATCATGGTCAACCTATATAGATTAGTCGTGATAACGAGGCCGGTAATGAGAGCCAGTGGCTATTTCGTTACAGCTAACACCATTCCACTTTAATCGCATTCGACCCTAATTCGATATGATCCCGTCATTTCCATGTTTACATTGGGGCCACCTTGATTTTTTAAATACAATAAACACAACAAGGCTGCATACTCACGGCCGGTATATGAGAATTTTCTTTATTTAAAGTTAAAAAAAATTATTCAGTAAGGCTCATGAGACGATGTTGAATTGTATTAAATCTAAATGACTACGCCTGTTGTTACTAGGCTGAGTAAAAGCAGACAAGAAACTTTTTGGTGATAAAATTCAAATTCATTTCTAAACTTTTTTATCATCAAAATAACCAGATGATTAATGAAACGCATTTTCTAAAAGCTTGCACTGACAAAGTCAACAAAACTTTTTGAATTTTGTAATTTAGTGATATTATCTTTTGGTCCCAATAATTGATCGATTCATATGAAGAAAAAAAAATCGAAGATTTCTCATCTTAATATGTACAAATAACAAAATGCAATATTCAAAATTGTAATACGTATGATATTCTTTAAGGTACAGTTGAAAGAATTCGGTCTAGGAGAAGTATAGATGGCAGAGTCTTGATGACTCAGCACTTCACAGAGAGAACTCTTACACCAGGTGGCGATGTACGTACTTGTAACATTTATATTTTGTTTTGCAAAACCATTTATATGATAATAACAAAAAGTAAGTTTTATTGATAAGTAATATTTTAACAGATCAGCATGCATTGTGCAGCTACAGCAGACCGACCTCCCCAATTCACTTGGCAACGGGATGGTATTGTTATATCTAGCAACACTGACTCAAGGCAAGTTATATATTAAATTGTAAAATTTCAGTAATAACTTTCCACGAGAAGTATTATACAAAACAACATTGTTAAAGGTGTCCGGCTCGAAGGACCAAAATATAGGCGTTGATAAAAAACTCGAAGAAGAGTTTAAGATATTATTTTCTTGTTGATTACCTTTGACTTCTTAAAGAAATAATTTTAAAGTAATCTGCTTCGTTCAGATATTCCTTGGGACAAATTATGCGTTCTGATGGCACTGTACTGGCTCAGCTGAATATAACGAGAATAAGAGTGGAAGATGGTGGATTATATTCCTGCACAGCCAAAGAGGGTGATCATATAGCTGCTCATGAGAATAGATTGGATGTGTATGGTATGTTTCTTTAATTCAAACTAAAGTAACCGTTCATTAAACCACTTTGAAGATATAGCATGTATACTACAAGAGTTGAATAATTTTAACAAGTTTTAACAACTACCCTCAAACATTTTAATATTTTTTGGTATAAATTTAATAAAGTAATAGCAACATCATTGTTTGACCGCCCCTCAGTGACCGCCCAAGTGGAGGTCCGAGTCTCACAAGAGACACTAGTCACAGACAGCAACGTCAATTCTAGACTGTGATAAGCTCGTCACCAAGTCTGTGCTGGGCCAACAGAGAGACCACATCAAAATAAACATTGCCTGATTGATAGAAGTAATCACTATTTCACAGAAATAGGCACATTCCATTGATGAATAATTATGTCACAAATTCAAATTTAATTCCTTAAGAATTAAAATACGGCGTAAAAAATATCATAAATATAGTTTTAACACCTTTTTAGGACCACCTTATATAAGAGCTTTGCCGCCGCTAAAAGTTCAGAGCGGGGAAACAATTAACCTCAGGTGTCCATTTTATGGATATCCTATAAGGTACGTTACACAGAAATTGCTTAGAATAAATCGTATTTAAAAAAGCTCAATATTCAGGGTTTTTGAGATGATACAATTTGATACATTGATAGATAGATCTCTCGAGGTTCTTATACTTAGGGGAATAGTCTACCGAGCTTTTAAAACTGTCAACAACACCTCTGCCCACAGCCAATAAATTTTGTACAAAGATTTGACGCGGCTAAAATGTCTCTTTCCCTTGAAAGATACTGCCTCCCTAATAAACTAAACATCTCCGAGATCGCCAGCAGGGTGTATTGTAGGCTACTTAGTAATTAAAAAAAAAAGTGTTAACTTCATATTTTACAGCAAGATTGATTGGGAATATAAAGGAAAAACTATCAGCTCCGATAACCTCTTCCAAAGATATAAACGTAGTCAATACAAACGGAAATACCGGAGCATTACTAACTTACATGGAATTCTGAATATCTTAGAAGTTAATAAGGACCACGAAGCTCAATATACTTGCATTGTGACCAGTCCTTCCGGAGAAATGGCCAGACGGACATTCGAGATACAGGTTATTGAAGCGCCAGTGTTGGAAGATCTATTGTTTGGTAATAACCTTCAGGAAGGTCAAATTGTAAACATCTATTGTAATGTGAGGAGTGGAGATTTGCCAATACATTTTGAGTGGCTTAAAGATGGGAAGCGGATACCCAGTGGACTGAAGGTCTCATACTTAAAAATGACATTAAACTTAATTAACTTATGGTCACTAGCATATTAAAGTAATATTTTTTTGAAGGTTGTTGAGAGGAGTTCAGAACTATTCAGTGCGTTGATAATAAAAAAAGTTTCGTTGGAACACTGTGGTACCTACACCTGTGTAGCAACCAACCATGTTGCTACTGTAAACAAAACTACCGAATTGTACATAAAAGGTTTGAATTAAATAATATTATTGATATTAATACAGCACATATTATCTTATATGAAGTTTGAAAAATATGTGGCATTACAATAACAATAAAAATAATAAATATCTTCGCTTTTATATGGTTAGACTCGCCTTGCATCACAGCGGAATTTTTAACTTCTCTCACACAGAATAATTACATGACATGTATTGAAATTCTATCATTATATATGATTTATTAACGTACGAGTTCTTTGTCCCGTGTTTTAACATGTATTTTTTCAATTATTCATTTACACCAAGAAGCTATATAAAAAACATAATATGTATGCTGCGTGTATTGTTATATACTATTTTAATTAAAGTATAAATAAATAAAATATGCTATGTGTATTAAATAAATAGTGACATTATACGTTAGTACTGTTAATTCTTCTGGTTGTGTTTTACAGTTGCGCCTAAATGGGCAGAAGAGCCGTCGAACTCATCTCTTTTACTTGGAAGACGAGGTGTAGTATCGTGTAGCGCTAGTGGATATCCAAAGCCTCAAGTACATTGGATGAAAAAAGACGGTAAGATACATAATCCCGACATAGCTTATACAATTAATAAACCACGTAGAATCTTATATAATATTTACCCTTTAAGGCTACGCGGGTTCCAAAATAAACCGGTTTGGGATGTACCTACGACAAACTCAAAAATCGCAGCAATTAGGTCGATTATTTTAAAAGTTTTTTTTCGTTTAAAATGTTATTTACACTATAATACACACTCAACAATTTTTATTACATTCTCTCTCTGTATATGTCACAATTTTTCAGGGTTGTCTAGACGTTAGTTCACTCCTTAGTTAAGCCTACACTATACAGTATTTATTTTTGTGTTATTGTTATTTCTTGTTTTAGTGTAATAAAGTGTGAAAATAATTATTGAACAACTTAAATTTGAGACAGTTTAGTATTGGACAACTTATTGACAGGATAAGTGTGTTAGAACTTTTTTTAGCGATCCTTGGCACCTGGCAGCCCGTGCTGGAACTGGCGGGTGGGGGCATTCTGAGTCTGACAAATGGTTCCTTGGTGATAGATGAGGTATCGTTGACCGACGAGGGACTATACTCTTGTAACGTTGAAAACGGCGTTGGAACACCACTCAGCAAGACCATCTGGATTACTGTCAATAGTTGGTATTTATTTGTCTTAATTTTTAATCGTTGAGTTTCTAAACCAGCGTTCAAATGGTTTTTACTGTGGCAGATTATGGCAGATAATTAATATGTGGTAAGGCTTACCATTTTTGTGTATAGGACAGGTAACAGTTAAATTACTTAGAATACTTATTTGAGATAACATCTTAATTATTAAAAAAATGATAACACTCCTACATTATTTTCTTATCCAGTTTTGGTTATAATACGATTTTAAAATCAAATATTATCTCTCTAATAATATACTCAAACTAACTGGGTTCACTGTGCGCCCTTTGAAGAACTTTCAAAAAACTCTGTTGGGTTGTCATTTTCTAGTAGTTTTTATAATTATCTTACTGTAATTAACATGAATTAGCACAAAAGTTTGGACTAAAACCAAAACAACAATATGTTTACATGTTTACAGTTGAGGTCTATAGTTCTCATATAATTCATGTGATAGACCAGGGGCGACGGAATAAATATTACTATTGATTTTTGTACGAATATATTCGATCATAAATATTAAGATTACAGTAAAGTATTCGATAATAAATTTGAGTATTAATATTCTATTATTACAGAACCCGTCCACTTCCCTTCATCATCAGCAAACATCACTTCGCGTCTGGGTCAACCTGTGAATCTTGAGTGCCACGCTCTCGGCGACATTCCCATCACCGTACAGTTGATGAGACATGGACACGCGTTGGACCTGCACTCTCATAGGCAAGTGACAATTATAACTAACGGAATAACTTATCTTATTTTATTTATTTTACACTTTATTGCACTTAAACACTAGAAGCAAATGACGTTAACAGATGTTAGTACATATAAGAGCAACGGGCGGCCTTATCGCTAATAAGCGATCTCTTCCAGACAATCCACACGATGAAAGAATACTTAAAATATAATAAGAAAGGTGAAAAGGGTGCGAAGTATACAAAAAATAATAATAATACAGAAACAAAACACAACATACATTAAAATAAGAAAAACCGAAAAATATGCTAATTTAAATCTAGAAGTATACATAATTATATTGTAGACAAGAAATGCTTACGAAGAAGTGATTAATGTGATGATACTAAATAATAAATAAATTAATATTGTACTTATCATCGTTATAACTTCCTAAAACTTTATTTAAAATCATATCCCTAAGCTTTAAATTGGTGTTTGTTGACTTAAATAAAAACTAAATAAAGAAGATCAAACAGAAGCTTCTAGTAAAAGCGTTTAATAAAGTATCTGATTTTATAATGAAAAAGATTGGGAATGCATTTCCTCAAACTTGGCGTTGCGCCAAAAACAGTCAGCCCAAAAAAGCCAACAAAGTGTCTTGTCTGCTTCTTCTCAGCTTGATCGCGTACTAACAAACCTAGTCGTTTTGATTTCAGACGATTCAAAATGGTCCTATGCACCTTAATAAAGATATTTTAACTTTGTATAATGCAGTTTAAATATGAAAAAAAGTAAAATAAATATTAACAGCATTTAATGGAGATTATTATTTATAGATGGAAACTATCGGAAGTAAAAACAAACTCGGGGCTAAAAAGTACAATAAGTATACGGTACGCGGAGACAAATGATGCTGGATTGTACCAATGTCGAGCGAGCAATCCCTTTGGGAGCAGCGCATTTAATATATATGTTACTATATTGGGTAAGTTTGTATACAACATGTCGGCTTTTGTTTTTCTTTATATCCTCTTTCAAACACTTATCACGACTCCAATGTCGGTATATTGTCACACAATCTGAATGTCATAATAATAAAAATTAGCCATAATACCTATTTACGGTGATTATCAAAATGTCGATAAACGGCTGATACTCGCGTAGTTTCATTAATTTAAGTCTTAAGGTGCTCTACGGTACAAACGAACATCACATAGAAAACACTATGTCTTAGACCTTAACTCGTTGCCTGGGCTTTAAGAAGACAATTCAAAACAACAATTGTCTTCTTGTTCAAGAAGACAATTGAACAAGAAGTCAATTGTTGTTTGACTTCAATTGTCAATTGACAGTTGTTTGACTGTCAATTGACTACAAGTACAAGTAACTACTTGTACAAGTAACTATAAGAAACATACATACAAATAAGTTTCTTAAACTTATTTGTTTAAGAAATAAAACAATGAAATAAACAATGCTTACTTTGAAATCCTATATCGAAATAGGCTCTTCGGGTACTTAATTTACTAAGCAAACGTTCGCTGATACGATTATATATGATCATCTACTTGTGAATTAGAAATATATAGTATATGAAGTTGGTTTATTTATAATATTCTTTAACAATTGTTTTATGAATTCAAATCATTAACAATGAATGATTCCTTTTTTTTTAGAACCACCAACACCTCCGACAGAACTTCGTTTAGAGTCTGTTCAGTCTCGTATGGTGGCCGTGTCGTGGCGGGCGAATGATCGTGCTAACGCTAGGCACTATACCGTACAGTATGCGCCTGCGCATCTCAGTGATGTTCGATGGGAACTCGCTACTATGTTTAATGTCACTAGGTACGTTAAAAGCAATTGTTCATCAATCTTATCTGAGAGATAGTATTCATAAAAAATTTCACGTAAGACTAATTACATTAAATAAGATTAAACGTTAATTCTTAGACCGATACATGTTAAGTATAATTCTGGGAGATTTTAATGTTTCATCATTTCCACTTTATTTTTAACAATAATGTTGGACTTCTACGTTTAAAATAACGAATTAAAGCTAAAAGCTTCGTAGAACGTATTTAAGTAGCTGTCATTTTTTTTTTGTATTTAACATACGATATGAATGTTTAATTTTGTTGTGAGTTTAAAAAGAAACAATTCCCTTTAGCAATAATGAAATACGCCAAATATTCGAGCTTCAAAATCTACGTCCGGCGAATAGCTATGCAGTCAGAGTTGCGACTGTGAACCAGGTTGCTGTCAGTCGATTCACTGAACCTCTCCATTTCACTACACAGGAGGAACGTAAGAAATATTCATTCTAAAATTCACACTAGCTACTAAATGTTGACAACCGTATAAAAACTTTAAAAAAAAACTAATTTCAATAAGTTTGGTCCTTGTGGCATACCATAATGTTGGAATTTCCTCGCTATATAGCAATACTTGAACGAGAAAAGCACCAGCTAGGCGCTTATTTCATTCATTAAGCTTCTTGTAAAGTTTAAATGTTGTTTCTATAAACATGATTTTTGTCTAAATACCTTATCAGATAATCACAGATCAATCATTCAGATGTTTAAGGTTTTTTTAATTTAAAATTATAATGGTTATAGGACAGTTTGATAAGAATATTAATTTGATTTGACATTTGAGAAAATAAAATATTGCGACCTTTTCAGAAATGCATGAAAATGAAATATGTATCACTTCATCAAAACTAAAACTATGTATGTCTTTTATAGCACCGTCATCTTCACCACAGCAAGTACGTGTGACACAAACAGAAGAGCCGGGTCAGCTAAGTGTGTGGTGGTCACCACCAGACACTCTCTCACATAATGGTCATATCACGGGCTACCACATCAAGGCTGTACCGCAGAATGTTGGACCAAGTAAGATTTGAGGAACTAAACTAATTTTTTTTTTTATAAAATTTGTATTCCATAACACTACAGTGACCTTTTGAGGCCTTTTTGAGGTATAGCTAGTATAACTCGTATATTAGTAGTAAAACTCAATTTTTTATAAAAATTTATTAATGTACAGACGAATGTCTCTATGCCATACTCAAATAAATAAAATAAATAAATCTCCCTACTTTAATTTGTTCATATTACAATTCGTTCGTTTCCTGTAAGATTATATAAACGATTGCTTGAGTCCTTTGATATAAGTAAAAATTAAATATTTAATTTTATGTCGAAATAATTAAGACACCAAACACGTCGACGGAGCTTTTTAAATTTTCCTCACAATTTTTCACTTAATTCTACATCGTGTTTAATAAATATTTGCAGCCAGGTGTTGAAGCCGCGACTCTCTGTATACGAGGTCTTGTTTTATATGACAGCGCATCCGTCAATTTTAGACGTCAGGTTGTTTTTTTAGGTGACAACCTAGCGAAGCGTGATTGTCAATGGTAGTGAGAGGTAGCCATTTTGGCAGACGGTTGTCCGAGATACCCCACGAATCTAGTGACGAATCGCTTTCGATCCGAGTTAAAGTTTGACTTAGTGTTATAATTAATTGGTGGGTATTTCAATTATTAAACCCCGTGCTGATCAACTGTGATTTGCAACAAGGAGTTGTGATTTTTCTGCTTACGCTCCGCTACCTACCTACATCAAACAAGATGAGTTCTAATGAAGTCCCACCTGCCCCTTCATATATTAAAACATTGGCCGATTCGCAAATTCTCTAGTTGTCAATAAATATTAGTAAAAGTAAAAAAAAACACAAAGAACCTTTCGTTCCATAATCGTAAAAATAAAACCTCTCTTAAAAGTTTAGGGAAACTTTTATCACCATGAAAGTCATATAAATTTAACAACTTCGCCTTTTTCACTCATTTTCGGTGTATCTTAAAACGGTTTTCCATACGAAATATTTTTATCACTTTTGAACATATGTTATAAATTATAACTTGCAATAAGAATGTTACATCTTATTTTTAATGTATCACACATATCATTAATAGATAAATAGGTAAACAAACATTATTGAAGTGCTAACTAAGTGCTGATTTAAAAATAATTACATTTAGTCATAGTTGTGTATGTTTACAAAATTAGTTTCAGAAGAATCAGACACGAGAATATTGAAAGTACCACACCAATCGGGACAGCAGGAGACAATAATAAGTGATCTTTTGAAAAATACAAGGTACGCATTATTTGTAACCTAACCAGAGACACCATAAATAAGCTGTCTCTTGTGACTTGCAATTCCATAGACAAAACCTAGGTTTCTTCCCAAAGCCTTATGAATAGACTAAAATCTATTTGATTTATCGTTTCCGAAAATTGTTATCTTATGCGTATAGTCTTAAAGTACATTACTCTTTCTATAATTTATGGCTGTTATGTGAATTCATCAAAACAGTTAAATGTGGTAAACGCTTAATAAAAAATAATCTTTAGTTGCATAAAAAATGTGTTTTTATAGATATGCTGTAATAATCTCAGCGTTTAATAGTGCTGGCTCCGGTCCATTTTCATCACCCGTGTTCCAGGAGACACGCGAAGGAGGTAACACGCATTCCTATTAACCGATAACAAAAAAGAAGGATATCGTATCCATATTATATTTTTTGAAATTTAATAACAGACTGGAAATTGATATTGTATGAAATACATTCTAAAACTTGCTACTTTTGAAAAAAAATTATTTGCTTAAATTCTTTCTTATGAACTATTATTAATATTTTTTTAAATATACTCGTTATGAATAAATAACTTGTATATTAGCACCTGAGAACGCTCCATCATCGGTTGAATGCACTGCTGTCTCTTCATCGTCATTGCGTGTTGGTTGGCAGCCATTGGTTGCACCAAGACATGGAACTGAGATTTTGGGATATACAATACTATATGCCTCCGAAGGTAGGTGAAGTTACTAGGAGATCTGTATTTCTTTGATTCAATTTGCCGTAAACTTATCCAGTTTCTTACCAGTTCTTCTCATCCGCTCCACGCCCTTGATTTGGGAACTGGTAGGAATTATAGAGTAAACCTTAAGTTTCATAAAATTTCAACACGTTTTTTCAGAGTTCTCAACGATTCCAACCACGAATTCTGTAATGAATACAAGAATACATGCGTTACTTGTATTTGGACATTAGTAGACACTTTATAGTGTTTTGTATTTTCAGATAGTGATTGGGTTAACCAAACATCCATTCATACGGAACAGTATTTACAGAGTTTACTTAAGTATGAAAACTACACAATAAAAGTTGCTGGATATTCTAGCTACGGAGTAGGACCGTTCTCATATCCTATCGTCTGTACTACGTTACAGGATGGTAAATAGTTTTATAATGTCAATTTAAAATGTATACTGTGTAATTTCATCTTAATTAATTAACTATACCAGATCTGTGTCGAATCCGAAATCTGTTATGAACAAAGAAGTTCAAATTTCGCACGTCCAAAAGCTCGCGGGAGCTTCAACTTTGCATTGTTGACCGTACCCAAGTGCCGCACTGCAAACACTGAAACATTTTGTCCATATAATCTCCCCTCATAATACTTGATTTCCCATAGCTGGATTTTCTAATGTATGCATTTTAATATTTTTTTTTGTAGTGCCCTTTCCGCCATCAGATATAAAAGTATTGGTACTGTCGGCGACCTCGTTGCTTATTAGTTGGAAGCCACCTGATTGGCCGAATGGTGAAATTGTTTTCTATACAGTGTACGTGAAACCGGTGGGGTAAGTACTAAGTCTTTCATTGAAATTATCTCACATACCGAAACAATCTAATTTCGAAAAAGCTGTAGCAGACGTAAGATTTAAAAAAAAAATGTGTTCATAAACGCATTTTAGAAAAAAAAATATTACAAAGTTATACAGACCCGGAACAGTGTTCTAAATATGGCCGACACCGAACGGCTGATTATGGCGAAATATTTTGACTTGTACCAAAGGGTGTTTGTTTTTGTCAAACTCACAGTTGAATTGTATAAATTAAATTTAATAAAAATAAACACGTGCATAATTTATTTTATTTTATTATATCTGTCCCCAGACATCTTATGTGCTAAATACATTTAAAACAATAAACTTATGAGATAATAAAACTAGGTTTACACATAAGACAATTAAATGAGAACTTGATATAATATAAAATAATTATCATTATAACTGCAAGGCACTTTTGTTTATTTAATAAAAATGCACTCTCAATTTTAAAAAAAACGCGGTTTTTTTGATGCACTGACAATATGACAATGACCAATATTTGCATTTTTTGACGTACCACAGACTATAAATAAGTAAATAAAAGTCTGTGGGCACATTAAATATGTATTTTTGAGAAAAATTTGTGGCGGTTTTAGTTGTAATGGTAACAATTTGATACTAAAACGGAAGTATAGTTATAGAACGTTTATTAATACACAACTTTATAAAACGTCATATTAGACAAAAAAATATGTTTAAAGAGTTGAATAGGCATTTTTTTTTATGAATAAGAACGTAAGTATATAAAAATACGCCCATTACGGTTATATTATTATACTTTTTATATATTATACACCTTATTTTATTCATTGATATAACTTTTATGTACAATCGATAGATTCTGACGACAAATGATTCAAACTCACAAGTTATACTAATTGCAAATATCAATACGTAATTGATAAAAACCCAAAATGGCGTCGCGTCCCCTATATCACGCGCGATACGTCACTGTCCTAGCCTATCGTAATAAATACTTTGAACATTTAGCTCGTGATCTAATTTATTTTGGGATGTTGAGATAGATTCAAAACTGTATTCCACAATTTTGTAACCCTAAGGTTTTTCGATTGAGCCCCGTAATGTAGCATTTAAGACGCGTTCACTTAAATATGAATAACAAATAAACAATAATGCTTGTTATAGGATACTATACAATAATATTTTAATATTAAATTTTGAACATAAACATATTTTAGATATTGTAATGGCTCAATAAACTTGCATTGAAATGGTTAAGCATAATTTAACTTTCTTTGTAGAACTTTTACTTCATCACTGATATGTTTCCAATAGTTCAGTACTTTAATGTTAACGAAGGAACATGGTCCATATTAAAGAAAACTTTTTGCCATAGAAGTGCAGGGGACGCAGTAATAACACATCGGATAGAATCTAATCGCAATACTGCAGAAGTAAAAGACTTAAGCACTGGCCGTACTTATGAAGCTTGGGTGTGTGCGTCTACTCATGTCGGTGAAGGTAGAGCAAGCAAGAGACTCACACAAACACCAACACATAGAGGTAATATACACACAAACAATATAAAAATTAAATTAACAAGTAAGGAGTAAAATTATCGGATTTTTTTTGACAGATATTAATGTTCTTCGCTTGTCTTTAGATTTAAGGTGTACAATTGAAAAACAACTCATATAAAAAAATTAACATACCATCTGAGATCATTAATTTTGTTTAATAATGATGATTAATGTCATATACTTCAAATAGTAAAAAGTTTGGTCCATGTGACAGAGTACCCATGATTTTCGGCGCTGAGCAGAAAAGCACCAGTTTTTGGGTCATCGGTACTAACACACGCCTACAACATTATTTAATACTACTAAACTTGCTACTTTAAAGTTGTAGCAAAGTCTCTCATACTCTTTTTTATGTAGTAATTATTTCTGTATAATTTTTTGTAGTCGTAGCTGGAGTGTCATCATTAGGCGGTACGATATCTGTCGGTGCGGGTTCCTCTCTGCTTCTACGATGCGAGTGTGTGGGCGCACCAGCAGCTCGTACCGTTTGGTACCACAACCACAACATCATAACCCACCACCCCCGATTCACACGGAACCACGACGACACGCTTCTAATTAACAGTAATTAAATTATAATAGACGAGACATTTTAATGCTTGTTTTTAAAGATTCGTTGAGGTTTCTTGCAAATAGATGTATAACATTATCAGACACTACAATTGATTGATTTGTTTTTTAGATATTGATGAATCTCTAAGCGGTAATTACACGTGTTTGGCTAAAAATCTTTATGGTTCAGATTCCGTTAAATACACAGTGATTGTACAACCATTACCGGATTCCCCAATTCTTAGAGCGACGCCATACAAAGATTCACTCGTTGTGGAATGGGAACAGCCACATTATTCAATGACGAACAAATCGTCCGCACACAAAATAAGTAAGATTTTTTTTAAAAACCGGTGTATTGAATGATCTGTTAAGAGTGTCTCTGATGAGCTAATGTAGTAGTTTTTTTTTTGTCAAAAATTACAGATTTTTGTTGATTTTTTAGCGTACAGCCTAACGTGGAAGGAAGCGAATGGACCATGGCAAGAAGCATGGCCAACAAATGATTTACCGAACACGTCTAATATTCAGAAACATACTTTAACTAGCCTCAAGTGTGGTACAAAATATTCTTTGCGTATAACAGCAACCAATAGAGTTGGGACCTCACAGCCTGCGTATTTGGATGTCAGTACCTTGGGAAGTGGTAAGTATTTGGTACCAACTGCCAGGTATTCCCGAACAGCCATGACCTGGGGGCCTACAAGAAAAGAGCGTACCCCTCCTTTAAAAGCCGGCAACTCACTTGTGAGCCTCCTAGCGTTGTCCATGATCGGCAGTTAGAACTTCACTCGAAGTATCCCTGCTCGTTTGCCTCCTGTTACATAAAAAAAACCACTATGAACAGGTCAAAGAGGTTTTTTAATTCATGTTTGATAGTACTCAAGCTGGTATCTGGATTGATTGTAAACTAGAAACGATTAACTCTTAATACGACGCTTAAACGAGATGCTGTCAAGTTCAGAGATATTTTTTTCATTTCCAAAACTTAAAAAATACTTTTTGGATCTAAATAAAGCGACCAACTGATAACATTTACTATGACTGACACTTATATGCCTAACATATAAGAAGTGCTCACTTCGATCCCTCTCATCCAATTGCCCTCCATGCACCCTTTTGACGCGCACAAGTGATCGCTTGGAAAAAAAAAAAAATATATATATATATATATATACTAGCTGATCCCGTCAAACGTTGTTTTGCCATAAAATTATTTAAAAAAATAGGGGTTGGTAATAAAACAGTAAAAAAAAATAGGGTTGTATGTATTTTTTATTGTCACATAAAAAAATAAAAAAAAAATATTTCGTCAAACAATTGAAGGATGAACAATCCTTATCACTTAGGGGTATGAAAAATGAATGTTGGCCGATTCTCATACCTACTGAATGCGCATATAAAAATCTATAACTAACATTGTGACACGGAAATTTAATATATATATATATATATATATATATATATAGATACTGTTGTAGCATTGAATAGAAAACAAAATATCATCTTAGTTTTAAGTATAGTTTAAACGTCAGTTGTTTAAAAGTATTTTCATATATTTAGTTCCAATTCCACCATCATCCAACGAATGGCTATGGAGCAACAGTTCACATATATACATCCAATTGGCTGGCTGGGAGGGTGGTGGGTGTGATATGAGGGCTTGGGATGTCGAGTATCGTCCTTTGGGATCAAGAATCTGGACCAGAGCCAGAAACACTTTGGTATGAATGTTTAATATTTTATGAATTTTCTGATGTAATGTGTCTGATCAACATTTGGTTTCATAGTTTCTATAGAGTGTGTTCTTTTCTTAAGATTTTATGTATAGTTTAATCTCTATACAACGACATATATATATAGACAGTAGTCGTTAAACGGAGAGAATAAAAGTTCATTGTATGGAATACAAGCTAAACTAACCAATTAGCACAGTTAGCAATTAGCCTTAATTGATATCGACGCTTTAGAGAGTTTGTCGTTCTACTGACGTTACACTGTATTCTATTAAATGTTTTAGACGTATGCAGATACTACTTGGAGTCTGCCTCTGTACCAAGCACCAAGTTATCGCTCCAGTTCGTTTGCCATATCGGATCTCTCTCCCGGTACGTGGTATCAGGTTCGAATTACAGCAACAAATGAAGCTGGGAGTATAAGTAGCATTTATAATTTTGCTACTAAACACTTGGATGGAAGTAAGTATCATAATATTGTTGTATACACTAATACATAATATTGTTACATTAAAGAGGTTTACTTGAAGTGTTGTTCTATTCAATATTCTACCAAACTCAGTTTGGCTTTATCTGTAGAAGAGACAAAGAATAGAAGAAATCCTGATTTTGAGTATCATAACATTATGTTCTTTAAAAAGTTCTACTTTTATTTATGTTACATAAGCATACCTATTCCTATAGAGCCTACGCTAATGTGATCACATTTCGTTATGATAAACTTTTTTTAGGCGAAGTCGGTCCACCATCAGATATATTTGACTTAAATATGCTGGTAATTGTGTTCAGCTCGATTCTCCTCCTCGCCTGCCTAATCTGTTGTGCTTATATTTTACTAAGGAGGCAAAGGTAATATAATTAAATTATTTTTATTTTATTTTTATATTTTTACAGTAGTGTCGTTGGGTTACTGTGTACAGTTGTTTTAATTTTTTAAATTTATTTAGAATGTTTGTTGTTTACGCACAAACGAGCCTTGTGTGTGTGTTTGTATGTGTGTTGTTGGTGTGCAAAATAAATAATTCATTCAATAATTATAATTTAATTTGTTTATATAAACTTATTAGTTTTAATATAGGTATAAATTATTATTATAGAGTTTTTCATAGCGTTTATATGTAATGAAATAAATCTGTTTTAAAAATTATAAAATATAAGGCTTGTGCACTGTTTTTTTTAAAGTGCGCGACCGGGATCGAAAGCACAACCTCACAACCTCGGTTGAAAGACACACATTACGTTAATAATTTTAAATATTGTTAATTAATTGATTAATACAAACTGAGGTTTATGAAAAAGTAATTATCAAGTCTCAGTGTAGTCTCGAGAGACTCAAAAACCGTGGCCCACTTAAAGTTTCCAAGTTTAATAAGAGCGTTTTACTATTAAAGCTCTCCGATTTTCTCAACTAGGATTTCGTTTCGTCGAATTTTGTAATATTCAAACTTAACGGACAAAAAAACTAAAGGCATATAAACTTTTTACGTATTGTTAAAATTTTTAACACCCATAGGATTCGTGTCAAAAAAAATAAACTTTATATAAATATAACTTTTGTACAATTGTGAAATGAAATATATAATAAAACATTTACTGCAGATTAGGGCGTAGAATAGAAAAGAACAACTGGCAAAAGACTATCCGCAACCTTTTTAAATTGCTAAGTATGTCCTTAATTTGTAAGGAAGCATTATAACATACTCCAGAGAATGCATCACAAATATATATCGTATGTACATAATAGATTACAAGACATGCGATAATATTTAACATAAGAGTCTACTTATGTTTACTTTAAGTAGAAAAAGAAAAAAAAACTTTTTAAGTTTATTTAAAAAAAGTCATAACTAGAAAGAGAATTATTATTTCTCAAATAACAATGTTATTATTATTGATTATCTAAGAAATAATTTTACTATAATCAAAGGATAATGCGATCGGTCTCATTACTAAGAATTGTCGTTTAAATAAATAAATAATTAATTTTTAATTCACTATTATATCAGATGCTCTGAATATCTATTTTCTTTAATATTAATAAAACTTATGATCTTAGTACTTAAAACCTCAGTACTTAAAACTCCTTACAGCTGAACGAGGTTTGCTTAAATTTATCCATCTTAAATAACTGATTTAATGAGATGAATATTTTTGCAGAACTGGCAATTTCACACACTACAGAGATTCTCTAAGGACAGACAATAAATCTGAGAACGGTAACCTAACAACAAACACATCCCACAATAACCTTACGAGTGTTGTGAAAGAAAATGCAATAAATGCACAAAACAGAATTTACAGCACTCCTATACCAGTGAGGAATAATAGCAAACATGGTGAGTTGGTCCACCATCTTTAGGACATTTTTATTCTCTGTTAGCCTAGCTATTTAGCTTTATATTTCCTTCCCGGCCAGGTAGGCTTTCAAGTTACATATAAAAACCAATATATGGTTACACAGAAATTGTGATAATTTTATTTTTCACTAGAAAACAAAGTAACAATTTTGAATATTCGTAATTTTTTTATTTTATTTTATGTACTACACTTTATGTTCTTGTTAAATATAATAAATAATAACTTAGTTATGCAATATATAAAGTTTGAATCCGACCTAATAGTTTCTGTTAAGATTAAATTAAACCTCTGTAACTTTGAAGATACTAAGGATGTTTTTTAAAAAACATATAAAATGAGAAATAGTGTGGTATAATTGGAGGCACAATTAAAAAAGACCACCTAATATAGTCAAAAAGCAATAAATATATTTTTTTATTTATTTTTATAATACTATTTGAATATCCATATCGAAAACAGATTGAAGAATAACATTTAGACAACATCCCGTATCAGGTACTTATATTAATTTCGTCACAGTCTGTATATAACTTTGTTGTCTACAGAGTTGTACGAAATAAGCCCATACGCACAATTCGCGGTTGGCTTCAGAACGTTTGGGCACGTTGACAACCAGGACCCACCTATAGCTCATAAACATAAATATTGCGATACAGGTAAACATATAATCAGTTACTTAACCCAGTTGTTAGTTAAGTTAACCTTACTAAAGTAAAAAAAAATTGTTTTTAACAAAAATCAAGGTAATTATAATAATGTATTGTTTTAAGAAACGAGTTTCCAAATGTGTTCTGAATGTGAGGATAGCGACACCATATCAAAATATAGTGGCAGCAAATGCTCAAGAGGTAAGTCTTAAGTAACATTGATTACATATATGTAACATTTAAACATATATGTAACATTGATTACATATATGTAACATTGATTACATATATGTAACATTGATTACATATATGTAACATTGATTACATATATGTAACATTGATTACATATATGTAAGATGTATATTTATATATTTAAAAAAAAGTATTTTGTATATTGAATTGATGATTTTTTGTATATTGATAAGATGACACCACCCTGGTATTTTGTCAAACCAAACGAAATATGCTATATTTTTTCAAAAATTGCAATATATATCTGTCGGTTAAATATTTCAAATTCATATGCCGATTTAGTTGAGTGATTCTTGAAAATAATTTTCATTAGAGACCTGCAGGACACCGCATCACAGGTAGCTACGCGAGAGGAATTCTAAAGTGAATCTCGACAAACACTAAGGACCATCAATAAGAATGCGAAAAATAAAGGTACAGTTTTTTTAGAAATTTCAATTTTAATAAAAAACATTGCTTTCTTGAGGCCACAAATTAGAAGTACGTAAATCTTGTACTTTTAACTAACTTAAAAATAATTAATTTATTTGCATAAACTTACTATGTGGTAAATATATTCTGCAGCTTATAAAATACGTCCGCGTGGTTAAAATACAAAAGGAATTTGGGAAATCAGTTTATCAACACCTGTTTTCAATTAAAAGTATTTTATATCCCTACCTAAAGTAATCTATCTCCACACCAAATTTCATCGAAATCGGTTCAGCAGATTGAGCGCGAATGCATACAGACGAGAGTTACTTTCGCATTTGTAAATAATGTTGTTTTGTTTAAGGTATCAAATGGTGTAAATAAAAATAGTTCACGGTTGTGTAAAATTATTGCACTGCCCAATAGTGTCTTCCTTTATTTCCACTCATATGAGTTATACCTTCATACTATGTTACTACATATATACTAAAAGTTAAATTAACAACTCGGTTTGTCAAAATGCTACATTTTTTTAAAAACGGTCCCTTATTGAGTATTTCATCTCACATATTAGTTTTAATAATGACCCGATTATGACAAACAAATTATTCAACTGTGTATATTTAATATTTCAAATTTAGTGTCTGAATTGTATAAATTAAAAATAATTAAATGTTTTTAAACTCTATGCCAAATGAATGTTAGTTAACGTTTTAAATAATCTGTAATTAGGTAATACTCCTTTCTGAAAATATGTAGTTAAATATAAAGAAAGGAAAATATAAGAAGTTTCGAACCTTACCAGATAAAACTTACCTTGCTTACCTACATTTGGAATAAGTCTTGAATTTTATTAAACAACGTGTGGCCTTTGTTTTTCGCTTGAAACACATTTTCAGAAATGGAGTGCAGTTTTCAATTCAATAAATTCTATCTTACAAAAGACTGATCTATTATATTGTAATTAGTTATTAGAAGAAAATAAACGTCATAAAACAAAATATGTTTTATTTTCCTTCTTTATATGGACATCACGCATGTGGAAGAGATCAGAAAGTATCAGTCCGCTTCAAACTCAAAATATCTTTATTCAAGTAGGTCTTTATAAAGACACTTTTGAATCGTTAATTTTTACACTACCACCGGTTAGAAAGGGAGTTATCTACCGAGAAGAGGCAGCAAGAAAGTATAGCTGCTATTCTAAAATAAACATTCAATCAATTTTACATAAAATTCAAATAAAAAAGCATTGTAAGGCTTCTCGAGAATTGAACTGTTCCGATGCTGAGCCAATTGCAGACACATTAAAGGGATCTATGTCCTCTTCATAGCTTAAATTTAATTTTCTAGAAAATATCTATTTTGTGGGTAAGAAGGTTATAAACTACAAAGGTATAGAATGAAGGTACGTTTATTTAGTCCTTACATTCTTCTAGAAGACTAGTCAGATATATCATAGTTGTCTACGAGTCTCTATAACATAAAAATTAAACCAAATACAGACATAAAAATCTCTATCTGTCAATATACAAACTTAAGATGACTTTAATAAGAAATAATACATTTATACACACAAGGCAACAACGCAAGTAAAAAAAACATTAACATAACTTACAGCTAAATAAAATTTATAAATTAAAAAATATATATAATAAAAGTATATATATATGTTGTGAATATTTTGAATGAATACATATATACAATACATAAACTAAATTTTGTGGACGCTTGGAAGAGATCGCTAATAAGCGATAAGGTAGACCGTTGCTCTTACACGTACTATGTATTAACATTATTTACTTCTACTGTTTTTGTGCATCGAAGTGCGATTAAAAAAATATATCCCAATGGCAAACTGCTCAGGATTTGTGTGAAAATTTCACTCTACCCCACTGATTTTCATCTGATCATCGGTTTATTATTCTAGTCTAACAAAAGTCAAACAAAATCTCTGCATCAATCTTAATCACGTAAGTTGCAACTTCATACCGGAATCCGAAACAATTAAACTCACCCCACAGATTAATTATTTGTTTGTCTAGCGAACTCGCGATTGTTCTGAACTTTGTGAATTGTTTAATAGTTGATAAGTGTTTTTGAACTCGATAAATATGATAGTATTGTTACAGTTAAATAAACCCTAGTAATCATTTTTTTTTTATTTACAAATTTAAAGAAATAACGCATATCGTTATAAACATTTTACTTTTCTATTTTATAATTGTGTTAATGTTAAAAATTGTGAGAATGGTTTTACTAAACTCAAGTTTATATTTAGTTTGAATAAACTAAATGCTAGTTCACGGAAGAGGTCTATTAATATTCTAAATATAATCATATAAAACTATTTTAAAATTCATTGCAACCTATTTATTGACACTACACAAAAAATAGTCAAAACTAATAATATAACATAAAAAAATAAGAAGCAAAAAAAGAGAAGAAAAAGACTAGTCAATTCAACAATAAGGTTTTTTAGAACGAGATAAACAAAATAGAGTTATTTTACTCTATTTTGTAACTTGGTACTTAAATTAACAGACGCATAAATGTGTCCGTCCCAATCCCAAGTGTTATTGTTGTACTTGTTACGTAACATTACAGACGTAAATAACGCCAATAAACAGTCTGTTTGTGATAGTGGTTGTGTGAAGGACCTTTAGAATTTATGGCTATGTTATGTCAGACACAAACGAACATGAGTCAGATGGACTAAAACTATCACTTAATTTTTTTTTATATTTATTGAAATGACTTTTTCATCTCTTTCTTAGCGATAACAAAACAACAGACCACTGAAAATGTGTATTCACACAATAAAGTGATATTTCTATCTACGTTTATGTTACTACACATCCTTTAGCATTTAAATTGTAGCGAAATGTTAAATTAATTTATACTTTTGCATTATTAATACGTGTTAATTTACCACAGCTGTGCAAATGCTATAATTAAAATTATTATATAACAGTATTTTATCATTTATTTACTTTGCGTTAAACACGTTTGAATTCTATATTTATTGTAAATAAAGTATAATTTTGTACGTATAATTTGTTTAAAGTATGTTTATTTATACTATATATATATATATATATATTACGACGCGCGTGCCGAACGTTTTCCTTAGTAACATACATTATCCAAAAACTCTAAAGGAGCGTAATTCTTCCTTAATACACTGGCAACGCATGTTTCCTTTGAAGCTTACAAGGTTGTCTGTCAAATCTTATATCACATATTATATTTTGAAAACCTACATATTGATAAAAAGTTTCATTTTATGTACTGATATATCACTAGTTATAATCACTGATATATCAAGGCAAGGTAACGTAAAGCTTCATATATATTATGCCAATAAAGTGGATGACATCACAACAGCAATATAGAAGTAAGGTGCTTATTAACAACATATAACTTTAATCAGAAAAGTTATATTGGATTGCGAAGTTCGTAAATTAGCTTTAAGATAAAAGCTATATTGACAAAGGAACTTTGTCTATTTATAGATGTGTCGTTCATTACAGAATTGTCGGGTTCGATTCTATACATTCCAATGAATTTTTCTGAATACGTTTTTATACGAATTACAACTAATGTTGTAAGAAGTGTACTTAAAAACTAAAGCATAATATCATTTTATTTCCCTGGAAGTCAAACCCGGAACCAAACTTAACAGTGAGGTGTTAATAAAAGATTAGATCCCTATTGTAGATCAATAAAGCTAAAGTAAAACTCAGTACCAATGTTATGATGAATTAAATTAGCTTTAAGCTTAAAAAACAGCTTCCAGGCGAAACCTTGACACATTCCCACTAGAAATATATGACACTACCCGAGTGCTTTATTAATAAAAAAGCACATACACACTTTTACATACAGGAAATCTGATATTTGCACTATAGTTTTGTTTTCTTGTTCTGTTACTTATTTATTTAACCGCACAATAGCAGGAGCTGTAGCTTAACTGAGCCGTCTGATATTGATAAATATAACATGTATGGCGTATGAGGCTCATTTACATAATAATTTATATACATAGGTTAACCAAACCAAAAAATACTCACAGTAATATAATTCCTGTAAACATGAAGACTTTTCCCATTAAAACTATTCGTACTAAATAATGTTCACGCTCTTATACCTCCGTCGCAACATGTTTTTCCAGTAAACGCGTTCATGTCTTATATTTAATGTTGTAACAATAATATATAAACTGTTAATATTTATTATCATATTTTTACATTTAATATGCAATATACAATGCAGAATATAAGAGTATATCTCTTTTATATCGCACGTTAGGATCTATTCAGTAAGCTACATAGGATTTTAATTCGTCTTAAAATCGTTCATACACGATCATGCTGAGAAGAGAAGAGACTCACTTGGGTTGTTTTTTTGGCCTAAAAACAATCCAAATTAAATTCCAAACGTTTTCATTAAAAAAAACATATAATTTAATAAAACGCTTTGTCTAAAAGCTTCTGTTTTACTACTTTTCTTTACTGACAAACTCAATAAATTGCTTGTACACTTTCACAATGCCCAATTTGAATGAACTACCAAATTTGCCTAGTAGTCTAGTCTTGAGTCGGATACTGTACCATAGAGTTAAGAGTCGCTGGCTCGATTGCAATTACAAGGCTTATATAAATTGTTGTTTTTACATACGTTCTACATAAATTTGAAGACACTCGCATCGGAGATACCGTTTCTGTTTGGAAGTAGGCTCTAATGTTCACCATTCATCACAATAAATGTTTCAAGAACACTTACCGACATGAATTTTTCACATCTTACTTTCAAACCACCTGCCGCGTAGAGTGAAAAACTTGGCAATTTCCATAAAAGTTTCATACAAAATATATATTAGTTTTTGTTTTATTTTTGTTCTATATATGCCTTAAAAGCAATATAGATATAAATAAAATGTATATTGTATATATAAATGCATAAAAATGTATATTACATTTTATCTCAAATTTAGTTAAAACGAATATACCGATTTTCGGAAAATTCTAAATATTGCATTATTAAATTTGGCGGATATTGAAATAAAAATGTAACATGCAATATTCCCAAATTACATATTCTTTCAAAAATGAACTATGTTTTACAGGTCTTACTCAATACCTTAAAAAGTTAAGTAAAATGATCTATTTAAAAAACTTGAATAGTAATAAAAAAAATGCACATAATATTTTACAACATAGCCGAAAGATAACTTGCAATCAAATTTAAGTGGCCCCAATATGTCAGACACAAATCTAGTAAGCCATGCCGGTCTGTGACGTCACAATGCGAATTGGGTCACATCGTATGAGACGTGGTTGTTAAACTCCATTTAGTGGAAACACTGGTCTACGAATAATTCCGTAAATAAATGAATCTTTTAAAATTGTTTCATTAATTTTCTAGACTAATTCAATCTCATTCTTTGAGACAAATTTCAATCAAATGTTTCACGGTATGAAGTAATTATTTTCAAGGGGAAGGGTTATTTTGTCCTTGAGCATTAGAGATGTTAAGGTGTTGCAGTTCCTAATCCCGTATGCACGTGGTTTTTTTTCTTTTTACGTCTTCTTCTATGGTACCTTCTCATCTACATCTCCTCCCACTACCCCTCGGACAAAATGATCTTGCGGAAGGTTGGCGATCATCATGTCAAATCTTATTCTGTAAGCCTCTGCACAATGATTTGGTGCTTTATGATCAAATTATTAACGAAGATTCTTTAACTCAGTACGTGATTAAATATATGAAATGTGGTGAATTAAAGTTTACGTATTCTCACGGCTAAGTTGGAAATTATTTTGCTAAATTAAAAAATTAAATTCATAAAATTCAAGATTAATTGAACATGATGAAATCTTGCTTCACATAAACGAGGGTTTTGTACATGGTAAACAAAGTTGAGACAAATCGTTCACCATATATTTGAATACTTCGCTAAAATCATAAATACTAGCAGAATGTCGGTGAACTTTCCTATATTTACTTCATAATGCATATCCACTATTGGGCTATCAGTTAAAGAGGTCCTTGGTGATCAAACAAAGGGTCTCAATTGAGTCCGTGAGTAAAAACAGTCCATGTTTACTAAACCCTTCCGAGTTAACGAGACTGGTACAGTCGTCAACAGTTATAAGTATCAGAGTTATATATAAAAGAACAATTGATTTTCATTTTTTTATTTAGCAACGGACTCTCAATTGATCTCTTCCGGTCAATCCATAAAATAACAGTATATATAGGTACGTGGATTACCAAAAACATTAATTAACGCATATAATAAAAAGAAAAGTATACTCGTATAACAAATAACATACTTTGATAATCGATGTAACATTCGCTTCATAAAAAAAGTATAAAATAAATTTATATTAAATATTATATTATTTATATTAGACTTATTGAACTAAATCGAAAATTGAATGCTAAAAATTTTTTTTTCAATTGCGTTCATACTATAAAAAATCATCATTGATACATTATTCAAATTTTTTAAATAATAAAGTTTTATTGCCATCTTCCACTTTTCACGCGAGTGTACACTAACTCGTTGGATAGTACTCACGTCAAGTGACAATTTGCAAAAGATAAAGGATTGTTGGAGATAAAAAGAGGCTTTTAATATTAAAAGGGCCCAAAACATTTTATTAACATGCAAAAGAATGAACATGTTGTTGACGAAAAAGCTTACAAATTTCCTATTTTTAATAATAAGTCTTGTAAATATTAAATAAGGTTTTATAGCAATGTTACTAATTTTATTTTTATTTTCTTTTATTTTATCTGTCCCCAGACATCTTATGTGATAAATACGAGTACATTCAAATCAATAAACTTAATAATAACACAACGGTATACACACAAGACAATTAAATGGGACTTGAGACATTATACAATAACAGAATACAATATACATAATAATACGAACAAGATACGACATACATGTGACCACTACCAGGATTCAAAGGTTTTTTTAAGGTGTTTAAAATGCCTCTACGAAAGGTAAGTAGAGTGTTGGCAAAAACATCAACCGACTCGTCCACATTTACAATCTGTTTACTAATATATACTAAGGCGAGTGTGATTCAATTCTCAGCGAAACAATTACTCGCTTGATAACATTTTCGATAATTTAACGGAGTAATATCAGACTTGAAAGGTGAAGGCTGTATACAAGACGCAAGTACATCTTTATAAGTACTATATATGTTTCATTTTGGCCGGGTTACAGAAAGCTTTCAACCTGTAACCATGGCAACTGGTATTAACCCGTGACAATACCTGTTGAAGAAGGTATCAGTTACTCTAAATATCAACTCAAGATATTTGTAAAATATTTATTACAACATGAGTTTGGAATATATAGTCTAATATATAAAGTTCTCGTGTTTGTTTTATTGCTAAACACCACCGAAGCGACTCGACCGTTTCTCATAAAGTTTTGTGCCCGTCTGAGAATCGGTCAACATATCCCTAAATTTCAAGAGTGGTCACTTAATTTTTGATTTTCATGATAAAGAATAAATATTCTAAAATTAACTCCTAGTTTTCATAATAAAATATGTTTTTGACAATTTTTTTTTTTGATTTGACATAGAATAGAACATTCTTATAACTCTCAATTCCTCACCCTGCTACCACACACCCAACATTAACCTCCATTTTTCTAAAGCGATATTGTTGTATATGGTAAAACAACAATATATAGAATATGAACCAACTGCCAGCGCAAGTATTCCCAAACAGGGGGAGCCTTGGGGGCCTTCAAGAAAAGTGCGTTCCTCTTCCTTACAGGTCGGCAACGCACTTGTAAGCCACCGTTGCAAGAGTCCATGGGCAGCAGTTAGCACCGGAAGTAGCCCGCCTGCTCGTTTGCCTCCTATTTCATAAAAAAATATACATTTATATATATAACACCTTTAATACAACCTAAAACTTACCTTTTGCACATCAAAAACGAATCCCGTATTTTAATTTAAATTATAAAGGGATATCCCGAACGTAAACATGATGTCTTTTCACTACCCCGATTGGATGCTTTCATAATAAATTGAAACCCCTTACAAAGATGCTACATCTCCGTGAACTCAAGATAAGTATTAATGATTTCTTTCAAATACCAAAAAACAAAAACTTACCTATGTTAATGCGCACAAAGTACAATTCAAGAAAAAGCCTCCTATTTCTTTACATATTAATTTAAATAGAATATACATATTTATTGCTGGAATTGGAGTGTTTAATAGTTTTGGTTCAAGCAGTTTTGTTGGTTTCATGTCGAAATTTCTTACCACACACCACCACGTTGTGCAACCAGTTGCTGGCTACGGAATGCAGAACCAATTCGACTTAGGGTCATTCGAGAACAGAGCGCAAAAGCTCCCTTTCCGAGCCACGTGAGTGTCTAAAGGCGGCAACTTCACCTTGATGGTGTGCCTCCTGCTCGTTTTCCCCCTATTCTATAAAAAAATAAGTCAATTATTATGTATAATAATTTAAAAACTCGGTTTACCCATTGTTTGGCTAAACTAAAACAACTAGGTTCAGACATCGCCGTGTGTTTTAATTTCCCTAAGATCTTGCTTGATACAAACTTAGTTCAGAATTGTTTAGGTGGCAATGTAATTAATGTTTGTAGATAATTAGCATACCTAACTACTTGTAATTAGGTTAAGCAATGAGATTCAAAGCCCAATCAAGATGTGCCACCGTTATTTACCTAGAAATCACATAAATCGTACGAATTTAATAAAAAGGCACACTGCCTAATTGTTAATAGAACTTCAAAAAAGGCTTAGTTTAATGATTCATTTAATCTATAACTTATATATATATATATATCGGCGCAACTACAACAATTAGTCATTTAATTGTCCTAAAATAAGTTTAAACACATAAGTTGAATACTTTACCTTTGTTACTCTGTGAAATGTCATCTTTATTATTTCAATACGACGTCTTTGTAAACAAGTGCTAGATCACTATAAATAGGGTCGCATTGTAACGGCACGACACAGTCGCGCTCAGGCCGTTGTACGGAACGGACCTCTCTTCAAATAGTGAAATATAAATCTTGGAAACTATCAGTGAAGTGTTTCTTTAAATAAGTGGTTATTATGACCGACTCAATCGTGATGTTGGCAATGCTGATGCTACCTACGCCTTTCAAAAATAACCCTACAGAGTAGTGAGGTTGGCGGTAGCCCTATAGAAGAACTCTCTCTCTCTTCGTTATATATATATAAATTTTTCAAGCAGGTGTGTGTGCAGAATAAAAGTCATATCTTAATTTACAAAAGCTATTTAATTGAATTCGTTAGGGCGCATCGAATAATCTCAAAACGTATTGTTTTGTTCAAGATATTTTATTCATATGTATATTGACTGTGTAAACAAACTAAAACTTAACAAAAACATTATCAAAACCGGTTCAACTACAATTTTCGGTGTCGTAATTCACTTTAAGTCAAAAATTTTAATGAAGTTTTTTTAGACTTCAAATACGTAGCTTTGTCAAAAGCTCTTGTGGAGCCACCAGCCTGTGAGCTTTAACGACGTTGTATCTCATTTCATATTTTGTGACAAGTTTTTTTTAATAAAAATCGGTTTGTACGCTTGGCACATTTAAAATATTTGATGTATGCGTAATATTCATATCTATATTTCGTTAAAGCATGCAAGACCAGTTCTAGACTATTATGTGATGTCTATTATTCGTATCCCGCCTGAGGACACCTGGTCCTTCTATGTGAATTTACCACTCGCTAGTACAATTAAAGTCAAAATATTCAGTAAGGTACCTAGGACCATTTTAAAACGTCTTAAATCTAACTCTACGCCTGTTCGTACGCGACGAAGCTGAGAAGTAGCAGGCAGACTTGGTTAATTTTAATGGTAATGATCCCGTAGTTACGAAAAACTAAGACACTATGACCAACGACGTTAGCAGGCACAATTGTGTGTATTATATTGATTATATAATCATTCATCAAAATCACAATCCAAGCAATATCGAATTCAAAACTTATTTCTAACTGATTTACAAGTTTGCACTAAAATTTTATCATTTATCGTTTGCAATAACAATTAACAACCAATTAAAGTTAAATATTACTTAACTTACATTAAGTTTTGATTTGACGAATTTGATAGGGCTTCTGTTATTTAAACTTAATTATTTTTTTTATCATTAAAACTTACAAAATGTATACTTCAATAAGCTTAAGACAGTAAGTATATTAATGAACATTGTTAACATAATTGTTGCTTTTAACTAAATGTATTAGACATGTGGTTTGATTAATATTCAATATGCTGGCTTTGTTTGGTTATACGGTTGCCTGTTTGCATAACTCTCCTTGATCGCTCTTGCTTCGTCGATGAATAAACATCTTTTTTAACGATTAAAAACACCAAAGATAGTTTTGAACGTTTCTGTCGTCAAATGAAGTAATTACGACAAAATCTGTTTTAATTTTATTTATATATATATTATATTTACTATAATCGTTTTGTGTATGTCAGTTATCTCCTTATACCTAAGGCTGCGAGGCTTCCAAAATAAACCTACCTAAGAAGATATCCATACCAAACTCAGGTTAAGTATCATATTAAGTTGTAATTATCAGCCAATTCAATCAATGTTTTTGCGAATTGGAAAATGTAATTTCCTTGTGGTAAAAGGTTCACGGGACGTTTAGTGAAAATAGTGGTTTTGTTATTGTAATTAACAAGAAAACTTGTCACGCGCTACGCTTTATACGAGATTTCGATAGTGGAAAGCGATTTCAATTTCAGTTTTAAAGTATAAAGCTTTTATCCATTTCAAATTACTTGTGTTTCTTAGTAGTCTATAAGTACACAATACGAGTATATCTCTAAAACAAATATGTGGAAAAGTTATAAATAAAATAAAAACAATTCTTCACGTAAGTACGCCTTGATTTGAACAGATTTAAACTGAATTATAAACACTTTAACTACAGTCCATAACTCGTAGAAGCGTTCCACTCCCTAAACGTCCAGCAACGCACTCAGGAGCGAGCCACTTGAGTGTCTATGGGCGGCAACTTTATTGTGTGCCACCTGCTCGTTTGACCCATCTTCTATAAATAAAAGTATTTTGCGTTGATTTTAATGTCCATCTATTTATATTGCTTATACGTAAAAAAACATGTTTTTATATCATTCGTGTTTCATAGAATTTTCCAGTTAAGCAGTCGTTGCAAACACGCCACGTAGAGATGTTATCTAGCCCATTCAAGCGCTGTGTATCCGTACAAACCAAATGGAAATACATTTGAGTCTTATCTCATGCAAATGGACAGATTTTCATGCTGTAAAACCAAATATTTGCAATTAATCGCTTTACCGAGCTTTTATATCTGACACCGTTAAAGTTTTTGATGCATTTTCACAAGCAAGGAATTAGTTAAAATTGCAATTGAATATTTTAGTAAATCTGTATTAATCTCACAAAAGTTCCAACGTAGTACTCCTACGAAGTACTAGCTTATCTTAGTTTTTAATATAAATGGTTAAATAATATCCTATTTCATATATATGTTCTTTTTCTTTTTTAGAACTACTTGCATTGGGTCTTGGTGTTAATGGAACCCTCTGGTATAAAGTAATCAGAGGTAAAATCAACAAAATATAAACTTGTGAGTATCACTGTTTTTTTTAAAGACTACGATACCCGAAGGATGGAGGTACTTTAGCGTTGTCAGATATTGTAACGTCTTGTCCGTAGACTGTTATATAAAATAAATATGTACAATATTTGAAAATTTATAATAAAATATTTATTAAACTATACCTTTTATTTAAAAGTAATTGGAGTTGTAAATATTTGTGTTAAGTAATATTTTTAATAAGCACACATAGTTATTTAAATAATTGGCGATTCATCTCAGTATTTATAACAACAGGATCATTATTAAGATTATTTATAGGTGGTTATTGAGTATGGTATACCATTAGAGCTGATCTGATCGAAGATAAACGTGCTATGACCTAATACCACTAATTACTTTCATGTTTACTCACTGTGCATATCAAATTAATCAGAACAGCAAACTGGCAAAATAAACAATTTTTTTTTGAGTAATACGTTACACGGTTTTGAAATTACTTGAAATGTTAATCAAATAATAGTAACAACTATTATTATTTAAAAGTATTAATTAAAGAGCAGCGTTTTTAATCCCACAACTTTAGGATTGAGTGTGTTTAAACCACTTTACCATCTTATTACATAAATATAATTATCAGCAGTAATTTACAAATATAATATTTCGCTAAGACATTTAACAATATCACGTACCTCAAGAATAAGCAAAGTAGAAGAGAGACTTTTAACTTTAGATTTCGCCACAAGATTTCTCTTGTAACATAGAAGTGATGACGTTATGATTCTGAAACGTTACCAATGCTGGCTAGCACTGTCCGTGTCTATTACACACAGATACACACACGAACACAACTACTTACACACACAAGCCGACTCATACTAAATAACAATATAGGAAGAGCTGTAAACTAGCAACCCTCAACACAGTCTTAAATAATATGGGAGAAATCGTCGAAAATGTCATTTGGTATAAAATAACCGTGAGATCTTAAGGCATAGCTCTACAAACTGAATCACCACAGTGTGTAAGGTAAGCAAGTTTGACATGTGATATTGATGAGCCGACAATTAATCTTGCTCAACTGTCCGCAACCAACACATTTTCACTCAACCGAAATATTATTTTGAATACCTCGTTTTAGAGTTTTCTAAACGCTAACCCCTGCCTGATTAGGCAGCTTACTACTTATTTATTTGTTTTACACAAACAAAATAGACACATCACAAAGATACAATAACAGAAAAAGATATATGACAAAAATACAGAGGCATCCTAAAAACATGTTTCATAGATAAAATATGTTATATCACAAGTACAGAAACAACAAAAACGCCACGGGAAGAAAAACAAAAATAAAAACAAAATTCTATAAATTAAAAGTAACATACCTTATTACAAACACAAAAGGAGAAGTTATATTATATTAATACACATATCAATTTCGATTCTATATTACACATGAACGCAGCGGAGGGGCAAGGAAAAAATGTCTAAATCAAGAATGTTATCGTTAAACGTTTTAAACATTCTTTGTAATGGCACACGAAAACCGATGTTTGTCCTTGTAGACGATATTAGAAAAGTATTGGACAAGTGGACGACTGTTATCTATTGCAACATTATTACATAATTATTACAGACAACCGGTATACACAATATTGGATCATATCTCTCTGGTAACTCTCTCTTACACTTTTGAATCGAATCGGACAAAATGGCACTAATCCAGTGCACTAATTTATTGTGTCGATTTAACGTGTACTTGAAATAAAATAATGTTTAGTTATGCTTTGATGTAAATAGGGAAAATAAAAAAAAAATGTAACTTTTCCTTAAACCAATGTCGATGTGAATGATTTGAATTTGCGATTATTAAGAAAATACTTATTTGGAGTGTATATAGCATACGCGTACACAAAAAATATAAAAACATCAAATACTTATTTACCTTCGGTTAGAGGATTAATATCGGCTATTGAAATATAGTCATGAGTAAAAAGAAATTGAATAAAAACCCTATAAATGCAAAACATTATTACTTTATTTTCAATTCAGGATCGAATATTGAAATATATTTTTAACGGATTAATATGATTTTTTTCCGAAATATCCAGTTTAATAGAAAAAATAATTAAATCGAGTTCATATAATCTAATCATTTATTACATTATATAATAAATAATTATAACCCAATACGAACACTGACTGGTAATTAATATGAACTTAAGACTTAAAAATAAGAAGAACATTATTCATGTAAAAAATGATCGCTGATAAGTGTAAATATATAAATAAATGCTAGGAACTTAAATACTAAAAACAAGTCAGCCTAAGAGTACGTATGTCTCCCAACGTCAATACGACCTGCCTTAATTGTAAGCCAAAACACGCTTAAATGTGTAGAAACAGTGACAATTTACCAGATGAGTTTGGTACGAAAAAGTTGTATTAAGGTTCACTTTCATATCTCAAATTGTTTTTGAATACAGCGGTCACCATGAAACTATATGGACAACCTTAGCATCAGAAAGTAAGAAATAGGCAAAGAGGTCTATAAAAAATGTGATAGAAGTGAGAATATCCATAAATATATTTAAAAAGATAAACTAAAATAAATAACATTGTCGCAACGGCCGCGGGAGTATACCAAATGTATCACGACTAAGCCTAACACATAATTCTAAACGATAATTCAATTTATATTGTTAAGTGTCTTGTTAAGACCACTCGAATTAATACGACGCGAATCGATTTCCAGAGTAAATCTGATCGAGATGTTTGCGAATTGAAGAGTCCAACCAGTATTGAGCAAACACTGTACTTAGGTGTCATTTATAATGTTTATTTATTTAACACAAATAATCACAATATATTTCATTCAATATTTTATTCGTATATATATATATTTTTAGTGGAGATAAACACGACTATACTAGAAAGAGAGATAAAATTGGTGTCTGCTTTTCGTCTTAGTAAAGAATAAATCTTTTGTAAAGATTTAGTAACCAAATTAACTTTTAACAAATTTAAAACTCCTATTAACAGTATTCTCCTTACAAAGGTAAACAAATTTAACTGTTAAAGAATATTAAGACTGTAGAGGATAAAGATCCGTGCAATGTGTCTTCATTAGCTCAGCATCGGGACAGTTTAATTCTTGAGTAGCCTTACAATTTGTGATTTGAATGTATCATGTAAGTAATATAATTACATTTGAAAATTATTTATTAAAAGATTAGTGTAGTGGTAATGTTAAAATTTACGATTTAAAAGTGTATTTATAAAGGCCTACTTGTACATAGATATTTAATACATTTATGTACTAAATGAGAATGTTATGTATTTTAATACATTCGGATTTCTATTACTTTCAATAGTGACAGCGATACTGCCATTTTTGTAAGTAAAAAATGCGGCGTGCCAATTTTAAAGGCCGACACCCCACTAACGAGCCCGTTTTGGCCATTTACAAAATATGACATGTAAAAGGCACATACAATTGTTTTAAACTTATCGAAGCTCACAGAAGTTAAAGCCTCGTTTTAGGAAAATTCTTACAACTTAGAATTTTGTTGAAAAGCTTTCGTTTAAAAATGGAAAATCCCGATTTTCTCCTAAAAGAAATAATCCCGTCTGCATCTCTCGCCGTTAATTAGCAGGATAACGGTCCAAACGGTGATCCGAATATCCGCCCTCGATTCAGATTAAACGCTGTAAAATCTACAATTCAAATCAAGTTGGTATTCCTGCAATTCAGCGTACTAGTACTGGTTTTCGAATGGTTTAACCTTTTTTTTTATATTAAATTTATAAAATGCGACTAAAAGCCTTGAAACATATAATTTTTATAGGTTTTAATTTCATAGCGGTTCGGAAGTTATCTACCGAGAAGAGCCGGAGAAAAACTCGGTAGTATCCATTAAAATAGAGATTTCAAATAATAACTAACATTATTAATTCAAAAAACAGCAGCATCGGCTATTCAAGAATTAAACTGTGCCGATGCTGACACATTCCAAGGATCTATGTCCTCTAAATACTCTTATATACCTAAAAGGAAACTAGATGCTCCTTATTTATTTTATATTATTGTTATGCTTCAAGGCCTACACTTCCTTTGTACTCAATTTAAATAGAGGCTATATTATTTAAAGCTGCACGACCTTTGTAAAATCATCATATAGTGGTGAGAAGTGAGACTAGTTTTATCAATAATAAGTGAAAATTTCTCAATACCAAATCCAATGGTAATGCGCAAAAGGGAGTCGACTACAAACAACAACTTGGCGTCTTAGCTGTGCGGCTTTTTATGTGAACTAAAACTTTATTCTATACATAAAAAAAGAACTATGTTCATTGCCTCAGTATAACGATGTAGCTTCAATAATTGGAAGAGACGTTGTAATAAATTTTAATATATATTGACAAAAATAACACATTAAGACATTGTACAAACATATTAATAGAATGGTGGGGATGGCAGATCTGTCCATACTTTAAAAGTATATATTTTTCAGATTATGAATGTTCCCTAAAAGTCAAAAGTACCTCAGAGTATGGGAAATAAGACTGCAGGACTCGTTTAAGGCATGCAAGCACTGTAGCAAGAGGTATATGGTCCCCATTGGGAATCATGCCAGCCTTCATAATGATACATATATATAATTATTTTTACATTAAAACTACTCCCTAACTAATCTATTATTCTCTACTAATCTAATCTAATCTATATTATAATCTACAAATCTATATATTTATGTATTCACTACTTTTAATATTCGTATATCTATTGTTTTAAGAATTCGAATTCCACTTAAAAAAAAGGCCGTTTTAAGTGGGAGTGCCATGCTGTTACCTTAGGGTTTCAGCCGAATGGGCAGGCACGGCCCGAGAAATACCACTCTCTCACAGAAAACCGGCGTGAAGTGATGCAATTGGACTTTGTTCATTTTGTACTCGCGTTTCGTTCGGTGAGTGAGATCTTCCGGTGCCCATCCTTTCCCCTTCCCCGCCCTCTTGTAACCCTCCATTTCCTTTTTTTTTCCTTTCCTCCTCATTCCCTCTCCTTCCCTGTCCCCCCAAACAAATACTTGAATGATGGTGCAAAATAAAAAGAAATTACCCCAGGGGGGTACCACCTGTCGTGGAGAATCCCCTCCTGCGTGTCCACCTAACTGTTTTGTTGTTGGGCCCCCAGGCTGCCCTTCGTATTCTGGGGGGGGCAATTTTGCGCTCATATCTAAAAACACATCTCATAAATGTCGGGGCAAACAGAGTAAGCATCACTTGGCACCTTCCTCATCGCTTACTGTGGACTTCTGCAATGTGAGGGGGCTTGTTTCGAACTTAAACGCTGTTCACCACCACCTTGAAACAGCTTTGCCGGCCTTACTCTTTCTTACCGAGACACAGATTTCTTCTCCTGGCGACACCTCTTTCCTCTCCTACCCTGGTTATAAATTAGAACATAGATTCTTGCCAAGGGCTGGAGTGTGTGTCTATGTCCGGGATGACATTTGCTCTCGTCGCCTCACGTTTCCTGAAGGAAAAGACCTATCGATTCTTTGGCTCCGCGTAGACTGCGATGACCATCCGCGATTCTACGCATGCCTTTATAGGTCTCATAGCGGTAATGCCGAAATTGACCGACTTGTGGAGCACATACAATCGGCTACAGACTCCTTGATTGCAAATGTTCCTACCGCTGAAGTCGTAGTTCTTGGCGATTTTAACGCCCACCATACCGACTGGCTCGGCTCTACTACCACCGACTATGCGGGAAGAATATTTCACGACTTTGCCTTGGCCTACGACCTGACTCAAATGGTGCCCTCGATCACGAGAATCCCAGATGTCGAAGGTCATAATCCTTCACTGTTGGACCTGCTGCTGACTTCTCACCCGGACGGGTATCATGTATCACTTGATTCCCCATTAGGATCTTCAGATCACTGCCTTGTTCGGAGTACTATAAGAACAACGCGACTCACTAGACCTCGTTTTGCAGGTTGTCGTCGCGTCTGGCACTATAGGTCAGCAGACTGGGATGGAATGCGCTCCTTTTTTGCTTCCTACCCGTGGGGGCCGATTTGTTTTTCGTCGGATGATCCGAATGCTGCTGCCGACTCTGTCGCTGATGTGGTGCTGCAGGGAATGGAGCTTTTTATTCCTTTCTCTGCTGTGCCCATCGGTGGCAAGTCCCAACCTTGGTTCAGACAGTCTTGCAAAATGGCGGCGCGCCGAAAGCTTGAATGTTATCGTACCTGGGCTCAAGCGGCAGCATCACGTGATGTAAATACCAGCGTTCTTAAAAAAGCATACAACTCGGCCTCTAGGTCCCTCAAAAGTGCCATTGCTAAGGCAAAGTCTATTCACATCAGCAGAATTGGTGATAGACTGGCTCGGCTCCCTTCTGGGACACGTGCATTCTGGTCTCTTGCCAAGGCTGTTCAAGGAAACTTCTGTAAGCCATCTCTTCCACCACTACTTGGGGCGAACAACCTGATGGCCAACACCCCGAAAGAGAAAGCCGATCTTTTAGGCTCTCTTTTCGGGTCCAACTCGACGATTGATGACCACGGGAATACTCCACCGACGTTATTGCGGTGTGATACCTCGATGCCCGAAATTGTTTTTCGGCTTCGTGCTGTACGCAAAGCCCTTACTTCCCTGGATATTCATAAGTCGAGTGGACCGGATGGTATTCCTCCAATAGTGCTGCGCACTTGTGCTCCTGAGTTGGCTCCGGTCCTGACGCGTCTTTTCCGGCACTCTTATTCACTCGGCATTGTCCCGAACGCTTGGAAGACCGCCTTGGTTCACCCGATTCCTAAAAAAGGCGAACGCTCTGATCCTTCAAACTACCGCCCAATAGCTGTTACCCCTTTATTTTCTAAGATAATGGAGACTGTTATCAACAGCCAGCTCCTTCGTTACCTAGAGGAATGCCAGCTGATTAGTGACCGTCAATACGGTTTCCGCCGTGGCCGCTCAGCTGGTGATCTTCTAGTTTTCTTAACTCATAAATGGGCAGAAGCTGTTGAGTCTAAAGGGGAAGCACTGGCGGTTAGTCTGGACATAGCAAAGGCCTTTGATCGGGTATGGCACAAGGCGCTTCTCTCAAAACTTCCAGCATATGGGCTTCCCGTGAAGTTATGCGACTGGATCTCCAGTTTTTTGGCCGATCGGAACATCAAGGTCGCTGTCGACGGTGCATGTTCCGACCTCAAATCCATAAACGCTGGAGTTCCCCAAGGCTGTGTACTCTCTCCTACGCTGTTCCTCTTGCATATCAATGATATGTTGCACTTAAGCAGCCTTCATTGTTATGCGGATGACAGTACTGGAGATGCTCTATATCACGGCCGTGCAAATATTTCCCGGGTTGATGTCGAGCAGTGTCGGGACAAACTTGTATCTGAAGTCGAGACTCTACTGCGTGGAGTCTCGGATTGGGGTCGACTTAACTCAGTCCAATTTAACCCCTCGAAGACCCAGGTTTGCGCGTTTACCGCTAAAAAGAATCCCTTTGTCGTGGCCCCACTATTCGATAACACTCCTCTTAAAGCCTCAGCCAGTATTGGAATTCTTGGTGTCGATATATCGAGCGATGTCCAGTTCTGCAATCATTTGGAAGGTAAGGCTAAGTTAGCCTCTAAAAAGCTTGGTGTTCTCAGCAGGGCGCGTCAGTATTTCACATCAGGCCATCGCTTGCAACTCTATAAAGCGCAAATTCGGCCTCATATGGAGTACCGTTCCCACCTCTGGGCGGGGGCGCCCCAATACCAGCTCCTTCCATTTGATCGCATCCAACGCAGAGCGGCTCGTATCGTCGACGACCCCATCCTTTCCAATCGGCTTGATCCTTTGGCTCTGCGTAGAGATGTAGGCTCCCTCTGCATCTTCTACCGCATTTATCATGGGGAGTGCTCTGATGAATTGTTCGGGCTAATACCTGCAGCGGAATTCCATCACCGGACATCAAGGCAGAATACGAAATTCCATCCGTACCACCTTGATGTCTGGCGTTCCACGACTGTGCGTTTTTTAAGGCAGTTTCTGCCGCGCACCACCTCTTTGTGGAACCAACTGCCAGCGCAGGTATTCCCGATCCGCTACGACTTGGGGACCTTCAAAAAAAGAGCGTTCCTCTTCCTTAAAGGCCGGCAACTCACTTGTAAGCCTCCTGGCGTTGCAGGTGTCCATGGGCGGCGGTTGTCACATCACTCGAAGTGACCCGCCTGCTCGTTTGCCTCCTCTCACATAAAAAAAAAAAAAAAAAGGCCGTAACTGTTAAAGGTCGGCAAAACACATGCGAACCCAGCGTTACCGCTGTCCATGGGTGTTTGGCACTTAATTCAAGTATGCTCGTTTGTATCTTGTTTTTTAAAAAAAGTCATTTTTTTTAAACCTTTGCATTATAATCGTTAATAATAATAAATTCCTTAAAGGCCGGCAACTCACTTGTAAGCCTCCTGGCGTTGCAGGTGTCCATGGGCGGCGGTTGGCACATCACTCGAAGTGACCCGCCTGCTCGTTTGCCTCCTCTCACATAAAAAAAAAAAATGTTATAGAGTCCTAAACATTAACTATATTTGAAATATAGTAAAAAACTATATATCAACAAAATGTTTAAGTAATTTCTGCACAATTTGCACTATATTTGGCGAACATCCAAATGGCCGTCGGTTTCAATTTATTTAGCTTGAATTTAAATTGTTTAACCACATCAATCACTGGTATATTTTGAAATTATGCTTTTTTTAAATTCCTTATTACTTTAACATTACTTTAAAGATGAAAAGCTTTACTGTTGGTGCATCAATTGCTAGGACTATTTGAAAGTTTAACCCATTCTCTAGATAATTATCTTAACTTATAGAATTTTGAGAGCAAAACGGTTTCAAAAAAAACAAACACACAAATCGATACAAGTATTTTTACACACGAATTAACCCTAAAATACTTGATTTACTGCTGGTTATTTGCACCATTATTATTACAAAATATATACATACAGACAAAGGTGGCAAAAGGAGTGATTTTTTTGTTGAAATTTTATGACGTCTGGAAAACTTTCACAATACTTTCACCCATATTTACAATATACCTACAGCCTATTGCCAAGTTCATAAAGAATGACTGCCATCGTCTATATCAGTTTAGAAAACCTTGTCTATGACAGGTAGATAGGCACAATTCAAGGCCAAAACATTAAAACCAAACCCCGATTAGCTCTTCCGCAGACTATGATACCATTTATAATATTATACTGCTAAAGGTACTTGTTAGATTGAAAAAATAAAATCTGAAGTGTAAATAAGTGACCTGTATACCATACATTTATAAAAATAAATCAGTAAAAAACATATATACAATATAAATGTTGTTATTTAATTATTAATTAAAAATAATACCCGGTCCCATAGTGCTCGAGAAATAAAATATTCTTAGTTTCCTTCACGAATAGCTGAAATAATTTATATGGAAATAATCTGACTTGGAATTCATCCAAAGATTATATTCAGAATATTTCAGAAATCTGTGAAGTTATTCTTTGTAAGGGCGCGGAAATTAATAAATATGACTGTCTATGTAGCCTTGTGATCTTCGGTGTCATCCGCTGATTAATTTCCCATGATAATAATTAAAGCTTACGAGAATAATGTTCAAATTTAAACACTTAAATAATTTAGGATCGAACTCACTACGTAGGAGTTCCTGTGTCATGGGTGGTTCTGTGGGGGTTCAGTAGCGTACGAGCTAAATACATATAAATATATATATTAATACTAGCTGAGCCGGCAAACGTTGATTTGCCATATAAATTATTAAAAAAGTAGAAATAATTGAATTTTTGAAATTCACGGTATTTTGTTTACTACAAAATAAATTAATTTGTCATGCTATTGAAAAGTAGCTTAAATGACACGTTTGTCGGTTTACCATAGCAGTGCCATCTATTGATTACTTACTCAATCCAGTCGAAAAGTATCGACATCTGTTAGAATCTTTTGGAGTTAACAGATAATTGTGACTGTATATAATTAATTGTGTATAGACAAATAATTGGCAATAAAATAAAATTGCGACTATAATAAAAGATCTAAGCTATCCTATATCTCAAGTTGGACCAGACTGCTCAAGGTGTGTCAATTTAATTTAAAATCGGTTATGTAGTTTAGAAATCCATCGGCGACAAACATCGTGTCAAGAGATTTATATATATAAGATATATAATAGCAACTGTTGGAGGCAATTATAAAGCAACACATGAGTTATTTGTACATAAATTACTCAAATATATAATACTGAGATCGGTGGCCTAAACCCCTTTCTCTTTATAATTGTACTAACCGTTGTAATAACCGTATTTTTGTGCTTGCACATAACCTATATACCTACGTCCACTAGCCCCTTGAGTGTTATGCTTCATACATATTTAAAAAAGGGCTTCTATCCGGTAAATCTGGACGGACGCAGCAAACGCCTTCTCAATATACTATAATTACAACAGTAGTTTAAGTACTATTAACTAGTTTTTGTATTAGTTTCAGTTAAGTACTGTAATTTGACTGGAAATTAAAAATGTCATAATAAATTTGATGGAAAATCATTTCAAACCATCCGCCATGGTAAAGCCTACTTCGTATTCCACGCATAAAGCCAATATTTCACTCAGATCCGATAAACGATTGAATATATTTTCTTTTACCTGGAAAAAAATTAGGGAATTTTAAGACAATTAATTGGTCTTAATTAGGGCGGTATTATAACGAGCTTAGTTATTTATTTATACTATATCTTACAGTTATTAATAATAAACTATACAATTAAATAAACTAGTAACTTATGTATACAAATAAAACTATGTCTAATAGTCGTCTTAATAATAATAAAACATTTTTCACTTGACCACAAATTTAATAAATGATCCTTCACCCCATTTGAAGACTTTGGACAATAAATAAGACACACTCCATTTAAAAAATACATTTTGTGTAGTCGAAGATAAAAAGTAAAATTCTGAAAAACAAACTTTACAATGGCAAAGCTTTTTAAGCTCGATGTCAAAGGCTTTGAGCTCGGAAGCTTCGCATTAATAAATAATGCACTTACTGGAATCCGATACGGATTTTATCTTTCCTTTTTACTTGGAATCATTTCAAAGTGTGTTATAATTACGTCAAGCATTTTTTGGTCATATTTTTACTTTATCAGCCAGACGACCTTCGTTTAGCTTAGCATACTTTTATGATATACTGTGCAAAAAGCATATCTGCTTTGATTATTTGATAACAACAATTAGTATGTTTTTGTAATCTGAACAGAAAATAGGTCGTAAATTTAGTTTTTATATTACCCTGAAATTTCAGTCCTTACGATTTTTGTGTAAATTTAAGATACAACTTGACAAAATGTATTTATGTTGGTAATTTATTATACCTTTGGCATTCTAAGATTCGATGAGAAATTATTATGTTAGGGTAAAATAATAAATTAGCTATGCAGCGCCATCTATTCTTACGTTTACGTACCTAGATCGTAGCTTGAATGGGTTGTGCTTACAAATTATAAAACTTCCGTTTTATAACACAAGATGTCCTTACTCTAAGGAATTTTTTCGCTTGTATGAATACAAATATTTATCAATGTAACAAAACAAACACAAAGCTATTATTTTGACAAACTCAAAACACCTTTTACTCAAGTAAAATGACAATTTTGAATCAACAATTTTTACATTAGCACCGGTTGGGAAGGCAGTTCTATCTACCGAGAAGAATTTATAATATTATAACAGCTGTTCTTTGAAAAATAAATATTTCATATGAAATTATGTTAGCTAAACGTCATATAAAGGGTTGTCTGTTTGTGTAAGTACGAGGCGACATCTATGATCAGCAGCTACAATCACTATGATGACGACATAAACTTTAAATCACGATAAAGTACTCTGTCTCATATATATTTAACTTCTCAATCAAAAGCCAGAGACCGGCCATTCAGTATTCTCAACTGGATGAGAATCCTTTCAATTCAAATTTTATTTATTTCTGAAATGTTGATGGATAAATAAACAACATGGCCGCAAGATTTTCTAACAATTGGCATACAATGTTCAGGTAGTACTTTAGTAAAGTGAATTATATTTGAAACAGTAATGCCAAAACCTGAATTATTACATATATTAATGATATTATGTCATGTAGTATATGTATATTAAAAAATTCGCCAAAGAAAGCAAGCTTCCTTTGAAAGGGCCTTAATTTAATCGCTTCTAAGGTTAAGTTAGTCATGTTTTCAGTCATTACTAGGGGAGTACACCTTACTTCCAATAACTTTTAGTAATACATCTCTTAGATACACTATTATTGAACTAAAAGTTACATTCACCTATGTATCCTTACGTAAACTATTTTCTATATTTTAATAAGGCGAGCATAATAATGGTAATAAATAATTTATGTATGTTGATGATATAGAATTTTGCAAACTTGCAGAGTTAAGTTGGTACTTTACATGCAAATTACGAGTACTTAGCGCGAGCTTCGTCAACTTGTGTGTTCACATGATTACTATACTATGTATATAGCGATCACTCAACCCTGGAGTATACGAATTCAATCCCGGGAAAAATTGTATTTCTTTTTATGTTTAATAATCATTCCAGAATAATGTCAAAATATTATATTTATTAAGGTACATAGGACCATTTTAAATCTTCTTAAAACCAAATGATTCTACGCCTGTTCGTACGCGACCAAGCTGAGAAAAAGCAGGCAAGAAACTCGGCTTAGATTTTTTTTTGAAAATGATCCCAGTACACTTTGTAAGGCAAGGGCACGCTGGAGCTAATTCATTTTCAAACTTTTTCATCATCAAAATAATCTGACAATTTATAAAATGCATTTACTAACTGAAACTGTTTAAAAAGGTTATTAATAACAATATTGTTAACTACTTACTAGCGTCCTAAGGCCCCACGTCGGGCCATAAGGCAGATATGACCCTACTCCATTTTGCTCTGTCTGTGGCTTTTCGTTTAAGCTCACTCCAAGTCACACCCATATGTTTGGCTTCCGCGATGACAGATCGGCACCAGGTCTGCTTGGGTCGGCCTCGTTTGTGCTGTCCCTGAGGATTCCATTCTATGCTTGCCGTAATGGTCAGAAAAGGAGCCTACCCAAACAAGTGTCTATGGGCGGCGACTTCTTCTTTATGGTGAACCTGTAACCTAGTTTGCCCGTCCTCTTCTATAAAAAATAATTTTTTTCACATTGTTATTTTAAGGTTGTACAGTATCGGTGTTATGTTATATTTCATTTATGGATAATCCAAGGATCGCAGTGCTGATATTGATTACAAAAATATCATTTTGAATACTTTCTAATAAGTTTTTTGTTTAAAATATAAATTATTTTTGAGGTCACTTTTCACACATCGGTAAATGTGTGAAAAACAATCATACCACAAAACATATTATATAATACGAATTCCATTTTTTTTTAAATATTTTTACATATACATACTTATATTTAAAATTAGGTAAACAAAGTAAAATTAATATCATCGCGTTGGTCATGACCTTCCAATAAACAAATGGGTATGTATTTAAAATATTTATAACGGTTGAGTAATGTGCAGTGGGTAAACAGAAATATGGCATTAATATGAATATAAAATGTAATGAGAAGAAGTAGAAATTAGAAGTAGACTTATGTAGAAATTTAAATTTAACCATATCTACGATCTTCGCGGTTCTCGTGCTTTGAAGTTTCCAATAGAAAATGGGGCAAAATATTTAGAGAAAGGTAAAGCTCGAATAAAATCAAAAGGTTTTGAACGTAGTCATTTTGTTGATATTTACACCGTTTGTAGGCACAATATGGTCGTATAATTGGCATGATTATGCGTGTAAAATGAGGACGAGTGCGAGACAACGCAAGATTTCGAGGAAAAAGCTCTGTATCGGACGACGCCCTCAGTACTTGAAGATACGACGTAAAGTGAAGGTATTTATAAATGCTTAACTTTAATGTTAATTGTTATTTGCTTAACAACAACACAAAACAACTTTTTAACAGCCGTTTCAAAGATTACCTTTTCACATTCTGTAAAATGTGTAGATTATCACCTTAGATATGGTGCGACTTTTACTTCATAAGCACACTTGGAGTGGTATGGTTTTTTTCAGCCTAGCTCGTAAGTTACCTGAATAAATCTTATATACAAAACTTGTATTTTAATGATTTTATTTGTGTTGTTTTAAGCATGTATTTTTTGGGGAGATATTTATAAATAAAAGATTATTATCAGGTCCATAATCTGTAGTGATATAACATCTAACATTCCTTTTTCCAGCCATGTAAATGCAAACACACCTGTGCGAAAGATACAAGAATACAACCAAATTGTGAGACGACGAAGCGTGTTACATTCAACGATTTGCCACAAAAGTGTACCTGTCTAGACAGACATGTCCATAGATCTGTACAGTGTCCGGATATATGTCTACCGATGTCCGATATGGCAGACACTTTGCATTCAGAAGGATATTGTTGTGGTGTTAAAAATAAAAATGTCTGTAGATTCTCTATCGATGCATACTTTGCTTAATTAAATGTTCAAACTCAAAATATCTTTATTCAAGTAGGTTTTTATAAAAAAACACTTTTGAATGGTAACTTTACACATTACTACCGCTTCGGAAGGCGGTTATATAACGAGGAGAACCGGCAAGGAACTCGATAGCTGAATATTACATTATCACGTACTCTTCTATAAAATGTATTAGATAATATATGATGACACACTTTTCACACATAGTCTGTAAGCTTGTAATACCATATGTTCCTATAGTATACTTTACATAAAAATATTATGACACCCAAAAAATATAATATTCATCATACAATTGTTGACTGTACCGGGAATCAGACTCGGGACCACCAGTTTAACAGCCGGTGACCTTTAGACCAACTGTTACAATATTTAATCATCTACACTATATTAAATGTTATAATTACAGAATTAAATAAGCCTAGTAATTAGGCCCAAAGAAATTCGCTTAACGTGATAATTAATTTCAATTTTAGCGCCGACCACAAATTGGTGAAGATCTAATTAGATCATAAATTGACTTGTACGCTTCGGTCTCGCCTAAGTAATATAAGAATTCATTTTTAAATCAGCTAAAACTTTTTGGGAGTGGTATTGGCAAGTGGTTTCGATTATCCGACAATGGCGTTCGACGCAAAGTGAAATTCCAATTCGAAATTCAAAAAATAATGTAAACAATAGGTTTAATGTTATGTAGTTATTGTATGTGCTAATAAAATGTTCCTTAAGGGTGACGTACGGAAGGTCTAAAATTACACATAATTAGGGTGGTTAGCGGGGATGGTTATTACGGAAATGACAACATTACCTTAAACTTCCGGGATATGTGTCCCTTTTATGGTCAATTATACATTAGATATGACGCTCTGTTTTATCAAATATAAACATTTATTAAAAGTAGCGCAATCTAGAGACTTAGGAAACCTTTTCTTTTTAGAAATGCACAGGAAAAGAGCGTACGCATTTAGGAAAATGTCTGTGGGCAGTTATTTTACCTTTATGATGTTCCATGTAACTGTGTGCTCGTTTGCCTACTCGTCTATAAGTAAGTTTTATAGTTTTATACAAATAAAAGCAAAAAATTTAATGGAAATAAACATTATATGAATGAAACTACTGGACCACATTTTGATAGAACGTTTTGTTTGTGATAAGGCGTTGAGCAATGCAAGAGGTTTATCCTGTTGTACCCAAGTCGTGCGGTGAGTCCCATTTCCGGAGTCCATCCATTCTTTCGAGAGGAAGAAGCTCTTTCGTATCCTGTCCCTTTTAAACTCTTCTCCTTCCCCATATCTACCATTCCGTTTGGAACCCCTTTAGAACCGGCACAGACTATTGCACATTTTTATCCCATAAAAATATGTCAAACAGTCATAGACAAAAATTAAATGAATGAAATAAATGTCAAACTTATACACATGAATAAAATACAAATGCTCTCAAAGTTTTAATTGTCTTCTATCATATGATATTGTTTGTCTTAAAGAAACTTTATTTATATCTTTTCCACATAGAATCGTATCAGCCATCATTCGTGTTCGTCCAAAATGTTAAATGATTCAAAAATAAACCAGTTTGAGACATTTTAAGAGTGTATACTTTCACACAATGTCCTTATCTCTTAGGGCGATTGGTATCCAAGCTTTTTATCGTTTAAATAGTCCTAGATGTGCATGGTGTAATGGTTGCAGATCTTTAGAAACATGCTGTGAAACATTCTTGCCGATTTAAAGGTGTGGCGGAGAGTTTCTTGCCAGTTCCTCTCGTCTACTCTACGCCCTTGATTTGGGAACTCGTTGTCAATGTAGAATTGAAAATTTAAAACTTAGCAAGTGTACCTTGGTGACCTATATGAATAAAGATATTTTTGATTTTAATTTGATTTAATATGTTCCAACTGGAAGCTTAAAGCTTGACCAACACTAGAACAGTGTATAGCCAGACTTAAATCGATCCTGTTGCGGCAACACAAACATGCTCCAGTAATTGGGTGGCACATTTAGCATTCATTGAACGTCATGTTTGATTGACACACGCTTGCTAATTAACTACGTGACTAGTAATGAAATGCTAATTAATTTGACAATGTTTAGGTAGGTTTGTGTTTGTGGGACAAAGGATCACTCTAAATATATAAGGGAAGGGCATTCCATTTAAACAAAAAGTCTAGTGTTGCTTATAGTTTTGTAACAGTGAAATGTATTCGGAATTTATGAAGATTTCAGAAAATATCGATAAAAAAATATTAATGCTTTTAATACACACGGGAAATGTTAGCTTACTGGCTTAAGCATTGAGAGCTGAGGTCTCGGAGATAAGTTAAATTATTATCGATAAAAATGTACAGTGGTGGAGAGTTCGCACTATTGATTCGTTAGTGATCCAAATGAATGATCCACTTATGGTTTTATAAAATCATGAGCGAAAAAAACATCGTGTCAATACTTTAATTAGGAAATAATGCGACTGCATTAAATTTTTATTTTATTATATTTTTGAATTTTATTATTTCTTAAACCTATACAGCTTATCAAAAAAAGTTTACACAATAAAATAGATTAAAAATAATGCCAAAATAAGGTTTAAACATAGAACCGGAAATATAATCTAAGATCAGAAACAACAATAACAAAAAAAAACACGAACGGAAAAAAATAAATGAAAAAATATATATAAATATGAACAAGTGGAGTATATTATGTGAAGAACTAGCATTTAAGTGTGTGTGTGTGTATTAGTGTGTGCGATGGTGTTGCTGTGTTCGCGAGGCGCGAGGTTAAGTCTTAGTTATTTTTAAAGAATTTCTACTTAGGCCAAATATTTTTATATATACTACAAAGCGTAAAATTAATAGTTAAATTATAATTTTGCCTACTGATATTCCATTTTCGTGACAGCACAACCACATTTGACATGGTTTGTTTGAATTCCGTTCAAAATTCGGCTAAAATACAATTTCACTAGAATAATTACTGATAGAGCGGAATGGCTATCGACGAACGCCACCGACTGTCTGATATTTTGGACGATATTGTAACGAACTATGTGTGTTTACACGTTCCAGTTAACTGGCTAGAAAAGTACTTTAGAATATGTTTTATATTTTATACTTTTCCTATTGGAGTAATTAAGGTATAAGCTATTTTACTGACGTGTTAGAACAATGTTAGCTTTGTGGCTAAAGCATGTAAAGCTGAGGTCTTCATGTCTCCAATCATGGATTTTCATTAATAGATTTTTCTCAACATATGCACAAAAAATATACTATAGACACAGGTACATTCTAGAATGGACCAATATAAGTCCCCGTTACTGGGTTTTAAGTATTTTTCTAATACAGTAAAATTTAACATGAGAATATTTGAATCTGTAAAAAAAATAAGCAAGTAATATGTGTTGTCTGTGTAAAGTAGAAACATTCATTTTCTTGAATTTTCCGATCTATCCGTTAGAGTGAAACACATAATAATAAATATACAGTGTGAAATCTATATAACGACACTGAAGGGACTGTATTTTATGGAGTGTTCGTTAATTGGAGAGAAGAAAAATAATTGTATGGAATACAAGCCAAACCAACAAAAGCCAATTGATTTCGACGCAATAGAGAGTCTGTCGTTAATTTGATTGACGTTTCATGGAATTTTACACGGTAATTATAGTATAGTTGGAATTGCTTAATTAAATATAAACTAATCGATAAACCTAAACTTACATATATTGGAATAAGCGTTCAAACGAAGCATAGGTTTCCACCACGTTATCTGGGCTATTCAGTGAAGCGTTGAATTTCTGGAGCGAGCAGCCTGTATCTGCCTGATGGAAACAAGACCACAAATACAAATATATTTTTACATTTTAAATATCGATCAATTGAAATAATTGTTCGATAATTTTGTATGTGAATTTTTAATATTTACACACCGCGTCGTCCCGAAATCGAGATACAGAGACAAAGATTTTTCTCTGGTATATTTTCCTTTGCCGATACATAGAATGTGTTCTTCCTTGGACTCATATCCCTGCATCGATCTGTTTTCGCACTCCTCTTCAGTTTGATTTAAGAGCGAGTTGAGGCAGAAATTATTGTCATCACCAAGGTAGAGATAGTGGTTGCTCTCTCAACCAGTTTGTTCCTGAAGTTGTTTATTTTCTTGGTTTTTTTTCAGTGAAACATAGTTAAGTACATCTTACCTTTTAAAAATTTATTCTTGTAATTTGTATTTTTATTGTGATGTATCTGTATGTTTTCTCAATAAATAAATATTTTTATGTATTATAGAATACGTTTCTGAGACAATTTGTATGACATACATAATGTCCAGAATGCATTCTTTTAACAGAAGTATAATTTAATTTATCGCTTTTCACTATGTGTGTGTGTAATGTGTTTTCTTTCTAATGCGACCCCATGAAGTTAACTTGTTAATCAAAAATTATCTGCTTAAATGAACTATTTACTTGTCTTTATAGATGAGATGTTTCTATTTCTGAAATCGATTTTTTTTAATCTTTAGGTAATAAATAAGCAACGCGATTTCGACTGCTATGCTTTGTTAATGGTTTGGAAAGCTTTACAAGCTTACATCCAGCACTCAATTTAAATGTGAAGGGTGTCCGAAATATACTGAATAATATATGAAAATTATATAAAGGTATGCGAAACTGTGTACCAAAAAACGCTACGGATTACTCTAGAAGCATTGTCATAAAGCCCGGGAGGCTCACCACATTTGGCGTGGAGTATGAAGAAATCAACAAGAAATTTAAATTCAAAAATTGATATACGGAATAATTATACCTACCGATTATAAACTCAAACTCAAAATATCTTTATTCAAGTAGGTCTTTATAGATATATAAAGACACTTGTGAATCGTCAATTTTTACACTACCACCGGTTCGGAAGGCAGTCATCTACCGACAAGAATCGGCAAGAGACTGAATAGCTGCACTTTTAAAATAAACAATTAATACAAAATTGTGCTACTGACAATTAAAATAACAAAAAATATACATACATGTAGATAGAATCGTTCATGAATTCGTGCGTCTGAATATTAGTTACCAATAGATAATTATTTTTTATGTGAATCAAAATTATTTATGTGACTTTTTTATATAAGAGGAGGCAAACGAAAAGGCGGGTTACTTCGAGTGACTTGCTAACTGCCGCCCATGGACACCTGCAACGCCAGGAGGCTTACTCAAGTCAGTTGCCGGCCTTTAAGGTCACGCTATTTTCTTGAAGGCACCCAAGTTGTGGCGGTTTGGGTATACCTGCTCAGACGTCAAGGTGGTACGGATGGAATTTCGTATTCTTTACTTTCAACATAAATGTTAACAAGATGTTGACAGGTCAAGTTAGAAAAGGAAATAGGCCAGTATTCTAAGAAGAAGAAAGCGAAACAGAAGACGATGTTGTAGCCAAGACTAGAGCCTTGTCATTTGGCAAGCGGATGACAAACATAAGATTAATTGTAAACTAGGTGATCCGAAGGCTTATTAATATTAAATTAAAATGTGTATCGAAGTATATCAAAGACAATTGCACAAAGGCAATGCATGAGATTCTAGGACTAATTCTGTGGCGCATCTGGGAGCTATGTGGATGCAAATTGCCCGTATCATTAGACATCTGTGTTAGTTGCAATTGCATAGGCCATTTTCTTTAATATATTTATTGAGACAATGAATAGTCCATACATGTTAATTTCTTACAAACTATATACGCGTTTAACAAAATGAAGAAATTTAGAAATTAGGATCCGATCATCTTTTGGACCTATAAATGATTTTTATATACTTTGTAAACATATTAAGTTTAATGATTATTTAGGCGTTAACTTAATTACATAGTAGATATATTATCCGATCATCTTTTGGGGCAAAAAATAAAGTTCAATGATTATTTTGGCGTTAACTTAATTACACTTAAGACATAGTAAATATATATATATATATATAAGTACATATGATATGTGTCAAGCCCCGCCCGTTGCTCTTATATGTACTGTTTAAGTGCTATATAGTGTGAATAAAAAATATGATACTTGTTAGCTTATTGAGTGGGCTTCAACCGAGATAATGTATTCTATCCCGGTTCACTATTGGAGATTGTATTCTATGCCAATGAACACTTACTTCTACGGTGAGGGCAAGCATCGTATGACATAGATGAATCACAGAAGCTGAATCTACTCGTCTATATACAAACAACAAATCTAAAGAGGAATTCTTTAAAAAACAAAATGTATCAAAGACTTAACCACGCACTCTCACTCACACAGCAACACCATTACACACACTAATACACACATTAAATGTTCGTTCACTCACTTGATATACTCCACTTGGTCATATTGTTGTCTTTGGTCTTACATAGGATTACTTTCTTATTATATGTTTTAATCACATTCTGGCTTTGTCTTTCTCTTATCTTTATTATGTATACCTTTTTTATTGAGCTGTATAGGTTTGAGAATTAAAATAAAATTATCGAAGTTATGGGTCTCCGTTAAAACCCGCCAAGAGTTGTAACGCTAGATGAGAATCATAGCTCATTACACTTCTTAATTCAGACACGTAATCGTAATTCATTTTTATAATTTTTTTTTTCATTCATTCATTCATTAATCTTAGTTATTATGTACGTGGGTGTATTATGGTGAAACACGAATGACAACTAGTAAATCTTCAATTAGTTAAGCTTTTAAAGAAGCTATTAACAATTTAGAAATATCACAACACTAATCATCCTCATAAACACACGCACACACAGAGACATCAACAAATAATCTAACTTTTGTTTGTTTTGTAAATATGTTTATTAATATAATGGATATGTTAACCTTTTATTTAACATATATTTCAGCTTTGGTTTTACTTTTATAATCTTATTTGTAATATATTGTTCATTAATTTGAAGGCGTTAAAGACTCTTATATTAGTTACATTATAAACACATTATAGCTTAAGTTGTATCATTTCATATATTTAATTATTCACACTTAATTGCACTTAAACAGTAGAAGTAGATGTTAATACTTATAATAACAACGGGTGGCCTTGTCGCTAATAAGCGATCTCTACCAGGCAACCCACAATGCCTGTATTATATACTATATGTTTGATAGAAAAAACTACATAAAATAATACTAATAATTGACACGAACACATAACATTAAAATAAAATGTATAAGGCAAAGTGAACGAAACAATTATAATATTGCTTTTCTGAGTTGTGATCCCAGGTTCACACTACCTATAAACCACTGGACCATGGAGATGATGGCTTTAAAACAATTCATTTCAAGATAAAGACAACGACATGGTAACAAGTAGTCTGAATACTCGTATCGTGAGATTTTCATGTAAAGAAAACAGCTTTTAACTTGACGTGAACTTAATAAAACATATTTAATGTGTTAAGTTCGCGAGCTTTTGTCTTGCGTTAATTTAAAACCTTGTTTAGTACACTGGCTTTGAAATTAATTAGGAATGATATTTAAACATTATATACACATAAAATACTCAAAAACAAACGAAATTAAAAAAAAAACTACCAGTGCTTTTTCTACTCAGTACGTTCGCAACGAACCACCTAACCGCAGCCACAACACTGATTTCCAGTGAGACCAGTGGAAACATAGAAAAAAGAAAAGCTGGATTATTATCTAAATATTTATAATATTTAGATAATAATCCAGCTTTTCAGCACAATAGTGCTAAAATAGAAATATTATAAATATTATATATCATTGGCTATGTTGGCCAAGTTGTTTAAGTACCATCGGCCGTGTGTTTGAATAACACCATTATTTGCAAGTATAACTTTCAGCTTATACTTGCTTCTACGATGCAAAACAAACTTCGTAGAGACATCTTAGACCCAAAAATATAAAGCAAACGCTTTAGAGATAAAATACGAATTAATCAGAGTAAGACCAGGGTAAGTAAAGCTTTCATTTGAGCCTTGATTTAATCATTGTTAAAGCACCTTGATATTGAATTGGCGTTTTATTCTTACAAAAGATTTTATTAATTTATCCATAGTTGAAGGTGAAATTGTTAGTACATCTCTCGTGGTTACAGAAATAAATGTAAAGTTCAGTATTTTACGTTAAGTAAAGTGGAAAATTCTGAATATTGATACGGTACTCCCCTATAGGTTAAAGAAAAGCTTTAATAGAGAATGAGTTAAGTTTTGACAAATTTTTATTTAGATAAAAGGAAATAACTAGGGTTAGAACAATCTGTTCCTAATGCTTCACACAAATTACTTGGTTCACATGCGACCGCCACCAAAACAAATTGTGACAGCCTTATTTCGCACACACAACGGATTCTATATTTTATCAGCGAGGCTTAAAGTCCAAATTTGAATACAGCTGGTTATTATAGCCCTAAAGCATATTGTTCGGTACAGTTCAGTTTTAAATATCGTGAGGGTTGGTTGTGTCCACCCTTATACGAAGTTTACGCGCGTAACTTGGTGACATTTTTTTAAGGATGTACTATTAAGGTAAGCATTAAGAAACAAGTATATATTAATAACAGCATATTTCTTGCGTTTTTCGATTGGATACATAACGCAATTCATTTGGGTTAACTATTTAATATATTAACATATATTTATATGTATTTATGCAAATGTTACTTAAGCTAAAAGGTAGTCATAAGTAATAAATCAGGATATAAAACGTGGTAAAATAACGCTGTTAAGTTTGAAGTCTTAACCCGAGATATAAAAAGTGGTTTTAGCTATTTATATTGGATAAGATTCTTTAAAGATATACGGACATATGCACCAAATGGTGTACCAAACGTTATAAATTCGTTCGACTGTTAGCTTATCTGTTAGATGTTTGATGAAATGTATCAAAACAACATTAAATATTTAATTTACACTATTAGCGTTGAATCGCCTGTATACATGCTGCTTCCAACGTAATTTACAAACTTTAGTCATTAGCAATTTGAGATGAAATATGAAATGTTTCATTAAACTTTATAATTGCATCAATTTTGGTGATAGATCTACTTTATTTATGTATTAACAAGATTAGTTTTAGATATTGGGCCTAAAGCCGGATTGATCCCTTTGTAAGTTTTAACCAAAAAAAAACTATTGAGAGTTATCTTGTAACAAAGAACCTGCTATGCTGCTATTTTTTGCTGTACAATAAATATACGTTTTGTGAATAAAGCACCAGCTTATTAGTTACTGTACTGTCACTTCGATACATCAATTCAGATCCTATGTTCCGTCGATGAGGCAGAGGGAATCTACAGTAATTCTCCATCGCGCTGCATCAGTACGTCACCAGATCTGTTTCCGCTTACCTTCCGATTCCAGTTAAGAGCCTGCTTGGAAATATGCTTATTACCTCTCAGGAGAGTGTGGCCCATCCGGATTCACTTACGCCGCTTTAATCACCGGGTAATTGGAGATTTCCGATAGAGTTCAAATGTCTTAAAGTTTCCATATTGGGTGCTGTTTAATGATTATATGAACATTATAGCAACAGCGTACACTGCAAAGATAAACCTTCAAAAAAAAATACCTGAAAATATCAGCTTTTACAAAAATATAATTGATAGAAATAAAATATTTAGGTTAGTAAGTAAGACAGTATAATCGTTGGGTTATACAGAAGTAAGTTTTCACGATTAAAAGCTTATTCGCGCTTATTCTTAGAATGTTCTGGGACATCTTAATCTTTTTACAGATAAAGCGCGACGTTAACAAGCATTTAAGGTCGGAAAAACAATGAGTGACTGAAGAAAAATCTATCAACCCAAAATAAGATATTGTTATAATATTGTTCGGCATATACTAGAAAGAATTATTCGCAGCGTGGCAATCATATTTCTTGAACAATATCATTAAAGACAAATTGAATTTTCCTCGACCACTTGAAAAATCAATGGAAAATGCGATGAGACGTTGCTTTTCTTTTTTATTCAATTACAGTCAAGTAACTTGACACAAGTATGAATGAAATCTCATTACAAATCCCGTTAGGATTTCTAAATATATTATGTAGGTTACATTATTATTATAACTCAAAGGCCGATTACTTGCGTGCGTGACGTCATGTATTCGATTCCCGATTATTCAAATTAAAACTCAAAATATATTTATTCAAGTAGGTCTTTATAAAGACACTTCAGAAACGTAATTTTTACATCACCGCCGGTTCGGAAGGCCAAGAAGAACCGATAGCCCCTTATCTAAGTGCTTAATTAATACTTGCACTTGAAGAAGGAAAATATCATGAAAAAACATATGAGTACCACTTTAACAAAATAAATAAATGAATTGTATATATTAAGGATATGGTAATTCAAAAGTAATTAGGGCCGCACAATCACGAACAAAATTGCGTACATATGTGTACGATGACTTAATTAGCAGGATAACGGCATATGGGCCAACATCACCAGATTTAGATTAAAGGCCAAATTTACAATTCAAATTTGGTGTGAAATTCAAATTTGGCCTTACCATTTGTTCATGTCGATTGAAATTAATAACACTGTAGAGATAACGTTCTATTTTTGACATTACTAAGGAATAGACATTTGTGAGATGTTGATTACCCACAATGTATGTGAAGGTATAAAATGGTATTGAATTAAACATTTACAGAACCTCTTCAAAAATGAAATGGCATTGATTTGAAAAAATCTTAGTAATTTCAAGACATGCTCACGGTATATTTGACATTACTTCTGTCTGTATAATACTTGTTTTTCACGTGTAAGAATCAATTTAAAGAGGATTATGACTTTGGAAAAGATATATTTCTGATAACAAATTAGCTTCTCCTTCTATCTATATGTTTAAAATCCGTATTTAATAAATACAGTCTGAAACTCAGAAATGCAAGCAGTTTAAAGTTTTTTTTTTGTACAATTAGTATCACAAATTGTCGAGATTCGCGGTGGAATTTCAAATGAGCGAGGGCGAGAATTCTCGACGTCTTGACGCTAGATTTATTTCGGTTTTTGCATTTTCGTTTGAATGCGAGATTGCTTGAATAATGTTGAGCTGAGATCACTTTAACTGTTTCGTAATGACTCTTGCACCATTAGGGGTATTATTTCAGCTAATATTCTATATTTACCGAATCAAAACCCGGTTTAAAAAGCACCGATAATTAAGACTTTAATTTCACATTGTTTAATAAATAAACTATTGATTCATACTAATATATGTGTGTGTTCTAACATCGGAATAGATAGTTATTTTTTTAAATCGATTCAAAGCACATATTATGTATAAACAACACATTTTCTAACAATTAACCCGTATATTGAAAACATTTTATTATTAAAAATGTGTGCGAAGCTTTCTTTTGACATTTTAAATATCAAAGAATTGAGGAATTTTTAAACCTCGTAACGTCAGTTCGCTTTGATGTTTTTATTTCAAACGGGTTACATAACCTTTGTGACAGGTTTGCTGAAATGTATTGTATATAACAAAATAATTGTAGGAAACAATGAATTAGCTGGTGTTGCTTACGAGAACTATTTTGTAATAAGTTTAACTTACCTGGGGATTTTGAATATAGAACAAACCGGTAGTTTGTACCACGTACCTATGAGATTATCAGCATTTAACATCGCGAAACACTGAGGTCGGACCCAGCTATTTTTTTTTTCTTTTAGTATTTACTTTTATACTATTTTCTGTATATATGTTATTACTATAAATATCTTTGTATCTTATTAATATAACAAAAACAAAAGGTTAAATATTAAAATTTTCCAACCAGACATGTTTTATTCCCATTTACACGACAACTTAGGAGAACCCACTATACCTCCAAACGAGCTTTTAACATGGAACTAGAGAATACATTTATAACAAAATTTAGCTTTTGTATTTATGTTTTTATACATTTTCTCCTTATTAAAATCTACTTGACTAGACAAAAAGTGAAAAGATTTGATGAAAAAAAAACCTTTATTAGAAAAATTGTGTGTTGCCTGGAAGAGATCGCATATTAGCGATAAGGCCGCCCGTTCCTCTTATATGTATTAACATATTCTACTTATACTTTTCAAAGTGTGAATAAATAAATAAATAGAATCAAGGTTTTACTCAATGTCTTATATTTACGAATTATTTAGCGAACTTAGCATACTCGTATACAATCATGATATTGAAGACCCTTCTGGGTTCAAAGGGTTGAGGGAATGGGATGAAATGGCCTTGCGTTAAATAAAAGAAATATTTTCTATGGAATGTTTTTCATGTAAGAGATTCAGTATAAATAGAATTGTAGTATTTGTATCTATATTCAAGTTTTATTCATTAATCTTGAATAACTCGTATAGTACATCTAATATTTTCTCTATAATCTGTTGTTCGTATATCATAGGATTGTAGTGACATCTATGATGATATGATGACGCCAACGATTATCGCTAACGAAGTTCTCTTGACCGCATATTATAATAATACTAACTCCTCGAACTAAGGTGAGGCAATAAGGCCGGCAGTGGTTAAGACTGATTGAGAATACACCCTTTTTGAGGGAACTGCATACCTTGCTTTCAACACACCTTCCATATGGGATAGTCATATAAACATATGTATTTAATTTGCAATTATTGTAAGTTGTAAGATTCATGGCGAAACAATACCTTTACTGGTCTGTAAAATAAATATGGTTATACTGTGTCACTTATTGGGCTTAGCTTCTTAAGGATGAACAAGTTTCAAGGCTCTAGGGTTGTTAGTCGTACGTCAATGCTAAACCAACGCATACATTAGTTGAAAAGCGTAGTTTAATTCATTTCTAACAAACTCGTATTCGAAGTAATAAGTGAAGTTGGACAGTGTTCGGACACTCAGTTTGTTTAACTGGAGCTTATTAAACGGGAGACTATGTATTTTATACATGCATTCGTCTTTCCAAGAGGATTTTGGACTTGATGAAAACGCTAATAAAGAAAGAGTCTTACCAACCATGCCTGAAACGAGAAGTTATCCATAAAGACAATTTTTTAGTGTGTGAAGAAAAGATGTATTTGTAAAAGGCTTGTAAATACTGTAGTCAAGTCATTATAAAAATAACATTTATTATAGAGCTTCAAATATATTTATTCTGACATGCCCGAGGACGCTTTTCAATTGCCTAACAGACATGAAATTTTCACAAGAGGCTCAATCAGAGCAGACGGACCAAAAATCCATACGAATATTAAAAACTTCACATCAAAAATGCGTGGAACAAAACAATTTTTAATATACAATACACAAAGAGCGCTCCCGATTAATATCAGATATGCGAATTTTTTGCCCGGGACTGTGTGCCGGGTATGCGACACAATAACTTTTATAGTATGCTTCCTTATGAAAGCTTAAAGCATCAACTATTTCTAATATGTATATCAGAGTAGGAGGAAACAAAGAAAGGGTCAAAGTATTAAAGTCTTTCCTACAACTTTGATTTTGTTCCTTTGGAGTAGTGACTTTTGGACAATGGGCACAAGTGCATAGACGCATTAAGGAATTAAATAGGCTCTTTATAGACAGCACTGGTGATCCAAGAGCTGGTGCTTTTCACACTCAGCATATAGGTATCGCGATACAGCGAGGAAATGCCACCAGCATTAAAGGTACTCTGCCACAAGGACCAAACTTTTTTAATTTGTTTTAATTTTAGTTCAAGTTAATACTTAATATTAAGAATGTTTATGTTAATTTCTTTAGTAATGTAAATAAAAAGAAATTAACAGTATATGTTATTAATGGATAATTTACAAAATTGTTTTTTTATCGACGATCTTCGATTCATATGTAGGAATGTTTTAATTCTAATATATGAATTAATATTGAACTGATCTTGTTTGATCGGTTACGTCATAAAATATTCTGAATTGCACCAAAAGTTAAATTAAATGTATATAAGATTATTAACATATATATCCATATTATCGCTAATATTTTAGTGCAAAAGACTCATATATTAACTAAAATAATACTATATTAGATACTAAGTCAAGTTTCATTTTGCATAGTTTTGAATGTTTAACAGAGAAAATTATGGGTACATTTTCTCTGTTATAAAAATAAAATAGCTGATTACTCACGCCTTGCTGGTTTAAAGTCTCCACAACATTTTTACACGTCAAACTATTGAAACAATCAAGTATGTACTTTTATGAAATTATAATCGTTTCATACTGATTTTTATTGTTTTATACTTTTATAGCTTATCAAATAAAGTTTACACAATAAAAATAGATTAAAAATAAAGCCAAAATAAGTCTAAAACATAGAACCGGAAATAGAATCTAAGATCAGAAACAACAAATAACTAACAATAACAAAAAAAACACGTACAAAATATATATATATATATATATATATACATATATACAAGTGGAGTATATTATGTGAAGAACGAGCATTTAAGTGTGTGCGTGTGCAATGGTGTTGCTGTGTGAGTGAGTGTGCGAGGTTGAGTCTAAGTTTTTTTTAAAGAATTTATTCGTATGAAAACTATAAAAAACCCGTTATTTTACATAAAAAATTGTACACTGAAAATTTTAATAACTCTTGCTTCAATAACCCTTTTCGTATTCATATTCGTTACTATGTGAATACGAAGCGAAGCCTCTTCAATTTTTTTATGCAAAGAAATAAAACATTCAATGGCAGATATCATTTTTAGAATAGAAAACAAAGGAACCTTCACTATTAATATTGATTTTTCCACGATTTGAGTCAAGTACGTGTAAACGTTGGAAATGTATCAAAACCTTAATAATTACATATAAAGAAAAAGCTGGAACACTTTTTATTAAAATAAGGCTTGGCCGTCTATTTTATTGTTATGTTCAAATATTTACATACTAATAAACTCTATTAAGATAAAAACAAGGCGTAAAAACGGACCATGAAAAGAATCGACTTGAGTTTTAATTAATATATTGTCTGTGTGTCTTAGATTTTTCAAACATCTAAGCTTAACTAAACTCCACCATAAAGGGGAAGCGAAGAAAAGGCGCAAAATAGTATAAAGTGCATCGCAGACACTGCGTCCTCGCCTCACTGCACAATTAATATTTCTGAGTACTCGTGTGTCATTTGTTTAAAAGCTCCGGGATATTCTATTAAAAAAACGGAATAAAATATATTACACACTGTGGAACACCATATTCTAATTAATAGCTGTAACATTATAGCTTATAGTAAAATGGAATTACTTTAATAATAATTTAAAGGACCTGATTTTTACTTTATGAAAATAAGATAATCTATAGTTAGTCAGCAGATTTAATAATCACTTATTACGAGGCACACTGAATCATACTAACGAAGTTCTCTGACCCCTGAGAGACCAAATCCCGTCATCAGAGGAATTTGATATTCTATACATATTAAATTCCAGTTTAAAACCGTTAAATTACATTATTAATTGTCATGAACATTGTCGTTTCATCCATACGTCCACTGCATAGATATTTACTTAATGTTCAATAGGATAGGTCTTCCGCGCTCACCATCCAGCGTCTTCCGCACCAGGTCGCCTATATTTTATATACATTGATAATTGTAAACAAACCTCTTATTAAATGCGTCAAAAAATGAAGAAGACAGAAAGAAAAGCGAAATGAACGGTAATTGAGCCAAATTTCTTACAAAATAAGTATTTTTATAAATCTTTGGGTAAATGTCTCAAATATCGGTCACATGAGGTAGGGTTATTGATGATATAGACAATTAATCTTGCTCAATCCTCGACGTAGTTTCGGATTACCCTCATTTTCTATAATTTTACTCTCGATTTTGTCATTATGGATTTTCGTGATAAAAAATTTGATTCACACACACTCTTCCGCTATATAGTAAATAATACTTTGATAAATTATTGATAAATGATTTGTATATTATTTGTTTTTTTTTTAAGTAAAGCCGTAGTAAGCTGCTAGTGTTTCATATAAACTCTTTATTATGGCGCACATATACTATGTTTTATTGAACGTCATAAAATGTCTCATATAACGCCCGACCCCACTTTTACAACCAACACTTTGCTTGTTATGAATATTTTCTTTATCTTAATATTTTCCTAAGAAATCCAGACAATAAAAAAACAACCCCATAACTTAAATTGCTCTATAATTGTATATTTTGGGCGGTCTATTAAAATAATATTTAAAAAAAACTTGAATTTTATTTATTTCCATATTTTTAATAACAAAAAATAAAGTCTATATATTGCCATGAACTATATCATAAGAAAGCATAAAGGTTATATGTGTATATGTTATCTTAAAACAAGCAGCAAAAGAAAATGATTTTTTGAGTATTATGTGCGTTTAGTAAGCTGAAATTAATATACAAATAAAATATAATACCTGACGCATTCATGACAAGACATAGCCGTATTACCGATCCAGCTTGAATTCTAACAGACATTTATGATTTCATTAATCTCAATTATAAAAAAAATATTTTATTGTTACAGAGAAAGTATGGCTTGGAAATATCTGTTCATGGCGGCTTTTTTCATATTGAGCGCTGGTAAGTATATTTTAAAAATTAATCGTATATATTCACATATTTATATTCAAATTTAATATTATTATTTTCTTTTGAGGTTTGCCTGTAAGAGTTTATTAGCGATAAGGCCACCCGTTGTTTTCAAATGTGTAGTATTTATTAACTATTATATTATTAACTAAGTGTTAATAAATGTATTTTACTTAAATTAGGAAAATCTGAAAATATCAGTGTTCATATGTAGTAGGTAGAAAATGTTCATACAAAATCGTGTAAAACTCACTATCATAAAATTAGATCGTTTATAGTCTATATTTGGACAAAAGTATAAATTATATAGATAAAAGTATCATACTGCTGCTTGGTTATTAATTATTCTGTTCCGATTTATTTAACTATTTGTAAGATACACTGCAATAAGATAATCGTAAAAACGATCCCCAGAAAATGACCGGTTCTTAGCTGGTAACTAAGTCATTGTTCAAAAGTTGGTTGTTAACAATCCTATTAAAATAAACAAATATAGAATTTATTTGTTCAAGTCTCAAAAACACATTTATTCTATACCTTAATATTTACAGTTTTCATTCGCTTGAATATATCACTCACAGCTAACTAACTAACTAGTTAATTATAATTATTATTAATCGGTTTCATCCAAATTACCCTTCTGTTTCTGACAGTTGTCAATTTTGAGTTTAATTCCAGTTTCCTCGCGATGCATCACTGTCCTAATCTATGGGGTTTTTTTCATGACCTGAGCGTTGAAAGCACAAAGCCAACGGGTATTATGTCAATTGTCAATGGTATTACATCAGCCCAACACTGTTTGACATTATACACAATTCTACGTCACCTACAATGCAATTAAATAATTGAGAATGTATAGCTTTTTTAATTTAAAATCTGTTCTTAGTTCATTGATTTTACTATTGTTGGCTTATTTAATTTCCAATAATTATATTAATTAGGAACGGTTTATTACCATTTAGCGCATAGTTAGTTAATTTATATTCATACATATTCAAAAGCTTAATGCACATAAGCTTTTAATCAAACGTAATAAATGACTAATCATATGCAGAAAGCATATGATTAATCATTTATTAAACTTTTTTTATGCTGTGTAAATAACTAATGTCACGTAGTCAACTTGTGTTTGATTTCCGGTGAAATAAATTCGAGGTTCGGTTTGTATAATACGGTGCAACAATTATATAATTTAAATGTATTCCTTTGTATGGATTCTGTAATGCAATTTAACTTTTTTTATTTATTTATTTTCAAATTATACAAAAAGTTATAACCTCTTTCCGCCAATTTTTGAGGCAATTATTAAATTATATTATGGTTCACTCTACTGATGAATTAATTATACAAAATCACTTATACGTAGACTTATACTTATACATTAATTAATATAATTATAAGCAAGCATAACTCAATAAGCTAGTTATAAAACAAAACGAATCAATTGTTCTCGTCCTGTATCACGAATTAGCAAACTAAACGAAATTCTTTATTTCAATGTCCTTAAAGGCTACTTTCGCTTTGTCTTTGATAAAATGTATAAAACGTTCATTAGGACAGTATGCCTTTATAGAAAAATATTTTTGTTATCCTTTGAGAATTCAATTAGTTTTTCTCTTACATATTGTTATATGCCATCTTTACTTCTTTGGAACGCAATTTAAAATCTCTTTCAGTAATTTCTAGTTTACATATAACTATAGTGTAATAATAATTAACAGTCCTTTTATTAAACAAATACTGAACTCTTCCGTAAATTAAAAATAATAGTATTGTACTCGTTGCCATGGTTACCATTGCTATAATAACCCCATAGTAACACAAATGTTATTAACTTGAAATTAAGAATTTTACGAAGTAAAAGCACTCACTTATTACTGCTAATTAATGCTGTACACATAAGTAATATAATTGATTTTTTGTATCGGTTATATATTATTATGTTAAATAATCTATTCACATGAACAAAGCATTAGTTAGCAATAAAACCAGACGTAACACAATATACATTCAAATTCCCAAAGATCGGTATTAATTAATTTAATTATAAATGCCGTTACATCAAACGCAGAGTTTCGTGAAAGCTCCTTTGACAGTATATGAACGGAGCTTCCATACCGATAGAAGGTAATTTGTTGATTACACTTCCATTATGTGGTACAGGATGTTCAAATTCGTGTAATTAAAATATGTATATAGGTGAAGGTTCAATATCTATTGAAAATCTAATCCAAACGATTATGACGCCATTAAACTTATTTTAATTATTTAAAACTTATTTGATCTTTCATCTATGCATAATAATAAAACTTTACTGATTAGAAACTCTCCGCCACTTACTAAATCGGCAAGTAACTTCTACATATGTAAATTCATATGTTCATCATCTGTATTAATACAATTTGGAATAGAACAATTAATGCAAACAAGATCAAGTCAAGTCAAGATCAGAAAAATCTGCCAGTCAGTATAATACAAATCAATATCATATGTTCCCTGTCATATTGAATTCATATTTCACTCACCAAACGCAAGATAATTCCACAATCAGCACCTTTACATAGGCATTAAATCATAGCCTCAATATTCAAGGAAAATTCATGTACATTCCACGTTAATCGAAAATAAAGCCGTGTTATTGATACTCTGTGCCGAGCTGAAGCCCTAAATATTAATATACTCAGAGCCTGAAGTAATGGTTTAATGTATATGATATCGATGTATAATAACATCATACTTTTGTCTCTGCTTAATTATATATAGGAAAATTAATTGTAAATATATCTTCGTGATCGAGAGGAGAGTCTGATAAGTCTTAGGGTTTATGGGACTCGTCCAATTCTTTGCTAGGGTATGGTTGCAGCCCTTTACAACTTTAGAACAAAATGATAAAGGAGACGCAGAGAGATTCTTATCATTTGTCTCGTCAGCTCCACAACCCTGATTAGGGACCTGGTAGTAAATGTATTTGAGTCTAATTTTTTTTTAATTTATTTTGTGTCGATTCATAAGTCACATGTTTTTTATTTGATTTCTATATATGTTAATTAAATCTTGTAAACTGTGTCAGTAAGTATCTTCTTAACCCAGAAACAAATGACCTAAGAAGAATCTAATTAATTACTTGCTTATTAAGAAAAAGTATCAGAAATAAAGATATATTAATCAGTTAAGGCCTTAGTATTAGAATTCTATAAGTCACACTAATGCGATGAAATACGGTAAAGCTGAGGTAAGGTTAGGCATGGCTTGTGTTACTTAACTTTACCTTTTCAGTGTATTAAATGTTGATTTAAAATTTTCTGTAGAGTTGGAAGTATAGTGACGATCGCTGTATATATTTCTTTACGCAAGTTTGAATAAGGTTTAGTTGCATTAAAGATTAACTCTATTTTTTTAATAATACACTTTACCTATATCACGCTTAATAGCAGTAAAGTTTGCGTCATCAAAAACTTTTAAAAGGTGTAAAGGGCGCGAAAGTTTTCTAATTTGTGCGGGAACTTTGATCGTTAGCTCGCGATCGTAATGAACACAGTATGAAACTTCATCTGTACTCTATTAACCGACAATATTTCTGCTCGTTTTCATATTTTTTATTGAAATCTAAATACAATATAACGAATATCCTAGTAAAAAAACCAGAATTAATATTAAACATATCAAATAATTACATAAATATATTTTTATTTATTTTTTTCTGTTCGTGTTTTTTTTTTGTTGTATTATTTTTTTCTGATCTTGGATTCTATATTTGATTGTATGTTTTAACCTTATTTTGGCTTTGTTTTTAATCTATTTTTATTGTGTAAACGTTTTGTGATAAGCTGTATAGGTTTAAGAAATAAAAAAATAAAATAAAAATGTAATGTAAGAGTGGGGACATATACTCAAAAATATTGAAGAAAGTACAAAATGCAAGATCAGTTTTTCAAGATTAATTCAAATGGTTATAATTATAATTTTTTTGGGGGACCTCACTGTTGACCTGAAGGCCTTTATAGCTTAGCACTGGCTTGTTGGCGAGCTTATTTGCTGTGACTAGAGACGGGGCGTCTTCTGTCAGTTTAAGACCTAAGCATGAGCCATCACGGGGGTCTATAATATTACATCATATACCACGTTTCTAAATCCAAGAAACGCCATCTAGTTTTATGCACACTAAATTATTATGTTACAATTGTTTATAAAAATGTATACTCACAATGCAGTTTCATCTACATACGAAATGAAATCTCTGACCTAATGTTATTTTTTTCAGACGCTTGCAACAATGAACGTTCGCTCGCAAATGGGATTGCGTTACAAATGTAAGTCTGATTTTAGTTTAATCTAACATACTTTTCTATGCATTTTACATTGTATTTATTTCGTTTTGCAAATTTCTAAATTGGATTTCATTTGTACTATATTTGTGTGGTATTACTAAGAGTAAAGATAGTTAAAGGATATTCTGAGACAGACAAAGATCCTTTAAATATGTCGACAATAACTCAGCATTGGGACAGTTAAATTCTTGAGTAGCCCTACAATGCTTTAGTTATTTGAATTGGTCTTGTAATTAACAACATTTTATATGAAATGTTTATTTTAAAAGAGTAGCTTTCTTGCCGGTTCTTTTCGATAGATAACCGCCTTCTGAACCGGAAATTTGAGTTTGAAAAGAATTGTATTGCCATAATGTTGGTCTTGCTATACCTGATCAATATTTAAAATTGTAAAAATACAGTAGGCTATAAAAGGTATCACTAAAAACTGAGAACATCCCGTTAATCTAGATGCTTTTATTAGTCAAGCTGAGCCATACCAAAGTGTAGAGCGGGAAATACCTGCTTAATTTGTTTATATCAAAATGAGAAAACTTCTCTCGCCTAAAATACCTCTAGGAATAGAATTTATTTGCATAATCTTTTAATACCTTGAATATCGCAGTCCGTAGCTGAGTGCTACGAATTCGTAGAAGTATCTCCGTAGCATTCGCTTTACGACAGCAAAATATCTTCATATTAAATCTAAAGTGAAAATATATTTAGGCTTAACTTCTTATCATTTAAATTTTAAATATTTTGTGTACACAATTATTTTCGATTATAATCGTGTCCATTGTGGATTTATATTTTAATTCAATAAACGATTTTATATAATCCGATTCACGGAGTATTGATGTTGAAAGATTTAGAAAACGGGATGGCGGAAAATCCTATTGGAAAACTTGAAAAACTTGTGCACATAATCGGCTTTCGGTTTTATCGAGATTCAGTTCAATAGTATATTGTATAAACATTTTGCTAAAGATTAACCTATAAACCATTTATTTTATTTTTTCTTTTATCATGTTAGTAATATCATTCATAGTTTTTTTTAAGATAATAAAGCTCTTCTTTTAAGAACCAACATTACTTAATGGTGGTTTAATGCTATGACAGGCATGCGGTTATCATTGCGTTTATATTATACGATTGTCATTGATTAACGGCATCTCTAATCCAAGTCCGAGTCCACTTGATACCTTAGTTGTAAACTCTAAAACATAGTTAACAGAATCATGGATATTTTATACCTCTATTTATACAGTACTTAAAATAATGAATACCTTTTCTTTCAGGTCAGACCAACATCAACGGCATGGTAAGTTTTGTGTTTTTAATATCTTTAAAAGTTTTGGCATACTTTTGAATATAGATACTTGCACGATTTTTTTCATAAAAAGAACAGTTTTAGTCTTGGTGTGATTTGTTTAAAAATATTATTAATAATGTATGTCTCTACTTAGGTGAAACATAATACATATAAATATATATGAAACACTAGCTGATCCCGACAAACGTCGTTTTACCAAAAAATGTCACTAAAAATAGATGTTGTCCGAATCTCCAAATTTCAGGAGAATCGGTCAATACATTTCGGAGGAGTAAGGGAACAAATATTGTGACACGAGAATTTTATATATTAGATTAATACGGTTTAATAGTAATATAAATATTATATATTTTATATAAATCCTTTCTGAAACCTTTTTGAGCCATTACAATACTATTAGGAGATTAAATAGACATATTTATTATTTTTTAATTACAAAACATAAGTATAAGAAGTATATAAGATATTGTATATATATATGTCATATATAAGCAAGCATCTTTGCAATGTTAGGTTTGTGCTTTAACCAACCATCAATTACCAAGTTTACTTTAAAATAACGAAGAACTAAATCCCTATTTATCCAGCTTGAAACAGCTGCACCAATTAGTACTCCGGATTTGAGTTTCAGATTAAATTCAACTTTGTATAGCGTTCCATTATTTATTTACCTTAACTTTAAATGTAAGGAAAAAGTAAAGTTAACTAAATATTTTATTTTATATATACCTGTAATAAAACCTTATATACGATAAGGTTCAGATTAGGCGGTCTATATGCTTAGACAAGATAATACCTTAGACCAACGAATTTATTGGATCTTAAAGATCTCTCAAATTATATAAATGAAACTAATCCTCGGTAATTTAATTACGTAAGCTTTCGGGTTTCATACAAATATGAATGTAACCACTAAAAGTATTCGCGATTCTATCCTAAAAACAATCCCAATATACATATCGCACAAAAGTTCTTCTAATGTATTGTTGAGCCACAAACCATCATTAATAAAGCTCAACCTATGCCTGTATGTATATCGGAGATGCATAATTCTCAACATGCTGTGTAATTGAACAAGAGAAAACAAATAATAACAGTTTGTAGCAGAAACACTTTAATTAGGTTCACAAATGTATTTCATTTTACTGAATTTCTTAAAAAGTAATCCAGTGTTAATTTTGTGGGTTCTCGATAAGCGAGCGCCTCCAAACACTTAACCGCCAAAATAAGCTCTCCTCAGCTGTCACATCTCCTTTCCAACACACACCAGACTATACCACTACATCTTGCCTCTCCCAAACCAGTCAATTCTCTTCATTTGATTGGATACTCAATTAGCAAAGTCAATAAAAAAACTGATTGAATTAAAATATAATTGCCACATTACAAATATAACTATTAACATTAAAATTCATAATGAATTCTCAAAATAAACATCCTCTCCGATTTAAATATTCAATAATAATTGACACGACCAAATATTTTTTTAAATAAAGCTAGAATACATGAATATATCCCGCTAACATTAATATGCAGACCGTTATTCAAAATTGATTAGTTTGTCGTTCGGCTTATGTGAAGTACAGCCAAATGCAAATGGTTTTGGCTAATCTGTGCAGCTGGGAGCATAGATACATACATATTATGATGTGAAAAATTCAGTATATTAACCCACCAGATAGCAAGTCTTTGATCCAATGGAATATGGACAGTCTTTGGTTTGGCATGCACTTTTGTGGACACTCGGACATGCACAAAGGTTGAGGTGGTTGCAGATCAGGCGAGTAAATACAAAAAGGTAGACTTCAAGAGTCTTTCTACTTTGAATTGGTTCCCAATGAAGTTGACAATTGGACTGTGGGGTACAGGTGCGCTTATTAAAGAATAAAGTAGGTACCTCCTTTTCTCGCTTAACGTAAAAGCATCGTGATACGGCGCAGAAATGCCAGCATCTCGGATACTCTGGAACGAGGACCGTGTTATTCAAGCCTTCTTATTTATATTTAGTTAAGTAGCTAGTATTTAATTAATAAATTTTATTGAGTAATAAAAATGTTATCACATTTTAATTACTCAAAACTTTAATTTATTTAATATTTGTAAATTATCTGGTTTATTTAATGTACACATAAAAAATATTTATCTACAGATCTATTGCAATTGCATACGAATTGTTTGTAGAAGAGATAAAAGAAGATCAGGATAAAGGAAGAGAAGATTCTACTTAAGAACTTACACTACAGTTAACTTAAAGTACACTTAGTATTGCGGAACGGAATGATAATATCCTGTCATATTATCATTCCGTTCCCTTTTACTTATTCAGAAGGAAGGCGCCACACTCTATTAATTCACATAGTAGTAGTTATAACACTAATTTAAATACCTGTTAAAGAGGGATTTATAACAAACGAATATTTAGCGTTAGTGAGTTGGCGAGGCAGAACCATAAATTTGAAGCTTACACAGTGTCTGTTCGCTGCCAGATTGCGACCGTAATCCTTCAGTATGTCTAATGGCTTACAATATTTGTTGACTAACGATATTTGTCTATGTATACACTTCGTTAATATAAAGTTAAAATTAAAACTTCAATATTACATAAATATTTTTCATAATGTCTTGTGATACTGGAACCGAATTCAACAAAGATTTCTTCACACTCAGATGACGGCGAACGTATGAATTTACTTTAACTGGATCGATGACTATGCATCTTCGAACAATATAGTTAGGATTTAAGCCTTACAACCTTGAACTTACAGCTTAACATTTTTAACCATATTACTTACGGTTAAAGTTATCATATGTATTAAGCTTAATTATTTTAAGCTTTCATAAGCTGATGATCATTTCGCATACGGGAATTCTATTATAAATTAAATCTGGATGCGCAGTAATATAGGTTGGTTGGTATTTTCTGGTTTTGTATCCCATTATAAATCTTACTTTAGTCTAGTAATATTATATAGTAGTCAGTAATATTATATAGTAGTATTATATAGTAGTCAGTAATATTATAAGAAACATTATTTATAATAAGACTAAGTCTATGTAAATATGTGTTTTTAATGAATTTATAAACAATAATTACTTACGACATTAATATATTTAGTAAATATTAAGTGGTTAACAAACATTTACATAACAACTCTGCAACTCTACAGAGTTCTCAACAAAGCCGCGGTAGCTCTCCCGTTGTCAAACATCATTTGAAGGATGCTATTGGAGCTTTCCAGAACCCTATGAAAAAGCAATCCACGCGTGCTTCTGCATACATCGCTCATGCGCTTAAGAAGCGAGGCAACACCTACGACAGTATAAACGCATTGCATACTACACTCGAAGGGCGTTGCATCTTTGACGAGCAAAACCAGCCCATAGACTATACGTGTGGAATCTGATGTTATATCTAAATATTGTTTCCGGCCCAGGAGGCCATTGCTGGCTGAGGTTTGCTTCCGGAATAGTAACCACTACTAAGTCAGCAAATCCCAGCAATTCATGATCAGGGTGATCGTTTCCTTAACTCTGCACTGGAATGTGTCATTTATTTGGACATGGTTAGGGATGATAGTGATTGTATATAATTTTAATATAAGTATATAATAATTTAGGTATTATTTGCCAAACTAATAACACAATACGCGGCTAATGATATAATAAATTCAGATTAAAACGTCTCGAAAGCCTGATCCTCAATTACTCAACGTATCATTAGTAGATTGTGAGTATTTCATAAATATTTAGCGAGTAAGTAATACATTAGAAAACAGGAGCCATACGTGAATTATGTAACAGGCGTCTAATTCATAAGCGATGGCATGAGCTTAGCGTTTATATGAGTGATCAGTTCTAACTGTTACCTGGGTACTTAACGTAAATTACAATAAGATAACGTTTAAGTGGAGATACTTAACGCTTAATAGTGAATTTCTTTAGTCTTATGTATTTTTAATAGTTGTGTTTATTTATCCTACTACTAATATTATAAATGCGTAAGTAACTATGCCTGAACGTATGTTACTGTTTCACTTTATTTGGATGAAATTTGGTATGGAGATAGACTAAAGTTAAGCGAAGGACATATTCTTTGGGGGCTTCGGGTTGAAAGTTTGTATAAAATTTCACCAGAACTCTGCCATTCATAAACCGATTTTCCAAATTCTTTCCAAATCATGCGGACGATGTCGCAGGCATAAGTATAACTAGTATTGAAAAAAAGCCTACTCGTATAAGCCAATTGTCGTATAAATATTAATTAACTAATATATAAAATTCTCGTGTCACAATGTTCGTCCCCGTACTCCTCCGAAACGGGTTGACCGATTCTTCTGAAATTTTGTGGCCTTATAAAGTAGGACTGAGAATCGGTCAACATCTATTTTTAAAGATATTTTTTTTTGGCAAACTGACCATGTTGGGATCAGCTAGTGTTTATATATAATATTGTATTTTGTTATTGTATAATGTTTCAAGTTCCCCTTTAATTGTTTTATGTGTAAACCTAGTTTTATTATCTCATAAGTTTATTGTTTTAAATGTATTTAGCACATAAGATGTTTGGGGACAGATATAATAAAATAAGTAAAGACTTCATATATACTAAGACTCGCTGTATTTTTTATTTTCATTTGAACCACTCCTCAAAGTGGATTTCAGAATACAAACATAGTTTGTTATGAATAAATGTTTCTTTCTATTTTCTTGGATCCTTGTATTTCACCCAATGTTTAATATTAATTTATATTACGAAATCTTGAGACCCTACATTTTCATTTCCGAAATTGTTTAAGCCATATTTTAGCTAATCTATAAATAATAAACTCGATAATATTTGTACTATCAGTGGTAATACAGATCTTAAAACGAACTAATCATAAGTTCACAAAATTTTGAAAGTACAATATTTTTTGACCACTCGCTGAAATCTGAAATGATTGTAAAGGGCCGGAGATGAAAAATTAATGAACAAACTTCTAAGAAATATAAAACTTTTTGAAATCAATTTGTTGGAGGCGCGATATTTCCTATGGGAAATAAGACGAAATATTGTTTGGGAAATAGCTATGTTATGCATTATAAACCAGCGAATAGTTTTCATACCAATATCAATAACAGTTCTAATAGAAGAAAAGCATTAGCCTATTATTATTAATAACTAATATTAATAATAACTACTTACAAACATGTCATATTATTATTTTTTTAAATCACCTAATAAGCATTTGGTGACTTTTAGTGAATTTTTTGTGTTTAAGTTTAGTATCGGTCAGCGTTTTAAATACATAAGGTTAATAAATACATAAGGGTTAATCAGGTCAGGTACTATATATTTGATATAATCTGTGCAATTACTACTATAAATTATAGGGAATCCTCTTGAACCAATTAATATGACACGATAAATTATCTGCGCTTAATTCGTGATAAAGAGCTAGTACGAATTGTAAGCTCAATGGTTCGGTATTAATAATAACGTTAACGAAATCAATTATACATAAAATATAATCTATTTTTTCTTAAAAAAAGGAGAATAAGTAGTGAACGTCTATCTCTGTGTTTTTGTTCAGGTTTAGACTCGCGCCTAATTTAGAAGTCGTGGGAATTTTATGCCAACGCGACCACTACCAAGCTTTGGAAGTAAGAAGCTTATTTTTTTACAATCATTGTCAATGTTTTAGTGTTTTCCAAATTCATTACGAATGCTTCGTTCCTACCTGATAGTGAAAAGCCAGCACATCGTTTGGAATATTTTTATAAACCGCACTGAACTGTCAAATTTTCCGTACTAGCATCGTTTCATGAATTTTTGGCGCGTCCTTATATATCTCAGAAGATGTAAGGCTATTGAAAGTTTTCCGGTTGACGCTTTGGTGCGCTTCAACTCTGCGTTAGTATGAAGTTGAAATTTATTGCGTACTTCGACGTAGCTTACGTTTTTACAAGATAAATAAACGCTGTAAAACTGAGTTTTCTTGATCTTAGTCTGCACTCAGTAATACTAAAGTGAAATTCTGTTTCATAATTCACCGTAGACATATAGTTTATTTTTATTGATCGACCAAATCTTTGAAGCGATCTCAATAATAAATAAATCTCAAAAGCTATACTATAGTTTAAATATTGAGTTTTCACATAGTTCTTAAGAGTTTTTCTATTATAAATTTATTGTATATTACTTATAATAACATTTTATTTTGATAAAATTATTGAATGAAAAAGTAGGCTAAAGAAGAAGTATTTGCTATTCATATCTGCCCTTAGCGGTGAGGAAATCCCAAACCAATATGTTTGTTTATCGATTCTATACCTCAACCCGAATCAAATGAACAAAGTTTTGATCAAATATTATCTTATTGGTTTTATTAAGTAGACGAATAATAAAATATTTTTAATCAAAAATTTAATTAACCTTACAATACCCGTGTTCGATTATGTTATTTTAGGGTTGTTTACTTACTTACTCTTCAAAGGACACAATAATAATATATAATATATGTATATGCCAAATAAAGTGTAAAAATAAAGAGTAGTTAACCAATTATCAATTACCCGTTAGTCGCCTATGATTTAAAAGGATAAAGCTATAATCGAAATTACACAAGAAATAATATTATTACTAAGTAAATTATTTTCAATTTGTGAAAAATCTATGAATTTCATCTTTCAATAAAAAATTGCCGCATAATGGTTATGACATTAGGGCTTCATTGTTTTTATAATATAGATCAAACATTACTCAAAACTCATAAACGCTAAAATATTTAAATCAAATCTTAGGTATTGCAAAAGTGTATGTATGTATAGTGATGAATAAATAAACAATATAGGCTAACAATTGGCATGCAATATAAAGGTTAACCTTACTCAAATATAAAAGACCCATGTCCACATTTGGAGCAGATAATTATAATAACAATTTAAAAAAAATAAGTCATAATTAATAGAATGTCAATATATTATGTCGTTTACATATGGAGTTCCTTCTATTATCTCTGGCCAACTTGTCAACTCGATTCACTACTCAGCCCAGTCAAGAGTAAGTTATTGTCTATAGATTTACATTTTTGCCAGATGAGCTAGTAATTGTTTGTTTGTAGGTTAGAAAATACGCCGTGCGTTATTGACACCCTAATCTTGCTAAAATGTATTTATTAAAAACTAACGTTTGCGAAGCAACTATTCCAATGAAGATCTTTTTCGAGCTTTCATGATTTAATACAGCCAGGTTACCCAATACACACTATTAAATCAAGTCCATTTATTTAAAATAATCTAAAAAGACTGAAAAATAGATAAATCTCCAATGCTTCAAAAACCATACAAATCTTTAACTCCAGGTAATTTTTTACCCTCACTTTTGGATTCATATAATTCACATTAGATAGCCCATGGAAATGCAAATGTACATTTTAATATCCTCTCAAAAATGTTAATTAACTCGGAACGTATAATGGAAAATCCTTTCGCATTTTTCATATAGAACATGGAAAAAAATTCCCTTTGAAAATTTTCCTGGGTTTTCAAAACTTATAATAGACACATAAGTTGCATGTTGGTTCATTATGACATTCATATAAATAAGGTTTTATTGCTCTTTGTACGTTTTCAGATGTGAAGGCTTTCAATTTAAATCGTCCTTTTTGTATAGCTTGATTTATACAGAGAAAATGTGTTTCTTTTTATATAGCTATATAAACCATTTATTAAACTAAACTCTGACTGAATAAGTGCAATATTGGCTCAGAAATTCAGTATTCAAATACTCTACAGCAATCTTCTCGGTCTCGATTGCTCTATCTTTTATAAAAGACATAGGCGATGCTGGCAACCAGATGTTGGAAAAGCTAATTGCTTGGATCGGACGCTACTAATAAGCTTGTGTAATTTTTATGGCACCCTAACGTCTGATAAATAAGAAAGGAACGTATTAACCTCTGCTTCGAGTTTCATACCTCAATACCTCAGCTATAAGAAGAAAGTTGATTCATGGTATGCTCCTAGCTATGCTCCTATCTCATATCCTTTACGTACTTTAGCTGCAAGTGTAGTGTGTATAAACACACTCTCATACTAACACACACTCTCTTACTCAAACACACACTCTTACTAACACACACTCTTACTAACACACTTTTACTAAGACACACTCTCTTACTAACACACATTTACTAACACACATTTACTAACACACACTCTTACTAACACACTCTCTCTTACTAACACACACTCTCTTACTAACACACACTCTCTTACTAACACACACTCTCTTACTCAAACACACTCTTACTAACACACTCTCTTACTAACACACTCTCTTACTAACATACACTCTATTACTAACACACACTCTCTTACTAACACACACTCTCTTACTAACACACTTTTACTAAGACACACTCTCTTACTAACACACACTCTTACTAACACACTTTTACTAAGACACACACTCTTACTAACACACTTTTACTAAGACACACTCTCTTACTAACACACATTTACTAACACACGCTCTTACTAACACACACTCTTACTAACACACTTTTACTAAGACACACTCTCTTACTAACACACATTTACTAACACACGCTCTTACTAACACACTCTCTATTACTAACACACATTTACTAACATACGCTCTTACTAACACACTCTCTCTTACTAACACACACTCTCTTACTAACACACACTCTTACTATCACACACTCTTACTAACACACACTCTTATTATCACACACTCTTACTAACACACCCTCTCTTACTAACACACTTTCTCTTACAAACACACACTCTCTTACTAACACACTCTCTCTTACTAACACACACTCTCTTACTAACACACTTTTACTAAGACACACTCTCTTACTAACACACACTCTCTTACTAACACACTTTTACTAAGACACACTCTCTTACTAACACACATTTACTAACACACACTCTTACTAACACACTCTCTCTTACTAACACACACTCTCTTACTAACACACACTCTTACTAACACACTCTCTCTTACAAACACACACTCTCTTACTAACACACTTTTACTAACACACACTCTCTTACTAACACACACACTCTCTTACTAACACACACTCTTACTATCACACACTCTTACTAACACACACTCTCTTACTAACACACACTATCTTACTAACACACACTCTCTTACTAACACACACTCTCTTACTCAAACACACTCTAACTATCACACACTCTTACTAACACACACACTCTTACTAACACACTCTCTCTTACAAACACACACTCTCTTACTAACACACACTCTCTTACTAACACACTCTCTCTTACTAACACACACTCTCTTACTAACACACACTCTCTTACTAACACTCTCTTACTAACACACACTCTCTTACTAACACACTTTTACTAAGACACACTCTCTTACTAACACACACTCTCTTACTAACACACTCTCTCTTACTAACACACACTCTCTTACTAACACACACTCTCTTACTAACACACACTCTCTTACTAACACACTCTCTCTTACTAACACACACTCTTACTAACACACACTCTCTTACTAACACACTCTCTCTTACTAACACACACTCTTACTAACACAATCTCTCTTACTAACACACACTCTCTTACTAACACACTCTCTCTTACTAACACACTCTCTCTTACTAACACACACTCTTACTAACACACACTCTTACTAACACACTCTCTCTTACTAACACACACTCTCTTACTAACACACACTCTCTTACTAACACACACTCTCTTACTAACACACACTCTCTTACTAACACACTCTCTCTTACTAACACACTTTTATAAGACACACTCTCTTACTAACACACACTCTCTTACTAACACACTTTTACTAAGACACACTCTCTTACTTAGACACACTCTCTTACTAACACACACTCTCATACTAACACACACTCTCTTACTAACACACACTCTCTTACTAACACACACTCTCTTACTAACACACACTCTCTTACTTACACACACTCTTACTATCACACACTCTTACTAACACACCCTCTCTTACTAACACACACACTCTTACTAACCCACTCTCTCTTACAAACACACACTCTTTTACTTACACACACTCTCTTACTAACACACATTCTCTTACTCAAACACACTCTAACTATCACACACTCTTACTCAAACACACTCTCTTACTAACACACACTCTCTTACTCAAACACACACTCTTACTTACACACACTCTTACTAACACACTTTTACTAAGACACACTCTCTAACTAACACACACTCTCTTACTAACACACTTTTACTAAGACACACTCTCTTACTAACACACACTCTCTTACTAACACTATCTTACTAACACACTCTCTCTTACTAACACACACTCTCTTACTAACACACTTTTACTAACACACACTCTCTTACTAACACACACACTCTCTTACTAACACACACTCTTACTATCACACACTCTTACTAACACACACACTCTTACTAACACACTCTCTCTTACAAACACACACTCTCTTACTAACACACACTATCTTACTAACACACACTCTCTTACTAACACACACTCTCTTACTCAAACACACTCTAACTATCACACACTCTTACTAACACACTCTCTCTTACAAACACACACTCTCTTACTAACACACACTATCTTACTAACACACACTCTCTTACTAACACACACTCTCTTACTCAAACACACTCTAACTATCACACACTCTTACTAACACACACACTCTTACTAACACACTCTCTCTTACAAACACACTCTCTCTTACAAACACACACTCTCTTACTAACACACACTCTCTTACTCAAACACACTCTAACTATCACACTCTCTTACTAACACACACTCTCTTACTAACACACACTCTCTTACTAACACACACTCTCTTACTAACACACACTCTCTTACTAACACACACTCTCTTACTTACACACTCTCTTACTTACACACACTCTTACTATCACACACTCTTACTAACACACCCTCTCTTACTAACACACACACTCTTACTAACACACTCTCTCTTACAAACACACACTCTTTTACTAACACACACTCTCTTACTAACACACATTCTCTTACTCAAACACACTCTAACTATCACACACTCTTACTCAAACACACTCTCTTACTAACACACACTCTCTTACTCAAACACACACTCTTACTTACACACACTCTTACTAACACACTTTTACTAAGACACACTCTCTAACTAACACACACTCTCTTACTAACACACTTTTACTAAGACACACTCTCTTACTAACACACACTCTCTTGCTAACACTCTCTTACTAACACACTCTCTCTTACTAACACACACTCTCTTACTAACACACTTTTACTAACACACACTCTCTTACTAACACACACACTCTCTTACTAACACACACTCTTACTATCACACACTCTTACTAACACACACACTCTTACTAACACACTCTCTCTTACAAACACACACTCTCTTACTAACACACACTATCTTACTAACACACACTCTCTTACTAACACACACTCTCTTACTCAAACACACTCTAACTATCACACACTCTTACTAACACACACACTCTTACTAACACACTCTCTCTTACAAACACACTCTCTCTTACAAACACACACTCTCTTACTAACACACACTCTCTTACTCAAACACACTCTAACTATCACACACTCTTACTAACACACACGCTCTTACTCAAACACACACTCTTACTAACACACACACACACACACTACACTACTTACCTTAACGTTGCGGCTGTCTAGCACCAAAATAATACCGAAAACAATTTGTATAAAAAAAAACTATTAAATAAAACAATATACTTGAACTCCAACGATCATGAGCTTCATCCGGGCGTAGGGCTTCGCCTCGTGCAGCACTGATCTCAAGAATCCGACAACGTCGACGCTGCGGCTTCGGCCACCCCGCACGACGGAGCGAAGTGGCTCCGACAGGCAGCATCCCACCGTGTTGAGGTTCCAGAGGCGGGAGAGGAGTCCCATTTGGGGCGGAAGGTCCGTTATGTCTGGAGGGATCGTTTAAAATCAGACATATATTCAAGTGTATTTTTAATATAAACTTTCATCACCTATTCAAACCCCTTTAACACCTTTTTACGCAATAGAAGCAGCCAATGTCCTTCCCTAATGTTTATTCTATCTCCATATCAAAATTTCATTGAAATCGGTTCAGCGGTTTAAGCGTGAAATCGCAACACACACACGCATTTATAATATTACGATGCATTTGTTCCTGTCCATCACACATATGTTAACGTCGAACCACTGAGTTCGACAATTTTATGACCATTGCACCAAGTTAGTCATCCAACTTAGTTAACTAACTAACACTTGATTTTTCAATTTTAGTCTTTTTATTGACATGTGTGTTATTTAAGTTTTTTACTTATTGTGGTGTTGTTATTTGTGTTTGTGTGTGTGTGTTAAACCGTGTTTTCTTTTTTCTTAACCCAAGCACAGTTAAACAGACAATTTAATAAATAAAACACGGCCAAAGTAGGGTTAAAACATAATATATACTCAGCTAACATAAGATAACAATAATTATAAAAAGATTTTGTGTGTGACATGATGAACAGCAAACTTCTCTTCTCTTTTAAGTCTGTAACAGTACTGTGCTAACACATACCTTTGTTCCCGCTCAAGTTGAGCACAGCCAGGTTGCCAAGCAGGTAGATGGCTGGCGGGACAGATTTCAATAGGTTACAGGAAACATCCAGCATCGAAAGAAGTGGGAAGAGGAGACGCCTTTTTAGGTGACACTCTCCTTCTGACTGTAACCAACATTATATATCAGTCATTAATATATGTCTAAGTGCAGTTAAGATTCTTTAACAAAGAACATAATAAAGGCTAAATTATGAATTGTCAAATAAAAAACATGGACTCTATATATATTGCCAATTCCCAACGGGCGTAGAGCAGAAGAGAACTGGCAAGAAGCTCCTCTTTATCGCCAAGTATGTTCTAGAACGGTTGTAAAGCAACCATTACAACTGGAATGTAAAAACAAACACACGGTACACCGATGTGAAACTTGAATCTAAATATGCTGACCGTACCGAGGAACAAATCCAATATTAGTCCGGAGTATGGTTGCAGAAAGGAAAAGAAGTTGATGGTGAATGAAATAAATAAACATCCACGACTCATACTCGTAGAATATTTAAAAACAACAAAAAAAGTATGTCGGTACAATTTTTTCAAGTAATTTTCTTATATGAGGGTACCGACATAAATATGCTGACCGTACTGAGGAACAAATCCAATATTAGTCCGGAGTGTGGTTGCAGAAAGGAAAAGAAGTTGATGGTGAATGAAATAAATAAACATCCACGACTCATACTCGTAGAATATTTAAAAACAAAAAAGTATGAGGGTACAATTTTTTCAAGTAACTTTCTTATATGAGGGTACCGACATAAAATCGAAATACCCACAGCACTGATTAACTTTTAAAGCGTGACATATGTCGAAGCGCTACAGCGCGGCTGTCCTTCACCTGTTGACAGGTGCACATTTGGGAACGTCAAGTGATGACATGGGGACGGTCAGCGTGGTGTGAGTGAGGCGGAACTGAGCGAATACGTCATCCGGCAGTGCCAAGCTTTTTGGGGGAGAAGGAGGGGGGGCAGTGGACTGGACTGTGCAGAAGACAGTAAACACTCTCGCGTTCCAAGAACTTCTAATGGCGCCATAAGTTTGTCATTCCAGATCTAATCTTCTGTTCTTTCTGTTATCACGACCCCATGAAGACGATTATCTAGAGTCTAGACGAACTACTAGTTTGAAGAACCCAAAGGAAGGTCAAAAACAGCTATCTCTGACTCTCAAATGACATACCCATTCGTCATCGTTATCATCACTCCGATGATCAGCCCTCGTCGCCAGACCATCATCATCGGTGGTCAGTTGGATCCTGGTCAGCATATTGTTGGCTAAAATCTGAAAGATTGACAATTGTATGTTAGATAAATCATGCTTTTTATCTGTTCTTCATTGTATGAATATCTACTTATTTATTTATTCACACTTTATCGCACTTAAACAGTAGAAGTAGCTTAAACAAGTAGTAGCATTTGTCCATTTTGCTTTTCCAGCTCAGATCAGGGTTAGTTCTGCTCAACATAATTGCTTAAACTCATTTTATTTTAAAAAGGACAGTTATCGAGTTTCTGACTCTTCTCGATGGATAAATGCCCTCCTAACTGGTGTAAAAAATGACAATTGAAAAGTATCTTTACAAAGACACACTTGAACTACTAAGATACTAGTTAGGTTGAGTTTAAATTATTAATAAATAAAATAAAAATTACGAACTCGTCTGTTGTGGGGTGGTGCCATATTGCTGTACTGCAGTAATTACTGCTAAATAAGCCAATAACTAATATGTAATAAACATAATTAGCCAAATACTTTACTTATGTATGTTTGAGCATTAAAGTTTAGTAATTAGGAGTCACCGAAAACGCGCTAACTTCGATAAGCCGAGGAAGTTTGTGTATTTTACTAGAGCGGGGGTTAACGGGCGTGAACATTTCCAAATTACACCAAATAACATCAAACAGTATTTATTCAATAAATTTAATTTAATTTTTATACACAATTTACGTTGATCAATGTATGTACGTGATAATAATATTAGGTATTAGAAATTGAAATAAAACTTTGATTAGAATATTTATTTCATACGTAATAGTGTCAAAAGATCAAAAATTGATTGTCTGTTTATATATTATTTATTAAAATTTAAAACAATAGAATTAATACATAAACTTTAAAAGACTAGAAGGCTATAAGCACAAACCGTACTCTACAACTTATACCATACTATAAGCCGTATTATTTGTAGTTGGTTCTCATTACTAAAACCGAGCTTAATCCAAAATAGAATTTATAGTCGTATACAAATTAACTAAGCCTAACTAAATATTTACAAACAGTAACTTTAACCGCCAGACAGTTGCATAAACAGATAAGAATTTACTCATCAACTTATGTAATTAAACTTAAAAAAGTAATATAATGTAACAAATTAAAAGCTTTTTCGTCTTAGTTTTACAATATTTTTGACGGTTGACGTCTACTAAATGAGTCCAACCCAACTCCAACTATAATCCTATTGTAGGCGAACGCTATTAAGACTTACAAGACCAATGCAAATATTAATGAATCATGAAGTTTCATCACGATCAATGAATAAAAAAGCCTTTAAAATATTGGTTTTTTTTTCTCGTTTTTTGTTGTAATTTCACCGCAATTCGCACGAAACGCTGGCTGTCTGCCAAATTGCATTGGTTTTAAAATTTAACATCACACGTCGCATATTGGTGCTTGATTTTTTTCCACACGTGTGTGTGTGTGGTTTGTAAATGTGTCTTATGTTCGGTCAACATTTATTGTGAAAGTAATAATTTGAACTCTACTTCAAGTTTTTATACGAAAGCCAAAGTCAAAATATAGTCATTAAGGTAGATAGGAGCATTTGAAATCGTCTCAAATCATAGTGTTTCTACGCCTGTTCGTACGTGACCATGCTGAGTAGAAGCAGGCAAGAAACTCGGCTTGGTTTATATTTTTGAAATGATCAATCAACGCCTACAACGTCATTCGGGCGGGATCGAGCTAATTGTTTTGTGATTATTCGTGCTAATTATGAGCTACCTCTTTTTGACATTGTCAATTTGGCTTATTACCCCAGCGCATAGCAACGAGTTGCAAATTTAACTAAAAAAGCGCTTAACGTGCTACGAATTATCAGCAAAATGAGTTATAAAAAAGTTAGTGAGGATGGTAAAATACTCTTTGCTATATTTCATACAATGCCAGAAGGCATTCGTGTTAAATGCTATTTTTGTCTCATTACCCTTTTAAAAAATTGAAAATGATCGCTTAAACTACGCAAGTATTAACTAAACTTGTACGACAACCCAAATGTCAAAGAATGTAATAAAACCCGGTACAGCATTAAAATCCCAGGCTCGTTATTGTAAGGGCTACGCAAATAGGTTTTCCTCTTGGACCCCTTTGTTTGATCCCTCCCTAATGATTACATACGCTGTTTGTACACGTCAAAAGCACTTATTTGAATTAACAAGTATGAGTCTAATTTGTTATTAAAAAATTAAACGTTTTTGGTCGATTCTAATTGGTCATCTCTGGTCCACCACGAGGAACGGCATATCCCTTTGTCACTTTTACATGCTTTATCATAATCTTTGTTCTCATTTGAACGGTGATATAGATTTATTAGTAAATGGGACAGTTAGGGTAGTGTCACTTCCCAATAGAATTTTGATTCTATTATTGCATTTTGTATGAAAATTTGTACAATTGAGCTCAGCTTATATTACGTAAAAATATAACGACTTGTTCAAACAATACCGGTGCATGCCGATCCTGATGTGTCTGTTAAAAATACTAAATAAGATATGTCAGACGAATATAATACCACTCGTAAAATACAATTCGTTGGCTTTAGTAGAAAAGTCCACCCACGCAGCGAACCCAGCACAGTCATCCAATCCAGATTAGAGAGAGGAATTCAATTTTTAAGACACAAATGCACACTAAACAATTTATTGGTATTTTATACAAAAATGTCAAAAGAAAATGTTTTTTGGGATATTGGAAGTTTTTTTTAAATCGGTTTTATATAGAAACACACGCATGCGACTCCCGATAAACGAGCTGGTGTAATTAAAAACTGTTCACAATTTTGAAACGTCGATTTTGTCCGTAACGAAATTAATATAGCGAGCCGAGTTTTTAAATTGTTTTTAAAATGAGACTTGATTTTTAACGGTTTTAGAAAAGTTTTCAATACAAAATACGAGCTTGACTGCTTTTTTAAACTATATTTAATAGTAATAAATAAACAATAATGTACTGGAAGTACATAAGATAATAATCACATAGAGTTTTCGCCAATTTGTGATGATCACCTTTTTATGAGTTAATGTAAATTCGCTAGACTCAAGAGTATGCTGTAATGATTACATCTCCTTACAACAATGTTCTAGAACATACTTGGCGATTTAAAGGAGTGGCTGAGACCTTCTTGCGAGTTCTTCTCGTAGGCTCTTCATCCTTGATTTGGGAACTGGCAGTGAATGTAATAATAGAATTTTTTTTTTGTAATTTCTCGATGTTTAAGTGTTAGTTACCTACTTGAATATATACGAATGAACGAAAGATATACGTAAATAATCAGAAAGAATCGGACAAAGAACTTTTAAAAAAAATGTATTGTTTGTTTCAGATATAAAGGATGCACTGTCGCTTTCTAGGTGAGTTGACAATTTGTTAAATAAATAAGCTTTTAAGTACCACCTCATCAAAAAGCCCATTAGATAAAATTACAATGATTTATGGGTCACATACTATATTATGATTATTTAAATGAAACTCATTTAATGTCACGAATTTAAATACTCTCGCCATAACAGTACTAATTTCATAGTTATATGTAATTGTTGTTATTTGAATATATCTTTTTTTTTAAAGAAAAAATGTATTGTATGTTGATACTGCTTTTTATTTATTTGGACGAAATTGTTGGAAAACTGTTATTAAATGTTGCGTTCGTTAATAGTCTATTTCAAAAGTAAAATAACTTTATATTCGTTTGAGTATGACAGACCATACATTGTTCAGCAAAATTAACTTTCAGTAAATATATTATTAATAATTGATTTTAAAATCGCGGTCATCAATGCATAAATAAACGGTTTATTTGGACCAAGTGTCAGGTCAGCGCCTGTAGCTCAGCTCACTTTTCCTGTCCAGTGAGCTGCGATCTGACACAAGGAAGCTTACTGCCTGTTAAATATTATATTGAAAATACTGATGGCATTATTTCAATGCTTCTAAGTACAGTACAATATTTTAAAATTATTTTTATAATTCATACTTTTTAAGAACGATTAGTAAATGTTAATTATTCGTAAAAAATATTTACAACTTTATTTAATTATTATTAACCCAATAAAAAAAAAATCCACCATAATAATACTACAATCCAATCAAAACTTTCAATAAAAGCACTTTAATACGACTTATAACATGTCAATCAAAAATTTTATCTCTCAGTCCCATCAATTTATTACCAACAAGAGTTCAAGATGTACCAAGGGAAATCACTGTCTGTATCAGACTTGCTTCTAGGTGCCTAATTAACACAACTGGTTAATTTATATAGTTATGACTCCTGTTTGCTCTTTGGTTTAAGCATACTGATAATTTAAAAAAAGCTAACCTAGTTTATAACACAAAATGACTGAGTTCTTGATTATGGCTTTTAATATTACACAACTAATTGAGTGATTGATTAAAAAATAATATCTGCGAGTGATGGTGACGATATTATTTTATTTTAATTTTTGCGTTTAATCAATTTCCTCAAAAGATAGTCATTACTAAAACAAATATTGAATAAAATAAAGTTTACTGTTTTAATTTGTTACCACATAGTCCATTGTATGAACATCTTAAGTGTCAATCACATTATTCAAATATATTTTTTATCTAATAGAATGACATTATTTGATGCTTTAAATGTGTAAACTTACCGTAGTAAGTAAAAATGTAGGAAAATATAGGTAATACAAACAATATCTTCGGCGTCCAATACTAGACGAAGGTCGCTTCCCATTATATCCAATTGGACTAGATTTTCAATAGGTCTATATTTTTTTAAAACGCGTTTTGTCCTTTTGAAGAATCACAAAACTCCTGATACTTTGGGTGAAATAAAATGTTAATACAATATAAATAACAGCTCAAAAGGAAAATATTTAGTTAAAAAAATATAAATAGATACCCAAACACTGAAAGGCCGCAAACAGATAAAGGCTTTTATCTCACAGACCCTTTCAGAAGTTTTTCATCGTGAGTAAAAAATAAGATAAATAAAATTGTTTTATTAAGGAAAATGTTTTCATAGTACGAAACTAGTCTTGGTATACTTACATTATTTTAAAGTGGCAATACAGTAGTCACAAACCTAGATGCTTGTAGAACTTGGATCGCATTCGTATTTTTTAGAAATCAGCTTTCCGCCTCGCGTATAAATTATTTTTCCAACTTTTGATTAACCTCCTTTATATTAAGTTTTATTTAATTATTAAAACCGCGATGAATTAAAAGAAGCATAATTACAATTATAGTATACACAATCAAATAGTTCTAAAACATCTTGAAGTTGTATAAAATGAATTCATGTCGCACGACTTCTCATGTTGGAATTATGTAAATTTTGACTTTTAATGTTCATACCCATTTCGTAGGCGTAATTTGAGCCCAACTTGAATAAATTTATATACGAGACTTACCTTAAACAATTTTGTTTACAAGTTCCCAACCATGAAACCATGATAACCATGATATATATATAATATAAGCATCTGTTTTATTTTTAATAAATACAGTTAAGTACATAGAGCTTAAGCTCCTTAGAGCTCGTGTTGAGCTACGAATATTCGTAAGAGCTAAACTTCAGTGTTTAGAAACTACTTTAAAGGCATCTTAAGCTAATTAATAATGTTATACCTGTAAATCATCTAATGATAAATGTGAAGCTCTCCCTCTCCGCTTAACGTGACACAATCTAGTAGATGCATCTGTTATATTCATAAAAACTGGAGCAAGTGTTGAATAATTCATAACATCATGCCGGCACGAACCCAAGTTAAGCATTTGCATAATCTACTACACAACGCTACTGAATAAGCTCGAGTGGAGTACCTTTACTAGACATATGTAGTCAAGACAATTACCAAATGCTAAATCCAAAAGTTAATATATACGTAAAAATAAATTTAATTGTTGAAGATGTTTGTGCTCTGTGTATTCTGTTTTAATAAAATAAAGACAACATTAGCTGGTTTGCTGCCATCTCCAAATCCGGTACGACATAATACGCGTAAATAAAAAGGACATGAAATCTCAAACATATTAATTACGTTATTATTTATACAAACGTCTGAATGTGTAATGTTTTTTTTTATTTAACTATTTATTACCTCTTATACAATATAAAACATAGCAAAAGAATCACTAGATTTGCTTTATAATGTTTAATGTTTAAAAATGTTAATTGTTCAAAAATACATTATTTTTAGGTTTAAAATTCTTACCAAGGAAGTTGTGTTTCATACTCCAATTTTGTATTGTTTTATATTTTATATATTTATCCAAGCGGACACATTAATGTAATTTCAAATTAAATTGATACTTATAAGTAAACAAATAAAATTATGAATAAATAACAAAGCAATTACAGTGTCAATGTTTTCGCGCCAAATGTTTTGACAGTTCACAGAATATGTTAATGACACAATAATTTGACACCACAGCTACTAAGTTTGTCAGCCATAAACAATACATATGTGTAAATGCGTACCATTGACAAAAGTGTCAATTTTCAGGAATTTAAAAATCAAAATTAACCAGGCCATAAAAACATTTAACTTAGCTTTATATGTATACAAAAAAACTTATAATTTTTAACATGAGTATGATTGTTTGTTTCAGATTCTTGCATCACAGACCTATAAGGGGTAAGTGATTATTAACAATTATAAATTATGCTCATAATATTGTTGAGATCAAAGTAATTATTTTTATAGGGAGCAGCTTTATACGTGATTTATACGTTTTGTCGGTTGATCTACGTACTTCTGTGTGAATCGTTTTGACCAAATATTTAAGATATAAATATTTATTTACTATGGGTTTTTTACACAAACTTAAATTAAATATCGCTTCTCAGCCTTAAAGCTTACTCGTCTGTTTCTCATTTTAGATTTCTATACATAATATATCTAGTTAATATTAGCTTTTCAATATTAACATTTGTAATAATATTTTAATTATTAAACGTACTCTGTGAAATTCATTAAACATGTTTATAGCGTGTTTGCAAATTAACACGTACGTCATTTCCCGAGTTACGTAAGTTCATTAATCAACTAACTAACGTCTCAACTACTAACTAAATAAACAAGCTGATTGCTATTCGATCTAATTCTGGCGAAAGCTTGAGGCTGGAGTTTCTTATACTCTGTGGTAATGTATCTTATAAAATATTTATAAACGCGCGTAAAGAGTACTCTGGATGAAAAGGCATACTATTCAGTAATAGAATATCTAGAGCACAGAGAGCCTTTTAATGTGCCGGCAATAGCTCAGCATAGGGACGGTTTAATTCTTGAGTTGCCTAAGTTAGAAACTTATGTTATTTGAATAGCTTAGCATAGTTTTACATGAAATGTTGATTTTAAAAGAGCAGCTATCGAGTTTCGTGCCGGTAACCTTCCGAACTGGTGATAATGTAAAAAAATACGATTCAAAAGTGTCTTTATAAATACCTACTTGAATAAAGATTTTATGAGTTTGAATTTGAAGTACTGGACTTCACCCGCATTACGCAGAATTATTTATTATTTTAATTTTAAAGTGCTCTGTGTTGTTGCCAGTTCTATGACCTAATATGGCAACATTGGAGTCAATCTATCATGTTAGAAATCTGGCAGTGTATAAAGTAAACCTCAGTGCCACGGACTAGAATTTGAAGCTGTCAGTTTAGGATTATACTCAAGTAATTAGACTCGTATTTCAAAACATAATACTCTTTTTAAATATAGAAGCCACGCCCAGCCTTAAGCCTCTTTATGGGTAAAGTGAAATAGCAATATGATACATAAGTATTCAAATTAGTTGTTACCTTTATAACGAATTTTTATTACATAATTTATTTTTTTTAACATTTATAGACTATAATATTAAGCTCAAACAGTGTAAGACCAACCAAAAGCCATAAAATAATGTAGCATAAAGGAAAGAATTATATGCGAATCCCTCTGATATGCCGGTGAATTTATAACTATAATTGACCGTAAATCATCCTTTGGAATTCAAAAATTCTTTCCGAACACCCGCGAGCCGGTGGGAGCAACCAATTTGATTCGCAAATTGCAATCCGTCCCGGCCGTAATTATATTCCGATTTTCATCGTTAACTATTATCAACTAGTTTTCTGGGATAAAATGGGAATATTAAAACTATGTTTACCCTCTAATATAAGAGTTTATTTAAACTTTTACACTGATGAAGTTTAATTGCTTTTTTGATAACCATAGTATGAATTTAAAATTTCATAATAGTTTCGGGTTAGTAATAAATTAAATAGCTTTTTAGAAAAATATGCAAATCTAAATATTTCCCTATAACGTATAACAAAAAGATATTATGGAACCACAAAAATAATGGTCACCGTATTTCCCCAGAATGTCCGGTGTTACAAGGGTCGATAATGAGAGGCTGGACATTTTAACTCTAACAGCGCACCCAAATCACCTTGCACCCTTATACACTTTGACAGATTCTATTTTTAAATAAAACCTTTTTCACTCCACACAATTTTCCTTTAGCAATATTTGATATTAATATAACCAACTAATATGAAAAATTTGCACCTTCAAGAAAAAAGCGTACAAATCCCTAAAAGGCCGGCAACGTACTCATGAGCTCCCAGCCACATGAGTGTCTTTGGGCGGCGACTTCACCTCTATGGTGGGCCTCCTGCTCGTTTGCCCCCTATTCTATAAAAAAAAACTTATAAAACAATATTCAATAATTAAAATTTTGCAGGTTAATCAGCTTTTATATCATATTTAACTAAGTTTACATACATGTTGTAGCGCAATGAATGTATCACATGCAAGGAAGTCCCTGAGCTTTCAAGATGTTCAAAAAGATTTCGGTGGCAAGACTCCAAACGAAAGGTTCTTTTTCCAATCTGTTTTCCGTACTGGATAGATACACTTTCGAATATTAAATAAAACAATAATAATGATGCAAAATGTGTTACATATGAACATCGTCTCTAAATACGATTATCAATAAAGCGCGAGCAACCCTTGAATTTTGTATGTATGTATGTTATATATACTAATTTCGGTGGCAAGACTCCAAATGAAAGGTTCTTTCTCCAATCTGTTTTTCGTACTGGATAGATACACTATCGAATATTAAAAAAAATGTTTTACATATCGGCTATTAGTAGAAGAAGTAACACAGGTAAAACTGTATACGAATTAGCTATTCTTAACACGTTTAATTGAAAATCGTAACTTCCCATTATCCGCACCGTCGGGTAATGGCCAAATATCCAACGGAGGTACTAACATTAATGAGTTTTGGCTATATTTGAAACTTTTTTTGGCCATAACATACAAAGCTTAAGGGCTGATATTGAAGCAAAGTAGTTCCAGTCCCCTCCTATTGAATAGGCGGATTTTCTTTTTACAGTTAAAGAATTTGTATTTTCATTTACTTATTGAGAGTAATTAAATTCAAAAGAGATGTCTGTAATGGTAATTATTACAATTGGAGCTAATAACGGCTAGTTTATATATCCAAAAGTGTACGCTTTACGATTAAGCCGAGTGGAATTAACACTAACACAGTGAAGGAGAAGCGTTATATGAAACCACCATGACCTAGATTTAGTATGGTTTTACCTGTCACTTGTAAAATTGTTCACAAAGAAAATTAATAATAACTAAATCAATGATAGTAATCTTAATTTACGGTACCACCACCTGAACCAGTGGTAGTGTAAAGAGTAACGATTCCAAGGTGTCTTTATAAAGACCCACTTGAATAAAGATATTATGAGTTTGCGTTTGGGTCAACTGTCATAATTATTTAAATAAAACAATAATAATGATGCTAAATGTGTTGCATATGAACATCGTCTCTAAATACGATTATCAATAAAGGGCGAGCAACCCTTGAATTTTGTATGTATGTATGTTATATATACTATTTTGAACATAGATCTAATTCTTACTTCAAAATGTGTACAAAGTTATTTTGGTTTGGATCGCTTATTATTTATTATTTTTAATTTCAGAGTCAAGAAGCAAACGTTTCTCAGATAGGGTCATTATTAATCAACATTTTACTGAAAGAACACTAACGCCCGGAGGAGATGTGAGTAGAACTTGAACTTCTTACATTTAATAATTTGATAATTCAGAAGGCTTGGGGCCACATATTTAAAAAAAAACAGTGATTTAACGCGAAATTTATACATAACAGCGCGTGGTATGTGTGGTCGCTGCATTTAGCTTCTAAATAGCTAAAGTTGCATATCGGCTTGTGAGTATAAGCTAAACTCTGAGTATCTGAGTGGGAGTGCCATGTTGTTACTTAGAGTTTCAGCCGAATGGGCAGGCACGGCCGGAGAAATACCACTCTCTCACAGAAAACCGGCGTAAAGTGATACAATTGGACTTTGTTTTTGTTGAGTGAGATCTTCCGGTGCCCATCCTTTCCCCTCCCCGTCGTCTTCCCCTACCCTCCATTTCCCAATTTTGCTTTAAAGGCCGGCAACGCACTCACGAGCTACCAGCCGCGTGAGTGTCTATGGGCGGCGACTTCACCTTTATGGTGGGCCGCTTGCCTATTCTTCTATAAAAAAAAAAACTCGAATCGCATAAATTCTCAACATAAACGAAAATTCAATCATTAACGAAAAGCAATGATGTTTCAAATATCGAGTGTATTTCACTAAATGGAACCACAACTATCGGTTGAATTGAATACGAATACACAAATTGTTTAAAAGCTCGGTAGCTTTCAGCTTTAAACACAAAACTCCAAGTGAATTCAAGTTCTATCACAACACAGCTTAATTAGTTTAACTCAAGCAGCTGGAGTCACTTGTAGCAAAATACAGATCCAGAAAATTGAAGCTTGAAATTGCAATACAATTTTATATTTACGTTCGGTTGTAAAAATACATCTTTAAAATCAATGATTTAAAACTACTGTATTTTTAATAAGAATATGAGTAAGTGTATGTTCTATATCAGGTCAGCTTACAATGTGCTGCAGTTGCAAATCGGCCGCCACAGTTTGCGTGGCATCGAGATGGTATCCCTGTATCCACTAACACTGACTCCAGGTAAAAAGACTCAATTACTTTAGTTTTTCTCTATAAATTATATGTATCCAACAACTAAGATTCTAAAAGAAAAAAAATTTAATGCCCACGTAAGCGAAGTTCTTTGTTAAAGTAATATAACATTTTGTATGATTTGAATCAATAAAAAACCGAATTTTCGAATGAAAACATTACAAAAATTAGTTTTTACAGTTATAAATATTCATAACAGACTTATAGCACTATATGTGCTATACACACAAACAAATACATAAGTAGTAGATAAACACAAGCACAATGTGTCTTCTACTAACACCAAAAGAATTTATGGAGCCGTTAAAGCAATTGGTTTTCCAGATACGCATTCGGACAAATCATGAGACCTGATGGTTCTGTGTTGGCACAGTTGAATATAACCAGGCTTCGTGTGGAAGATGGTGGTTTATACTCATGTACGGCTACTGAGGGAGACCACGTGACTTCGCATGAAAGCAGACTTGATGTTTATGGTACAATATTTTTATATTTAAATTAACTTAATTTTATTTTGACTCTGCAATTACCACCAGTTACCCAAATCAAGGGCCTATGGCGAGAAACTCTCCGCCACTCCTTTAAATTGCATTTAATATGAAATATACAATTAAAGTCAATTCTAAAATTAACTAATTAATTGTCATAAATTCAATAATAATTAGTTTTATTTGATACTCATTTGCTTATATACGTTTTATTTCAGGTCCTCCGTATATAAGAGCCTTACCACTAATTAAAGTGCAAAGTGGTGAACCACTGAATCTACGGTGTCCATACTATGGCTATCCAATAAGGTATGCATCCATATTTAACTAGTGTAAAAATCTGTAGCCCGAAAATTTTGTAAACAGTGTAAACTCTGTGTAACGGCACTTAAGCGATTTTGCATTTTAAGGCGTTATAGAGAGCGGTCGTGAAATGGATAGAAGAAAAATAAGAATAAGAATACAAGCTAGACCAGCCAAAGTCATTCAATTTCAACTCTTAAGAGAGGATGTCGCTATTTCGAATGACGTTACATGAAGTTTATATATGTATATGTTCTTTTAATATAAATACTTTATTTTTCAGTAAAATCGATTGGGAATACAAAGGTACAATTTTAACATCAAATAATCTATTTCCGAGCCGTTACAAACGTAGTGAACATGCCACATACGAGATGTATCATTCAAAATATGCGATTCACAAAAATCGCAGAGATAATATCCTCAAACGAAAAACGCGCAGTGCTGCCAACATACACGGAGTCCTAACCATACCAGAAGTGGGTAAAGCGAACAACAACGCTAAATACACCTGCACAGTTACCAGCCCGTCCGGTGAAATGGCGAGACGCGATTTCGATATTAAAGTCATAGAAGCACCAGTGCTGGATGACCTTTTGTTGGGTAATAATTTGCAAGAAGGACAGGTCGCGAATATTTATTGTAATGTGCGAACCGGTGATTTGCCGATACATTTTGAATGGTTGAAAAACGGGAAACGGATTCCTAGTAATTTGAAGGTACGTATAAATATAGTTAAAAGGCATGCATGTTTATTTATATTTTACACATAGAATAGTGTCTGCAATCACTTGTGTACGTCAATAATTATTCTTTTTATACCTAAGGCTGGTTTATTTTGGTTCCAAAATAAACCTAAATATTATCATTTTTTTAACCATTAAACTTCCCTTCCATCTTTCCATTTAGTTTATTTTTCCTTTTAACTAACCCAATCAGTCAATCAACCTAACTTAAAAATATCAGTTTCTGCACCATTAAAAACCGTAAAGAGAGTTTAAATTATATTTTACAGGTGGTGGAACGGAGTTCAGAATTGTTCAGCGCATTAGTTATCAAGAGTGTTGCATTGGAGCACTGTGGTATCTACACCTGCGTTGCCACAAATCACGTCGCCACTGTGAATAAGTCCACCGAGCTGTATATTAAAGGTATTCTAAACATCTTGTAATATTATTGTTGTTTCACTATACCATTCTCATTCGTATAATTAGATTTTGTAGTCAGTACCGGTGACTCAAGAGCTAGTGTTTTTCTAAACGGATAAGTATCGCGATACAACGAGTAAATGCAGCCAGAATTGGACTGCCGCAAGGACCAAACTTTTTAAATTTATTTGAGTATCCTAATTTTTATTTTAAGTTGTGCATAAGTTTATTAATATATAGTTAAGTGACTACGTCAATTGTAATGTACTTAATTTTAGCATATTTATGAGAAAATTTTTTTCAATATCTTATTAGATATTGATAAATTATTTAAATACCTAGCATATATACCCAGACCCAGGCATTAGCCTGGGTGTGGGTATATATGCTACAGACAGTGGTTGCTCTTCAACCTGCTACTCCTTGTATCTGTATTAATTTTGTATGTTTATTTTCTTGTTTTTTTTGTATTTTCTTACTATGTTGTATCTGTTTATTTTTCCTAAATAAATAGACATATTTTTTATTGTTCTATCAAAGTTGCGCCGAAATGGTTATTGGAGCCTTCAAACTCATCAGTTGTTCTTGGCAAACGGGGCATTGTATCGTGTAGTGCAACGGGATATCCAATACCACAAGTTCACTGGATGAAGAAGGACGGTGATTATTATTTAACATATATATTAATAATTATTTTCCTGTGGTGCTCTAGATGCACCTCAGTCTCCGATTGCATTCCTTGGATTATTTTTCGGGTAAACGAGCAGGAACTTCGAACGACCATAAAGGTGAAGTCGCCGCCCATAGACACTCACGTTGCTGGGAGCTCGTGAGTGCGTTGCCGGCCTTGATGCCCGGAGGGATGTATGCAATAGGGCTTTTGGTACCTGACCTGATCTATGGTACCTCCTTTAGGAGCACATCTGGTCAGGTATTGTTTGGTCGTAAATCCAATTATCCAGTCACATAGATTCTACTGCTTCGATATTGTAGCATAGTTATAAACTTCTTAAATTTTAATTGTCATTATTATTAATCATAAGTAGGTTTAGTATTGGTATTATTAATGAATTAAATTTGAGAACCCATCTTTCAGCAATACTCGGTACGTGGCAACCGGTGTTAGAGTTAGCCGGCGGTGGGATCCTAAGTCTGGCAAATGGTTCGCTGGTGGTAGACGAGGTTTCACTGACGGATGAGGGGTTGTACTCCTGCAATGTTGAAAATGGGGTCGGGACTCCGCTCAGCAAAACTATTTGGATCACAGTTAATAGTTGGTAACACTGTATTTTGATAAGGCTAACTAGTGCTAGTACTAGTACAATGAAGGTACTATTCTGTGTATCCTTGAAACTTAAATTGATTTATGATCTTCAGCATTTTTAAACAGAGGTCATTCCGATCTCCTACTCCATAGCCATTCGAGCTTTACGATTTTGCTAAGTTTTGTGACCTTTTGTATTCCAAAGAAAAGAGAAATAAAAAGTATTAATTGGCACAAAAAATGTTTGAACACAAACCTTACCTTCACTTAGATGTAAATGAATTCATATAATTCTTTGTGTTAACATCTAATGTAGGCTGAACCATATATGCTAGTTTCTTACATTGATAGAAGCATTAATATACGTTTCGTTTTACAGAACCTGTGCACTTCGTGACGTCATCACCTAACGTGACTTCACGTGCTGGGCTCCCTCTGTCCTTGGAGTGCGTAGCTAGAGGTGATGAGCCCATACAGATACAATGGACTCACAACGAAAATACCATCAACTTTCGTAATCATAGGTAAATAACAAAATAAACTCCCATTTGTATTGATCCCATATGATAATAAATACCATAGATATCATAATAATTAATTAATAGTCAAAGTACATGTCGTTTCGGCTCCAATTTTGTTCCCTTTGGAGTAGATACTTTTGAATCTTGGATTACAAGAGCACAGGCGCTCATTAATTGAGTTAAGTAGGCGACTGCTAGTCAGTACCGGTTACTCAAGAGCTGGTACTTTTCTCGCTCAACAAATAAATATCGCATTACAGAGAGGAAATGCCGGCATTATGGTTACACTGCGACAAGGACCAAACTTTTTGATTTTTGTGTTAGGATTTGCTTTGATTTGTTATTATAACAAATTGATAATAAGAATACCAAAATTATTTATTTCTATGTGTAAACTTTGAAAACCAAAATATTTTAGTCTATGTGTGTTGTATCTATGGCCAAAACTATATTTCAGGTTAAAACTATCAGAACTGAAGACGTCATCAGCGATTACCAGCTCAATTACCATCAACTTTGCTGAGGCGAGGGATGCTGGTGTCTACCAATGTAGAGCCAATAACCCTTATGGCGTAGCTTCATACAATCTCTACATACATATATTGGGTAATTTTTAAAGAACTCTAAATGCTTTCATCGATAAAGAAGCAGATTTAATTCTAAACTATTGAAATGAGTTTCATCACTGGATGATTACTCTCTTCTTTTATATATTCAAATGTACAACGTTTTTTGAGTAATATGCAAAAGAAACCAATACTTTCCATGGGTATTGCATATTATTACATTATATTAAAAAAAATCTGTTTTCAATTGCATAAGAGAAATATATAGGTTATATGCAAGGATAAAAAGCGCTTTATATGAGTATTCCTTGACAAAGCTTTTCTAAAAGCTTTTATTTATTTAATAAGGCACACCAACAACACACATACAAACACAACCCGAACAACATTACAAAAAAGACAAGACATGTATGTGCATAAATTATAGGAATGCACAGCATTACAGGTATACAATGCATACAATGAACAATTAAAAAAAAACTACTAAACAATCATATATAAAACAAAAAATAAAGAAAACTCTACACACAGAAGTAAAACAAAAAATGAACGTTCTTTTAGTAACTATAACAACAACAAATTTCAGAACCCCCAACGCCACCAACAGAACTAAGGGTGGAATCGGTAAACTCGCGGACAGCGACGATTTCATGGCGTGGGAAATCAGAATTGTACACTTTACAGCACGCACCTGCTAATATTCCTAGATGGGATGGAGCTGACACCAATAATGTGACAGGGTAAGACTTTGTATGACCATATTATAACTAACCTATTACATATTGTATCATATTAAAAACACACTGTCCCTTATGTGTAAATAATTAAACTTTGTTATTAAATCTTTGACCGGATCATCCTCTTGTTCTTTGTAACGCTTTTGGCGTGATGTTTACAATAAAAAAGTCTCCTTTTAGCACTTTCTCTACGGTTCCTATTCCTCTTTCTGACTCAGTGTCATTAATATTATTGTAAATTGCCTTGCTTAACATTGGTTTTCTGTTTCTGCCAGCTTCTTCTTAGCTTGGTCGCATTCGAACAACCGTAGAATCACTTAGTTCTTTAAGGCTTTTCAAAATGGCTATATACTTTAGTGAATAAAGTATATATTGACTTTATGTTAAATTATATATTACAAATATATTATACAATAATTTTAACTTAAACATATATTATACATTTACAGCAAAGATGGGGATATTCGTCAAGTGCACAAACTACAGAACTTACGTCCATCGAGCTCCTATTCAGTGCGTGTAGCAACTGTCAATCAAGTAGCACTCAGCCATTTTACCGATCCAGTCCATTTTACTACTGAAGAAGAAGGTAAAAAATAAAATCCCACTACAGTTAATTTCATTAAAATAACAATTAATGATCAAGATAAAAAGCTTTTTTTATTTCTAGGCTTAAACCTCTATTGTCTGTATTGTCTTATAGCTCCATCATCAGCTCCGCAACAGCTTCGAGTCACTCAAACGGATGAACCAGGCGAGCTTTACCTAACATGGTCTCAACCGGACGTAAAGACACACAACGGACTCATCACAGGCTATCATGTAAAGGCTGTGCCGCAAAATATTGGGGCAGGTAAACATTAGCCTTTGTAATGAAAACCTATGAATAAAATGCCTATGAAAGTGTTTTTATTTTCAATATGTCATTTAAACAGAAAAAAAGATAAATATCTATCTTTATTTCATCCAGACAACCCTTATTTGATTCAATATTCTAACTTCATTGGAGACTCAAATAAAACTATTTTAATTTCAGATGAGAGCGAAACAAAGTCACTTAAAGTATCTCAAGTAACGGGGAAAATCGAGACAACTGTCCGAGGTCTACTCAAGAATACTCGGTTTGAATTTTGTTTTATTAATAGTTACTATTCACACACTGTACACACACTATTTATGCATGTGGGGAACTTTCACAACATATTACTAAATTGTTACCATACTTATAGAAAGAGCGGGGCATTCTGAAGCCCCGGTAAAAAATTGTAATGTTTATCCAATAAAATAAATTGTTATTATTGTAATAAATAATATTTATTGAAATACAAAAAAATTGAATATGGCTTAACAATTTAAGAGGACCTTATGTTTTAGGTATGCTGTATCAGTAGCTGCTTCTAACAGTGCCGGCATAGGGCCCTACTCCATACCTGTATTTCAAGAGACCAAAGCTGGAGGTATCTATAGATCAATTAAAATGACAATGAGAAGTTATTCAATACAAATCTAGTTTACAAACAGAAACACATTTATAGATTTTCCAAAATAAAATTTATCCCAATTATGGAAGGTACTTTATAAGTTAATAGTTCCTACTAGCGTTTATTCGTTATCTTGAAAGATACTTGATTGTCACTTGTCTTCTTGTGAGGGAAGAGTTTAAAGGAAAATAATGCCTCTCCAACAAGTATAGGTTGGCAGTCGAGATATAAATACACAAGTGAAAAAGTGGTCAAAAACACTTCGATAGTACAATGCAGATGTTGCAAATGGCTGTTTTTATTATTAAACTTCACAGCACCAGAGAATTCTCCAACATCTGTGGAATGTACTGCGGTATCGCCTTCATCAGTGAGGATCGGATGGCAGCCGCTTCTCAAAACACCTGAATTACTTGGTTACACCATTTTATATGCAACTGAAGGTAATTTTAATATATTTCAATTGTACCAACCATTATGTGTTGGAACAACTCTGCTATAGAACATACTTAGCGATTTAAATAGGTGGCGGAGATATCCCTGCCAGTTCTTCTCTATCGCTCTACGCTCTCGATATTGCGACTGGAAGAAAATGTAGACTTTTATAATTTTTCGAGAGTAAAAAAAGTTACTTATATAACGACTAGATTTTAATTTTAACAAAATTTATTTAACCTTACTTCTCTTTTCAGACAGCAACTGGCAAAATGCAACATCTCTCCACACAGAACTGTATCTTCAGAATTTGATGAAGTACACAAACTACACCGTTAAAGTTGCCGGTTTCTCAAGTTATGGCGTTGGACCCTTCTCTTATCCGATCATATGTGCAACTTTGGAAGATGGTAAATGTTTAATTACCTATATTTTGGGCAAGATCTACAACTAAGGCGTAGTCAATACAACTTTTTACGAAAATAACAACTTAAGGTACAAATTGTGTTGTATGTGACCGTCCTTCTGTTCAGTTTCTAATGGTGTTGATGATATGGGTGTTAACTGAACTACGCTTAGCTTTAGAAGTCGCGTAGTTCAGCGTGCCTCATGCCAGAGGCTTTAACTAACATTTATGTTAGGCTCGAGCTCTTCTCCAGCATGTATATCATCCAAGTGCATAAGCTGCCCACCTCTTCTGCGTTTACCATCTTTTGAGATCTTTTGGCTCCATTTTTCCCTGCATGCATGGTTATCTTCATGTTTGCTGTAGTGTTGATGTTTTTAAGGCATGTTTTGTTTCGTTTGTCCTGTCCAGTAAAGGCTGTGTAATAAAACATAAAAAACTGCAATCAGGAGTATCTTATCGACGGATATATTACAAAAAACGTGTTTACAGAAAAAAACCTGCATCTTTACAGTGCCATTTTGTTTAAGATTTGTTATTTTTACTTCCAGTACCTGGTCCACCAGCTGATGTCAAAGCACTAGTTCTGTCACCAACATCTCTTCTCGTCAGTTGGAAACCACCGGACTGGCCTAATGGGGAAATACTATATTACACTGTATATGCTAAACCTGTTGGACTCAGGTTAGTTCTCAAGCTGTTAAGGGAAAAAACTCTAAATATATTATTATATATTCTAAACGATAATTGCACGATTTTAGGTATCTCTTATGTCTTTTCGTCGCAGCGTAAACTAAATGAGAGCGAAAGAAAACGTAGTAACTAAATAGTTTAAACGATTAAAAAATTAGACGAGCGAGTTAAGAGAGTGGAGGTTAATATTAGTTTCTATTTATTTTTTCTACATATAATCGTATCAACGATGCCTTGTCTGTAATTGTTCTTTTATCTAGATCTATGAGAATCTTTCGAGCGTTTTTAAGCGTGATCATTGTTTTACAAATGTTCTTATCACAGCATTAAGGGCAACCCATTTCCAAAAAAAGACAACCAAATTCCTTTATACATGTCTGCAATACAAAATTAAATTCTGCATTTCAATACATTTTCAGCGGTGGAATGACTTTGACTCAACGGGTTGAACCAAGTCGAAACACAGCTGAAGTGAAAGAGTTAACCGTATCACGAACATACGAGGTGTGGGTTTGTGCGTCGACCCGAGTTGGGGAAGGAAGAGCAAGCAAACGGCTTAGTCAAACTCCAATACAGAGAGGTAGATTGCTTTTTAAGCGCGACTTTAAAAACTACTAAAGACTTTTAAACCTAAACCGACTTAATTGAGGCATGTCAAAATCTCAATCTCTATGGGACCACTATTTTAATACCAAATTTTATCCCCATATCGATAATATGTGCGATTTTGTATATTTTGGTGTAAAAGGCAAATGATAAAATTTGCTTATTGTCAAATTTTCTTCAGTGGTGGCTGGGGTGTCGTCTCTCGGCGGATCACTATCAGTGGGAGCCGGTTCTTCCTTGCTTCTCCGTTGTGAGTGTGTGGGATCCCCAGCGGCTCGCACGGTGTGGTATCACAACCACAACATCATCACACACCATCCCCGCTTCACGCGAAATCATGATGACAGTCTACTTATTAACAGTAGGTATATTTTTTGTGGTCGATTAACCAAAATCCGCCAATTATGTAATGGAAATTTTAAAAATCTTTGTAATTGCGGAAATGCTTCAGTGACTATCCCCAACCTTGTATCGTTTAGGAGAGAATGTTTTATTACTTAAGTTTTAATAATAAAACAGTATAAATAAATTCCAGATATAGACCTAGCGTTGGGCGGAAATTATACCTGCTTAGCAAAAAACCTATACGGTTCTGACTCCGTGGAGTACACAGTTATAGTTTTACCACTGCCAGAACCACCAGTAATTCGGTCAACGCCATATAAGGACAGCATATTGATTGAATGGGAACAGCCGAATTCCGTTATGAATAGGACTTTGAGGCAAAAAACTTGTAAGAAGTTCTTGTTAAGTATAAGTGAATTTTGTTTTTTTTTAATAATCATGATCTATAACATATTGACTACGTTTTTCAACAGCTTACAGTTTAACATGGAAAGAAGCAAACGGGCCATGGCAGGAATCCTGGTCGCCCGACGAGTTGCCAGATTTATTAGACAAATTACCCAATAAATCCACTCAGAAATACCTTCTGACAGGGCTTAAGTGTGGTACCAAGTACTCTATACGGATCACTGCGTCCAGCAAAGTGGGTACTTCTCAACCAGCATACTTGGAGACTAGTACTTTGGGTGGAGGTAATTTGAAACAGTTTCTCATTGTATATGTATGTATAAGTACAACGAAAAATCCTCGTAATTTCCTTAATTTTGATGGAAAAGGTTCAAGTAGAAGGACGAAGTCGTGCTTGCGTCGGGATTGGACCGGAACAGTTAACAGAGCTATTCCGCAGAACTAAGGATTTATAGGTTGCCTGATGACCTTCACTTGTTGAAAAGTCACTCTTAAAAGAAGATTCCAAAATGTTATAGATATAAATTATTTTCAAGGATTTTTGCCATCAATTACAGAATTTTATACGTCATTTTACAGTACCATTTCCACCATCATCAAACGAATGGCTATGGAGTAACAGTTCGCATATGTACATCCAATTGGCTGGCTGGGAGGGTGGTGGGTGTGACATGAGATCTTGGGATGTAGAGTATCGATTGATGGGATCCCGTGTCTGGACCAAAGCTAGAAATACACTGGTGAGAATTATGATTATATACGGATTATTAGCATTTAATATTCATGTCATTTTAATTATATATTATATTTTTAAATCTTTAATTAAATTTAAATTAAAAATTAAATGAATATTAATATTATTCTTTTAATTTTTGAAAATGTCAAATATCTCGAAAACTAAGAAACTTCTACTGAACACGATATTTTCTGAACCGAGTTACATGAGTTACGCCTGACATTTCAGTCCTACTCAGACACGAATTGGAATCTGCCTCTGTACGAAGCAAGCTATCGATTGAGTTCCGTTGCGATACCAGATCTCTCACCGGCCTCGTGGTACCAGGTCCGGGTAACTGCCACTAACGAAGCAGGCAGTGTTACCAGTATTTACAATTTCGCTACAAAAAACTTAGATGGCAGTGAGTATATAAATTAAAAATATTTAATTTTGATTTCATAAAAAGTTTAAAAGGCTGTAAATATACAGCCTTTTACTAGGGACTTCTGAAACCAAAGGGTTGTACAGAACTCCCTTTATTTTTATTAACAAAGTATTTTACAATTGATGTCGTTGGCATATTATATATTTTGTGATATTACTTATAATTAAAAGCTGACCCATCGTTTAGTATTCCATTTATAAATAAAATAAATTTGTACCTACTAAGTTAACTTTTCCAGTTATTATCTTATTAAAATCCATAAGCAATATTTTATCTTCGTTATAAAACCCTGAATATTTTTTGCAGCTGAAGTCGGACCACTGTCTGATGTATTTGACCTGAACATGTTGGTGATAATACTCAGCTCAATACTGCTTGTGGTGTGTCTGATATGCTGTGTCTATATACTGTTTATGAGGCAGAGGTAAGATTCAGTCTGATCTCTGGAATTATCGTCCGGAATGTGGTTGGGATACTTGTAACTAGTCAAGCAAGTCCAGTTTGTTTTCCTTTAGAAAATTTAACTATTTACTAATAAGTTAGCTTTAGTTAATTATTAAAAAAAAATAAGATTAAATAAAATGTTAAACCAAAAAAAACTTTAAATTGTCGATGTTTTCATATTCGTGAAACATCATATTTCATGTCGTATTTTTTTCAGAACTAACAATTTCATAGAGTACAGAGACTCAATTACAATAGATAACAAATCTGAGAATGGTCTAACTAACACATCACACAGTAATTTAGCAGCAAAGGAAAACGCATTAAATGCGCAAAACAGGATATACAGCACGCCGATACCAGTTCGAAATAACAGCAAGCATGGTACGCTTTAAACTTCAATTCCGGTTCATTTGTCCTGCTTCTAAGTTACTAGATTACCATACACACCTACTTATATGTATATTAACATTTAATTAGAAATATATATCGTCTAAAAGCAGAAAGCATTCGATTGCAATAAACAGGCATTAATAGCCCGAGAGGCCAAGAATCCGTGCACATACTTAAAATTTATTATTTTCAGAACTATATGAAATAAGTCCATACGCTCAATTCGCGGTGGGATTTAGAACGTTCGGTCACGTGGAAAACCAAGATATACCAAACGCACACCGGAAACATCGGTATGACTCAGGTAAGCTGATTTTATGACATTTGGTTAACACGAGTTATTGTGACGAAATTTATTGTGACGGCCCTACGTTAGTTTTATAACTTGTATGAAGTACCGTTATTTTTGGATGTATAAACAAACCATAAACAATACTTAAATGATTGTGAAGACGAACAATATATTGTTTCAGAGACTAGCTTCCAAATGTGTTCGGAATCGGAAGATAGCGACACGATATCAAAAAACACCCTGAAAAGTATTCCAAGAAGTAAATGTTCGAAAGGTATTAGAAAATTTTAATATGAAACGCTTATTCAAGCTAGTGCTTAAATAAGTTCAAGTTAGTTAAGCAGATAGATCCATCCCATTTACAGCCAGTTTCTGAATGTCAACAGTTTCATCAACTACAAACATCAGTTAACTTAGATGTCAACTGTCAACATGGTCAATTGTCACTATCAATATAAGTTTGACCGGAGAGTTGACTAGTGATTGGTAAGATTCTATGATCTTCTTAGAACTGGCCGTATTTGGGATATATTTTTTGTTTCATTTGGAAAAGTTTTTTTAAGCAGTTTCTGCGTTCCACTCTTTTGTTGGGCTGCCTATTTACCGCTTGTTTCAAAAAAATCCAAAATAATTTGTTTCAGATGTATGTCGAACACCGCATTATAGATAGCCAGGAAATAGCAAATTAGAAAAATAATATATATGGTTTGATGTGGATGATTATTGCAAGATTTTGTATGTATATATAAATTCCATCATTATCAGAGTCGGTTAAATTGTAATTAATTATGATAAGCATAGTTATTACGTGTGATTTCAAGTTTATAAGAATTAACCGTTTGTATTACTTCTGTATTACGGTTTTTCAAGAAATAATTATCGTTAAGTATCCCCGTTTTATTATCGGAATAAACAAGATTTTATAAATAATAATGTCTATACAATTTTCATGGCTTAGTATATAACTTGAAGTAAAGTTCGATCTTAGAGAAAAAATAATTTTAATAAAACGACTCTTGTGACGATTTCTGTATATATTCCGTTCAAAGGGTTGTTAATGTTAAGACTAATACACATTTGTATTGTTTTAACGTTATAATATTTTAAAATGTCTGTTTTATATAGTAAATCATTGGAATATAAGACTGAATATTGTTTTTAATAATTTTTAATATATTGTATTATCATTTACAATAAAATATATTTATTCGAGTCGGTCTTTTATTTTGGAGTTTTATTCGTAATAGATTTTCTTTGTTCAACGTACAACGATAGTCTTCCGTACGTTTGAAATGAATTATCGTTTTGACATTCTAACCACGTATAGGCATTTTTTACACTATTCTATATAGATTAGCTTAAAAAATGTTTTTTTTCAATAATTATATAAACAAATTTGTGTTTTAAGTATGTATTAAATTTAGTATCAATATTTTTGACAGCTCAATCGGTCACCGTTCCGGAATGCGATTGTCTGTCATTTTTATATTATTTTGAATCAAATCTATACTAATAATAAGACAGTAAAAATCGAAAATCTGTACATTAAATATTTTTCCAAAAAACTGAAAGGAGGCAATTAAAGAAGAGTCATAGAAGCCAAAAAAACAATTTTTGGAATTATTGTCTGTCTGTCTGTCTGGTACTTTATAACTTGAAAACTACTGAACGGATTTGAACGCGGTTTTCACAGTTTTTTTAACACTTATATTGATTAATTAGTTATATATTGTTAAATATGTTCTAATATAAGTTAATCTTAATATTAAAACTTATGAGAGGTAACAAAAATAACAAATAACGCAGTGCACGCGGGCGCCGTTGAAGTGTTGAACAATGTGCTCGATAGATGGCGTTGATAAAATTCGTCATCAACCTAGATTTATTTTATTTTTTTATTTCTTTAACATATACAGCTTATCAAAAACAGTTTACATAATAAAAATAGATTAAAAATAAAGCCAAAATAAGGTTAAAATATAGAACCGGAAATAGAATCTAAGATCAGAAAAAAGAATAACAAAAAAAAATACGAACAGAAAAGAATAAATAAAAATATATATACACATGAACAAGTGGAACTATGTGTACTACGAACATTTTAGTGTGTGTGTATCAGTGTGTGCAATGGTGTTGCTGTGTGAGTGAGTGTGCGAGGTTGAGTCTTAGTTTTTTTTTAAAGAACTTCTACTTAGGCCAAATATATCCATCGCGGTATTAAGATGCTTCATTGTGTAATGACTACCATGCAGTTCAAACTTTCATTAAGGTTTTTACCCTATGATTATTTTGAGTGAACACTACCTATACAAACAAGTAAAAGGAAACGAGTGAAGAGACGTTTATCGTTTGTCCGCATCCATTTTTCCACCTACGTCCTTAACGTTAATGAGGTTTACCTTTTATTATTTGGTCAAGCTAATAAGTAATAACCTCACAAGTACGTATTTCGTACTCATAACTTCGTAAGAATTTTCTTTCAACTCAACCGCGGAGGAGTTTTACCTTTCATCATCAGCCATCCACATAAGAAGATGACTATCAGAATATAAAATTGTCAGAATAATAATTGCCTGTACGTTAATTTGAAAGTTGCCCTCGATTTCCCCGAATCATCCGATCCTGTAAAGCTACATCATACCTGAGTAACACAGGCAATATATAATTCCAATTGTAACAAGATTTTAGCCCGCGAAAGAAAGCCCTGTCGAGATCATTAAAAACGCTATATACTTAACCAAATTACACGTGGGCGAAGCCGCGGGCGGAAAGCTAGTCATTTATAAATTTACTTATATTAGATAGCTTTAAAAACATTTACTGCCTGTTGTCTAAGGAGTAGGGACGAGAAGAACTGTCAAAAAACTCATAAATAAAAGACCAATTTGGGGAAATTATTTATTTCAATCTGTCAGTTACATGCGCAATCAGTCTATTCTAACCTGTCCTATACCTACCAAAGCATTCACCGTAGATTTAGTTATAACACTTACGAGGGCACCTGGCTTCACTCGGATGGCTCATTCTGACTTACACATATATTGAAAATTACAAAAAAAAAACATAAATAATAAAGAAATTTTCATATTCTCATATTAATTACAGAATTTGAGGAGAAATTCCCTTGATACGAGCTTATTTCAAGATATTTAAATTAATAATATAACTTAAAAGCTACTCAGATCACTCCCAAGTGAAGCCACAGCTTTAATGGAACGTTATCTATTACTAAACTATTTGCGTAAAAAAATAATAAATTAGCGTTCTCTAAATTGTTTATCTAATTTATTAACTAAGAACCAGTTGAAACAAAATGTCGTTGCTATGTGATTTTATATTTGTCAACTACCCTCTTTCACAAAAAGCTTTATCAAGTCTATAAAAAATTGTTATAACGTTTGTTAAAACGGACACATTTGATGCGATACGGACTTAAATCAGTTTATGAAAAAGAGGGTAGTTTTCCTTTTATTTAACTGAGTAAAAATGTAATTAATAAATATTTAAGATTTATTCGGCACAAACACTTGGGGTAAGTTGTCAGACGTTCAAGTTTGTTGTCGTGGACACTGGTATTTAACGAGTACGGTAACCATGGCAACCGTCGCACCCCACAAGGCCGCGTGCACGCCGAAGTAAATTTGATATGAAAATCTCTACACAATCATAAAATCATTTTCACACAATTCGTATAATTATAATAATTTCACATTCATCAAATCGTACAAAGATTACATTAATGGACAGTTTTGTTAGGCTAAGGTTGGATTTTCGAACGTCGGCTACTAATTTTAAAAACGCCTGTAGGAATGGCCTGTAAAAGCTGTTGAAATTGAATCCGATTGACCTCTAACTGGGACAGAATTTTCACAATATACATTAGTACAAACTTTAGGAATTATTTTTTGGAAAAATTTCTCAAAACACCGACAATATTTTTACAAAAGCCATACAATTCGAAATCTACCCGCATTCTTAGCACAAATCGAACGTTAACAGTTTTACGGTTATTCCAAATACGCCCATCCACTGCAAGCTCTATCTCATGGGCGTATTTGGGACCTACAATTAGTCCGTAAATGTCAGAATCTGACATTGAACTGTATGTGCTAAGACTACTTTACCATAAGCTTGACAAACGTAATTTTAAAATGTCATTAAAAGGCTCATGGTAGAGCTACCGGTATTAGTAGTTGGTAGTAGTAGTAGAAGTCTTATATTAAGGACGCTCCATCGATATGATATACACACAGATATGTAGACATTTAATATACAAATATATAGTTAAAACATATTGTCAATGAGATTCTAATTTGACGTTTTGAGTTAATTTTGCCGTTAATTAATCAAAATCACTCAAACACACGTTTCGAATTTCGTTGGGTTAAAAATGTTAGTGTGAAAACAGCTTACGCTATATAAACATGTCGTGTTGTCTCTGTCACTCCCTTTCGATGAGAAAGAGACAACAACATTGATCGTAATTCAAACATAATACAAATTTGGCGAATGTGATTCAATATACACATATAAATAATAAAAGGGTTGTCGTGCTTTTGATCTGTCAAAAGTGACAATTGACAGGACCCAAGTCTAGGTTTCAACTTGTCTTTGGATTTTCTTAAACTAGATACCGATTACATTTGTCTTACATGAACCAGGAGTGACGCGACGAGCCGTTAGAATAACGGGTCGTTAATAGTGATGCACAAATCAGTCGATATAGCTTTTCTACGTTTAAAACGGAACAATTATTTTTACACAAATGTCGAAGTACCCGCCAATAGTGATGTCATCTATCGATATTAGCGGATTTTGGGCGCGGAGCGATCGTTGCAAAGTTTATTCCTACGTAGTGTTGCGCCACGTTTTATTTGCTCCATCAGTGATGTGTGGCAGAGGCGCGGATCCGGCTGATATTTAAAAAAAATCTATTGAAGTACTCTAAAGAATGTTTTATATATTAATAAAATATAATACTGATATGGTATTTTTTTTAATAGTAAGAAAAGGAGGCACACTAAAGGTGAAGACGCCAACCATAGACACTCACGTGGCTGGGATCTCGTGATTTAATTTATTTAAAAGTGTACCTGCGCGTGCGCATTGATGAGCTCTCGTACGGAGCTGGCCCTCGCGGTGGTCAACTGGCGACGCTGGTTCTGTATCGTGGCCGACAGCTTGTCCAGGAAAGCCGGTTGGATCACCGCCGGCACCGCTGTCAAAGTTAAAATACGTATACAGTGTAACCTCTATATACGACACTGCAGGGACTGTGCATTATCGTCGGTCGTTAAATGGAGAGAAGAAAAATCATTGTATGGAATACAAGCTAAACCAAATCAAAGTTCAATTGCCTTTGGTTGGATTTCAATCCTTTAGAGTTTGTCGTTAAACCGAGTGACGTTACATGGTTTTTCACACTATCAATTTTTTTTACAGATTGCCCCAATAGGAAGACAAACGATTTTCCTAAATCAGTCTAATCGTAATTTTTGTTTCATAAGATAAGTGGGATTTACACTTGATTCACTTGTCACTATAAATAAAAATTCGTTTAAATTTAACAGGCGTGCCTAACCGATTAGGTCGACACTGCTGTCATAACCCCACCTTTAGGTTTATGTCCATCCGCCTGTGTGATAGTGGAGATCGCCCTCCGCCCCGTCCGCGGAGACAGCTGCGGACCCAGCTTAGCACTCAAGCTCGCTATTAGCCCACTCGCTGCAATTTTATTAAAATTATATTTCCATATTATACCTATATATATTTAAAAATATTATAATAATTTATATTTTTTTATGATATTAAATAAAAATATTTTAATTCAAGTAGGTCTTTTGAATCGTCATTATTTAAAATACCACAGGTTCGATAAAATATTTATCTACTCACTGGCGGCGTGCCTGTCCGCGCTATGCGAGCGGGTAGACCCGGGCTGCGCGTATATTCCGCCGAAACGAGACTCCTGCTTCAATTTGAAACCTGAAATGTCAAAATATTCTCCCATGACTTTTTATGCCTTTTTTATGGTCCTGGCCTTTTATGGTATTACAATTATAAGTTTGACAGATTACTAAATATTGGAAAAACAAAAAGCTTATTAAAAATTCATTATATTATTCTGGCTATAAATTACATGTGTCTTCAGCAATTACAGAAGTAACCTATTAGTTAATTATTCACGAAAAAGGTATGAAAAGTGCCAGACTTTAAAAAAAACAACATGATACAACTTTTACGCTAACATTTATGTTGAAGCATTATAATTTGGTTTTAAATGAATTTTAATTAACATCCACACATCATAATAACAAATACCTGTCTGTCCATAATGCGAGTCATTATGGACTCGAGGCCCGAAGCTGGTGAAGGAGTTTTCTCCAATACTGGGCGTTGACGGAGTCGAGGCTTGGGATTCTTTGATTTCCCCATACAAATTACCTAACACAGAACAGTCGTGATTAACTCAAACTATCTCTTATGTTACTTACACGACCGATCAAATAACAAAAGCATTCAAGAATTAAACTGTCCTGATGCTGAGCTATGAAAAGGAAACTCACCCGCGTGCCCGTCCCTAAACAGATCCGAATGCGAGCCATTCAAGCTGTTTTTCCTCGCGTACACGGAATTCTCAAAGTCCACAATTCTGTGTCCGGTCTGCCCGTAGATGGGGTTGACGTTTCCGCTGGAGCTCTTCGCTTGGAACGAGCTCAGTGTGTCATAGTTTTGATTCTGTATGTTCTGATTGATCGTGCGGCGCAAGAGGCCGGGCGAGGCCGGCATGTGCTTCAACTCTGTCAACTGCTTCACGGTCTCCGCTACGTTGATGCCCTGATGTGCTGCGAGTGGGTCTTGTGTGAGTTATAACCCAATAGGATTGTGGCTTCAATCGAATACAAACTTCGGTCGGACATTTGTTTAAATATATAGTGTAGATGTTATAAAAGGCTTGCTTTTTTTCAAATAAAGTGCAGATATTTAATTTAGTTTTTTATTCGGTTAAGCCGAATGTAAACTGAAATTCGGCTCATCCCTAGTTTATATCCGTTAACGATGCTTATTTGTCAAAATTAATTAGTCTTTTGTGTACACTTTGGCAAATTGTTATGAACTTGGGGCTAACCGACTATACATGAAATGTCCTAATATTATTAAAAAGAGACAGAGGCATAATGTCAATAAGAGTGGGAAGTTACCTGCATTGGCGTCGTGGTCGGGCTGCAGGAGGAAGGCCGGTGGCGGAGGCAAGTTGTCCGCGTCGTTAGAGCTCACTTGGTTTTGAACGTTACACTGCAATAGACAAGAGAACAACTCTTAGAACAAACAAGGACCTTACGTACAACAGAATATAACGATGTTAATCATACAAAATTTAATCTACCTGAACGTAAGGTCTCTGGGGTCTCGAAATGGATGAAGATCTCCTGACAGGTGGAGGCGGCTTGCCAACGGAACTGGACGAACCACGGCGGGACCACACCGTTGCCGCAGCTGTAATTCCAGAGATTTTTCATGAATAGTTTTTTATTTAAAAAAAATGGTATACGTACATGTCTACCTGGCACCAAAATAGTTCTTGGTGTTCTAAGCTCTTATTTGTCGTCTAATCATAATAGTGAATTGTCATTTGTTAAAAAAACACATCTGAGACACACTTAGAGTTACGAAGCTTAAAGGTCATGTTTTATTCGTTGGCTTAATGAAAACTTCAAAACACCTTTTATAAAAGAGTAAACTTTCTTATAATTAAATTATAAGAATTAGTTTTACCGATATTGCAAGAACAAGCAACTCAGTATAAGGCGAATGTAGGACTGTCGTCTATGAGTGGCTCTAACGTGTGTGGATCATCAAATAGTATATACCTATATAATATACAACAGTACAAAACAAGCTCAAAACCAAACGGTGTAGATCTTCACCAGCCTTCCATTCCAAAACTCACCATTCATGGAAACGGGCCGCCGCTTAGGCACGGCGGGCTTCTTGCCAATAGTCGCGAACGTCGGCGTCTCGGTTGCCTCATCCAAACACCTGACCGCTTCCTCCAAGCTTCCCAACGATATCGAGAAGCTCTCGCGAGCGGCCGCGACGCTCTCGTCACGTCGCAACGTCACAATCTCCGACGCAACTGATGCGCAAAACAATACGTGCAAAGCAAATGTTAGCATGCCACTACGTGAACAGTCTTGGTCTGATTCAACCTTCGGAAAATACTAAAGAGCTTTCAAAATTTCAAGCGGTTCAAAATTTTTAACACGCACTTTTGAATGAAGACCGACAAGGAGTTGGGATTGATTTTAGGGTGATCGATTTTATAATTATCTTTTATTATTATTTTATCAATTAGTATAAATTTTATATCAGAACAATTGTTTTCCAAGCAACAGTATCCGTAATATTTTTATAGTAAGCCTTTTAAATTAAATCAACATCGGGTTTTTTTTTATAATAAAAAAGTTTGGGTATGAATTTGCTGCAACTTCGAATTGCCCCTGAGACAACCAAGCTGAGTTTCTTGCCTGCTTGTGGTCGCGTCTCAACAGGCGTATTAGATTTATAACGATTCAAAATGATGTACCCCATGTACCTTACTGAATAATAAGATATGACTTTGGTGGCTTTGAAACTCTAAAATTAACGCTTTTTAATTAAAAAACAATCATCGATAAAAAAAAATATTGGAGAGTACGCAGAAGATCAAACTAAGATTAATTATATTTTTAATTGTTAGAATCAGTAAAGACTATTCAGGCGTAAACAAAAAATAAATGCTAGAAATACTAATAAAAAAAAACTAATTAATAAAAAACACTCAAACATTGATACCAGAATGTATCTCAAATATTGAGTCGTATATACACGAGGTCAGAGATTGAGACTTGAGATGCATTTTGGAATACATACTAAAACTGGGTAAGCTATATTAACACAAAGGGTCTAGCTTACAACTTCGAGCTAAAAATTCAAAGTTCAAACCATCAGGGTGAGATTGCTGATGATGAGCGTGGTCCTCCGCCGCGAAGGCACCCTGACTCCCGTAACCACTCGATGACTCCAGAGATGACTCGCTAGCGCTGGATTCCGAACAAACCTGTAATGCATTTTCAACAAAACATTCAAATCTTTTGCAATTTAAAAGCAAAGTATAAACAAAACACTTGTGATTTTGGTGTTTACATACTAAAAACTCAACAAGAACTAATATTATTATTATTTCTCTATTAAAACGAAACATATAAAAATCAAAGTGCATTTATTATTTTACATAAATTTCTTACACTTATGTAATCGTCAAAATAATTCTAAAATAAATTTACTTTACTGCCAGTTCCCAAATCAAGGGCGTAGAGCGGACGAGAAGAACTGGCAAGAAACTCTCCGCCACTCCTTTAAATCGCCAAGCATCTTTCACAGTACGGTTGTAAAGAGCTACAACCATTACACCATGCATCAGCCAATTGGTCAAAATAATCTAAATGATTAGCATGGTTGAGTCAACAGTGATTTGACGGTAGGTAAATAATATTCATGACTTGAGTGTCTGTCTAGACACTTCAGATTATAGTGTCTGCTTGTTGAAAAGTCTCAACGATAACGAGTCATAATTTACTATAATTTACATATTATAGTATCAAAATATGTCATTCACGCGCTTTAACATAAACGTTAAAGCACACGTTATATATGTATATATATATATATATATTTTTAAATCTCTTAAATAAAGGTTCCGAGAGTTTACAATACAATAATTAAATGGTGTCCTGTATATAATAATTGTTTAACGTGTTTAGTATACAGATTCATTAAATTCGCGAACAATACTCCATTCTCCGTTCGATAGTATGTTAAAGCGCGTGAATGACATATTTTGATACTATAACGAAATTATTACATAACATTTTATGCAATCTGTTATAGTGACTGTACATCGATTTATTCGATTAAATATTGTATCACATCTAACTATAACAGAAATAGTCGCCATTTTAATTTATATTTTTACCACACTAAATGGCTTAGATGCTCAACAGATAGTGATTACGCAGTTGTATATAACATAACATGTATTACATAACATCACATAATACATTTATAACGGCACCGACATCCAATAATAGATAAATAGATAGATAGAATATTGATAACTCTTTAAGTTTCGTAATTACAACCCTAGTCGTGTTTGATCTTTTTTTATTTCAGTTTTCTGTGGCTAACAATTGGGTTAAAAAAACAAGCCGTAATCCTAATATTCTTCTACAATGTAGGATTGTTAAATATAAATAAACTTTTTTATTGTTAGTGGGTTGCCTGGACGAGATCGCTTTTTAGCGATAAGGACGCACGTTGCTCTTAGAGTTACTAACTATTAAGATTATTTACTTCTGTTGCTTTGTGCAGGTGTGATTTAAAAAAAAAAATTGGTGAACATATCCGCGAACCATCATATAAAAATCAAGTATCAAAACACAACAGTCCGCTACATTCCATGGGTTGATATACCGCCATAAATCGTAATCACTGTATGGTCAGTAGTGGCTTGCATTGTGAACATAACGAACGAGTCATGACAGGACCGTTGCTGACTTCTTATATTTTGTGAGTTTTGTTTATCACATATAATGTTGTAGAAAATTCTCGTGAAAATCTTGAATAGGCAAAATTTTATTCTAGTGAATTTAATCAACGTAATCGAGTCGATCAATGTATCGTGATTTTTATTGAATTTCTTAATCATGAATGAATGAGCTTCTCTATACATTTTTCAATACAGAAATAACATTGTTTTTTTCTTTATACCGTAACTCAAATTCAATCAATTGTGTTTCACTCTTATTTTTATACACCATTCATAAAAGTTATAAATATTCCGAACTCAAGTTTTTGTAGCAGAATCAATAAATGTCAGTTATTACATTTACAATGAATCATTGTTAAAAACCCTATCACGATAACGGATTCGTCTCATTACAGATTTACCGCGAACACACTTCTGATAGCCGGATGGTGAGAACTGTGCATATCAAATTAGCCATTGAGAAATCTTTCAAATATCTCACGAGCTACATACGTACAAATCATGCTACTAATATGTTATGCTACTAACATGCTAACTAATTGTATTATGTCATTTTCAGTATGTTTTTAAATTAATAATCTATGTGTTTGGACTAAGTGTAAATAGAAACTAACTCATTCACTCCCGGGATGCCACACTTAAAGCACATTCATCACCTGATATAAAATTTAGTTTTGTCGTAAATCGCTGTTTTCTTATTATATAATATATATTATAATAATATGTATTCATTATAATCTATGTTTTAACCCAATTCGGGCCGTTTTTTTCTGTGCGGTATGTGTGTGTTGAAGAAATTAATATTTAAATTAAAAAAATAAAATAATATAATGATCAAGTCTCAGTTATATGTTCACTAAATGCTGCTACATATCTGACATCGATAACTCTTTTTAAACATAAACTATTTTTTAGACATCCCTGAAAATTAGCCGGCCCAAAGTCATATTTATAACAACCGTTATTATTTTTCATTTGCCCTATTCCAGTCCTCACGAGTCGGAATCAAAGGCCGCATACAAGGCTGGCGAATTGCTGGATCAAGATCTCCCCGTCACGCTAAACACGATCAAACAGAAACTGAACGACAGCGGTGTCTTCGACGCGAACACTAAACTCAACGGTCGGGAACGGAAGGAATTGAATAAGCTGTTTGAGGCCGTCGAGTTTATGGTGAGCATGTCATTGAACAAATATTACTGGCTGACCCGACAGACGCTTTGCCATACAATTATTTAAAAAAATAGGGGTATACGACCTACGCCTGTCTCTAGGGTTCTCTGTATTATTTAATGCGACAAGATCAAAAATGTCACTAAATATGCCGATTTTCTAACCTACAACCTAAATATGCTCAGAAAATGTTACGAGAAGTCGGTCAAGCCGTTCCCGGTAAGTCCCGGAATTAAAATTGTGACGCGAGAATTTTATATATAAGATGTATAATTTGTTGCGAACATGAACGCTTGTATATATTCCTGTCATATTATTTAAAAAAAAAATAGCCAGTACCTTGTCAAATGTAACTTTCTGAATGAAAAAAAAATAAAAAAATAAAAAAATCGCATAAAAAAATCTCGTGAATAGATGACGGGGCAAAGTGAGAGTTTTACCATATTTTACACCTGTTTATACATATATTTTATTATGAATCTAAATAATTTTATTAAATCATTACAATCTACTACATCAATCTACACCTATGTTGAGAAGGCCCCGCTGCTATGATTTGAAATATGCTGTGAAAGTTACTTTGTGTATACTTTTATGTACAATGTATCTTAAATTTATTTCTCGTATTGTGTTAAGGTATGTAACTTTTAATTTTGTTTATATTTCATCCCGCGGCTTTTGTTGTTATTTGACATATTTTATTTGTGAAACATGTTTTAGGATGCTTCTGTACTTTTGTCATACATACGACGCTTCAATGAGTGTCAATAAACGTGAAGAATCACAATGGACAAGTGCGAGTTGACGTTCCTTCACTCCGGGCGTGCAGCGGTTCTTCTTGGAGAAAAACCACGATCATCGGAGGATTTAGATCCGCTTGCATCGCGCCCAAGCAAGAGGTGTTCGGTGGAATGTCATTGTGTCCCAATTAATTATAAAGTGCTGATCATAATTCTGTTTATATTTGTGATAATAATAATCGTACATTATTATCTTCAACACGTGGTTTTATATTCTCCTCGCCCGCCTACCCACGATAGCTCGGCAGTCATGATGAATACAGAATTGACTGATGATGACCACGTGCCGTTATATACTTTGCTTTTATTGTTTTTGTGATGTTCTGTTTTTGTAAAAATAAAATATAGGAGCGTGTGTGTATTAGGTATTTGTTCGTTTGTTCAATCGATATTTTCCAATGTACAGGTGACATCAAGAAATCGCCAGCCGTCGAGTGTACAGAGCGTGTTCTCCTCGCTGCGTCTGGTGGAGCGCGTGGTCAAGAAACAATTGAAGGAAGGTCAGCTGTCAGAGTCGCTGGCTGCCAAGTTCCATTGGGACAAAATGTGAGAGTTTTGTTTTGTATTCAAATGCAAACACACCTATTGGTGTTTTTGCATTATTATGGCTTTAAACATTCTTCATAGTATACATGTTAATCAGGAACTTTTTAAAAGTTTTTCAAATTTTATTAATGCTACCCTTGGTACAAGAGTAATTATTTTTAATTTTTATCAGCAAACTAACATAATATAGGAAATTCTAAATCTTTTACAACCATCAAATTACTCATATACGTCAAATTACGTAACAAAATAAAAAAGCCGACTTCAAATATACTAAATATATTTATCGGCGCAACTACAACAATTAGTACCTAAAATAAGTTTAGGCATAATTAATTGTCATAAAGTTGGAAAATAACTGTTGTTTTTATAATGAGTGCTAATCGTGAAGTCGGCAATGCTGACGCAACGCCTTACAGAAACCCTACGGAGATATTTCTTTCAATATATTTATAACAATTTGTTACTCATCAACTTATCAATATTTAGATTTAATTTTCCAACATGCCAACCGCTGCACTGACATTACGAATATTAGATACATCTTCTTATTTATTTTTTTTCAAATTATCTTTCAGCTCACGGCCAATTCGCGGAAAGACTATGTACCACATCGACAGAACCACCAACATGAGAGTGTTTGACATTAATTAATAACAAAAATCTTAAGCACTTTATTTAGTTTTAATTTAATGTATTTGAAGTGTTGTTTTAAGTTTGATCGAAGCAGTTATAACGTCCCTTAACAACGCACGAAGATATTGTGTTTCTCTTAGAAAGAGTTGGCTTAAATTGAATTATTATTGTGTGCGGAACAATATGAAATTACCTTTTCCTGTTGTGGAAATTCTGTGTTGTGTTGCTGCGCACGCGACGCGGCCATGTTCGCCAATTCCGACATATTCACGTACAGAGCTTGCGGCATTTCTACAAATAATTAACATTTTAACACAGAACCGTGATAAAGATTCGCTCTTTTCAGTCATACAGAAATAACCTTTTTTTATATTTCTCATATTAACCTACTGACCTCCTGGTGAAAACGTCTTCATGTTATTGGCATCCAAAGCCAACGTAGAATTCAAATAAAATGAGTGTGGCGACATCTATTATCAAGTTGCTATAACCAGCATGATGACGTCATCGACCCAGGCAGGTAGTCACCCATTACACCAATAAACATCATAATTTATAAATATCTAAAATACGCAGAGCACATAGCACACAGCATTAGCACAGAATATATTTTTTTAATTTAATTAGTTCTAAAACATGTATGCTTAATACTGTGGAGCTAAAGATTTACAAATTATAAAAAGAGACGGAATTAAAGCAACCGAACCTAATAAAAGACGATAAATACCTTTAGTCAAATGTGGAGGCAGAGAAGACGGCTTCGGCTTCATTTCGCTGTGAAGCATGCAGTTGGACTTGCTGGGTATTATGGGTCTCTCCAGAGACGAGCATCTCTGAAAAGGTATATTCGAGCTTTTGGCATCAAAGTACGTATAGTACGGAGTAAAATTTAATATCAAAACATATTAAAATTCTAATAATTGTAAAATTTGCAATACAGATGACCCGGGTTCGATTCCCCGTACGATCAACAATTACGAGATAAAAATATTTATTTGTTTTAATACGTATTAATTTATAGTGTATGTAGTTAATTTATTGTTTTTGTACCCAGAACACAAACTATAAATAGCAGAACTAGACAACTGACCTGTAAAGGGTGCTTAAAGAAGCAAAATATGAAAATTAGAAAAACTCATATTTTAACTACTTTTCGGCCAATTCTCAGTCCTACTTTATATGGTTACAAAATTTCATAACAATCGGTCAACTCGTTTTGGAGGAGTACGGGAACGAACATTGTGAGAAGATACATTTATATATGAGATTATGTTGGCAATTTTATTATATAATTCACATAACACATAAGCGTGAGACATTTTTACCGTTCACCAAAGAGAGAAGAAGTCAAGAAGAAAAATATTTGTTTTTCAAAACTTCTAAATAAGTCTGGGACTTACGGTGGGCAGAGGCGGTCTTGCGTAGATGGGCGTGTCCCGGGGCGAGTCCGTCGGCGTGAACGTGTGTACGCTCAACGCTGGACGACCGTGGATGCGTTCCGACCCTGAATTTTTTTTTTTATTAATGTCCCCAAACATTTATTGCGCATAATATATACAACAAAACCATAAATAGAATAAGATAATAAGACCATAAAGTATTTACACAAAACAATCAATTGTGAACTAACAGGACATAAATACATGCTGCTTAATAAAAAAAAAATACCAGCTGAAATAGTATGAGGTCTGCCACCCATAATGGCTGAAGCGGCGCGTTCAAACTGCGCTGTGTCTTTCAAATCCGGCCAAGTCGCTGATGCTGAAGTATTAACAAGTTTTTTAATGGTCACGTGATCACTATGTCAAAAATAATGACGCTACATTTACGTTAACTGCCAGTTATCAAATCAAGGGCGTATAGAGCGGACGAGAGGAACTGCATAATTTTATATATAGCTTCATAGAGCTTCACATCTTTGAGTAAATATTACTATTTATAAATCTAATTCTTATACTTTTAATGAATGTGATTTTTTGCTAACCGTACCTGCATTCATTATATCGTGTCCATCGTCTGTTTGATCACATGTTTTTGATGTTAAACATTCACTATTCACACTTTGATTGTCGGAGCCCTGAAATAGTTCAAACCAAATAATTAATAATTATTACTATGATTACTAATACCATCAAAACAGTTGTTACATATTATTAAAACCCACATTCCTCCAATTTATTTAAATACATAACATGTTTGTTACTATATACGTATTAAGTTTAAAAAAAACATTACAGATAAATTCGTGCATCTTCAAAGTTGAGTCAAGTGATTGAAGTATAATTTTACAAAAGGTTAACATTTTATCGCGGGCATGTTGCGGTTCACTCGGTAATATATATATTGTTGTATGTTGCTTTGTTAAAAAAAGACCATATTATTTGTTAGGGTTGCCAAACGTCCGGATAAAACCTGATTATCAGACTATTGACGAGGCCCAGCTTGTGTTGATTTCGACTGTTATAACATTCCATAGTTATATTTTTTTGAGCATCATGTTAAATAATTAAATTAAGAAAAATATCACACTTAGACATATTTACAATGGCCGAACTCGCAGGCAACCCTAACATATTCCCAAAAGCAAATAGGTAGCAAATATAAGTGACTTCCGTTTAAGCATATTTGTGAGTCGCTGAAAATAAATCGTTAGTACGCCATTCCGTTGTCCAAGTTAATAAAAAGGGCAAAACTAAAATTACATTATCAACGTAAAGCGATCGCTGCAGTGCGTCTTGCGAACGAAACCCGGAATCCGAGCTGCACACGCTCGCCATCCGGGATGGGGACTGGACAAAACATTAAGCCACAATCATTAAAAAAAAACAGGGCCTCTTTTGATTGAAGATCTCAGTGTGTGTGTGTGTCTCAATTAATCGACATCATTTATTTAAATAAAAAATGATGTCTTCAAATACCTGCGTAATACAGTGCAGAGAGTCGTCAGGTGGCGCTGGAGTAGTGTCACCCGAAGACGCATTGGATACGGGCGTCGAGCAGCTTTGAGAATCTGAAATCACCATCTCTTAGTGTCACACAAACAAACAAGCAACAGATGGCGTTAATGTCAAAATTAGATTTTATTAAATTATCAACTTGATGTTATTATTTATTAACGGCCGAATCCAAAAACACATAGAAAACAATAAAAACTTAAATTATACTTAACAACCGCTTACATTATTTCACTAACCTAACCCTGACATAAAAAAGCCACATTCTGGTGCGGAGTTAAGAAAACGAATAATTAGGGTGATCATACGCGGGCTTTGCTGGCGGTGGGTTTTTCGGAACCTCAACCAACAATGGATGCCTTCTGAGCCGGAATGATTTCAATGATGAAACACCTTAATAACTCAAAAACTACAAACCAATTTTAAATGAATTCGTTAAAAGTCCATAGACAATATAAAACAATACAACAAAAAAAAATCTTCATCTATGATCATGCAATCATGATCATGATCTACATATGGCGAGAGACCCTCGACCATTGAAAAGCACTCACCACGCCGATCAGAGTGAGATACGCTGAGCGAGCAGATGGAGGTGAGAGACGACTTGCGGCTTCCCACCCTCGAGGCGACGGGAGACGGGCAAGTCCCACTGCTCCATCCGCTTGAGCAGCACTTCACGTCACAAATCACCTGAAATTATACCAGCAAAGTGGAACCTACTGATGTGAGGTCCATTGAGAACCCTCGTAGCCTATGACAAAGTTAACTCTGGAGAGCTCACTTTGATATCCTGAATTGGGCTCTTAGGGCACCATCTTAACGTGAATGAACGCGAGTGGAAAATATATAAATTATTTAGTTAAATATAATTTAAAAATGTATTTGTAGTCTGTTGCGTATAACGATGTAAAATAAGCACTATCGCGAAATGAAACTTAAAGTTAAAGCTGACCTGTAAACTAGCAGGTGGTAAGCTCCTGGGTTCTGTAGTGTGCCGCGCCAACTGCTCAGTTCCTTCTTGTAGGTGACCCACTTCCGCTAGCATTGCCACTTCACTCTCCTGAAACATTTTCAATCGTTTTTATTTAGTCTACATATTAATAGATTCAAATTGTATTCATAACCTTCTTTTATATATAATAATGTATGAGCAATTTTCGATTTAGAATCCATCTAAAAAGTACGAACAAACTCAAGGGCCTGATGCCCTCAGTCTCAAACATCCATACACTTTAGGCTCAGTCTGCATTTGTACAATACTAACGCGGACCCAAAAGTACAAAGCATAGACACATACCACGACAGGGTTGAGTAAGGACACGAAGTGACAGAAGCGGCTTCTCTCTTCTATAAACGCTGCTTTAACAGCTTTCTCTTCCATCTCCTCCAGCTGCTCTTGCCGTTCTTGTATATCCTGAAACACATTTGAATCACATGAAAGGCTGGCATTTTACTATATTTTGTATGTTAGGTACAGTATATTAAAAAGAAAATATATTCTTTCTGAGAATACAGGACTCCAATAGTTTGACGCTGCTGTACTATGAGGTGATTTATATAACTTTTAAACGACTTCACGACGCAATAATAAAGTATAGTTAGCAGTAACCACTACTGAATGCATGTTTATCCCGTTTTTTTATATTTACAAAGTATACAAAATTAGTTAAAGTGGTTCAGGTAAGTCAATCAAGGTATGATTAATAGAAAAGATTCCAAACCTGCATTGAAACATCGTTTTTCCTTTTCATATCGGGCGTCGCACGTCTCGCCTTCCTTGTCTGTCGCTGGGCATCGTGCATCCTCCGTCTCAGTTCCGCACGCGCCCGCTTACATTCGCGAGCGTGTTCGCGACCCAATGCGCCCGTGTTGCAGCCGCGACGCCATTCGTCCGCTCGTTCCGACAACGGTGTTATTAGACGTTCCATCAATGTACTGAAATATAAAATATATTTTAATGCACCATCAAATGATTGTACATAATAATATCTAGATTTACGTAATCTCAACTAAAAAATAAATACATTGTTATTTCTAAAAAAAATGAGAGAATAGCAGGCTTTATTCCTAATAATTTATTTGATTGCTGCAAACCAATGTAATGAAGTCGCGTTATGATCTGTGAAGTATTTTACTTTCTAATTCAATGCTAGAATATAAACACTTTGGTAACATAAAGCTCCCCTTTCTCATATACTTGTTGATATGGTTTAATATCATTATTTATAACAGCTGCATAAATAGAATGTTTTATGCATAATTAATTATTAATACTATGCTCTGCTGTGCTTGGCCCCAGACCGCAGAAATCAATGAAAATGTAGACCAAACGGACTCAAATCAAACTCTGTTTGTCGTCAATAGGCACGTCAATGTTCTTCTTGTGACCTCAACATCGTGTTAGTTTGAAACCGGATTCTAATGTTATAAATAGATGAAGCCACCACTATTTACCTTATAAATGTTTTCATCCTTGTTTCAATAGCGCGATGCCTGAGGCAGACCCTTGTAAGGGCTGTTCCAATTTCTTTTGTCGCCCCTGTAACCAAAATAAATAAAAACATATACAAAACAATACTTAAAACAATTATTTTTGGACCAGTATATACGTTAGTACCGTGTTTATGATTGATATCATGTCGTATATACAAGATCGTATTAATATGTCGGATCGCTCATTACTTAAACACCCTGATAGTTATCAGTCGCAAAATATTTGAAAAAATCACATCTTAAAATATACATGACAAGAACAACACTATGCATAACTCGATTGGATAATAAAAGTAGATATATTTTCCATTCGATTAAACTCGATTAAATCGCGGTTCGTACGACTGCATTTACCTTAAAAACGGAACGTTGACATTTAAAGCTTTTTATCTAATACGTATCAAACTTGTTTCGGATTAACGATCAATCAAATAAGGAAGGCTTCTTTGCTTTATTTTGTTATGTGATTCCGAATAGAATGGAGTTAATAACCTTACATTCATAAATTTCAAATTAAAGATATTTTATTCTGTTACAAATTTGTTTTTTCTGTTTTGCTTATTTACATACTTATATTAAAATCGAATAATTATTATAAATATTAGAGCCGCAAGCGTTAATTAATCCATTTGATGTAGGAGTATGTCAGTTAAAAACCTAGTAGTTTTAACCAAAGCAATACATTAAACGCATTTTAAAGACAACAATTAATTATATAGTTTAATTAACTGCAATAATATTCGAATTTAATGTATTTCTTGTTTTGCACGTAAGCAAATAAGGATAATTGTATCCTTATTAAGAAATTAATTAAAAGATTTTTCATAAATTAATATACGGTCGCAGCTGTGCTCAAAAATTGTAAACAATGCGCAGTATTTTTTTAGAAACGAAAAAGGTCAAAATCGTAAAAGAAAACTTTTTTCTTATTTGCAATGTAAACTAGTTCTTTGTTTCGTATAATATACATATATTTCAAGTTAATTCGGGAATAAATTGGGTCCATTTAATAATTCGTATTCCGTTTCGACAGGTGATTTAATTGCTTCCAGCCTGTCTGCACTGATCTCGTTCATTATAAATACAGATTGAAACAACACCTGAAAACATTAAGGCTATCCATACACGATACATTCACTTTAATGTTTCTATACCGCCGTCCAGTTATTAAAATTCCCAAGTCCAGAAGCACTGCACACTTCTTGCCCAATTCTATTATCCCCAGGCAATACGACATTTCTTAAGAAACAATTTAATACGCATCTCCTAAACAATCGTGAACATCAATAGGGCTGATAAGTTGATCAGATTGGGTAGCCGTCAATCTTTTTTTTAATAAATTTGGCCATCGAGCAGCTGGAGGCACAGTATAAATGTGAAGTCACTGCCCATAGACACTATTTGGTAATGTTAAAAAAAACATAGTTGTCTTGATAATAATAATGAATTAATAACGTCTCTTTTGATGCTTCGTTGTTATGAGTTGAGAGTGTTAGAGTGTTTACCTATAACAAAAGATGACAAGAAGGACTTAATGACATGATTCTTTGAAATACACTCATAATTAAGTTTTAATAATCATTATGCAATATCAGCTATTCCCCGCTGCTGCACTGGCTTTTTTTTTTTTTTTTTTTTTTTTTTTTTTTTTTTTTTTTTTTTTTTTTTTTTTTTTTTGAGTGGGATCTCGCTGTTAGCCGTGAGGCCTTTACAGCTCAGCTCGGGCTGGTTGGCGAGCGGGAGCTCGGCCGAGACTTAAAACTAAATAAAATGCCTTGACTAGCACAAGGGCGTCTCCTGTGAGACTCGAACCTCGGCTTGGGCCGTCAGGGCTGGGGACTGACCTGAAGGGCCTTATCAGGAACTCACAAAGTGTGAGCGAAGCTGAACAGGGACTCCGCCTTCGCCGGCGAAGGCGGTTTTTTAAAACCTACATTTCTAATTGGAATTAGCCGCGCGGGCGGCGCAGATCTGTATCTAGCTAATGTGATGTGATCATCCGGATCGGTTTAAGGCGTGGCGTACCTGTGTAAATATGTCGCGACTAGGCCTTACGATGGCCTAGCAAACTTCCGGACTGCACTAAGGAGTCCGGCGTTTTCTATTATTATACCTAGCTTCGCGTCAACACTGTCAGCCGCACTGTACGAGTGTTTAAACGCTAGCAGGGCGTCGATGTCTACAGCGTCTATGACACTGAGGGCTAGGTGCACCGCACTGCGGACTTCGCTGGCGTGAGCCGTAAGCGTCGTCGCAGTGGCGGGGGGGAGGGGCATCTGAGGGCCGGGTTTCCTTATTGGGATACTCATAAGGGAAGGAATAGGTTTTATGGGCTCCGCCGGCAATGGCGGGTTAGTGGGAGGCACTTCCGCCGAATTTTGTGGAGCTTTCCACGGGTTGATAGTGGGAGGGGGGGCTGGGACGTAAGTTTCCTTGGGGGGCGCGGGAGGACGCTTCTCTGCACCGGACCTTGGCACGCGCTTGCTTCCCTTTCCGCTCGTTTTGGGGGCCCTAGGGCAGCCGCGATAACTCGCGGGGTGGCCCTGTTGCCCGCAAAGCACGCAGGAAGGCGGCTCGGCGCATGGCAGTGTCCGTGTGCAGTCGGCGGTCCCGTGATCGCCTAGGCACTTAACGCAACGCGCACGCGCAAAACAATTGCGCGCCGCGTGCCCGTACAACTGACAGCGGTGACACTGTCTGGTGTATGAGTGCTTGATAGGTGTTTCCACCTTGAGCCCAGAGAGTTTACAACACTCACTGAGGTTGAAAATCTTTTTGCCGCGCGCTGAAAGCTCTAGGACGACAAGAACCATGTCGTATTCCTGCTTTGAGCTGCGGTGTAACATTCGGAATACCTCCTTCACGGGGTATCCCTGATTTAATAGATCCGATTGAACGGTAGAAGAGTCGATCTCCTTGGGGATGCCTCGGATCACGACTCTAAGGACTCGTTCCTCGGGAAGAGGGAACGTGTGGCCTCCTATGCCTTCTGAGCGAAGGTACGAGGTTAAAAAACGGTGGTGGGCAGGGTCGTACACTTGCACGCAGATGTTGTCGCGCAGTGTTTTCGCCTTGTATGTCATGGACTTTTTGTCCATCAAGGCGGACAGAGAGGGCCAAATGCTTTTGTCCCTGACGTAAACTGGGGGAGGGGCTTTAATGCGATCTTGTGTCGCGGGCTTGGGATACGGGGCGGGAGATGGCGCGGTGTTCGAACCCGCAGCCTGCTGGGAAGCTGGGTGCGTGTTCCGTTTAGGAGGAGGGTCGAGAGGGGTGTTGGGAGCACGCCTCTTCTTGTTTTTTCGGTTTTGTACGGTCTTGAAACCGTCGGAATCGGAGTCAGTGTCTGAAGACGCTGCGGACTGACATGACATGGCGACTGAGCGCCCGGCCTCTGATTGGTCGTCGTCACTGTCGAGAGTTCTTTTAGATTTACGCGATTCCCTGCCGGAGGGAATTTCGGGGATTGAAGGGCACGGGGCCTGCGCGGAGGCCGCAGAGGGTTCGGTTATTTGGGTCTTCGCGGGGACCAACAATTCAAGATTATTGCGCGAGGCCTGCGCGGGGGCCGGGGGGAGGGCGTCGCGCGCGAGGAGTGCTTGCGCGGAAGCGTATGCAGGTCCGAGCTGCATAGGTTCTGGCTCTGGCTCTGGGGTCGGGGAACGCGGGGGAGACGGCGACCGTGATCCCAGGGGAGACCGGCTGTTCCAAAGGCGGACAGTCGCCGGGTGTCGTCGCTGCACGAAGACGTAGAACCGCCTGTAGTGCCGCGCGATCTCGGCGTTGAGGTCTTCTACCTCACTGTCGTCTTCCGCTGCATAGTCGTAGTCGGGAGGGCGTTCGGTGTCCGCCATCTGCGAAGCTTAAGGCCCGCAGCTTGGCAGTGTGTACCTAAACCTACGTGTGAGTACCTAAGCTATGTATTCCCTAGGTGTAAAGTCTTCGCTGGTGATAGCGGACGAGACTTTTAGTGTCGCTGACCTAACCAGCCCGTGGGGGGGTCGTGATGGCTGAACCCCCACGGATGTGCGACTGGGACCCGTCCAACAGTGGACCCTGTGCGTGCAGACGGTGGCTAGAGCGCAGTTGGAGTACCTACGCTCCGTGGCAATGCCTACTGAGAGGCTCCGCCCACACACAGGGACTTGATGGAAGCAGGCGAGGTTAACGCGCCTTGAAAAAGGCACGGGTGCTGCCCTCGAACAACACTCCCGCCTAAGCGTTAATCGATCCCAACCGTTTGGCACCGTTAGGTGGTTGGAAAATCGACCGCAGGTAAACCCGCGTTAATCATAAACTGCAGTCCTTCACTGCTGCTCGGATGCCGCTCGAACGCCAGGAACCTGGCAGACGGGGAGACCTCGGTGCAGCTTGCGTCGGGCTAGAATAAAAAATTCAGAGTTGATAACCACCCAGCGCTTTAGCACTGAACAATTGAACACGCCACTCGACAAGTCAAGTAGCGGGAGCAACTGCGCAACACAACCGCACTGGACGGCTGTCGGACCCGGAATGTGTGTGCTGCACTGGCTTTAATCAAGAGACACATAAAATTAGTAAAGATTAATCAATATGATAATGTCACACTTCTAACCTGATCGATTAGTATGTAAAAATCCTTAATTTCTACGTGAATCAATTAACATTTTAGAAAATAGAGACTGGTCTATGACTGGACCGTAGTATTATTATTGTTTTTTTTTTAAATGGTAAACATATTAATATACTAATTTTATATAATAAAAATATCTGTTTTGTTTCAGATTTTTACATTCTTATTCTATTTTTGTTTATTTATTATATAGTTAAGTATGTATTTTCTATTATTTACAATAAATATGTTTTTTATTTCTGGAAACACCAAATATTACACTTTAGCAAGAATTAAATAACCCTGGAACTTCTTAAATTGCTTAGTAGCTAGTACGTAGTAAAACTAGTTAATATTCAGAAGGTTTATTTAAATGAATAAGCTTCTAGATAATTTCAAATTGTACCAAATAGCTGACAACGTAATATAAAAAGTAAGTTGTGGATGATCAGAAGCTAAGCTAAATCAGGTGCACTCTTCAAAGTACTTCAAGACCTTTAGTAATCAGAAGAATTCTTGATGGAAATTGGATCATTTCAGAATGTTGAAATTTAGGAATTCTTCTGATTCCAACTAAATTATATTAGACGCGAAATCATCAAAATATCTTTATTCACTAGGTACATAGAATCGTCTTAAATCTATGTGATTCTTAGCCTGTTCGTACGTCGTTGCATATATCCAGATAAATTTTGCACCCAGAAACTGGGTGACTTACATATAATACATACATATTTACATTGTGAAATTAAATAACCTTAACATTTTAAATTGTCATCCTAATCATATAATATATTCAATAATTGCAGCCTATATATTTTACCGTGTATATAACAAATCCCGTTTCTGAGTCCGATGGTGATATAAATATTCAGATATCCACGGTATATCAGTTCGATTGAAACTTTCGTGCTTATTTGACGTCTTCAATAACTATGAATGTATTATTATCTGTGTTCTTTGTTTGCATTGCCACTGTGTTTGGGGGTAAGTTTCTTAAAGACACATATTTAATTTTAGGTTAATAATAAAATATTTTTCTTAAAAATTTGTTTTTCATTCGACCATTTTAATTATATAGCCAATTCAGGCGTTAGATTGCATACGTTACTTTGATATCTGATTTGATATTTGATAAAAAATCACATTTTTTATTGTTGTATTTAGTATATAAAGGACATTAAAAAATCCGTTTGGCCGTTTTGCCTATTTTCCTGCAAGTAATAAGTACAATTACAGAGATACAATTTATGATTATTAAAATAATTACCTTTGACTTGAATACTTGTGTTAAATACGCAAAAAAGCTCATCAAACAGAAGGTTGATCTTGACAAATAAAACAATTTGAAAGAAATTGAAATCCGAAGCCAATCCGAGTTTGTAATTATGAATTATTTATTATGGATATGGTTTTCTCCACAAATATCTTTAAATGAAAAGAAAATTTAAAATGTAGCAATAATATCCTTATATTTAAAAACCTGTTTCATTAACCAACGATCTATTTATTACAACAATTAACCAAACGTGTTTCATCTAATAATAACAGTGTCCTCATCTACGAAGCTATAAAATACACGTACATTATGTTAATGTGATTTCTATGCAGTTTATTTCCGTTTGTATGTCATTTGCAAATATCTAAATATTGTATATCTAAATATCTAAATATTGTATATCTAAATATTGTGTTCTTTCTGAAAAATACACAAAGACAACCAACCTGACTAATACATATCAACAAAACAACTCACGTTAATAAATTGGACGGATTTTTTTTCATTAAACCCTTTGTTTTTTTATCATTTATAACATGTTTGGAACGTTGTTATCCAAATTTATTTTTAAATCAAAAATAATAATAAAACTTGTTAAAAATTACTGTTTCCACGCAAAAGCTTACTGCTAACTTTGAATTATTGTGTATTTTGACTAAAGTTAAAGCTCGATTAAGTTAAAGGAAATTATTTATTTAATGTAACCTTTAATATATATTGGTTAAACCTATAAAAAGCTACATCCCTATTTGTGTCACTTTCCACCAGTTGGGCTTTAATAGGGGAGTAAATCTAAAAATAATAATACATTTAAGCTTGTATGTACAGACTTTTTTGTATTAAAATTATATAATAAAACTATGTTTTTATTTTAGACAAATGTCGACCATCCGAAAAATTACCAGATCCAAAACTCGGATGCTGTGGTGTTCATCTTGCTGCATCACACAGTTATGATAGTAAGCTTTTAATTTTACTCAGGTTGCAAGAGTGTATATCTGCTAATCTATACATAGTACACCGAATGAATATCCCTTATTGGTCTCCATATATTATTGATACAAAGGAATCCACCATTTATTAATATCGGTGCACAGACAACTAGCGTCGATTTAAATAATTGAAGTCGCTTTACCTTGTCAGTATATATATATATATATATATATATATATATATATATATATATCTATATAGATTTTTTTTAAAGTTAAATTAACGCCTATATTCTTTCAATATACTTTCAGAAGTTTAAGTATTTTATAATTAAAGCTTAGTGACAATTCTCAAGCAGGGTTCTTGGTTTTATATTCGTTTGATAATTACTGATTAGTTTAACAATATGTATATTTTTAGAGGGCGACGCAGCTTTGAATCAATACCCATGGCTGGCGCTTATAGAAGATCCCATGGGTCGTATCACTTGTACGGGAGCCTTGATCAGCTCTAGATATGTATTGACCGCAGCACAATGCGGTTTTAGGGGACCGTGAGTACATTGTTACATGACATTTATTTGTACATTTTCCTTTAATTGGTACGTAAGATCCTATAGAAACAAACCACATTTACCACATCCTGCCATAAATGAGTTCTAATAATCCGGAAAAGATTTTCGTATATGTTCATTATAACGAAAAGGCATAATTGTTTGGTTCATAGCTTAATTAAACCAGGGCGGAGATAAATAGCGCAGACGGAAATTGTTGCGGACCTTGTTTTGCCAATAGACTCCAATTTAGGAACGTTAATTTTTTGTTTTATTTCTGTGTGTAGAGTTTTTTTTGTTTAATATATGATTGTTTACTTGTTTTTTAAAATTGTATATACCTGTAATGCTGTGCATCCCTATAATTTATGCACATACATGCCTTGTGTGTTTTTTTTGTAATTTTGTTCGGGTTATGTTTGTATGTGTGTTGTTGGTGTGCCTTATTAAATAAATAAATAAATGGAATTGAAAATACAATGTATAATATGATTCAACAGTCATAGAATTTGCTGGTCACATTCTTCGTATTGAAAGGCGTTTGTAAGCAATAAGGCTGCTCGATGTCTGAAAATTTAACTAACACCCGTCGATAACATTCCAGAAAAAACATCCGATTTGGAGAGTACAATAAAACCAACACAGCGCTGGACTGTCTCACGGTGAATGGTTCCATGCAATGTGCGGACAGAGTACTTACCGTCCCAATAGAGTACATGAAGGCACACCCAGAGTTCTCCACCCAAAACCCGAGACTGAACGACTTGGCATTAATCAAACTGAAGAATCCGGTTCCTTACACTGGTAGGTGGTATCAACTAGTAGTGAATATTCTCAATGTCTTATTTAACAACTTTCTCGTACTTGAAGCAGACACCTGTTGTATTTACGGTTGTTTAATTTATTTTTTATTTCTTAAACCTATACAGCTTATCAAAAAAGGTTTACACAATAAAAATAACGCCAAAATAAGGTTTAAACATAGAACAACAATAACAAAAAAAATACGAACAGAAAAAAAATATATAAATATATGAACAAGTGGAGTATATTATGTGAAGTACGAGCATTTAAGTGTGTGTGTGTGTATTAGTGTGTGCAATGGTGTTGCTGTGTGAGTGAGTGAGCGAGGTTGGGTCTTAGTTTTTTTTTTAAAGAATTTCTACTTAGGCCAAATAAATGCAAGGACAGATTGTTCCTAACAAATGTAAATATGTATATTTCAGATTACATCAGGCCTATCTGCCTACCTAGCTCTGACATCAACACATCACCGCCAAAGGACCTGTCGTTTATCATTGCCGGTTGGGGCAGCCAGCCCTCGAGTTTACAGGAGGATGATGTGGTGAAACATTTTGTTGAAGTACCTTATATATCTTTAGAGGTTAGTCATACCATAAGTTATGTTAATATAAGCAAAATAGATTTCACTGATTAAATGCACTACTGTGCGACTACTTATACAGTTATTTTAAATATTTAAAAATAGAAATTTTGTAAAATCACTGTACTTATTATAAAAAATTATATTCCCACAAGAAAGCATTTGGATATCCTTATCAAGCATTTTAATAAAACACAGTATAGTCAATTACCTATGTATATTCAAACATGGCAGTTGTCAGTTACCGTAAGAGATTTTGAGTCACTGAACAAAATTTTAAAAACGACATACCGTTAATGTATTTTTCAATATGCTAGTCAAAAATATATAACACTGAGAAGTGAGCTTTAACTTGACAAACATAAAATCGATATTTGCAAACGTATACGATCCAACGTCTACTCGACGGGACAGAGGGCATCATCAGCAATTCTCCATCGCATTTATTCCATTTGCATTCCCTTTACAGCAATGCAAAATCGCCTACGAGAAATACAGCCCCAGCCACTTCACAATCACCAACAAACAGATGTGCGCCGGCGGTGAAAAGGACAGAGACTCGTGCAGAGGTGACGGCGGCGGTCCTCTGATGTACGAACAAAATGGACGTCACACTGCCGTGGGCGTCGTCAGTTTTGGCCCCAAACAGTGTGGCACCACTGGAATACCGAGTGTTTACACGAATGTCTTTAAATATATGCAATGGATACGTAGCGTAGTTAGGGCTTACTAAGTACATATCTTCAGCGTTTTTATTTTATAGAATGATCCATAAATGTATGCATTAGAAATCAAAAGCCTTACAAGGTTTTATGCATAACGTATTAATACCGTAGTGGAATATTAAGTTAAATTGTATAGGATTTTTAATATTGAGACTCAATACTAATAGAATACCTACACTAGGCGTTATAATTTAAGAATTTGTAAGTAGTTTTATGTAGATAATTGGAGCGACTCGGTTGGCTCTATGGTTACCATCCCCGGTACGGTCAACAATTTTGAAGGTGTCAGGGTGTAATATGTATTTGTTTTAAGTATGTAATATATGTGATTTATCAGTTGTTTTTGCAACCATAACACAAGTTATACAACGCTTACCTTTACGCTAAACGACCGAAATATATCCTAAATATATTATTTAATAATAAATATTATGGGATATATTAAGAATTTTCATTGCCAAAACTCTAATTACTGTAATTCAGCCTTAAATAGACAATCAGTGTGCCTTCACATTAGATTCTCAACATAACTGAGTTCGGGAACTCCTCTCCTTTATGGGATGGGACTTTCATCCTAATCAATATAGATAGACAGTTATTAATTAAAAAAACATCAATATCCTATAACAAATTTGTTAATTTGAAATTTTTTAGTCATTATTAAGGGAATTATGAAAAAACAATTAAGTTTGAAAGTTCTTATATTATATTATATAGCCAAGCCTTGCTACTTTCCTTAAATGGACGGTGATGATTGAGCTTATTTTGATTATATGATTTCATCTGACCCTTAACCAGAATCAACTATGCAACATCATGTCATACAATTTTTACCAGGAAATTTACCAATAAAACCCCTTAACAGGTGGCTAGGTAATATCCCGAAATACGATTAATGTATTATTCATTCTCGCACGTGACTATAAGAGAAATGAGGAAGTATTTGGAAAATACACGTTTACATTAAACTTTAACGATTTTAATTAAAAGTTTAATAACTGATTATTATTATTATTTAAATGTAACTTTTAGAACAATATCGTATTATATCAAGATTTTTAAAATAAAAAAGGTATAATTTTAATTATAAGGAGATCAGGGAGAATTATGAGAGGTATAGGTAGAGTATTTTAATTAACACTCTGCAACTGATTTAGTTTTAGGAATATATATTCCTATTTATTTGATTAGGTCTAGAGGATAAACCTGTGTTTTCCTCGATATTCAGTACTTTAAAGTACACGGATGTGTTGAACGTGTTATATGTATATTGATATGGTACATGTTAATATACATATAACATATATGGTTACTACTGATGTTACATATAGTATGACGATGTTATATATATGATGATGTATAATCATATCTTTAAATATGATTATACATGAATTTGTTAAAACCTCTTTTGTGAAATAAATTCATTAGAACCTCTTTTTGGTTAAATGAATTGATTAGAAGCATTTTTGAATAATGTTCGATAGCTTTTGTCATTTCTGTAGTAAGTGGCCATTCTGGGTCCGATTGGCAAAGAAGATAAACGTAAGTGTTATGCCTTGATTGTACTTTTGTAAAATTATTATTAAACAGTTACTTTTAGTAAATATAACTGTTATGACAATGATTACAATGTTTGGTTGATATTGCTTATTATATATGTATTATAATCCTGACAATAGATAATATATAATGATGCAATGAGATATATAAGTACTAAATAGTTGATTAATATAGAGAATAGTACAACTATTAGACAAAATATATGTAACGCTAACAAACGCATATAATTTAATTAATGTCTTTTTGTTAAAACACCAATTAAACACAAAAAGGATTATTAAGACACTTCATACGTACATTGCGGTTAATGTATAGATAAACGTATCATGAGCCATCCAAGCGAGGAGGATATTGTGAGTGAACTCATGCGCAACTCTGTGAATAGCCTAGGAGACGGTCATTGAAGTTACCACAAAGATGAAATAAGATATTTTCAGTCACATCAAGACTATTATTTATACATTATTATACTCACTCTATAATGGTTTAATATAAATATAACACGTACGATATTAGTCGTAAATAACAAAACTCAAAAGTTACAAAATCCTTATTCATACAACGCTCTACAATAAAATATAATCTAAGGCATCTAGAGGCGGGTAGTGACGCAAATTTATTACATTGTTAGTCGCAACGTGTCGAGATATTTTGACCAACCATGGTCAGCGAGATACTGCGAGAGACGCCGAATTAATCAAATGACATTGTCAGTACCAAGGTGCTAAATTACATACATACAACATAAAAACAGCATTTTATATAGAAAAATATACCTAAATATTTATCATACAGCCTTAGTTGTTCAGGCTAACAAAAGTCACACACGTCGTTACTTTGAAAAAATCATTGTAAAACTACTGTACGGATTTACCTACGTAAGCGACATGACACAGATCGTCAGCCCGCTGACCTCATAACCGTTTTAAATCGGCGGCTCTTAGACTAAAAGCATCACATTCTTAAGTACTAAACAACAAAGCTTAGTGGGTTTCAAACAGGCGTGTGGAAAACATGTATGTGTTGTTGTGTTTATTGTTTTTATCACACGCGAACGGGCAAGAATACGGTAAGTACTTCCCTACTGGTAACATATATAATTGGCATGTTATATTTTGTACTGTATAATTGTGCATGAAAAAGATCGTTATAATCTTCTTCTGTTCTATATCCACGCTATCTCTGCCTACGCTTTTCCTTTTATAGTCTTGATTTGTGACCAATTTCTTATGGTAATACTTGATGCTGGCTTAATGGCGGTCTGTTCTCATGTAACCTATACAATTGTTTTCAGATGCCGATTGCCTCACGCCGACAGGATTTGCAAGTCATTGCATCTCCATCCAAGACTGTGATAAGTTGCAACCACTCATACGGCTTCCTGCTCAAGAACGCGAGGCGCTCAAAACCTGGCATTGTGGTTACGATGGGAACGTACCTAGAGTAAGTCATTAGCTACTACTATTATATATTTGGACAGACGCCTTGCTATTTCACCTGAGGGATTTTTTTATTACAAGTAGGCCCGGTAATAAGAACCATAAAGGTTAGCACGTTCAAAAATTTCAGGTATGCTGTCCACCCACAAAGACAAAGATGAGATGTTACACCGTCAAGGGAAAGACTGGTGTATGCGTCAAAGTTGCAGCCTGTCCCAGCTTAGCTATGCGATTGAAACCACCAGTCAGTGCTGCAAATCTCCAGTATGTTTTACAATCAAAGTAAGTTTACCAGAAGTACTCTTAAACAAACCTTCCATACAGGAAATATCAACATTAACACTCACAAATGTGTCAACAGGTGTAATGGACCGGGGGAGTTGAGTGTATGTTGTGATGAGCCAACACGTGAACCAACTCTTGAACATGTAAATGTAGATCCAGTTGACAGAATCAATGTTATCACTTCGAAGGCCTTAGAGAGAATCACAGCGAACCCGATATCAAGTGACAATTCACCAAGTACCAATTCCATTGATAATCCGAGCTGTGGTATTTTAGACATTCCTAACCCTGACAGTGGTTGTTGTGGAATTGACAGTTCTGGCGGAAACAGAATAATTGGTAAACAATTGAAAAGTTTTTTTATATAACACAATATTTCTGTACCATTAAAATGACTAAATTCATCTTGCCATCTTTCGATTAAGCTTGAAACTGTATTGATAGCTATTGATATTCTTTATTTATTATTAACAGGAGGCAAACGAGCAGGCGGGTCACTTCGAGTAGAGTGCTAACCGCCACCCATGGACACCCATTGACATTCTTATGTATAGTGTACTACCTGAACACGTCACTATTGTAACAATTAAAGAAACAAACAAAACAGCTATTCACTGTGCACTTAATCACAGAACATTTAAATATTTTTTAGGGGGAAACGCGACTGCAATAGATCAATATCCATGGTTAGCCCTCCTCGAGTACCCAAACACACGTTGGATTTGTGGCGGAGCACTTATTAGCAGACGATGGGTCATAACAGCCGCTCACTGCCTCGTCACGAACGAAAAGAAGAGCAGGAATGCGTAAGTATCAGCAGCAAGTCTTTTGGACTACGAAATAGTAAATATGCAAAAAAATAAAGATCATTACCGGATATTAATATACTTTGTGGTTGCAGGCATAGCGTTCGACTTGGTGACTATAATATAACGAACCCTGGCATCGATTGTGTGGAAGTTGAAGGTGGTGGAACCGATTGTATTAATGAGCCGCTATCGATTGCCATCAGTGAAACGATCATTCATCCAGAATATAAGACTCCGAAAACGATCGTTGAACCAAATGACATTGCATTAATTCGCCTTCAGGAGTTAGCTCCTTATTCTGGTAAGAGTTTACATATATAAACTTTAACAGCGATAACAATTTACCAAATACCATAGTACAGGTTAGAGATCAAAGTCCCAAATAATTGTCTAAACTGTTTGATAAGTGTTTTAAGATCTTTTTTGTAGTATACGTAATGTTCCAACCATAACTGTCTGAATTGATTAATAAAAGTAATAAATAAGCGTATTCATTAGTTAAAAATATTCTTCCTTGTCCCCGGACAAAGATGACTGAAACTGTTTAAACGGTTATTATAAGTATCTAATCCAATAATAATAATAAATATTGCAGATTTCATAAGACCAATTTGTCTCCCGGTGTCTGACATACTCCAGTCTCCACCAGCCAACATGAGACTATTCGTGGCTGGGTGGGGAGCTATAAGTGAAACCAAATCATCGAGTGACATTAAGTTACATGTGGATTTGCCTTTATATGATAAACAGGTACATTATTATACAAGGTAACAAAGGCAAATATTTTTACCTTATCACAGTCGTGTTGATAACATTAAAAATTGGATTTTCCGAATGAGCATTCGACGCGTTAGCCTGCATGGCTCATGACCGGAATGACTTCTGAACTGGTTTCACATAATTATAAAGAAGCATACAAATTGCTCGAAGACTAGTTTTGTAACAATTTCTTTAGATTCATGAACAGGTCCGCTAATGTACATTTTAATTGACTTATCAATCACAATACAATCAGAATCAACTATCATTGAAATTTGCTGGGTTATAATTAATGTAATTTAGAAAGTCTAAGTAATAATAATAGTTGACACTCGCACTCATATCTTTTAGGTAGAATCTACTGCGTAGAATGTATGTCGGACGTGTGATGTAAGAAGTCTGTAGCCACTTTAAAGGCAATTGCTTGTCATTCACAATCACGATTCTAACAATGTTTATGCAAATAGTTAATTCTCAATTAAACTCAATTAAAACAATATAAATATGTATACAGTGCATAGTATCTCTTCGTTTAAATTTACATATTGCAGTGAGTGCCAAAAGCTGGCCCTTCACCTAACCGGATACAGAGTACTCAAATAGTTAAAGTAATGTCGTAAATCAATGAAACAATCATGTAAACTATTAAAAATCTTACAGAGCTGCGTGGAACTGTACTCACTAAAAGGCAAACCGATAATATGGGATAAGCAGATATGCGCAGGCGGCGACTATAACAAAGATTCGTGCAGCGGCGACTCAGGTGGACCACTTATGTACGCGGAAGGAGACAAAGCATTTCAGATAACCGGTATCACAAGCTTTGGTGTGAAGCAGTGCGGTTTTAAGGGGCGACCTAGTGTTTACACAAATGTAATTTCGTACGTCGACTGGATTAAGAGTGTGGCGAAGCAATAATTGTTTATTCATATAAACGAAATCAGTCTACACATGAGACAACAGTATTCGCGACTGTTATAAGTCAAATGCGTCAGCAGGTCTCACCACGGCCATTTGCGTCATACATAAAACCGTCGTCCCTATGATCTCAATTTGAACATATCTGAACTTTTAATATATAGCATGAGCAACGGTTAGCATTTTTTAAATTAAAGTTAAGTATGATTTAATAACATTTAACAAAACTTACACAGAAATAAAATTAAGAGATTTCATTTGGTGAAAGTCGATGAAATGAATTGATTTTTATAAAAGCTTGAGGTCGCATAAGAGTGTTTTAAGGGCAGAGTGTGTCTCGTTTTTTTTTTCTTATAAATAATTCATTTATAAGTACGAATATTGGCCGATTTTAAATGTTGTTAATACGGCCATGTATTTGGTATTAGTTATAATTTAGATCGAAATCGCATATATGGACATCTTTTATACTATATACTATATATAGTATATATTTTATACTATATATATATATATCTATCTTTGGACAACTTTTTATAAATTAAAATAAACTCCAGTGTAATTGAGTAATTTATAATTAAGGATCGAAGCCGAATTAAATGACTATTATTTTTAATATATACCACCTAATGTAAAAGTTCGCTAATTTCGTATTAATTTATTACTCTTATAAACCAAATATAAATCACCCAGTTCCATATGGATAATTTTATAATTCTCTAAGGGTACAAACTTATTGTTTCATAAGCATGAGATTGGTAGACAATATACTAAATGTTTATACGTATTGCAATGTGTAAATGTTGACCCATAAAATTATTTTTCCAAATATAATGTTGTTTATTTAAATCTATATTATTGAAATACAATACAAACGTATGTATAATAACAATTGTTAATGTTTTGTTTGCGGATAATGATTTACAATAATCAATTAAAAACTTCACTAAACCACCACAACCGTTATAACCACAACGAGATAACACTGTTACGAGAAACATTTCAGACAAAAGCTTATATTTAATGTCACTGGCCAGATTTCACACTATTTGTTATCTCTCAGTTGAAACGGTTATTACCGTTAAAACTTTCATACGAAAAAAAAAAAAACCTTTCACGGTATTTCCGAACCACTACGACTTAGGGTCCTTCAAGACAAAAGCATACAAATCCCTAAAAGGCCGGCAACACACTCATGAGCTCCCAGCTACATGAGTGTCCATGGGCGGCGACTTCACCTTTATGGTGGGCCTCCAGCTCGTTTGCCCCCTCTTCTATAAAAAAAAATATATATATACATCCTTCCTATATATGCCTATTGTCATTTGTAATATTTTATATATCAAACGGCCAACACCCGAACGACACCTCCGTCTATGTGTATCTCGCGGAAATTCCAAAAGTCTGCTTAGTAATAGCAAATCAGCAAAATTAAACATATCACAGTTGTGGTGGTGTGATGGGGCAATGGGCTGTGGGCACTGGGCAGACGGCAGTAGCAATTGAGCGTCCCGGCGCGACGGGCGTGCGCGCGCGCCTTAACATGACATCTCTTCGTTTAATCTCCGCGTTAGTTGCAACGTATATGTGCTTCGTTCAAGGGCGTGAGTTTCAAATCCTGTTATAATCGGATGTAATTATTAAGGAAAACGTGTTTAATAATATTGCGTATCTGCGTTTACTGCGATATCAGTGTTCAAAAATGTTGTACAATATAAAAGAAGTCATTTACGAATAAGTCTTGTCTGTATCACACACAAAACTATATTAGTGCTATATTTATATAGTCGTTTTAAAATCATTTACTCAAGAATGATATGCCTATTAAAAAGCCACAAGACGAGTAGAATTGGAATTTCGAACTGTCAAACACTTGCAATAATGCAAGTATAAACTCAATGATGCTGTCTGTGGTTGAGATCGTGTTGAGGTCAAAAGATGTTATCAGTTGAAATTTATTTTGTTAGAATTAGATAAATAATAATTTATGTTTGTGATTACCATTAATTTAAAGGTTTCCGAGATACCGGTATTAGAACAACTTATTAGGAATTTGAACAACATATTTTCGACTGAAGACATTTAATAATATTATTTTTTGATAATTCTGGATATCATAGAATAGTTTATATTGTTATGAAAGTAGCCTGTTAACGGTAAGCCATCAGTAAAGCTAGATATCACATAAGACATTACAGTAAAGATATGCCTTTGTTCAATATAAAATAGATCAGTTGAATTAGGTATACTTAATAATCATATAAATATTGTATTATAGCATTCTTCAGTTCTAAATGAAAACACATATATTTCAATTTTTCCGCAAAAAAAAATAATTTTAATTTAGAAATATCTATATACATATAATTTATGCAAATATGTCTGTGTTGTTGGTGTGCCAAAAAAGAAACATGTGCTGTAAGTATGGTTCTCTTCAGACCGAAAAGGGAGTATCCTCGACAAACAAAACCACTCACTGGCCGGTTCCAAGGACCCAGTGACTATGGCCGAGAGAACTTTCTTAGCGCGATCTATGATCAATGACGTCATCGTCATTCTAATTGTAGCTGTAGAAGATAGATGTCACTACAGATATATAATTAAATATCATTTATCATTTGCGAAGATGTTTTAATGAACATAACATTAGTTCTAATCCAAATCAATAATATAAAAAAAAAACAAATTTTAATAAAGTTGATTTGGTTTGGATTGTTCCATTGATGCTGTAAAAACATGATTTCAAGTAATTCAGAAGCCGGCTCACTTTAAGTTAAGTGCCAACCACCGCCCATGGACACCAGCAACGCTAGGAGGCTTATAAGTGTGTTGCCGGTCTTTAAGTGAGAGCAACGTTCTTCACTTGAAAGCCCCCAACAGTTCTGGATTACCCAAAAAGGGGTGGCATAAACTGACCTAAAAACGCATCTTATTTAAAGAGGGAGGTACCGCGGGGGATAGCTAGTATGTACAGGTTTTTACAATGGCTACGCAAACATATTTAATAACGATATAACAATTGAATTAAATTGCTCACTAATTGGGAATAAAAAACGATGCAATATAACGAAATGATCATGAAGAATGGTGCAATCAATATTAGCTTATTAACAATTATACAAGCATATAATAATAAACACCGTGAAATTATCGTATGTTAGGAAAATTATGTGTTTGAACTTTGAAGATAACCGCTAATTGTTTTTTTTTATACTCAACTAGCTGATCCCGACAAACGTCGTTTTGCCAAATAAAAATTAAAAAAAAGTCTCTAAAAATAGATGTTGGCCGATTCTCAGACCTACTCAATATGCTCAGAAAATTTCAGGAGAATCGGTCAACCCGTTACGGAGGAGTAAGGGAACGAAAACTGTGACACGACAATTTTATATATTAGATTGAGGGTCGTTTCATACAATGAAAATTATAAACTACCTTCAATTTTTGACGGTAATTATAATTTTTTTATCTATGAAATGTAAAACAATACTTGACAAACTTGTATATTCCGAACAACTCTGAATATTAATGAAAATATAAAACTATAGAAAGGTAAACATTGTAAACACTTTTTGGTTACGAGATTAGCTTTTGCAAATCAAAAGCTAAAGCCAAATTTGAATAATCATTAAAATTACTCATGATACGTGTTACAAAACTAGTTCTACATGTAATGAAAATTACTCAATTGTCCGGGTTTTTTATACGAGTCTCCCACGTTAAACAATAGACTTAACCTTAAACTTCAAATGGGTTTTACCACGTGCTAACTAACGTCGTATTGTTAATTACTGTGTTAATGTTTATATTAATTAAATATGTATCTTAAAGTATGTATGATATTATAAATTTAATGTATATATGACATTTTAACAAGTGTTATAATATCATAATATTCAACTAACTAGGTATATCAACTTTACTTATATACGTAAATTATTATTTACATTCAAAATCCCATAAAACGATTAGATTTGAAATTTTCCTGCATTTGATGTTTTGTAAAACTCACATTAAACTGATATGTTCAATTGTTTTTTTATAATAAAAATTTAGCCAAAACAAAAGCTCAACAATAAACAAATATATATCAAATATCTATATCAATAAAATACTACATACATACCACTTTTATTTAGAGTCGTACGTTCATTATAGTATAGTGTCAATTAAACTAATAATAACTAAAGACTATGAAAATTAAATCTATAAGTACATTGACACCAAGGTAAAGCATCTAGGAGCGTTAACTATGTTTAAAGAGAGATAACAGACTTTAAAATACGAAAATACTTAAGTAAGCATCATCACGTTAGAGACGGTCAAACATTAGTTCAATTTACAAGTAATCATGAATTGTATTGACCGCAGCCTGCAATCATCTGCAGTGGAAGACGCTTGTCAAAAAATACATGCTGGTAAAGATGAGACAAGACCACTCGATCTTAAAAGGTAATGCACGTATACCAGATAAAAATATGGTTGTGGTTACAAATATTTAAGCATGCACAACAATTGAGGCTTGGATTATGGATGCCAACAGGTTATGAAGGTGAAAGAGATTAAAAGACAAATATTTAAACAAAAGCACTAAGGATCACGAAAAGCTATGCACTAAGCACACAATCCACATGAAAGCTTTAAAGCTATACCGATTGCACGTCCAACGTCGTTTGAGTTAAAACAAATCAGAACGAGTAAGTGGTATAAGTCATGATGATGCTAGTGGTGAGGTGGGGAAGCTTTTAACTGTAAAAGGTTTACCATGCATTGTATGTAACACCAGCATATGTATATGCATATGCAATCATTATATTCTGAATATGGTGCTATGAAATTAAATTAAACGCTTTAGCAATACTGAAAGGTACAATTTTTTGCAAAGAATAACTGACAAGTATGTACCCAAGCCGGTACCTCTTTAAACATTTAATAGACTAAGGAATAATGTATGAAAGTGTACAAAACATAACGTAATAATAATTAAATTATCCAATTGTTTATTCCAGTTATAGTTCAGAAATATTTTATAAATATAGAAAAAGTTATATGTAATATGTGCTTTATTTCACACTGTTAATTTTGATCTGGGGCTTTGATAGCATTAGTATATTTTTAATTTATTACAATATACAGTATACGATACATACTAGACTAAAACAAATGTTTTATTATATAGATGGCACCTAAAAACCTACAATTAATGATAAATAAATTATGTTTTTTTTTTAAAAATACTAACAATAACTCTTAAGCTATAAGAGAGTTTATGCTCACTTTGACTAATTTAACTCATATCAAACTGGGCGGTTCAGTCACTTTCGTGACGTACAAGTGATCACTGATACGATTCTTTGAGAACATATAAGTAAATAATCAACAAACCATACTAGCACACCCTTAATCAACCCATCGGTTAACTGTTGAGTCTTCCTTTTGCTGTCCTAATTTTAATTTTTCTTGCGTGTATTTTAAAACATAGTATCGAAGTATTAATAAGTAAACATATGTATTTCAGAGTCGCCATGTACGGATGCCACAGGCCCTTGCATTAATATAAAGGATTGTAAAGAACTGTTTGATAAACTCATGAATCCGAATCGTTCCCCCGAAGACGTTGGTCTGTTGAAAAAATCTCACTGCGGATTTGAAGGAAGTATACCATTGGTACGTGTTAACTACTTATAACTTAACGAACTATGTTCTTCGTTATATATGAATGTTAAATACTTGACATATTAAACCCAAAATATGTTTATTTATGATCTTTATAACATTGTATTACCATCAATTCGGAAAGCTGTTTTTGACCGATAAGAAAAGCCGCTTTTTACAAAAACCATTAGCTACTTAATAATTCAAGTGTACTGAAGCCGAGCTATTTTTAATACATTCTGAATTAATTTATCCTCTAAATATCATTTAAATTTATAGTACTACACTTTTACAATTAACACACTCTATATAAGCTAACGATATTCTATTAATTGTAATTGTAATTAAAAAACTGAACCAGATGTGATAGTTAATTTAACCCACATTTAATGTATATTAAAGTCTAAAATTCGAAATTGTTTCATAGATAAACATTTTTTTTCCTTTTACAGGTTTGCTGTCCCCAAGCTACACCACCATTGGACCGACGGTGTTTCACGTACGAGGGCAAAGTGGGGACATGTCTCGGGTTATACTCTTGCCCGGCGTTAGTGAGTCTTCTATCACCTCCAATGTCGAAGGAGAACTTAACTTACGTACATATCTCGAGGTAAAGCACGACACAGATCTTGTGAAACATATGATTATTCCATAGTGACATCAATAATATTTTAGTTTCAAATATTATCTTTCACATTACAACAGCAAATCAAAATTGGCAATATTTATTACTGTAGAATGGCTATGTTTTAAATTAAAGAAATAAATCTTCGATCATCGTGATATTAAAGTGGTTATAAGTTTAACGATATAATATGCCTCTATATAAATGTAACAGATGCGAGAGTCCAGACAAGTACAGCGTGTGCTGCGGTCCTGATGAAACAGTGCCCACAGCACCTACAAAACAATCATCATGCACCCTTACCGCCGCACCACCAGACCCTCGGTCTGAATGCTGTGGGCTGGATGGCGGTGGAGGCAACAGAATCTTTGGTAACATACGTTTTAAATTCTACGACATATTTATATGACCGGAAATATTTAAATAATTTCAGCACCATTACAAAATGTACTGAAGAACCCATGATCACATTAAATCACTAAATGACTAATTATTTGCGGTAAAACAAACATCAATGACGTTATTAATTAACTTGGTATGCATAGAACTGATAGGGATATATTAATTTTATAAATTAACTTTACATGTAAATACTTGTTTTCAAGAAAATGCTAGACTATATGTATTGGTAAACCAGTTTACGCTTGTCGATTTTGGTAACCACTGTCAATATATTATGTCAAAGCTAGACTGTAGGGATATGTCTTCTACGTTGTTTCTTTGTGGTTCTGCGTCATCCTCTGTCACACTTTTAATTTTTTACGGAGCGTAAGCTATGAAAGCATAATAATTGAATATTTAGTGAATTTTCATAACATTAAAGTTAAATATAACTTGTACCTAAACTACGTATATCTAATGTAGATATGGTAAAAGTTTTATATTAACCAAGTGACCTGATTTAATCGTATTTTGGTAACTTTCAGGTGGTAATGTAACAGCAATCGACCAGTATCCATGGCTGACGCTCATAGAGTACAGAAGTGTTCGCGACGATAAGATCAAACTGCTTTGTGGTGGTGCTCTGATTAGCGGTCAGTACGTTTTGACAGCTGGTCACTGCGTGGTTGGGCCAGTATTGAACAGTGGAACGCCGTGAGTAATATGAAATTACTGTATAATTTTGTGTAACTATTCCATTAACCGATTTCAAAAGACACGTTTAACGATGTAAATTCATTCGATTTAACGAAAAACTCTCTAAAACGTCGAAAACAATTGGCTTTAGTTGGTTATCTTGTATTCAATACAATCATTTTCTTCTCATTTAACGACCAGTCTCTATAACGCCATAAAATGCACAGTCCCTTCAGTGTCGTTATATAGAGTATTACACTGTATTTATTTTTAATTGTAAATAGGTTTATACAAACATACATTGTTCGAACATTGCTTTTGATTTGATAAAATTTCAGAGTAAACGTGCGCCTCGGTGAATACGACGCGAGCTTCAGTGGTAGAGACTGTGTGCAGGTCGAGGGCGGAGGGACAGACTGCACCGACCCTATCGTCACCATAGCGATCGAGAAAGTCATTGCTCATCAGGATTACAACCCTTCCGCTAAGTTGAGGAGGAACGACATCGCTTTGTTACGACTAGCACAAATGGCGCCTTATACAGGTAAAACTACCTACAAGTTTATAATTAACAAAAAGTAAACCATGTTTAAACGAATTATTAATTTCAGATTTTATCAGACCTATATGCCTGCCTACCATGGACATTACAAACGACGCCATGACCAACATTCGTCTGGAGGTAGCAGGCTGGGGAGCCATTAGTGATACACAGAGTTTTAGTAACATTAAGTTACATGTGGACTTACCACTAGCTAATAAAACTGTAAGATATAATTGTATACTTAACCTGTCTATACATAAATTAAAAAAATAAAACCTACTGGCCAGAATCGTAACAGTTATATTAGAAAACACTTATACATCGATGTTCTATTTTATACAGAACATGTAATCGTTAAGTAATTGAGGATGATAAATATGAACGCTTAATTATTTATTAAACATATTTACAGCAATGTGAGCCATATTACGCTCAGAGGCAAGTGCCGTTGTGGCATGGTCAAATTTGCGCTGGTGGCGAGAAGGGCAAGGATTCCTGCAAGGGTGACTCAGGCGGACCACTCATGAACGAGAACGGGAAACTGTGGGAAGTGGTGGGAGTTGTGAGCTTCGGGCCGACACCCTGCGGTATGGAAAACATACCTGGTGTTTACACGAAAGTTTACGACTACCTTCCATGGATTCGCGGTCAAATTAAACCATGATTTGTTATGCACAAATCTCAAAGTCGTGACTCATCAGACTCATCCAATGTTACCTTAATAATCAAAAGAGTACAATTAGACTGATATAATATATTGTATCGCATATTATTATTACATTTTCAACGGATCTAAACGTGTTTATTACACTATTCATATACTTTTATTATTGTAGCCATCGAGGTTAGCTTAAGTCCCTCGTAACTGTAATAATTTATAACCGTTAAAGTTTTTTGTTAAAGCACATCTGTATAATATCTTAATTCGACTATTTAATGTCAAGATGAATTAAAGGCACATTTCTATTTTCTTATCTATAAAAATGTTTATCATAGTATTATTCTGTGAACGAATTTAACACAAAAATATAGACTCAAAGATTTTGTATGAGACTGTCTTGTGATATAGAAGTTTTGACGAGAGATAAAAGTAATGATTAACCATTTTAAGCGAAATATGTGTCTTTGGAATACAAATTTATTTTTGTTTATCTGTTAAATAAGTTTTGTTTAGGCAAACAGTTTGTGAGTAACTAGTTAAGCTTAACAGTAATACGACTGTAAGAATTTCAACTTTCATTGATTAGAAAAAATCAGTCACACCCAAAATGATATTGTAAGTATCTGAGAATATTTATATAACCTTTGACATTAACAATTGGGGTAATCTTGAAAATGTTCGTATTATTAACATAATTTGTTTTGCTTGGTCCGAAGACGTAAGCTTTGCTTAAATTAAAGCTTAGTTTATATATTTATATTAAATTAGGACATTTGTTTTAAGTATTACATTATAATTGTTTGCTGTATGTACAGTTTATTAATATATTATTTGGATTTAATGGTTGTTTTGTATGATTTTGTTTTCAGCACAAATTGTGTGGTTATAACCCCCCCCCCCCCATATAAGATTCATACTCATTTGATTATAAGAATTATACTTCTCATCTTAAAAAAAAAAGTTAATATTCAAAAATTCACCAAAATTCCGATAGAAAGCTGACGATTACAATTACAAATTTTAAGATTCATTAACAAAAAAAAACAACGTATGGCCACAAACACGACTCACACACACATGGACGTAACGGATTATTGTTTTTATATAAAATATCACAATTCTCGCTTATCCGCCTCGCAATGAACTCTTTGATCCTGACGTCTTATTTTGGCCAACTGCCCCAATTTTGGTATTATCATTTCTTTTTATATTACGCGAAATCCCGGTCAAACGGATGATGCGCGAACAATTGAATACAAGTGGAAACCGAGCGAAAACCTCCGATGGAGACACAAATGACACGAGAGACTCATTCACAAAACAGTTCGATATTTGAAATTTAAATTAATATTTCCTTGTATAAGTACACACTGCTGCGAAAACCTGTCCCAGTCGGCCACTGTACGTGGATGCGCGTGCGTCATGTATAAATTACAAATATTGTTATCCTGCTATTTACTTGTGCTCGTTACTGGTGAGTTGTTTATCAATTCAAAAGTTATGGAAACACAGATTACTTCTCATTAATCATAATAACATATTTCAAGTGAACATTTAAATAATGTCATATTATACGTATATCTCGTAAATCAGAATCATACAAAATAATGACTTGACAAATCCATCACTAACTTTTTTTTTAAACCACATATATATTATGTTATAGTGTTGTGCACAGTTTAAAAGAAAAGTGTTATGATTTAATTGCAGCTAAACTGTGCAAGGTACCAAACGGAGGTGCGGGCGACTGCAAAGCCATATCAAAATGTCCAATACTGAACGAACTAGATCACAAACCATTCAAGAGCGAAGAGGAGGAGCAGTTCTTGCAACAATCCATGTGCGGGAATTCCTTTGGTTATACTATTAAGGTAAAATTCTCAAATAACATTAATACAATAAACAGCTCCTTTAGTTTTTTGTGAATAGATTTGAATACAGTTTTGATGGTAATCAAAGACAAAGATATTTTTCCGTGCCCCTCTGCTGCGTTCAGGTGTAATATAGAATTTGAAATCACTGTTATAGCAATTATCAATATATCTTATATTTAACTTCTCCTTTTGTGTTTGTAATAAGGTATGTTACTTTTAATTTATAGAATTTTGTTTTCATTTTTTTTGCTTTTCTTCCCGTGGCGTTTTTGTGACTGTGTATATAACATATTTTATCTGTGAAACATGTTTTAGGATGCCTCTGTATTTTGTCATATATCTTTTTCTGTTATTGTATCTTTGTGATGTGTCGTTTGTTTTGTTTCCGTAAAATAAATAATCCTGTCTCCGCTTGAACAACTCACAATATTATACTAATATAAGCATATTCTAACTGAAGTATTTACAACTCCTGAACACATAATCTCAAACGTATGTTTCTTGTTAAATATTTTTTATTACGTATAAAAGGGATAGAAACATATATGTCTGAAGGCATAACACCACTAAGGTTTACACTTAAACTTGGTGCCATCTAAATCTGGGATCTAAGCACGTATATACAGCATGTATATGAGGAGCATACATAACGTTTAACGCACCCTGTATTATAATACAACCATAAGTGTTTCAACATCTTTATACGCATAAAAACAAAACAATATATTTTTGGTTCATATTACATGTCTAATAATACAAATTTATGGTTTAATCTTCGTAAATAACAGACGGGATGTCTGAATATTTCACAATAAAATATAAGACATTGACCATCCCGAGATGTAGTCTATATGATACAAATTTCATTAAATCCCGGTCAGTGGTTAGAGCGTGATCGCGTAACGCTAAGACCGACAGTCTCGTATTTAAGTAAGATGAAGTTTTGAAGAGGGGTTTTTTGAAACTGATTTAGCGACAGGACCAGGTTGAATTCAGCAGATGTGCCGTTCCTACGTTGGTACATGCGAAACCACGGGACACTGCATCATAATAATTATACATAGCATTATCATTGCGTTCTTAATTATAATTACAATTTCTTCAACTTGCATAATATTACGAACGTAATCGATGTATCGTTTACACACATAACGTTTAAAATGTTTCCTTCCTCAAATTCCGAACGTTTCCCGTAACAGGAAAATAAAATAAATCATTTTTGGTCATACAAATAAAAGTTACCCACGTAATAAATTAACAGACCAAAAAAAAACATTGATATTTTGAATTTTAGGTGTGCTGCCCATTCGATACGTCGGTCCGGATCAAGCCAGTCGAATACACAGTGACAAAGGTGACATCTCCTAAACCAGAACCGACTCCAAAACCAGTTCCACTTTTAGTAGCAACGAAGGTACCCGATGTGGGTGATAAAAATAGCATTTTCAATCCCATAGAAGACAATAAAACTGGTGATAATACATCCACAGAGGCAGATGGCACATGTGGAATTGACACTAGCACCGGAAACAAAATTTTTGGTAAGCGCCGTACTACGGTATAGATCGGGAAACAAATAAACATATAGATGTTCATTTATTTTCCTTTGGTTACTAAAGTTAAAAAAAAAATACTATTTCAGGTGGTTCAGCTACGAATATCGACCAATACCCATGGTTAGCTCTACTGGAATACTCGAGAGGATTCCTGCTGTGTGGCGGTAGTTTGATTACTCCAAGGTTTATTTTGACTGCTGCACATTGTATATCCGGGCCCAGCAGAGCGCCGTAAGTTTCCATTATATATTATCATCAGGACAATAAATCCTTGAATTGTTTACCGAAGTGACAATGAAGTAATTTATAATGGATTTTATTACACACAACAACCTTCTTATATCTTTGTTTCTCTTTGGCACAAGCCCGGACGTACAACAAATTGGATACATTTAATCTTAAAAGACAATCATTCAAGTGAGATACATAAGAAAGAATCGTCATCACTCATTCAATTTCAGGCTATTCGCCCGTCTTGCAGAATACAACACAACCTCATACCCAACAGACACCGTCGAAACTGATGGTGGTGGCTTCGACTATTCAACAGTTGACATCATTCCAGTTGAGAACGCAATCTCGCATCCAGAACACGACCTTCCCCAAAGGCTACACGACGTTGGTATCGTAAAGCTACAGAAGGCAGCCGTATTGTCAGGTTAATACAATATATTCAAACAATTTAAAAGCAATTTTGATATATATTTGCAAATACAATTTTCTATTTACAGACTTCATAAAGATCATCTGTTTACCCACGGTCGATCTATTGCCAGAATTCAATAAAAAAACAAATTTCACAATAGCCGGATGGGGAATGGACGAGTCCGGAGAATCTAGTGATGTAAAGAAACATGTGATCCTACCATACATTAAGGAGGATTACTGCAAGTCACGCTTTTCAGACCTGCCACTTTTAAATGTAATTTGTGCGGGGGGCGAGGCTGGCAAGGATTCTTGCAATGGTGACTCCGGTGGTCCGTTGATGTACGAAGTCAATCAGACGTATGTTGTCATTGGTGTACTAAGTTTCGGAAAAGTTGAATGCGGCGTTGAAGGTTGGCCAAGTGTTTATACCAATGTATACCAACATATGAAATGGATCACAGATGTCATTGACGGTAGGATAGTAATGTAGCTGACGTTGATAAACGTAATTTTGAGCTTTAAATGTACGTAATCTATTAGAAATATAGAACATTAAATATACATCCAAATGTATACATATAATTAAAACTTGAATACTAAGACTATTTAAATTAATATATGTTTAGATAAATGATTGGTCTCGCTGCTAGACTAGACTAGAGAGAGACGAGGCGATTTCACGTTCCGATGAAAATTTGTTCAAACTGGTTTGTTTAAATTTTAAAGTGACATGTTCTTATTAAATTACAACAATGTATTGGCGTATTTACGTAGCTATTTCTTATATTAATTATTATTAAAATGTAGTGTATATTAGAACATTTAAAAGTTCAGAACTTTAACGATGTAATGATGGGAATATTTCAATGTTAATATATTATCAACTCACCTCTGGCGTTGGTGGCTGAATCAGCAATTTTTTGGAATGCATCAAGGAACGCAGCGACTGCTACTAGGGCTGACCTGAAAATTATTGTGAAATAATTAGAGTCACATTATTTTACTGTTGCTAATAAGTTTTTACTATAACTAAACATACATTAAGATATATGTAAATATTAGTATTAAACGATGTGTTTTTTTTAATCGCTTTAGTAAATATAAATTAAAACATAGTATCTTAAATGGTATTTATAATGTACAAAGGTTCGATTTTTTGTCGACAATATCGATAGCATATTATTTCCAAACATTTCCCAACCACATCAGTAGAGTATCACAGAACAACAAAGCAACATAATAAAATTAATTACAGTCAAATAAATCTGCCTGAAAACTTTTATTATTTAATTATCCGTTGTGAATTAAATAGCGCCTGATTGTTTTTGTGAACAAGACCGCGCACGCATTAGTTGTAACATGACGATTTGTATACATAGTTTGAACACAGATGTATAAACATAATAAAGCTCGTATTTATAACCTTGCAATAAAGACGTGTTCGTTAAGTGACCAATAATATATTTTTATAAAAACCTAGCGGTTTACAAACACTACGCGGCAACAGATGGCGTTAATATAACATAAAAACCTTACTTATATTACTTCGAAGACAATATACGTTTAGATTATTGTATTGTTATTGCAAAAAAGACCTATATTTATTATTCAATTAAAAAACGTATACTATATATTATAGACACTATTAATTTAAACATAAATTACTCAACGTCTCACTGACAAAAATCTAGCTAAACCTTCACAAAAAGTTTACAAGTAAATTTTGAATGTGTGTTAAGAGCATAAAAAACAGATCAAATTCATTTAAAAAATTATTATGCAAATTACATACACACACCTCTTTTGTATTTTTTATTTGCATCGTATTTCCTTCAATTTGTATTGGCTGTGGTGTCAATTGTCATGAATAGAGTAATTGCATTCAAATTACTAACAATGCATTCATTGCTGTCAATGATATGAGAAGCATCCACACTGTAATTCTCGATTCGAGGCAAGTGGATTTTAGCCTTTCAAAATCAAAAATATCTTTATTCACATAGGTAACTATGGTACACTTATGAATAGTCAGAAAACAAAAAGTTATAAAAATTTTGACTCTACATTCACTGCAACTCCAATCAAGGGAGAGCGGACGAGAAGAACTGGCAAGAGACTCTCCGCCACTCCTTTAAATTGCCAATACATCTTAAAACGGATTAGTACAAGATGTAACACCTGATTTGCTATCGAGTTATTTGAGAATGCATAGGACAGTGAACTTCCGTTTGGGGAAATGCTTAATCTTTTTTAAGTGAAAATACGAGAAATCATTTGACTAATAAAATTTGAATCCGCAGTTGCCTCACTGATAATAGCTTTTTATATTAGTTTATATACTTTTTACATATATTATGTTTGTCTGTTTAAAAAAAGGTAATTTCGCGTTACGTATATTATTAGTACTACTTACTTCAAAGCTGAATGCAGTTTTGTTGCTTTCGATATAAACTCCTCCCACATCGGTGCGCTATTCTGTAAGAAAAAAAAGTCAATTTAGTATATGTTAAACCATCCACATATAGCAGTTAAATTAACGGACATTAAGACCTCACGTTCGATTCATTTGCGAACTAAAAAGCACGTACGCCTTGTTACAGAATGTTCAACAATTTGCATAGATAAATGCTAAATTAAAGACATACCTAATCTTAACGTGATGTTAGTTATTTTTGACCTATATTCGTTTACATATATGTAAAATGGACAGACGGACGGCGTCAATTTGTCTACGCATCCGACACGACCGCAGCGGAAGCAGAGCTATTTGTATACACAAGGTGTACGTGGAAATACCTTTCTATTTACAAAATCTGATACACGTTATTTTAGTAGGAAAAGGTTAAGTAATTATTAATATTTAATTGATCACTGAAAACGACAAGGGCGCCACGTGTAGGTGGTTAAAAAAAACATCTATTTAAAACACGCACCTACTAAAACTTTAGATTTCAATTAACTTTGACATTATAAAGTTTTAGTAACGTACTATAATTGAGACTAAAACATACATCAAAATGTCCTGTTATACGACCCGTATTGTTTTACTGTATGAGAATATAACTGACCTCAACAGTTGAAATTAGGTAGTTACGCGAAACAACTGTATTCCAAATAATATCGACTAAAGAAATACTATAATAATACTAACAAAATTAACAGCTTATTAAGATAGCTATATAAAGCTTATTAAGGTAACTAACTAACTAACGATAAAAAATTGTTTCAAGTTCCCATTTAATGTCTTATATATAAACCTAGTTATATTTCATAAGTTTATTGTTTTAAATACATTTAGCACATAAGATGTTTGGGGATAGATATAATAAAATAAAATAAAAAAATAAAATAACCATTAAACATAAAACGCTTATTGTATTAACTTTCTACATACAATTTATAATTTAATACATATTCTCTAGAAATTGTTTCGACTGAACAAAAACCCGGATGAGCGTTCTATGTATAAAAAGCGGCTATTCTAAAAAAAAATACACTTTTACGAGTATTTAAATAAAATAATTTATATCAAATAAAAAATTGAACGACTCCAAGATAGAGCATTAGCTCTTAAACCGTAACGATCGTTACAGTAACAAGGTAGTTTGGTGACCGTCATATAATGCGCCATTTCACTAACGCAGCCGTTCGGTTCATTGGCCTGTAATTTTTACAACACACGGAGAAGATGCGAAAAATTTAATTTTAAAATGGTAATGTAAAAACACAACACACGAAAGACTCTAAGTACATTAGAATACAATTACAGTACAGTAAATATAATTACAGCTAGCGATAACGACGCTAGTTATTCTCCTAATTTAAGTTTCTCGTCTATACTTCTTTCTTGTAAGCAACGAAGCAATATGCAATATTAAGTTACTACAAAGAGATATATATTTTAATTACAATATGCCTTTATTGTATTAATAAGTAGTTAATGTTATTTGTTAAAAAGCTTTCAATTGTTAATGGTAAATTCAATATATATTTTATAGAAAAAGGGCCAACGAGCAGGAGGCACACCATAAAGGTGAATTCGCCACACATACTTCAATATCAAATAAGCCTGGCCTTGAGTTTAATAACCAAAGGACAACTACAATAATACATATTAATTTAAGAAAACTTCCTTGTTACTCAAAAAATCAACAAGTTAACGAATCCTAAATTAGTTAACTAGCTTTACATTAATTAACAATTAATTTGCACATTTTTTTTCATTCATAAACCACGACTATTTTTTACGTTGGGTAAGGACTTAAATTAGTCGCAAGTTTGTCGTATCGTAAGCGTCGTGTAGTGTAAAATATGTACGCAGATATCACGCTCGAACGAGCTGACAATTTGCCTAAGTCAGGACGCGAGTGCACGACCCTTTATAAGGCTTCAATGGTGCCTGAAGCATTCGGTCTGTTGAAGACATTGTAGCATATGTACCCTATACGTTTTTGTATAGTCAACGTCAAAATATCTTTATATACTAAAGTACATAGGATTTTAAAACGCCTTAAATCTAAGTGAAGTGAAGCAGACAAGAAACTCGGCTTGGATAAAAAAATTTTTTGAAATGATCCCAGCACACCTTTTGAAGCATGACTAAGCTGGAGCTAATTTTTTTCCAAACTTTTACATCATCAAAATAATAAGATAATAAAATGATTTTTCGAAAAGCTTCTGTTTAACTACTTTCTTAAATTTCTTTACTGACCGTGTCAACCAATTGTTTGGGATTTCGTTATAGAGGCATACAACCTTTAAAAGAATTACCAACTTTATGGAGCCTAATAGTGGGAACAGGAAGCTTATCCTTTCGTATTGAGGCTATGATAAACGTTTTATTTTTGTTTTTAAGTAGTTAGAGTAAGAATATACTAGGTTAGGTAAGCTATATATCTACATTTTAAATACGCGTTTTATATGTGGGTCATCCGAACAAGTTTTTTTTCTATTTTAAATTATAAACACATATCGTGCGTCAAGCAATAACACATAAGGGAGATGATTGATGCATTTACTCAGTTCCAGAATATAACTTTATAATATTTACGTTCGCTGTAAACAAACTTTGATGTATTTTATCGTAACCGCGATACGTTTATGCGTTGATTCGTAATCAGGAACTGCATCTTCGTAGTATCAATCAAGCTTGACCTATTTTACATTTACTATGAATATTTATATGATTCTATTTTTAATTAACAGATTCTTTTTATTTCTACGTTACCGTTCACACTTACCGGGTGTACAGTTTTTTTCTGTCATATAGTTTAGCGATCTATCACTTTAGAATGCACCCTAAAGTATATAAGAACTATATCTCAATAACAATTATGCGGAAGGTTGGAAGTCAATGTTGAGTTATTCGAGAATGGAGAGGAATACCACTATGGAGATATTCTACAGAACACAGGATGAATAGGCAGCCGGGAGGCCCCTCCAACCTACACTTGTCGGAGGGGCATTCTTAGAGGAAGAATATCTCGTTAGAGGCAATCAAAAGCTTTTAAACAACACTTGTCTTAGTGACTCCCCAATTGTAATAAGAAAACAGACTTCGATAGCCCATGAGACAAATTAAACTCGGGAACGAAGTAGGAACCGGTGAGGACCTCAATCCTCGGTAATGATTTCAAAACAGTATAAGAGGGCGAAACTTAAATAGATCGGACTAACTATTGAGACATCACGTTCGTTGAGCGGATACTATCATTGAATTAAATAAATATATAATATGTACATTATTCAACAGTACGGTGCTGGTTTTAATACGGGTATTCTCAGCGGGTGAATTTCATTTGGAAAAAAGTTTATTACCATACACGCAGAAAACGTTACACTTTGAGTCGCTCAGGTGGTATTTGATAAGAATTTTTATCGTGATACATTCGTAAGTCATTTAAATCCTTCGTTAATAACAAGACAAAAGTTATATATGTCATTCATCATTCATTGTATATTTTTTTGTTATACTAATCTAATAAAAAATTAACTAACCAATTTAAAGTAATTTAAAAATCCTAAAACCGCAGTTTATAGAGACTGTAAGGCATGAATTGCGTCGGGTCAGTTCGTTTTAAATAAAGGGAAATTGGAACCTTTTAAATTATGTGTTTTAAAGGTATTTGTTAATGGTGTGATATTTAACATCCTTTATAATCACGCGAGACTGGGACTAAGGCTTCTATTGGCATGCATGATTAATTATGTTCTTAAGTATATTTCCTCAATATTTTAATTCAACAGAAAGTAATTACTCATACAATATATTGATCAATCCGGTGCTATATAGATATCCAGCTCAAATGTTAATTTAATTCATTGAATGTAAAATACCTTGGTTCCACAATACACACACGCCAATTTAGACATTTAGCCAACAAAACAAAATATACATTATTAATATCCTAAATGATTTCTATCACCAAATATCAATTGCTCAAGTCAAATCAATACTCAGTATCAATATCAATTAATTATGCGTACGCAACATATTTTGTTTTCGATTGATGTCTCGTTTATTGCCATACAAATTGCTGCCAAGGGCAAATCATTAAGAGTTGGGTTCCAAAAGCGGCGGAAGCGACTTTATACATCTTTATAATTTATGGTCTTACTGAAAACATTAACACTGAATATCATTTTGCCATATTGTGTTTATTATTGTATCTATAATACACGTTCTATAGTACATAACCTTTTCATAAATTTAAGTCAATAATTACACAACACAAAACACAAAGTATCCGCTATCGCTATCACTAACACCATACCTTTAAGATTTTTATGGGAGAACACACTTTATGCCAACAACATAAGGTTCCTTTTTGTTATTTTCTGTTGATTATTTAGTCCCTAGCAACAGTACCTTGTGTATTGCTTAGTTTCAGAGAAAAGTCCTTCAAAAGGTTCGAACAGTTATTGTTTTCGTAGAAATACAAATTCACTTGTGTTTATTTTTGTTTTAACAAAAGATTCTTTGCATAGCGATTTAAATACATTTTAACAATAATTTTATCGAGTTAATAAATGCTAAAAATACCGGCATTTTCAAAAGTGTAATCAATACAATTTTGAATTTATTAATTACTAGACTAAAAGTCTTATTCATTTATTCAAACAGAAGAAGTAGATGATGTTAATAAATAAAAGTGCAACTTCGAATAGTGTAGTTCAAAAGTGAACTTTCCTCACAAGAGCCATATGATATTGCCGTCTTCACAAAGACAACACAAAAATATTCCATATTTTTTACTATAAATAAAGATCCTTAATATAAACATGGTAATCGCAAGATAGGGCAATCTGGTGGAAATCAAAATCTGTCACGGCCATAGCTGTCACATGTCTCCCTCATGACGATTCTTCACGGGACATTATCGCTTGATTCCCAGGGGAACATATTTACACTTTACCTGTTACTTATTATAAAAGATTATTTCTGAGATGAGACCTATCCTTACTGTAGTATATGTAAAATGTGTTAAAAAAAAGTTTATTTATATTGGCCGAACTCAACTAATAAATATCTCAGCATCGCGACAGTATAATTCTTGATTAGACTTTTTCTAATGTTTTGTTATGTGAAATAGTCATGAAAGTAACATAATTCTATATGGAATATTTATTTTAAAAGAGCAGCTATCGAGTTTCTATCTCTTCTCGGTAGATGAATCGTAAAAATATGACCATTCAAAAGTCTTTATTAAGACCTACTTGAATAACCACATTTCAAGTTTAATACAAATAATGTAACGCGAACATATCCATTAATAACATATCAATATATGTTACTACTAGCTGAACCGGCGAACGTTGTTTTGCCATATAAATTATTAAAAAAGTAGAAATAATTGAATTTCACGGTATTTCGTTTACTACAAAATAAATTTAATTTATACTTTAGCCTCAATAACACGTGGTAGTCATGCTATTGAATTGTAGCTTACATGACTCGTTTGTCGGTTTACCATAGCAGTGCCGCCATCCATTGATTACTTACTCAATCCAGTCGAAAAGTATCGACATCTGTTAGAATCTTTTGGAGTTAACAGATTATTGTGACTGTCAATTAATTACATAGACAAATAATTTGCAATAATATAAAATTGCGACTATAATTAAAGATCTAAGCTATCCTATATCTCAAGTTGGACCAGACTGCTCACGGTGTGCCAATTTAATTTAAAATCGCTTTTGTAGTTTAGGGACAAACGTCGTGACAGGATTTTATATATGTTACTATATAACAATACCCACTCACATAACACCAATAGACAATTTCGTCACGACGCCTGCGTCACACCTACCCACGAAATCTCATTTGCTTAAAATCCGATTTGCCCATACCCAATGCATCCAGGTCAATGATTTACAAATTGAATTTTTCAAGCACCCCCAACACGGCATCTATTTTGGTCGCCCCTTGATTGCGTTGTGATTGGCTCTTGTGTGTTCATTAGCATTTTTAAGTGACATTTGTAATTACCAACACGTATGTAAACTAGATGTATGTGATTTGTCTTATATAGTATAGAGGAATGACTGAATTATATTTTGAGGCAAGTCACTTAGAATAATGTTACCGCTCATGGCCATGGCAGCGTCGGGGGCTTTTGAGGCTTATGGTACGCTTTATTTTACATTTTCATTGGTTAAATTATGCGGATCGTTTCCTAAATTTAAATAAAAATAATGTATTTTATATTTTTTTAGCGTCTATAAGATGTATCCGAAGTTAAATACCATACTAGTAATTTATCCAAAGCTAAAATCTCAAACATAAAACTATAGTGAGGCATTACTTATTAGGCATACATACTATTAACAATTAAATCATCTGAACTCAAACCAGCTACACATTCGCTATTTAGCCACTAAGCGGCATGTTTCTAATAAACGACTAAAATAGTCAAACTCAAACTAACTCAAAATATCTTTATTCAAGTAGGTATTTATAAAGACACTTTTGAATCGTAAATTTTTACACTACCACAGGTTCGGAAGGCAGTCATCTACCGAGAAGAACCGGCAAGAAACTCGATAGCTGCTCTTTTAAAATAAACAATTAATACAAAATTGTGCTACTCATAATTAAAATAACAAAGCATTGTAAGGCTACTCAAGAATTGAACTGCCCCGATGCTGAGCCAATTGCCGACACATTAAAGGGATCTTTGTCCTCTAAATATTCGTGTACGGTATAGTATGCCTTTTCAACCAAAATACCCTTTACGCGCGTTTTAAATTTGTCAAAAGTCAATTTGGTTATAAGTGATGGGACATGTTAATGATAAATGCTCCAAATAATTCGCTCACACTGTCACACCAATTGACACGACATAAATAACCGAATTGATACAATGACACTGAAAAAATCATCGCCTAGAATACAAAAATCATTAATCATTGTTGATAGAAACGAGGATGATGATTCGTGAAAATTAATTTTGCACCAAACTGTTAAGTGTAAACGTTCTATTTGGCCGAGCTCATGTGTTTGCTGGACATTATTTGATCTAGTCCACCACTAACTAGTTTTATTAAAACAACACTAAACGTTTATAAGTAACTACATTAAAATGAATTATATGTATTGTAAATCAAACACGGTTTGTGAGAAGCGGACTTCAATAACTTGACTCGACTTCCGTAGTTTGACAATTTTACTATGTAGTTATAATATCTCAAATATAATTTTTTTTACACAATAAAAGATCAATAAAATAAACACAAAATATTCTTAATATTAACCTAACTAAAACAAAATACAAAACTAAAACAAATTTAAAAAGTTTGGTCCCTGTGGCAGAGTACCCACAATGCTGGCGGCATTTCCTCGCTGTATCGCGATGCTTACACGCTGAGCAAGGAAAGCACCAGCTCTTGGTTCACCGGTACCGGTTATTAATTTTTAAACAACCGACAATTTCAAGTGACAATTTTGTCATTCACGACACCAACTGATAAGAACTTCTATATCATCATATTTAAATATAAGTCTACATTATTTCGAGAATTTATTTTTCAATTTGCATTAGTTTAGTTTTGTATACATTTATCAACTCTTTTAAAGGTTATAATTGAAGAATAATAAATACAAATAAATCATTTAAAAAAGTACACAGAGTTATCATCAATATCTGTATTTTTATTTAACTGTTTCCCCTAATGTAATTTATGTGTGTGTTAAATTTTAATACAATTTGTCATGCATGTATTAGAGCCTAATACATGCATGACAAAGGAGCAAATAATTAGACCATAAAGAAAACAAATATTAGGCACGCAAATGCAACAACACAATAGGTCAATAAAAAATATTATAAGAGTGAGCATATAGATATACATAAGTATATTAGGAATCATAAATATATAGTAATACTACTAAGCTGAACCGGCAAACGTTGTTTTGCAATAAAATTACTAAAAGAATAGGTGTTGGTGATAAAAGTGTACAAAAATTTAGGGTTGTATGTATTTCTTAATGCCACGTTTTAAAAAAATTAAAACAAAGAAATAACAAAAAAATCTTAACAGTGAACAACACTTATAACTTAAAGGTATTGAAAATAGATGTTGGCCAATTCTCAGTCATACTCAATATGACGACAAAATATCAAGAGAATCGATCAATCCGTTTCGGAGGAGTACGGGAACGAACATTCTGACACGAGAATTATATATATTAGATTTTAGAACATTAACTAAATAAAGAAATCACATACAAATAACATGATAGTGTTGTCGCGTCCACAATATTTTTGGTGAGTTCACCCTCTCATTCACAAAAGTATGACAACGTCATTAAGTCAACCCAATAACACGGTTAGATTTAACGGTTTAGAATTATATGTAAGTAAATTCATTTTATCATATCATAACTGTACATTGATTGGACGATCTACGCGTTTCATAACAGTAATATACTTAGCGGAAGTGAGAAATTTCAGTGCATTATTATAATGTAAGCTTGACCTACTAAATAAAACACTTAAACTTAAGTTAACCATATTCAAATTAATAAACGACTTCCACATTCCGGATGCTTCACCATTGACTTGTGACATTACAGCGTTTATTTGTTTTATGTTTTTTTAAAGAAGCGGGAGCAAACGAGCAGGAGGCCTACCATAAAGGTGAAGTCGCCGCCCATGGAAACTCACGTGGCTCGTGAGTGCGTTGCCGGCCTTTTAGGGATTTGTAGGCTAATATAATTGTCAAAACCGCAAATAATGCAATAACACGAAGAACCAACACACACACACACACAAACGAACACATACAAACAAACACACATAAGCACACGCGAATTTTCACTCACTAGTAGGTTATACTAAACATTCCTGTGGGTCCTTTATATATATATATATATATATTTGTTTTTGAAGTAAAGAATTTGTGTTTACATACAAATAAAATTATTGTTAAACCGGTTTAAGCTTATCAATAAATCCGTTATTAATATACTAAGTACCGCTACCAAGCAACGAACGCCTACCAAATACAACCAAATACTGATCAATTAGTATAATTGACGCCAACCACAATACGAATCTACGGGATTCATTAATTTATACACAAAACTATTGTTAACCTCATTCAAAAATTACTCTCTATACCATTTAAATAGGACATACATTCTGACAAGCAAAACCAAGTGAACATCTACTACCAACATAGGGTTTGGTTTATACGAATATAACATATTCTGCAATCATTGCTAATATTACATGCCCCTGATAATTTTTACCAGCTCAGGAGGCATCCATTGCCGGCTGAGGTACGGTTTCGTACAAGCCTCCGCCGGCAAAGCCCAATTTCGCGTATGACCGCCTTAATGAATCCTTTCATTAGCGTTGCACCAGAATGTGACATTTTTATGACAGGGTTGGGATTGATAGTGGACGAATATGAGAGGTTGTTAGATTTAAGTTAAAAACTGTGTGTTTTTTTGGCTTCGGCCGTAAATAAATAAATATTAACACATTTATAAATAAAATACGTTCAACAAAACAAGTTATATGTATGTGTAAAAAGACAGTATGTCTTCTTTAGTTCATAAACTCAAACTCAAAATATCCTTATTCAAGTAGGTCTCTATAAAGACACAATTGATTCGTCAATTTCTACACAACTACCGGTTCGGAAAGCGGTTATCCGCCGAGAAGAACAGACAAGTAACTCGATAGCATCACTTTTAAAATAAACATTTAATTTACAATTATGTTACTTACATAACTAATTTCAAATAACAAAAGCATTTTAAGACTGCCGTACCGATGCTGAGGTATTGCTTACGTACCGTGATAGACATACTCATTTTTTTTCTATTTAAATCGGTTAAAAAGTATACACATAAGCAGAGAAAATCAAGAATCCCCTTCGTCGTTTCTTGTTATCGATACAATTCAATCGACATGAATTTCGTGTGCGGAATCGAAATTGCATCAAATCCGACACAATGACCTTAGAAAGTATTGTTAGAGAACAGGATGTTTTATTCCAATTGGAAGCGCGTGTCGGAATTACGGAATCATCGTTATTTGCTTGAGATTCCAATTCAAAAACACCTGGTTTAAATTTAAATAGGTTTTTCCTTCAGTATTTTTATACCACAAAATGCTTGACCCACAGCGGAAGGCATGCCGGTTTCCACACGATAAATATTATATCGTATTATTGCGCGAATGAAAAAAATCTATTGCTACAACCAGTGTTCAAACCCATTGAGAGCCTGTACTTGAGCCACTCAGGTACTCTATGAGGCTTTAAATAAAAAAATGTTTATATTACTAATCAATTTAAACGCCAATACTGAAGATATTATATTAGGTTGAACAAATAAAAAAGGCGATATTAGAAAATATTTAAAATAATTATTGACTATGTACGTCACAAAATAAGTACATATATGGTTATTTTAATATCAATAACAATTAACTACATATAAACTTGGACTGATCACACCGCATAATTCGAGTCAGTTCTCAATTTTTTTTTGTTAGAACTGGCGACTTCGGTTATTGTAAACAAAATTACTCACTGATATTATTGACCGACTTATTGTTAAAACACGCTAAACAATAGCGTATATTATTATATACAAACACAAACGAACTGTTACACGAGTCCTTGTAAATGAGTTTTTAAAAAAAGATTTATTGTATAATCAATATGTTTTACTTAACACTTTAGTAAGGACTGAGATAATTAAAAACTACCGTTCAAATGGAGTTATGAAAGCAGACTGACTTATCTAACGAATACAATAATTAGCTGTTAGCTAGGCCCTACTGACTCAGCAATCCTAAACACAGGGTCAGCAATAAGCCTTACACCTGAGGGGTATAACAGAACACACACAAACAAACACACATAAGCACACGCGAATTTTCACTGACTAGTAGCTTATACTAAACATTCCTGTGGGGTCCTTTATATATATATATATATATATATATATATATATATATATATATATATATTTTATTGTTTTTGAAGTAAAGTTTTTGAGTTATTACTCATAGTACAGTCGCCATCTGTTGTTCGGAGTTAAAACTTAGACATCCATATCTTGATGTTCGCTTTGATACAAAATAAACGTAGTTTATGCATCTCTAAATTTTAAATTTAAGGAATTAGCCTAATTTAAGTCCAAAAATATTTTATGGTAGCAGCATGAGGCCTCACTGTTAAGCTCACTTGTACCGTACAGTGTTTTGAGTAGTCTAGAATGTCAATATTAAATCAAACTCAAAGTCAACCCAAAATATCTTTATTCAAATATCAATATTCAAGTAGGCCTTTATAAAGACACTTTTGAATCGTCAATTTTTACACTACCACCGGTTCGGAAGGCAGTCATCTACCGAGAAGAACCGGCAAAATTAACGAAAATTAACGATCTCAAATTCTTTAACAAATTTTGTCACCACGTATAATAAAGAAAACAAAGCTTTATATTACATTTAAAAGATGTATACTTGTAAAAGTACTTTTCTCGTTAATATTTTTTTATTAATATTCCGCTGAGCCTCGATGGACTACCCGACATAAAAATGTATCAATTCGAAATTCAAAATTTCCAAATCGAATTGAAAATTGTTGTTACACAATACAATGTACACTCGGCAAAACAATTTATAGATTCTTTAATTCAGCTTAAATCGTCAAATAACCGCAGTTGATAATATTCCAATATCAATAATTAGAATCGTCGGCGGTTCGTGCCACAATACCTCAAATGTCAGGCAAAGGTCGGAAATTTATCGGAAATCGTTACAATACCTATGAAATTCTCAACCATCCATGATAACTATCCCATTCTGTAACATTATTACTCTCCATATTTCGAAAATGTTTAATGTAAAAACGTACTTTGTATATACAGTGTAAACTCCATGTAACGTCAATGGATTTAACGACAAATCTCTCAAAAGTTGAAATCAATTGACTTTGGTTGGTTTAGCTTGTATTGTAATTCTAATTTAACTTTTCCTCATTTAACGACCTCTCTCTATAACGCCATAAAACGCGCAGTCCCTTCAGTGTCGTTATATAGACTTTACAGTGTATTATTTTTAAAGTCACTAATCACACAAGTCCAGACACAATATGCGATTAAAAAGAAGTCCTAATTGACTCACCTATTTGAAAATGTCATGTATATTAATAATAAAAATGTAATAACAATAATTTTATTTTATTTAATAAGGCACACTAACAAACATAACCCGAACAAAATTACAAAAAAAACACACAAGGCATGTATGTGCATAAATTATAGGGATGCACAGCATTACAGGTATATACAATTTTAAAAAACAACTAAACAATCATATATAAAACAAAAAAACTCTACACACAGAAATAAAACAAAAAATTAACGTTCCTAAATTGGAGTCTATTGGCAAAACAAGGTCCGCAACAATTTGCGTCTGAAGACATTCAGACTATCACTAAATGGATCAGCGTCGCATGTCCTCAGAGCACAGTTCATCGATAATAGTAATAATGAAAAATATTAAACATTTAAAATACATGTATTCGAGGTCATTTAAACCGTATTATTTTACAATACAGAATACAATACAGGTTCAGAAGTTATCTACATCTAAATATGTTAATATATGCATTGAAAATTAATTAATTGTGAGTGCACTTATTTAATTTTACAGCCTTACAACTTATTTATTAGCAATTATTTAAACTAAGATTTAATTTTAGAAAGTACCGGCGTTCATATCAGCCTTCCAGCATAATAACCACACCATTGGAGATAACAATGTCCATTTCTCGAAAATGAATAAGTTACAGCTATAATTATCGAATACGCGTAGGCGTTTAGTAGGTGTAGCATTATAAATAAAATTAAGTCGGTCTTGCATGGCACGTGGGCATACTTATTTCAACAGAAAGGTTCTGAATGGTTTTTTATGAGTACATATGAATACATCAAAGCATATATCAATCGTTAGTCTACAAATTCAAATTTGAACAGATGTGAAGAACTCAAAAGAAACTCAGTGGGGTTGTCATTTTCTGGTGGTCGCTATTACAATTTTTTATGTTTTAAATAATTTATAATTAACATCCCAAAATATTGGACCAGAACAATTCATTTCCAAGCAGCAGTATCTCTGATTTAAATTTAATTTTTTTATCATAGTTCGTTTTTTTCAATTAATTTCAGTTTAATGACAGATTAAAATGTATTATTTGACATACCTGGACGGCCCTCGAGTAAGTTATTAAAACGCTAACATTCATTTCTTACCGGTGCAGTACAGTTTAATTCTTCCGTAGCCTTACAATGCTTTAGTTATTTGAATAAGTCATATAAGTAACACAATTTTCTATGAAATGTTATTTTTAAATAAAGCAGCGAAATAAACTGCCTTTCGAACCGGTGGTAATGTAAAAATTTACGATTTAAAAGTGTATTTTTAACACCTACTTGTATAAAGATATTTTGAGTTTAAGTATTTCAATATTGGCTATAAGTTAATACGAGTATCATACGTTTAAATAAATGACAAAGCACTCAATATGTCATGTTATGTAAATAACTCTCAGTCAGGCATGGAATGATAAAATCTGTCATTTTTTGCGGCTATTTGCTTTAATATCCAGATGATGATTCTATTTACTCCTCGGCTACCTCAAGTTTGTAATAAAAAGTGCGGTGACTTTATCGCTTTCTCATTCCGAGGACTCAGCCTAAATAATATTATCTCACGTGCCATTTTTGGCGAAATATTTCCAATTAACATTAAAACACGTATTGACACACTTTGCTTGACCTTACCAAGCTTGGAGCTTAAAAATTGCGATTAATCTACATTACCGATTTACATATATATACAAATAATATATTGCTTAGTTAATATTATGATTAAAGAGATAAATGATCAGCTATTTACTTTTATGTTCATCAAACCCGGAGAAAAGGGCCTGCAACACAGCCTGTTGTATATGATTTCATTTTAAACGCATTCATTAAAAACTAATTTAAATCAGGAAAAACGCGGTATCTTTAAAAAAATAGTGTAACATATGGAGTATTCGAGAATATGTTTGTGAAAATGTCACAAACTATTCAAGGTGAAAATCTTTTGAAAATTGTAAATCATGCCCGTCTAAATACACATTTCGAGAAGAAACCTTGAATGAGTCTAGTCCAATTGGCAATGGTCCAATACTACGAGGACAAGTTTAAAATTACACCAGTTACTACACGACATATCAGCGACTATGATATCTTACTTATATTTGTTAACACTACAATTACAATACAATTTTGTTGAAATTCTGAAAGGGATTATAGAAAACATACACACAGGACGATAAAAGGTTACTGAATATGCTACAGGACCTAGTTCATGATGCATAGTTCGGACAGAAAGATTTGATTAAAGCATATTTTGAATATTAAGGGTGTATAAATTCAAAGGTTTATTACATGTTCATCAGTAAATTTAATCGGTGTATAAGTCATACTTATTGTTCAGAATCTAGCTGAACGCAACCAAAATGGTAACTCAACAAAAAAGCCTTTTCACAATTATTTATTTTTCAAACTAAAACAAGTAAACGTAAAAGACATTTTGTTCAATTTTGTTCTCATTCAAATCGTTGATAGGTCAAGTTCTATTGCATACTGTTGTGTAACCGGAACAAAACCGAGACGAATATGAATATTCAGGGACGCGTGCATTGAAGGCATACGATTCGAATCGTATCGTATACAATCGATGAGATTTCTATATAAAAAAAAGTATGTCAAAAATTTAAAATGCATTTATGACAGTCCTTAAGTCTAAATGTGGTACTTTTTATGAATATAATAACAAAAGCTAACCTAACGATTTGAAATATTTACACCCATACGATATATCGTTGTCGTACTTTATAAATAACCAAAAATAACAGAGCACACGCATTCTGTTAAACAATACAACTGTTAAAACAAGTGTTACGTTATTGAGACAGATGTTGATATTCAAAAGCATCACAATGCACAAATATCTATTAATAAAATGAAGGAAATTCGATACACTATTCCGAGATACCTTTGTATGTGTACAACTCGTGATAATCAACTTTATAATAGACAAAATAATGTCAAGTCAGTCATATTTTCAACATTCAATCGTTATCAGTTTCGCTAAATAAAACCAAGCGGGCCTGTTGTTCAAAGGTTGCCGGGATTTACAGTTGCGTCGGTTGCTACGTAGTTATATATGCCGCTAGCTTGTTTAAAACTGAGGGAGTATTTTATTTATAGATTGGGGGGAGGGGGGTAAATATCGTAACACCCAATGATGCTCAGACCTCAGCTTAAAGTGGCGTTTGATATAAGATCGCTCACAATACACACACACACACACACACACTTAAATGCTCGTTCTTCACATAATATACTCCACTTGTTCATATGTATATATATATATTTTATTTTTTCTGTTCGTGTTTTTTTGTTATTGTTGTTTCTGATCTTAGATCCTATTTCCGGTTCTATGTTTTAACCTCATTTTGGCTTTATTTTTAATCTATTTTTATTGTGTAAACTTTTTTTGATAAGCTATATAGGGTTAAGAAAAAACCAATTAAATAAAATATCCAACTTTAGTATATTAATCAGCCTTTGTACAGTACATAATGATTTCATAATATCCCGACGTATGCAACGGAACGGAACACCTTTCGACACAACCGGGTGTCTATGCATCCTGGTTATGAAGGATTGATCATTGTAAAAGTACTAGAATTATTATCGAAAGAACTGTTGTTGGCTATGTAATTGGGTTGACTTTGTCTACGCCGTTTTTAATCGTGCTACTTTCAATCCTGAGGTACTGTATAGGACTGTAATCCTTTATCTATACTCTAGAGTTAGATGTCTTTCACCCAAAATTCATACACAGACTTTTTGAATTTGAAGATATTCTAAAAATGTAATTAATAGTACCTATACAGGGTTGTGGGGTTATAAAGCCAGTGGGTTCACTCAAATTGATATCATCTCACAAAGGCTCTTTGTATTATAAATGTCAATATTAGGTCAAAACAACCACATAAAAGTAGATCCTTGTATAAAAAACCGCAAAATGTAACAAAAGACAACATCTCAATGCAATTTAATAGATATACTATGTAGAAGGATTTCATAATTATACTAATAAATATAAGCCGCTAATTTTATAAACTCTAAAAGTAAGTATTTAATACTAAAAATACAGACGAAGATTTCACACCCAAGTCTTAAGTCTAATCGGTTTAAGGACAGAAGCCCTTTTATTGTAACAGACGGGTACTTATGTAAATAAATACATTTACGACACATTATTATACATTTTTTTTTTATAGAAGAGGGGGCAAACGAGCAGGAGACACTCACGCGGCTGGGAGCTCGTGAGTGCGTTGCCGGCCTTTAAAGAAATTGGACTTTAAGAGAGAGTGGTATTTCTCCGGCCGTGCCTGCCCATTCGGCTGAAACTCTAAGTACCAATATAAAAGTAACATTCTTTATTATTATATTCCACTCATAGCACTCAGATATGTATTAAGATGTTGCCGTGAGTATATCGCATTTTTCAAGTTACGTGCTATACATCGCTACTTTACGGTACAATTTTAAGGTGTTTAAGTGGCATTGAACGACGAGTTGAAAGGAAATTTAAATGCCAGATGTGCAAGTTGTGGTTCCAATCGTCACTTCAAAAACACCAATCAAAGAGCGCATTATGTGTTGCTATACGAAATTTTAATAGTTTATTGTTCTTTATCAACTCGACTCAATTTATAATCTATGTTTTAAGCCTATTTTTGCCCCGTTTTTTTCAAAATACATGTATATGTAAATGTCATCTGTATTAATGTGATGTATGGGTTGTTAATAACTTTAAAAATCTTTAAATATCGGTTGTCTTAGAACTCGAGAGATACCGCATCCGAAATATCTTGAATCAATTGTAAATGTATGTTGTATCTTGTTTGTATTATATATATATATATATATATATATATATATATATATATATATATATATATTGTATTATGTTTTATCTCTTAAATGTTTCAAGTTCCCATATTGTTTTGTGTGTATACCTTGTTTTATTATCTTATAATTTTATCTGTTTTTTTAATATATTTAGCACATAAGATGTTTGGGGACAGATGTAATAAAATAAAATTCATTGCCGCTTTTTTCCCACTCTTCTTTAATATTTGCTGTATTTTATATGTTCGTTGTGATTGATAGTCAATAAAGTGTTATATTCAATTTTCTTTACAAAATAAATAGGAAAGTTAATTTAGCTTAGTGTGATTGAAACGTACCCCCTCCCCAATCAAACAGTTGAAATCGTTACGTAATAATGCCGCTATTGAACCGACTGCCGCATTTCAGTTTATTCCCAGAGCTTTATTGAGAGCTTTCATTTCCAAAGTTATTAGCTCCGTATTACACAAGCAAAGATATTATTTTTATTGTCGGTTTCAAATGATTAAAACAGAGAAAATCTTTTACATTTAGTGTTAAATAACGAATACGTAATATGTCACTGATAACAATATCAAACTACCAACATTTTATATAATAAATTCATACGCAATTTATTTATTATATATGAGAGAATAAATTAAATTATTAAATAGCTTCACGGATAGGTAGAGCAAGAGCAAACATTATCAACCAGTCTACTGGTCCACCTTTGGATATAGGCCTTCATCATCAACCGATTAGACCTTCTGAATGAAGGGTGTACAGCCAAGGCAAGAAAACATTCTCTTGTAATTTATGAAGTTAACATAATATATTATTATCTATTTTCCTGAAGAATGTTTCAATAAAGATTTTCATTAAATAAAAGAGAAAAAGCTTAGACACTTGTATTGCATACCGGTGACTTCTTCCAATGCTATATAATGAACAATAATTTTTTTTTTTATAAATGGTACTAGTCGGTTCCTACTTCAGCGTTAATTATAATCTCGTACTGTATGCATACTTAGACACTTAAAGCGACGTACAGTTTCTTTTAAAATGATTCCACAAGTTAGATTCGAGAAGAGCGTTCTAACACACAAATCTCTATAACATTAGGCGTAGCCTGCTCTCAACTTAACACTTCCTGCGTCCAAAACGTGACATGCATTAATGAATATTCTAGACGTGCCACAAAGATTCTGAAGTTCAGACGTCAGATCATCGACCCCGAAGGCATCCAAAAGCCGAACAAAGCACACGGGAGTGTCCCATACTTAAAAGCAGAATTTAAGGGAGGCTGCAGCTGAACATCCGATATGACAATTTAACGTCTCTCCTCCACGGCATATGTACCATTATCCCTTGAACTTTTTCTGGTTGCAATGAGCCTTTTGTACAGATGCATTCGGCTGTAGTTTTTGTTCATGTAAATGTTTTGTCTGTGGACGATTGCCCTGATCAATGGGCTACGAAACTTTTGTTAACAATATAATATACAATAATGTATAATGATATATGTGCGCTTGGAAATAAGCCGGACTCGGCAGATGTTAATTGTTTACCTGAATTCGTAATGATAGTCTGAGAGGCGACACAAATGTAGTATTCAGGTCGCACTTATGTTATCTCGTCTAGGGGACAGTTTTATTAAATCTAAATTTACTTCATTTTAAATATCATAAACAAAAACAAAACCTTAAATCCTGATTGTGTTCCCATTTGTATCTTGTTTGTATTATTATATATATTGTATTATGTTTTATCTCTTAAATGTTTCATGTTCCCATATTTTGATTATAATAAAACTATATGATATTATAATAAATTGTTTTATGATTATACCTTGTTTTAATATCTTATAAGAATTATTTGTTAATATATTTAGCACATAAGATGTTTGGGAACAGATTTAATATAATAAAAATCATTTATTACACAAATGCACAGTAGTCCGAATATATATACCAAAGCTTCATTCGCTCAATTGTTTGGTTTATCGTTTATCAGAATTTGAATTTAGAACAGTGTAACTACTTGATTTGGTTTTGATTTACGCGAACATATACAGATAACGCTCAACGATGCCGATTAGTCCAAAGGCACTGTACTTGTCATATTAACCTTACATTTAAAGTGCTCTCACCAATATCACTAAACGATTCTTTCATGAAACATTCATAGCAGACATCTTTCATACATATAGAAACAGTAACCCCGTTTATTAACTTTATTTATTTGTCCTCAAACGTAATAACAAAACGGACGAATTTATTGATGACAACGAACGCACTTATTAATTATCATTGGAGTGTATATGAACAAATTCAGTGTAGTTGAATGTCAAATTATGGCTGATTGTGTTTTGTTTAACCAGTATTTACCTAAAATGAAAAGCGTATTTAACCTTGAAGTTGTTGATGTTCAAAAATTAGCGAACAATGAAGAAAAATAAAAGGAATATACATCAAGAGAACTAAACATCTAATATATAAAATTCTCGTGTCACAGTTACCCTTACTCCTCCGAACAGGGTTGACCGATTCTCCAGAAATTTTCTAAGCATATTGAGAGAAGTCTGACAATCGGCAAACATCTATTTTTAGAGACATTTTTTTGGCAAAACGACGTTTGTCGGTATCAGCTATATTTTTACGTAAAGTGTTTCGAAGTTAACCTATTTTTTCAATACGATTCGATACCAGCAGAGAAGTAACACCAGAAACTTGTTGCCAGTCACTTACACACTCTATTATAAATGAATATGGCACTGAATAAATATTTATATCTACACGACAAATCATTCAATGTGTGGAGTATATATAATAGACGTAGAACCACCTATGTGCGTTCAAAGCAAGTGTACATACTCCATAGATCAATGATAGGCTTTAATTATGAACCCTGCATCGAGAACGTCACACGTGACGTAACACATCGTTGGCACCATGTCAAGTGGTGTGTACGTGTCACGTTGGCAAAATTACGTTCGCGTACATTTTGTTAACAAGTGGCAGTCGTGTTTCGCTAAGGTCAGCCTCCATGAACTTTTCTATATTTAGAAATGTCACACACACACTGCTAAACTACACACATGAAGGGAATACGTTATTTACAATAAAATTAAAAAGTGATAGTTAAAAGGTTTAGCTATTTTTCTATTTCGGCCGTCAACAAAACCTCTAAATATAAATGTATTTATATCTCGTATTAGGAAACACTTCTTTTTATTTCAATTTTTATAACACCTATTTTCAAAACTGTTTGAATTTCAAATGAATGTGCCAGTAGTTGCTTAATGGCAGTGATGGCTTAGCGATTTAGTATTCACTTCTTTTATTCAAAAGTCCCCTTAACTAGCTTTGTAAGTCACCATTGAAAGGCCACGTTGTAAAGCTTTATCCAGCGCCGTTGAGCTTTGCAATCGAGTGTACTTCATTTGAGGACTCTCGAGATATAATGATGGTTTTAAAATGACTCTTGTTTGCGCTTTAGTTTAGTGATAGTTGGTGTTTAATTCATGAATTTGTAATACGCTTCGGAGGCGCAAGGTAGGTAATATTTGTTAGCACGAATTTCAAACGCAATACTTCAGGGACTCAATTGGCGGCCAAAATTAAAACAACGGCTAAACAGTTTGTACCAATATAACAAAAGCTTTCTTTGATAACCTTCGAGGAAATGCTGTAAGCATTACCCGCAACCCAAAAGTCACGGGGACATATGGAACTCAACTCACTAACTAAGAAACCTCTGCTACTCATAGGACCGGTGAGCCCATACCCACAAAAACACTCCTCATACGAAATACTGCATATGAAAACTACTAGGGTCGCGTTCGAATTCTAACAGAATAACTCTGATAACAATTCCTATAAATTGCTTAACAAAGGTTTCACATTGTCAAGTTAATTCATCACTTACAATTTTATTAACGTTATATGGCCTAAGGCCTATGAATACAATCTCGGTTTATTGCAACTTTTCCAGCTATAAAGTTACATCGAAAGTTAACCAACTCTCGCGCAGCCGCGGTTTTGCGGTCTTATTTCAGTTCGTTTATATTTATTTGATCGGAAATTATAAATATAGCCTATTTGTGATGACTAGAATAATGTAGACCATAAATAGCTTTTCATCTATTTTTAATTAAATTATACCTTGATATATTTTAATACATACATAGATATACATAAATAACTGATTAATGATACAAATTTCTCATAATTGTATTATAAATTTAATTAAGACTAAAAGAGTGCGCTTATCGGTTTAGTGATAAGGCCGCCGTTCTGTTTTTTTATGTGTAATTAACAAATTAATTGTAACTGTAATGCGATTGATTAATGCTTTTATATGCCGCTAAAGTCCAATGATTACAAGTTTATAAACTTCAATATGAATTTCTATATCAATATTATTCAAAGGTGATTGGGATGGATGGATAGAATCAGGAAGTGAGTTCCAAAAACACTCGTGATTAAAAAAACACAAATCTTTTAAACATAACACTTAAGTAAAAACTTAAATCAGATACAAAAAATATAAGAAAGTACCTTCAAAACCAACTATAACAAATAGAAAGTGAAGATAAACTCAATAGTATCGGGTGAAACGGAACTGTCTTTGTCTGTGCTATTACCAGCCTAGTGAAAAGCCTTTCTATCGAAAAGGTTAATTACAACGAACTTGACCAATATGCCAATAGCTAAAATTTAACACTATTAAATAGTGTTTTTACATTGTATGCAAGTAGAAACACTGTTTGAAAGACCATCACATAGAAGATCCGGTCGTATTGGAAATTCAGAGGACAGGAGTGGACGTCCAATGACCGAGTCGAAAGACCTATACTATATTAAGCTTTAAGAGCTTTGAGACCAAAGCGCGGCGGATATTACCCGATAGTATGTCATCAAGTTAGATGAAGCTGTCCAATAACAAATTAAAAATAATATTTATACGCTTGTAAAGTTTCCTGTGTTGCATGTTTCCGTTATTCCAAGGTTATAAAAATATCTAGAATACATAAGCAATGCCAAATACGTACACATTTTGCAATACCCATTGAACTGCAACATACCTGGAAGATAAAAAATAATATTATATACATAGTCGATATGTTTTAAACAAATATATATAAACATTTGACGTCACACGTTATCATCAATACCTTTGGAACATAAAAGAAAGTATTCTGTAAGTGTATAATATAATCAGGTCAGCATTAAGTTACCTACAGGAGAGGTATTAAGGTTTCACTCTTAAATATATTAAGGTTTATTTATAATCGTATGTAAAATGTAGGCGTAAGATAAGTATATATTTTTAGACAAAACTAACTTAAAAAGCGAAATTAGCAATCGTACATAAATTTGCGATAAACACACCTACCTACATTTGCAATAACGAAATCGAGAGCCAATACATACGCGGTCAGACGCAAAAGGCATAACAATAGATTTTATTTTCTTCTAATCTCAATAAGGCATTTAAACTCAATAAAGAACGCCTACTGAATTTATTAGGTTTCTATACCAAATGCGTGGTAAGCACGTCATGTGACGTCATCTGCAGGTCATTGTACCATATGATACTCAGGAAAAGTCTGTTAGGGTCAGAATGGAATCAATCTTATTATCTTCCTTTACATTATAGACATTTTAGCAGCTGCTTAATGTCGGCCGTTAAGTTGCCAATATAATCTCTGGAGACAACATTACGAGTCTATCCCTAAAGAATAAGTTGGTATAAGAAAGTCACTGTCACTTGTACATTATGTAATTTGAAATTTACACACAGAGACGACCTCTACATTGTCTATGGTAATACAAGTCAATTGTAAAAATGAATAAAGTTTAACATTAAAATTATTAGACTTGGTTGTCGCAATGATTTCCATGCCGGACTGCCGAACAGATGCTCCCGTGTTCCATCCCCTTTATGAACAACGTGTTGCCTGTGGTCTGGTTGTCATATGTATTTGCTTAAAGTATATCATATGTAAGTAGTTTATCAATTGTGTTAGCATCCATAACACGAGCCATAAATCGCTTTCATTGGAGGTTTCCAAACGTGTGTGAAAGGTTATAATATTATTATATAAATCAAAAGCAAAGTTGTATGGCAAACTACTTCCAGTGTATTAAGTGTATGTTTAAGTACTTATTCTAAAGTACTAGACGTCCCAATTTTGCGACTAAGCCGGATTCAAGAAGCAACTTACGCAAGTTATATTCTATGAACAGGGGTTGTGATAGGGTTGAATATATAATACATTATGTCTACATAAATACGCACACAAGTCAAAGGCAGTATACAATTAAAAATGTATGATATATATATTAATAAGCAACATTAGTAGCTTATTAATATATATATATATATATATATATATATATATATATATAATATACCTCCTTCGGGAACCGACAGAAAATTAGTTCAGCCATCTATTAAGTAAGATATGAATTGTATAAACACAGCAACACAGACCAGCAGTTGCTGACAACGTGAGACTTCGCTATAAATCCATTTGCACTAAACTACACTGGTAGGGTAACCATAATTTTATATCTTCAAATAAAATAAGTAACTTGTTAAATTTAAAACAAAACAACTTGGAAAACAGTGAATCCGAATTGTTTCACTTGTTATGTAGTGTAAATTTTAAATAATTATATGAACGTATGAATACTATTAGTACAGACACCTTTATTTCACAAGTCATAGACTTTGTGCAATAAAGTAGTCATTTCTATTAAATTATTTAAAAATAAGACGATTCACTCTTGGACTAGTTATTTTTTGGCTTTGAGAGTTCAGTTTAACTAGAATAAAAATCAGAAAAATTCACATACAAAAGTTTCTTTAACTGTTTTACAATTATAAATTTCCAGTCTATAAAAAAAATCTTTAAAAATTATATCTACACAAAACATTAATATTTAAACTACTTTAAAATGTTAATTTTCCATTTTACAAGTGTAATTACGTACTACAGTTGTACGAAGTTTTAAAGCCTGTGGCGGACATCGTAATTATACAAATTTTCGAGCTCCTGCCTTTATTACATTTCCGTAAATCAACTGAATGTGTTATTATTTTTGTTAAGTGTTTCAGTTAATAAACAAAAAAACTTGCGTTGCGTATAAAGACACACAACTGTCAATACAAACACACTGATGACTAATCACAATCAAACAAAATTCCAGCACTAGTGCTTTCAATTTATAATCCCTAACAAAAAAATCATTACAAGTTTAAACACAACACTAAAGATAGAAATTACAATTGAATCATAAAATATCCACTGCTCAGGCAAAGCATTGTCACTCTAGCCCCTAATGCAATAATAAAGCAATTTCATAGCGCACCTCAGAACCCCGCTTCGATTATTATATAAACTGTATACATTTATCAAAAAGTGTTGCGTGCGTATATTTCTATTTGAATGAATTTATAAAACGGTATGTTTAAAATTAATTCAGGTGAATTCAAACTTAAAATACATAGCAAATGTCTACACAACCAAATTTCAAGAACTAGTCATTAAGATATAATTACACATTGTGTGTCATTTATGATACATTTGAAGAATATGTAAATTAGAAATACCATAATGTATTTTGTTTTTGTATATGTTAAATGGAAAACCTTAACAAAAAGTAAGCATTTTTTTTAAGGTTTGTTATCCTCCTATATTAGCACGTCGTTAGCGTCCATACATAACGAATTATATTATACAGTACTCGATTTAACAACAGACTCTCTAAAACGTCGAAATCATTTGGCTTTGTTTGGTTTAGCTTATATTTGATACAATGATTTCTCTACACTCCATTTAACGACCACTATGTATAAACATAAAATGCACAGTCCCCTAAGTGTCGTTATATATAGTGTATTTACACTGTAGTTAATTTAATAATAAAACAATAACTTAAGTCTATTACGCCAAAAACCTTATCAAAACATTGATTTAAGCTACAGCTGATTTAAGCCCTTCTAAAAGTTCAAACAGTGAAAGGAAATAAAAGCAATTTTTTAATTTAGTCCATCTCCCAGAACCACAACACGCTTTGTGTGATCACCATAGTTACGATCTAGGTTAAAACACTTTTTAATTGAAAAGAGTCATCTTTTTACGCCATTTAATAATTCAGAGACACCTCCAGAGTTCCATTTACAGAATATTCTTATTCAATTTGCATGAAAATTAAGTTATCTCCGCGAGGAAGTTTAAGAGTGTAGGGTGAGTGAGGCTGTGTTATCTATGTTTTTACATGCAGAAGCGACATTGCAGGATACTATGGTAATATCATAGTTGAATTCATTTGGTTGAAGTCATTTGTTTTAATACAAAATCTTCAATAGTCCAAATAATTATACTCATATGGTCTCTTGATAGTTTCAACGTCATGATTGTGAAGTCCAATATTGAATTGTTGCGATACCCGTATAGCTTATTTAAAATTGACCCTTACAAAAAAACAAACACTATAAATTGCAATTTAAAACACGCGCAGTGTGTACTAAAGATGAGCCCCTAATTACGCAACACCAGTGACGTCACAGTATCATCAGGTCAGTGACCCCGCACCCCATCCACCCCCCACGACCCATTTGCAGTGCACCGACCTGCGTTACGACGTCTCACGTCACCGAAGACACGTTTTTAATTTGGAATTTCACGTACGGCTCAAAATTCATAAAAACCTCCCTAACTTGAAAGAAGTAAGTAAATCTTGGCTTTTTTGGTTTGTTTCAGCCCTTATTTCTTACCTAAAACTGTTTTTTTTTTAATGTTTATCTTCCCTACAATAATACGAGTGTAAGTGAGACGAGTAAGCTATACCCACTAAAACTACCCTCAGACCGCGGATTCATAAATAAAAAACACGTTTACTAGGTAATATTTTACAACCTCGCTCACCAAGTGGCCTAATGAGTGCAATCTCATTAAGACGGGTCTTGCCCGATATGGCACACATCTCCGCTACGTAGCGGTAATTAGTCACGCGCTACTGACCTTCTCTGTACCGAAATTAAATATTTAAAAAAAACGTTAACTATGGGATAAAGCTAAATTTGGCCCACATCGTCAAAGAAAACACATTCAGTAGAACGCAATGAAATTAAAATTAACCTAACTTAGAGCCAACTTTTATAATATGCGTTTAAAAATTAATATTTAAACATATGTATATTGTAAAGTATAAACTACATAAACATATTGCACTGGACCGCGGATGTGAATCAAACGGAAAATTGCTCAGGATTTCGACACTACTGATTTTCAGTAGTCCCCAGTCGTTTAATAACTTCCTTTTGTGACTGTTAATAGCTTTGTCGCCTTAACAAACCGCGCTTAGATATGTATATATTTTTCAAAAATATCATATCAGAACGATATTTTCAGAATGTGAAACATAACTATATGATTGTAGGTTCCTTTTGACTTTCATTGACAAACAGCATAATAGTAAGAAAAGTTGAAATTGTAACATCGAGATAGCGAAAATTAAACAATTAAAATCTTTAAAAGCACTCGTGCCTTATTAACCTTAATACTCATTCCGTTACATTTGCACGTGGGACCGAGATCCCGTTAAATAAAGACAATGACCAATTAAATTCACTTTTCTACGAAATCTGCGACCTAACTGTCAACGGAAAAACGCAACGCGCGTTCGATTTTCTTGGAGATTTCCATTACTAACAGTAACATGTTAGTTGGCAGTAATTACTGCAAATAAAAAGTATCATTTTAAGATAGTTAGAGTTCGACAGTGTTGTGTGATAAAGTGATTGTTTATTTAAAACGTTTATTAACATTTTTATAACGTTTATTCAATGGAGTTCACACAGTATAATTATCATTATTGTATACATTTATATTAGAGTATGTATCGCCAATTACTGACTTATGTATGTAGCACATAGAAAAAAGAACAAAACCATATTAGTATCATGACTATTTATTTTTAAAAAAGAGAGACAAAAAGTAACAATTATTTCCATACTCTAGATATCTTTCAAAACGCACCCCTTATACGCCTTTCGGTATCCCCCATTCGTGATCATTAGGCACATCCATCAAGTGTCAAGTAAACAACATAACCTTGAACTCGCGCCGTACCCCGGCTATTGAATAATTCATTTACAAAGCACAATAAACACCGCCATTCTTGGCTGTGCAATTCTTATTGTTATGATATGACTGATGATCTTCGGTTGAACTTATAATAACACTTGTATCGAATTGTATATGAGTGCATCTTCAGTAAACCAGATATATGACAACGTAGGTTCTAGTTAATTAGTACCGAAATCTAAGCACTTACTAAGGACAGTTCACAGAGCAGACAAGTGAGGATGCTTTAGCGCAATGAATTGAATGCTTGAAGAATACTGTCTGGTTAGCTGCGGAAATTGTATTACGATCCGACCAAAGCTTTGTACTCTACATTACGCAACAAGAACATTTTTATCCCTACAAAGGTATCCATTAACTTATGTCGTGTATCTGGGAATGTCCACTTTGTTCGTACCTTTGCTATACATTTTTTTTTTGTTTGGACTTTTATCGCTAAACACATTAGTTCATTTATTGGGCTTGAAACACATACATACACACATATTGATTTGTAAACCTACTAACGCTTGTACGTACATACAAATCAGTCACATTGTATATAGGGCAAATATATAAATAAATAAAAATGTGACCGGTTTAATGCCGTGTGCGGCACAATTCCACAACGCATTCAGCCCTGAAGCCTTACAGGCGGTGCGATAAAACTCATGACGCGAATACCGACACGTAACATATACTTTGCATTAGGCACTTTATAGCATTACTATCGACTTGCAAATGCTTTATTCGCATCATTAGATTGTCCACTCAACACATTAAGCATGCGTCAAACTCTAATTTGATACGAGTTTATTATTAGTCTATTATGTACATTTCCATTTTTATTTTAAATTTTATATTAGAGTTCTAATGCCAATTTCGTTTAATATTGTTTTTTTTTTAATTTGACGATTCATATGTTTAAGTTACATATATGAATGAAGGTTTTTATCTAATAGCAATATTACATATGTCATAAGGTCAAACTGATAACTTGTTTTTTTAAGTTAGTTAAAAACAAAAATACTTAATAATCTGTATATTATATAATCTATTCTATACAAAAAAAAATGTATTTATATAATGTAACGGTTATTGCTTATTAAAACCAAAAGCGAATGAAAATCGTCACAAATGTGTCGCTGCGCTTGCGCAAGGTTACGCCACTTCCATGCTTTCTGCACATGTCAGTTACACATATGTTTGTAATTATGATTTACAATAAAATATTTATGTTAAATATTTTTACTTTTTATATAGTAGAATGTATTGAACAAAACATTGAAGTGGAAGTGAGATGATTTTTCTGTCAAATGGTGTTCACGCTGCTATGAAAGAGACGGTACAGACGTTCCTGAATCTTGTGTTCATCAAAGCCAACAACTAGCATCTGGTACAAGTAACATGTAGCTTGCAATATTTTTAAAGGGTTCGGATACTTTTCAATAGCGATAGTTTATATACCTTGTGAAATTTGTCTGTTGCTTAAAATACAAGTAATAACGACCTTGAAAAATTAGCTTACGCATAAATTATACCCAATGATACATAGCAATTATAATTGGAGACAAATGCTAACTTACGCTGCTCAACGTAAAACAATGAATAGATACGACGAACACCACAAATATGCATTGTTGGTTAAAAACTTAAGAAACTTAACTTAAAAATAAGGTATAGATCTTAATATCTATTGCCCAGTTTAAAATATAGTAACGTACAATTACATTTTTACAATAATACTAGCTGATGACCCGACAAACGTTGTTTTGCAAAAAAAAAAAAAATACAAAAAATGTCTCTAAAAATAGATGTTGGCCGATTCTCAGACCTACTCAATATGCTCAGAAAATTTCAGGAGAATCGGTCAACCAGTTTCGGAGGAGTAAGGTAACGAAAACTGTGACACGAGAATTTTATATATTAAATTCTACGTTGAAGATTCTACTTGCTCTTAGTGCTTATTAGCCATTACACAACAAAATCGATATCGTGTGTAACCCTAACCGTGTAGAAAATCAATAAACACCCCTCATTACGCAAGTCGCACCCCAACAAGGGTGCAATTGCACTTGTTCGCGTCTTTAGTTTGGGCTACTTTGAGTTTACACTCAACGTATATTTGCGAATGAGACGACATCTATATTGCGTAGATGCCGTCTCATTTTTTCAACAGTTTCCTTAAGGAAAATTGAAACTTAATTACTGGGCAGTTTTTATTTAAAACTTAACTGACCCGGCAAACTTTTTTCCGCCTTAGAGGCGGAACTTTGATATTTTAAATTGATAATTATTTGTTGTTATCATTCAAGTACCTGTATCAGTATTGTAATTATTTTAAACGATATTTTTTGGCCAAATGATATCCTATGTGTCGACAATAACCATTCGGATTCGCCTTGAATTTATTTCAGAGGCACAATTTTCAATTCAACTTACTTATAAATTTCGAGGTCAATCAAATGGTCGGTGGAAACAATCAAATAAAAAATTAATAAATGACCATACTCAATACAGAAGAAATAATTCATACCAAAGCCACAAGTAAAAGGCATTTGATTCAATGTCGATGATGTAATTTATGATCTCATCAATACATCTCATTTAAGTGTTGTTTTACGTGACCGGTATATAAATGTTTTTGTAAAGTTGTATTATAGGTATTAAGTACTGCAAAACTACATACATATATATTAAGATCCATATTACAGCGACACTGCTGTGTTGATGAAGTTCTCCTATTTGGCTATGCCCACCGATGATAGTAAAGGTTATTTTTTATTGTATGTATATAATACAAATATTGAAGTTTTCGCTGGTCATGTGTAATGGTTGCAGATCTTTACAACCGTGCTGCTAAACATGCTTGGCGATTTAAAGGAGTGGCGGAGAGTTTCTTGCCAGTTCTGCTCGGTTTGGATTTGAGAACTGACAGTAAATATACAGTCATATTTTATTAAAAATGTTTGTTTTTATGACGATTCATAACTGTACCATAGTAACCTATGTGAATAAAGATATTTCTGATTTTTCTCTGAATTAAGGTTCTTGCCCTATACTTACTGGTATCTAGTTATAGAACCAGTATATATGCCCTTCTAGGAGGTACTCAATATTTTTGATGTCAAGAGCTGTATAGATAAAATAACATTCTTATTAAAGAAATGTTAGCAGGAGGCACACTACACTACAACACACTTTGACAACACCGTGACATGTCAAAATTAGGAAAGTTATTTAACTGGTGTCATTTGAGCCTACAAAATCGAGTTAAGGGGAAACGTAGTCGTCAGGCAGAGCTATTATTATGAAAATTCAAAGTAAATAAGATTCTCGCGTTTAGAAAATACATACAAAGTTATTTTCGCGTTGAGTATATCGTTTTATTAACAATCAATAAAAGTTAATGCTTTTATAGCTATATAACAATAACTTTTCGTACATTTGTCATCAACCCTAATCAGAAAGAAAGAACATATTTACATAAAAAAATTAACACGACTCAATACAAAAAACAACGCTGACTTCCATTAACACAATATTATTTCAAAAATAATTTTTTTCACACCATATTATTTGGCATTAAACTGAGCTAAACGGTAAACCAATAAATGTACCGTATAGGATGAGAACTCGTAAAATAAAATCAGTGGTTCGCGTAGGACGCAATGCAGGACCAAACATTTTTATGTCGCTATGAAAAAATATAAAATTGATATAAAAAGAATACTAATTAGTTGCCTGCATCTTTGTGTTTTGGGTTTCAGATGCAAAAGTAAGTGAAACTTCTTTACAAACGCTAATTTATTGCGTGTATTGCAGCGATCGTGGTCAGCGAGTGACATAATTAAATCGCATAATTTTCCCATACCCCTTCCTCAGACAGAGTTCTTCACCTGTTCTCACTGTTCACCAAACAAATATAGAAAAATATAATAGAAACACAGACTAAGTCGAGGTTAGCTTTATATAGAATAAACAATACAATACAATTTGGCTTTATGCACAATTATTACTTGTAATGCATTTTCGCCCATAAAAGAAACAGAAAGAAAATCATAAGTCTATTGAAGATTAACTCTAGTTAATGAAGACTTATGACCCGATCTTATTTAGTTTAAAATTTTGAGTTATCTCGAGGTATATCTTAAAATACTAGGTCAAAAGATATGGTAAAAATAGGTTACTAAGCTTGTTCAACTCCCGTTTCTTCTATTTGGTACGGGGTAAGTGTTCTCATTATTTTTCACACATATATAAAAGGAGCACTACACTTTTAAGTACAACGATTAAAATTTAACCACGACAATTGACAGCTTTGTCATACGAATGCCAAATAAAGCCAATCGAACTCCACTAAAATAATGTCAGGACTTTCAATAATCGAATACGTAAATATTGCCTCTGATTTAATAAGAGATCAAACAACAATACTAGCTTCCAAGCTCCACCACCTTATTACACATAAAGAAAAGAAAGTCTGGCCCATAGCCAAACTTTGCACTTCATTATGCTTATGGTATATAAAATCTACCGGAATTAAATAACATTTACATTAAGAGAGATACACTTTCTTTAGTACTTGTAATAACCATTCAATAACACAATAATTTTTTTGACAGTTATTACCTCTGTTATAGTATAGTACTTAGGCAATAAAGTCACTATTTAAACATACCGAAAACATACAATAGACTAACTATAAAATACCCCGTTTAAAATCACTTGACCGTACCCCGCTCCAGTTTATACCGCACAATGTAGGTTTTAGTGGCTGACCCAATACCTGGGTCACATGTCCGGGTCAATTGGACTCTTTTCTTGACTCACCTGCACTTTTGAACTACTTTATTTCCATCTACATCTTATTTTAAATTAATCGTTAACTAATAGAAAGCTTCCAGGAAACCACTATGATCGAAACGAGTTTGGTTTCCAATTTGGGATGCCCCATTTTTACTTGGCTATTAATTATATATTAAAAGGACAAAAATCCTTTTCAATTTTAACGTGTCAGCAATAGCTCAGCATCGGGACAGTTAATTCTCGAGTAGCCTTAGAATAATTTTGTTATTTAAATTTGTCATGTAAGTAACATAATTGTATATTAAATATTTATTTTAAAAGACCAGCCATCGAGTTCCATGCCGGTAAGAACCCGTGGTAATGTAAAAAATGATGATTCAAAAGTGTCTTTACCTACTTGAATAAAGATATTTTGAGTTTAGTGCGGGCGGCACGTGCCTGGATTGTTTTCTATGTGAGTCAATTGACATTCACTCGTTATATGGAGAGAACCGCGTGAGGAAGGCGTAACGAAGTAGTTTAGGCACAACATACTGGTAACCTATTTGCCTTTTAGGAAAAAAACTAATCGAAGTCATGCTTTATGGTTACATTGGTTTTTAAGGGTATTCACAAACCACATTCTACACCAATGACGTAATATCAAATATTTTTTTACAACACATTGACGCAAGAAACCTGCTGCTAATTAATTTAATAATTACACTTCATGTGTGCTACAATTTACTTAAATAGATTTAACTACCAGTTTTCCAACAAATATGTTGAAATTACAAAAAAAACAATAACTTTAACGGCCGTAAGACCGATTTCTATTTAATATAAAGAAATAGTACTATTTAATCGCGTATTAAATAAATAATAACAATAAAGTTAAGTTTTAACATAAATAATTGAGTCGTGCTAGAATGGGGGTTTGCTTCGTATAGCATTGGGACATATGCTAGAATTTAAAAGCCTTAAACACGCTACCTCTAGATGTCATTCACTCTTGTTCTCTCTATATGTTCATTGATAGATAATCGAAAGAGACTGCTCAAACATACGACATTTATTAGTTTTCCTTAAAAGTATTCGTTAAACTGTTTGATAAAAATCAAAAAACTGTACCTCTCAAGTAGTTTTAAAAAAAACCTCGGTAACACGAAACGCCATACTGGGGTAAAACCTTATTTAGGTCACACTTCAATAAATAACGAAAATGAACAACCCATATCATTAAACAACTATGATTTATAAGCCGTTCCTGTCGAGCGAGCATAAACTACGAATTACAGCTGTTTTCTCTATTTTTAAGTTGACACGTGCCAACGCTGGTGTTATGTAAATTAAGGTTGCCACTTACGAGTTTAATAAAAAAGATACTATTTGCCTTTTAACTGAATCGATAAAAACGGAGGTATATGACATATAAAGGCTTCAAAGGATGTGGTAAATTTCGTAAAAGAGTTGTCCTTGTTTCGAACTAAACTAAACAGTCTCAAGTTACTTCAAAAACGGTTCGATTGTTTTTGATATATATCTCGAGATCGATATAATAAGCGATCTCTTCCAGACAACCTACACAAAAAAAATACTTATAATACAATAATGTGTTCGAAATACGCCTAATATCAGTAATAGTTAAACTACTTTTGAATTACCATAAACTTGATAAAGGACAAAGCTTGATAAAGGACAAAGCTTCACTTCAAAATAGTGCACGTTAGCACGTAGTTAAGTTTCTAGTTTTAAATTTATATACCAACTATTGGCAACCCTATTCAAATCACGGGTGTTTAACCTGTATTGTAAACTTTGCGTAAGGGTATGTGTATAAACATAATGAGCTTTGGTTTGATAGCGTTGAAAGGAATATCATGGTTCATGTCAATAACAATTTAGAATTCGTACCATATTTTTTTTACATAATCTACATAATGCACGAAAAGCGTTTTTAACTATTGTTTTATAATGTCCTAAAAATCCAACGAGCGCTGTCGGAAAATTCCAATGGAAAGCGTCGCAAGTGGAACTGGATTTGCCAGACTCCGGAGTGATCCCAAACATATTTCCAAGCAGGCGCTTGTATGGAATCCACAAGGGAAGTGGAAGAGGGGACGTCCCAAGCAGACATGGCGACGTACTGTTACAGATAAGGCGAAGGGACCCGTAAGACTTGCAGCTAGCTGAAATGCGAAGCTTCGGATAGAGCGCGATGGAGGATTGCTGTGGATTCCCTCTCCCCAATCGAGAGGCCATAGGATCATAAATGTAGTAAGTCAAGTTACAATGTCCAATTGTAAGCACGAATACGTATATTATACGCAATATATTGAAAATTAAGGCTGTTATATGTGGTCGGTTCATCCTGCTTCATATTACAAACTATCTACATCTATCTACATATGATTTCACATTTATATAATAACTATCTCAGGGCATTACCCCGACATTAGCTAAGAAATCACGCTCTGCCGCTCATGGGAACATTACCTCCGTCTCAACGGACATTCACATCTAAGCAGCAAACATATAAAAGCCTCTTGATTAGGCTATATGGTGTGTAACGTAAGATATAAACTCAAACTTAAAATATCTTTATTCAAGTAGGTCTATACAGACACTTTTGAATCGTCAATTTTTACACTACCACCGATTCGGAAGGTCATCTACCGAGAAGAACCGGAAAGAAACTCGATAGCTGCTCTTTTAAAATAAACAATTAATACAAAATTGTGCTACTGACAATTAAAATAACAAAGCATTGTAAGGCTACTCAAGAATTGAACTGTCCCGATGCTGAGCCAATTGCCGACACATTAAAGGACACATCTTTGTCCTCTAAAGGTCTCTAATATAACTTTCTTTACTGCATGATATCATATTTTATGGCACATAATAGAAAAATAAATGTGCATTAGTCAGCAGCCTGTATCTTATTTGTAGACGCAACTTTCCAAAACTTCGGAATGGATTCAGAGTAATATAAGGTACAAAAGCTGGGAGCAACATTGAGGTATAGTAAACTCGTAGTCAAGTTAACGATACCTGAAAGGATAGTTAGTGTACAGTTATAAACTAGTTAGTGTATATTTATAGTTAGTTATATATTTACACATAGGCTATGTATATCGTGTTATTCAGTCTGCCATTAATAAAACCCAAATACAATCTTCGTATATTTAAATAAACTAAGTGTCACTTGATAAAGATACAAAGGTACCTACTTTAAAAAAGTAACACTGTTTTTTATTACCTTTTTATATTTCCTACGCGCTTTTTCTTTTTATAATCTATCAAAATCATATCTAATCGAATGGCACATGACGTCGTAAAGAACAATGGCACCAGCTAGAGCCGCCTGACCTTTCTCTTTTATATAAACATGACCTTTAGAATACAAGGCTATTGAAAGCTGTTCATTTTCATATACATGAAGCAATATACTGAAACCATATCGTACGTAGTTGAAACCATGTTTGCGAATGTTGTAAGATGGAAAAATAATTTATTCTGCACTATAACCACATAAGGATTCCACTACTCAGTGAAATATATACTTTTCAACGTCAGATTCTCGAGGTCGCATTTTGGCCCAGTTGTAGCCAAATGATTTACACCCTTATTCAAAGTCAAAGCCTAAGCATGTCCCGTCACAAAATACACAACATCTTGGCTCAATTAATACGGGGGCTGATCAATTATTACGAAACCGATCCGACATATCATGTTTCCTAATCATTTAATAAACGAAAAACAATTATCATTCAGAGAACCAGCGTCATAACAGCCTTGGATAAAAACAATTACACACCTATTAAAACTAACCCGTTAAACCTGTCGCTATCGACAAAAAAATAAACACTCTCTCGCCGATAACAGTTCCAATTAACTTGCTGTATTTAAATTAAATGTCGATAACTTAATCTATTTGGGACGACGGTCCTCCTACTTTCGGGACATATGAGTCAACATCAACTGTAACAAGTGTTCGATAAATGTTGAATTAACACACCGGAGTATGTGAAATGTTGAACTTAATCGAACTAATAACGTTTTAAATGTGGTCGAACGAGTATACCTTAAGGGCGTCACTAAATCTACTTCCTTCAGCACAATGATTTGTTGACCAATTGATAGTAGACCCTTACTAATCAGACTAATGCTTTATGAACTGGGCATATTATATTTCGGTGTTTCATTTTCAACACCTGTTTCATTATTATTTATGTTTATATAGAAAACTCTCTTTTATAGAAACTTTAATAACATATAAAACTACAATTTAAGATACACTATATAACGCGAGCAAAACACAAAGCAAATTACTATTATTTACTGTAGGGTAAAGGGTACGTCTGTACAAATGGCGGCATAAAATAAATCACAACATACCTATTACACTTCAACAGTTCATGTAATTATAATATACATTGATGTAATCGTTATCGATGATATGCCAAATAGACCGTGGAACGGCCGCGCATAGCGAACGCATCCATTTGCAAAATGTAAATATGCGTAAAACGACAAAGTTACCAATTAGAATTCATTAACAATGCACGTGTAAGACTCGCGATATGTCACGGTCAAAACTTCACTTCACCATCCTCTCATTTGGTATTGGATCGGACCCACCGTTTTACCGATCATCGGTTACATTCGGGTGAAAAGAAATATATACAATATATGAGTAATGTTATGTGGACTAAACATGTTTGATATGCATACGCTTCCCAAGCCCGTAATAGAATAACTTCATCGCGGATATATCGAGATGGTAAACACACGAAGCGTAACGCACGGCCTTATTATGTACGGATTTTTATCGTAACATTCAAAACAATCATCGGCGCAAGTCAAACAGTCCAATTGTTGCACGAAACACTTGACCGTTTAATTATAATTATTTTAGCCGTTGTTTTTTTCTCTTAATAGAGCGTGGCATAACACGCATGGAATCACATTGTTTCAGTTTGAGATACACAAGATTTTATGATGGCGAATTACTTATATAAAAAACATTATCACAGTCTTACAATAAAAACTATGCAAGTATCCACTACATTTACGAGCCTTATTGACAGTACTGTGAAAGTTTTCTAACATATGTCTACGTAAAGGCTTAGTTTTAACGTAGTAATAAGTTATAGAAGGCCTATTTTATATAAGTTGAAACAAAAATGATTTTGACTAGAAATAATATACTAATTCAATTGATTGAATAAGATTGTTCTGAGAAAGACGCATGTCTTTTACAATCCCATATTTTTCTGAAGACACAACAAAAAAAAACCCCCGAAAAATCTGAACTGTGCCACAATTACGTACACAGTATAAAAACAGAAAAATAAATATAAAAAAAGTAAAAGAATTGAAACAAAACTTGTTGGATTTTTCCACTGTCAATGCGCGACCATACTTCACGTGTCTTAATTATACAATTAAGATAAAAATTACCGCTACCGAGAAAGCTACGCCAAGTCAAACCATAGAGTAGATTTTTTTTTTATAATTTTCAAGCTTGAAGAGCCAAGACCGTTTCGGTCACGCACCAAATCGATCTACATAAATACTTAACTCTATAGGTGAATAATATTTTATTAATCTAATAATATTATGAATGCGAAGAGAATGTTTGTAGAATCACGCTTATCTCGGGAACTACTCCTCTCAATGGAAAAGTTATTTAAACATAATATTGAAGTGTTACATTTATTTCTTGTGTAGATATTAATCTCTGACACACGAGAAACACACACAGAAATTCAAAGCGAAATCAACCACATTTCGCTTTCACGAGTATTTTTCAATGTATTTTTGCGAAGCACCAAGCTGTGGAAACAATTGTGGAAGTTCCCGGTAGGTAAACAAGACAATACTTTAGTTGACTATGTGTCCATGGGCCGGGCCGAGATGCGGTATCCAAGAAAAAGCTAAATAATGTGAAATTCAATTTTGAGATCTAGTAAAGACGAATGCTTAATAACATTCCAAACACGTTATGTACATGTGTAATTATATTAACAATTGTAGCAGATTTGTTTATTGGAGTGTATGAAGGAAATCAGCGTAAACCGATGACAATTATATAATTTACACCAAAAACACATCGTTATACCTTTGGGTTTCAAACAGATAAAACAAACATACCTAAATATATTGTTTGTAAAGCAAGTAGCTTTTTACGCTAAACTAACATAAAATAAATAATAATAAAATGTTATTGATTATGGATCGATTTGTATGCGTGTGGCATTCCCGGCCATTAATAACTTACGCGTTCAAAACATTATGGAATATAAATTACTGTTACATAATGTTACGCTAATTTGATTTTCGTATTAATTATCGAGGTGGAAGGAAAAGAAGGTTTAGTTATAATTATATCATTGGAACTGTAATAGACCTTTGGAACCTGCCTTAGGTTGAAGAAAATTGAATCCTACAGTGCTCACTTTATTCATTTATTTTATTCGATAAAATCTAAACATGTTACGTGCTAAATATATTAACAAATATAATATAATAAAACTAGGTGTACACACAAAACAATTATATGCGAACTTAAAACAAACTTTGATACTTTGTATCAACAAAATGGACTCAATAGGCACTTAGGGTACTCAAGTGTTCACTGAATCGATTTTACTTATAAATAAAATAAAATATATAAATGCATTATGTAAATCGGTCTGTCGTCCGACCGAAACAAATAATTTACAGACATTAGCACATTTTGCACCACACATCAAATATGTTGAATTTTTAGGATATGATGGCTAAGCAAGCTACCAATCTAAGCTACAGACTCTCACTCAGGATGGCTGCAATATACTCACATTAACTACCGCGAATTGTCAAATTACTTACCATATTAATTACCGAACGCGATCTGTAACATTTAGCTATATTCCTGAGCCAGTTTTGTTAAAATTCTGTTTGCTTATATATTTTTTGCAAAATAATTATTGGTTCAGGTTGATAGGTAAAGAACCTTTCATGCATTTTGAACAAACACAAGTAATTTGTGTAAGATATTGTTTTAAAAAGTATATGCTTAAATCTTGATGCTTGCAAGAATCTCTAGTTTAGAAGTAACTAACGTCATTAACTAAGTTTTTGAAATCTATGGTGTAGTATGTGTATTTTATCTTTAAAGATATCTAAAATTTTAATCGTTCAAGAAAGATAAAAGACATGCTCTAATATACAAAATTCTTGTGTCACAATATTTGTTCCTTTACTCCTCCGAAATGGGTTGACCGATTCCCCTGAAATATTGTGGCCTTATAGAGTAGGGCTGAGAATTGGCCAACATCTATTTTTAGAGACACTTTTTATTTGGTATTTTTTGGCAAAACAATGTTTGTTGCAATCAGGGAGTATTATATAAAATAAAATAATACTCCTTAAATAATTTAATTAAATACTCATTCTCATTCTATTTTAAATTGTTAATAAAAAAGATTATGCTAATCTAACAATTAATATGCATAAAAATCCTTGAACCTAAGTCATAAAAACTTAAACTTGAGTGCTAAAAATTACTACTGTTTCATATAAAATATAACTATATTTGTAATTCATATGACAAATATCAATTACAAATTCTTTATATTTAATGTATACCGTCTTTGGCTCCTAGTTTAATCCCTATTTTTCTAGATTTTTTTTTTTTTTATAAACACTAGCAAATAAGGTAAGCACTAAAATCAATTTTTGTCTAAGGTTTCGTTTAATTATTAATAGAATAAAATTAAAATAAACAATTTTAGGATTGTACTAAATATATTACACATATACATACCACTATAATTTGAAAAAAAAAATTGTTGAAAAATTTATCTCGAATATTTTAAAGCATACATGTTTTAATTTAAAACAACACTGAACATAAGTAGAGGTGAAAAATTACCTACATAAATTTATGTATCTCTTTTGTGAAACCACAAATCAAAGCACAAAAATAACATTCGCGCTATATTTATTTTAATAATTACAAGTCTGTCGTTCGATATGAACGATTTATCAGGACAAATTAGAAAATGTGGGCCGGCCGCGGCAACCACATTGAACGGTGAAACGTAAGACGCTGATTAAAAAGAAATGACCTACCTTCATGTCTGCAACTATTTGCTGGTAAAGGCTCCACAATGGGGAACAGTCCTTCTCTGTAGTCCCCTCCATTGTCAAAATGCTTAATAATTTCACTACGAAATCACTGAAAACACGAAACACTAGACAAGCACATAACACTGAACATTAAAAATCGCCATCACGAATATCGGACATCTGTTGCTTTTTCATAAAGGTAATTGTTATCTTTAACACTTCCTTCTTTTAACTACATCGCACCACACAATACAAGACAAAAGAGAGTTAAGAAAAGAGTTTTTCAACAAATCAATATTTATAAACAAGGATATTGTCAATGGAGTCGAGCCGATACGAGAATATGTGTACCCTGCTTTTTAGTGAGTAAACGATAGAAAATTTATCAAATTGTTAAGTGTCTTAGCAAAAAAATTATTATATGATTCCAAATATAGATTGTTCATTCAAAAAAGAGTTAACAGTATTGCACGCGCACGAAATACGTTCACCTCGACTACAAACAACGCAAACTAACGAAAATATTTCATTCCTCTAATGCCAACTGTCGAATAAAGGCAAAGTCTGAAGATAGCAGCGAGTGCCGACTACAGATTATACTCAAGTATAATCTGCTGTCAACAGCTATATATCTGACTCAGGACATTTGAATAATGAAACTTGTTTAATTTAGTAATTGCGATAAAAAGGAAATTATTAATCAATTCAATTAAATTGATTAACAATTATTTAGGTGCCATATCATAAATGCAGTGTTTACAACATAAAAACACTGGGTTATTACTGTCACTCGTAATGTCACCTGAATTATGAAAATACCAAAAGAAGCTGTAGTCTGTACGTAAATCTGGAGACTGGTCTGGTTAACTGCTATTTGAATTTCTAAATTAAAGTTTATGCTTATTGCTTATTGTATTCTAAATAAGGTTTTGGACCTGTAACATTTCTACTTGAATTTACTATTGACTATCAGTGACTACTACTTAAATGTTTAAAAAAAGTGGTTTTAATAAATTTATACGATGTCCAAAGTAATAAACATCAATCGAAATAAGGCGGGAAGTATTTACAGAATCGCGCTTGAAAATTTTGTGTACGTTTTTGGGATTTAATTTCCTAAATAAGACTTCAGTTTACTTTAGTTTGTATAAATATTTTATTAATTGTTCTAGCACGTATAAACAAGTTGAATTGTACCCTGGTTCATCGCTTAACGTTATAATAGGACCCAATGGAACGGGAAAATCAACATTCGTCTGTGCTATTATTTTGGGATTGTGTGGAAAACCCAGTGTAATTGGCCGGGCGAAAAAGGTAAGTTGGATCTAACCTGATTTTGTTTAAATTGCTCAGTAAATGTGTACTTACATTAAAACATTAAAATCAGTACATTCAAAAAGTTATTTAGCTGTGTTTATTTCGTATTAAGATGAAGTGAAGTGGATATTTGATCTAGGGTATAAAATAGGCTCTACCAAAAAGGTTAGCGTATTTAATTTGATAGCTATTTAATAAGAGTTATTACCACTTGCTATGCAACCCACTATTACTAATAGATAGTTCCCTCACAGTGATTGCTATTACAACATATTGTTTGCACAACTTTTCAGTTATCTGAATATGTGCGTGGAGGTTGTGAAGAGGCTACTATAGAAATTGAATTGTACCAACAATCTGGGAAACAAAATGTTATTATTACTAGGAATTTTAATCTTAATGATACCTCCATGTGGTATATTGACCATAAAGCAGCAAGAGAGAACCAAGTACAAGATCTTATCACATCACTTAATATACAGGTAATTTTTAATTAAAATATATATAAGATAATGAACACCGATGAAACTAATAATAATTTGAAAAATAATATACAAAAAATCTTTGAAATATTATTTAGAGAGAATAAGCACTACGTTAATTTCCAGGTGGATAACCTATGCCAACTGTTACCTCAAGACAGAGTTCAGGATTTCTCCAAAATGAATCCACAGCAGCTACTTCGTAGTACATTATCAGCTGTTGGAGGAAATGAAAGTGTATCGCAATTAGATGAACTCATACAGACAAGAAATGAACAACGTAACATTACCACCGCACAGGAGAATAATGCTCAGTTATTACAGGAACAAATTAGATTGAATGAAAGGTACTAATTAAATAGTTTAATACTGATTAACTCTAATCTTACTTATAACTTTTGATTCAAATATTTTTATTCGGGCAGGTCTTTAAACGACACTCATATTTTTCTACACTGGTTTGAAAGGCAGTTCTATCGAGGAGAACTGGCAAGAAACTCAATAGCTGCTCTTTTAAGAGTATTATTGTTGACTTATGTCAAACTCAAATGTTTTATCATAAAGTTATCTGAGTCTTTAGTTTTAAAAAAGCTGGCAAGAAACTCAACTTTTTTTTTACAATTATCCCATTGACAATATTTTGGAGAAGGCCAAGTTGGAGAAACATTTTTGAACTCTATTATCATCCCAATAATCTGATATTTAATAAAAAAAAGCTTTTTGTATGTGTTTGAGAGATTAATATGGTCAATATGGTCATATTATATACTTTTATTATGATAACATTTCAGATTAAAAGTGATAATTGAAACATTAAAACAAAGAAAAGAATTAGAGCAACAAATCGAAGTATGTGAGAAAAAGAAGCTATGGATAGAATACCAAGAGCTTAAAACAAAAGTAAACGAACACACAAGAGATAAAAAAGAAGCAGCTAAATTAGTTGACACGCATACAAAAAAAATTATTCCATTAGAAAAAGTTTTAGGGAATGCAAAAAGCAAAATTAGCACATTGGAACAGAACAAACTTAGATCGGTAAGTTTTAAGACAACTCTGTGTTCTATTTAATAATATTTGTTTGTAGAATATTTTTTTTAAACTTTTCATACCTGTGTACATATTGATATATATTTGGGACAAGTTAATTTTAAAAACGTAAAACGATTATTTTGTTTTTACAAGACAAATTTTAATATTTTAGGGTAGAGATATTCACAATTTAACAGACAATGTTAAAGAAACATTAAATAATGTTAATTCGCATGAGTATGTACTGAATGAGATCGACACTACCTTCCAAGAGAAGTTGGAAAGGCATGAGAATAGAAAGAGAGAACTGGTTGAGTCTAAAGCAATGTTGGAAAAGCTTGTCAGCGATAAGAGAGCCGCTGTTGACCATGTCGGTGATGGTAAGTTCTCACACCAATTACAACTAAACACAAAAACTCTCAAAAACACCTGGACCGGTTTTGATGAAAGAAACTGAAATTAATGCACCTGTTTAATTAAATTACTATGTCTATTTTTATAACAGATTAAGTATTTTTTGGCAGAGTGTTTGGGCCAAAGGCCTATCTATGTAAGTAGAATCAAAAGTATGTCGTCATAAGCATACTATTACATAACCTATAAATGTTAGAGGACAACTCTATTGTTTAATTGAAATTGGGTAAAAGCATGACGTCATAGAGATATCTAAAAGAAATTCTCACGACGGACAAATTGTCTTCAGGACCAAATGCCGATTTTCGCAATTTGGTCCTTCGGGCCGTACAGTGGTTCCGTCCGCTCGAGGATCCTCCATTAAATATTGTTCCGAATTTTGCTTTAAATAAATTCAAAAACAATGTCCTATTATGGTACAAATCATTTATACAATAAAAATCATAAGGACATTTGTGAAACAGTTATCACGCTTAATCAGAGTTTGTTGTGGATATCTTCTCAGACTGGTTTTGGAACCAGCGTAGCTTTAGATAAAAGAATTTTTGACGTACCCAAGTAATCGCTGATACGATTTTTTTTATAATTTCATTCGTTCATTTTTATAAAATCAGTCCCAGTGCCTTTGACTTGCGGTGCTGCTACCAACTAGAACGTTTAGCTCAACTAAAATTAATTTGTAGGTATATAAATAAAAAGAAATGTAATTTTTAGAAACTAGTGTAAAGATGAAATTGGCCGAAATTCACAAGTCAATTGCGACCACGAATGCAGCAATTGAGACTTTGAAAAAGAAGAAAATGGAAATTGAGTTCGACTATGAGAATAATATTCTGCCGCAAACGAGATTGTATCAGAACAGGTATTCTTTTTATAGTTATTAAATGCAGTGGCTATGCGGACTGTGCATTTTATGGCGTTATAGAGAGAGGCCGTTAAATGGACCAAAGACATGTTTATATGAAATAAAAAGCTAAACCAATCAACGTCAATTGATTTCGAGGCTTTAGAGGCTTTAGCGTTAAATCGAGTGTTATTTCATATTATATATTTATTTTTTATATATTTGTATTTTATACTTTTTCAAAGCTTTTTGACTATCTTTTATCAGTAGCTTATTAATATATAACGGTTTTAAACATGAATTTCTGTATGTCCCGTGGAGACTTTCTCCTTTTATATAATTTATTAAAAATATATATATTGCGAGGGCTTCGTTAAAGTACATTTATTTGAAAATTAAATTCTGTCCAGGATAAATAATTTACAAGATGTGAACAAGAAGCGGCTGGAGAGTCTGGGCGAAGGTGAGCAGACCAAAGACGCTTACAAGGCCGTGATGTGGCTGAGGGCGAACAGACATTTGTTCAAACATGGCGTCTATGAACCGATGATGCTGGAGGTACTATCGTGGAAATCATCTTTTTTTTTAAATTTTGGCTGAATACACAATTCTTTCAAGTTTTTTTAATTATAAATGCAAGCTTTGCTAAACAATTAATTGATTTGTATGTTTTATTTTTAATGTTTCTATTGGAATTTCTTATGTACGTATCTTTTTTTTTAATTTCTACAATATTTTGAATGAAATATGTAGCGCACATATATATATTTGTAAAACAAAATGTACGCTTAACGTTATGTGACAAAAGAGGGCTTTTTTGTAGTGTCATTTAAAAAAAGACGATTTCCTTTTTGCTCCCAGATAAATTTCACAGATCCAAAGTACGCACGTTACCTGGAGGCGACGGTGGAGTCACGTGACCTGATTGCGTTCACCTTCGAGTCCAGCCAAGAAATGAATACGTTTATGCGGAGCATGCGCGAGATGAATCTGAGGATGGTGAACGCCATTTGCAGCGAACCAGCCACACTCAACCTGCAGAGGCAAGACATCTCCGAGCTAAGGTGAGATAGGATTCGGTATCATCCGGCTTCGGTTGATTTATAAGTATTCTGCATTAATTTCCTGGTGAAACCAAAAAAATAATAGCTTCCCTGTATTTGAGGTTTATAAGGTAACTTTAACCACATTTTCTATAATCACGTCACTAAAGTTACTTATTTTTGTATATTTATTTAAAATATTGTTGTCATTGTCTGAAATGATACAAAACAAACTTAAGATTATTCAATCTGTAAATGTAAAATCTAAACTTTTTACATACACCAAACCGTCTTAGGGCGCATTCATTCCTCGTAAAAGTCCGGCAACGCATTCACGAGCGTGTCACGCCACATGAGTGTCTATGGCCATTATTTTCGCCTGTAGAGGCGTCTGTAAAAAAAAAGCAGTCTGCTGAGTAAAATAAATATATTTCCAGCTACCTGGGTTTCTACACCTATATATCGGATACTATATCAGCTCCGGACGCGATAGTACGCTATTTGTGCAGGAACTATGCGATTCACAAAATACCGATTGGGGATCAGCACACGTTCAACAACAGTGGGAAGGTACCCGCCAACATCACCTTTTATTTCACGGGTGGGTACTTTGTATTGCTCCATACATTGCGGGCTCGATAAAATTACGCTTTTCATGCACTTTATGACATGATCTAAGATCTACGAATGAACGCTTTTGAGTAGTGTTGTTTTTAAACAATAATATGTATGTATATCTATGTATTTTTGAGAATATTTTTTTTTTTTAGAAAACCATAGATTCTCAGTGCGCGTGTCGGACTACAGCGGCGCAAAATCTAGTTCCATAACCGAGATATACTCGGCCCGATTGCTTGCCAATACTGTGGACGTGGAGCAGATCAATAAATTTAAGAATCAGTACGTATCAATAATATATCTCATATATAAAAATATTTTTTTTTTTACATATTTTTTTATATTCTTGTAACAGACTGGTGAGCTTCGAGAAAACTGCGGCGTCGCACAAAATGAAGTTACAAGAACTTAACGGACAACTTTCGCCGCTAGAGGGCGCTTTGAACAATTTCAATACGGACAGAAAGAAAATCAACGAGGACATGGAAAAAGTGCGCAAATTCTGTTTTTTTTTTAACGTCCTTATTTCCAAAAGCTATTCTTAATAATTGTTTTATTTATATGTGGATATGTATTATTCACATCATCTGACATAATGAGCGTATAAAATGTAATGGTGCGATGAATACACAAAAAAACATTCACAGCGAATATATTTCTACTTTTATAGTCATTTTTGATTTGTTATATTATTATTTTTTTTCATATTAATTGATTTGTTTTCCTTTCAATATACTGATCATGATTACTATAATTACACACGTTAAAACGAAATGTCAGAAACCATGACTTGGAGAAGTAAGGGGACTCTCCCACCACCTAGGCTCCGTACGAAGTTATTTTTATTATCAGAAACCAGAAATCATGTTTCGTTCTATGGCCATTTCCGACATATTTATTTTTACAACCGATACAGAGATTACATTTAATAAACAACATACATATAAAATTAAAAAAGGCCAAAATGGGGTTGCATAGACATGAAAATGGACAAAAAGCATGTTCTGTAGCATGAAAATAAAATGTCTGTTTCAGGTACGAACACTGAGCGCGCAAATACGTTTACAAACAAAAAAAATTGAGGACATACAAAATGAGTCCTCGCTCAACATTGAGGTAGAGAAAGAGAAGTGTCGTAAGAGACAAAAAGAGTGCGTCATCAAGCAGTGTCATCTTCATTCGCAATTGAAGGACTTTTTAAAGGAACTGCAGGACAGGATACTGGAAAAGGAATTGGTTGGGGTGAGGTTTTCTTGTGCCAGTTTTATAAGGTTTTATGCTATTTTTATAAGGGATAATAAAAAAAATACCTATTTTCTAATAATTTGACATTTACTCAAAAGCCAATCCTGATAGATATAGATAGACTTTTTTTTATAAATGGTCGGCCCTTTATAAACCGATTTTCCAACTTTCAACCCCTTTAACCCTTTTGTGTGATAAAAATTACTCTAATATCCTTCCCTAAAGTTTAGTCTATACCAAATATCATCGAAATCGGTTCAGTAGATCAAACGTAACATACAAAAAATATAAATTGTGTTTTTAGGTGGAACTGGACCTCAGCAGGAAGGCCATCGTACAGCGGGAATCGGAGTTGAGAGAGTTGAAGGACGAATTGCGGAATGTTCAAGTAAGGTCACTTAAAAATTGAAATCTAAAACAGATTTCAATGTTATTTAATAAATAGTAAAGTATGTTTAAACTCATAGGACGACAACGCACACGCTAGCCGTGCAGTTGTCCATCAGTGGTTAGCACTTCTGTTCCAAAAAAAAAAACGAAAGACACACTTGTATGTCTCCTATTTTTAACATAAAATGTTTACGGACAGATCCAACTGATATGCCTCCTTTTTGAAGTCGGTTCAAAGTATTATTTTGAAACTTAACAATGCCTTAAGTACTTTTTAATAATTGGATTATTAATAAAAATAACAAATTAAATAACTAAATATTTTAAAAGTTAATTAATCATATTTTTTAAATTAATGATAGTAAATATTCGCATTTCAGGCAACACTAGAAAACATACAGAACTGCTTAACACGAGCAGTTACCAAGGCAAAAGAGAAACTCACAGAAGCGAAACGTTCGTGCAATAACAAACTACCCACGGAGCCAGATTTTCCCTATAAAGACGATTTCGAGAATCTACCCTCCGATCTGACAACGCTACAGGAACACTGCTTCGATTTACAAACCCGCATAGACTGTATACACACTAGTGACGAACAGGTCTTTATTAACAAATAATATTTAATAATACTAAACGATCATAAAAACAATTATAGTAGAAGCGAAAATTCATTATTTAATACAAACTCAAAATATCTATACTCAAATAGGTATTTATAAAGACACATTTGAATCGTCAATTTTTACACTAAAACCGGTTCGGAAGTTATCTACCGATAAGAAAGAACCGGTAAAAATCGATAGATGTTTTTAAATTTCATATATGTCACGAATTCAATTAACATAACCATTGTACGGCTACACAAGAATTGAGATGTGCCCGAGGAATATTTGTAAGCTTTTAAAGCTCAATAAAAGTCCATTTTGAGGTAATAATAATCCAGCCTATTTGTATAAGAAATTATTGTGGCTAGGTGATGGGAGCCAATATGCGACGAGGGTATATCGTAGGTTATTGGATGTGCCTGAGCATCATACTGCCTTTAGGGGTAGTTTTCGATACAGCGCAACGAGGTTCTGGAACAATCTGCCGCCGCCCCTGCGGAACTGTGCCAACCTTCCGAAGGAGGTTGAAAAAGCTTTTATTATCACAGCAGATGGATCCGTGTTTTTCGTTGGCGCCTAGCTAGGCACATCCAAATTCTCTTGTCCCGTTCCTATTCTGTTTAACCACATTAATCCCACTATTTTTACTGTCTCCCTTCCTTTTTTTATTTAATTATGACTTTATGTTTAATTGTTAACACTTGGCGCTGTGCAGCGACAACTGGAGGCTGCTGAAAATCAGTGGTGTGGAATACTATATTCCACACAAATCCTGAGCAGCACCCCATCTGGCGCACGCCCGCTGCACTTGCAACAATGCAATGTGTTTATTTTTAGTTAATTTTAATTTTGTACTTATAATTTATTGTCATGTTGTGTGTGCCGTGTGTGTGTGTCCAAATAAACATATTTTCTGTCTTTCTTCTTTCTAATTCATATTTTGTCCGTTCAGGTAATAAAGGAATACGAGGCACGCGAAAAGAGTATCGCTCAACTTCAGTGTGACGTCACGAACTCGTCAGATACAAACAAACGCTTGGAAGACCGGATGAATCGGCTCAAGTAAGTCGCTCCTTTTTTTTTTATTCAAATTACATCAGAACATTATAAAATAAGCCAAGTCGTTGGTCGGTCTCGTTGCTGTTGGGTGGCCGTCTTTTGTTTGGCAACTCCGGGCCGGAGGTACACTTTTAAGGCCACTGTTTTAATATGGACTATTAATGGTTATATTTCAGATCAAAATGGCTACCAACGTTGGAAACGTTGTTACGTAATATCGATCGTTCGTTTGGATCCATGTTCGCCAAGATGGGTTGCGCGGGTGAAGTCAAATTGGACAAAACTGGTGCTGATGTATGTTCGAATTCCATTTATGTCAAATTAACTTTGGACATATATTTTTTGTACAATTGTAATGTATCATTTTGTATTGATATCATTTATATATGTTTCATTAGAGTGGGTCCTATATTATTCATTTGGCTAAGGACTGAGGCCAATCGTTGGCATGACAATGACATTTGAATGTTGAAAATTCGCGTGAAGACAGAGACATGTCTACATCTATCCGTCTCTTTTACTCTGTTCAATTCGCAGGAAGACTATGACAAATACGGTGTCGGCATTTACATACGATTCCGTGCGGATGAACAGTTGCAGCAATTGACTCGGCACGCGCAGAGCGGCGGGGAGAGGGCGCTGTGCACGGCGCTGTACCTCATGGCGATACAGGCACTATCCACGGTGCCTTTCAGGTAATATTGACGGTTAACGAATATTAAGAGGACAAAGATCCCTTCAATGTGTTGGCAATTGGCTCAGCATCGGGACAGTTCAATTCTTGACTAGCCTTACTTAATTGTCGGTAGCGCAATTTTGTATTAATTGTTTATTTTAAAAGAGCAGCTATCGAGTTTCTTGCCGGTTCTTCTCGGTAGATGACGATTCAAAGGTGTCTTTATAAAGGCCTACTTGAATAAAGATATTTTGAGTTTGAGGTTTTGTTTTTTTTTTTCAAAAATCTATAATGATACGCAAAAATAGATATCTTGGCGACATGATATTGGATGTGAGCACAAAACTCAGGTATTACAATGAGTATTTAAGACGATTATGAAGATTCAAAAGTAAACACTCCGACACCGCAACAAGATGGCGCCCACTCGAAATGCGCTGCTCTGATTGGTCAATACAATTAACGTACTATAATTTCATAACATGTGTTTAGTACTGTCAAATAATCAAGTAGACGAATCTAATAGACATAGGATTAAAAAAAACTAAAGTATAATAAGTTATATTGTTCACCCCCAACTTGCATATATGATGATTTTAAATTCATTCAATTCAATTTGGATATTCACGTGTGTAACCGATAAATACATGTTTTTTTAAATGTCAAAATGTGTTGACAGATGCGTGGACGAAATAAACCAAGGCATGGACGCGATCAACGAGCGTAAGATGTTTCAGCTCCTTGTCAAAGTCACAACGGAGTGTGACAATGGACAGTATTTCCTTTTGACACCCAAGGTGAGTTGTTCTTCAATAAAAACTATTTACCGACCTTAAAAGGAGGTAATCATTTGAGTTTCTGTATTGGATATCGACGCACTGGAATAATTCAAATTTCATTCGAATCGTTTCATTATTTATGAGATTATTGAAATAATGGAAACTGATCAAAATTTATCAGTTCAATATCATCCCATTAATTAATAATTGTATAGTGTATTTTAATCTATTAAAGAAGAATTAATTAAATTTTTAAATTAACATTTCACAATCTAGTAAACTGCGTGAACCGATTTTTAACTTTAATTTTCAGTTATTACCACAACTCGAGTACGGTGAACGTATAATGGTTCACACAATCATGAATGGGAGTGAGCTTATGAGTTACAAGAAATGGAAGTATGAGAGACACTTGCAGAAAGCACGTGCGTATACGCTGGCACAGGCCGTTAACAAGTAAAGTAGCTGTTCATCTTATGACGTTATAGAGAGTGGTCGTTAAATGGATAAAAGCAAAATCATTGTATGGAATACAAGCTTAACCAACTAGAGCCAATTTGATTTGGAAGCTTTGTGTGTCGTTAAATAGAGTAAGACGCAACATGGAGTTTACACTGTACTTCAACACATCTTGTCTTGATCAAGTTCAAAACAATTGAACAATGAATTATTTTGACAAATACACATTCGGCCATGTTTGTATAAGCCCGTGTTGCCATGGCAACCATACTGTATGGCCAGTCATTAGTTTAAAATAACGCACTTGAGGTGCGAACACTTTTGTACCTGCTTAGACATATAACGTATATATTATTTTAAAAAATCAAATTATTGTTTTTTTTTATATTTGAATAGTCTCCTTATTCCAAGATGTCCTTTATTAGATTCGTCGTTGATTCCTATATTATTAAGACAAGCTGATAGATTCAGTACTTTTTTATAGAAGAGGGGGCAAACGAGTAGGAGGCCCACCATAAAGGTGAAGTCGCCGCCTATAGACACTCACGCGGCTGGGAGCTTGTGAGTGTGTTGCCGGCCTTTTTGGAGAGGACGGGGGAGGGAGTAAGGATGAGCACCGAAAGATATAGTACAGTCCATACTGTATGGACTATACCATATATGTCGGAGCCAATTGGGCGTAAAAGGCTGCTCATCAGGTTCACACATCGTTGGTAACCTCAAGCAAAATAATCACACAATATCATTAGACTAGACGGGTTTTTTTATTAAAAACTAGGTACACCGATAACAGACACGTCCGCTCGGCACGAGCAAAAATCAATATTAAAAATATCTTCATCCATATAGTTAACTATGGGTACACTTATGAATCGTTAACAAATAAAAAATAAAGTTTAAAAAAATTTGGACTCTACATTCACTTAATCAAGGGCGTAGAGTGGACGAGAAGAACTGCAAGATTCTTCTCGGCTAAGCGAAATAGGAGCACACATTTACGTTATAGTGAGAACAACCCGTAAACACTACACCAAAACTAAACCAGGAAATATTATTATCGTAGCAACACATTCAAGTCCGATCAGTCACCACAAGTAGCATCTTTCACCAGCACGACGCATGACCAGCTGTCGCCTCCCATATTTTAGGGAGAGGGACAACCCGCGAGCTCTTACTACTGACTGCCTCACGTTTGTTTTTTTTTTTGGAGTGGGAGTGGCCTGGAGGCCTTTTTAGCCGTGATAACCTCCCGCTTGGCACGAGCTACAGTATTTATATTCTCGTCTCATCAGCCGTCACTCCGGCATATGTAAATTTTTAAGGTTTGTGTGACAATTCAACACTTGAATTTGAAGAATCGTCACAAGTACCAAATGTGTCATTTGTTAGATAAAAATATCTATTTAAGCCGCTAGTTTCTTATAGGAGATATATGAGCTTGTACAAAAGGTTGGGTTGTTAGGTGAGGCCAAAAAGTCGGCAATGCAATACGTTCGCTTGTCACAAGATGTTATGACATTTGTCATTTTTGACATGACAGTGACGTTGGTTTAAGGACTGGCTTTTTTTATGTGAGATGTGCCAACCGCCGCCCATGGACACCTGCAACGCCAGGAGGCTTACAAGTGAGTTGCCGGCCTTTAAGGAAGAGGAACGCCCTTTTTTTGAAGGTCCCCAAGTCGTAGCGGATCGGAAATACCTGCGCTGGCAGTTGGTTAAACAAAGAGGTGGTGCGCGGCAGAAACTGCCTTAAAAAACGCACAGTCGTGGAGCGCCAGACATCAAGGTGGTACGGATGGAATTTCGTATTCTGCCTTGATGTCCGGTGATGGAATTCCGCTGCACATATTAGCCCGAACAATTCATCAGAGCACTCCCCATGATAAATGCGGTAGAAGATGCAGAGGGAGCCTACATCTCTACGCAGAGCCAAAGGATCAAGCCGATTGGAAAGGATGGGGTCGTCGACGATACGAGCCGCTCTGCGTTGGATGCGATCAAATGGAAGGAGCTGGTATTGGGGCGCCCCCGCCCAGAGGTGGGAACAGTACTCCATATGAGGCCGAATTTGCGCTTTGTAGAGTTGCAAGCGATGGCCTGATGTGAAATACTGACGCGCCCTGCTGAGAACACCAAGCTTTTTAGAGGCTAACTTAGCCTTACCTTCCAAATGATTGCAGAACTGGACATCGCTCGATATATCGACACCAAGAATTCCAATACTGGCTGAGGCTTTAAGAGGAGTGTTATCGAATAGTGGGGCCACGACAAAGGGATTCTTTTTAGCGGTAAACGCGCAAACCTGGGTCTTCGAGGGGTTAAATTGGACTAAGTTAAGTCGACCCCAATCCGAGACTCCACGCAGTAAAGTCTCGAGTTCAGACACAAAGCACCTCGCCATTTAAGATTCTCACGGCGGAATGTAAAATCTAAACCAAAAAATAATTTTCTATATTATTGCTATATTAAAATAGCAACGGTTAAAATAATTTTCTTTTTGTGATTTTGATTTAGCTAAAATCAGAGATTTTTTCGAACTATTTCTATCGGCTGTAACATTCTGAGCCCAAAATGGTCGAAGTCCTTTTAACTGAATACCATATTACAATAAAAAGCATCTTATATAGTCGTGTGTATGGTTATTAAAAAACAGCACATATTAATTGTTAATTTAATAACAATTAATTTATATATCCAATAAAATCATTCGGTAAAACAATATATATATATAAATTAGTAAAAGTCAGTCTGGCCCATAAGCGTGCATGACGTATTAAAAAACACTATCGAGATATCTTAGAATTAAACTTCTAATCAGAATATTCTACAAGTGTGAGTATATGTGCCGATATTATTTCTCTTTTCATAAATATATGTTATTATTTGTAAGCAATATATGAACAGAAGAAGCTATGAGTTAGAGGTCCATCTGAACCCCCTTCCCCGTCCACTGTTCGTCCAGCTTGATGTCACACTCCAGGTCACGTAATGCAGCTTTGATATCAAAGCCAAAGTCTTTTTCAAACAATTCATAGGATGTATAAAGAACTGACTCGATGCCGAGATCGTGAAACTTTGTGTTCAGGTCGCGGCAACGAGCCACTATGTTACGTATTGCCCAGCAGCCGTTTTTCTGAAAAGAAAAAAAGCCTTTTTAAATCGACACTTAATTTTTATATTCAAAAGGTTTGCAATATTGACAAATTGTTTATTAATACGATTTTTAACAATAACATTTACTTTTGAAGAGGGAAGAAGGTCACTTTACTTTTGAAGTAGGAAAAAAGTGACTTTTTAACTTTACAAGTAAGGAAAAAGTCACTTTTTAACTTTAGAAGTAAGGAAAAAGTCACTTTTTAACTTTAGAAGTAAGGAAAAAGTCACTTTTTAACTTTAGAAGTAAGAAAAAAGTCACTTTTTTACTTTTGAAGTAAGAAAAAAGTCAGTTTAAAAATACACTATACTGAATTAGCAAACATCATAGTTAATATAATTTTGATCAGCCAAGTTTTAACTGGATTTTTTTTTTAAAATGCCTTATAATAGTTAAATATGTACCTGCACTTGCGCGTGCGACTGGTGTATCTTCAAACACTCTACAATGGCTTCGGCAGCTCCGGCTTCCATGAATTGTCGACTGTGCTGCGGCTCTCTCAGGGCCAACGCCGCGACGCACTTTAACGCTGAGGCTGCGGACGTTGGGTTATTCTGTAAACGAATATCATTTAACATTTACAAACTCATCACGACTTCATACAAAATATATATTTTATACATAAATCTCTCGTGTCACAACGTTCGTTGCCGTACTCCTACCAAACGGCTAGAAAGATGCACACACTAATACACACACACACATACTTAAATGCTCGTTCTTCGCATAATATACTCCACTTGTTCATATGTATATATATAACGAGGAGAGAGAGATCCTCTACATGGCTACTGCCAACCTCACTAGCTGTAGGGTTATTTTTGAAAGGCGTAGGTAGCATCAGCATTGCCAACATCACGATTGAGTCGTTCATAATAACCACTTATTTAAAGAAACACTTCACTGATAGTTTCCAAGGCTTATATTTCACTATTTGAAGAGAGGTCCGTTCCGTACAACGGCCTGAGCGCGACTGTGTCGTGCGGTTACAATGCGACCCTATTTATAGTGATCTAGCACTTCTTTACAAAGACGTTGTATTGAAATAATAAAGATGACATTTCACAGAGTAACAAACGTAAAGTATTCAACTTATGTGTTTAAACTTATTTTAGGACAATTAAATGATATTTGAACTTAATTATTCTAGTTAATTTAAGACTAATTGTTGTAGTTGCGCCGATATATATATATTTTTTTTTTTCTTCGTGTTATCTTTGTTATTGTTGTTTCTGATCTTAGATTCTATTTCCGGTTCTATGTTTTAACCTTATTTTGGCTTTATTTTTTATCTATTTTTATTGTGTAAACTTTTTTTGGTAAGCTGTATAGGTTTAAATAAAAAAATAAAAATAAGATTCTTATAAAATTTCGGGTGCGTATCTACTCAGATCTGACACCTTAGTGATAAGGGTTGTCCACACTTACCTCGACACATATACGACACACTTGAACATTTAAAGCATCAATTAAAAAATCAAAATTCTGCTTATTTATCCCTTGTTCAGCCCTTTTACCTATGCCTCAATTTGGCAAGTTGACCAACGGCCGACTGATACAGAGGATCTTGGGTTCTATTCCCGGTGTGTTAATTTAATACCAATGCCCTAAAAGTAACAGGGTTATATGCGTATCATTAAACAAAGGAAGAAAATACTCGACACATTTAAGTGAAATTTTGTACAAATAATAAATTTGTGTTATATTGAAGAAAAAGAAAACTTACGCAATGTCTCGATAATACGGATACCATAATCGGTATTACACCACTCTTGACCAACGATCTTTTGACGTCGTCGTTGCCAGCCAACGCTGTTATACTGAAACCAATTTTTTTTCACCCACTTTAAAACCGATATTAAATCCATAGTTTTGAATGGGATGAAGAAATATTTTGTTAGATTAATTTATTGCTTTGTCGTTTATCGCTTGAAAGTATCTATATTTAAATGAATTAGGTACGAAAAGTTCTTTAACATTGGGTTTAGCGAATAATCTTTAGATTTAGAAACGTTTAAAAAATGTCTTGAATTCCATTTCAAAATGTGTAATCGAACTGTCCCGATGCTGAGCCAATTGCCGACACATTAAAGGACACATCTTTGTCCTCTAAAGGTGGCTAATATAACTTTCTTTACTGCATGATATCATATTTTATGGCATAATAGAAAAATAAATGTGCATTAGTCAGCAGCCTGTATCTTATTTGTAGACGCAACTTTCCAAAACTTCGGAATGGATTCAGAGTAATATAAGGTACAAAAGCTGGGAGTAACATTGAGGCATAGTAAACTCGTAGTCAAGTTACCGATACCTGAAAGGATAGTTAGTGTACAGTTATAAACTAGTTAGTGTATATTTATAGTTAGTTATATATTTACACATAGGTTATGTATATCGTGTTATTCAGTCTGCCATTAATAAAACCCAAATACAATCTTCGTATATTTAAATAAACTAAGTGTCACTTGGTAAAGATACAAAGGTACCTACTTTAAAAAAGTAACACTGTTTTTTATTACCTTTTTATATTTCCTACGCGCTTTTTCTTTTTATAATCTATCAAAATCATATCGAATCGAATGGCACATGACGTCGTAAAGAACAATGGCACCAGCTAGAGCCGCCCGACCTTTCTCTTATATATATATACATGACCTTTAGAATACAAGGCTATTGAAAGCTGTTCATTTTCATATACATGAAGCAATATACTGAAACCATATCGGACGTAGTTGAAACCATGTTTTTTTTGCGAATGTTGTATGATGGAAAAATAATTTATTCTGCACTATAACCACATAAGGATTCCACTGCTCAGTGAAATATCATAAGTACTTACCATTGTCAGATTCTCGAGGTCGCATTTTGGCTCAACTCACCCTTATTCAAAGTCAAAGCATAAGTCCCGTCACAAAATACACAACATCTTGGCTCAATTAATACGGGGGCTGATCAATTATTACGAAACCGATCCGACATATCATGTTTCCTAATCATTTAATAAACGAAAAACAATTATCATTCAGAGAACCAGCGTCATAACAGCCAAACAATTACACACCTATTAAAACTAACCCGTTAAACCTGTCGCTATGAACAAAAAAATAAACACTCTCTCGCCGATAACAGATCCAATTAACTTGCTGTATTTAAATTAAATGTCGATAACTTAATCTATTTGGGACGACGGTCCTCCTACTTTCGGGACATATGAGTCAACATCAACTGTAACAAGTGTTCGATAAATGTTGAATTAACACACCGGAGTATGTGAAATGTTGAACTTAATCGAACTAATAACGTTTTAAATGTGGTCGAACGAGTATACCTTAAGGGCGTCACTAAATCTACTTCCTTCAGCACAATGATTTGTTGACCAATTGATAGTAGACCCTTACTAATCAGACTAATGCTTTATGAACTGGGCATATTATATTTCGGTGTTTCATTTTCAACACCTGTTTCATTATTATTTATGTTTATATAGAAAACTCTCTTTTATAGAAACTTGAATACATATAAAACTACAATTTAAGATACACTATATAACGCGAGCAAAACCTAAAGCAAATTACTATTATTTACTGTAGGGTAAAGGGTACGTCTGTACAAATGGCGGCATAAAATCAATCACAATATACCTATTACACTTCAACAGTTCGTGTAATTATAATATACATTGATGTAATCGTTATCGATGATATGCCAAATAGACCGTGGAACGGCCGCGCATAGCGAACGCATCCATTTGCAAAATGTAAATATGCGTAAAACGACAAAGTTACCAATTAGAATTCATTAACAGGCGACAATGCACGTGTAAGACTCGCGATACGTCACGGTCAAAACTTCACTTCACCATCCTCTCATTTGGTATTGGATCGGACCCACCGTTTTACCGATCATCGGTTACATTCGGGTGAAAAGAAATATATACAATATATGAGTAATGTTATGTGGACTAAACATGTTTGATATGCATACGCTTCCCAAGCCCGTAATAGAATAACTTCATCGCGGATATATCGAGATGGTAAACACACGAAGCGTAACGCACGGCCTTATTATGTACGGATTTTTATCGTAACATTCAAAACAATCATCGGCGCAAGTCAAACAGTCCAATTGTTGCACGAAACACTTGACCGTTTAATTATAATTATTTTAGCCGTTGTTTTTTTCTCTTAATAGAGCGTGGCATAACACGCATGGAATCACATTGTTTCAGTTTGAGATACACAAGATTTTATGATGGCGAATTACTTATATAAAAACATTATCACAGTCTTACAATAAAAACTATGCAAGTATCCACTACATTTACGAGCTTTATTGACAGTACTGTGAAAGTTTTCTAACATATGTCTACGTAAAGGCTTAATTTGAACGTAGTAATAAGTTATAGAAGGCCTATTTTATATATAAGTTGAAACAAAATAGATTTTGACTAGAAACAATATACTAATTCAATTGATTGAATAAGATTATTCTGAGAGAGACTCATCAGTCTTTAAAATTCCATATTTATCTGAAGACGCAAGAAACAAAAAAACCCCGAAAAATCTGAATTGTGCCACAATTACGTACACAGTATAAAAACAGAAAAATAAATATAAAAAAACTAAAAGAATTGAAACAAAACTTGTTGGATTTTTCCACTGTCAATGCGCGACCATACTTCACGTGTCTTAATTATACAATTAAGATAAAAATTACCGCTACCGAGAAAGCTACGCCAAGTCAAACCATAGAGTAGATTTTTTTTTTATAATTTTCAAGCTTGAAGAGCCAAGACCGTTTCGGTCACGCACCAAATCGATCTACATAAATACTTAACTCTATAGGTGAATAATATTTTATTAATCTAATAATATTATGAATGCGAAGAGAATGTTTGTAGAATCGCTTATCTCGGGAACTACTCCTTTCAATGGAAAAGTTATTTAAACATAATATTGAAGTGTTACATTTATTTCTTGTGAAGAAACACACAAAAATTTAAAGCGAAATCAACCACATTTCGCTTTCACGAGTATTTTTCAATGTATTTTTGCGAAGCACCAAGCTGTGGAAACAATTGTGGAAGTTCCCGGTAGGTAAACAAGACAATACTTTAGTTGACTATGTGTCCATGGGCCGGGCCGAGATGCGGTATCCAAGAAAAAGCTAAATAATATGAAATTCAATTTTGAGATCTAGTAAAGACAAATGCTTAATAACATTCCAAACACGTTATGTACATGTGTAATTATATTAACAATTGTAGCAGATTTGTTTATTGGAGTGTATGAAGGTATGTATCAGCGTAAACCGATGACAATTATATAATTTACACCAAAAAACACATCGTTATACCTTTGGGTTTCAAACAGATAAAACAAACATACCTAAATATATTGTTTGTAAAGCAAGTAGCTTTTTTACCGCTAAACTAACATGAAATAAGTAGAGATTTATCAGGACAAATTAGAAAATGTGGGCCGGCCGCGGCAACCACATTGAACGGTGAAACGTAAGACGCTGATTAAAAAGAAATGACCTACCTTCATGTCTGCAACTATTTGCTGGTAAAGGCTCCACAATGGGGAACAGTCCTTCTCTGTAGTCCCCTCCATTGTCAAAATGCTTAATAATTTCACTACGAAATCACTGAAAACACGAAACACTAGACAAGCACATAACACTGAACATTAAAAATCGCCATCACGAATATCGGACATCTGTTGCTTTTTCATAAAGGTAATTGTTATCTTTAACACTTCCTTCTTTTAACTACATCGCACCACACAATACAAGACAAAAGAGAGTTAAGAAAAGAGTTTTTCAACAAATCAATATTTATAAACAAGGATATTGTCAATGGAGTCGAGCCGATACGAGAATATGTGTACCCTGCTTTTTAGTGAGTAAACGATAGAAAATTTATCAAATTGTTAAGTGTCTTAGCAAAAAAATTATTATATGATTCCAAATATAGATTGTTCATTCAAAAAAGAGTTAACAGTATTGCACGCGCACGAAATACGTTCACCTCGACTACAAACAACGCAAACTAACGAAAATATTTCATTCCTCTAATGCCAACTGTCGAATAAAGGCAAAGTCTGAAGATAGCAGCGAGTGCCGACTACAGATTATACTCAAGTATAATCTGCTGTCAACAGCTATATATCTGACTCAGGACATTTGAATAATGAAACTTGTTTAATTTAGTAATTGCGATAAAAAGGAAATTATTAATCAATTCAATTAAATTGATTAACAATTATTTAGGTGCCATATCATAAATGCAGTGTTTACAACATAAAAACACTGGGTTATTACTGTCACTCGTAATGTCACCTGAATTATGAAAATACCAAAAGAAGCTGTAGTCTGTACGTAAATCTGGAGACTGGTCTGGTTAACTGCTATTTGAATTTCTAAATTAAAGTTTATGCTTATTGCTTATTGTATTCTAAATAAGGTTTTGGACCTGTAACATTTCTACTTGAATTTACTATTGACTATCAGTGACTACTACTTAAATGTTTAAAAAAAGTGGTTTTAATAAATTTATACGATGTCCAAAGTAATAAACATCAATCGAAATAAGGCGGGAAGTATTTACAGAATCGCGCTTGAAAATTTTGTGTACGTTTTTGGGATTTAATTTCCTAAATAAGACTTCAGTTTACTTTAGTTTGTATAAATATTTTATTAATTGTTCTAGCACGTATAAACAAGTTGAATTGTACCCTGGTTCATCGCTTAACGTTATAATAGGACCCAATGGAACGGGAAAATCAACATTCGTCTGTGCTATTATTTTGGGATTGTGTGGAAAACCCAGTGTAATTGGCCGGGCGAAAAAGGTAAGTTGGATCTAACCTGATTTTGTTTAAATTGCTCAGTAAATGTGTACTTACATTAAAACATTAAAATCAGTACATTCAAAAAGTTATTTAGCTGTGTTTATTTCGTATTAAGATGAAGTGAAGTGGATATTTGATCTAGGGTATAAAATAGGCTCTACCAAAAAGGTTAGCGTATTTAATTTGATAGCTATTTAATAAGAGTTATTACCACTTGCTATGCAACCCACTATTACTAATAGATAGTTCCCTCACAGTGATTGCTATTACAACATATTGTTTGCACAACTTTTCAGTTATCTGAATATTTGGTGGAGGTTGTGAAGAGGCTACTATAGAAATTGAATTGTACCAACAATCTGGGAAACAAAATGTTATTATTACTAGGAATTTTAATCTTAATGATACCTCCATGTGGTATATTGACCATAAAGCAGCAAGAGAGAACCAAGTACAAGATCTTATCACATCACTTAATATACAGGTAATTTTTAATTAAAATATATATAAGATAATGAACACCGATGAAACTAATAATAATTTGAAAAATAATATACAAAAAATCTTTGAAATATTATTTAGAGAGAATAAGCACTACGTTAATTTCCAGGTGGATAACCTATGCCAACTGTTACCTCAAGACAGAGTTCAGGATTTCTCCAAAATGAATCCACAGCAGCTACTTCGTAGTACATTATCAGCTGTTGGAGGAAATGAAAGTGTATCGCAATTAGATGAACTCATACAGACAAGAAATGAACAACGTAACATTACCACCGCACAGGAGAATAATGCTCAGTTATTACAGGAACAAATTAGATTGAATGAAAGGTACTAATTAAATAGTTTAATACTGATTAACTCTAATCTTACTTATAACTTTTGATTCAAATATTTTTATTCGGGCAGGTCTTTAAACGACACTCATATTTTTCTACACTGGTTTGAAAGGCAGTTCTATCGAGGAGAACTGGCAAGAAACTCAATAGCTGCTCTTTTAAGAGTATTATTGTTGACTTATGTCAAACTCAAATGTTTTATCATAAAGTTATCTGAGTCTTTAGTTTTAAAAAAGCTGGCAAGAAACTCAACTTTTTTTTTACAATTATCCCATTGACAATATTTTGGAGAAGGCCAAGTTGGAGAAACATTTTTGAACTCTATTATCATCCCAATAATCTGATATTTAATAAAAAAAAGCTTTTTGTATGTGTTTGAGAGATTAATATGGTCAATATGGTCATATTATATACTTTTATTATGATAACATTTCAGATTAAAAGTGATAATTGAAACATTAAAACAAAGAAAAGAATTAGAGCAACAAATCGAAGTATGTGAGAAAAAGAAGCTATGGATAGAATACCAAGAGCTTAAAACAAAAGTAAACGAACACACAAGAGATAAAAAAGAAGCAGCTAAATTAGATGACGCACTGGAATAATTCAAATTTCATTCGAATCGTTTCATTATTTATGAGATTATTGAAATAATGGAAACTGATCAAAATTTATCAGTTCAATATCATCCCATTAATTAATAATTGTATAGTGTATTTTAATCTATTAAAGAAGAATTAATTAAATTTTTAAATTAACATTTCACAATCTAGTAAACTGCGTGAACCGATTTTTAACTTTAATTTTCAGTTATTACCACAACTCGAGTACGGTGAACGTATAATGGTTCACACAATCATGAATGGGAGTGAGCTTATGAGTTACAAGAAATGGAAGTATGAGAGACACTTGCAGAAAGCACGTGCGTATACGCTGGCACAGGCCGTTAACAAGTAAAGTAGCTGTTCATCTTATGACGTTATAGAGAGTGGTCGTTAAATGGATAAAAGCAAAATCATTGTATGGAATACAAGCTTAACCAACTAGAGCCAATTTGATTTGGAAGCTTTGTGTGTCGTTAAATAGAGTAAGACGCAACATGGAGTTTACACTGTACTTCAACACATCTTGTTTTGATCAAGTTCAAAACAAATGAACAATGAATTATTTTGACAAATACACCTTCGGCCATGTTTGTATAAGCCCGTGTTGCCATGGCAACCATACTGTATGGCCAATCATTAGTTTAAAATAACGCACTTGAGGTGCGAACACTTTTGTACCTGCTTAGACATATAACGTATATATTATTTAAAAAAATCAAATTATTGTTTTTTTTTATATTTGAATAGTCTCCTTATTCCAAGATGTCCTTTATTAGATTCGTCGTTGATTCCTATATTATTAAGACAAGCTGATAGATTCAGTACTTTTTTTATAGAAGAGGAGGCAAACGAGCAGGAGGCCCACCATAAAGTTGAAGTGGCCGCCTATAGACACTCACGCGGCTGGGAGCTTGTGACTGTGTTGCCGGCCTTTTTGGAGAGGACGGGGGAGGGAGTAAGGATGAGCACCGAAAGATATAGTACAGTCCATACTGTATGGACTATACCATATATGTCGGAGCCAATTGGGCGTAAAAGGCTGCTCATCAGGTTCACACATCGTTGGTAACCTCAAGCAAAATAATCACACAATATCATTAGACTAGACGGGTTTTTTTATTAAAAACTAGGTACACCGATAACAGACACGTCCGCTCGGCACGAGCAAAAATCAATATCAAAAATATCTTCATCCATATAGTTAACTATGGGTACACTTATGAATCGTTAACAAATAAAAAATAAAGTTTAAAAAAATTTGGACTCTACATTCACTTAATCAAGGGCGTAGAGCGGACGAGAAGAACTGCAAGAAGAAGGCTAAGCGAAATAGGAGCACACATTTACGTTATAGTGAGAACAACCCGTAAACACTACACCAAAACTAAACCAGGAAATATTATTATCGTAGCAACACATTCAAGTCCGACCAGTCACCACAAGTAGCATCTTTCACCAGCACGACGCATGACCAGCTGTCGCCTCCCATATTTTAGGGAGAGGGACAACCCGCGAGCTCTTACTACTGACTGCCTCACGTTTGTTTTTTTTTTTGGAGTGGGAGTGGCCTGGAGGCCTTTTTAGCCGTGATAACCTCCCGCTTGGCACGAGCTACAGTATTTATATTCTCGTCTCATCAGCCGTCACTCCGGCATATGTAAATTTTTAAGGTTTGTGTGACAATTCAACACTTGAATTTGAAGAATCGTCACAAGTACCAAATGTGTCATTTGTTAGATAAAAATATCTATTTAAGCCGCTAGTTTCTTATAGGAGATATATGAGCTTGTACAAAAGGTTGGGTTGTTAGGTGAGGCCAAAAAGTCGGCAATGCAATACGTTCGCTTGTCACAAGATGTTATGACATTTGTCATTTTTGACATGACAGTGACGTTGGTTTAAGGACTGGCTTTTTTTATGTGAGATGTGCCAACCGCCGCCCATGGACACCTGCAACGCCAGGAGGCTTACAAGTGAGTTGCCGGCCTTTAAGGAAGAGGAACGCCCTTTTTTTGAAGGTCCCCAAGTCGTAGCGGATCGGAAATACCTGCGCTGGCAGTTGGTTAAACAAAGAGGTGGTGCGCGGCAGAAACTGCCTTAAAAAACGCACAGTCGTGGAGCGCCAGACATCAAGGTGGTACGGATGGAATTTCGTATTCTGCCTTGATGTCCGGTGATGGAATTCCGCTGCACATATTAGCCCGAACAATTCATCAGAGCACTCCCCATGATAAATGCGGTAGAAGATGCAGAGGGAGCCTACATCTCTACGCAGAGCCAAAGGATCAAGCCGATTGGAAAGGATGGGGTCGTCGACGATACGAGCCGCTCTGCGTTGGATGCGATCAAATGGAAGGAGCTGGTATTGGGGCGCCCCCGCCCAGAGGTGGGAACAGTACTCCATATGAGGCCGAATTTGCGCTTTGTAGAGTTGCAAGCGATGGCCTGATGTGAAATACTGACGCGCCCTGCTGAGAACACCAAGCTTTTTAGAGGCTAACTTAGCCTTACCTTCCAAATGATTGCAGAACTGGACATCGCTCGATATATCGACACCAAGAATTCCAATACTGGCTGAGGCTTTAAGAGGAGTGTTATCGAATAGTGGGGCCACGACAAAGGGATTCTTTTTAGCGGTAAACGCGCAAACCTGGGTCTTCGAGGGGTTAAATTGGACTAAGTTAAGTCGACCCCAATCCGAGACTCCACGCAGTAAAGTCTCGAGTTCAGACACAAAGCACCTCGCCATTTAAGATTCTCACGGCGGAATGTAAAATCTAAACCAAAAAATAATTTTCTATATTATTGCTATATTAAAATAGCAACGGTTAAAATAATTTTCTTTTTGTGATTTTGATTTAGCTAAAATCAGAGATTTTTTCGAACTATTTCTATCGGCTGTAACATTCTGAGCCCAAAATGGTCGAAGTCCTTTTAACTGAATACCATATTACAATAAAAAGCATCTTATATAGTCGTGTGTATGGTTATTAAAAAACAGCACATATTAATTGTTAATTTAATAACAATTAATTTATATATCCAATAAAATCATTCGGTAAAACAATATATATATATAAATTAGTAAAAGTCAGTCTGGCCCATAAGCGTGCATGACGTATTAAAAAACACTATCGAGATATCTTAGAATTAAACTTCTAATCAGAATATTCTACAAGTGTGAGTATATGTGCCGATATTATTTCTCTTTTCATAAATATATGTTATTATTTGTAAGCAATATATGAACAGAAGAAGCTATGAGTTAGAGGTCCATCTGAACCCCCTTCCCCGTCCACTGTTCGTCCAGCTTGATGTCACACTCCAGGTCACGTAATGCAGCTTTGATATCAAAGCCAAAGTCTTTTTCAAACAATTCATAGGATGTATAAAGAACTGACTCGATGCCGAGATCGTGAAACTTTGTGTTCAGGTCGCGGCAACGAGCCACTATGTTACGTATTGCCCAGCAGCCGTTTTTCTGAAAAGAAAAAAAGCCTTTTTAAATCGACACTTAATTTTTATATTCAAAAGGTTTGCAATATTGACAAATTGTTTATTAATACGATTTTTAACAATAACATTTACTTTTGAAGAGGGAAGAAGGTCACTTTACTTTTGAAGTAGGAAAAAAGTGACTTTTTAACTTTACAAGTAAGGAAAAAGTCACTTTTTAACTTTAGAAGTAAGGAAAAAGTCACTTTTTAACTTTAGAAGTAAGGAAAAAGTCACTTTTTAACTTTAGAAGTAAGAAAAAAGTCACTTTTTTACTTTTGAAGTAAGAAAAAAGTCAGTTTAAAAATACACTATACTGAATTAGCAAACATCATAGTTAATATAATTTTGATCAGCCAAGTTTTAACTGGATTTTTTTTTTAAAATGCCTTATAATAGTTAAATATGTACCTGCACTTGCGCGTGCGACTGGTGTATCTTCAAACACTCTACAATGGCTTCGGCAGCTCCGGCTTCCATGAATTGTCGACTGTGCTGCGGCTCTCTCAGGGCCAACGCCGCGACGCACTTTAACGCTGAGGCTGCGGACGTTGGGTTATTCTGTAAACGAATATCATTTAACATTTACAAACTCATCACGACTTCATACAAAATATATATTTTATACATAAATCTCTCGTGTCACAACGTTCGTTGCCGTACTCCTACCAAACGGCTAGAAAGATGCACACACTAATACACACACACACATACTTAAATGCTCGTTCTTCGCATAATATACTCCACTTGTTCATATGTATATATATAACGAGGAGAGAGAGATCCTCTACATGGCTACTGCCAACCTCACTAGCTGTAGGGTTATTTTTGAAAGGCGTAGGTAGCATCAGCATTGCCAACATCACGATTGAGTCGTTCATAATAACCACTTATTTAAAGAAACACTTCACTGATAGTTTCCAAGGCTTATATTTCACTATTTGAAGAGAGGTCCGTTCCGTACAACGGCCTGAGCGCGACTGTGTCGTGCGGTTACAATGCGACCCTATTTATAGTTTATAGTGATCTAGCACTTCTTTACAAAGACGTTGTATTGAAATAATAAAGATGACATTTCACAGAGTAACAAACGTAAAGTATTCAACTTATGTGTTTAAACTTATTTTAGGACAATTAAATGATATTTGAACTTAATTATTCTAGTTAATTTAAGACTAATTGTTGTAGTTGCGCCGATATATATATATATATTTTTTTCTTCGTGTTATCTTTGTTATTGTTGTTTCTGATCTTAGATTCTATTTCCGGTTCTATGTTTTAACCTTATTTTGGCTTTATTTTTTATCTATTTTTATTGTGTAAACTTTTTTTGGTAAGCTGTATAGGTTTAAATAAAAAAATAAAAATAAGATTCTTATAAAATTTCGGGTGCGTATCTACTCAGATCTGACACCTTAGTGATAAGGGTTGTCCACACTTACCTCGACACATATACGACACACTTGAACATTTAAAGCATCAATTAAAAAATCAAAATTCTGCTTATTTATCCCTTGTTCAGCCCTTTTACCTATGCCTCAATTTGGCAAGTTGACCAACGGCCGACTGATACAGAGGATCTTGGGTTCTATTCCCGGTGTGTTAATTTAATACCAATGCCCTAAAAGTAACAGGGTTATATGCGTATCATTAAACAAAGGAAGAAAATACTCGACACATTTAAGTGAAATTTTGTACAAATAATAAATTTGTGTTATATTGAAGAAAAAGAAAACTTACGCAATGTCTCGATAATACGGATACCATAATCGGTATTACACCACTCTTGACCAACGATCTTTTGACGTCGTCGTTGCCAGCCAACGCTGTTATACTGAAACCAATTTTTTTTCACCCACTTTAAAACCGATATTAAATCCATAGTTTTGAATGGGATGAAGAAATATTTTGTTAGATTAATTTATTGCTTTGTCGTTTATCGCTTGAAAGTATCTATATTTAAATGAATTAGGTACGAAAAGTTCTTTAACATTGGGTTTAGCGAATAATCTTTAGATTTAGAAACGTTTAAAAAATGTCTTGAATTCCATTTCAAAATGTGTAATCGAACTGTCCCGATGCTGAGCCAATTGCCGACACATTAAAGGACACATCTTTGTCCTCTAAAGGTGTCTAATATAACTTTCTTTACTGCATGATATCATATTTTATGGCATAATAGAAAAATAAATGTGCATTAGTCAGCAGCCTGTATCTTATTTGTAGACGCAACTTTCCAAAACTTCGGAATGGATTCAGAGTAATATAAGGTACAAAAGCTGGGAGTAACATTGAGGCATAGTAAACTCGTAGTCAAGTTACCGATACCTGAAAGGATAGTTAGTGTACAGTTATAAACTAGTTAGTGTATATTTATAGTTAGTTATATATTTACACATAGGTTATGTATATCGTGTTATTCAGTCTGCCATTAATAAAACCCAAATACAATCTTCGTATATTTAAATAAACTAAGTGTCACTTGATAAAGATACAAAGGTACCTACTTTAAAAAAGTAACACTGTTTTTTATTACCTTTTTATATTTCCTACGCGCTTTTTCTTTTTATAATCTATCAAAATCATATCGAATCGAATGGCACATGACGTCGTAAAGAACAATGGCACCAGCTAGAGCCGCCCGACCTTTCTCTTATATATATATACATGACCTTTAGAATACAAGGCTATTGAAAGCTGTTCATTTTCATATACATGAAGCAATATACTGAAACCATATCGGACGTAGTTGAAACCATGTTTTTTTTTGCGAATGTTGTATGATGGAAAAATAATTTATTCTGCACTATAACCACATAAGGATTCCACTGCTCAGTGAAATATCATAAGTACTTACCATTGTCAGATTCTCGAGGTCGCATTTTGGCTCAACTCACCCTTATTCAAAGTCAAAGCATAAGTCCCGTCACAAAATACACAACATCTTGGCTCAATTAATACGGGGGCTGATCAATTATTACGAAACCGATCCGACATATCATGTTTCCTAATCATTTAATAAACGAAAAACAATTATCATTCAGAGAACCAGCGTCATAACAGCCTTGGATAAAAACAATTACACACCTATTAAAACTAACCCGTTAAACCTGTCGCTATGAACAAAAAAATAAACACTCTCTCGCCGATAACAGATCCAATTAACTTGCTGTATTTAAATTAAATGTCGATAACTTAATCTATTTGGGACGACGGTCCTCCTACTTTCGGGACATATGAGTCAACATCAACTGTAACAAGTGTTCGATAAATGTTGAATTAACACACCGGAGTATGTGAAATGTTGAACTTAATCGAACTAATAACGTTTTAAATGTGGTCGAACGAGTATACCTTAAGGGCGTCATTAAATCTACTTCCTTCAGCACAATGATTTGTTGACCAATTGATAGTAGACCCTTACTAATCAGACTAATGCTTTATGAACTGGGCATATTATATTTCGGTGTTTCATTTTCAACACCTGTTTCATTATTATTTATGTTTATATAGAAAACTCTCTTTTATAGAAACTTTAATAACATATAAAACTACAATTTAAGATACACTATATAACGCGAGCAAAACATAAAGGAAATTACTATTATTTACTGTAGGGTAAAGGGTACGTCTGTACAAATGGCGGCATAAAATAAATCACAATATAGCTATTACACTTCAACAGTTCATGTAATTATAATATACATTGATGTAATCGTTATCGATGATATGCCAAATAGACCGTGGAACGGCCGCGCATAGCGAACGCATCCATTTGCAAAATGTAAATATGCGTAAAACGACAAAGTTACCAATTAGAATTCATTAACAATGCACGTGTAAGACTCGCGATATGTCACGGTCAAAACTTCACTTCACCATCCTCTCATTTGGTATTGGATCGGACCCACCGTTTTACCGATCATCGGTTACATTCGGGTGAAAAGAAATATATACAATATATGAGTAATGTTATGTGGACTAAACATGTTTGATACGCTTCCCAATCCCGTAATAGAATAACTTCATCGCGGATATATCGAGATGGTAAACACACGAAGCGTAACGCACGGCCTTATTATGTACGGATTTTTATCGTAACATTCAAAACAATCATCGGCGCAAGTCAAACAGTCCAATTGTTGCACGAAACACTTGACCGTTTAATTATAATTATTTTAGCCGTTGTTTTTTTCTCTTAATAGAGCGTGGCATAACACGCATGGAATCACATTGTTTCAGTTTGAGATACACAAGATTTTATGATGGCGAATTACTTATATAAAAACATTATCACAGTCTTACAATAAAAACTATGCAAGTATCCACTACATTTACGAGCTTTATTGACAGTACTGTGAAAGTTTTCTAACATATGTCTACGTAAAGGCTTAATTTGAACGTAGTAATAAGTTATAGAAGGCCTATTTTATATATAAGTTGAAACAAAATAGATTTTGACTAGAAACAATATACTAATTCAATTGATTGAATAAGATTATTCTGAGAGAGACTCATCAGTCTTTAAAATTCCATATTTATCTGAAGACGCAACAAACAAAAAAACCCCGAAAAATCTGAATTGTGCCACAATTACGTACACAGTATAAAAACAGAAAAATAAATATAAAAAAACTAAAAGAATTGAAACAAAACTTGTTGGATTTTTCCACTGTCAATGCGCGACCATACTTCACGTGTCTTAATTATACAATTAAGATAAAAATTACCGCTACCGAGAAAGCTACGCCAAGTCAAACCATAGAGTAGATTTTTTTTTTATAATTTTCAAGCTTGAAGAGCCAAGACCGTATCGGTCACGCACCAAATCGATCTACATAAATACTTAACTCTATAGGTGAATAATATTTTATTAATCTAATAATATTATGAATGCGAAGAGAATGTTTGTAGAATCGCTTATCTCGGGAACTACTCCTTTCAATGGAAAAGTTATTTAAACATAATATTGAAGTGTTACATTTATTTCTTGTGAAGAAACACACAAAAATTTAAAGCGAAATCAACCACATTTCGCTTTCACGAGTATTTTTCAATGTATTTTTGCGAAGCACCAAGCTGTGGAAACAATTGTGGAAGTTCCCGGTAGGTAAACAAGACAATACTTTAGTTGACTATGTGTCCATGGGCCGGGCCGAGATGCGGTATCCAAGAAAAAGCTAAATAATATGAAATTCAATTTTGAGATCTAGTAAAGACAAATGCTTAATAACATTCCAAACACGTTATGTACATGTGTAATTATATTAACAATTGTAGCAGATTTGTTTATTGGAGTGTATGAAGGTATGTATCAGCGTAAACCGATGACAATTATATAATTTACACCAAAAAACACATCGTTATACCTTTGGGTTTCAAACAGATAAAACAAACATACCTAAATATATTGTTTGTAAAGCAAGTAGCTTTTTTACCGCTAAACTAACATGAAATAAGTAGAGATTTATCAGGACAAATTAGAAAATGTGGGCCGGCCGCGGCAACCACATTGAACGGTGAAACGTAAGACGCTGATTAAAAAGAAATGACCTACCTTCATGTCTGCAACTATTTGCTGGTAAAGGCTCCACAATGGGGAACAGTCCTTCTCTGTAGTCCCCTCCATTGTCAAAATGCTTAAAAATTTCACTACGAAATCACTGAAAACACGAAACACTAGACAAGCACATAACACTGAACATTAAAAATCGCCATCACGAATATCGGACATCTGTTGCTTTTTCATAAAGGTAATTGTTATCTTTAACACTTCCTTCTTTTAACTACATCGCACCACACAATACAAGACAAAAGAGAGTTAAGAAAAGAGTTTTTCAACAAATCAATATTTATAAACAAGGATATTGTCAATGGAGTCGAGCCGATACGAGAATATGTGTACCCTGCTTTTTATTGAGTAAACGATAGAAAATTTATCAAATTGTTAAGTGTCTTAGCAAAAAAATTATTATATGATTCCAAATATAGATTGTTCATTCAAAAAAGAGTTAACAGTATTGCACGCGCACGAAATACGTTCACCTCGACTACAAACAACGCAAACTAACGAAAATATTTCATTCCTCTAATGCCAACTGTCGAATAAAGGCAAAGTCTGAAGATAGCAGCGAGTGCCGACTACAGATTATACTCAAGTATAATCTGCTGTCAACAGCTATATAACTGACTCAGGACATTTGAATAATGAAACTTGTTTAATTTAGTAATTGCGATAAAAAGGAAATTATTAATCAATTCAATTAAATTGATTTACAATTATTTAGGTGCCATATCATAAATGCAGTGTAATGTTGTAACATAAAAACACTGGGTTATTACTGTCACTTGTAATGTCACCTGAATTATGAAAATACCAAACGAAGCTGTAGTCTGTACGTAAATCTGGAGACTGGTCTGGTTAACTGCTATTTGAATTTCTAAATTAAAGTTTATGCTTATTGCTTATTGTATTCTAAATAAGGTTTTGAACCTGTAACATTTCTACTTGAATTTACTATTGACTATCAGTGACTACTACTTAAATGTTAAAAAAAAGTGGTTTTAATAAATTTATACGATGTCCAAAGTAATAAACATCAATCGAAATAAGGCGGGAAGTATTTACAGAATCGCGCTTGAAAACTTTGTGTACGTTTTTGGGATTTTATTTCCTAAATAAGACTTCAGTTTACTTTAGTTTGTATAAATATTTTATTAATTGTTCTAGCACGTATAAACAAGTTGAATTGTACCCTGGTTCATCGCTTAACGTTATAATAGGACCCAATGGAACGGGAAAATCAACATTCGTCTGTGCTATTATTTTGGGATTGTGTGGAAAACCCAGTGTAATTGGCCGGGCGAAAAAGGTAAGTTGGATCTAACCTGATTTTGTTTAAATTGCTCAGTAAATGTATACTTACATTAAAACATTAAAATCAGTCCATTCAAAAAGTTATTTAGCTGTGTTTATTTCGTATTAAGATGAAGTAAAGTGGATATTTGATCTAGGGTATAAAAACGGCTCTACCAAAAAGGTTAGCATATTTAATTTGATAGCTATTTAATAAGAGTTATTACCACTTGCTATGCAACCCACTATTACTAATAGATAGTTCCCTCACAGTGATTGCTATTACAACATATTGTTTGCACAACTTTTCAGTTATCTGAATATGTGCGTGGAGGTTGTGAAGAGGCTACTATAGAAATTGAATTGTACCAACAATCTGGGAAACAAAATGTTATTATTACTAGGAATTTTAATCTTAATGATACCTCCATGTGGTATGTTGACCATAAAGCAGCAAGAGAGAACCAAGTACAAGATCTTATCACATCACTTAATATACAGGTAATTTTTAATTAAAATATATTTAAGATAATGAACACCGATGAAACTAATAATAATTTGAAAAATAATATACAAAAGAATCTTTGAAATATTATTTAGAGAGAATAAGCACTACATTAATTTCCAGGTGGATAACCTATGCCAACTGTTACCTCAAGACAGAGTTCAGGATTTCTCCAAAATGAATCCACAGCAGCTACTTCGTAGTACATTATCAGCTGTTGGAGGAAATGAAAGTGTATTGCAATTAGATGAACTCATACAGACAAGAAATGAACAACGTAACATTACCACCGCTCAGGAGAATAATGCTCAGTTATTACAGGAACAAATTAGATTGAACGAAAGGTACTAATTAAATAGTTTAATACTGATTAACTCTAATCTTACTTATAACTTTTGATTCAAATATCTTTATTCGGGCAGGTCTTTAAAGGACACTCATTTTTATCTACACTGGTTTGAAAGGCAGTTCTATCGAGGAGAACTGGCAAGAAACTCAATCAGAAACTCTTTTAAGAGTATTATTGTTGACTTATGTCAAACTCAAATGTTTTTATCATAAAGTTATCTGAGTCTTTAGTTTTAAAAAAGCTGGCAAGAAACTCAACTTTTTAATAGGTTAGGTTAGGTTAGGTTCTTTTAATTTACTGATCATGATTACAATAATTACACACGTTAAAACGAAATGTCAGAAACCATGACTTGGAGAAGTAAGGGGACTCTCCCACCACCTAGGCTCCGTACGAAGTTATTTTTATTATCAGAAACCAGAAATCATGTTTCGTTCTATGGCCATTTCCGACATATTTATTTTTACAACCAATAAAATTAAAAAAGGCCAAAATGGGGTTGCATAGACATATAAAATGGACAAAAAGTTTGTTCTTTAGCATAAAAATAAAATGTCTGTTTCAGGTACGAACACTGAGCGCGCAAATACGTTTACAAACAAAAAAAATTGAGGACATACAAAATGAGTCCTCGCTCAACATTGAGGTAGAGAAAGAGAAGTGTCGTAAGAGACAAAAAGAGTGCGTCATCAAGCAGTGTCATCTTCATTCGCAATTGAAGGACTTTTTAAAGGAACTGCAGGACAGGATACTGGAAAAGGAATTGGTTGGGGTGAGGTTTTCTTGTGCCAGTTTTATAAGGTTTTATGCTATTTTTATAAGGGAAAATAAAAAAAATACCTATTTTCTAATAATTTGACATTTACTCAAAAGCCAATCCTGATAGATATAGATAGACTTTTTTCTATAAATGGTCGGCCCTTTATAAACCGATTTTCCAACTTTCAACCCCTTTAACCCTTTTGTGTGATAAAAAGTACTCTAATATCGTTCCCTAAAGTTTAGTCTATACAAAATATCATCGAAATCGGTTCAGTAGATCAAACGTAACATACAAAAAATATAAATTGTGTTTTTAGGTGGAACTGGACCTCAGCAGGAAGGCCATCGTACAGCGGGAATCGGAGTTGAGAGAGTTGAAGGACGAATTGCGGAATGTTCAAGTAAGGTCATTTAAAAATTGAAATCTAAAACTTTCAATGTTATTTAATAAATAGTAAAGTATGTGTAAACTCATAGGACGACAGCGCACATGCTAGCCGTGCAGATACACTTGTATGTCTTCTATTTTTAACATAAAATGTTTACGGACAGATCCAACTGATATGCCTCCTTTTTGAAGTCGGTTCAAAGTATTATTTTGAAACTTTTCAATGCCTTAAGTACTTTTTAATAATTGGATTATTAATAAAAATAACAAATTAATTAACTAAATATTTTAAAAGTTAATTATATTCTTTTAAATTAATGATAGTAAATATTCGCATTTCAGGCAACACTAGAAAACATACAGAACTGCTTAACACGAGCAGTTACCAAGGCAAAAGAGAAACTCACAGAAGCGAAACGTTCGTGCAATAACAAACTACCCACGGAGCCAGATTTTCCCTATAAAGACGATTTCGAGAATCTACCCTCCGATCTGACAACGCTACAGGAACACTGCTTCGATTTACAAACCCGCATAGACTGTATACACACTAGTGACGAACAGGTCTTTATTAACAAATAATATTTAATAATACTAAACGATCATAAAAACAATTATAGTAGAAGCGAAAATTCATTATTTAATACAAACTCAAAATATCTATACTCAAATAGGTATTTATAAAGACACATTTGAATCGTCAATTTTTACACTAAAACCGGTTCGGAAGTTATCTACCGATAAGAAAGAACCGGTAAAAATCGATAGATGTTTTTAAATTTCATATATGTCACGAATTCAATTAACATAACCATTGTACGGCTACACAAGAATTGAGATGTGCCCGAGGAATATTTGTAAGCTTTTAAAGCTCAATAAAAGTCCATTTTGTGGTAATAATAATCCACCCTATTTGTATAAGAAATTATTGTGGCTGGGTGATGGGAGCCAATATGCGACGAGGGTATATCGTAGGTTATTGGATGTGCCTGAGCATCATACTGCCTTTAGGGGTAGTTTTCGATACAGCGCAAAGAGGTGCTGGAACAATCTGCCGCCGCCCCTGCGGAACTGTGCCAACCTTCCGAAGGAGGTTGAAAAAGCTTTTATTTTCACAGCAGATGGATCCGTGTTTTTCGTTGGCGCCTAGCTAGGCACATCCAAATTCTCTTGTCCCGTTCCTGTCCTGTTTAACCACATTAATCCCACTATTTTTACTGTCTCCCTTCCTTTTTTTATTTAATTATGACTTTATGTTTAATTGTTAACACTTGGCGCTGTGCAGCGACAACTGGAGGCTGCTGAAAATCAGTGGTGTGGAATACTATATTCCACACAAATCCTGAGCAGCACCCCATCTGGCGCACGCCCGCTGCACTTGCAACAATGCAATGTGTTTATTTTTAGTTAATTTTAATTTTGTACTTATAATTTATTGTCATGTTGTGTGTGCCGTGTGTGTGTGTCCAAATAAACATATTTTCTGTCTTTCTTCTTTCTAATTCATATTTTGTCCGTTCAGGTAATAAAGGAATACGAGGCACGCGAAAAGAGTATCGCTCAACTTCAGTGTGACGTCACGAACTCGTCAGATACAAACAAACGCTTGGAAGACCGGATGAATCGGCTCAAGTAAGTCGCTCCTTTTTTTTTATTCAAATTACATTAGAACATTATAAAATTAGCTAAGTCGTTGGTCGGTCTCGTTGCTGTTGGGTGGCCGTCTTTTGTTTGGCAACTCCGGGCCGGAGGTACACTTTTAAGGTCACTGTTTTAATATGGACTATTAATGGTTATATTTCAGATCAAAATGGCTACCAACGTTGGAAACGTTGTTACGTAATATCGATCGTTCGTTTGGATCCATGTTCGCCAAGATGGGTTGCGCGGGTGAAGTCAAATTGGACAAAACTGGTGCTGATGTATGTTCGAATTCCATTTATGTCAAATTAACTTTGGACATATATTTTTTGTACAATTGTAATGTATCATTTTGTATTGATATCATTTATATATGTTTCATTAGAGTGGGTCCTATATTATTCATTTGACTAAGGGCTGGGCCAATCGTTGGCATGCAATGACATTTGAATGTTGAAAATTCGCGTGAAGACAGAGACATGTCTACATCTATCCGTCTCTTTTACTCTGTTCAATTCGCAGGAAGACTATGACAAATACGGTGTCGGCATTTACATACGATTCCGTGCGGATGAACAGTTGCAGCAATTGACTCGGCACGCGCAGAGCGGCGGGGAGAGGGCGCTGTGCACGGCGCTGTACCTCATGGCGATACAGGCACTATCCACGGTGCCTTTCAGGTAATATTGACAAAGATCCCTTTAATGTGTCGGCAATTGGCTCAGCATCGGGACAGTTCAATTCTTGACTAGCCTTACTTAATTGTCGGTAGCACAATTTTGTATTAATTGTTTATTTTAAAAGAGCAGCTATCGAGTTTCTTGCCGGTTCTTCTCGGTAGATGACGATTCAAAGGTGTCTTTATAAAGGCCTACTTGAATAAAGATATTTTGAGTTTGAGGTTTTGTTTTTTTTTTTCAAAAATCTATAATGATACGCAAAAATAGATATCTTGGCGACATGATATTGGATGTGAGCACAAAACTCAGGTATTACAATGAGTATTTAAGACGATTATGAAGATTCAAAAGTAAACACTCCGACACCGCAACAAGATGGCGCCCACTCGAAATGCGCTGCTCTGATTGGTCAATACAATTAACGTACTATAATTTCATAACATGTGTTTAGTACTGTCAAATAATCAAGTAGACGAATCTAATAGACATAGGATTAAAAAAAACTAAAGTATAATAAGTTATATTGTTCACCCCCAACTTGCATATATGATGATTTTAAATTCATTCAATTCAATTTGGATATTCACGTGTGTAACCGATAAATACATGTTTTTTTAAATGTCAAAATGTGTTGACAGATGCGTGGACGAAATAAACCAAGGCATGGACGCGATCAACGAGCGTAAGATGTTTCAGCTCCTTGTCAAAGTCACAACGGAGTGTGACAATGGACAGTATTTCCTTTTGACACCCAAGGTGAGTTGTTCTTCAATAAAAACTATTTACCGACCTTAAAAGGAGGTAATCATTTGAGTTTCTGTATTGGATATCGACGCACTGGAATAATTCAAATTTCATTCGAATCGTTTCATTATTTATGAGATTATTGAAATAATGGAAACTGATCAAAATTTATCAGTTCAATATCATCCCATTAATTAATAATTGTATAGTGTATTTTAATCTATTAAAGAAGAATTAATTAAATTTTTAAATTAACATTTCACAATCTAGTAAACTGCGTGAACCGATTTTTAACTTTAATTTTCAGTTATTACCACAACTCGAGTACGGTGAACGTATAATGGTTCACACAATCATGAATGGGAGTGAGCTTATGAGTTACAAGAAATGGAAGTATGAGAGACACTTGCAGAAAGCACGTGCGTATACGCTGGCACAGGCCGTTAACAAGTAAAGTAGCTGTTCATCTTATGACGTTATAGAGAGTGGTCGTTAAATGGATAAAAGCAAAATCATTGTATGGAATACAAGCTTAACCAACTAGAGCCAATTTGATTTGGAAGCTTTGTGTGTCGTTAAATAGAGTAAGACGCAACATGGAGTTTACACTGTACTTCAACACATCTTGTTTTGATCAAGTTCAAAACAAATGAACAATGAATTATTTTGACAAATACACCTTCGGCCATGTTTGTATAAGCCCGTGTTGCCATGGCAACCATACTGTATGGCCAGTCATTATTTTAAAATAACGCACTTGAGGTGCGAACACTTTTGTACCTGCTTAGACATATAACGTATATATTATTTTAAAAAATCAAATTATTGTTTTTTTTATATTTGAATAGTCTCCTTATTCCAAGATGTCCTTTATCAGACTCGTCGTTGATTCCTATATTATTAAGACAAGCTGATAGATTCAGTACTTTTTTATAGAAGAGGGGGCAAACGAGTAGGAGGCCCACCATAAAGGTGAAGTCGCCGCCTATAGACACTCACGCGGCTGGGAGCTTGTGAGTGTGTTGCCGGCCTTTTTGGAGAGGACGGGGGAGGGAGTAAGGATGAGCACCGAAAGATATGGTACAGTCCATACTGTATGGACTATACCATATATGTCGGAGCCAATTGGGCGTATAAGGGTGCTCATCAGGTTCACACATCGTTGGTAACCTCAAGCAAAATAATCACACAATATCATTAGACTAGACGGGTTTTTTTATTAAAAACTAGGTACACCGATAACAGACACGTCCGCTCGGCACGTGCAAAAATCAATATTAAAAATATCTTCATCCATATAGTTAACTATGGGTACACTTATGAATCGTTAACAAATAAAAAATAAAGTTTAAAAAAATTTGGACTCTACATTCACTTAATCAAGGGCGTAGAGCGGACGAGAAGAACTGCAAGAAGAAGGCTAAGCGAAATAGGAGCACACATTTACGTTATAGTGAGAACAACCCGTAAACACTACACCAAAACTAAACCAGGAAATATTATTATCGTTGCAACACATTCAAGTCCGACCAGTCACCACAAGTAGCATCTTTCACCAGCACGACGCATGACCAGCAGCCGCCCCCCATATTTTAGGGAGAGGGACAACCCGCGAGCTCTTACTACTGACTGCCTCACGTTCGTTTTTTTTTTGGAGTGGGAGTGGCCTGGAGGCCTTTTTAGCCGTGATAACCTCCCGCTTGGCACGAGCTACAGTATTTATATTCTCGTCTCATCAGCCGTTACTCCGGCATATGTATATTTTTTAAGGTTTGTGTGACAATTCAACACTTGAATTTGAAGAATCGTTACAAGTACCAAATGTGTCATTTGTTAGATAAAAATATCTATTTAAGCCGCTAGTTTCTTATAGGAGATATATGAGCTTGTACAAAAGGTTGGGTTATGTTAGGTGAGGCCAAAAAGTCGGCAATGCAATACGTTCGCTTGTCACAAGATGTTATGACATTTGTCATTTTTGACATGACAGTGACGTTGGTTTAAGGACTGGCTTTTGTTTTATGTGAGAGGAGGCAAACGAGCAGGCGGGTCACTTCGAGTGATGTGCCAACCGTCGCCCATGGACACCTGCAACGCCAGGAGGCTTACAAGTGAGTTGCCGGCCTTTAAGGAAGAGGACCGCCCTTTTTTTGAAGGTCCTTCCTGAAGGTTCCACAAAGAGGTGGTGCGCGGCAGAAACTGCCTTAAAAAACGCACAGTCGTGGAACGCCAGACATCAAGGTGGTACGGATGGAATTTCGTATTCTGCCTTGATGTCCGGTGATGGAATTCCGCTGCACATATTAGCCCGAACAATTCATCAGAGCACTCCCCATGATAAATGCGGTAGAAGATGCAGAGGGAGCCTACATCTCTACGCAGAGCCAAAGGATCAAGCCGATCGGAAAGGATGGGGTCGTCGACGATACGAGCCGCTCTGCGTTGGATGCGAGCAAATGGAAGGAGCTGGTATTGGGGCGCCCCCGCCCAGAGGTGGGAACAGTACTCCATATGAGGCCGAATTTGCGCTTTGTAGAGTTGCAAGCGATGGCCTGATGTGAAATACTGACGCGCCCTGCTGAGAACACCAAGCTTTTTAGAGGCTAACTTAGCCTTACCTTCCAAATGATTGCAGAACTGGACATCGCTCGATATATCGACACCAAGAATTCCAATACTGGCTGAGGCTTTAAGAGGAGTGTTATCGAATAGTGGGGCCACGACAAAGGGATTCTTTTTAGCGGTAAACGCGCAAACCTGGGTCTTCGAGGGGTTAAATTGGACTAAGTTAAGTCGACCCCAATCCGAGACTCCACGCAGTAAAGTCTCGACTTCAGACACAAAGCACCTCGCCATTTAAGATTCTCACGGCGGAATGTAAAATCTAAACCAAAAAATAATTTTCTATATTATTGCTATATTAAAATAGCAACGGTTAAAATAATTTTCTTTTTGTGATTTTGATTTAGCTAAAATCAGAGATTTTTTCGAACTATTTCTATCGGCTGTAACATTCTGAGCCCAAAATGGTCGAAGTCCTTTTAACTGAATACCATATTACAATAAAAAGCATCTTATATAGTCGTGTGTATGGTTATTAAAAAACAGCACATATTAATTGTTAATTTAATAACAATTAATTTATATATCCAATAAAATCATTCGGTAAAACAATATATATATATAAATTAGTAAAAGTCAGTCTGGCCCATAAGCGTGCATGACGTATTAAAAAACATTATCGAGATATCTTAGAATTAAACTTCTAATCAGAATATTCTACAAGTGTGAGTATATGTGCCGATATTATTTCTCTTTTCATAAATATATGTTATTATTTGTAAGCAATATATGAACAGAAGAAGCTATGAGTTAGAGGTCCATCTGAACCCCCTTCCCCGTCCACTGTTCGTCCAGCTTGATGTCACACTCCAGGTCACGTAATGCAGCTTTGATATCAAAGCCAAAGTCTTTTTCAAACAATTCATAGGATGTATAAAGAACTGACTCGATGCCGAGATCGTGAAACTTTGTGTTCAGGTCGCGGCAACGAGCCACTATGTTACGTATTGCCCAGCAGCCGTTTTTCTGAAAAGAAAAAAAGCCTTTTTAAATCGACACTTAATTTTTATATTCAAAAGGTTTGCGATATTGACAAATTGTTTATTAATACGATTTTTAACAATAACATTTACTTTTGAAGTAGGAAAAAAGTCACTTTTTAACTCTACAAGTAAGGAAAAAGTCACTTTTTAACTTTACAAATAAGGAAAAAGTCACTTTTTAACTTTAGAAGTAAGGAAAAAGTCACTTTTTAACATTAGAAGTAAGGAAAAAGTCACATTTTAACTTTAGAAGTAAAAGAAATAAGTCACTTTTTAACTTTAGAAGTAAGGAAAAAGTCACTTTTTAACTTTAGAAGTAAGGAAAAAGTCACTTTTTAACTTTAGAAGTAAGAAATAAGTCACTTTTTAACTTTAGAAGTAAGAAATAAGTCACTTTTTAACTTTAGAAGTAAGGAAAAAGTCACTTTTTTACTTTACAAGTAAGGAAAAAGTCACTTTTTAACTTTAGAAGTAAGGAAAAAGTCACTTTTTAACTTTAGAAGTAAGGAAAAAGTCACTTTTTAACTTTAGAAGTAAGGAAAAAGTCACTTTTTAACTTTAGAAGTAAGGAAAAAGTCACTTTTTAACTTTAGAAGTAAGAAATAAGTCACTTTTTAACTTTAGAAGTAAGAAATAAGTCACTTTTTAACTTTAGAAGTAAGGAAAAAGTCACTTTTTTACTTTACAAGTAAGGAAAAAGTCACTTTTTAACTTTAGAAGTAAGGAAAAAGTCACTTTTTAACTTTAGAAGTAAGGAAAAAGTCACTTTTTAACTTTAGAAGTAAGAAATAAGTCACTTTTTAACTTTAGAAGTAAGGAAAAAGTCACTTTTTAACATTAGAAGTAAGGAAAAAGTCACTTTTTAACTTTAGAAGTAAGAAATAAGTCACTTTTTAACTTTAGAAGTAAGAAATAAGTCACTTTTTAACTTTAGAAGTAAGGAAAAAGTCACTTTTTAACTTTAGAAGTAAGAAAAAAGTCAGTTTAAAAATACATTATACTGAATTAGCAAACATCATAGTAAATATAATTTTGATCAGCCTAGTTTAACTGGAGTTTTTTAAAATGCCTTATAATAGTTAAATATGTACCTGCACTTGCGCGTGCGACTGGTGTATCTTCAAACACTCTACAATGGCTTCGGCAGCTCCGGCTTCCATGAATTGTCGACTGTGCTGCGGCTCTCTCAGAGCCAACGCCGCGACGCACTTTAACGCTGAGGCTGCGGACGTTGGGTTATTCTGTAAACGAATATCATTTAACATTTACAAACTCATCACGACTTCATACAAAATATATAAAACTCTCGTGTCACAACGTTCGTTGCCGTACTCCTACGAAACGGCTAGAAAGATGCACACACTAACACACACTTAAATGGTCGTTCTTCACATAATATACTCCACTAGTTCATATATATATATATATTTATTTTTGCTCGTGTTTTTTTTTGTTATTGTTGTTTCTGATCTTAGATTCTATTTCCGGTTCTATGTTTTAACCTTATTTTGGCTTTATTTTTTATCTATTTTTATTGTGTAAACTTTTTTTGGTAAGCTGTATAGGTTTAAATAAAAAAATAAAAATAAGATTCTTATAAAATTTCGGGTGCGTATCTACTCAGATCTGACACCTTAGTGATAAGGGTTGTCCACACTTACCTCGACACATATACGACACACTTGAACATTTAAAGCATCAATTAAAAAATCAAAATTCTGCTTATTTATCCCTTGTTCAGCCCTTTTACCTATGCCTCAGTTTGGAAGTTGACCAACGGCCGACTGAGACAGAGGATCTTGGGTTCTATTCCCGGTGTGTTAATTTAATACCAATGCCCTAATAGTAACAGGGTTATATGCGTATCATTAAACAAAGGAAGAAAATATTCCACACATTTAAGTGAAATTTTGTACAAATAATAAATTTGTGTTATATTGAAGAAAAAGAAAACTTACGGAATGTCTCGATAATACGGATACCATAATCGGTATTACACCACTCTTGACCAACGATCTTTTGACGTCGTCGTTGCCAGCCAACGCTGTTATACTGAAATCAAATTTTATTCACCCACTTTAAAACCGATATTAAATCGATATTTTGTTAGATTAATTTATTGCTTTATCGTTTATCGCTAGAAAGTATCTTTATTAAAATAAATTCAGTACGAAAAAAGTTCTTTAAAATGGCAATTATTAGATTTAAATCTATACTAATAATAAGACAGTAAAAATCGAAAAACTGTACATTAAATATTTTTCCAAAAAACTGAAAGGAGGCAACTAAAGAAGAGTCATAGAAACCAAAAAACCAATTTTTGGAATTCTTGTCTGTCTGTCTGTCTGTCTGTCTGTCTGTCTGTCTGTCTGGTACTTTATAACTTGAAAACTACTGAACGGATTTGAACGCGGTTTTCACAGTTGGATTATATATAATTAGGAGCGTTGTCAAAAGTTTATTTTGTCAAAATCGGTTAAGAGAAAAAGAAGTTATGGTCAATTGAAAATTTACTTCAACCACTGCTTCAAAATTTTTAAACACTTATATTGATTGATTAGTTATATATTGTTAAATATGTTCTAATATAAGTTAATCTTAATATTAAAACTTATGAGAGGTAACAAAAATAACAAATAACGCAGTGCGCGCGGGCGCGGTTGAAGTGTTGAACAATGTGCTCGATAGATGGCGTTGATAAAATTCGTAGATTTATTTTATTTTTTTATTTCTTAAACCTATGCAGCTTATCAAAAACAGTTTACACAATAAAAATAGATTAAAAATAAAGCCAAAATGAGGTTAAAATATAGAATCGGAAATATAATCTAAGATCAGGAAAAAGAATAACACAAAAAAACACGAACAGAACAAAAAAAAAAAAATATATATATATACACACAAGTGGAACTATGTGAAGTACGAGCATTTTAGTGTGTGTGTGTGTATCATTGTGTGCAATGGTGTTGCTGTGTGAGTGAGTGTGCGAGGTTGAGTCTTACTTTTTTTTAAAGAACTTCTACTTAGGCCAAATATATCCATCTCGGTATTAAGATGCTCCATTGTGTAATGACTACCATGCAGTTCAAACTTTATCGTTTTACCCTATGATTATTTTGAGTGAACACTACCTATACCAACAAGTAAAAGGAAACGAGTGTAAAGACGTTTATCGTTTGTCCGCTCCCATTTTTCCATCTACATCCTTAACGTTAATGAGGTTTACCTTTTATTATTTGGTCAAGCTAATAAGTAATAACCTCACAAGTACGTATTTCATACTCTTAGCTTCGTAAGAATTTTCTTTCAACTCTTAACCGCTGAGGAGTTTTACCTTCCGTCATCAGCTCATCCACATAAGAAGATGACTATCAGAATATAAAATTGTCAGAATAGTAATTGCCTGTACGTTAATTTGAAAGTTGCCCTCGATTTCTCTGAATCATCTGATCCTGTACAGCTACATCATCCCTGAGTAACACAGGCTATATATAATTCCAATTGTAACAAGATTTTAGCCCGTGAAAGAAAGCCCTGTCGAGATCATTAAAAAACGCTATATACTTAACCAAATTACACGTGGGCGAAGCCGCGGGCGGAAAGCTAGTACACAATAAACTGTCTTGAATTCCATTTCAAAATTCAAAGGCCAGTAATTTTTTAGTGACTATTATATATATACTGATATATTTTATTAAACACTGACTTTTACAACACTAGAGCATTTTTAATAATCTGTTATGTGCTGGAATTTTATATTTTAGTAGTCCTACGTTTTTTCATATATGTTTTATCGTATTATAGTATTTTTTTTTAATCCTATTTCTTTAAAAATATTCATAACCTTTTCACGTGTTTATCCACTATAAGAAAAATCAATTCACAATGCATAGAATCGTCATGCGCTTAACACTGTTAAATCAATACGTTAGTAACGAAGACCAACATAGGTACATATTTCTATTACAAATAATCTTCCCATCTATAAATATATTTGTACAATGTCTATTCCAACGAACGGAGACTATCTCTCCTTCGGAGACAGAAATATCGGCCTAACAACAGTTAACCACTGGCTTAATCACAACACACACGTGTTAAAAGGAGACATCATTGGTATAACAGACGACAACACATCCACAACAAAAAATTGTATCGTTAAAGTCAATCAAACGACGTGCACCAATTTCAACGACAGCACGGACCAATTAAAACATCGAACCAGACACATCAACTATTGGAAATCCGAACTAGAACGTGCTATACGAGACATCGATGCAGAATTAACCATATCGGAGACTCAGAGGCAACAGCTCAAAAACGCTATGGACACATTAACGATACCAGAATACATAAATGAGGAATGTTTGAATGTAAGACACAACAGAATGCAATCGGACACAGTGTACGACGAACCGCATGACGAGTTATTCAAGGAGTCCGTGTTGATACAAAACATTAAACAGCTCCATCAAAATTTGCTAAACGAAATCGAGAATCAAATTAAAACGAACACGGCGGCGAAGGATTGTCTCGAACGCGATTGGAGCGACAAATATCTTGCATTCAAGTGTGAAACGCACAATTCCGATCTGTCAACACGATCCGTCAACGTCAAAGACTCGGCCGGTGCCGCCCGGCTCTCGGAAGGTGTATCAGACGTCAAATCGTGGGAACAACATACAATCGACGCGTTAAAACAATATAAAATCGCCGTCGACAACTCGAAAACGTTACGACGAAAAATTGACGCGGCTTTGATTAATTCGTCGCGCGATTTACGCACACGTGACGTCAAAGTCAACGAAGCGTTAAGCGGGCGTGTCGCGCGCACGGATCAAGTTAAAATCCAATTGGAAAATCAGTTAAAAGTGACGTTGAGGAAAATCGTTGAAACTGAAAATGTCATGGCGACCCTGCACGAGGAGATGCTGAAGGTGACACAGAGAACGCATGTGTCCCAAACACGATTGAATGTGAAGAATTGCCGTCCGAACATTGAAAATTGCCGCGAGGGTTCGCTCATAGGTTTGATTGATGAGGTCAGAGATTTGAACGACAGTATGAGTCTATTGCAAAACAGATGTTCGGAAACTGAGAAATTGAGAGCCAAGTTGATACATGAAAGGTCTATGTTGGAAAATGAAATCATTGTCAAGAAGAACACAGTGCACAACGACGATCAGCGTTGTATGTTTTTGAGGTCGCATTATCAATCGGCTGAAAAGCTTTGTGGGTTTTGAAAAAAATCAAAATTAATTTTTGAACATTACACTCACAGTTTATTAGCCTGCTGCAAAACGGTGGCATTGTCAAAATTGTCAGCTAACACAGTGAACAAAATATTGTTGCCAGATTCAGCTACTTTGGCGCAGAACTCATTTCTAACTAATAGTGTTGCAATTGTGAGCATTAATTCTGATACCAACGGTGGTTTTGTATTGTCTGAAAATAGATTTATCTACTAAATACAATCATACTATTTAGTATAAACATAAGTATACATTTTACTTATAATTTTCTTACCTGCAAGTAAACGTGTGAGGGTTTCCAATAAACAAATTCCTAATTCCCTCGCATGCTCGTGGGCTCTACCAAACTCCATACGAATGTCATCGTCCAAAGTTAAACGTCTGACAATTTGTAACGTTTCACTTATAAGCTGGTAATAAAATATAACATTTATTAATAATTTCTTGCATTTAATTATAGAAATCATATGGTAATGTTGAATAATGGTTTCAAAGCTGTGGCGTACAAACTTAGAAATATATATACAGAATTCATTCAACTGCTTTTGCTGATTTATAGCTACACTGCAAAAGTTAACTACAGCAATAATTCATTTAAACATACTAAATATACTAATGTAATCCAATGCAACATATTTTAATGAGAAATAATCTATAAAAATACAGTGATTAACATGCTTACTAGCATGCTTATTAAATTTTTGTGTCTATGTGTTGTTACATTTATGACTCAATGTAAGTACATTACATATAAACGCAAACTTATATATCGTGTTGTCATTACCTTTGTATTTCCTTGTACTTTCAAAAGCGTTCTTAATGTGTCAATTATATTAAGTGCAAATATCTTCTGTCTGTTCATCTCATGTTTTAGGCAACACACATTCATCCATTTCAAGTTAGCCAGTACAATATCCTCATTTTTCACATTATTCAAAATACTGTAAAAAAATTAACTTCTTATAATGGTGAAAATTGTTAACATTTAGTATATAAGAATGATTCAAGATTTGGATTTACATTTTCACTTTGCAACACTTTCTCTCGACAGTACTGGGAATTTTTGCTAGAAACAGTTGTTTAAAAACCAAAAATATTAGCATATGCTGATGCATACAGCACCTAGTTTTTTTTTTTAATTTAAAGGACCAGGACTTTTAAAGGATTGTATCCTCCAATAAAAATATTTTATAAAATATTATAAACATTATAGACCTCTTCATTAATTCTGCACCCTGAGGGTTCAACAAATCTGGTTGACCGTCCATAAGTGCTATTAAACTATGCAACACTTTACTCATAACTGTCTGATTATTTTGTGAGTAACTTTTCTCTAAATTACTTAATAGCAGTGTATACGCTCCATCTTTTCCTGCTCTGACTCGGTGGGCTAAATCTTTTTTGCATTCAGTCTGAAAATGGATACACTTGTGTATGTTAAATGAAAAAGCCAATGGACAAATAATTACTGTACACAACTTTCATGATATTTGTTTTGTAGAAGTCTTGAGATATGGATTGTTGTTTTCGTAAGAAATTTAAAAAAAAAATATTATTTGGTGTTTTATATAAATAAAGACACAAAAGGATTGTCATACACTTATCAAGAAATATAAACAAAAGATATAGAATATAGGAGTTATAATTATTTAAGCGTCAAGCCTCACATCATCCAATTTTTCAAGCAATATTTATTACTTTATTTTCAGTATGCTTATGAAAATACTTACTGTTAAAACATCTAGTTCTTTTAGTAATTCTTGTTCATTTTTGTTTGAAATTTCTTTTAATTTTTCCACTGTTATGCTGACCAAGTGATTATCACAGGATCCTAAAGCTAAATCTTTTATTATGTTTGATAGATCAACTCCCTTAAAATAATAAGAGAAATCAATATTCAGATGTGTAGCAACATGTTTAAAGTTTTATAGAAATAATTCAAGTACTTTACAAGTACAAGTAAGGCAGGTAGTTTACATAGGCAAATGAGACATTACACGAGAAAGCTACGTATGCTACGTAGGTAACACTTAAATTATGTTAAATATCTTAAAGCAAAACAAAACAAACCTGTGCTTCAAACTGTGTTATAGCTTCTTTTACAGCTTCATCTGGGCTCATATCAAACTCCTCAATATTTTCACGGACCACTTCATCATATGTGTCCTGGCTTATTATACGAACCATTTTCTTAACTCTCAATCACTGGTAGCACTTTGGACTTAAATTAATAATACAAACGTAAGAAATTTGGCGAATTAATATCAGCTGGAATGATTGAATATTACAATTTAATTTTTTTTAAATTTGGTTGTCAGACTCAGTTTTTACAGACTGAAAATATAGTTACCACAGATAAAGGTTACTAGGCTGACTTCATTGTTCTAATTTCTGTCAAAATAAAATAAATCTTTTTTTTCATTTTTCAGAGATTTCGTCCTAGCGATTTGGACTTGTATAATTATTAAATTCATACTTACCATACGTTAACAAGTTTTTCTTTATTGTCATTACAAGACAAAATAAAAAAAAACAATTGTTTTATGTACTTACTAAAATTTTTAAAGCACATCGTTCATGAACAGTTTATTCTGTTACTTAACAGACTCGTATATTGGTAGCCGAAACACCTAATTTACTTTTCTGTTAAATATTTACTATCAGCTGTTCGCTAAATATTTGTATGCGACTTTTGCATATCTGTGGAATGTGTACAGTGAATGCAGAATGACGCATTCTTATTAATTTCAACTAAATTGTATGTTATGAGCCTTTTTCTACATAAACGCAATTCATAATTACTCTCCTGTGATTTATACTCAAACTCATTATCACAAATTAAACAACATGAGTTTCTTAGGGAAACTCTTCGGAGGAAAGAAAGAAGAAAAAGGTCCAACGACCCATGAAGCGATCCAAAAATTAAGGGAAACAGAAGAATTGCTGATCAAGAAGTCAGAATTTCTAGAAAAGAAAGTCGAAACAGAGATACAAGTTGCTCGAAAAAATGGAACTAAGAACAAAAGAGGTAAAGTCTAGATACATTTCATCATTTACTGAAGGTTAACTATTACATACTCTTCCTGTATATTCGTTTTGTCTTTGAGATTTATAATTTTCTTATGAAATAGTTTCTTTGCTTTGCAAGTTGCTGGCTACTTACATTAATAAAATATGTTAACTGTAATTAAATTTTTATGTTATACCTAAGAATGACTCATTTATAATGTTACACAAGTATAATCTATTGTTTACACTGCTAGGAGGCTGAAGTTTTTGAAGACTGTCATAAATAATATTAAATATGCAAGTTCACCTTATGCAAACTCAATTTGCTTAAGTCCAGTTATTAATTAAGTACATGATTACTATACTGAAGTTCCTTTGTTAATCAGATTACATTGAACTACTTTAATAATTAAGAATTTTTATTATAATGTTATTCAATTAGTATGTTCAAAGTGAGTGTTAACTTTGAACATACTAATTGAAAAACTCATCTTGAATGCTACATTGCATATTACTTAGCTCTAAACATACAGGCCAGTGTTGAAATTTTTTTAACTATGTTATTCTAAAAAAGCAGATAAGTTCTCTTGAATGGACCATATGTTTTTAAAGAGAGATAGTATTGTGATGATTTAATTTGATTTTATTATCTTTTTTGTAATAAGTAACAAAGTTTAGCATTTTACAAATCTATTAAGTAATATAATTTCATTGATTCAATTATATTAAAATTTTATCTGAAATTTTTATATTGAATCCAAAAATTGTTTCAGCTGCAATTGCTGCTTTAAAACGTAAGAAGCGTTACGAGAAGCAACTGATTCAAATAGATGGAACTCTCACACAAATTGAGGCCCAGAGGGAAGCCTTGGAAGGTGCTACAACAAATGCTCAAGTATTGAATACAATGAAAGATGCTGCCAATGCTATGAAGCTGGCACACAAAGATATGTATGTTATAATTACATTATTTTTATACTATATTTACTAACATAATTTATTTATTACTAAGAGGAGCCCATGCTTTATTTAAATTATTTTTTCTTTATCTCAAACTCTTTCAAAGTAGGTCTTTATAAAACATTTAATCATTATTTTTGTACATTACCACTGGTTTCAAAGGTATTTATTTATCTACCATGAAGAACCAGCAAGAAACTCAATAGCTGCTCTTTTAAAGTATTGTAAGGCTACTCATGAATTAAACAGTCCTGATGCTGAGCTATTACTGACACTTTAAAAGGGTCTGTGTCCTCTAAATATTCCTTAACTCTTTAGTATTTTTGAAAGTTTTAAATTAATTGTTACACAATTATATTATTACAAATGATGATTTAAAATCAAGTAATGAATAAATAATATTCTCTATGTTTTAACATTGTATTATTTTTATTTTTCCAGTGATGTAGACAAAGTGCATGATATTATGGATGATATTGCTGAGCAACATGACATATCACGCGAGATCACAGAAGCTATCAGCAGCAATGTGGCCTTCCCCAATGATATTGATGAAGATGAGTTGGAGAAGGAGTTAGAAGAGTTGGAACAGGTAAAGTGGAGAGTGTTAAAATATTGTTTTTATCAAATTTTCTATAATATTTTTCTATTCTTTGATCAAAAAAAATTTAATTAGCCCGATACCATTGTTGTGTTCTATTGTATACTAGTAACAATCTTTCTTAATAATAAAAAAATACATTGATACACTTATAATGAACTACCACGATACAAATGTTTTTGTATAAAGGCAATTTTTTTAAGTTTTCATACTAAAATTGTAAGTGATATTCTTAAAACCGTTTTGCTTACAGGAGGAGCTGGACAAGGAGATGATCGGTATCAGTGTTCCATCAGACAACCTGCCCGAAGTGCCCACCAATGAGTTGGCCGATAAACCCAAACCCAGCAAGGCCTCTGAATTTGGTAAGTGTCAATACCTTATGGTTATTTTTTACAATCATAGGATGCAGCTTTTTCTTATGATTACATATAACTTTTCTAAGTTAGGTATGCTGTAAATTATACATTACATTAATTTTACTATATATAACTATTACTATATTTAAGACAAAAAAATTACTTTTTTTAACCTTTCTGACTTAGTATGGTGGTCTTGAAATTTAAAAACAATATCTAACTAGTTTTGAAAATTTGCAAAGAAATGCAATGAAACAAATGTTTATATATTAAAAATAAACTTTATTTTTGCAGAGGATGACAAAGATTTCGCTATGTTGCAGTCCTGGGCCACATAGAATGTATATAACAGCTTGTGATATATATATATATAAGGCTTATACCAATTATTATGTACAGGTTAAATTGTGTGTTCACTTAACAGTTTAGCCTTGCACATGGTAATTGCTTTATTCTCACTATGTAAAGATTTTTTTAATAATATACATAGATCATAAAACAGAGCTAATAACATACATATTTTGACAGCGTTTGAGATCTGTCAAAAAGACACACAATGTAATCTGTGGCATACTCGACAAGTAAAAATTTCACCCTGAGCCCTGTCAATTGTGACAGCTGACGTTTGACGTCAAAAGTGGCAATTTTTTCCGATGTGTTGTGTAGAACCCACATATTTAACATGGCAACACTATATATAAATACATAATTTATAGTCTATGCTTAATAATGAGTAGGGTTTGTACATTATTGTTTGTCATTAAGAATTATTAATAAAATATATTTTTTTTACTATTCTGTTTTACTTCAAAAAAATGTGTGGTTTGTCAGTTCGATGAAAAAAAATCGATTCGAATATTAACTAATTAAACAATTTACTGGTGAAATGTAAATTAAAGTAGTCAAATATAACTTTTTAAACTGAATCAGTCTCTGTACTAACTAATTCAAATAGTTCATTTTTAAAACGGAATAAATGAAAATAAGTCAATAAAACAGCATGTAAGAGAACTGATTTAGTTTTTACGAAAAAGTTGTAAATTTAATAAAATGCGTTTAATGCATTCTTTTAGGTGAAATATTGATAGGTTTTAACTGCGTGAAATTTAATGTCGCGAATTGGAATGTCAAAATGACGGTTGTAAAATTGATTTGAAAATGGAATTAAATTTAAAAAAAAATTGAATTGGAAATTTGTAAAGCCTATACTTAGATATTTGCATGAGCCTTATTTTTTTGTCAATCTGTTGGTAGTAGGTAACTTTCATGTATTTTTAAGCTATAATTATGTTCGATATATTTTATTTAAATTAAATTGTGTTTTATTTGTACCCACTCGGTTAAAAGGCGGTAGAAGGCGTTATGTAGAGTTTTGAAGTCCCACTTGGTTGGCCAAGTGACGGATTAATTAATGAAAATAGGACCGAGGAAAAAAGTTTTCCGGCTTGATGGCTACCATTTTTGTACCAAGACTCTTGTCTTAGATGGTAATATGAAATATTTAGACAAACGAAGTTAACTATTCCTTAAATTTTAAAATAAAAACATCATAATATTTTAAATACCTTATTACCTACTACAGTTACACTACTTTATAACACGTATATTGTTTTTTTTAAATTAAAAAATTAATTAAGATTTTAATTAATTTACCTATAAAGATAGAAAACAAAGAGAGATAGAAACATTATGTTTTGTTACATTTTTTGTATGTGAGAGGAGGCAAACGAGCAGGCGGGTCACTTCGAGTGATGTGCCAACCGCCGCCCATGGACACCTGCAACGCCAGGAGGCTTACAAGAGAGTTGCCGGCCTTTAAGGAAGAGGAACGATCTTTTTTTGAAGGTCCCCAAGTCGTAGCGGATCGGGAATACCTGCGCTGGCAGTTGGTTCCACAAAGAGGTGGTGCGCGGCAGAAACTGCCTTAAAAAACGCACAGTCGTGGAACGCCAGACATCAAGGTGGTACGGATGGAATTTCGTATTCTGCCTTGATGTCCGGTGATGGAATTCCGCTGCAGGTATTAGCCCGAACAATTCATCAGAGCACTCCCCATGATAAATGCGGTAGAAGATGCAGAGGGAGCCTACATCTCTACGCAGAGCCAAAGGATCAAGCCGATTGGAGAGGATGGGGTCGTCGACGATACGATCCGCTCTGCGTTGGATGCGATCAAATGGAAGGAGCTGGTATTGGGGCGCCCCCGCCCAGAGGTGGGAACAGTACTCCATATGAGGCCGAATTTGCGCTTTATAGAGTTGCAAGCGATGGCCTGATGTGAAATACTGACGCGCCCTGCTGAGAACACCAAGCTTTTTAGAGGCTAAGTTAGCCTTACCTTCCAAATGATTGCAGAACTGGACATCGCTCGATATATCGACACCAAGAATTCTAATATTGGCTGAGGCTTTAAGAGGAGTGTTATCGAATAGTGGGGCCACGACAAAGGGATTCTTTTTAGCGGTAAACGCGCAAACCTGGGTCTTCGAGGGGTTAAATTGGACTAAGTTAAGTCGACCCCAATCCGAGACTCCACGCAGTAGAGTCTCGACTTCAGACACAAGTTTGTCCCGACACTGCTCGACATCAACCCGGGAAATATTTGCACGGCCGTGATATAGAGCATCTCCAGTACTGTCATCCGCATAACAATGAAGGCTGCTTAAGTGCAACATATCATTGATATGCAAGAGGAACAGCGAGGAGAGAGTACACAGCCTTGGGGAACTCCAGCGTTTATGGATTTGAGGTCGGAACATGCACCGTCGACAGCGACCTTGATGTTCCGATCGGCCAAAAAACTGGAGATCCAGTCGCATAACTTCACGGGAAGCCCATATGCTGGAAGTTTTGAGAGAAGCGCCTTGCGCCATACCCGATCAAAGGCCTTTGCTGTGTCCAGACTAACCGCCAGTGCTTCCCCTTTAGACTCAACAGCTTCTGCCCATTTATGAGTTAAGAGAACTAGAAGATCACCAGCTGAGCGGCCACGGCGGAAACCGTATTGACGGTCACTAATCAGCTGGCATTCATCTAGGTAACGAAGGAGCTGGCTGTTGATGACAGTCTCCATTATCTTAGAAAATAAAGGGGTAACAGCTATTGGGCGGTAGTTTGAAGGATCAGAGCGTTCGCCTTTTTTAGGAATCGGGTGAACCAAGGCGGTCTTCCAAGCGTTCGGGACAATGCCGAGTGAATTAGAGTGCCGTAAAAGACGCGTCAGGACCGGAGCCAACTCAGGAGCACAAGTGCGCAGCACTATTGGAGGAATACCATCCGGTCCACTCGACTTATGAATATCCAGGGAAGTAAGGGCTTTGCGTACAGCACGAAGCCGAAAAACAATTTCGGGCATCGAGGTATCACACCGCAATAACGTCGGTGGAGTATTCCCGTGGTCATCAATCGTCGAGTTGGACCCGAAAAGAGAGCCTAAAAGATCGGCTTTCTCTTTCGGGGTGTTGGCCATCAGGTTGTTCGCCCCAAGTAGTGGTGGAAGAGATGGCTTACAGAAGTTTCCTTGAACAGCCTTGGCAAGAGACCAGAATGCACGTGTCCCAGAAGGGAGCCGAGCCAACCTATCACCAATTCTGCTGATGTGAATAGACTTTGCCTTAGCAATGGCACTTTTAAGGGACCTAGAGGCCGAGTTGTATGCTTTTTTAAGAACGCTGGTATTTACATCACGTGATGCTGCCGCTTGAGCCCAGGTACGATAACATTCAAGCTTTCGGCGCGCCGCCATTTTGCAAGACTGTCTGAACCAAGGTTGGGACTTGCCACCGATGGGCACAGCAGAGAAAGGAATAAAAAGCTCCATTCCCTGCAGCACCACATCAGCGACAGAGTCGGCAGCAGCATTCGGATCATCCGACGAAAAACAAATCGGCCCCCACGGGTAGGAAGCAAAAAAGGAGCGCATTCCATCCCAGTCTGCTGACCTATAGTGCCAGACGCGACGACAACCTGCAAAACGAGGTCTAGTGAGTCGCGTTGTTCTTATAGTACTCCGAACAAGGCAGTGATCTGAAGATCCTAATGGGGAATCAACTGATACATGATACCCGTCCGGGTTAGAAGTCAGCAGCAGGTCCAGCAGTGAAGGATTATGACCTTCGACATCTGGGATTCTCGTGATCGAGGGCACCATTTGAGTCAGGTCGTAGGCCAAGGCAAAGTCGTGAAATATTCTTCCCGCATAGTCGGTGGTAGTAGAGCCGAGCCAGTCGGTATGGTGGGCGTTAAAATCGCCAAGAACTACGACTTCAGCGTTAGGAACATTTGCAATCAAGGAGTCTGTAGCCGATTGTATGTGCTCCACAAGTCGGTCAATTTCGGCATTACCGCTATGAGACCTATAAAGGCATGCGTAGAATCGCGGATGGTCATCGCAGTCTACGCGGAGCCAAAGAATCGATAGGTCTTTTCCTTCAGGAAACGTGAGGCGACGAGAGCAAATGTCATCCCGGACATAGACACACACTCCAGCCCTTGGCAAGAATCTATGTTCTAATTTATAACCAGGGTAGGAGAGGAAAGAGGTGTCGCCAGGAGAAGAAATCTGTGTCTCGGTAAGAAAGAGTAAAATTGCCCCCCCCCCCCAGAATACGAAGGGCAGCCTGGGGGCCCAACAACAAAACAGTTAGGTGGACACGCAGGAGGGGATTCTCCACGACAGGTGGTACCCCCCTGGGGTAAATTCTTTTTATTTTGCACCATCATTCAAGTATTTGTTTGGGGGGACAGGGAAGGAGTACAAGAGGGCGGGGAAGGGGAAAGGATGGGCACCGGAAGATCTCACTCACCGAACGAAACGCGAGTACAAAATGAACAAAGTCCAATTGCATCACTTCACGCCGGGTTTCTGTGAGAGAGTGGTATTTCTCCGGCCGTGCCTGCCCATTCAGCTGAAACCCTAAGGTAACAGCATGGCGCTCCCACTCCATAAAACATTTATTTGCGACCCAAGGGTAAAGACAAAACATTCCAGTGTTGGATTAATAATCTCCTTCCCGTTTGATTAAATCGCTAAGGATGTTAAATAATCTTTATCCTATTACTATCAGATGTAATTATAGATTTACCAGGGCCATTGTTACAAATTGGTTAATTTATTTTAAAAAATCTCTAAATGCAAGGCTATGTTACATAAAAATCTTCCCTCGTAAACCGCACAACGAATGGTAATACTGGTGTATGTCAAAACATTTTCTTTAATACGTGGAAAAAGCTGAGGGTTTCACATAGTAGAATTATCGATTTGTATTATTTATATATTCAATGTAAGTGTGTAACTGTTTGTTTTTCCAAAAACATAGTCGTAAGTAGGTATAAATGAAACAATCGATTATAAAATCTGATTACTTCATAAGCATCCGCATATATAGTTATGCAATTATGTAAAATTAGAAACGAGATCGTATTACAACGTAGTAAGGGTCACTCAGTGTGGAAGTTTGAGTAAAATAATAAGTTAATGATTAGGATGCGAAAAACAACACTAGCCTTGCGAGTTGAATTTCGATCGTGACTTTCCCTTGCGGCCTTATTCTGTATTCTAAATCGTCATATAAATTGATTTTTATTACCTTGTTTGTCATACAGATTCCTGTCATATAATGACGATGTATCTATGCATATATCTAAGTGAGAAAACCTATTTTATAAAAAATAACGCGTATTTGTTCGTTATTAATTGCATATGATATTTTTTAAAGATTCTCTATTCACTGATTAGAGTGATACTTATAGATTGCTCTGTTCTCCTTCTGGGACAATGGTGTAGTGAGAATACTTAGTTTCTCAATTTGCAACGGATACTTCAAATTCATAAAACGGATAAACGATTTTATTCGTAACTTATTAACACATTTGAATTCAAATGTTAATATAACTACAGGCTTTGCTATTGTGCGCAATTCTCGTTGGCTCATTTGGGCAGCCTAACTTGGTTATTTGATACTTACCATGTACCACGCTCAAAAGTAAATTCGCACCCTTATGGAAATCCGTTCTCGTATCTGACCTCTGATTGAAGTATTGTCGAACGGGTGTATAAATGAGACCTTTCAATTGGGTAGTTGTAATACACGATACAATATCGATACATCAGAATAGGACCGCATTAGAATAATTTACACTAAGAACCCTAGTTTATATGAAGGGTGAATGATTTGCCTCGAAGCAGTGTACTACGTACGATTGGAAATCACGCATCATGAGAGCTTATATTTTTGTAAGTACCCCTACATTATCACATTAACGCTAAATCTATACTAATAATAAGACACTAAAAATCGAAAATCTGTATATTAAATATTTTTCCAAAAAACTGAAAGGAGGCAATTAAAGAAGAGTCATAAAACCAAAAAAACAATTTTTGGAATTCTTGTCTGTCTGTCTGTCTGTGGTACGTTATAACTTGAAAACTACTGAACGGATTTGAACGCGATTTTCACAGTTGGATTACATATAATTGGGTTGTCAAAAGTTTATTTTGTCAAAATCGGTTAAGAGAAAAAGAAGTTATGGTCAATTGAAAATTTACTTCAACCACTGCTTCAAAATTTTTAAACACTTATGTTGATTGATTAGTTATATATTGTTAAATATGTTCTAATATAAGTTAATCTTAATATTAAAACTTATGAGAGGTAACAAAAATAACAAATAATGCAGTGCGCGCGGGCGCGGTTGAAGTGTTGAACAATGTGCTCGATAGATGGCGTTTATAAAATTCGTCATCAACCTAGATTTATTTTATTTTTTTATTTCTTAAACCTATACAGCTTATCAAAAACAGTTTACACAATAAAAATAGATTAAAAATAAAGCCAAAATAAGGTTAAAATATAGAACCGGAAATAGAATCTAAGATCAGAAAAAAGAATAACAAAAAAAAAACACGAACAGAAAAGAATAAATAAAAATATATATACACATGAACAAGTGGAACTATGTGAAGTGCGAACATTTAGTGTGTGTGTGTGTATCAGTGTGTGCAATGGTGTTGCTGTGAGAATGAATGTGCGAGGTTGAGTCTTAGTTTTTTTTTAAAGAACTTCTACTTAGGCCAAATATATCCATCGCGGTATTAAGATGCTTCATGGGGTAATGACTACCATGCAGTTCAAACTTTGATTAACGTTTTACCCTATGATTATTTTGAGTGAACACTACCTATACAAACAAGTAAAAGGAAACGAGTGAAGAGACGTTTATCGTTTGTCCGCATCCATTTTTCCACCTACGTCCTTAACGTTAATGAGTCAAGCTAATAAGTAATAACCTCACAAGTACGTATTTCGTACTCATAACTTCGTAAGAATTTTCTTTTAACTCTTAACCGCTGAGGAGTTTTACTTTCCATCAGCTCAGCCACATAAGAAGATGACTATCAGAATATAAAATTGTCAGAATATTAATTGCCTGTACGTTAATTTGAAAGTTGCCCTCGATTTCCCCGAATCATCCGATCCTGTAAAGCTATATCATCCCTGAGTAACACAGGCTATATATAATTCCAATTGTAACAAGATTTTAGCCCGTGAAAGAAAGCCCTTTCGAGATCATTAAAAATCGCTATATACTTAACCAAATTACACGTGGGCGAAGCCGCGGGCGGAAAGCTAGTATTTCAATATAATAACGACTTCATCGACATAAGTCATAATATTTTGTTGTGATAAACAAATGTACAATATATACTTCGTTTTGCATGAAATTTAATTAATGAAAATGTTCAATATAAATCTGATTTCTGTTTCGAAACAAAATGCCTAGTGATCTAGTTTATTACGCATGAATTTTCAACATAACTGGTTTAATATTTAATTATAACGGTCTGTCTATGTATGGAATAACTTTGCATAACGCATATGTAAAAGAACTAATAAGAAACACCTTTTTACAGATTTCTCTCCTGATACTCCACGTAACAACAGCTCATTTGCATCTTGAAAAAGTTGCGGAAAAAGTGCAATCAGGAATAAAGCACTTAACAGAAAAGGCAGTATCCAAACTTCACAGATTAACAGCTGACTTTGACTTACACAAGCACGCACATAAACCTCAGCCGTATGCAAAGCATTATGTTAAGGAACATTATACAAGGAAAACACCCTTTGTGGTGGACCCTTATCAAATTGAACGTTTGAAGCACTATTTTGAACCCCATAAGCCTATACCTTATCATATTCCCCATTATGGACCTTAATTATTTCCAATACTTTAAAAAATTGTGTAAGGGAGGTGTTTTCAAATTTTAATAAATCAATTTTACCCAAATTTTAGGGAGAAAAGTGCGTTGGGAATTTTCATGTACAAATAATTGTTGATATGACACGAGTGATTACTAAAATATATTTTATATCCAATTTCGTGTTTTTTAAAATTTTACTACTAAAATGTGTTTTTATTATTAGATGTATGTCACCATTTTTGATGGGGCACTGTTCCTGGTACGGCAAATAATTGTGTACTGACTATGTTTGTATATATTTTATTTATTAAAATATATGCAAGTTGTTCAAAAAGCTTACATTGCAGTGCCCGACCGGGTAAAATGTGTCTTAAATAACTTTTGATTAAAATTAATGTTAAAGTAGAATAAAAATCATAGCTCGTAGTTAACATTATAAAAACATAATATATTCAATATATTTAAAATAGTTACACAAAACAAATATTATTTAATATTCAAGTCACTCAATAATTTATCAAATACGTCGTCAGTACTTTTCATCACGTCCATGCTGCCATTTTGAAATTCACCAAAATCATCCTTTGTGTCAGCCAGGCCCAGTTCCGTTAACAATGTCAAACTGTCACTGTCATTTCCGTCATCTACTTTACTATGTGTCAAATTAGGTATTAATTGTTCTGTCAAATCATTGTCGTTGTCACTATTTTGCCGCCTATTCGTCACTTTTTTAATTTCTTCATCGGACAAATCGTGATACTCTTTTAATTCTTTGCCAAACTCAATATCCTCGTCATCTTCTTGACTATCCTATAATAAAATAATATTTTTTGTGTAAATAAACAGTGTTTTAAGGTTATTGGCAAATAATCAATTATCTTATTTTTAGGTTATAAAATAAAAATAACCAAAAACCTTTACCTGAATAAATTGCGCTGTAGATTTGTACTGGAATGCATTTTGCGATAAATCCACTTCTACGGGGAACAGACCTGCATTTTCTTTCAAATGTTCAACTGTCTCACTGAAATTATTTAAAAATATATTGCAACTATTACTTGTATACAGTAAGTCAACATTTTGTACAATTCTACATGTATTATTACATTAATAATTAACTTAAAAATTAAAAAAACATATGAAAATCCGTCGGCCACACCATGTTATCCAAACTGATTTCACGTTAGACCATTATTTATTGTTCTAATATAAATTTCATACTCATGATAAACTGCCAATCCCTGAATGAAACGCTTAAGTTGATAAGCGACATCTTGTGTTTTTTTATTCTCTAAAAGTTCTAATTTCACCAGCACATCGGAGCGCAGACGCGCGAACCGTGTTCTTGCATCTTGACGACAACGAAGAATTAATCTGAAAAAATCAAAAATATCTTTTATTCACATAGGTAACTAAGGTGCACTTATTAACATTAACAAAATAAGTTATAAAAAATTTCAACTCTACATTTCCTGCCAGATACCAAATCAAGGGCGTAGAACGGACAAGAAGAACTGGCAAGAATAACCATCACTTATATTGGCAATTTCAAAATCAATCCAACAAAACCAACGTAATAAAAAGATTTTTTTTTAAAAGTGACAGACTGTTGAAAAGAGACAGTTAATTAAGTGTTGCCATCAACTGGCATATTATAAAGTGTAGTTATTTGGTTTTAATAATATATATAAAATCATTTTATTTTATGTTGCGCTAATTTTTAGATTTTTCATATAACATCAAAAGTTGAAAAATTAAAATAAACAAACCTATATTCATAATTTCCAGTTTCAACCCTATAAAGTGGTTCCTGTAACGCATTATAACCATACTCTTCATCGTCCATTTCTTTAACCTTCAAACAGTATGAGAGATACTCAAATTTCGTATCTGCGTACTTACGAATCGTTAATTTTGTGTCCGGTATTGCTTTATGCAAATACGTACCCATGTCAGCTAATATCTGTAAATTAATAACAAATTAAACTAATTATTAATTCACTAGAATAACACTTACAACGCTTCTGTTCGTTGCTATGGTTACCGACCAAACTGCATCGTAACTATGGCAACGAACACAAGTGTCAAAATATAATATTTTTTTTGCTAAAATAGTACAAAAATACGTTTCAGTAATAAGTTAAACAATACCGGTTTTAATGTTTTCAACATTTTAATCCCGTCCCGTTCCAATAATCTATGATATTGACCAAACTTGGAAAATGCTTCCGAAGCCCTCGCTTGAGGCTCTCTCACACCGATGCCAGCGAAAATGTCACCAAGAGACTTAAACGTTTGGAGTAAGTCAAAATATGACTTTAACATTCTGAAATACATATTTTACAATAATCTTATGTATGTATCTACATATCATAGGAAACATTAAAGATGTAAATAAGATGGTAATAAACTAGGATTCAAACCGGAGCAATACCTAATTCCTTAAGCCGGTATTTAAAAACATTCCTCTATAGGTAGGTTGACTTTACCATTTTAAGAAGTGTCTTTTAGTGAACTATTTGTACCTTTTAGCCAATTCCACCAATCTCTTATACGTATTCTCTGTCTCTCTCATGTCATTTAGCCTTGCAACTAATGTATCGTTACACAATATAGCTCTCGATAGTCCCAACGCATCTGCTGTACCAGACGACATATTTTCCACTAATCGATGTTTCATTTTCTTCATTATTATATCCAGGGATTTACCCTGTTTTGGGTCAGCGTGTAGTTTGTTGTAGTTTATCGTTACTGTGTCCTGGAAATGTTAGTCTAGTCTAGTATCTATAACTGCAAATGGACTGTATTGTTAATGGTAACTTCTAAAGCCGCACCAAAATTTGTTTATAAGCTAATATTTATGTCTGACCACCACCAAACAATACGAAAGACAATTATTCAAAACATAAGTTTATAATTGCATAATATCCTTCAAATGTAAACGGAGGATCATCGACAAGTCAAAACAACTGTCCGGCCCGAAGGACCAAAAGGCTAAAGTCGAGATATTGCATGATAACGTCATTGTATTGTTTGTAGCTGCAAATCATAGATGTCGCGCATACCTTTGCTGTTTGTATCATTTTAGCCACTTCAACTTTAGTCTTGCCTTTAACACTTTGCCCATTGACACCCACAAGCTCATCACCACTCTGCAAAGTCCCATCCTTCGATGCCGGTGTGTTATCAAATATCTGAAATTGACATTAAGCATTTAATAATTGTATACGTAAATGAAGTAACAACGAAGAACACTCCCATTTATAGGTTAAAACTTCGTTAACGGGTTTAAAGGTGTGTAAGCCAAAGACAATGCTAGTCTTTAATTACCTGGACTATGTAAAGACACGGGCATAAAGGTGCACCTCCGCCAATACTGATACCAATAAGATTTTTTTCATCTTTTGTTAAAACAACACTGCCCGATGTTACTGTCATACCCCTGAAATTTATGGAAAATATAACATTATTATAGTTAATCCATGTAAACACTACTTTCAATTAATAAAAATAAATTGTAATTGTATTGAAAATATATTTAAAGGAATGGACCTAGTTCTGATAAACACAAAATATCAGAAAGTATGCTCGGCTTATTTTATATATAGTAAATCTAGAAACTACTACCAGCCGTAAAAGACAGCTCTTGTGGGTCAGAAGTCATTCTAAATAAAACTCCAATTACAAAAAAAAACTTTTTTATTCTAGCAATACAGGAAGAAGCGGAATACTTAAAAAGGTGTACAATATTATTGTTATATGGTAACGTGAAGATGAACAATTTCTAAGTAAAAAATCTCACAAGCAGAATCGCTATTCTCCTAGCATTTTTTTAAGGAGGCGTAAGTACCATGCGATCGTTACGAGCTTTTGCCAAATGGGCAGGCAAGAACTAGTGCCAGTTACGAGTGTCTCACAGAAGCTTCAAGTGAAGCGATAAATCTATTCACTTTCCACTCATTTTGCTGTTGAGTTTCTCGGAGCCCATCCTCTCCCTTCTATTTCCTATCCATTCCCTCCCTTTCTATACCAATATCTTAGGGGCCGGCAACACACCCGCAAGGTTCCCGGCGTTGCTGGTGTCCTTGAGTGGCGAAAACACATTTTTAAGTTTGCCTTCAGTCCCAAAACAAGCCGTTACATTAAATTAAAGCTTTATTATTAAAATTCGTAGATTTAATCTTTTTTATTGTTGACTTATTAACCATATTCGAATCATCTATAGATGATTTTACATTGATTGGTGAAGTTTGGCGATGAACGAGTTAAGTGTCAATGTATGAAATGATTATAGCAGTAACTAGACGATCCACACTGTGCAGGGACTGGACTAGTGCAAACTCACATCAGATTTTGATGTTGTATTAAATATCGGCTGCTTCGTAAATCGTTGTAAACACATTCGCCATTATCTGTATTCTCTATTCTGTAAGATGAATTTATAAATTGTACAAAAAAATATAATTTATTAAAAACTCTTTCTGATTAATTATTAATTCACAACAAAACAAGCCAAAGATATATCAACACGGAAAGAAGACAACATATAATAACAATTAATAGACACTCCAAACATATATAATGTATTATATCTCGATGTCAACAAAGGACGCACAGATTATCAGCAAACAGCAAACTTTTCGCTGCAGAGGGAAAGAAGCGATTCTTCAATCCCACATATGAACGACAGATCTCGTTCTATTTAGAGCCGTACCATTACAAATCATTCATCATTCATCATTAAATCTTTATCGTTGCAGCAACCACCAGGGTTTGAATGTTACTTATTTAATTTAGCCATTAGTTTAAAGTAGTTACGTAATGAGTTCTATGAGCAATACTTACATTTCTAGATTAATCGAAATATCAGCAACTGGAATATCCGTGAACGCACTAAATAAACATTGTGTTAGGGAAACATAAAACAGTCGAAATAAGATTAAAATATTACCTCTCAGCAATAGGTAGTGATAAATTAGTGGTGGTATGTATTTCCGGTTGGGGTTGGCTAAATAAAAATATACATAAATAATTATTGTTAAGTAAATTACAAAACACTTTTTTTAAACCGTAAAAATAAATTACCTTTCGTTTACAGGTAGCAACAGATGGGAGTTTAAATCCAGTTTTGGTTTGCTAAATGAACATGCAAAATAAATATAAAACTTAAAATAAAAAATAAATTAAATTTACATTTTATCCTCATACAGTGTATGCCCGATGGTCAACATGGTAGTGGGGTCATAAAAAGATTGAATTATCACTCTTTGGGACATGAGAACAAACAGCAAACTCAAACACGAGATAATGTTCTGTAAGGGAAGTCACCGATAAACAAAACAGATAAAACATTTAAAACATACGATTCACATACATTTTGTCCTCCTCGAAAAAGAAATCGTCGTCATATTCTTGCATCATTTTAAAACACTTATTTAAAAATATTTTAAATAACTGAACAACACAACGTTGTCAAGTTTATCGATTTTTTCTATATACAAGTAATGTTTACGCATGCGCCTATTCAGAGCAGCGACAGCCAATGGAAATGTAGAGAATATTTTAAATGTGTCTATGGTTCTATTGAATCCATAGACAACAAACATATACTCTATATCGAGAATCTAATAACGTATGTACATTTTGGATTTGGGTTCTTCGTGAAAATCTTGATATGTTTGAAATAAATTAAGTATATAATACTAATTAAGCATAATTTGCCTTAATTATAACTAGAGAGAGTAGAACCCGGTCCTTGAGAAATACCTGGCATTGCATAATTACAATTATGTTGAGTTGTATCTGCGTGATTTGAATTTAGTATTAGAACTAACAGCACATAACGAAGGTTCTGAGTTTGGTTTCCGGCTAAAGTAATTCGGAGCCACTTTCTTTACGAATGACACATACGCTCATTTAAATAATAAAGAAAATGTTAAGGTTATATTTGTAAAAGCAAAATGAATTTGATCCCTAACCTCTGGCACAATGCATTGTTAAGTATTAACAAACTGTAATTACCGCGAAGTTCAAATTATGTAATAGCAGCTTACCATATATTTTTTTGGCGGTCGCTCGTTTCGCAAGTATTAAAGTAATTCATATTAAAGTCCGGTTAAGAAACTCGGTCTGTCTGTAAAAGTTGTAACAAATACGACTTGGACACGGCGTGGTTAAGACATGGAAAAATGTTTAATATTGTGAGTGTCTTTAAAACAAACTTTTTATATTAAATACTCATTAGCCTGAGTTGTTTAAGCACGAGTGATTGTGTATTAAATTTTAAAAAAAAAGTGAAAATTCATTTTGTTAATTGTGTGTGTTAAAACTATATTAAATACATGGTTTATAATGCTGTCAGGCGCCTTGTTAACATCTAGTAAAATTATGCAGTTAAATATACATTTTACGGTCATGCAAATTGTAGAATTAACTTCAGCTTCGTTTTACAATATGCTACATATCTTTGTATTTTCTTACAGTTATTTATAATAAAAATGTTTCAATTTTATTGATTATAGATAACAATTTACAAAGTTTAAAAAACTTTTACAAAGCTAAGCTGCTTAATAATTAATAAAACTGGTTTAATAAAAAATACTTGTCCAATTCCAATGTTATTTTGGGCTTAAAAACAAAACCAAGCCTTAAACTTATCAGACTTACAAAATAAAATATCACCTATTATTTTCAGTTACAGCTCAGTTTCCTGCTAATATTTTACCAGTATGCCGTAGCCGCTCCCGCTGGGCCAATTGGTACATTCCTCCAAACCAACGCAATCGGATTTCCAGTCATCCACGACGCTCAGACATGGATATTTGATCCGGACATTGCTCAACGCAGGAGGAAACAGTATTTCGAATTGAATGGTGATAAAGGTGAAAAGTTGATAGAGCGGTTTGGGTTAGGCATTGATGGCTATGAAGATGAAAGGTTACGGAAGCAGAGGATTCGGGATGAAGGTCATTTGGGTGGATTAAACGCGTTTCAGTCTTGATTATCGAACTTTTGAACAAATTGAATATATTTGCAAATTAATATTGTGTCAAGTGCCAAACTAGTCTAGCAAATACTTAAGATTACGTATGTAAACATTTTGTTCTCGCTTGTTTTATTTGTATGTAAAAATATAGTAAAAATTCATCGAAATACCAAGTACCACGGAACAATTAAACACTTCTGTTGAGGATGACAAATCTTTTATTTTTTAACACAATTTTAAGCGCTAGCCCCCACGCTATGGAAACCTCTGTTGTAGCTGCTAGCTGTAGCTCTTCTTACACTGTTAGAATGGATTGGAGTGAGTGTGTGATTTGTGTGTGTTTGTGAGTGTATTAGTGTGTATGTGTATATCTGTGCGTGACTGTTATAGACACTGATATAGGCGCTGGCCTTGCAACTTCAGGTTCGGAAGTACGAACTTCATACGAAGAAGTGTTACCGTTTTAGGGAACTCCTTATTTTCGCCTCGAGCTTGTATAGTGATAGTATACATTTCCTCTTACCGAAAAATGGGGGATCCATCATAGTCGCAACCACTGACTGACCGGCCCGAAGAACCCAAGTATACGTATAATCTTCGGATCAAAGATGTCGCTTATTAGCACCTTATTGCGACATAAAATCAGCTATTACTTGAATATTCTAAAGAAAAATGATTCACCTTTTTTCCCCGTGCCATGAACTCAATCGTCGTATAATTAATGAGTTGAGTTGGAATTGTTTTCTTTAATGCTATGCCGTGTTATGACGTGTCTTGCATTGAATATTTATAAGGTGGATTTTAGCAATCATGTTACACAATAATTAATTCACGTTGTGAATGTACACGCAACATAATGCTATGGTATTATAACATTTGGTACCGGGTTTATTTACTTGGAATAAATGTGTTGCACAGTTTGTTTATGAAAATTATACGCCTGCGAATAATTCACACGTAATATATTGAATTGAATTATATATAGATTAACTTAATCGTAGAAGTATATATGAAACTAAAGCCGACTTTGCAAAGTTGTTTAGAGACAAAGTCGACAATCAAGAGATATTTGCTCACGAACTGACTCCACAAACTTTGGGAGCTTTTATAGTATCGTCGATTCACATTATTTTGTTAAATAATGTAATATACACGTTGTATTTGTTAAATAATTAATCATTTTTATTGGGTTTTTTGTAGTTATTTTCTTGTTTTATTTAGGATATACCAAATCAATCAACATAGTCATTAAATTTGTATTTTTTATTAATATTATATATATGTTCTTATAAATGCAGAGTTCGATACAAAAATGTTTTCTTGAATTGTTTCAAAACATACCGTGGCTATAAGAGAGTAAAATATGGAGTCTTACATAAGAAAACAAGGAAGTTAGCATCCATACATATTTCCTTGAGATATCATATCCATGTAAATACATTATTATAACCCCTATGATACCTACCCATTTTATTTCACAAATTACTAATAAAATTAACTAATTAGATGTATTACTAGTTAAAACTAATATTTTAAACAAATGCCAATTGACATGTTAAATATTACAGTCAATAGTTTTAGGAGTTTAGTTTTTTTACGTGTGTAGCGACATATTTGTACTGCAGCAATTATGACCATCCCTTTTCAGTTGGAGAAATGACTTTCCTTAAAAAAATACTTCAGGCGTAGGTGAGACGTAAAATGACGTAAGCCTTTTTCTTGTAGTCACCACTTAACACTCACCTTAACATGATAACCTTGATGTATCAAAATTACGTGGAAACTGGATTTGTACCTGGTTTTCACGCAACTCAATGACAAGTTGCGTGAAAACCCGATACAAATCCCCCCCTATTCTATTAAAAAGGAGAGCGAACAGGAGGCACGCTATAAAGGTGCAGTGGCGCCCATAGAGTTGGCTGAAAGCTCGTGTGTATGTTGCCGGCCTATTATTAAGTGGTAAGCTCTTTTCTTTTCGTTATGTAAAGGAGCCTATATTTATTGAGTTATATAGAGAAATGGGTATATAATATGATACGTCTTATACTCCTTTAAAGACTAATTAAAATAAAACAACTCTATTTATTTGTTTATTTATTTAAGTATTACAATATCGAGACTTTCATTTTAAATCTTAGTGACAGGTAATAATAAAAAATAGGTCTTATATCTACCTATTCTTGAAATAGGAATCCTTAAGTCTTTACTATAGAATATTTGGAGTAAAAAAATATTTTTTTTAATTCATGAACCTCTTATTAAATATTGAATAGAGTGAAGTTGCAAAGAGTTTATGTATTGATTATAATTAAAATGCTTGCGCACGCCATCTATGTATTGGATAATAAACGAGTAGTTCATGCAATAAAAACAGGTGGCGCTCTAATAAACTTTTTATTATATTCGGACATTTTATCCCCACACCGTAGTACCTCTGTTGAATATAGCTTACTCATACAAAACGATAACTTTGTTAAAGATTCAAAAATATACAAAATTTGAACCTCCAAGAAAATTATCATTGCTTACAAGCTAAAGAGTAGAACATTATTTGATTGAGATATAATTTATTTGATTAAATTTAGAACTACTTTCGTTTACTTATTAACTCCTGCTTTGAGTTTTATTCAACCACACGCGTTTTTTATTTTTTTTTATTTATTAAAATCCAAAGTAACATGGTTCTTCAAGCAGCCGGATAACATAACATCAAGATTTAATCAAATAAACAATATCAAATTATAGCTATTCTATTGCGTAAATAATGATAAATGCATAGAATTATAAAATTGTGACTTTTAATTAAAACTAAAGGACCAAAGAGGATTTTTTTTTTATTATATAGTAAGGCACCTCAAGTTTTTGGTTGATACGAACGTTTAAGGAAAGGTATATTCTAAATAGGACAAAATCTAACACTAAGAACACCGAAGCATTACCTTAATATGGCATTATTATAAATAATGATTATTATTAGGAGATCAAAATGTAACTAAGGCCATTTATTACAGCCGTATTGCTGATAAATTGTTAAATGTGTCCATAACAGTGCAAAATGTGGAAATGTGTGCTCGGTTCTCAAAGTAAGACAGAGATGGCGCTAATGTCAACGTTATATTTAATTTATTTACGTTTGTTACTTTTATGGATGTGTGTCTAGCAATTTATCAGTTCGTAGGCTTTGTCATGTTCAGCCGTGTCGTTGATCCTCGGGTTACTCGTTATCTCGGTCGAAACGCGTCTTCATCAATGACTGCGCGGACCTGAAATATAGAGAAAGATGTCCTATTGTTCAAATGGTACAATTATAATATAACCTAGAACTTTTATTAGTACAGTGTTTGCTAAGTGAGCCCAGCCAATAAACAAATGCTGAATTGTCTCTTTTTGTCTCTCTATATAGAGAGACAAAAAGAGACAATTCAATAAACAATAAACAATGAGACAATAAATTACATAAAATAATAATTATTCCAAGGATGCTACAGACTTAGTATACCTTCACAAGGCAAGTGCATGATTTGAAAATAAATATATTTAAGGCAAATCTTGCACTCATATATTATTATATTATATTATATATATTATATATATCGTATATATATATAAAATATACGATATTTATCGTATATAAATATAACTAGCCTTTTACTATTATATTAAAATGTTAATGTACTGAATGCGCCAATTGTTCCTTAGCATTAACATTAAACTCACACTATTTAAGACACCTGCTATGCCCGAGGCGATTTTATGAATAATTCATAATTTTCAACATAAAATTCATAGGCGTTACCAGAGTATAGTATAGTTTGCCCGTTTCTTATAAAGCCATATAGAAAAGAATAGTATACTCAAACATAAAATATCTTTAATCACGTAGATCTTTAAAAAGACACTTTTGAATCATCAATTTTTACACTACCACCGGTTCAGATGACACCAAAGAACCGCCAAGAAACTCGATAGCTGCTCTTTTAAAATAAAAATTTCATACAAAATTATATTACTAACATGATCATACTGTAAAGATTCCTGTATCTTAACGGATTTTGTAGATTCGTATTTTTGACTCAAATTAACGACCATTCTCTATAACACCATAAAATGCACAGTCCTTTCAGTGTCGGTACATAGAGTTTACATTATATATCACATACATGTACAATAAAGTACAAAACATATAAAAACCATGTTGGTATTATTTAAGTTACCATCGTTTATATTATACATAAAATATAGTACTTAATAAAAGTAGGTAAGTTACCGGGTATTTTTGATCGCTAGGTTAAGTCAGATCAGGCTAAATATTTTAATAATAGCTCGTTTTAAGATATTCCTCCTATAACGATATGTTTTGAAAATCGATCGTCTAACATCGTCGTTTGAGAAAATTCAAAGCCGAGTTTAAAACTATACCTATCCTTTTTTATTTGTATGGTACAGAGAAAGACAGCATATATCATATATGGGCTTTATTGTTTTTGTGTGAATGAATATAACTTTAGACATTCGTTATCAGTTTGGCTCCTAGATGGCGTTTATGAAAAAATGATATAAATTTAATCATCATATTTTGTAGTGATTAAACGATATTAAAAAATCAATTATGTTTTTTTGATACTTTGAATTATTCTTAAAGATATAGTGCTGATAATATGCAAAGTGAAACTTTTTTTGTTTCGTTCCGTTATCTTTTTGTTAAGCAAAAGATGTTTTTTATATTACATAAAAAGTACATGAAGAAACGTACGGTACATTTAAGTAAAGGAATCGTTAATATAATTTAAGATATTTGGTACTTTTACTACCAAAGCCAGACAAATAAGTATTACTGAATGACTTAATAAACAGGTTTTACATACAAATTATATTAAACAATATACTTATATTATTATTCCTAACCTTGTCAAAAATGTGTCACACTTTGATAAAGAGTTGAGAGTATTAAATGATTAAGCGCAACAGGACTGGTCATGGAGGCTAGTTCAGAAACGAACCTCAACCAGCAATGGATGCTTCTTGAGCCATAGAAACTACCAGGTACTAGGCATTGTCTGGAGACCTTAACAATATTTAAGACTTAATAAGGATGTCCTGATTAAAATCTTTATATTTTAAAGTCTCCAGAAAAAAAGTAGACTAGACTAGAAGCTTCTACTGTAAATAAAAAACTCTTTTTGACGTTTCATGCAAGTAAGTTTTACTATTAAGAAACATTTGATAGGAGAAATGTAATTAAGAATAAACTTCACCACTCTCTTTTCACTGTCCAATTTGTTACGACTAACGTCTTTTACTATATCAAACCTTATTAATAGATCGCTACAGGATAGCCGAGACTTGATCCAAGCAAAAAATGCAACTTTTTGTTACACTGTAATAGTGTTACGTAAATTATGATTTTATCTGAGGACATTAGCCTCAAGTGTAATAAGCAAACGCTCTTTAGCAAATATCTTGTGTAGTACACCTCATCAGGTAATAAACTTTGATGTACCAAAATATTATGCGAATTTACACACATAAATAAACTTAAAAAGGTATCTTGCAACTATAGTAACGATTTTTATTATTCGTTTTTGTGATTAAAGCAAATGTTATATGCCAGCCGGGTATTCAAGGTTTTTTTAAATCAGTAATAAAATCGAACCTGTATGAACTTCAAAAGTTCTTTTTATCGGTGTTCATACAACTTTTATTATTTTCATTATATATGAATGATATTGTCAAAATAGTGCCTGAAGTTATTTAATTAAGAATTACGTAGGCGCTTGGTAGTCAATAGCTGGTGCCTTTCTCGCTCAGCGTATAAGTATCGCGATACAGCCGCCAGCATTATGGTCTGCCCCAAGGGCCAAACTTTAAAAAAATATTTGAGGGTTTTATCTTTTATTTTAACTTAATAAATATCATAAATATATTACTAAACCTAAGATGGTCACGACCGCTTTGCCGAGAGCGTTAGGAAGAAGAAACAGACCAAGCACCAAGTTCTTAGTGGGTTCAGATTTATATTTGTTTAACGATCATTGCTTTCTTTTTCGCTCCTCATTTTAGGTGGGCAAAACCGCTATGAACAGCCATTTTATTAATGTTTTAATATGAATCACATTATCGTGTTTTGTTCACCTTGAAATAAAGCAAAAAAGTAAATCTAGGGTGCGGTTGGCGTGTCCCAAAGGGAGTGGGGCCGCGCCCATTGAACATAATTAGTGCACTAATAACTGATGCTTCAAATTACAACGAAATACGTAGAAACTGTGTGCAAATATTTTTAATAGTTTAATAATAGTAATACCTTAATAAATGGAATTCCACAAACACTTGTTAGCCGTGTCGTGTGTGTCAAACGTGTGTGCTTATAAATGTGGTAGCACACAAGTATTAAATAAACATACATATATATATATATGTTTTGCAAAAAAATAAATAAAAAAAATGTCTCTAAAAATAGATGTTGGCCGATTCTCAGACCTACTCAATATGCTCAGAAAATTTCAGGAGAATCGGTCAACCCCTTTCGGACGAGTAAGGGAACGAAAACTGTGACACGAGAATTTTATATATTAGATAAATACATATGAGACCTTAAAATTAAGTTCAAATCGCACGTATTGACAAGACTCGTTAAATGTGGAGTGTTCTTGAATACCTCTGCTGAAGGGACTGGGGGCTGACGACCTCTCAAAGATAGCAGGTTGTCAATTTGGAGGAAGACAGAATGGCTGATGATTATGATTCATGATGACATATAAAACTTAGGTAAAACATTTTCATCTTGACTGATCTAGCTCAAAACCTTAGTAGCTTTAGATTTATGAATATATTTGTACCCCTGTATTCGGCAGTCCGATTTGGTCACCATTGCGCCATATATCGTCAAACTATTTTTTTTTATTTCTTAAACCTATACAGCTTATCAAAAAAGGTTTACACAATTAAAATAGATTAAAAATAAAGCCAAAATGAGGTTAAAACATAGAACCGGAAATAGGATCTAAGATCAGAAACAACAATAACAAAAAAACACGAACAGAACATTTTAGTTAGTTAGTAATATGTTATCTTAAATACGTTAAATACATTACTTTTTTGATAGCAAACTTCTTTGTATATTTTAATTGACACGGATTTTAAACTACAGTAAATGATGTGGTGGAACAAAATGCAGTTCACAGCCATGTATGAAACGATAAGATATTATTATAACGATATTTAATACTTTAAACTCTCTTTGTAAACTCAAAAATTTAAAATACCCTACAAGGCGTACCAGTAATGAGGTTTTAAGTTAACGATGTTATAAGCCTTCTAAATAGCCTAGTATATTTATTGATAAAATCCAAAGTTATATAATAATTAATTAAAGGTTATTCGAAATAAATAGAAGATTATAAACGTTTACATTAATTTAATTTAATAGAAATAATTTTCCAATTTATGAAGAAAATCTTAAAGGTTTGTATCATCATTTTGCAAGCATACATCGTGATATGCCATGTGTTAAATGTTACTGATTGAGATGTGAGATCCCGACAAGGTCACAAGCCTTAATTGCAAGACAAATTACGTTGCAATTTTTAACAAATTTACTATTAATTTGATTTTTAATAATTTGTTCGCGATTTTGCGAGGAAATGCCACTATGGGTACTCTGCCACATCAAACTTTTTCACTTTATTTTGCCCTTTAAAGTTTTATACTTATTAGATTGTTATTTTAAGTGATTATAACGTAGTATTAAAAAAAATTTAAATAAAATTATATGGGGATCCATTTGTGTTTATGTTTTACGAATGCGTGGATGGCACAAAGTTTATGATTTTTAAAACAAAACGATTCTTCTAGATGAGAAAATCTTGGCGTGGTAAAGCGAGGTTGAATAGAAAAATGTTGTAATAAGTAAATAACTCACCGATATAACTAAAGATACAGCGTTGGAACCCTCTTTTGCGCTCCAAGAGACAATTTACTCCCGAGTTTCTTGTAATTGTCGTTTTTAACCCTACATTTTGGTTTCTCAATCGATTCAACTGGACAACCTTTCAACTCCCAAACTAAATTCGTTAAGGACTTTGGTCTACTCAATTTCCTTGACCTTTTCTCTGGTAATTTTGGACCATTACCGGAATCGCCAGACGTCCGACCACCAGAATGACTCGAGTCCAATGTGCCATCCATTTCCATGGCCTGGTGGATGTTAGATAAACTTTTATATCGTATGTTAAATATCGGTGAGTCGCCTTTAGATAGTGGTCGTATAGGACTAGTTACAGGACTAGGTGCCTCCTTAGTAGGAGAGTTAGTCTTTTGACTGAATAATCTATTCTTGTTACTCAGAACATTATTTTTTATATAGAGCTTAGGTAAGTTGGGTGCTGGTGTCAACACTTTTTCTTTAACTGGAGGGTTGATTGCAGGTTTACGCGACCTCTTCTCAGCTTTTTGGTTTAAAGGTTTCTTTGTTGGTATTGTTTCTATTGGCGGTGGTTCAGGCTTTATTTCAGTTATTAGAGGCATATGAATCGGTGTTGGGGCTGGTGATGATGGTGCAGATTCGTGGCGAGACATTTCATTGGAGTATGAAGCTTTAAGATTCTTTGGGAGAGGTGCGAAACCTCTGACGTAATCATAGATTTGGTCTATTTCGTCGTATTCATCAGGAATGCTGTTCTCGTCTCTATGACTGCTGTAGATATGGTTATGTTTATTCACGTGTTTGTGGTGATTTGCTGAATCTGACGATGCACTTCGTCGTAAGAAATAACCAGTTTTAATCAATGGTGGAGCATGAATAGGTGCGCTTAGGAGCCTCTTTGGATCACCAAGTTTACCATCTAATACATGAATCCTATCTACCACATCTACAAGTAATCTATTGCACTTCTCGACCAATCTAGAAAATTCCATGAAGTTCTTTATCTGTTCCTCATTTTTGCACCTGAGCATTTTTAACGGTGCTGCTAAAGGTAAAGCAATAAGAGAATTGCCTTCTTTCTGTAATGGTAAAGCAAACACGTGATCTTCTTCGAAAATAGATAAGAGTCTAATCTCTGGTACAAAGTGACTGGCACTTTTCAAGCCTCTAGGCGGAGTACCATGTACTAATCTCACAGTAATTGGCAGTCGTTTAGTAAGCAGAGTCTTTGCAGTATGCACACCACTTATGTTGTCTTCTTTAGCGATAGCTGAGAATTTTCCCCTCTGATCCACACTTAATAGTACAACATCGCTTTTCGAGTCTGTGCATTTTAAATATTTATTTTTCCCTAAAAATATCTCACCTTTAGGCATTAAAACGTCACCTACAGGCAAGTTTCTTGCACCATCCGCGGTTATATTACCATCTAAATCTACTTTAGCACATATTACTCTTACGGCTTCCCTTACTAAGCACCCATCGTCCAATTTACGTCTAGCTAGCTCTGCCACAGACTCTATACATCTCACAGCCCGTCCCTCTTCACTGAGCAGTTCAAAATACCCCTTATAAGAATCAGGTATAGCAATTCTGGGCCCGACACTAACCATACGACGCCCATCTTTTAATTTTATAGCTTGGGCGATTATTTTCCGTCTCTTTCCAGCTGATATGACAAGAGCTGTGCTCTGTAGGCCTGGACTAGGTAATGTTGGTACACCGAGGCCTCCATATTGTCCTTTGATAATTTTCGCGACATTAGGAAGTCGGTTTTTGACAGCAAACTCTCGTAGGTAATGGCCTTCATCAGACCAGCGCGACGCAGCGACCACGACTTGCCCATCAGTGGCTGCCATCGTTATGTCACATCTGAAATTGAGATAAAACTTGTTATTATGTTATTTAAAAAATACACTTATAAGTATAACATATATACTTTCTTAAGCATCTAAATAAAGGAATATTTAGTTTGTCATTTGAAAAACAGGAAATAAATTGATCAAAGGGTATAAAAGAGGCTTTGTTTGAGGTCAACACTTGACCAAGAAGGCTTAAGATCAATGATAGACCACGCTCCTTTGTTGCTCTTAGTAAAGCTTTCTAAAGAGCACTAGACGAACTATATATTTCATGGCCACTCTCATTCTTCAGTATACGTATTGAAAACCCAATGTCTTTGGTTTACTGAAGTACTCGTTAACACAACGTATATAAAATAAAAGATATTTTATTTTAAATGTACAAAAAAATATATTGTCTTATTCTTCTGCTTCTGCTATTCACATACAACTAGTCCACAAAAATGCTCAATTGCTTTTTATGTTTGTGTATAGTTTAATTTTAGTATAGAAATTGTGCATCGTCCAAAAAAATGTGCCCCAATTTGTTTTAATGATTTTTGACCACCTTAACCACTATCAGACCGTTACATTACGAAACAATTTCATAACAGTTAGTTCAAAATTACAGCACATAACTCGACCGATAAAACCTATTTGGTGACCGCAAACGTTTTTATCACTGGATAGAAGTACTGTTAAATGATTCACTTCTTAAAACTATGGTTTGTGCACAGGTTTGGAAATAGGTGTCGGGTACACTGGGAGAAATTATATTTTTTTCATTTAAGTTTAAGTTTTCTTTGGCATATAGTTTGACACAATAATTAGCTATAGAATTTAACAAGCTTTTACTATAAAGTGAAAAATTAAAAAAAACGAACTTTCGTTAATATAATAAAAACTGTCAAACAATTGTAAAATTTACTGGCTTGATAATTTTACATAATGTAAATTACAAAGAAAAGGTCAAAGTACAAAAGTCTTTCCTCAAACTATGTTTTTTTTTCCTTTTGGAGTAGAGACTTTTGGACCATGGGGTGCAAGTGCACAGGCGCTTATTAAAGAATTAAGCAGGCGTCTGGTAGTCAGTACCGGCGATCCAAGAGCTGGTGCTTTCCTTGCTTAGCGTGTAAGCATCGCGATACAGCGAGGAAATGCCGCCAGCATTGTGGGTACTCTGCCACAGGGACCAAACTTTTTAAATTTTTTTTAGTTATGTGTTTAGTATTATTTTAAGTTACTTATAATAGTTAGGTTTATACTATGAATATTTTTTTTTTACAAAGAAATTAAAACTTCGTTCATCTAGTACGAATGCTGGTATTCGGATATATTTGTTTTATTTCTAACTTAGTTACATTTGATTAAATGTTCTATCCCCGGTGTGCCACTTACCGAACCCTATAGCGCGTAACGTGGTGTTATTCGGCGTTACATAGCCATTGTTTCTGTACATTGACCTTCATAGAGTTATATAACAGTTTAATTACGTACGTTACGGTTCATAACACTCAACTATGAACTTTGCAGTTACAATATTACGTGAAGGCTTTAAAACTCGCATGTTTATTACACATTAAGATTCCATATAATTCATTTATTTATTTTCCACATACTCGTAGAATCGTGCTACTACGTAATATCTAATGCCGAAATTAATCGGCCTATGAAGATACCCAAGACAAATTCAGCAGGTTTTTTATTTGTAAGCGTGATAATAATTGTTTTATTGGTTCACATAGACACCATGCCGCTTCTCTTTCCGCTAACCGAATGACAAGTACGTGGCCAGGCTACTGATTTAAATTGTGACTGGGCAAACACGAAATCACTTAACACCGAGAAATTGTCTATTAAAACTGCATCGAATGCAAGTCATCAATTTGTTCTAGTTTATCTCATCTGCCAATCCGACCGAGTGAGTTATCACAATGTAAGAATCGATAAAAAATATAAATTTCGACTCGATCACGACTCGATTGCACGATTATTTTTATTGTACCTCGGGGTATAATGTTGTGGATAACTGTACTAGATCTCTGCTAGACAAATAAGGCGCGTAGTGTGTGGCTTTTAAAAAGGCGGAAGCGAAATTATATATATTAGTTTATAACATCTTATATCTCTTCGTACGAATATTTTAATGGACTTATATATAAAGTTTATCAAGTTTTAAAATCTCAGCGATTTTGATAGTCATGTCATATGAGCAGACGCAACCATTGTCATTGAAGTATCATATTAATTTAGCATTTAAAACGTTTCTTATGTGCGAAATAATAATGATATTGATTCGTACAGTTAATAAGCTTGCGTTATGAAACGCTTAATTCGTGGCCCGAATCTAAACATCTGACGTTGTGCGGTTTCCCATGCTCTTGTTATTTGATCGTCGACGAGCCTTGTTAGGTACAGTACTGACGGATTCATAATTATGACCGGTATTGTTCCAGGGGTTTCGTTTTTTAAGACGCTGCTTGTGGTTTAAATTCTTCTTCTTTCTTAATAAGCACTTGTACTCCATGTTCCAAAAGTGTCTTATCTAATGGAACTGATTGAATAGAAACAAAGTTGGATGAAATACTTATACTTTGACCGTTGTTTTTTTGACTGTCCCAAATAAATTGCAATTACAATCTATTAACATTAACTACTTCTACTAGAGCAACAAATAAATAATGGTGTGAATAAATAAAATAATATATTTTAGTTAGATTATTTACTATAAAAAATTTAAAAAAAAAATTAACTAATTTAACTTAAAATAAAACAAATTTAAAAAGTTTGGTCCCTGTGGCAGAGTACCCACAATGCTGGCGGCATTTCCTCGCTGTATCGCTATGCTTATACGCTGAGCAAGGAAAGCACCAGCTCTTGGATCACCAGTACTGACTACCAGGCTTCTACTTAATTCCTTAATAAGTAGTTGAAATTTTAGCTAGTACTATTAATTAATTCTCTATGTATTTGTTGAACGTGTTTGAATGTTATTGACAATTGAAAAAATCTGTTTTTCGTATGTATTGTCACAGAAACCGCTAACCATAAAGTAGAACCATTGTCAATTATGTTCGGTTTTCACTAATTACCTAGTTTAATTGACATATTGAATACCTTTTCACCGGATGTTGGTTAGGTCAGTTTTTTATGTCACGAGAGACAAGGATGTTTGGATTAACCTGCTTTTTTGTACAAATGTGTAAGACTTAAAAACCAACGTTATATTACTTAGGAGTACCAACATTTTAAGTTTGTCGTACTCTTGTATGTGTTTTAACCCTATTTTGGCATTTTTTACGGAATCGTCATCTGTTAACTTGTGCTTTATGGGCTGTAGAAATAAAACAAAAATGAGAAAATTAATATTATAGGGAGCTTTTAAGTATTTATTGTTATTGTTTTGGACATTTAAAAAAAACACGTTTCACAGATAATACAACATTGTTGGACGATTAAATGCAGAAGTTTAAACAAATAATTCAACATATATGAATGCAAATTCAAAAGGAATTAAGGCGAAATATGTTAGCAGAAAGCGTACCGAGCTTTTTATCTTATTGCTATTCGTGCTTTTTTATCTTCATACAATATATGTGCCTACGTTAATCTATTTAATACTATCTACCTAATCACTACAAACATTGCAAATATGCCGAAATCCAATTAAATAAATAACCCAATAATTTCGTGCTGAGTGAAAGCAAAACAATAAATAATGTTACTGAATGAAATCACTACGCTTAATTAATCAATTTAAAACATTTAATTCTATTTGATTACTTGCATGTTCAAGTAATTACAATTGAATTGAAATATATTATTGTTTGTTTTGTTATAAACTTTCGTTTTATATAAATGGAAATAAAGTCTCCGAAGCCTTGAAAGGAGCCGACATATTGTTTTTGAATGCGTATTTTACTTTTACGGACGGATTATACCGGGGTCGTCTCTCAGCTACAGTTTATCAATCTGCCTTTTGGTCAGCAGGCGCCAGCTGTCCTGCTATTTTCTTTTATTATTATTATTTTTGAAAAACTTATCAAGATGGGATTTGCAACAAAATTGTATGTCTGATTGTTATAATAATCCATTTGTTTAGATTTAATCTACTAAACGGGACTACAAAAACTACATTCATCCGTGATCTACTTTTATGTCAGAATGAAAAAAAAATACCGTCACAAAAATATACGTTATATGCAAATGATTTTTTTTTTAAATATCAATAAATCTTTAATTGAAGATTCTCGTTTAATACTATCATAGCCGTTTTACGCTTATTTCCATACAGGAAGGTATACCGTTGCGTCCGTTACAAACTTGTCATATTACTTAACATTCTATGCGCGTGCGCACCCGATGCGCAAGATTACAATCGTAAAACTAGATATGGTATGACCCGTATTTCGGTGTAACTTCTAATGCTTTATGGATAAATCCAGCCTAACCTTATATAATACTTGTCTACTACTAGAGATTTTTATTTTACATTTTCTTAATTAAATGCTTAAAGGTGCGACCGTTCTCTTTAAAACCCGATCTCATAAGCGGTTTTTATAGCTTTTTTAGATTTTTACAAAAAAGATAGACATATGTTATGTGTACCTATTTATATTTTTTGTTTATAATTTCCAAAACAGACTGTATGCTAAATATTATGCTACAAATTTTACATACACCTATTACATTAGAAAATAATGTATAAGAAAAGAGACTAAAAAAACAAGAATATACATGAAAACAAAAGCAAATGAATTAAAAGAAACACGTTAATACATCAGTAGGTAGACTTGAAAATCTTTTAAAATTGTTTTATAGCTTTAAGCTCTCTTGTTAATGTTAAAAAAGGTGAACTATAAAAGGTATTATGCAATTTGTACTCGTGTCTTTGGTGCCGTTACAAGTAACGAACTTGATGTGTACGGGGTTGCCTCGTACACTACAAGCGCGATTAAATGAAACACATATTTATTCATATTACTCCTACCCATTGAAAATTTATATGTCAAGTCATAATTCAAGAACTTTATTATTTTTTAAATTGTACACAAAATAATTTGAATAAAATATTATTGTTATGGTAGCTATAACATTTTAATCGATTTATTATTTTTTTTATATAAGAGGGGGCAAACGGGCAGGAGGCCCACCATAAAGGTGAAGTGAACACTCACGTAGCTGGGAGGTCGTGAGTGCGTTGCCGGCCTTAAAATTATGTTTTAAGAAAATATGTCTTATGTAACATTGTAAATGTGAAACTAAGATCGCATTAAATAAGAAGTACACAAGAAAATATTACATTTATTTCTACTAAAATTCAAATCAAACTACTAAAAAATAATGAAACTAGTACTGTATATCAGAAAAAACGAATGCCGAAATCCAATAAATTAAGTTTTTTTTTATTTATTTATCAATTACAAACAAATTGTTACAGTATCGTACATAAAATACATTACAGATAAACCATTTAATGGTTTTGGTTGTAATGTACGTCTATCACACACATAGGATATTTAAAAAGAAAAAATTCAGTATTCTTTTGAATGTTACTCCAGTCGTGCCTTCGACCACATTTGGAGGCATCGCATTAATAAGTGAAACAATAATTTACGTAATATATTTATTTCGTTACAATTAATCTACCGGCGAGTGTAAACCTTTTTTACTCTAGGTGAACGTCCTGCAGGGACCCAATTCATTGATTGAGACGAAACTGCATAATGACAGACACCGTTATTCATTGGTTCATTGATGAATGGCCATTAATCGAATTTTAATTGATACGTGTTAATTTCGGTAGTTATTAACTAAAAATACCGCCCGTTGTTCTGGTATTTACTAACAATTATTTACACATACTAACTATTTGCGCAAAAGTGTTAATAATTAAAATAATGCTTTAAGCATTGAGCGTGAAAAGCACCAGCTCTTGGGTCACCGGTACTGACGACCATGTGTCTACTTAATTCTTTAATACGAGCCTATTTGAAATGACTTTTCAACGTCGCTACTCCAATAGGGACAAATACAAACTTCAAGAAAAAGCTTGTTCTCTGACCTTTTGTTTTTATCTGGTATAAAGGTTGGACGGGGCAAAATTTTCCATTGTTTTGTATTTATCATTTTGCCGTAATGAAATACCTAATTTAAAAAAGTAACAAAACACAAAACTAAAACAAATTTAAAAAGTTTGGTCCCTGTGACAGAAAAAATGTACACAATAGAATTTTTGTTAAAATTTTTTATTAGAAATAAGTTATGAACATTTTTAAGAACGCTTTTGCGAAGGTGTTTTGTGAATCCCGATAGCGGGTTCCAACGTTTTTGTCCATTTGTCTCGATTCAAGGTGAGACCTGCTTCGAGAAACCTTTAAAACTTTAATTTATTTTTGAATTGTCAAGTCTACAGTTTTGTTTTTACTATAATGAACACCGAGGCCTATAATATAATAAACGTTTCTTATATTATTTGCTGTGAAATTTACAATAAATTCTACGGTAAACATTCCGTTATACGTAATTTAAATATTGTCTCTCTAATCACTTAATTTAAATAAACTGGACATTAGTGTCTAATGTCTTGAGATTGAATCAAGTTATCGGGATATACACGCAACCAGCATCACAAGGTGGCTTTTAACGAAAAAGGCAAAGCACAGTTAAGGCCCGGAGATTGACACATTCTAGGTTCTTTGGTTGTGTTAATTAATATTCATCTACCTTTTGTCCAAATCAAATTGTGATTATATTCTTTTTTTATATAGAAGAGGGGGCAAGCAAACAGGACGCCCACCATAAAGGTGAAGTCGCCGCCCATAGACACTCACGGGGCTGGGACCTTGTGATTGCGTTGCTGGTTTAAAGGAAAATTAGGAAATTGAGGCGTAGGGGAAGAGGGCGGGGGAGTGGAAAGGATGGGCACTGGAAGATCGCACTCACCGAACGAAACGCGAATACAAAATGAACAAAGTACAATTGCATCACTTTACGTCGGTTTTCTGTATTTCTCCGGCCGTGCCTGCCCATTCGGCTGAAACTCTAAGTAACAACATGGCACTCCCATTCAATAAAATATACATAAATCAATATATATATAAAAAGCCTTTAGATATTCCTATATAAACAAACAAGTTTAAAAATTACACTGTAAAATTCGCACTGTAAACACTATTTAACTTATTTATATGTGTATTTAATTGACACGTGATTTGCTATAGTCTGTAGTCTACAATGGTTTTAATATATCATAAAATGTTCAATTTTGTTTGTATTGTATATTATTTTTTATAATCTTTAAGTTTCGGTTATATTATTCTGTTGTATGATTAAGTTACTGTTAATATAACTGAGATAAATATTTATTCGGACAGTGAAACACTATATGCACACTCGAGTATACAGAATGTTAAGAGCTCTTTCACTCTAGTACCATCGACCATAGAGAATTCATAAAAAGTTTTTAAGTTGTCATAAATTTTATATCCTGTGGCACGACCATAAATACGTCACCTCAATAAGTTATTGACAATTTGAAAGCCGATTTTAAAATTCGAATGATATTCTATTTAGTTAAATCGCGCCCAAAGAGCGCCAGTTAAAATTTCCATACGTTTATCGTTACTTTCCAAACTTAGTTCAACCATCCGTTACCTGTTTATAAATACGGTTATATTTTTAAGTATCCGTATAAGGAAACCTCAATGAGTAATATAAGAGATGATTGGAGCATCAAACTAGATTGAGACGCTGTAATCGTATTAATTGAAGTGAGTTTAACGGATCGTTATAAATGCGTAGCGGTAGAGTGTTAGTAACATTGTGGCCATGAACTTAGCGGTATTTATGTGCCTACGTTTATAGACCCTAATTACGTGTAACATGTATTCTTAAGATTAAATTATTTCAAGTAATGATTCAGTTATTAAATATTAATTAACATTAGATGTAAAATAATAAAAACGAAATAGGTTTTAAGTATTTTTATCTTGATTTATTCCATCAAAGATATGAAATAATCCTTGTCTATTATTATCTCTTCTATAACTTCGTTGCTTTAAATATTGTTAACTTAATTTGAAAAGTAAAACAAGGCCTTATGGTTTAATAGCTTCTAATTAAGATACATCAACGCTATTGAAAGCTGCAGTAGTATGTTAAAATACACAGAGTCTAACGAATTTAATATAATTATTATAATTCTATTACAATGTTCCGATAGATTGTGTTCGCCAATGATTTAAAATTGTTATTTATTTGGCATTTAAGTTAACGGCAGCTGTCAGTTTATAAGTAATCGCTATTTTAATGGCCTTAAGTTCAATCATCATTACTCTCAAAGTACTGGATAAGTTGGACGTTTTAAAGTACCATCATTTATTAATAACCGTTGTAAGTTTATCATATGAATTACGCCTGTAAACAGAATGAAAATGCACCCGAATCTGGTAACTCTAACATGTATATTATCTTAATAAATAGTATGAGGTTATTATTATTTCTCTTGTTTTTCAGGACATCGCTTACGTCAAGATAGATGACGAAGTGGCTGTACCGACTAATCGGTAATTTTTTGAGTATTATTTTCAAATATATACCTACATAACAATCCTATTTGGGACTATTGTAAAATCTGAAAAAAAAACATTGGTCTACATATTAGAAGATAGCAGTGTGTTTGAGGATGGCCTATTGGGAACTAATATGAGCAGAGGCTTACTTGTCCTTGCCTTACATCTGGTTATCAAGAATGAAAAGACGAGATAACAAAATTTGAAGCCTAGAACAAGGGTCAGTCAAGAAGAGAGCGTATCAGTTCTGCTGGCAACGCACTCACCTTTGGTAGGTACTTGTTATCTGCTTTTTATCTGTGTGATAATCCAGTTTTAAACACACATAGAGAGTGTTTGTGTGTTTATATATATATAAATATATATATAACAATATATTTGTAACAAATTCGTTACAAATAAGCTACAAGGCGCCAACTTGTTTGTGGTGATGTTGTTACAACAATTATATTAATAAAATGTATATGTAATAACTTTTATTAAGAAAATAATTTGAAAAATATTATTCATATACAGAATTTTCCCACGAACCGTGATCGGACTTGTAAATAATTTGATAACATAACGGTAAATATGTTTTAATTAAATCAAGTAACGTTATGATCGATGCATCATTTCCGGTGTTCAATCTTGCAGTCAGTTAAGGCCTTCCTTTTAACCTTATTTTCTAACTAGTTTCTATCATCACGTCTAAATCAAAATAATTGTAGTATGTTTAATTAAAATTTCATATGAGTAAAAGTTGTTTAAACTGGCTAACATTTCATTAATACTTATAACAATTGTAGAGTTTTTTGAGGGTAGGTTAACATTTGGAAGTACCCTAAAAATTCTTTAAATTAGGTTATTAAAACTTAAAAAAAACATATTTCTAAAATACTTAAAATAAATTGTTAATATCGAACTCATATACCAGTTCATTGATTAAGTATTACTTACTTTACAAACAAGCAGAATAGTTGATTTCAGCTTGATCTGAAACAAAATATTTATATGTTAAATAATAAATTCATCAATAATTCTATTATCTTAAAAGAAAATGGAGAATAATTGTATGCTTGTTTTTAATATTAATTATTGACGTACAAATGATCGTTGATTTTTTGTGGAAAATATATAAATAATATGTAAATATTTAGAAGACAAAGATCCCTTTAATGTGTCGGCAATTGGCTCAGCATCGGGACAATTTAATTCTTGAGTAGCCTCACAATGCTTTGTTATTTTAATTGTGAGTAAAACAATTTTGAATTAATTGCTTCTTTCAAAAGAGCAGCTCTCAAGTCTCTTGCCGGTTCTTCTCGGTAGATGACTGCCTTCCGAGCAGGTGGTAGTGTAAATTCAAAAGTGTTTTTATAAATACCTACTTAAATAAAGATATTTTGAGTTTAAGTTTGAATATATGTATGCTGGTATCACACCTACATATGTGTGTGCTGTAAGAGAAAGCTTATTAGCAATAAGGCCGCCCGTTGCTATTAACCACATCTACTTATAATGTACAAGTGTGAATAAATAAATATGAGCCCATAATTCGCAACAAAACATCGAGCATCGTTCAATGCAACAGTATTCTAAAAGTCATTTCTGAGGGTGTCAGGGCGTCAAAACGACTTGTTTACACGAGTGTCTTTTGCTTAAGTCTTTTCTGGATTATAGTTATAAAACATTTAAAATTTATAGTAACGATCTTAATTATCCTAGTTTATCATGATAAATAAAGAAAAAACACTTGTTTACGCGAGTGTCTTGGCACGGCAGTCTTGTTTTCAAACATTAATTAATTTTAGATTTAAGTACCTATTAACATTAGCATTTAAGTTTTTTATAGAAACAAATCGAAAAAAATAAATAAAACATCTTAAAAGGACATTATCGCGAAATTAAGACGTTGGTCAAGTTGACTATGAATTATTTACTATTTTAATTTAATTAACTTTTAGTATTCCGCAAGACAAAAGTCTTGCTCTATAAAAATAGAAATGAGTAAATCCCTGAATGTCATATATTTTGTTTGAAGTTAAATACATTTTTAAAACGTTTCATTTCAACCAGTGTTGTTAAAAACAAAACATAAATAAAAATTGTCTGACCGACACACGCTTAGCTTAATTACGTTGCAGGTCAAAAGTCATCGTGGTTGGTCGACTTTCCATTCTGATTGTAGATAATTTAGCAATTTGCGAATTGATAATAATCTTATTTCTATAGGGAAGAGAATACTGTACGTATAAGAATATTGGTTAAAACAAAATATTTATCACGTGTAATACCTAAATTATGGATTTATATAACATAACGTTCTTTATATTATTTTAGTAGAACAGGGACAGGAACAGTCTATCAAAAGTTAAATTTTCATCCCATATAAAATAGTTCTTGCGTCATTAAAAAGTTTTTCTTATTATTTTGGTTAATTGCCGTGGGACTTATCATGCAGTGTATAATTTTCATAATTTCCGGCCACGCTTGTTCCAATTTATAGGCCAGAGGTCATTATACTGATCCAGTACAGAAGATAATTGACTAAATTATTTGCAGATTGATAACGCTCTAAGGAAATTGCGTTGGGTCACACACGGTATGTCTAGGTCAGAGAATACGCCCCGCCGTCTGGGTACAGCTAGCAAGAAAGATAAAGAAGAAAAAAATGGTTGCTTCTGTTGCATTTGCAGTCTGTTCCCAAATGGATTACAGAGAGGACGAGAAGAAATCTCAGGCACATTAAATCTAGTAATTTTACATAATTCTAATATAATAATGCACTTTCAGGTATCTATGTAAGTGATTTCTCGTATATTGGCTGCATTGCTATATATTATTTAACACGATTTTACATACAATATTGAAAACATTTTTCGCCGAACACCAGTTCGACTCAGATCTGCGATATAATTATCTACATATATAATATATACAATCAATGTTATAGATACATAAATCAAAAAGGTTTTATATATTAAAGTCCCCACTTTAATACCGCAAAACTATATATTATTCAAAAAAGTTTTTATATATTGAAGTGCGGGCCAATTGTTATTTGTTAACGCTCCTATCTAATATCCGCAACAAGAACAAAATTACTAGTATTACAATCAGCCGGATAAAGCGCGGCCTCTCACCCGGTCAGTGTCATTAACGGTGTTACCCGCGGGATTTGATAGATTTGAGCGTAGGGTCAACTCGAGAATAAATGAGGTCGTATTCTAGCCTTGGTCTGGAGTCTAATTTCTTTGTTTCGAAACTCATTAGAAGAGATAACAGATGAAAAGCTGCAACTGAAGAGAGGACTCTTGTTCGTTAGGAATGGGAGTTTTGTAAATCAGTTTTTTTTTATTTTCTATGTTTTTAGTTGAATCTGTTCATATGTCGTCAGCGATCGACGATCGACCTTGATTTAAAACTTTAATATCATGCAAAATTTTGATCACAATGAACCGGAGATAAAAGAATCAAAGTTTAGTCTTAAATAGTCGAGGATCGTATCGTTTGTTTGTTATTAACAAAAAGCTTAGATGTAACGATTGTCATTTGACCTTCTTGACCTCACATTCTCGTCGTGACCTTAGATCATTGACACACTTTCGGTATTATTTAACAGTCTAAACATAATTGGTATTAATTTTATTATATTTTAGTACGTGTCAAGGTTAATATTGATTTCTGTTCAATTATCATACTAATTAAAAAATATACTAATTTCGTTTCAAAATTCATATAGATAATTGTATTGAATAATGTACTGTATTGACATTTGTTGTAAAGCTCAAACAATTAAAGGCAAATAAGTTCAACAATAGTAATTTAACCTAATAGTAAATAATTGTTTAGCTCTTCGACTACACGAAAATGATTTGGCATTTGACCTGGTGTCATCGCTGACGCAATCGCTAACAATGCGATAGAATTGTGCAAGTGACGATTGACAGTTTCGCAACTTCGTAAGATGCGTGATTGTGCCCTTCGTTTGCCACTCAATCATATAATGCTTTAGTCTAAGAGTTGATTTACAATTTCTTATCCTTGACAAACTTTATCAAATTACTAACTCAAAACAGTTTGAGTAAAGTGTTCGGAAATGTATTTACAAACAACAAATGTATTGTTAATTAGTAAATAGAAAACAATTAAATATTTGTGATCGCTACATTGACGTTCGCGTTCTAAGCCCAGCTGGGCACATATTTTTCATTCACAAGCTACAAAGTTGGAATTAAACCTATATCCAGAGACAACTAGAACCATCACCCAAATTTACATTGCGTGTCAAACACAGACGTAATAAAAATAGTTATTTTTATTAATGAATAAGTCTTCTTTCTAAATTAATAACTTATATCACTAAGCAGGAGCCAGGTAACTAAATTCTTATTTCTATGAGCCTCCAGACAATGACAAACAAAGCACCGGGTCCATGAAACTCTATACATATAGTCTAGGAGCCGGCGACGTTAACGACCGTGCCATAGACAACACTGACTTTATGACGTCGTAAAAACTCGCGTCGTAATGGGATGGGAGAGTACAGTCATGTGATAATGTTTTGCAAACATATTTTATTGGCTTAGTTATTATGTAATTGCGAATATGTACCCACGATAAAACTGTCGCATGATAACTAATTTCATGTTTATACAGCTCTGGGGGTGGGAAAATGGGGAATGGTTACGATTGAGATTGTTTAAGCCGTCACTTAAACCAGAAATGCTATTAATATTCTTGGCTTCTTCTGTATTGAATACATTTCATAATTTTATATATATCTACTTTTATAATCTTATTTCTTTAAATAATATATTTAAGTTAGCCGTATGTTAGGTTAACTTTTTTATAGAACACTTCCTGATAATATATACACATATATCTACTTTTATAAACTTATTTTTTTTAAATAATATATTTAAGTTAGCCGTAAGTTAGGTTAACTTTTTTTACTTATTGCGTTCTTGCACTTTGCCATGTGTGTGTTCTACATGTATCAGTACACACGTGTTTTATATCTTTCTTCTTTCTAATCCAAGGAGGCTTGAGCAGTGAAACCTCAAAATATTGAACAATACGGTGTTATGTTATAAAACAGATTTCGTATATTACGCATTATATGAATGCATTTTATAACCAAGAAAGTCGGAAATGGGATTACGGTGGATAATTGTTTGTAACATTGCACGCGACTGTACTATGACGTAATGTACAATTCAAATGGCATCAATTTATGACGTTGGATACGGGAGCCGTATATCACTGATACATATTATTTGTACGCTTTGAATATTACTTAAGTACATTGGCACTTAGCGTACTAAACTAGTCGTAAGTGGTTTAAGTAATATAACATAGAAATAGCGATATTTCTATATATGTGCTAATTCCATTTTTCTAAACATGGTAAAACCAACAACAATATTAAAATCAAAAATATCTTTATTCATATAGGTCACCAAAGTACGCTTATGAATCGTCAATAAAATAAGGTTTAAATTGAAAACTAATATATTTCATTTATTAAATTTTTATTGAACACACTAATTTGAAATATATATTATATATTTAAATAATTATCCAATTCAAAACATCAAGCCTTATATAAAAGCTTTATAGAACTCAAATGTTGTCATATTGATCATTTCCATATTCGTCTCAATCGTGACTCATCTGGTAATGGTAACCGTTGTTATCATCATTATACATTTGTCATGAGAATGTACAACTAGCTTCAACCCGCGACTTCGTCCGCGTGGTTTAAATACAATAGGAATATGGAAAATGGGAGAAGCAGAGAGAACCTATTTTTTTTTTGCCTATGTTCTTCCCTAAAGTTTAGTCTACCTCCATACGAAATTTGATCGAATTCAGTTCAGTAGTTGAAGCGTGAAAACGTAACATACATACAAAATTACTTTCGCATTTATAATATTAGTCTGGATTATTTTCATTTAAATACGTTTTCAAAAAGCTTGAACAATGCATTCAATTTAGCAATAACTGACTTCAAGTGAATTTAATGCGGTCGAACGATTCTGATAGAAATTTAACGGAATACATTCACTCTTAAAGACGTACATAATTTCTTTGTTTGACGTGCCAAGCTTTGTGATTATTTTTTCACAGCGTTATACATACATATATTTTCAAGTTTGTAATCTTCTTGTTCTCCTTTTGATTATTTGAATATTAAGTTAGCTGTAAGTTAGGTTAATTTTTAATATATATATTTACTTATGATGTTATATTTTACTCTGTGTGTTTTCTTCTTTTCCGTCTTTCTAAATACATTTTCACAAAAATGTATTAAGATCTGTGGTTATTTGTATACAACAGTGTTTTGTTTCACCGGTTTTATGTAATTCAAGTTCTTAAACACATTAAAAATCGTATCACTTTCACTATTATTATTGAATTAAATTAGCATGTATTACAATTGTAGCCTAGAATGTGTAACAGGTTTAGCTCCGGGCTGTCTCTCACGACAGAAAAAACATAACATTATTAGCAATTATTATGTAAATGCGGTGTACAGGACGCGAATCGATTTTTTTAATTGGTTGATTATAGACAAGAAATTATGGATTGTACGGTAGCTATTCTTATAATAATTCTAGCTGATTATTAGTCTTTATGAGTGAACTTAGGCGAAAGGCTTCGACAGGGAAAAATTGAGAAATGTCATATCTGCAATATGCCTCGATGTTGGGCCTTAGGGCACTGGTAAGTGAGTAGTTGTTAACTTGCGTCTGTAAAGTCTTTAAATTTCTGAAATGTATTAATCCATTATAATGGAAAAACAATTTTCAGATTTTCTCAATACACCTTCAATTGTTTTGTTTATTTTATGTATTCACATTACCTCATAGTTTTATTACACGATAGTGATGTGCACATAAAGTATCGACATTTACAGCATCTTTTATCGACATTGTGATTTATACAATGGCTCGGTTTAGGAGAGCTTTCTATTGTATCATTAAATTAAGTTTATTGCAATTGCTTTAGATTTCTTGTTTCTCAGCATGATACGACGTGATATAAATTTAATGAAATTAATAAAAGTAGTGACGTCATTAAAATTAATATTTACGATTGCATCATATCAAGAAAGAAACCAAACATATAATTCTTAAAATACTAAAGGTCATAGATTAATAAAGATAACATTGAATAATTACTATGAATCTGAAATTTAATTTAAATTGGTTTAAATATTCTACTAGCGGCGGTGTTGTTCCATTACTAAGATACGAACTATGAATATCTCTGAACTTTATATGCTTTGAGGAGACAGGAAAATCAATCAATCGGGATTTTTCCTCACCGCGTAAATGTTTAAATAATCCTTTAACATATTGAAATATTGTGTTGTAAATAGTTCTTATTCCAGTATGTTAATTGCTTTTTTTTAACAATCACAATACAAAAGACGCCTACATACAGTCAATTATATATAAATCTAAATACGCGTCACATCCTCTTTGGGTTCGTACTTTAATTTTTTTTTACCTAACTATATATTACTTTATTTCTACAACCCATACAGCAACACAGATGACAATTATATATACATAAAAAATCGGCCAAAATAGGGTTAATATATGAACTATAAATATAATGAGCTAAATACGTAAAAAACAGGGATGACAAACTTAAAATGTGTGTCAAGTTACGTGTGAGGATTTAGTGTATATGCGATGCTGGTGTGAATGAGTGAGGTGGATTTATCTCTCTTGAAAGCTTTTTTTTTAAAACGTAATAATTCCAAAGTATTTGTAATAAGACCACTGTAGTAGTAGTATAATTATTATAAACTGACAATTATTACAGATCTAGGCGATTTAAAGGAGTGGCGGAGAGTTTCTTTGCCAGTTCTTCTCGTCCGATCTACGCCCTTGAGTTGGGAACTGGCAGTAAATTTTTTATAACTTATTTTGTTGACGATTCATAAGTGTACCTTAGTCACCTATAAGAATAAAGATATTTTAGATTTTGATTCTAGTACAAATTTTAGACCACCTATAGAAACCTATTTTGACAATTACTTAAATGGACATTAAATCAATTAATGATACATTAAGTCCGCAAGTGCCGGAAGGTTAAAGAAAAGCAACGATAATTTATGATTCACACAATTCTTGCTGTGCATAATCTAACCACCGCAATAGGTTTTGAAAATTCATTAAAACTGACAATAAAACATTAGAATTGTAACATTAAGAGCAAATGCGTGTTAAAGATTAAACTAACGACGACTCCAGATAACAATTTAAACTTACTCTTGAACAAGATAATACCAATCGAATTTAATTGTTGGGAAATCGTTTTTAACTTTTAATCGATTTTTCTTCCGTCAATTTGCAAGAGAATCAAATCAAGAAATGTAAGCATCGATATATCTAACATCACTAGCTATTAGGCGACATGCCTCAAACATAGCACCTACGCGGAATCCTGTCGTCACAGCCTAGATAACCTTGGTATGACCTGAATATGCTAGACATTAGCGTGCTTCAAGACAACGTGTTTAATTTTATCTGTGACATAGAAAGTGTACTTACAAATAATTGACAGTGCTAGAATCCGCTTAACGAGCACGTTTGGGTTAAACAATTCCATCAGCCAAACAACAGTTTTGTTTGTTAGCCTTTTTCAAATCCACAGACATTTAAGCGATAAACAAATATGCAAGAGGATTCCGCATGTATACAATGACATTCAAATACCGTTTTGACCTCTGTACCTAATGTCATCACATTTGCATAAATATGTGCGAATATGAACGTGGATTCTGTATTTAGGCAACGGTTTAGTAACTTCAGCACCAAGCCTACTTATCAAACGCAATACAGCTAATGAGGGCTACAAATTGGATATTCAAACTAAGTGACAAATCCAGATAATGGATTTTAAATTTCGAATTCGTTCAAATTTCTTTTAGTAAATGTATGAGGGTAGCCCTGGGAACAGCGGCTGAGTGTAAACTTTTTGCTACCTGCCGGACAATATTTGAATTTAGAATGTGGTGATTGTTAATAAATGGTGTTGGGTTTTAGTTTTACAGAAAAGACGACAAAGAGCACGGAATCATAAGTGTATGTTAAATTTCCTTTATATTGGTAACTTTAACCCATAAATAGAGTAATATTATGTAATTACTGGTGATATAAGAATATTTTAAACCAGTGTTTAAGTTTTATGAATATTTATATGACGCGTCTTGAGTTTACTTGCAAGGTTATTGGTTATACTTTTATTCATAATACATCACGCCTACCTAAAAGATCCCCACTTACTTGATGACTTAATGTTTCTACCATTAGATATACAATTATATAGGTAAGAAGGTATATACTCTGAAACTGTATGTAAGCTAGAACGAGTTGGTTGGTTGGTTGGGACAAGCCGCCAAATTAGGAGGTACCTGGTATTATTGTTTTTATATGACCTATGTTTTCACTTCAAATCCTTCTGTGTATTACGGTAAATGAAAGATGTTTTGCAATAAACAGTTTCGCTGCTGTTATAGTAACTTAGATAATAAAAAAAAATTAAAAGGTTAATTAGACTTAAATTACTAGTGCTTGTGGCTAGTTACTGAGCGAGGCCTAATTAACACTTTTTAATTTATTCCATTCCTTTAATCTTTCTTTATAAGTTCATAGATTTATTAATATATAAATTTGTCATGCTCTTGTTATTATTGTTTTTATAGCTTAATAAATTTATCGATTTTATTAATAACATGACACACATATTTTATTTGTGTATGTGTCAATAAATATTTCGTTCTTTCTTATTATGAATTATTAAAACATACCTGCACAAGTCAATTCAATGAAGGCAATATCTGAAACAAATTGAATTTGTTTAATTAAATTGAAACGAAATTTTACAAAATCTAATAAACTAAGCTAATGGACATTAAAATATTAATAAGTTATTAGTAACATCGTTAATTCGTTACGTCAGCTGGGCACTGTAAAAATTATCACATTTAATATTCAGATCCCATATTACAAAATGTCCCAGATAGTCGCGAAGCGTTTAATGACTTTGCAAAAAATAATACTTTTCTATATCATACATTTTGGAAATTTATATTTAACGTTACGCTTATGCCTTTTAGTGTAACGATGTTTTATTCATGATGGCAATCCCAACACCGATTCAAACATAATTCCTATTTATGTTACTGTCTGTCCGATTCTAATTTTCTATAACTAATACATAAATAATCAAATCGTTCTATATAATCGTTCAAATCTAAACATAAAGGTACCAAAACACTTAAATCTAATTCGAGAAATATTATAACTGTACGTGAATTTAGGTAAAGGTTTTTTAAATAAAAAAATTGTAAAATACCTTCTTAACTAATTTAACATACATTTTTCCTTTATCGAGCTTGTTACCTTGTTACTCGATCGAAACGTATAAAAATAAATCCTATCCCCTTTGCAATAGAATCGAAATTGCACTGCACACATTTCGCATAGGGTGACAAGCGAAGCGCAACGTCATTTCATAAAGTCGTTCAAAATGATACATATTATGATAAGGTCAATGAACTATGAAGTAATTTTGCAAATTACATTGAGTAACTACCGTAAAACATTTAATGTTCATACTTATGTATAGCATACGGACTAGTTACTTTGTTTTCGCATATATAAAGCGTTAACATCATGTAATATAAATATTTCTTTAAAGAATGTTCCTATAGCTTTCAGTAACTCATGTGTCCAGATCGGTAACCAGAGTTTGTCTGATCTTCTGAGAACGGACTTATTTAGAAGCCTCGTTTTCGTAGCCTTAGCAATAAGTAGAAGACTGGAATAACTTAAACAGTGGAATAAGTCCACGTAACGTCAATCGATTTAACAACAAAGTCTCTTAAGCGTCGAAATCTTTGGTAGGTTTAGCTTGTATTCCAAACAATGATTTTTCTATTTAATGACCTCTATAACGCAATAAAATGCACTGTGTCTTCAGTGTCGTTATATAGAGTTCTCACTGTATATCAAATTGGGTTCATCAGGCACTGCCTTACGTATATATAAATATGAATAGCTAAATTAAATATATAAAAAGTCAACAGGTTCTCGACTTGAACTAAAGAATTTCGTGCCTAACTCAGTATGCAATTAGCTCATGCTTTGGTTTGGCTATTTATTAGCCACAGCAGAACTTCGACGTCCCCTGTACACGTTGTTGGCTCGTGAGTACAAAGCCGACCTAATGGCTCGGGTCTCGAAATCATGCTCAAGCTGTTTTTAATGTCACCTCGAAAATAACACTCGACTATCAAACAAGTATAATACAAAACATACTTAACTTAGCTACCTTTTTAATATTAAATAAGATTAAATAATAACAAGAAACACAAGCCGTGAAAGCCTTATGAGAAAGGCAACGGACGTCCGGTTCACGGTACCACATGGTAATGGGATGTCTGGTATTATGGTGTCAATGACATTATCGTTGCTTTGTAAGTATATATTAAGGCTTAACGAATGATATATAAACTAACATTGTGCAATATTACTGTAATTGCTGCTTATGTTGTCTGATACAAACTTTCAATTATTTGAAATTGCAATAAAGTACTTTTATATGAGCTGAAACAAAAGTGACATAATTAAAAAACCTTTTCACTCCCGGTGAGATATCTGTAATATATAATTTTTTTTCTCAAAAATCACACAAAATATTTGTCAAAACTACGAACGTATGTTATTTTTTTAACTTTGTCGTGTTTATACTGAACAAAACACTTTGTAAGGGTCTACAAATATGTATAGTTTTACCATAATTGACCATACTAAAAGGTAAAAATAACTCGCGTGAAGTGTTAACTGGCAAACAGAGGTTTCTTTGTGGAGTGTGGTCAAGAATTTAACAGCTTTTACTACCTTCATTTATCAGCTCTTTCACCGTGTATGAGTTTAGCGGGTACATAAAGACATGTAGAATAAGGAATTTTGAAAATGAATTTAAACAGTGCACTTAAAATGAAAGTTGCATTTCGTTTAGATAAACCGAGGCTTTAATAGCTCATACGATATAACTCATAAATTTTTGCTTAATAATAAAGTTATATACTTGATGTATTGAATAATTGCATTCAGTTTAGATATAGGCTCGTGGCCCGCCTTGAACCATAGTCGGTTTCTTTTCACGCGATCTTGTTTTTGCATATAAAGATACTGTGGCTAGTCTTGTGTATAACGGCTTAGATATCAATTAGAGCCTGACCGCATACGAACATTGATTATTTTGTTAGCGTGTAATCGATAATCGAATTTAATGTGTTTTAAATCGGGTTAGTTTGCATGCCAATTAACTAGCGAATCATTGAGAACAATTTAGCAAGAGTCTCATTTTAAGTTATATATGTTAAAGATTGAACATTTTAATTTAATAAGAGGTTCTGTTGGCGGAGTATGGAATAATTCAGATAATTTCGGTCTCGGTGTCTGGTGACTGCTGGCGTATTTTAACTTAAGAGCTTTTCTATTATTTTAACATAAATTAAGTTGGTTTATAATGTCGTTGCTAACATATTGTTGTAATTTGAGTGTCACACATTATAATGCTAAATTATTTAATTATCAAGAGAGAGAGTGCTGTACTGTAACAAAACTTGCAAAACATAGCAAACGATCGTTCCTGGATTCATACGTGTGTATCTATTGTGTAGATATTTAATGTTGAATCGTGAAAGATATATGATTACATATATGTTGTCATGGCGACGGCGGTCATGCGCGGGAGTATTGTGCGAGGCACAACGCGTAGCATTTTAATGTGGAGATAGCATTTCTAGTTCCCATGATATCATAGGAAGTCTTTGTTTGGTGTTCAAGCTTGTATGAATATTGATTGACTTCGAAAATAACGTAAAAACAATTGTTATTTAACTCTTAGGTGTGAATAAACGTCTTAAAAAAACATACAAATCTACAGAAATATTGTATGTATTTTGTAGGTCTGAGAATTGTTCGTAGATTGTATTGATGCGGTCGATTACCTTACTTACAATTAAGTTGTTTTTTTTATATAGTGGAATAAAAATTTAAAAAGTTTTGCCAACTAAGATAGGTATTGGATTGTCATTTGGATAATCGTATAAAAACACAAAGGATACAATTGAAGTCCTTGCGAAGCGTAATGTTAAAATAGCTTACAATGTAAGAGTTTTATCCCGCAAAACCTCAAAACGCATTAGTGTTAATCTAAAGAATCCTTAGTGATGTACGACAATCGTTTTTTATCGATATACTCGAGTGTCGATATTAATGTCTGAGATAGTTGGTGATAAGTTGTTGAGGTGTGTTTTATTCTGGGCAATAACGATTAAATGAGGATACACTGTATCTTCAGTTTTACTCGCTTTGAAACATGGAACATTATTATTATGAAAGTATGACTTTCACGTTTTTGGAATTTTCATTTTCCTTCTTAGCTGTCAAGTTTTTAATATATGTGATTATTTGTAGAATTAGTGTAAATTTCTTCTTGAAACTCAATTTATATTTCAACTAAAACTAATTTAAAAAGTTTGATCCTTGTGGCAGAGTACCCATAATGCTGGCGGCATTTACTCGCTAAATTATTACTTATGAATGATATATACCTGGATTTGTTTGACGGTCAAATACACACACATACAAAACATTTACTCTATATAAATGTTATGCTGCAAAAGTACAATTAATTAATTATTCATCATTAAAAATATTAAATTTAATTTAATACAATTTTAATTTCTCTAGTTATGATTCATGACATGAGTATGCTGGCCTTCGGACAAAAATAAAAAGCTTGGCATGTAAGTTTCTGTCTGATGAAACTTTCCTGTCTATTGAACTATACACAAGTGCATCAACAAATAAGTGATGAGCTCTAGGCGAGGTTTTGCCGATAAATCCTTCAATCATACACCATTAAAATATATAGAAACAATCTACTCAAACCTACATGCAAATTGAATGTTACACTATACATATAAAAGAAAGTTTGGATGTGTTACATATAAACTCTACATATACACATATAACTCTAGATCTACTTAACTAATATTCTAAAACTAATATGGTATTTGATTCGTTGGATTTGTCACCGCCCGAAAAACAATGAAAACTAGACGAATACATAATTATGAAAGATAAAAGTAGTAATTAATAAATTTCGATCAGCCACTTAATGACTTATGTTCATTTCGTTTTTTCCTTTAAGAAAAATATAGAGTCAAATTTATTGTAATACCCTGAAAAGTTGCATATGATACGTATTTATCGTTAATACGTTTATCACATCACTATTTCTTAACCCTTCTAGGCCCGATACGGCCGTAACGACCCATATTAGTCAACTGTCGTTTTTATTTCAATTTCTTTAGCGCAAACTTGATTTCTTGATGATGATTGAGTGGGTGTGTTGTGTTTAACTAAATGATAAAGTGACTGGTTATTTGTCCTAGGTGGAATGCACGATGCGGTTAAAAATAGATCCATCATAATTATTATTACTTGTAATGTGGTGACAGGTACAATTTTAGGTTGGTATTTATTAACCTCCTGTCCATGACAAGACGTTGCAGCATTCGATCCCCTCAATTGGGTATACGTTATAAGAATTTCTAAAATGGAAGAAGGCTCTACACAGCCTTTCGAATCCACAATAGATTTACTACTGATGTTTGAAATTGTCTTATTTAGCACTAGAAATAGTATTGACAAATATATTAAGCTTAAAGAATCCTTTTTGGTAAAAATAAATTGTTAAAATTTATATAATTGATTTTAAACCCTCGCGACTGTAGCTGGTGAATTAACTAGAGAAGAATAATATTTGATATTGAATAATGAAAACGTAATTTTATAAAAAAAAACTATTACATGATTTAACTCAAATGTCGTTTAAATACTGTAATCTTTTTGCCAAGTGAGCTTTCGACACCATACAGCTAAGAATTAAGTTTGTCATACTAATGTATACATAATATATTATTAGTGTATTGTATTGTATCCCAAATATAATACAATACACATTATATTAACTATAGCCTGCACTACATGAAGTTATCATTCATTAAAGATAAAGCACAAAGCTTCTATGTTAAGATAAAGCACACCTTTTGTTTATGATTTGGGTTTGTATGCCTATATCATAAAATCGATTGTCAGTGTACGCGGTTATTAAAATCATATGTATGACATTTATTCACTTTTCCTTTGAATACACTTAACAATGTACGCATTTTATGTCACTTCAATGTCGCTACGGTAAAATATACCTTCCCCCATTGGTATAGAGTATAAAGTTTTAATATAATCTTTAAGTTTATGATATGTTAAGCTTGACAGTGCGTGACCCCGATGTCTACCAACTAGTTTTGCTTCTGAATTCAACTGTTCACAGGATCTCCGACATTATACGAAGCACATAGGGGTCATATTGTAATGATGTAAACATATGATAAATGTATGTGTTTTGTGTGTCTAGATACTTTTTTGACACGTCATAGGCGTTCACGCATCGGTGTTCGTGGCTTGCATACCAATAAGGATATTGAGAAGTTATTTTAAAGATTTACCCTCTGTATTTTAGATTTTAATCACAAAAGACTTGAACAGAAAGTTTTGAATGTGTATGTTTTATGATTAAGATAGCTAACAGATGTAACCTTTTTATATTTAATACCTACGAATAAAAAAAATGCCTACGCAAGCTTCTAATCAATTAAAAAGCAGTTGCTATTTTGTCGTGTTGATTTTATTAATCATTTAATACAAGCTTTGAAGCTTTTCATTCGTTTAATAAGCGTGGGTTAAAAAAGAAATTAATAAGCCTTGTTCTATTTAAAAATTGAATGTAGGCGGTTTTAAAAGAACATACAATAGCGCTTTTCTTTTGTTCCTTTTTTGGACAAAGGGCATTGGGGCAAATAATTAATTATAAGCAATATTCTTTTCTGTTAATCCTATGTTTACGTAAATAATTCCTATGGAACTCATTACTTTTGCGAATAATTGAGAATCGGTGAAACATTCTGAAGGAAAAAATATAATCATGGCTTGACCCGTTTATGTGTAAGAACAACAGCTGCCAAAAAAGACAACACGCCGCCTGGACTGTGCCACAGATGCCCACCGGCCCCTAAGGAGTACACTCTTTTTTTAAAAGAGAAGACCTCCACTAGGATCCGATTCCACAGCTCCTCAGTTCGCGGAAGTAAGGAACCATAAAGGTAAATAAAAATAGCACATTATGTTTAAGTGAAGTCATAATTATATTTCGGTGAGAATTTGAGAAATGAGAATTGAATTTTGTCACGTAATAATATATACAAGAAATATACTCCTGTAATTCTCCAGAATTGTTATGATACTAGTTGACATGACAAACGTTGTGTTTGACATATAAAAACTAACGCGTATAAAGGTATATAAGTAAACGATCATCAAGAGAAGAAAATCATTGAAGTAGTATAATCAATATAGAAATAGGGTATTGAAAATATATGGTTGTATTTAGTTCCAAATTGAAAAAAAATATTGTGTGGCAATTACTCAAGCCTATTTAGAGATGTAAAAAACACTGTTAGAAGATTATATATCTACATATTATATATGTAGAATAATCTTGTAATCGTAATAATGAAATACTTTTGTTACTCAACATATATTTATTCAATTCCTTATAAAGACATTTTTGAATCGTCAATATTTACACAACCACCGTTAAATATCAATAAAAAAAATTATTTTTTTTTTATGTGAGAGAGAGAGAGGCAAACGAGCAGGCGGGTCACTTCGAGTGATGTGCCAACCGCCGCCCATGGACACCTGCAACGCCAGGAGGCTTACAAGTGAGTTGCCGGCCTTTAAGGAAGAGGAACGCTCTTTTTTTGAAGGTCCCCAAGTCGTAGCGGATCGGGAATACCTGCGCTGGCAGTTGGTTCCACAAAGAGGTGGTGTAATTATGTATAATTTATTAGATTATAATATATATAATCCAATCAATTATACTGTATGGAAACGAATGTTTCAATTTACAGAGCATTCATTTCAATGATCTGCAGTTTTAGATAATAAGATGTTATAGTAATAAAATCGAATCCTGTATTTGGATACAAACTGATTACCTGTTAAGCCTTTATATGGTGCATAAATCTATTAAATATACGCTTTTTATACAATTTTCCGTGTCATATAAACAAATAGATCTAATGTTATGTAAATTGAAATACTATTTGATCTGATTAGTGAATTTAAATTAATTAGTCTACCGTTGATTGATACCTAGGAAGAGCTAAAGTCAAGGTTCGACCATGTCACGGTGAGCGGCTATAGAAAACGGATATCGGGGTTTGGTACCGGTCATAAGAGAAAGCGTTAATTTTTTTAGCCTTAAACGCGAGTACACTTTCAAATGAAATTTCATTCACATTTAAAAGAGTTTTGTGATATTAATAACAGAACTTAATATTTCGAGTGTGTTGAAGTGATCAGTTAAGGCAAATGGTCTTCAATTTTATTATCGTCAAATCATTACCTCATTAAATAAAAATCATGAACATTCAGGTTTTTTACCCAAAAAGATATTCGATTTTAATCATTAGTATAATATTATGGCACCCACAATAATTTTTGCTTAAAAAAAATACGGAATGTATGTCTAATCTGTGTTGTATGTATTATTACACCATACAAAAAAGGTAGGCTTTTTCTTTATAAATAACAATTATGTGGTTCAACAAACAAGAAACTCAAGTTTTATCGATAGATTACAAGTGTTGACATCGTTCGTAATGGCACAAACACGCTCTTATAACTTGTACCACACAACGAATTTCGCAATATCTGACTAAGCCGAATTCCTGTCGCTCAAGAGAAAACAATATTGTATGTAGATAAGATCTACTTGGCATATAGAGTATTGGGAACAAGATTTAGTCACTACCTCCCAGGGAGCACCTTGTTGATATAATTGCTCAGAGATATTGATAAAGAAGTTTTTCATATCACATTGTTTTTGTGATCAGTACAAAATTTTGTTCAGATGTACGTATGTGTATGTATTAATGTGAATTTTTTTTGGTATTTTCGTAAGTAGACATAAATTGACCTTAAAACGGTAGTGCAAACGAACAAAAAGAGATTAGTGCCTACAACACGATAATATATATCTGGTTTCTAAAAGTTGGTTATACATTAATCATCTAGTTTAAAAGTATAAATTTTGTAATAATTGTAAGCTAAATGTACCTAGCATTTTGTAATTTTATACCTATATACTCTTAGTGTCTACTGTAATAATAGCTAAGAAACTTCTTTTTTTATATTATTTTTATAGAAGAGGAGGCAAACAAGCAGGAGGCCCACCATAAAGGTGAAGTCGCCGCCCATGGACACTCATGTGGCTGGGAGCTCATGAGTGCGATGCCGGCCTTTTAGGGATTTATACGCTTTTTTCTTGAAGGACCCTAAGTCGTAGTGGTTCGGAAATACCGTGGCGGGCAGCTTGTTCCATAACGTGGTGGTGCGTGGTAAGAAATGTCTTACGAAACGCGCAGTGGTGGAACGACAGACATCAAGGTGATACGGGTGGAATTTCGCATTCTGCCTTGATGTCCGAAGATGAAATTTAGCTGCAGGTATTAATCCGAACAACTGCTCCGAACACACCCCATGGTAAATGCGATAGAAGATACTGAGAGATCCAACATCTCTACGCAGCGCCAAAGGATCAAGCCGGGCGGAGAGTGACTGGTCAGCGACTATTCGAACCGCTCTACGTTAAATGCGATCAAGAGGAAGGAGCTGGTACTGGGGGGCTCCCGCCCAGAGGTGAGAACAATATTTCATGTGGGGCCGAATTTGCGCTTTATAAAGTTGCAAGCGGTGGCCCGGAGTGAAGTATCGTCTCGCCCTACTGAGCACACCAAGCTTTTTAGAGGCAAGTTTTGCCTTTTCTTCCAGGTGACCGCGAAACTGAACATTGTCCGATAATTCCATGTCCATTTTCATATAATATTGTGGTACAGAAGAGCATGCGGGCTGCTAAAATAGCGAAGCCTTACGCGTTTTTTCTTTTCGCCTGTATGTCAAAATTTGTGCGATGTGTTGAAAATAGATAGATTACTTTAGTTAAAAGGTAGATTTAGAATGTATGAATAAGATGGTAAAACTCAAAGTGTGAATCTCATAATGTTAAACGTTTGGTACCTGTTTCGATGTACTTATAATTTTATTATTCATATCACATATTTATCAAGTCTTCTGACCTACATACGGCAGCCAGTTTCTATTGCAATAATAAATTAATAAAAAGTTCAATCGCGTGCTAAGATATTGGTGAAGCACGGGCACGGCGCCAAATGATCAAAATTGTATTATTTTAATGAAAATTTGTATTAAAGAACGTCTGTTTAGCATAGAGCCGAGAACAATTTTGTTAGTAGGTCCTATAGAGCCTTTATAGGTACATTGTTGCACAATGGTTAAGCAGCTATTTCCTAACAAAATCGACTTACTTTTTTCTTTCGGGTTAGTAGAAAAGTTCGGCGCTCATGGGCATTTTTTAAAAAAATAGAAAATGGTGCAAGCGAGCAAGAGGCATCAGAAAGGCGAAATCGACACCCATAGACTCACGTATAATTCATAATAACAAGTCGTATTGGTTCGGAAAGTCTTCAACAACTGTAATGGAAACTTATCAAATTCGATGCATAGCGATTAGATTATCTCAACAGATATTAATTAACAAGATATTTGTTGTTTGTAGTAAATTAAAAGTGGTGGGTTGTCTGGAAGAGATCGTTTATAAGCGCCCGCCCGTTGCTCTTATATGTTCTAACATATATTAACGTCATTTACTTCTACTGTTAAAGCGCAATAAAGTGTAAATAAATAAATATATTATTTATGTATGTTTTAAGTTTAAGGTTTTAATTTCAAATAAAACGTGAACGGCTTTAATAGTGTATATATCTCGTTAAGATTGGTTTGAACACGGTTATAAGGAAAGGTTGCCAGTCAAATTCAAAATATTATATTCAAACTTTTGGCTGATGGGCAAAATGTCAAGAATAAATATTGATAATCCGGAAAGAACCTACTGATTTCGTGTGTATGCTTCCTTAGCAATAAATTTTCTTAAACGTAATTAAACGCGTTTTCATTATATGAACATAAACATTTGACGACGATTGCTTCAAAGTGGTGTTATGCAATGTAATTTAACGAGATTTTTAATGAAAATGCACTCAAATTAACAACGTAAAAGTGTGACGAATTTAATGGCAGCCAGTTTCTTTTGAATGAATGGCATTTAAGGTGATGTATAGATTTGTAATCAACCATAGAAAATTACTTTTCTCCTATGTTTTTGTTTTTCATGCTTTTGTTTTTATAGCTTTATGATTTAGAGATACATTGTTCGTTTTGTTCTAAGGTCACAAAAAATTCTTTACTATTTTCTCCTTTGACACATTAAACAACATCTAGACACTAATATCATGGGTATATTAAACTCTTTAGTATACGTATATAAAGAGTAAAAATCAAAAATAAATCCCCAACCCTTCAGAGATCGCATTAAATATAGGCGGGATTATTTGAAACTCAGCATTCTAATATGTTAGGTATTTGAACACTTTCATCATCGATATTAATATGATAGAATTGAGATGAAATCGGCTAGACAGGCGTAATTAGAGCGAAAATATACAAACAAGTATGTTCTTTATTCTGGTGTAGTAGAGGCTATAACCGTTGGAGCATTACAATTTTCATTGACGTTGATATTAGGAATTTAAGTTACACTACATACAAAAAAATCTCGTGAAACATTTACCTTTTGCGAAATGTCCTATATGTACGATATATATATATACTATTATGTACTAATTGATATTTCTGTCTACGTCTTGATACCGTGTAAGAATTCTATGGTATTGAACATACAGGTACATTTTATATAATCAAGTTATTTAAAATTAATTTATGTATTGAATATTATTTTCACTTTAACATTTTAATTATAGCGAGAGCACTTCCGTGAAGAACACTTGTTCTGTTCTTGTACTGTTTTATTAATTAAAAACGAAAACAGTATCAACTCCAATCAGAGCAAAAACTTTAGTTCTTCTTTTATAATTTCCTTGTTAACGTATATATAACGTATTGGTTATGTTAAATATTTGTACATATAAATATAGCGATCCTCAGATTGTATCACAGTCATACACGTAAACTCAATCACACACACAAATTACACATTCACGCCAACCAATTCTAACAATATCGGAAGAGCTGTAAACAAGCCCACAACACGGGGTTTCTCTAGCGTGGGGGCTAGCACCTAAACTTGTAATACTAAGTAACAACAACCTGTTTTAAAAATAAAAGATTTCTCATTTAAAACATTAACAAGAAGCATTTGGCAGATTTCTGGGTGTTTATTTTATGTAACAGGAGGCAAACGAGCAGGCGTATCATCTTGTGTGAAAGGCTAACCGCCGCCCAATGGACACCTAAACGCCAGGAGGCTTACAAGTGAGTTGCCGGCCTTTAAGAGAAAGGTGTGCTCTTCTTCCAATGCCCTGAATTCAGAAACTTAAAGTCTTAAAAAAAGTACAGTTGTGGAGCGCCAGACGTCAAGGTATTTTTTTCTATTAATACTTGTACAGTGAACTTTCGTATCACTGCTTAAATTACAACCCCCAAGAATAAGTCCGAGATAGCATTCCATAAAACACGATTACGCCAAAAGTAACATTCCTGTTATCTGTTATCATTAAGAATGTATAGAATCAAGAATTACAAGCTGAATGCGGTGATTCATGAAACGAGATTCGACTATTTTGAAAGGTATTTTATCTGAGGGCGCATTTGGATCACATTCATCGATCGTTCGAGCCTTTAGCTTCCGAGACAGACTGTTTAATTGTAGATAATTTATCAACTGGTCGAGTTATTATTATTACCAACGATCTGTTGCCCTGATCTGTTGTGTGATCATTTCGCTTACTCCCTGGTTCCAAAGGAGAAGGGATATGTGGGACTCAACCCACGCTGGTGTCTCTGCTTTTCACAGACGTGGTGGGTAATACTCACTAAAACCACCTCGGGTAGACCTAATAGATTGCATGGAAAAGGCTCTAGTGTCGCTCTCGCACTCAACCAGGCACCCCGCGGCTACTTATGGAATAGTGGTATTTAGGAGGAAGAAGGTTGGCATACTTTCTACGCTCTCCCCGTCTCCCAAACTACAAATCAGCCATGGATACAGGTCACGGTGTTAACCTCCAAATTAAGTAAATACATTTTTATTTTTAATATAAAATCCTTAAAACTGGCATTAAGAGAATATAATCAATACTTAAGATGAAAAAAAATCCGGGAGTAACACAGTTGCACGCAGTATGAGATATTGGCTTTGGGTTATTAATAGATGTTTCTAAGCGATAGAAACTAATAGTGAATTATAGATCGATTCACAGGAATCATTCGTTTACGTGTCAAAACACGACAGAAGGAGTAATGTACGCTCAGCGACGCAGACGCAGATCATTATTTTCAAAGACATGATAATCTTAACTCGGAAACTATCGGGTACCGTATTTCATCAAATACCAAATGATGTGAGATTGGTTTTGGAACTCGATCACAAATTTTAAATAGAAATGATAATCGATTATTATATATATATATATATATATATTAGCTGACTCGGCAAACGTTGTTTTTAAATTACTAACTTCTTAATAAGTTTTTTTTAATGCAAATTCATATAAAAATAGAAAAAAGTTATAAATATTTAAAAAAATGTGAAGGGTGGACAAACCTTATCACAAAGGGGTATCAAAATAGATGTTGGCCGATTATCTGACCTACTCAATATGCTCACAAAATTTCATGAGAATCGGTCAAGCCGTTTCGTAGGAGTACAGGAACGAACATTGTGACACTAGAATTTTAGATATTACATCTGTTCTATTGTAAAATCAAATAAGTTTTTACGGCTTTTATAATTGAATATTTAAAAAATCTTACTTATGTTAAAGAGGCATAATTCAGAAGTTAACCTTAAATCAGTATTTAGATAATTGGATTGGTCTCATTAAATAAATAATGTATGAACAACATATAAATGGTAAAGTAAACAATTTCCTATATTGTTCTGAACATTCAGTTCGCGGAAGTGAGTGTGTAGATAAATCAGCGCCATTTGTCTGTCCGTGTGATATATTCACGTTACCATGGCAACGGATTGAGATCGCAATAAATCGCGGAATACCATAAAACACGGATCGTATATCATCTGAGATGTGTGGGTTAATTTTTGTTGGGGACGATAATATGCTGCATAATTCATAATAATATTTTTTTAGAACAGTTCCGGTATTCACTTCTCTATCATTTCAGTACTGTTGAGTACAGGTTCAGTACGAATTATGTACTGTTTATATAGAATATAACTATTTAGTGTTCTGGTTTATATCTAAGATACTATATTACTTTAAATAAAGTTTCGTACTTAATACAATTTTCCAGTTTGTATGTAATTTTGCCTAGCAATAATTTCTCTGAGGATGGTATGAATGTGTGAATAAACAAGAAGACTACTTTAATATAAAATACTTTCCAAATGCATTATTTTCACGACAGAAATAATTGTTTATATTTTGACATACTAAATTATTATGTAAGAATATTATTATTAATGTCACGGTGCGCTTAGACACGAAGGTCGAGGCTAAATTCCTACATAGCTCTTTTACATGCAGCATTTTATCGCACCGGTCTCGCGTGATCTGTCATAAATGATCGCCAAACATCCTTTAAGATCGGAACAATATTGTTGGGTATTACAATACCTTACATATTTTATATACAAATGAAAACAATAACAAATCGCTATGTACAACTGATTTAATAATTAACTTATTTTTGTTATTTTTCCACACATATGTGTGATAAATAGTTGTATAAAATTTAAAAAAAAAAACAACTTAAAACCGGTTGAAAAAACAATTATTTAATTTAATTAGTCTGTGACTTTTATGACAGAGAAAACTTTTACAGACATAAAACAATCAATAGTGCAATAATTTCGCTGTTATAAATGTGTGTTTATGAGTTGGTATTTTTTTATATAAATAGATATAATTAGATTAGATACATAAGATAAGCTATACAAACAGAATCTCCGAAAGGATTGTGTGTGACAAGTCAAACAACTTTTTAATCACATTAAGCCCAGTCAGACCGTGAATCAGAGCCTATAGAATATTTTTTCCTCTCCTAACCAGTTTTATAACATACCATCTTTACGTATCTTTTTATATTAAAACAAAAATAACCTTAAATTGAATGCCCACTATTTGACGTAATTCAATTACATCCGATTAATGTAACAATCTAAGAAAAAGACAGAATTGTTTTAAAAGATTTGGTTGCCCAGAATCAAAGCTCGGCATCTAATTAAACATACAATAAAAAAAATATGTGAAATACAATGAAGAAGTCAATGATGAAAAAAGTGAAGTAAAATGATGATGAAAATGTTAGCTCCAGCTTACGCTTGCCTTAAAAAATGAACTGGGACCATTTCCAAAAAAAAATCAACCAACCAAATCGCGTACAAACAGGCGTAGAATCATTTAGTTTTAAGATGGTTCAAAATGGTCCTATGTACCTTAATGAATAAAGAAGATATTTTGACTTTGAATTATAGTCATATCTAGAAGATATTAAGCAATATAATAAAGCAATGCATCACCACAACTTATGACAGATGTACTGTTTTAACCTCGCAAATATTAAAATAAAGCTTTATATAAACCAAAAGGAAATGGTTAATGGAGAAATTACCCTTTTAACCTACAATCAGTATTAGCTTGGAAACGGATAAATGAAATGGGGCTTAAACACACAGTAGTAAAATGTAATTTTAGGTTTCTGATTATCCGGGGTTTGCTTGCGATTAAGGGTTTTATTTCTACTTAGTTAAGACTGTATTAGTAGTTTTCTGTATGGAGCTTAATTCAAATTTAAAAATTATTTGGTGGATTAGTTAGTATCGGTAGAGCGTTCCTTGCCAGTTCTTCTCGTCAGCCCTTGATTTGGGAACTGGCAGTAATTGTAAACTCAATTTTTTTCACTATACAATAAGTTATTTTTGACGCTTAATATGTGTAAGACCTACGTGAATTAAGATATATTTTATTGATCTATACCACGAAGTGCATTAATATGAATTAATAAGAAATCCCATTGTCGTGTATATACCGTTGGGACTTGATAAAGCCGTAGCTGAACTCGTTTTACGTAACATCTGATAAACGGACGTGACGTCACTCTTAAGTCAGGTTTGTCACAGATAAAAAAAGGTTTAAATCTAACAGCTTCCGCATCGTCTTAAGTTCATCTGTGTCACAGGTAGACAAACATTATGAGCACAGGTTTTTATAAGAATAAGCAATCGTATATCTTAATAGTACTGATAATCAAAATTTTGTTCAGTTAGTTTCCCAGATACAAACATACATAAGGTTAAATGCGATTTTATATATTTAATTATTATGACTTACAATTTTCTTTACTAAAGATTAAGTTATGTAGATCACTAGAGTAAGAAAATTGAAAAAGGGAAGCCCCACAGAGTTTCTTGTGGGTTTTTCTCAGCTGTGAGCCCATGTAAACTTTTTAGTGATCTTCAATAGTGATTGTAAACATTTTTATTATATAGAATAGGTAGCAAACGAGCAGGAGGCACACCATAAAGGTGAAGTCGCCGCCCATAGACAAACACGTGGTTGCCGGTCTTTAGCGGAGTCGTAAGCTTTTTTCTTGAAGGACTCTGAGTCGTATTGCTACTATGTATTTACCATAAATTGAAATAAATTGCTTTACTGAATTAACCAAGAGTTTTATTCGAGGTACAAAACCACAATTCATGAAAATGTATTACATTAATGAGCTTTTAAAATGTATTTAACGGCCGGAAAAACACTTGGGGCTTTTAAAACTGAGTGCACGAGCTAAGTGTATGTCCGTCTATTTCAAAACTTATTCCACCAGAAGCCTTACAAGGATGAGATCATCTGCATAACAATTATACATTTATTTAATTCGATAGTTCGACTCGCAATTAGAATTTCACGGCCATAATATCGGTTTTTGAACCGGATGGAATTTTTACGTTAATTTCTCGATATAAAATAGATTCGCGTTTCGTTTTAGTATGTATAAAAGACTCATAAATATATGTATGTTATTGGATATCATACGTTAAACAATTATATACGAGTCTGAACGAGATAGGTACAAGTTAAGCTTGCTCGTTAACCTTCTTTTTAAAAGTCGGCAAACGTTAAGAACCATAAAATTATAATTCCTGTGCGTTTATCTCTTGGTTAATTCAAGTACAGTAGCCATACATCTAAAGCCAACACGATTCTTCTAAAGGTTATCTAAGATAACGGAGATGCGACCCAGCCGTTACGTCGTGAGGTATATACGTGCCAAATGTATGGAATTACTTGCCCTAGAAGCCTTAAATACAGCAATAAGAATACTTTATGAATGTTTGTACACGCAAAAAAAGAAATGTCATATGATTAAATTGTAAAATATTTGTCGTAATTCTGATGTACTTAAGGACTACGACTTAACATTCAAATTTCATATTATTAATATAACGAAATTAAACACGTAACTAAATTTCAAACGTTTGGTATTACAAATACACTAATGTTAAATGAATGATATAGGTAATGTATTTATTTACCAATTAACATGTTTGACGGATTTTTACAATTGTTTTTTTTTGCGAAAATAGGTTAATACAATGATCTTGTCTGAGAGTTTAAGATCTGAGACCTGAAGTTGCGTTACGGTGGAGCGGTTATAAACTTATGTACGAGTTTAAAGTAAGACCCACTAGATGGCGTTAAAGATAACATTTGTTGATTACATAAGATAAATGTTCGGCACATTAATGAGTGTTATATAACTTTATGTAGTTTCCCACAGTTATTTTAAAGCCTATAACTTTTAATTGCTTAAACTTTTTCAAAATGTAGTTTATATATTAATTTATAGTGAAATGACCTAACCCAGCGACCCAGGTTCTCCACCCCCAGTGGCGGAGTAATCGCTTCTAGATCCCACTTGTATATTTACAACAGATGAAATACGCAAACGCATCTTGAACGTGCTATAAAATATATACATAAGGTAACTATAAAATCGCGCAAATATTACACAACCAAATCATGTTTGTATAGTATGTCTTATGTGATATTTGCGTAGACTATACTTCCATTTTTTGCAGCATTAGCAACATGTATTATATATAAAACTGGCGGACCCGACAAACGTTGTATTGCTAAAAAAATATCTCTAAAACTAGATGTTGGCCGATTCTCAGTATTATTCAATATAGACACAAAATATCAGAAGAATCGGTCAAGCCGTTTTGAAGGAGTACGGGAAGGAACATTGTGACACGATAAATTTATATATTAGGTTAAGTCCTTTATACTTTTGAGACATATATTCATACATATTGTAAATGCGAACCGTTCACCAAAGGAATTTACTATAAAAAAATAATTAATACCGATCAGTCGGTCAATGCCTTCAAAATGTTGACATTAGTAAACCTGTCTACTAGTTAATACTGTTTAAATCTCGTTCGCGTATTTGATCATAAGAAATATTCGCAGAGTTTAAACTTCTTGACACTGTCATACTTTTAAACACCAATGCAATATGAACCTCTTTGTATAATAGAGCCTTAAAATAAATACGACCTCTTTTGCATGACGATGAGGATGTATAGTCCACTTAACGACGAAGGCTATTATTACAAGCGTTGTTGGAAAATTTAAAAAAACGGGAATATTTATAGTTTTAAGCGATTTTAATATGCAGGTCTTACGAATATATTAACATAGAGAAGTATATCGACTCCTTGTGTCTTTAACGAGTGTCCAGAAATCGACTTCTGGCTTAAACCATTCAACTACTCAACCACAAAGTACTACTATTACATACATTTTCAAATTCTCATATCACCTTGGCAGATATTAGATTGTTGTCGATGGTTATTTAGTTTCCTTGATACCACTGTAACAATATAATTTAAATATTCGGTTCTAAATAATATTTTGAAAATAAACTTAATAACAGATGTGTATTAAAAAATAAAATAGTGTTATAAAGTGTATGTATTTTAAACTCATAGTGTGGTGTGTGTGTTTTAATAAAGCTGTACGTAGTAAATATACAATTATCATATGAGAATCATATCAAATTTCTTAAATCCTTGTGCCTTCTTATGTATATAAAGTCAAAATATCTTTATTCACTAAGGATCATTTTGAATCGTGTTAAATCTAAGTGATTCTACGCCTGTTCGAACGCGACCAAGCTGAGAAGAAGCAGGCAACAAACTCGGCTTGGTTGAATTTTATTTTTTTATATGAGAACGATACCAGTGTGTACCATGTATCATCACTCGATTTAACGATTTATTCTATAAAGCGTCGAAATCAATTGTTTCTTGTTGTATTAGCTTGTATTCCATACAATGATATTACTTTCCGTAATTCAACGACCACTCTCTATAACGCTATAAAATGCACAGCCTTCACTGTCGTTATATAGAGAGAGGTTACACTGCATTATATTCATAAAATACTATTACCAACCTTCTCTAATCCTATATTATGTATAAGACGCGGATTCATATTGTATGTAGATTATGTCTTACTAAAATTGCATTGACAGTAATGTAACAATTATAAAATTCGACTTTCACCGTCGTCATCAAGACAATGGTATTACATTCATTGTCATGCTGTCATAATGCTATGTTACGGTTATGTGAAATCAGACACTTTTCATTTTGTCCGGCGAAAGTGTTTTTTTTTAATAATAGTCATTTAATACGTAAGGCTTGACGTGACGTGGGTAATAATGTATCTGCAGGAAAATTATAATTTTACACTTAATACTATTATTATTATGTAAAATTATATTTTCCTGTAAATCTCGCGATTCGTGTCTCTCAATAAAATTGAATAAAAATTAATATATGATATTCTTAGCACCTCTTGCACGTATACAAATTTTATTATTTTTTTTAATTTGTGGGTTGCCTGGAAGAGATCGCTTATTACCGATAAGGCCGCCGGTTCTCTCATATGTACTAACATAGGGACAATTCTAACTATCTCTCGAAGCACGAATCTCTCAATAAAATTGAATAAAGAGTAATATATGAAACTCTTTACACCTCTTGTTCCTAACCAATTCTATTTTTCAATTTGTGGGTTGTCTGGAAGAGATCGCTTATGAGGCCGTTGCTCTCACTTGTACTAGCATATTCTGCCAATTATTAACTCCTATTTGTGCAACAATTTAAAAGCTGTTATATAAATTAAGAAAAGTCCAGCAGTCGTAGTTCCTAAGTAGACAAAACAACCTAGTCCTTAATATTTCTGTAACACGTTCGTACACTGTCGTAATTTGAAATCTCGCGTTACAGACGCCTACGATCCTTTCGACATTACATTGTTACCGATTTTTGTATGACTGGTGAACTTAACACTCTACCTACAACCGTTTGCACAAATTATTTATACTATTTATTATACGTACATTTTCTATAGATAATTAAAATTATAAAGATACGTTTTGATGAAATATAATGATTACTTAACTAAATGTAATAACTATACAGATAATAACTTTACTACTAATAATTTACTTTACTAAAATAAATTTAAAAACTTTGGTCCTTGTGGATTTGGTTTTTTGGTATTTAATTGATTGTAATACTTATATCTACAATATTAATAGAGAATAATAAAAATATTGATACGGTTTCACATACGAAATTAGCTTTGGACATTTTAAGTGTTTAAGTCCGTTAGTAATCAATTTAAAATTTATTGCTAATTATTATCATTATTTCGTTACACATTGAACTAATTTAGGTTTTAATTAACCCATTATAATTATATGAAATCAGCAATTAACGATCAAATAAACGCGTGATCTCGTTTTTTTATTAGCCTTGCTATCAAAAGCTTGCTGGGGTATCTTTCCAAAAATAAATTCAACCAAGCCGAGTTTTTTGCCTGCTTCTTCTCACCTTGGTCGCGTACAAACAGGCGTAGAATCACTTAGATTTAAGACGATTCAAAATGGTCCTTAATGAATAAAGATATTAAGACTTTCTTAATTAAGGATTATAATTTTAATCTTTATAAGTAACGAATACAATGTATAGAAATAATTGGATGCAATGATCAACGTGAGACTGGGTTCGATTCTCGGTACGGTTTAGAATTGTGTGTCAATTTTGATTATGATAGATAATCTAGTACATTTAGAAATTAACCGAGAATCCATAATTTGGATATTGTATGAAGGGGGCCTTAAAAAGCTTAACTTTACATTGTCGACCAAAATAAGGTTGTGGATTTTCCGCCAACTAAAGAGTAAATTTCGATTTTTCATAATGATTATGTTGTCCGTTGTAAGGGTTATTAAAAATGGGACAATATAAGCTACTTATATTATTAATTAAATTGATAACTAATCAATAGTTTTGACTGAATGCAAATGCCTTTATTAAAGTCCTAAAATCATTTTTTAAAGCATAATAAATAATAAGAATTGCATTTTAAAATTAACAACGTACAGGTTAAGAATCTTGAATACCAATTACAAAACAATTTAAACAAATAATTATTTTAATTTACGTCATAAAACACGTATATTGAGGATTGGAATAAATTGCAGTGAAGTGAAACTTTGCTGTGATCTGTATAAATTATAGTATGATTAATTTGTGCATTCTACAATAATTTAATTATAAATAATTGATTAATATGTATGTGTTTATAGATGTTATAGTTATCCAATATTATCTTAAGTCCCTGTTTAATCTAGTAGTTATCCTATATTGTATTACAGTATATATATACTTTTGAACGCGACTACGTCCGTGTGGTTTAAATACAACAATAATTTTATAATTGGTTTATAAATGATGAATTTTTATACAAACTTTCATTACCTATTTCAACCTTATTTTTCACGTTAAATAGTATGCCTATATCCTTAAATTTTATATGCCCCTAAATTTCATCGAAATTGCATTTATAATATTAGTATGGATTATTGTTTCCGCACTTCTTGCACTTTATCATTGGAAGTGATCGCTGAAAAGCGATAAGTCCGCCAGTTGCTCCTCATTTTAATTCTGTGTATATAAAAATATATACTACGAAGAAACTATCATTTACATCTATGCGTTACAATATTCCATCAAGGTCCATGCAAGCTTGTTAAATGAGTTCCATTGAATAATAATCATAATAGCTTACCTGTTGTGTTAGAGTTCGCATCTGTAACAATATAAACATTCATCAGTATTTATTTTTAAATAACAAAAGTCAGACTTAATTTAATAATAGTGGTATAAGCCACAAGTTATTTTTATATAATAGAACTATATTTATGAACTAATTATTGTATATATAACATATAAGAGCCAGAAGCCAACAGCTTAACAACGACATTTTAATCCATATGTATATGTAAAATTCTATATACAGAGTTGATTTTTTTATTTAGTCCAACATGTCTCGTGCAGCGGTCACATCAATTTTTCAAGGACAAAACAATATATCAATGTAAGTGAAAGTTGTAAATTCTAGAACAATACAGCGAAAGCTCCGAGCAACGACGAGTAACGAAACTAGTTCGCGCCGAAAGTGAACGTGCCCTACTTATTAACTGCCTACTTAATGCTTCTTAGAGCCTACAAGTGTTTGATAGTTGAAGTAAATGTGAGCTTTTAAGTATATTCAGTGAAAAGATATTCATGCGAAATCTGAACACAAATGACAATTACATATTAATTATAAGCTAAACACATAAACAATAATTATGGAATTTGACAAATTTAAAATTGGTGAGTATTTAGCGTGTGTGTTTAAAAAATATATAACTTCATTATCGTATATAAAGGCGAGAAAAGACTTATTTATAGTCAAACTTAAAGCTGAAGATCTTATGTCCTAGGGGTAAGAATGTAACAATATAGATAACTCGTCATCAAAATTCGCTTCATTAAATACCCGGCTGAGTTGGTTGTGGGTTTATTTTGGGACCCACGTAAGCTTTAAATATATACATTCATCAGTATTGACACAAGTGCTTGTTCAGAACGCCTTAAACACTTTTGGCTATGACCTGGTAAATAACATAAGACTATCGGCTCTGTCCTCTACTAAGTTAATTTGACGTGTAGCCTATAGGTAACAAAAGTTGTGTGACCACATCATATCAAGTATTAAAACTATTGTTTTTGCAACACAAGGCCCCGTACATCACGCTGTGTCAAATACCAGTCTCCAATTGTATTATTGGGCAAGACAGTAGCGATGACCTATGCATAACCGTTCATCTGTTGTAGATCCTGAAGCTTCAAAAAGGTTTAGTTACACAGTATTTCACATTAGAAAATTTCATTTGTGCTTAAGGAATCCTTCGACGATATTATATTTCATTGTCAACTCGCCACCAAGTGAAAATAAACTGGATTCAAAACCTCCAATTTGATAAAGATTTAAAAAAAAATTTAATGATTCCCCTGATTGCTTTTTTGAGGTTGTAGTGTGATTATTGCAAATAACACGAACAACCACAGACATAAAGAGGATGAGTTTATAACTCATACTTTGACATTTATTATGATAATTTTTGTGTGTATGTAAGCTTTAATGCTTTATTAGCAACTTAATGTTTTTTAAACAAATATACTTCATCGTCTTCCTTTTTTAAATAATAACAACTGTACCTGAGTTACGAATGGATACGTAAACAACCCGCCGATGGGACGCAAGTCCCATAAAAAAGATTGAAAGAAACTTATTTACATTAGGAATGCGTGACCACAGATAAATATTACTAGGTTTTTTTTTCTACAATAACTTTGTGAATAAACTGGTGTTTATCGCGGTCCATTAAGTCATAAGTACAAAAAATAACTACTGATGATCAAATCATCCGTGCTTCAGATAACCTCAGGCTATGCATGACTAATGGTTTATTAAGAGGAAGTAATCAGTGCTCACACGCTTAGGAAGATCGTGGTTTAAATTCGTCTATACGCGCTTCTATAGCAACATTAAAATAAATTTAAAAGCTTTAGTCCTCGTGTATGCATGGATTTTCTTACTAAAAAGCACCAGCTCTTTGGGCACACGACTACCAGTTGCCAACATAACTCTTTGATAAATGCCTGTGCCTTGTACTCCAAAGTCCAAGTTTTCCCTCCAATGGAAACAAATGGAAAGGCAGAATTTATAATAAGATAAACTCCAAAAGGTCGGCATCGCATTCTCAATGATGGGCCGACGAGATCAATAGAAGTAATGGATATGTTTGAGAAAATTTTCTTCAAAAATTTACAAGAAAATTTCTAAGTATCTTGAAAGCTTAAGCTTGTCAACGAAAAACAAAGGGCACAAAACAACAGGATGTCGTCGCAACACTTTCTAATGGCACAGCAGTTCATATAATTTAAGTCCTTATGCCAGTTAACTACGACAGTTGTTAGCGTGTGTATTTTAAAAATCTCTGTTTACTATACTTTCTCCACATATACGGACGATAGATTCTTACGATGAACTTCAAATAGACATACAACTTTTATAAGGAATGTTAAATTACTTTTTTTTTTTTATTATTATTTATTTATTCAAATCCAAATACAATTTTTTTCACTTAATCTATACGGCATTAAAAACCGCGCAACGGTTTGTCCATGCCGTTGTTCACTCAACTAACCTTATCCAACCAGAAGTGCGAAGAGGACACCCACCCTATCCCGCGTCATCCCCACGTTGCATCAAAAACATGCCTTTTAAAAACTGCTTGGTTTTTTCGGGTGCAGACAACAAATAAGCATATTAATACAAAAGTTTGGTCTTTTTACACAGTGGCTGAGTACCAATTATGTTTGTATTATCTCGCTGTATCGCGTATCTTATACGGTGAGCGAGAAGAGCACCGGCTCTTGGGTCACCGGTACTAACCAGGCGCCTATTTAATTCTTTAAAAAGTAAAATTAATTTATGTCAATAGATTCACGTCATCTTCCCAGTCTTCAGAGACTGCATTATCAGGACCTCTCTGCCAAGAGAGCCACGAAAAATCATAATCGGTTTACAACTAATTTCAACTCGAATTAAAATTCGACGCGAACATTTTCAATATGATTTATTAATAGTAATCTTGCAATGTCAAGTTCACGATACAAATGAAAAAAAAAACATTAAAAACTGTATCTTAAACGAATCTCTAGTGAGTAACAGCGGCTCAAAGATCAAATTAATCAGACAGAGATTTACATTTGAGATAAACATATGTAATCTGATTGATAAATATTTGCATATGTTTTTTACCGACTGTAAAAAGGAGTTATACAAGTATCCATTACAGTTCGATCAATGCAAAAAAAGCAAATTTCCTTTTGAACAATATTTCTAGAAAATGTGTCTCTACAATTTTTGAATGTTGTCTGATTAATGGTACAGCCTTCGTGGTTTGTTGTTTATGTCTCTACGCATGGTCATATGAAAGCTAACGCTGTAAAACTTTTTCTCGACATAAGTGAGAGTTTAGATTTTCTGTTTTGTATGTAATACTTAACAATAACACATAACATATAGAAACAATTCATTTCCTCAAAATACAGGTACGTAGCCGTTAAATGTCTAGAATCTAGATATTTTAAATGATTTTATAAGGACACAAGGACTCTTTCATTGCGTTGACAAGAAATGTCGGTCCTCTTATACATGTGAATAAAAAAAGGTTTAACTTCAGCCTGTATTAAATATTTCGAATGAGAAATATTAGTCGCAGTTAGACATTCCTTTAACCATTCCTGGATAATCAATTAACAGAAACAATTTAATTGCACAGTAATGAGCGAACTCAAGCCCTTTAATTAGAAAATAACGAAATTCGAATTCTTCATTTAGAATTTAAAAAAAGCAGTATTGACAGGTGATAAGTTGTTTTATAACATCTTATACACCATTTAGCCAGTAATTGTGTGTATTGTTAATCCAATAATAATCATTTTGTATTGAGTACTTAAATAAAGAATAATAAGAATAAACTAACTTACTTATGTTAGTTTATTTTGTATTAATTTTTTAATTGATTTTATTGTGTATTTTTAATTAAAGATTATCAAAGAATTAAGTAGGCAAACAAGAGGCTTTTCTCGTTTAGCATCGCGATACAAGTAATGCCGGTATTATGGGTACCACAAGGACAAAACTTTTAAATTTAATTTTGTTAATTTAAGTGCTATTATTATAAAATACAAAAGTTTAATTTTTTTAAAATACCAAATTTGTGTAAACAACATTTGAATTCTTTAAGACAATGATTTATGTATACTGTGTGTGTGTTTTTAATGAATTATATAAATAATAAAAAATAATCATAATTTGTTCTTTTATTTGATAAAAAACTGGTGGGTGTGTGAGATTGATGTATCGACTTGATGGATGAGACTTTATGATCTCATTCGGCCTTTGCTATTGTTTTTTTAAGGTTCGGTTGGTCACGGAACTGATTGGCGTGTTCGATTCCCGGACGAACTATTAATTTACAAATTATTTTCATATTTGCTGAATTCTTTTTGTAAATCTGAACTTGACATTGGAATTTGGAGTAGAGACTTTTGGCGCATACAAAACAATTGACCCAAGATCAGGGCTTTTCTCGCTGAACGTATAATCATCGCGAATCTGGAATGGCACAACAAATACTATCACAACGACACTTTTTAAATTAACTGAAGTGTTATGGTTCTTATTCAATAGATTTTCAAGTCTAAGTAATAACGTGGAAGGCAACGTAATTTCAAATGTTTTTTTTAAATACCAGCTGAAATAACGAGGCATTATAATACAAGGATATGATAATGAAGAACAGATTTGTGATAATTATCACGTTTATTTTGCTTTCTGCTAAAAAGCTAATAAAGCTAAGAATGCTACATAAAAAGTAATTTCCTTTTTGCCAAGCGACGTCAGATGATAGATGTCGGGTTCAATACATCATACATTCTGGTTATTTATGTTCAGCCTAGCTGCAATACAGGGAGGGACTCGTTAAGCTTAATGTGAATTGGTATTGTCCCTATTTGAAAGGCCATATTGTGTACTTGGCCGCATGCATTACAATTTGTAATGGACCAATTTAAACGAGACTTCAAATAGACTATTTTATACGTAAAGAAAAAATGAAACGTGATTGACTAACGTTTCTCGAAATTATTAAGTTATATTAAAAGTAGCCGTCAAATCATACTATTCAAAAATATTTGTTATTTATATGAATTAACAATAATATATTTTTTAATCTTGAGTCTCTATAAAAGCTGTGATAAGGATATATGTAAAATAATCACGCTTAAATAACTTTTTAAATAACGTTTATTTTGCATGAAAATTATTGACATACACAAGTGATCGCTGATACGATTCTATGTGGGAAAGATGTATAATAAGTATCACTCACGACATTTATAATAGAACGTTAGCACTTCACTAATAAATGACCCGCCTGCTCGTTTGCCTCCTGTGACATATTAAAAAAAGAACTAAGTGTAGTACTTAATGTACTGAATCGTGGGCTCAAGATAATTTCGAATCCGCCCCTGTGCACTAGACTTAGAAAGGACTACATTCTTCATGTCAACTCTATGAAAAATAAACTTGTTAGGTTGAATAAAGTGCATTTTCTCGGCGTCATAAAAGTATTGCAACTTTTTAAGGAAAGATATATTTAGATATGTACTTTAACATTTGACAAATGTATTTTGTATCTATTAACGAGTATATGTGTGAATCACATCTGTTTTATTGAAAAACACATTTTCTCTTACGCTTAGTTCGGTTTGTTTGTTATTAGCTAGCCCCATTCCGTTAGGTCAAACTCAAACTATCTTTATTCAAGTAGGTCTTTATAAAGACACTTTTGAATCGTCATTTTTTACACTACCACCGGTTCGGAAGGCAGTCATCTACCGAGGTGCTAAGGACTATACTGCAATAAGTTTTATATAATCTTACGCTTACTTCGTCAGTTGTCAGAGCCATTATGCTGATTACATCGTAATTGAGAACACTGTACAACCTTTGTTCGAAATTTAACATTTAAAATTCCGCAGTGTAAAAAGTAATTTAGATCTTTTGTTTTAAATTGAGGTCACACGTCGATTATAACTGGTATAATAACGGGTTGACAAAATTAGTGCAACACGATTGGCCAAGGTTAGTGGACCCAGTGAAAGACTTTCGACTCGTGCGCATTATTTGTTACGTTCTCAAATGACTATAACAAATTTGGGATGTTTTTATTGTGTGAATATTTGATAGTAATGATTACCTCTATTGACTTTTATTCCGTGTACATTAAAAAGTTATTGCCAATAAATAAAAACACTTAATTAAAATGATACTTTTACCAGAGAAGCCCGTAAACAGATAAATGTATTGTTAAAATTCATGGAGTGTATATTTTGATATTACAATTATATAGCTGAGGATATTGCAACTTATCAAAATAATTATTATTTATTGTGATTTTTCTTGCTGATTATGTTAATATTTTAGAGTTACACATTGAAGAGAGAATTTATTACTCAATATATAGAACGCAATTTTGTATATCTTATCAAATAACTAGAAATTGTGTCAATTGATAAGTGATAACCTAAAAATTAATCTCTTGTGAAAGCACTCCACTTGACCGCGATTTCATTACATAATAATCTTTTACAATCAAAAAATGTACCTAAAATGTATTATTGTTTGTAGCGACTCAATTTCCCTGTTTATAAAAACTGGGAGTCTAATTTCACTACTAAGTATAATGCTGTTTTTCTAATTTAAATTACACTGTAGTATTATTATAATTAGATATAAGTAGAAGTAGAATATTCTCTAAACTACTCTTAAGTAGTTTTCTTAAATTAGTTAGTCTCTCGAATATAAGCAAAAATTAAATAAATTATAACTAAATAGGTTACTTCTTCATAGATATTGTTGCGTTGACTTTTTCCCGCACATTGGGCATTAAAACTAAGCCTGCAAAGAGGCTTCTTTAAGTTTAATTGATTAAAAATTTATATTTAAGTGTGTTCTTTTATTTATTATTTCCATAGTAATGTTAACATTCAAATGTTATTAACTTAACATCCAACCACAGATTCTTCAATAATAATAAAATAATTCAATTCAAGACACATTTCAAATAAAATTGGCAAATCACCACATCTGTTTATAATCCCTAAGTTTTTATTTAGATTCGTAAAAGGTTATATAGTTATGAAAGCATGCTCCGATGCCTACCAGGCATCTATCGGTAGGCAGAAAAATTTCAAACTCATACATTTAAAAGGCTAATGCGGTTTTTCTAGTCTCTCGGTGCGTGTTGCGAAGGCGTATATTTCCTAATTTAAAATGATCAATTATTGGAATCCATTAGCAAATCGTGACTTTACTCATCATGGCAACTGCTGCGCGTCATTGATATTTTTTCCGAACTTGATCATTATAATATCAAGAATTACAGCTTCCTTATTGGAAATCATTTATTTTGGCTTAAATTGAATAAGCCGGGAACAAGAAGATAGTTATGATCCAAACAGAAATATTCCCTACTAGACAGATGCATGACTATGGCCTTGAACACAGTCGTTTGTTTATAAACTTGAACCACCAATACAATTGATTGATATGTGAAACCAACAATGATAAAAATCTAAACTGATCTGAACTGATTGAAATATCTTTTTGTAGTTTTACCAGTAGTTCAATAAATATAATGTTAAAAAATAAGTCAGAAATTAGCTTGCTTGGGCGACGTTATTCATTTCATTTAACAAGTCAACAAAAGTTTCAACACGTGTTTTCTGTGGGTCAGGCAATTTCATACTTAATATTCTGAAAATTCTTAGAAGAATAAGAAATAAAAAATCCCCGATGAATCATTTTAAGATAACTGAGGTATGTGAATTCCAATGTTTCATTGCGCTAACAAGTAGTTCCTTAACTTAGAAAAAAAAACAGTTTTCCCAATAAAATCGAAAGTATTGATAACCTTGATCTAATTGTTTGATTATGAATTGGTCACGCATAATCTCCTGATTAGCTAAATCGGTTGATTTCTATAGGTCAATGTTGTATTTGAAAGTACTGATAGGCTTTTTTCGCAATGCTATTTTGGTAGTGCACTTATTATGAATACATATTTACTTAAGTGACGCAATCTCATGAGCAGAGATAAATATGCAAATTAATTTTTCTTCTCTGTTTTCCGTCTGTCAAGTACTTGTATTACAAAGTCATTAATCCTTTCTTTTCTCGTTCTGTCTTACCATGTTGAACGTCGTAATGGAAAGATAGAAGTAGTGTATTAAAAATACGAATGTAAGTTGATTACAAATAAAGTTCCGTATGTACTCTAACTCAAAATATCTTTACTCAAGTAGGTCTTTATAAAGACACTTTTGAATTGTCAATTTCTACACTACCACCGGTTCGGAAGGCAGTCATCTACCGAGAAGAACCGGCAAGAAGTTTGATAAAATTTTCTCTTAATTATATTTCTCAGCTAAATTAACAAGTCTTTGACCTTTAATAAGTAAACACAAAAAATCCGTTTATCCGTAAATAAAATTCGTTAGCTTAATGCATATAAAAACATCCGCTTAAAACAAAAGAAAAACAAACATTTATGAGCTCCACGATATATCCAATTGCTTTTTTAAAAATAAAAACCTATAAAGTTTGCTATTAATTACCCAAGTACGGGCGAGGTAATTAAATGAGTTCTTGATTTAAAAAGTGAAACTTATTCAAGTGTATTAAGAAATTATTGGTCTATAAAGCAATTGCAGCTTTGCCGAGTAAAAAATTGTGAATTTATAGATATCGCTACACTGGCATCTTGAGGATACCACAGTACATAGCATTAGTAATAAAACATACTTGTTTTTATAACCGAATTCCATATTTTAATGAAACAAAATTAAGTATAAAATAAACACAAAATAATCTTAATATTAAACTAACTAATATAAGTAACTTAAAATAAAACAAAACTAAAACAAATTTAAAAAGTTTGTTCCCTGCGGCAGAGTACCCACAATGCTGGCGGCATTTTTAATTTAATTATAATTAATATTCAGATGACGTTAAATGATTTGTAATGGTTTCAGCTTTATAAAGATCATGTGAAATACCATTCGATAAATATTTGGTAATTGAAATGTTTGGACAGGGAAATGTGTGCAGTGTAAATATTTTTAAAAGAATCCACATTCAAAAGTGTATAAAAGATGAACTAATATTATTGAAATCAGACTAAGGTTTCGCGTCGTAATATTGCGCAACTAGGTGCGATTAAACCCATTTCACCAATGTCCGTTAGTAGACTGTGGTCAAACTATACAATGTTGCACTATTATTGGAACGGCATGCAACAATGAACTAGTTAATAGTCGTAATCCAAAATCGTCTTGATAATAAAATTCAAAGCTCACCTCTTAAAGGAATTATGTAGTTTATAGTTTTATAAACTTTTTTAAATAAATTCTTTTGCATACTCTATTGTCTTTATAGTAAAAAAACGTGTTAAGGCACGCAGTCAAGTTAAAAATTATGAAAATGTCAGCATCCGAAGATGTGTTGTTTCTAAGGTTGCTCTATCAAAAATATACGATTTACATAATCTATAAATTAAAGCCTTAATGTATAATTATGATTGTCATTACCTTTTCATATTGTTCATTTCATGCCATTACAATTTGTATTTATTTAAAAAAAATATCTGCAACCAAAAACTAAAGTTTCTATATTAACCAATTAAAGCCTTAAGTAGAGAAAATCATAAACCATACATAAAACCCAAATAAACAAACGTACAAGTTTCTATAAAGGGGAAAAACAAGTTGCCATATACGAATCGAACTTAGCATATGCTTAACGAACCTGATGAATATTTAAAACATTCCACGTGAGTTAGTCAATTGGAACTTTTTCCGGAATATATCTCTAAAACGTTTGTATTGAAAGCTCTAACAGATAAAAACGTGTTTAATAAATGTAATTATAACCAAATTAATATATTCCGATTGCAATCTCCAGTGTACAAATTAATGCTTAGCATTCTTTAGAATGAAATTATATTTATTTATTTACGGCCGAAGCCAAAAAACACATACAGTTTTTAACTTAAATCTAACAACCTCTCATATTCATCCACTAGCATTCCTAACCCTGTCATAAAAACGCTTACGCTTACGCTTTCACCGCAACGACATCGATGTGTAGAAAACCAGGCATCCTCTGCTACTCAGACCGGGTGAGAAATACTTAAATACTCCTCTTAACCGCGCGTCCGTATATAGACACTACTGGGGTCGCTTTTGCATTCTACCAGAGTTGAATCCTATTTATCAAACCAGGCTAAAAAGTCTGGCTTCCTTTTTATTAGTATATAAAGTCGTATATGCAAACATTAATTAGAATTCTATTACTGCATTACCTACATCATTTTAGTAATAAGAACGTCGGCGTAGAATTTCAAGAAATTGATGTTAGTGAAAGTTATCGCACTTTTCTATAAATATTTTGTTTAATTTGCAACGTGGGTCAATTATTAATTCGGATGACCTAAGTCTAAGTTGGAAGATTATTTTGGATATTCAATGTTTAAAATTAAGAAGTTTCCACAAATTACGTGTTTTGCACTACCAATTAATAAAAAGCGTGTACAAGATGGATGGAAATTTATAAACAGTTATTTCCAGAAAAACTGATAGCTTAGTTGTAAACACAATTGCTCTAAAACTAAGATACAACAAAGAAAAAACAAACTAATTATTAAATTATGTTTAATGATTATGTATTTATATACACATATGTGAATCATATACATAAAAAAAAATCTTTATTTATGTTTTAATTACCAACATTGTTACTTATAATGCTCTCCGTACTATCAATACTAACAATTATTTACCCCAGCTATTTTATGTAACATGGTTAATAAATAAACATATATACACATATTATATATATTCCCAACGATGCTGTTCATGGCCTATGAACTGTTACAAATAATATTAATATCCAGATTGTCTTTACTTTATTCAGTATATAACTGATTCACCTAAATATAAAGGTCAACACACATGTATTAAAAAACTATGACTCACACCTAATTAATTAAGATGAGTGAAATCTTTAAAACAACTGAACCAATTGTGAAATTACTTTTATCTGTAGAAAGCTATTATCTTTGCATGCCTAGCTAATGGCTAGAACTAGTCAAAATAACAGTATTTATATATAAGATTATATAGCTATGTAATATGTGAACTGTTTAATGTAAGGGTTTATACTTAATAGAAATGCTTTATATAATTGAGTAATAAATAAAAGGCTATAACTTAAAAAAGGAACCCGTATTTGTCAGATCTGATACCACGTGACTTATGAACCTCACTAAGTATAAAGACAAACGCCAAGGGATCACCATCAATATATTTAAAAACGTTTTGAATTTTTACCGCGCCGGTTCTCTTCTTGTGACACGAATTATTCAGTCTAGATATTCTAGTCTATGGACTAAGTCAATTGTTAGTTGTGTAGATAAAAATAATTGGTGATATTTTAAGATAAACAAAACAGTAGTTTATGTGTGACATTTACAATAAACAAAAATATATATTAAAAAACACTTAGAACCATTGATAACCTTAACTCTTTAAGACATATTCAGACATTTTTCTGAAGCCCTGATCTTAATCATTTAATTTAGCATGTAATTAAAACCAACATGTAACATGAAGCGAAATAATTCGACCGTTGAATAAAATTGTAAAATCAGAACCTTGTGTTATAGGCGTCGCTTATAAAACAACTTTTAACTTACAGAGTAACCTGATATAAAGACTTGTCTATAAAAAACTTACCGAATAACATTACAAACACACACACAAGAACGTAACGAAATAAAAACACAGTTAACTTGTTTGTGGCACATACAGTTAGAAAGTTTTTTTGTTGGCAACGCGTGCGTTCACGCCAAACGTTGGCTTGCAACTGAAGTGAAGTCAAGCTAGTTATCTGACCTTCGAGGCTTCGAGTAATAAAATGCTAGTTTGCAATACCGGTCTGCTTTGGGCAAAAGTGGTTCTACTTTTTCTTAACGTTTTCATACAATTGCAAATTCAAATTGCTATTAAATAACGATTTGGTTATGTAAAAGTGTTATGGCATGGAATGGCATTGTGGGCTTACCTTTTTAAGATAAGCTTGTAAAAGTTCATTACATTTCTTGCGATTTTAGTTGTATACTAAAACTCCTGGGTTTGATTACCGGAACTGATATTACATTCTATCAGTGATTTTGCACCCACATTCAGATGTTTTGATAGGTGTGAATTGAACAATCCATTGGTTTGGGAGTTTTAGAAACTTTGGTGACAAGGAGGTGAAATACTTTTGGTTCGTACCGGTGTGTAACTTGATCAGATTTGCGACAGGAAACATCATTCACTTTAATTCGGAAAGCTTAAAAACGACGTAATATCAAACTTATTGGTTTATTTCTCTCCTCTACGTCTCATTAAATATATAATGAAATTAGTCATATTTTAATTTAAAAGTTATATCTAAGATGATTACCATATTCATGTAGAATCTAGAACAACGAGTATGATGCAAATAGGATGAGACGTACATACACAATATTTAATTTGAATTCATTTAGACCTTGCAAAAGCTCTACTTTCTATAACAAACAATGTAATTTGGAAAATGTGTGCTTAAGGACTCACACTTAAGATCTAGGACCGGAGAGATAATTAGTGCTTATTTGTGTTTAAAAGATAATTAACAAACAAAGATAATAAACAAATTCAAAAATGTTTGGTCCTTGAGGAAGAGTACCCATAATGATGTCGGCGTTTCCTCGCTGTATCGCGATGCTTATACGCTGAGAGAGAACAGCACCAGTTTTGGATCATAGTTACAGCCTATCAGGCGCCTCCTTAATTCCTTAATAAACAAACGTGCACTTCTGCCCCAAGTTCCTAAAGTGATTACTTGGTCTAAGTCCGCATGAATATAACAAAAATATAAATATTGGATTTCTTAGATCGTTAGTATGAGTTAGAAGGTCAATCTAAATATTTGTTGTAATAAACGAATTGTATTGTTTCATCATTAAATAATAATGTTAATGTTCTAACGTTTGGTGTAAATATATTTGATAATAATTGATTGAAGCTGTAAATGAAATCCCTGTCCAGAACAGGGATTAGGTAAGCCCATTACCTACTATTCGTATACAAAGAAAGTTCCGTTTTGATACTTTTACACATTACAAAGATAATTATTAGCTTTAAAATTTTGTCATTAGTTATCTACCGTCTAATTAAGATTATTTTGAGAATTGTGATAAGATACGAGTGAAAATTAATATATACATTAAGACAACGGTTAATAATTTAAACAATTGTTTAAGGCATAGATAAAAGACGTCGAAATGATTTTTTAGTTTAGACTTAGTTTAAATTTCTATGTGCTTATTGGTGAGGGGTTTTAATTAGGTTACTCGCTAAATTAGGCTTTTTTAAATTATTTCATTTATAAAAGTTTTTAGTCTTACTAATATTAAGGTATTATTTTAAAAAAATATGATATTACATAATGATATGACGCAAAGTTATATAATAATGATTTTTACTTTCTGAGTGCCTCTCCAACAAGTGAGGGAATTTTTACAATAAAATTGATTAATTCAAAAAAACCTAATATATATAATACAATTTTAATGACGTTGTTAAGCGAATATGTAGATGAGAACTGTTATAAGAGATTTTTTTTTTGAAATTAATCCCACGGGGAGTCGACATATCGAAGGTGGTTATTAATATAATCATAACAGCGAAGCAAAAACGTACAAGACTCAAGCGGGGCAAAGTTAAATAATGGGTAATTATAAACCAGTGTACAAATTTAAATCTTCCAAGAAATTAAAAAGGAATACGTTATATCGTCAATAAATTATTTGGAATTTATATGTTTAGGAATACCTAAACAGAGAATGCAAATCAGCATTCGGTGTTTAGTTTGATTTGTCCATAACAACTGTACTCGACTCGAATCTAAAAGAAATCATAATACTTTAAAGTATGATTTTTACCTGAATAAGGCACGAAATTAGGCATTCAGGTTAGATACTTTATGGCAAGCACTGGCCATTTATTTTGTTGAAAACTGACAAAAGCTTTTTCATTTCAATTGATGTTCAACAAAATGATTTTACTCACGGTTAAAGTAGACTGATCACAAAAATCGTGAAACTATGAGAACTAAAACAAAATAAACCAAGCCGAGTTTCTTACCACTTGTTCGCGTACGATCAGACGTAGAAGAATAGATTTAAGACGTTTCAAAATAGTCCTATGTACTTTAAAAAAAAAAATATTGATTTTGACTACTACTCCAACAGGAGACTAATGGAGTGGCGGAGAGTTCCTTGCCAGTTTTTCTCGTCCTTTTTGGGAATTTGGACTCCACATTTGGAGTCAATTTTTTTATAACTTTTTGTTAATTTGACGATTCATATCATTCATTCATTCATTCATTTGGTGATTCTGAATAAAGTAAAGGGTCTTTTGTAGGCTGGAAATGTAACTTTGCTGCGGCTGCGCAAATATTATATACATTTCATACATTTTAATAATGCGGTTGATCAATAAAACGTTTAAACAAATTTCACATGCATATAGTGTCGGATGTGTGACCGGACGCAAAACTGCATCCGCGACCAGTGCACAAGTACATGTTTCGACTGTATTATTACTTAAATAATGTCTTATATTATCCTATTATGATATCAGACTTTATGCGTAATAAAATGGCAAAGCACAGCAGCCACAGAAATATATGTTTAACCATTTCAAAACGTATGACTTTAAACATTTGCTGCTAAGAATGCCGGTGATTGCTTTGTCAAACTCAAACTCAAATTATTCAAGTAGGTTTTTATAAAGACACTTTTGAATCGTCAATTTTTACAGTACCGGTCCAGAGGACAGATATCTAATAATAGTAATAAATAAACTATATATTGTGTTGTGTATGTCTCTTAGAAGGAATGTTTCTGTATTTATGAACTTAAGGTAAGTTAAGATTGATGAGCAGTATTAATCTTCAAATCACGTAATAAAATGATAAATAGTTATTCATGTAATTAACATAACTTCTAACATTAAACACGCAAATATCTCCCATGTTTGTATCAGTGATGAATCCGAACACTTGCATTGTTAATACAGGGACGGATTTACAATTACAAAACAAAATTCATTGTTTCTATTATAATTAATTTTTATGGCAATTCAGATCATACATAAAATACACATTATTTAATTAATAATAAATAGCGTACACACGGTAAGGTATAAACACAAATAAGTACAATTTGGGTTGTCTTAGTTTAATTATAAGACGATAATTATGTCGCTGAAATTACAATTTAAATAGTAAAAAAAAATTTGTTAAGTAATTATGTCTTATTTTGTTTATGAGTGGAATCTATGTTTTCATATAATGAAAATTACTCACACTCTAAGCTGAGTAGTTTAATTACGTCCCTGGTTCAGTATAGCCCGATATCTGGTAGATCTAGGAAATTCCAAGGTTTATTTTTGCACTAAGTACTGAAGCGTGCCTGCACTTAGAAAGTAAATGAAACCTAAATTGCATTTGCAAGCCCTTTTACACTATAACCACATAGTTTTTGTCGCAAGCTTGTGGTACAATGAGTGCACATTACGTAATATCATAAGGCTCACTTTCCAGGACATTTGAACAGTAATCTAGTCTCAAGGGTTGTCAAACCATTTTCACATGAATACAGCCTTAAACTAAGACATTCTTTTCCAATAGTTGTTTGGTTTTATATGTGTAGAACTTAGACATTCGTCCACAGGGACAAACATGATTTGGATCGAAAACTAAAAGCACGCTAAAATTTTTGTGTAGATAAGGGTAAGAAAGTAATAAAATATGTATCTTAAAGAAAGGAAATATTATACAACCTTTCAAGTTATAATAACTTAAAACAAGCCTACATTAAAATTAAACTAAGCGTAAGGAAAATCAGTGTTAATGTGTAATTCTCAACTACGTCGTGTTTCAATTAATGCTTTGCATCAACAATAAAATTTGTTTTCACTTTAAAATCTTTTGAAGTCCTGGTCGACTTAGACTAACTGAATTATGTAAATGGAATATTTGCGACAATATTTCAATAATATGAGACTGGGTTGAACTAAAATAAATAAAGATTTATTTATTGTTTGTAAAATTTATCGTGTACTACAACTTTATGTGGACAACCAAACGCGTTATGCTAACAAAGCTTACTAAAAATAAAACGAAGGTGTTTAGACACAGCCATTCTAAACATAGCACTCATTTTTCTATTATTAGATATTTACTTGTATAAAGTCACACAAAATTACTTTTTCAACGTAAAAGTGTTTGATTGACATCACATCTCCGACAACCATTGAGCAGTCTGACAGTGTATGTAATTTCTTAAAAAATCAGCCAAAAAAATGGAAAAACAAGATTTGACCAACGAAATGAACACTATGTTAACATTTAGGTAAGTAGAAAGAAGAGACAAGCAAATCTTTAAATTGCTAAGCCATATATGTGCAGACAGATCTTTATAGACGTCCAGTACAATTCAATGTCTGTGACCATTATCTATGCCCAGTAGCGGTTTAACAACTAATTAGGTGTGTTTGCTTACATTGAGATATGGGAACCGAACGACACGGCAAACAGTCCATATTGGATTTTATTCGCACGTGACAACTGGCTAAGATTTAAATTTGTCAGTATTAACTGTGGTTTACTAGATTTGGAGAATATTTCTATTGCATGTGTATATTAATATATACCATATTAATATACTGATGTTACATATAATAAGACGATGTTGTATAATGTATTATCAAATCTTTAAATATGATTATACATGAATTTGTTAAAACATCTTTTGTGAAATAAATTCATTAGAACCTCTTTTTGATTAAATGAATTGATTAGAAGCAGTTTTGAATAATGTTCGATAGCTTTTGTTATTTCGGTGGTAAGTGGCCATTCTGGGTCCGATTGGCAAACGAGATAAACGTAAGTGTTATTCCTTGATTATACAGTTACTTTTAGTAAATATAACTGTTATGACAATGATTACTGTGTTTGGTTGATATTGCTTATTATATATGTATTATAATCCTGACAATAGATAATTAAGCATAATATATAATGATGCAATGAGATATATAAGTACTAAACAGTTAATTAATATAGAAAGTAGTACTATTAATATACAAAATATATGTAACGCTAACACATGCAATACAATAGGTGAGTTTAGTATACTGTTTAATCTTTTTCATTTTGTTATTTCTAATGTATGTAAAATCTGTTTATGTTTTGTCTTTTTGTGTGTATATACACTGTGTGTTAGAACTAATAAAAACAGCGTGTATTATCAGTAATATTAGCCATATGCAAGATATATTTTTAAGGCAATCATTGTCTTAATCTCGAGAGTCTTCATACAATGTACCGATATGTATATCATATTTTTATGTATTATATGTTTATGTTTTGTATGTTTACCTTGGGAGAAACAAACGCGGAAAATGCTAAAACATAGGGGTGATGATAGTGCAATGCCATAACAAAGTCACGACTCTATTACCGGTATAATAATCTAACGTCAAGGACACAAAAATCCAAAGTTCTTAAGGTCAATATTAACTATGCGATCATAGAATGGAAATCTATTAAAAGGCTTAACAATATTTGGCAAATCGATAATACGCTGATAAAGTGGATCATTGCAATCATTCATGTAACTAACATAATTTTTTACGAAATGTTTATTCCTTTAGAACCGACGGTAGTGTAAAAAATATCGATTCAAAATTGTCTTAATAATGACCTTACTTGAATAAAGATATTTCTAGTTAGGTAAAATAGAGCTTCAGAAAGCTTTTAAAAATAATAGTCAATTATCTCAATACCATAAAAAGTACTGATATTTGTGAAGATTGTAATAATATCTTAATGTTCCAACACCTACTTATAATATATGAGCTTCAATTGTATCCAATTTTAAAGCTAAATGATAATCGTTATCACAAATGGCCTCAACAGAAACATTAACTCCATTACAATGTTAAAAGCTACATTCAGACAACGGAAGTGGTTTAGGTATAATATACCCGAGAGGTTTTATTTATAAAAATATTTTTTTTTATAGAAGAGTAAACGAGCAGGAGGCCGACCATAAAGGTGGAGTCGCCTCCCATGGACACTCACGTGGCTGAGATCTCGTGAGTGCGTTGCCGGCCTTTTAGGGATTACTACGCTTTTTTCAAGAAGGAAAACAACTTATAAAAACAAGTAAAATCTCTTGTGAATAATTGTCTTTTTGAATAGTACGATTTAAGTTGTTATTATTGCGTGATTTATTTAATTTATTTACTTAACAAAACTTGAAGGGAAAGAAAGTGGCCGATACTGGCAGACTACTGAACATACCATAATTTTCGTCATATGTAAAGTTGTTATGGGTTCGGGCGTGTGAATTTTAATAGCTTAAAGAAAACTTGAGACATAACTAGCCTTTCATTATTTTTAGAGTTCTAGGGCCCCACGTCAGGGGGCAGATATGATACTTCTCCAATCCTCTCTGTCTGATGCCTTTCGCTTGGTCGCTACAAGTCACGAGTGCGTGGGTCGGGTACAATGTTAAAATGTTTTCATATCAAATTATTAATTGAACAGACCGCCCGCGTATAAACTTCCTAATCTCTATCAAATGTCACAGGGTGAAACGCGCTTTAAATAAACCTACAAATCGCTAATCGCGCCTCGGCACGATATTACCTAATTATCATTTCAGTATAAATTCTGAAACTTTTCACAATTATAGGAAAGTTTGCAAACTATTCCGTTAGTTTTAAATAGAATTTAATTTGCTATCTATTTCTACACAAAACTTTCTTTGATTCACTGATAATAACAGCCGCATCTAATAATGGAACCTAGTTGTTCCTCTTTTGGTAATAAAAACTTTGAAACATAATCATTTACTAAATAAAATACATTTCTTAAGAGCCATTTACCACTATTGATATAACTATGGCACCTTAACCTACGTTTTTGATCTTACCTTGAGACAACCCTTCTCAGTATACTAAGTGTTGATATATTCTAGGAACGTTATTATGTTAAATTCAACTCCGAACAATGAGTGTTCCCAGGTTGAAGGCTATTAATCTTTTTTTTACAAAAATAAATGATTGGTTACGAATAATTTTACGGTTCTTCAAAATTTAGGACAGATCCTGACAAGACGGATGAACGTAAGAATAACTTACATGACGCCGTTATGATTTGAGCCCTCGGTATATATATAATTTAAGCCACCTATCTACCTATCTGGGTTGCCTGGAGCAGATCGCTTTTAAGCATTAAGGCCGCCAGTTGCGCTTATATGTACTAGCATCTATTAACATTATCTACTGTTTTAGTGTAATAAACTCATAAATAATATATGCTCATCTTAATTGTATATTAACTTAAAAACCAATGAGGCCAACCACGGATGACGACTTAGTTGACGACCATGCCAGACTGTCCCAGACCCCACATCCATATAGACAGATATATATACAGTTGTGTTAGCACTTATAACACAAGGTAAAATGTCATATTTATGTCTTTATATAAGAAAAAAAATATCCTATTTATCCTAAATTTATCCACACTAGTGCACTTAGCACTAATGTGGATCACTTAAATTGAGTATCATAGTAATACTCTTAACTTGTTATCATACTTAGATGACTCATTTCAGTGCAAAAAGGTTTTTTTACATGAGGGCGCTTAAAAATGTCTTAGTTCAATGCAAATTATTGTAGTATGCTACTATTCAAACTCATACTCAAACTTAAAATATCTTTATTCAAGTAGGTCTTTATAAAGACACTTTTGAATCGTCAATTTTTACACTACCACCGGTTTGGAAGGAATCTACCGAGATGAACCGGAAGAATTTATTTTATTAGCAATTAGGCTGGAAATGTGTATTCAAGATACCGCTCCATGTAGCCTCACCTTAATATGAGGGCTTAATTTAAGGAATCCGTTTTAAAAGCTTGTTTTATTGTGTCTCGGCAGATGTGAAACATTTCTGGAGACTTCAATTCGCGCTAACTGTCCTTCAAAAATGTTGGCGACTAGGAATAGGAATTAGGATTATATAGAATAAATTGTGTAAAAATATAAAGTCCATAGATAAGTAAGTGAGAAAAACTAGTACATAAGTATAATTCTTAGACTTAAGTTAATAAAGGAACGCCAGCCAACTTGAAAGTAGGGAGTTGTGCGTTAATTAAGCTAAGGTTATATAATGTATGAGGTACTAGTTTTAAGAAATAGTAAAATTGGCAAAATGTTAATAAATGCGCTGCTTCGCCTAGAGGTAAACTTTAACGGTCGCATAGCTCTCGGTGGGGTGTAACATGTTGCAAGGGCTCCGATACGACGAAAGCCCCGCCCACAAATGAACCTCGGCGGGGGTGTAGCGGGGAGCGCTCCGTAACGATGTAGGAGCTCTCGTCGCGGTATAATGATCGAGGTACCTAAGCTCCCCGAGATCTATGCGACACTCTCTCACACGGCGCGACCTCAACGGATCAACAACTAGGCGGAGCAGTACGAACAAAGAAGCCTTTCACTCCTCCGAAGACCCAAGACTACGGCATCGCCCTTCTACACCTTACGTACTAACAGGGGTGCGTGGGCCGAACGAGACCAGCGCATATACGTTCGTTCGGCAACTCCGTGGCGTCAACGATCACCGGTCTTACAAGCCAGAACAGTTACGGACGGCTTGGTTATCGCACTCTGTATCACACTGACATTGTGCGGGCCTCGCCACTCCGATTAACTACCTGATCGGCCACAACATTTGGTCCTTCGAGCCGGATCCTGTAAAGAAGTTAAGAAGATGCCAGTCACGAGGTCACAACGTGGGATGCAGCAAGAACCAGCCGCGACTGCCACCACCTCGCCCGCAATCACGTCGGAATCGACGCGGGTTACGGTGGCGGATATCTCCAGGGAGCAGTCGACGTCTGCGGGCGCAGCTAGCCAGCCAGGTCAAGCCTCGACCTTGGCACCAGCGGGTTTCACCCGGCGAGCTTCGTCCAGGGTCGTATCAAAGGCCAGTTCCAGAAGGCAAGCCGCAGCCAGGGAAGAGCTGGCGCGCGCCGAGCTACAAGAAGCTCAGGCGGCGACGCGTCTAGCCCGTATACGGCTAGAGATGGAAACGGACGAGTCAGATGACTCCGTCGTTGAAGTAAATGAAGAGGACCGCGACGAACAGATTCGCAGTTGGATGCAAGCTTCAGACCCGAGAGTACCGACAGGGAAACCGGAATTGAAAAGCGATGCGCAGACAATAGCCGAAGCTATTAAGGAAGCCATGGCGACTACAGCTCCTCAACCAAAGTATATTCAGGAGCTGCCTACGTTCGAGGGAGACAGCGCTGAGTGGACGGCATTTCGCGTCGTCTACGAGGATACAGCGCCATTATTCTCGAGCGTACAAAACATGGCTCGGCTGCGCAAAGCTATTAGGGGTACAGCGAGGGACAGTATCAAGAGCCTACTATACTCAGAAGTGAAGCCAGAAGAAATCCTCACGGCACTGCGGCGAAGATTCGGGAGACCCGACGCGTTGGTGATGGCAGAATTAGAGAAGCTGAAGGCGTTATCTCGGGTTACAGAGAACCCGCGGGATATATGCGTCTTCGCTAGCCAAATAAGCAACTGCGTAGCGTCAATCACCGGACTGAAGAGGCCACAGTATTTACACTCACCGGAGCTAGTGAAGACAGTGCTTGAGAAGTTACCATCGATTCTTAAATTTCGATGGTACGACTTCACGGCTTCCAGAGATGAGGATTCCTTCTCGAGCATACAGACCATCAGCGACTTCCTCAACCTAGAAGCGGACAAGTGCGGAGCGTTCGCAATTATAGAAGAAAATCAATACTTGAAGCCGAGCGCAACGAAGAGGCCGATAAGGCAGGCGGCTCATAACGTCACCGAATGCAACAGCAAGGACAAGGACGAAGTCAAGTGCCCCGATTGCGATGGCCCTCATCGCCTTGCTGATTGCCAACGATTTTTAAGAGCGGCGGTCAACGACAGATGGGAGACCGCGAAAAGATTGAAAATCTGCTTTAAATGCCTTATCGGCAAACACAGGAAGGAAACGTGCCGAAAACCACCGTGCAGGATATGTCGTAGATGGCACCACAATCTACTACACGTGACTGTGGAGAACGAAGCGCACCGTAATCAAGCAGAGCCAGAGACAACCGCCGCGGTCAACACCATAAGGACGCCGAAGGCGATTTTGAAGATTGTGAAGGTGGAGGTGTTCGGCCCGACTGGGAGTAAGATAATACTGGCACTACTGGATGAAGGCTCGACAGTCACGCTGCTGGACGAGGACGTCGCAAGAAGCATCGGCATTCAAGGCCCCTACCGACCGTTAACAATCGAAACTATCGGTGGGGGACAAATGGAGCAGCGAGAATCTATGACGCTCGACTTGGAATTAAGAGGCCTTAAGCAGGAACGTCGAAGCGTTCTCAAGGGAGCTAGAACCATAAAGGCACTTAAACTGGCTCCTCAATACATCGATAAGAAACGCTTAAAGAGATACAACCATTTACGTAGCATACTTCAGGATGTGTGCTACGAAGGTGAATCGCCGAAGCTACTCATTGGGCAGGACAACTGGGAATATATTGTCACACTGCAGCTAAGAAAAGGTAAACAAGGGCAGCCAGTAGCATCGCGAACGAAGCTCGGATGGGTCTTGCATGGCGCGGACAGCGGTTCTTCATCGACGGTGAACTACGTAAACGTATGTGCGCACACCTGCGTCGTAGAAGATCAAATAGACAAAATTATAAAAGAACACTTCTCAATCGAGTCACTGGGGATTCAGCCCAAGAAGCCTTCAACCGACGTGGAGCAACGAGCGCTTCGCGTGCTAGAGAATACTAGCCAGCGCATGGAAGACGGCCGATTCAAAGTTGGGTTGCTGTGGAAACATGAAGACTTGCGACTCCCGAATAACTACGTTTCAGCTCTAAACAGGTTCCGAGAAACGGAGAAAAACGTGAGAAAGTACGTCAGCAAGTACCCGGAGGCCGCCAGAGCCGTCGAACGCAACCAATCGCCACCAATCCACTACATGGATGATTATCTACAGAGCTTTCATAGTGTCGACGACTGTAAACGAATAATGAAACAAGTCGACATAATCCATAAAGGGGCGCGCTTCGAGCTACGAGGCTGGGCTTCGAACAAGAACGAAATCGTGGAAGCTGGCGGTGTAGAAGTGCATTTGGGCGACGACGAAGAGAAAACTCTGGGGCTGCGCTGGCTGACGCACGACGACCACCTGGGCTTCAGGAGCCAGCTCCGCAAAATACGCGAAGAAGTAGCGACTGGCGTACAAACGCCTACGAAGCGAGAGGTCTCGGGCGCGGTTATGTCCACGTTCGATCCGCTTGGATTGCTGGCGCCAATTCTAATACAAGGGAAAAAGCTAATACAGAGTTTATGGCGAAGTGGCGTCGGATGGGATGATGAGACTGCCGCAAGTGACATCGCGGCATGGAGAAACTACGTCGTCTGCATTGAAAAGATGCGCGACATAAAACTGCCGCGGTGCATATCACCATTTTCCACCGAGGGGGAGCTGCATACGTTTCGCGACGCTAGCGAAACAGCGTATGCAGCTGCGGTTTATTGGCGATCACGCAAAGGAAATCGCTATATAACACGTCTTATCGCGGCTAAGGCGAGGGTGACACCGCTGAAACCGACGTCAATGCCTAGACTGGAACTACAAGCGGCCGGCTATATACCAATTGGAGAGACGCAACTACGACGCGCCGAGGACTTGCTGATTAGGCTCAGTCAGAGGGCTAGCTTCGGGCAAGAGATAGAACGCCTAGAACGAGGAAAACCGATCGCGAGCGGAGGCCAGTTGAAACAAATAGACGTCGCGCTAAAGGACGGCGTAATTACACTTCGTGGCAGAATTAACGCGATCGCGGGCGTTGGTCACGACTATCGCTCACCGATCTTATTGGACGGCCGAAGTCTTATTGGAAGACTGATAGTGAAGCATTATCATTGTCAGTTTAACCACGGAAATCATGCCACCGTTATGAACGAGATAAGACAACGCTATTGGCTAATTGGCTTAAGATCAGTGTTACGCAGCATTCAACGGGCGTGTCAAACATGCAAAGCGCTCAAGGCGAGGCCAGCGGAGCAACCGGCAGGTGACTTACCGGCGGAGAGACTACGTCATGGCGAGCATCCTTTCACGTGCACCGGTGTGGACTATTTCGGCCCTATGCTTGTCACAATCGGGAGGCGAAGAGAAAAAAGATGGGGCGCACTCTTCACGTGCCTCACTACCAGAGCAGTCCACCTAGAGATGGTGCCTAGCCTCAGTGCCGATTCGACTATCATGGCACTAAGGAGATTCGCGGCGCGACGAGGGATGCCGAAGGTCATTTACTCCGACAACGGGACAAACTTCGTGAAGGCCGACAAGGAGCTTCGCCAAGCCTTACAGAGCATACAAAACGAGGAGGTCATTGTCGAAGCGGAAAGAATAGGCGTGCGGTGGAAATTTATACCACCGGGGGCGCCAAATATGGGAGGCGCATGGGAGCGCCTAGTGCGCTCTATTAAAACCGCACTAGACGTGACCCTGAGAGAACGAGTCCCCAAAGAAGAGGTACTGCACACGCTGCTGCTGGAGGCGGAACACATGGTGAACTCAAGACCGATCACCAACCTGTCCGACAACGACGAAGAGGAGGCGCTAACTCCCAACCATTTTCTTATTGGGAGATCTAGCGGAGCGGCGCGCATCGGTAGCTTCCCGGAGGCCAAGCTGGTCGGCAAAAACGATTGGAGGACTGTGCAACGACTAGCCGACAACCTTTGGAGGAGATGGCTGAAGGAATACGTCCCACGCTTCTGCCAAGACGAGCGCAGGGACGAGCAGACAGCGCTCAGTTGCAGCCAGGTGACGTGGTCCTTATTGTCGACCACACTCTTCCACGATGCACTTGGCCCCGAGGGACGGTCCACACCACCTATCCCGGGCCCGACGGACGCGTACGGATCGTGGATGTTAAGACAAGAGGCGGAGTGCTGCGGAGACCAACGTCGAGGATCGTGTTGTTGGTGCCAAAGAAGTCGCCGGGCAAAGAAGACTGTGCTGCGCACGAGGGGGAGAATGTTGGCGACTAGGAATAGGAATTAGGATTATATAGAATAAATTGTGTAAAAATATAAAGTCCATAGATAAGTAAGTGAGAAAAACTAGTACATAAGTATAATTCTTAGACTTAAGTTAATAAAGGAACGCCAGCCAACTTGAAAGTAGGGAGTTGTGCGTTAATTAAGCTAAGGTTATATAATGTATGAGGTACTAGTTTTAAGAAATAGTAAAATTGGCAAAATGTTAATAAATGCGCTGCTTCGCCTAGAGGTAAACTTTAACGGTCGCATAGCTCTCGGTGGGGTGTAACATGTTGCAAGGGCTCCGATACGACGAAAGCCCCGCCCACAAATGAACCTCGGCGGGGGTGTAGCGGGGAGCGCTCCGTAACGATGTAGGAGCTCTCGTCGCGGTATAATGATCGAGGTACCTAAGCTCCCCGAGATCTATGCGACACTCTCTCACACGGCGCGACCTCAACGGATCAACAACTAGGCGGAGCAGTACGAACAAAGAAGCCTTTCACTCCTCCGAAGACCCAAGACTACGGCATCGCCCTTCTACACCTTACGTACTAACAGGGGTGCGTGGGCCGAACGAGACCAGCGCATATACGTTCGTTCGGCAACTCCGTGGCGTCAACGATCACCGGTCTTACAAGCCAGAACAGTTACGGACGGCTTGGTTATCGCACTCTGTATCACACTGACATTGTGCGGGCCTCGCCACTCCGATTAACTACCTGATCGGCCACAACAAAAATAAACTGTATTTTTTTAAAAATATAAAACATTGAATTAAAAGAAACTTTATTGAATTTATACTAATGTAGTAACATAAAAAAAGCGTTTGATCATATTTAAAGAATATAATAAATAATATTAATTTATATTTTAAACTTTAAGAATAATAATCTTAATTCTCAGTATTAACCTGATCTTCCTCAGCACTTCCAACTGGGGCTGTTCAAGGGCTGGCTAGTGCCCGTTATACTGCAGGCAAGTTATACTGCATCATAAGAGTTATGACTGACTGACTGACTGAATGGTGTCAGTGGGGTTTTATTGGAGATGCACCTACATACTAAGCAGGCAATCAATATACTGCTACCTAAGATGTACAAGGCTTTCTATCCCTGACGTTGTTTGCCATGCACCACCTTCTCATGTGAAATGGTGAAATAATCAGAGATACAGAGAAAACGAAATTTGAACCCTATACTTGAAGTGTTAAGAGTTATTTAAGCTTTTACGAACTCGTGTATATAAATCTACATGGATTTATAGTTAATATACAAATATTAAGATCGTTGTTACAGATATTAAAATAAAGGTAATTACCGGCCTTTCGCGTTAGAGATGTCTAGATTAGTCATAGAAGGTACCTAGACAGTTAGGGTTAAGTCCGATATCGGGGGGGTAAATGACCCCGCCCTCTGTCAAGTGGATAGAGACATCTATGGAGACTTCCCAAATATACTCTACGTTGTTACAATACACTAGTCAATAGTGTATTGTATATTTGGGAAGTCAAAAGAAATAATTTGTATTATACAAATCTACGTTTCGTTATTGAAAATTATTTTGAGAATCATATTATTAGTAATTGATACAAATGTATGAATATTCTTGATTAAAACATCGGAAATATTACGATAACTTTCGCCAGGTAGGTGTAACGTTAACGACTTTTCGTATTCTTAGAGATTGATTTACTGGAATTTATAACTAATTTAGTTAATGTAGAAATGCGACTTTCAATAAATAAGATTTGATGTAAAATAATGATAATACTTTTAACGACACTTTCAGTAGTTAGACTAAAACAAATGAGAAACAAAAATAAAGTTTTTTATAATACTATAAGTCAGATATTTGTTTTATTATTAGAATTTTGTAATAGTTTAAATGTAAAGGCATCTCCATTCATCCTCTGTTCTCACAATGTATTCCACACAAGGTCTACAAATGCTCATTACGGCGTCCATATTGGACCGCGTTATCTATTCTGCGCATACGCACGATTCCTTTAAGTTTGCATTTCTGCTTATGCACCTAATTACCCTCTATTATATAATTAATGGGATTTTTCTGTAATTATTCACATTGGTAACAAATTACGCCCGATTTGCATAGCATTCGCATCAGCTGTTGCTTGAAAATTTACAACACTTTATTAAAAGCGTAATTGGTAACGTAATTAAACCTCCTCAATTTTAGGTGACTTATTTTAATTTGTGCAATACATTACATAAATAAGTAGTTAACCTATACAACACTAGATGGCGCTTTATGTTATGAGTATCGATTTCATGTGAGGAAATGTTCTGTCAGTCAATAGTTTGCCATTCATTTTAAATGAGTATTATATAAAAATGTTAAGTACCGAGATCATTCTAGAAATAGGTTATCTTATATATGTAAATCTTCTGTCACGATGTTTGTCCCCGAAAGATACCTAAACTAAATATCCGATTTTCCATTAAATTGGCACACCGTGAGCAGTCTGATCCGACTTGAGATATAGAATAGCTTAGATCTTTAATCGCAATTTTATTTTATTGCAAATTATTTGTCTATATAATTAATTGACAGTCACAATTATCTGTTAACTCCAAAAGATTCTAACAGATGTCGATACTTTTCGACTGGATTGAGTAAGTAATCAATAGATGGCACTGCTATGGTAAACCGACAAACGTGTCATTTAAGCTACAATTCAATAACATGACTACCACGTGTTATTGAGGCTAAAGTATAAATTAAATTTATTTTGTAGTAAACTAAATACTACAAAACGAAATTCAATTATTCCTACTTTCTTAATAATTTATATGGCAAAACAACGTGTGCCGGTTCAGCTAGTATATATATATATCTAATTTACCTCATTGACTTTCATTTTGTAATTTTTACTTATGTGCCATCTATTTTTTAAATAATGTACTATAAAGTAAAATACGCAAATAAAGGTTAGCACAGACTTATAATACCGAGTGTGTGGTAGTCATACATTTTACCACGAGATGGCTCTTACTTACGCTACATTACAATTCTTATGAAAATGCATAAGTCGTAAACGGTTGATATTTTGAATTTTGTTTATGCATCATATAAGATTTTTTTCAAATGGATCATTTGCGTAATTCACGATTTTATCATTTATCAATATATATATTAGAGCCTAGCCTCTCTTCCCTTAATTATTCTTGCCTTAATTTTCATATTTTTGCCTGACAACGTCGATTTAAGTAACATTTTTAGACAAGCAATATAAGTTTCCTACAATTGTACTAATTTACATTCATAGTAACGTAACTAAGCAGAGAGCGGCACCCAAAGAGATAATAAGACGTCAATAAATAAGCTACTTGCGACCACTGGAGATAAGTTACGGACAAACAAAGAAAAAGTTAAGCCATACTAAACAAGGCGATATCTCATAAAACCTTCCAATAAACAGTTAGTATGATAAGAAAATCATAATCTAATATATTAATTATATATTTTTTAGACATATATTATTAATATATTATATTAGTAATCACTGATCACTTGTATACATAAGTGTTTATTATTCATATGTATAAGTGTAACAAAATATAAATTTTATTGTCTGTATTAGTAGCGCCACCTATGTGTACTTTGTAACACTGTTTAAAATAAAAGTAAGTCTGTTAAGGAAATTCAACGTGTTTTAATTTAAGTTAAACTTTGAGCTTAAAGCTAGAATACGAGGGTATCAAAGTAGACCGACCGTTTTTTGTTTGTTTCACAGACCTCCTTATTCTCCAAGGTCGTAAATTCCCAGGCTTTTATCACTGTAATCTATAGGACTCTAATAAGACTGTACATAACAAAAATATTTAAATGAATATACGATATATGATTGTATAATTTATTACAAGTTATTTTGACAATCATTTTAAGCTTTGCTAACAATGCTCTGAGGATCAATTCAATATTGACTAGCAGCCAGATTGCAGCCAGATAATCCGTTTAAATCTTCTCAGTTGGGAATGTAGGCTTTTAGGAAAGAACCTTCAGGCCAATAGACTTCGAACAATAATTTTAAGTCATTTGATTAAATTGCTAACCGATATTTACGAGTAAATTTGGTGGCAACGATTGTGAAGTAATTCAAAATATTTTCATTAAGGCTTTTATTTTCAGGACATGTCCCATTAAGTTAACTTACTTTTTTGGCTAAACGGTTATTAGCCTTCTGTGGCCGTACAGGGCCAACAAGTCCCTATTAACATAATTGATATTTAATTGTCTTTTGGTTGAATTGTGAAATTGTTAACGTTGTTTTAAAAAAAAATATGTCATACATCTGTAAAATCACAATGAATGACATAAATAAACAGCAAGTGTAAATACAATATTGTCTTTATAGACACAATAAAATGTCCGTTCAAAACGATCGTTCATTTTATAGCTTTTAAACCTGCTCGCTCGGTTATTGAGATATAAAAAGTGTCAATAATGAAAATGAAGCAATAAAACCCGCTTAGGGCGGAATCGTTAGGTATATTAACAACAATTTAATAATACTCAATTGTATTGGGCCATCAAGCTGTGAATACTGAAAATTCATTGATCGGATTACAATTAAAAGTTTGATCGACGGTAAAATCTAATAGTTTTCATTCGTCCTTTGGAATATATGTATTTAGAATGAAGTTGAATTTCATAATATGTTGATATTTAGCTTGATGTATAATCTATATTTAAATGTATAATGAAGGAAATTGATAAATTCGATTTTTTCAGTTCGTTAAAACTACATGTTTCACAGATTTTTTATTAAAGGATCAAATCGTTTAACCACTGCGAGTTTCATAAGACATTTCTTAACACGCACCACCACGTTATGGAACCAGCTGCCCGCCATGGTATTTCCGAACCACTACGACTTAGGGTCCTTCAAGAAAAAAGCGTACAAATCCCTAAAAGGCCGGCAACGCACTCACCGGGCTCCCAGCCACGTGAGTGTCTATGGGCGGTGACTTCACCTTTATAAAAAAAGAATGAAACATGAACTTATATAAGAAAATTTGCTACATTATTTCCTTGTCACTTACTAAGCTGACGTTTTCTGAAAGCTCCAGACAGCTCGTTTATTACAAGTTTAACGTAATAGTCATTAACATTAGGATCTATTTTGAACATGAAATAAAAAAAGACTATAGAGAAATATTTATTTCACGAAAAGGTCTCATTCTAAATACATTTGTTTTATTTCAAACCATCCAGGTACATGATATAATTTGCAGTCCGACCGGTAGCGCGATGAATGCATGTTAAATATATTAGTTTTTATATGGAAAAAGTATATCTTAGTTATATTTTTTATTAGTGAAACTATATCCCCAGTGTTGGGGCTGGCCATTTAATAGCCGCACATACCTGGTTTTCCTCCCGCTGTAGACGTTGTTGGCTCGTGATGTACTGAGCCGAACATACGGTACCTAAGGCAGATCGGGTCTGCAGATCGTGCTCAACCTGTTTTTTAAAGCAATATAATAGGATTATCATACGATGAACGCACCGAAAATCTAACTGGGACCCTCCGTTGTCAATAAAGTCAAAATCGATAACCTTTTCTATAATTTTTTGTTGGTGGGTCTCAAAACTCGCCAATGAATCTAATATATAAAATTCTCGTGTCACAGTTTTCGTTCCCGTACTCCTCCGAAACGGGCCGACCGATTCTCCTAAAATTTTCTGAGCATATTGAATAGGTCTGAGAATCGGCCAAGGTTTTTTTTAGAGACCTTTTTTTAATTTTTATTTAGCAAAACGTCGTTTGTCGGGATCAGCTAGTTAAACTAAATAATTAATTTTCAGAAAAATATTTCACGAATACAAGAGTATTATCTATTCTCGCATTGTATTCCGTATAAGTTTTATGTATCCTTAATTTTATTTTCCTGGAAGAGATACAAAAGAAATAAAATACATATAAATTGATGAGTGTTGCGAAGTTTGCGCGAATCTGCGTTTTACTGTTTCGTTGTGGGTTGTGTTTTATGACAGTTTGTGCACTCCCACTTGCTGGGTTTGGGTTGTGGTGTAAGTTAACACATTTTAATTAACTCGCCAATACGACTTAATTACTTTCACGTTAATTTTTTCACAGCGTGTCATAAAATCGCCGTAGCACGAACAATGCGTAAGTACCGTCAAATCTTCTTCATAACGCTCTTGGCTAAGAGGTCGTGACCATCACGAAGTCTCAGTGGACTGGGCAGCGAAAGTTACGCGCCTCGCTATTCGCCCGCCATAATTGTCAAATGCCAAATTGTCGAATGCCAAATTGTCAAATGCCAAATTGTCAAATGCCAAATTGTCAAATGCCAAATTGTCAAATGCTAAATTATCAAATGTCACATTGGCATATGTCGACGAGCCGATTTTTCTTATTATTTGACGATTCATATGTGTACCAACTGAAATAATTTTGTCTTGGTGATAATTAAGAGCTGGATTATATTATCTACCCAGTGATAAACAATATAACGTCTAATTGTATGGTGTCCCAAATCAGATTTAATTATGTAAATGGGAGCTTTCAAGGTTTTGTCATTACGAGAGTAATGGAGCCAATATTTGATTGAGAAGACATCGCTAAAGAGTAGAGTACTTGTTTAGTTTTTATAAATTAAGGCAGCTAAGGTAATGATTATATTCATTAACGATAATCGCTAGTTCTTATGAATTAAACCTAAGGCCTTCGTACGGATCTGAACAATAAAAAGGGGTTTATGTGAAAAGTTCTTGAGTCTGTCCACTCCAAGTGTCCAGATACATGTTTATTGGAATAATAGCTCTATAGAATATCCAGTTGTTCTTGCGGTTCGAGTTCTTGTTTTTGATCTTGGGTCAAAACCCGAAAACAAGCTAGGTTATGTATGTTGTGAATTATTTGATGAAGGCGAACGTCGTTAGAAACATGGTAAATCCCTATCAATGCCAATCGCAGACTTGTTTTGATGTTTAAATGCTCACAAACTCAATTCACTATTTTGTATTTACAACGGATGTTTATTTATTTTTATTATGATTGTAATTATCGGTTTCTATTATTATTTTTTTAATATTTATTGTGTTAGTAAAAAAACTGTAAACGGTTTTTAACGTTTAAGTATATAAATACGCACATACACAGGCCTAGGTAAAAAGGCATAAAAATACGTTTTGTTTAAAAAAAATACTTGTCTAAAGAGATATAAAGTATGAGTTAAATGGTTCAATACATTTCGTTTGGTAATTTATGTTATGAGTCTAATGCTTGTGTTTGAATGTGGAATTAGGATCCTAACCTAGAACTTATTTTCTGAGTAAATTATAAAAATATATATTTTGTTACGTAAAGTGATATTTGGTCGTCTTTTTATTGTATAACAGATCCCCAGAGGCCCAGATTATCAATTATCCTCTGTGTCAACATATTTTACACAAAACCTTAATAATGTTCGACATTTATAAATTGTTGCAATAAATTATCAAATTCAATACAAAATGTGATTGATAAATGACCTTTCTTGGCCTTTCAGAAAACAGCTAAATTATATTTTTCTTTCGTAACTTAATTTACAATTTGGGAAGTTTTCTTTTTAGGGTTCAGTAGAACATATATTTTTAAGTTAATTTTTATTTTTGCTATTAACAATTGTATAATAATTAAAAATAAATTAAGCACAGCAATCAATAGTTATAATAGTTAAAATTCATCCGACATCTAGCTGAGTAGTTTTAAATAGTTTATAATTGTAAACATATACTGCAAAAGTTTGTAAGCTATGAAATATTATAACGCGCTGAAATAAAGGTACATGTAAGATACAGAAATTACACTCTTCGAAGAGATCCAAATTGTATTCCCAAGCTGGCGCTTGACTGGAACCCTCCAGGAAAGTGGCCGTCCTAAATAGACCTGGTACCTGGTACGTACTGTTGCAGATGAGGGGAGCCTGAAGGCAGCCGGTAAGACTTGAAGCAAGATAAAATGCGAAGACAGAGCGCGATGGAGAAAATATGCCCTCTGCCCCATCGAGGGGACATAGGATTATAAGTCAAGTTACAGAAACAAACTTAAATAAACACATACGTATAATATCACAGTATAACTTGGCATATATGTCTTTTCATTACAAATCTTTTGATCCAATGTACTAAACAAACCAACGTATGCCTAATTAGGAACTAAAAATTGTGCGAAATTTCCAACTCGGAAAAGTTTCTATAAAATTCGAAAATTGGAAGTTGGTAATGATATTTCATTACTCCTCCGAGTGTTTATTGGCTGTATACACAGTTCAGGTCTCGAAAACTCTTATTGTGATGGCATTTAAGTTATAGTATAGAACATAAATATAATATTTATAAAAAAAATTAAAATTAAAAAATTCTAAAAATTCGACTTGAAATTTATGTTACATATATGTACCAATTGTTTAAAAGCTAGCTACTTACGAACCCTTACCAAGTGTCTATGGGCGCAAGTATTGCCAAAGTACAGTAAAGGATTTCCCCCAAATCCTTGCCCAAATTCTCCCAACCCCTAAAATATAAAAAACAAATATTGGGGGGGTTCCCCCCTCCAATCTGTCATCGGTATTGGGCGGAGTCATTATCTTGATGGTGTTAATTACGTTTTGCCGCAAGGATAATAAATAAATCGAAAATAATTGCAAAACGAGAGAAACTACTAACTAATGAATAAATCTTCTTGACTGATACACAGGAAAATAGAGCAATATACATGGTGTTCACGTTTATTACCTTTCCACTGCTCCATTAGCTAACAAAGTAAATGGCTAAGGCTTTACACCAATGTATAAGCGATTCTATGGCAATTGTAAAACTTAAATTTTATTTATTCAAAGGAAATAGCTTCTGAGAATTGGCCTATTAAAACAGTACAGTACAGTATTGTATCAATCTATTTACATCCAAGATAAGCCTCATTTTGTCTTGTATTATTTATGGTTAAAAAATTTTTGTTGACCATTTGAGTTTTCGATTATATCCGCTTGCAAAAATCTTTTCTCTGTATGGAGATATTAAGACGCACATAAGAGTCAATTAATTGCTTTAATATAATCGATTGCGTATAATAACTCACTTTATTTTGTATATGAAAATACAAAACAGCTATCGGCTAACTTACAGTAGCATTACTGTTGCTGGCATTTAAAAATCTATGTATGATTGTGGTTAGAGTCAAAAGCGATGAAAAAGTATATCAGTCATTAAGTGGAATTCCACCTTTCATCCAGTTTCCACGCCCGTAAACGTTTAGGCAGCTTGTTTCATTACGCAATAAAAGATAGTCAAGAAACATTAGCTTATTATTAATTTTTATAAAGGTATTACTTTTATAGCGCCTTCAGGGAAATGATGAGGAAGAGATAAACATTACTCGTGGGACGTGGTCAAGATGCACTATGTATTCTTTTGCTTCGTCGCCTAGATCATTTGTAAGGTATTCGTCTGCCTTTATAACTACAATTTATAAAAAAAATCCTAATTATAACTCACCAACATATTTACCATATAAATAAAATTTAAATTATAATAAATTAATTTTTATATTATAATGGTATAGTTTCATATTATAAAGCTTTGGTAAATTGTTTTCACAGTACAAAACTTTTGTAACGTTTCATTGTTTATATTAGAGAGGAATGTTCGCCCTTCTGTATTATTTTTTGTTTATTAAAAAGAGGGAGGGGGGAATTCAGGGTCAACGAGCAGAAGGCACACCATAAAGGTGAAGCTGCTGCCCATATACTCATGTGGCTGGGAGCTCGTGAGTGCTTCGTCCGGCTTTTAAGAAATGGTACGCTCATAGTTGAATGTTTAGCGATATTTCATCAAAAACTATAATTTAAAATGGCGAAAACTATATTTATTACATTTCCGTTTACTACACCTATGGTATATATTTCTTTAATAAAAATCTTCAGTCAGAGTGACTAAGTATGGTTCTCAAGACACGGTAACTAAGGAGCGTCTGAAACGAATCTGTTTCATTGAAACTATAAATTCAACTCAGGAATGAATAGACTACATTCTTTAACTTCGTATAAATGGGAGTACACATTTGTTTATTTATTATAACAAACTTTTCTTATAAAGCACCGTGCTTGTCTCTATGCATATTTACAAAAAGAAATTTAAAGAGATTTTACTCTTCTTTTCGTAAGGTATGTAAGTGTTTTAAGTCATTGTTGTGTTATTTGTTGAATAAAGTAACATATTCGCATTTTTTTATAGTGGACAAACGACCATAAAGATGAAGTCGTCGCCCATAGACACTCATGTGGCTGAGTGCGTTCCCGGCCTTTTAGGTATTTGTACGCTTTTTTCTTGAAGGACCCTAAGTCGTAGTGGTTCGTAAATACCGTGGCGGGCAGCTTGTTCTATAACGTGGTGGTGCATGGTGAGACATTTATATCTAAATTACAATGTAAATGTATTTGCCTGAACAATAGACAAACCTACCATCATTATATAACTTATTTTATTTATTTTATTTTATTATATCTGTCCCCAGACATCTTATGTGCTAAAATAAAATAAATACATTTAAAACAATAAACTTATGAGATAATAAAACTAGGTTTACACAAGACAATTAAATGGGAACTTGAGACAATATTAGTCATAAAAATAATCATTATAAATTATACTTTGTTTGTATAAAAGCCGAATGTAAAAGCACCTTTATTCTTACGCATCGCCTCGCCGCCTTAATAGGAATAGCATTTTATTGCGCCCTAAATTGGTCTACAATACACAAACAAATAAATGGTACTGGTATTTGTTAGATGCCCCATTTACGATACAAATGATCTTTACGATACGAATCGATTGTGTATCATTATACATTTACTGTATAGAATATGGTATTTGGATACTTGGAGCTACAGTGTGTGTTCGCTTCTATTTTACAAAGCCCACCTGTAGTTAAGGTTATGTACGGTATTGTTTCATAAATAGAGATATTGATGCATTCGCTAGAGCGTGGTGTTACAACTGTAGAACATACTTGGCGATAAAAGTAAAGATATTTTTTATTTGTCATAGATCCGGAATCCCTAAGGATGTTTCTTATCTGAAAGCCGTTACACCTTCCTGGTAGGCACCGGTGACCTTGGGACAGTCATGCGTTTGACTGCACGAGGATCATCTTTTCGGTTGAAGAAAATGTATACATTCCGTCATCCACAATTGAAGGGTCCTTTAATGTCCTTTAATTACCAACAGGCCTAATTATTCTGAAAAGACTTTATAAAGCCAAATAGAATTTACATTTTCTTTTATTTCCTCAGACAAATCAACTCACGTAATCTTTGTTTAGCCGTTACCCGAAAATAGGGATTATTTGTCACTTAAAGCTTAAAAATAGAAGTGGCCAAAGTCTAGACGTATTTAGATTACCTAGCCAGCTGCAGCCTAGATGTGTGACTGGAATGCATGAGTTATATAAGTAGGGAGAGGACTTCTTTATGTTTGAACAAAATATTACATAAAAATTGTATATTTTTTTAACGGATCAAAATGTATTCCAAATTTGACAAAAAAGGTTTTATTACAGCAATGGGTATTCAAGATAACACGACATGTTAATAAAAAACTCTCTCCACACTTGTTACTCATATAGCGCGCTCATTCGGTCTTGAGCCGTGAAATATTTAAATTGTATTGTAATGCAGCAGTGGAATGGGTAATGTAATTTTATGTATTCCCAATAGAATAGTTTTGGTTAAACGATGTTATTTCAAGATTCGATTAACTATAAATTATTCATTTAACTTTAAGGATTACAATATAAATTCCGTTTGAACTTTTTTCAATTATCCATGAATTGTAGATTCTATATAATAGGATTCTAAATAGTTAATTAAGCTTAATATTGATTTGTTTTAAGATAAGATTGATTCGTTACGCGTACGCGTACGTTTCAAATTATTTACGATTTAAAGTTGTTTTTTTATGTTTTATATTATTTGGAAAAGCCTGTTTTAAGAAGTAGAGTTCTCACGGTATTTACGATTGCCGTACTGCAAAGTATACTGGTATTTTGGGATATACAAGACGAGCTAGAGCTAGAGTTAGCTGTATTTAATTGTCTAGATCTATCCCTAGCTATCCCTAGGGAGAGATTTAGTTTATTTTCGATTAGAGACATTGCGAATTTATCGTTTTAGTACTGGTAACCGGCCTATTTTTATACATTGACCTGAATACAGGCTTTACAAATTGAAGTGCAATGCAAACTTAAGTTGACAAGGATTTTCATTGTAGGTCACCTTTTGAAGAATTGGAGATTGCCTGAGGCGCTTTAGAAATAAGGTTATTTCTAGTGTCCGACATTAAAAGGATTTTGCATGTGAATGTATAACAACTTCTAGAAGTTATTCATTTCATTAGAAGTAAATAATGTTAATAGATACATATAAAAACATTGACGTATTTTTAACCCCCGTCAAGATTTCGTCAGCTAGTGACGGCTTGTATTATATAGTTTTCATTTTCAAGCTTAAAAAGAGCGATCTCTTTCAGGCAACCCACAAAGTGGATTTGGACTGATGCAAGAGGTGCGAAGAATACACAAATAGACATTAAATTAAGTTTAATAAAAAAAAGCTTAATTAATTTAAACATATCATTAATAATATCTACTATATATGAAGTACTATTGATGTCTTTTTATGTAATTACGGTAAACAGTGTTAATATGAGCGTTCTATTGTGTACAGTATTATAATGTAATCAATGTATTCAATCTATTTTATTTCGTAAGAAATACAATAATTCCACTTTCTGCTTCGCGGAGATAAGGGAACTAATGTATGGCTGTAAGAAAGTATGGATGTCGTATTTTTAAATGACCATCATTTTAGTAGCGAAAATATATCATAGCTGTTGTTTATATAGTCTATGGTATAGTCATAGTCATTAGCAGGCGTTTAGGTTAGGTTTACAATCAATGATAAGTCATACATTGCCTTGCCAAAGACATGGACTTTTGTGTGTCCAAAAGATAGATACGAAAAAAAAGATTTATTATTTATTTCTCTTTAAATAACCATTCCAAATCATGAAAACACTAGAGCATTTGAACGTCCTATCGTTTCGCACGACAGATAATCGTAATAGATTCATAATGCCACATCCAACATTAACGCATTCATGTATCTGTCCCGTTATCTCGAAAGGCAGACATCTAATTCCGTCAGTTATTTTTCGTGACAATTCACTGTCATTGATGAATCAAATTGACCCATTTTTATTAAGTATTCACATTTTTTTAACACAATTTCGTTTCGTATCGTAAATTGTCTTTAAAACCATCTGAGATAACGAGGTAATATCAAAAAAAATCGGTCTTATGCGATACAGAGATTTTCTATAACGGATCTGGCCCGTTGTTCGATCCTATTGTAAGGCTACGAAAATGCAATCGAATTAAGCTAGAGAAACGATAGTGCATTGAAAATTGCGCTGAGAGAGTGCCTTATTGTCAATCTAGTCCGAGTAGGTACTATACGCAGACTTATAGAACTAGATGAGATATGTTTGATTATAGCAATAACATCGCTGTAACATCGCTTCGCAGCCATTAGAACTTGTAACTATTAACTTGTGTATGGTATTCACAGTCTATTAGCCAAAACATAAGACATTATTTCCTTGAAATAAATGCATATTATGTTATTTTTTATTGTTTTATTTAATATAGATTTTGATGATTTCATGTAATTGTTGCAGATTTGTACAACTGTAAAACATGCTTGGCGATTTGATGAAGTGGCGGAGAGTTACTTGTCAGTTACTCTCGTCCGCTCTACGTCCTTGATTTGGGAACTGGTAGTAATTGTAGAGTCATATATTTTATATGATACACTTATAAGTTATCTATTAAATAAAGATATTTTTAATTCGATTTTAATTACAACATCATGATAACAGCTAAGAAATATGTTCACATAATTCATGATAGTAGCGGGGGTCAACCCAGCACCCTCTAACCATTGCACCAATGGAGTAGACTGGTCTAAAAGTGTTACATTTGTTTAGTTCAATACTGGGTGCTTCTATGCTGTACTAATTCCAGAAGAGAGTTTTCACAGAAATATCGAATTTTCTCTCAAGGCTACTTTGATATCATTTTCATCGCCTAGCTTTTTATATGTTATAGGAAAAGTTATATCTTGTATTATTTTGTATAAGACGGTATTTTTTAAAATATAAACCTTCTTAAAAAAGCAGACTTAAAGCTAGCTATATCTCTCTTTTTGCAACAGCGTAAACACAATGCAACAGAAGGAGACAAAATACATCGCTAATTGATTTTTAATGAGTTAAGTTGGTCAGGAGTTTTCCAAAAGACACATGGACCGAGTAGTGTCTTACAATTATATGTGATACCAAAAATTAACTTAAATTTGTTTTTATAAGTGATCTCTCCGGATGTGTGTTTAGTAAACATGAGCCCATGCCCCACTTGGTAGTAGAGCAATAAACCATTAGGGCCTCAGATTGATCAATTATTAATATTCTTAGATCCACGTAATAATTGGGTGGATCTAGTGTCGAATATCCTAGTTTTTCCATACAAAGAACTAGTAATTTCTATTCACAAGTGTCTGTACTTATCTAGTGCTTGTGAAATGCGCTTTAACTGTGAACTTTTTACACTGCTCTCTTCTACACACTTTTACCTTATACAGTATTTAAAGTGTGTTAAATGTTAGAAACACATTATACGTTAATATAAAAGATTTACGGACTGTAGCGTGTTTATGTAATTTTTTTAATGTAACCCAACGTTCCTTTACGGCGTCGTGGTCCCTTAGACTTAGCAATTTATAAATTGCACAAAATAAACGCATTTTTAAAGTCGGTAAATCTATTTTTTCCATGTATGTTAAACTTAATGACTACACGCAAAAACAAATTATTGTTTCATAAATTAATATCAATGCACAGTTCATAAGGTCATTTTATTTTTATTTTTTATTTCTTAAACCTTATACAGCTTATCAAAAAAAGTTTACACAATAAAAATAGATTAAAAATAAAGCCAAAATAAGGTTATAACATAGAACCGGAAATATAATCTAAGATCAGAAAAAACAATAACAGAAAAAAAAAAATAAATAAATATATATATGAACAAGTTAGGTGTGTGTGTATTAGTGTGTGCAATGGTGTTGCTGTGTGAGTGTGCTGATTGAGATTGAGTCTTAGTTTTTTTTTTCAAAGAGTTTCTACTTAGGCCAAATATATCTAAGGACAGATAGGACTCATTATAGGTTAAGCCCCAAGGCTTTATTGTGGCTAACAAAACTTAGTACTTTTCCAAAAGACAATAATTATGTTTGCACAAATATAGACCCTTAATTGACACTGATAATCTGTTTAACAGTAAGCAATGCGTCATAGTAGTTTAAATCCGATATAAATTGTATCGGTAAAGTATGGTAAACAAGCCAATAAGCCCGTGCCTATTTCATTCACAGTTCAATTACTTTTACGTTCATTTAATAATGAAAAGCAAAGGAATTCGTAGAGTTGCAACTGAAACGACTCTACATAAATAATGGAGGGTCTTGTCCTGATTTTGAACTCCGCGAGGTTAGATTTCTTTACGATTGAAACGTAGAGAAAGACATGCACGCACTGGTAATTAATATCATCTTTACAAAAACGTGCGTGGTTTGACTGACTACACTATAACGATCTTAAGATCAATTATTGTCGCCAGCGCCATCTAGTTATGGAAATAACAGATGTGACAGTTGGTACAACTGAATGTCCGAACCAATCACAGAGCAGACTTCTGTGTTGGTGAAGATGCACACACTGCACAAATGACCGCCGTCTTGAGTTTAAACTAGTTTCTCGGTGGCTTCAAATTCAAGAAGTATTTTTTAGTTCCTGAATTGGTGTTGATTTTCATGTCTTAGAAGGTACTTGTGCACTTAACTGTGCTAAATATTACATAAAAAAATTCCATCAGTGCGTAGACACCCTCCAATAACCCTGTGTTCCGTATACACTGATCATGTCAAATGCTTCGTTTTGATTCGTATCTCAATATTGTACATCGCTTTAAAATTGTTGTTCTTTGTTTTGGTACGGTTTGTAGCAAATGTTTTGTTCTTGCTCCAGCAGAGTGCTTTTAAATAATAGCATTAGAATTTTTATTTTGGATAACTCGTAAATTATTCTTAATAGAAATATTAAACCGTTGGCATTGTCAAATACACAGTTTCTATTGTGTTATATCGTGGTGTGGTTTGCGTGTTTGGAGCCCTTTATTAATGACAATAATCAAATGTTATCTGTTAGAATTACTTTGAGATAGGTAAAAACATATTTAATCTATCAGCAACATATATATCATATTACACAGTTATATTTGAACAGTATCTACTTTAATGTTTAATAGTTTTAAAACATTTGTAAAAAAGTAAAAGTATGTTCAAACAATAATTTGTATTGACCAATCAGAGCAAAGCCAACGCTTCGAGTGGGATCTGGACGCCATCTTGTTGTGGTTATGGTGTGTTCGGAAGTCTTTGGGAAACCATTTTACTTACAGCACGTTTGACCGAGTTGGCATCGAAGACACATCTGTTAAACACTTTGAACCTGCTGCTCTTCATAATTATGTATTTCTATTGTAATACCCGTGTCTTTGCACATAACCCATAACATGACGCCCACTAAGCCCGTTGAGAATTGTGCTTATACTCAGAGATCAGAAGTGGGATAAGTTCGCTTAAGCAATTAATGTTTAATCAATCCATCTGTTGCTTTTCTCCAACATATATATATATATATATAAATATATATTATTAATTTCAATTTTTAATTTTGTTATTTGTAAATTTGTAATTTTCTAAATCGTGGCGTAAGTGAGATACTAAGTAGAAGGATGCAGTATAGAGGAAAAGGAAATAAAAAAGGAACTCTTTTATATTAATGTACAAATTTATTGATCCAATTAGTATATTTAGCAACATCGGTGAAAACTGTATACTGATGAGGATCACATATCGCCGCGTCGCTACGTCTCGCAGTTAGAGACACAATGCCTCGAACATACCAGGACCCTGTGGCGTTGGGTGAATTGTCCTTAGGTGTGTCTGGTACAAAAACGTGGTAGCCACCACCACTGTCGCCGTTACAGGCAGATATTCCTATAACGTTAAAATACGGTTTGAGCTAAACCTAATGCGTCAAATGCAGTACGTTATAAACGGGGTTTTAATACATCGGGTTTTATAATACGTCAGGTATTTATAACAACGGGTTTTATAATACGTCAGGTATTTATTAAAATGGGTTGTTTAATACGCCAGGTATTTATAACAACGGGTTTAATAATACGTCAGGTATTTATTACAATGGGTTTTTAATACGTCAGGTTTTTAATACATTGGGTTTTTAATACAACGTTCGGTGACCATGATTTTTGATTTTAATCAAATCTTTATACATACCTTCAACTGCATTTCCTGCGCAGAATTTGTTATCTGTCGTCAGCACAGTTGCATATAACAATGGATTCTTCTTGATGCAAGTACCTTCTGATACCTTCATTAAAGTCGCTTTATTTAATTTTGATGACAAACTGTCTGTAACATCGAAACCCCAGCCAACAACCTGAAAATTTATTATATTTCTTAAGTTGTGTTTGACCTTTATGTCTTTAATCTACCATTTGTATATTATTAAAATATGCGTTCCTGCTTGTCTGCAAAACCGCCAAATTATTTTAAAAACTGTGTTACATACTAAAAGTATGAGTTGAACACAATTTGATGTAGTAATGAAATACAATTTAAGTGAATTGATTAATTTCTGTTAACTGAACGACATTTGACATGGGGTTAAGCTTTGACCTTACCCTAAGTTAATTAGCTAGAAACAATAATTAAACTAACATTAAAATGACGATCTATATTCCCCCTTACAATAAAGTTGAGATTATTTACTATGACCTAGTCAGTATATTCTTGAAAAATTGATGAATGTTCACAAAAATAAGGCCTCAATACAAGAAATAAGGATAATCTTGATTTTCCCACTACTAGGCTCCATAAAGTTGGTAATTCATACCCCAAAGGGCAATGTATACGACTTTATAACAAAATCCCAAAAAAATTGTTGACTGTCAGTAAGGTAATTTAAAAAAGTATTTAAACAGCTTTTAAATAAAGCATTTTATAAATTATCTGATTGTTTTCATGATTGGGAATGAATTAGATGCACCTTAGCCTTGCTTTAAAGTGAGCTGGGATCATTTTCATCAAACCGTTTTTCTTGCCTGCTTCTTCTCAGCTTGATCGCGTAAGGACAGACGTAAAATCTAGATTTAAGACATTTCAAAATATTCCTATGTACCTTAATCAATAAACACATTTTGGCTTTGATACTTACTGTCCCATTAATTTTGTGTTCTGACAGTTTGTCAAAAGCCCCCTTGTACCATAGACAAGCAGGTTGTATATAGTTGTTATATGTGACTTCTGTTTTTAACTTCAATAGTGATATATCATTATGTAGGTATGGAAGTTGATAATCCTCATGGACTATTATAGAATGAACCTGGTACATAAATAATACTATTATATCGTCAGTATTAAATTCAGATAATATTTGTTTGTCATTAAGTAATAATATGAATTACATCAAACAGTAGAAAAATATCTTTGCAATGTTACATAATCTAGTAAATTATTAGACAAATTATTCTATTATTATTATTTTTTTTAAATAAAGCTCGAGAAATATACTTTACAATTATAGCTCGTTAAAAAGAAGTGTCACCTTTAAGGCATTGCTAATTTATTTGTAAATTATCAGTCGGATATATATAAAAAAATATATTTTTATTCACATGAGTAACTATGGTACACTTATGAATCGTCAAGAACAACAAAATGACTATTAAAGTAAAATTACCTCTCTTTCCTCCGATCCTTCGTCACCACCAATAAGATTATACTTGCCAAGTACAACGCTCAATAATTCAGGCAACAACGGCTCACCGCGAACGGTCGTACAGTGAGCAGCTGCAAGACGTAAATATATAATCAGAAAAATGTATATTGCCGAGACGAGTGCATATTGACATGTGAAAATTAGGAATCTTTTTTTTTTTAATTCCACGTTAGTATTGTCAAATCAAATCAATAGTAACTTTATCTAATATATAACATTATCGTGTGACAGTTTTCGTTCCTTTACTCCTCCGAACCGGGTTGACCGATTCTCCTGAAATTTTCTAAGCGTATTGAGTAGGTCTGAGAATTGGCCAACATCTATTTTTAGAGACTATTTTTTTTAGCAAAACGACGTTTGTCGGGATCAACTAACTATAAGTAACTTTCTTATATAAATCGTCCAGTTATTAATTTTTTTCTACAATTAAATTTACTGCCAGTTCTCAGGCAGACGAGAAAGATAGCAAGGAACTCCGTTACTCTAAATCACAAAATATAGATCTGTATACAAACCTGTGAGTACAAAATTCTTAGAGATCAAAGTACCACCACATATGTATTTTAGGTTATTTCTTTCCAATATATATATAGCGATATGCCATGGCCAATCACCGGGCTGCGTTATCTCACCATTCACAATTAATTGTGTGTATTTAATTTTAGATTTTCCACACGATTGGCTGTCTCGCTTCGGTTGAATTTCTGCATAGTCCTTGTATCCTTGAATGAATCCATCCAAATAACCCTAAAGTACAAATTTCACTATTTATTTCACATACAAATTGAATTACAAATAATACCGTCCAATAATATTAAAAAACAACAAAATATTCCATTCACTGCAAGTTCTCAAATCAAAGGCGTGGAGCGAAAAACTGGAAAACTGACAAAGTGCTTTTTGCCAGTATTTCGCCAATAATGTTCTGCGTACTAGTATTACGCGTCTATTACCAGTATTTTAACCGCTTAGGCTCCTTTTAAGGCGGCGTGATCGCCTGGCTAGCAATAAATAAACAAATACACACAAACAACAAAAAATACTTTGCCAAATGGTTATTTTATTTCAACTATAAATAAAATTATACTTTTAGCGTATAAATCCCTAGAAGGCCGGCAACGCACTCATGAGCTCCCAGCCACTTGAGTGTCCATGGGCGGCGACTTCACCTTTATGGTGGGCCTCCTGCTCGTTTGCCCCCTCTTCTATAAAAAAAAAAAAACTAACTTTAAGCCAAAAAGAGGTGTGGCTTCTAAAATATTGATATATAAAGAACGAGGTTTGTCTTACGGCCTAATAAATGAAATCTAAACAAACCACTTTTGCGTGCTGACAATATTCCATGCTGTTAATGTACAAATACGTAATATATGGTACCACTGAGGTATTTCTGGGACCTCTCACATCAAACCCAATGCCCTGATGGGACTTAAAGAAATTTACTGCAATCAAGTCTCTGTCAACTGATACTCTCGCGAATGTGTTATCGGTCTGAAAGTAAAGTTTTAAAATTAGAAAGGAAATTTTAATCGATCTTAAACGAAACTTTTAATTTCTATTGAACTTTAACCGATTTAAGAAAGTTATAAGTTAAGGTTTCAGTAACTTATTTCTTGGGTGTAATTTAAATTCTCCTGTTAATGTTGTGAAGATAAAATAAAGGTTGAATTAGAATTAGGAAAAAAGTTTGTCACTTATATGTCTGGACATCTTACACCCATAGTAAGCCTGGATGTAAGCTTAGCTTATTTTATTGGTGATTACTCCCAAGAAGTATGTTTAAAACTTAATTGTTGACCATACCGGTGAACCCTGGACACGGAAGTTTGCAATAGAGTTTCTGTTAACTTGAGATTAATCTTGTTGAAAGCGTCATAAAAATGTGTTAAACAAAGGATGATACTCTCATAAAACTCAATTTACCAAAGTGACAGCAGCGGGCGAATCAAATTTTAGCTTCATACGTGTGTACGTTGGAAAATTCTTTCCAATATGTAATATATATTCATTTTCATCCTCTGGAGGCTTGCCGGGTTCGTATTGAATAAAAACATCCTCCGTATCATTACAAGGCTTTACAGCAAATAACGGATTTCCAACTAACGACCAACCATCTTGCGCGTTCGCATACAATACCAGCAGAAACAATATCGCGAGGACTTTTGTCATTCTGTAAGAGGAACGCTTTTTTTAAAAAGTTTGTGTATGACTTTTAGATGTTTTATTTTGTCTACTTAAGTTTACAACAGATAACAAATGAGATTTAAGATTTGTATTCTCTTTTGATATTTGTTATTAGTTTTTTTGTAACTATGAATTATATATGTACATAAAAAACAACTTCAATTTAACTGGAAAAAAATTACTTACATTTATTTTAACAGGTCACAATTTTCTGAATAAGAGCACCATACACGAGCGCCTGCGCAGCATTGAAACCTGTTTACATAAAAACGCATCTTATTACGTAAGGCTACCGGCAAATTGAGAATTACATTTATTCGATCATTGCATACAATTCTAGAACCTTGTAAACAAGTAAAAAATGCCAAGCAAATAAAGCGTAGGAAGTGTAATTGCATTGGCCACACTTTCTAGAGTCCTCCCAAATATATTGGCAGGCAGGCGCAGGATTCCAGATCAGAAGCCGTTCCAAACAGACCTGGCGACGTATTGTTGCGGATGAGGCGAAGGGAGCCGGTAAGACATTGAGCAAGATCAGAAGCGAAGTGTCGGACAGAGTTAATAATAATGTAAAAAAATCATATACAAAAAAATAATTATCAACTTTTTTTCACGGTTTCTATGGCAATTGCTTTTTACATAGCATTTATATAACGAGTATATTTTAAACCAAATTAAAATAGGCAAATAATAACAGTTTCTGTCTTTTTATATTTTAATGTTTAGCTATAACATCGATTCAAGGAAACCTGATATAATAATAAATTTGACCGGTCATCATCAGATAATTGGATAAGACTAGTCATAATAAAAAATACCTTTTTATTAAAAAAGCGCATATCAGTGTTAGAGGATACTTTGAAGGTCACTGGTCAGGTAAATAAGTCCGGCCGGGATCTTAACCAAAAAAATGTATAAGAAAAATGAAATACATAAATTTTTCTACATTTTTTAATTCGATATATCATAGGATATCTCGTTCGTGGCAATAGAGAATGTAGCTCGGAATATACTGAAACAACCACAGTATAGTATCGATAGTAGGTTTCTTCTTTACAAGCATAGTAACATGCCGAGGTCTTAATGCCGGTTCTTGTTTGGATTTTAATCAACCTATTAAATGTCTTAAACGGCCTATTACAAACTAAAAGATCCTAGAATCTTATATTAAAGTAAGTGAAATATGTATATTATATAAATAAGTGATATGCCTTTTATTTTAGGTTACAAGTAGGTCCCCCAAAGTTAGTCTTATCGATATGATCCTAATCAGATATATTCTATAAATTCATATTTTTAAAGTTTTGATTGGTTATCGCTCATCAATAGAAACTGCCCCAATTAGACCTACTTGCAAATGAGGCGCTGATAATACTTAGCGATACGAGATGAAAGTCAAGTTTATTATGTAAGTTTAAACTGTTTGCACTAAACTGTGTTCGTTTGATGTAACTGGACTTATTAATAGGATTGGTTCAGCACTACAGTTTCTCCATCATTGTTGGAGAGGTTTCAGTTAGCTTAAATATACAATTTCGCCAGCCACATGTATTCAGAAGCATACATTCTATTGGTAAGGGATATACTTAGTCTTGCCATAAATATTGTTATAAAGAAAAGCACGATTTTTTTTTTATACGTAACATTTATTCCTTTCATAGTGAGTTAGTTTAATACATCAATATATAACTATTAAAAATATACAATGTTTATTCGAAGTGGTCTCCATTGGCTGCAATACAGTCTTTTAAACGTTGAGGCCAGTTATCAATAGCAGCACGAACTCTTTCTAGATGAAAATTCTTCACTGCCAACCGAATGGATCGTTTTAGGGACTCCAAATTATCATGGCGTTTAGAGCAAGCCTTACTCTCTAAAACTGACCATAAATCATAATCCAATTTAGGTCAGGACTTGACGACGGCCAGTTTTCAGTGCTGATAAAGTCCGGAACGTTAGTTTTCAACCAAGATTGGGTGGATCGAGCTCTATGACCCGGTGCCGAGTCTTGTTGAAAGCACCATTCTTTGTTATTGAACATGGTGTTAGTTAAAGGCTTAACTACCGTCTCAAGAATGGTATTTTGATAAACTTGTGCCGACGTTTTAATACCTTTTTCACAAAAATATGGCTCAGTCACCCCTTCATAGCTAACACCCCACCAAACCATCACTGAAGTGGGATAATGCCCACGTTGTACTCTGTTTACTAATTGCGAAGCTTCTTTAGAGCTTCCAGCATAAATACGGTCATTTTGTTTATTAAAATACTGCTCAATTGTAAAAATTTTCTCATCCGTAAACAAAATTTTTTTGTGACCTCCCTTTGCGTACCGCTTAAGTAGTTGTTTGGATTTTACCACCCTATTCTTCTTTAAATTATCAGTTAAGAAGTGACCAGTACGTCTCTTATAGGCTGCAAGTCCTAAGTCATCTTTTAATATACGCGACATGGTTCTAGGAGCTATCTTCATCTCCCGAGATAAAATCTTTTGCTTACGGACAGGATTTCTTCGAATTCTTTCCCTAACTGCTTTAATCACCTTTTTCACACGAACGGTACGTGGACGGCCAGATCTTTTTCTGTCACAAACAGAGGAGGTATCATTGTACCTATCAATAGCCCGGTGAACAAACATTTGACTAATACCAAGCGGGTGGAGGGTTTTAAAAATTGCACTTTTCTCCATACCTACTTTATGTAAGGCAATCACAGCGATTCGGTTCTCTTTATCACCCCACTCCATTTTAATATAACAAAATATTTAACAATATAATGGCGCGAAAATAAGAAAACACATCAAGCAATCATATAAAAATGACAGATTCCAAATTCAAACGTAATATTTTCTTTTTTTGAATAGTAACAGTATTTATGGCCAGACTAAGTATATCGATAGATACCTAGTATCAACAAATAATTGATGTAATAATCAATTAATTTTGTAAATATTAATTTAGGGCTTAATTTAGTGACTATGCGAATCTGCAAAAATATAAAGTGATACTTTAATATTTAATGAACTGAATAGTTTCGGAGTTCAATGAACCAAATACAATTCAAATAGTGTGAAACTGTGAACCAATGGACCATTTCAAAGTATTAAAATCATCTGAATGTTAAGATGCTAATTAGAGGTTCAATGGAGTAAAGATTCTGTTAAGACATTTTGGATGGTTTTTGTTTTATAGAAAAAGGGGCAAACAAGCAGGAGGCTCACCATAAAGGTGACTCGCAGTCCATAGACACTCACGTGGCTGGGAGTTCGTGAGTAAGTTGCCGGCCTTTTAGGGATTTGTACGCTTTTTTCTTGAAGGACCCTTTTTGTTGTCATAAAAATTACTTTTTTTTAATTTTGAAGTAAGTTAGTATAGAAATATAACTTTATATTTGCCAATACTTTTTAAACATGCCTAAGATGAAAAACAGTGGATATGAAAAAAAAAACGAAATACCTCCTTACAGTACTTATTTGAAAGACCACATGATCTACAATGAGTATACACAAGCACTTAATTGACAAATCAATAATTTATTTTTATGGTCGGCAATCCAACCGTTAATGAATGGATGTCCATTAGCTGTGGAATTTTTTTTATAAGCTGCACGTTTGCCCCATACCTTAAAAAACATTAAGAAACAAAATAATTTCACTTTTGTTTGAATATTCCTAAACTGCTAAATAAATAAAATATAATATACAAGAGGCTTTTGCCTTGCCTTTAAAAAGTAAAGCCTATGTCCTTCTCTAAAGTTTAGTTTATCTATTAAAATCGATTCAGTGTTTAAGCGTGAATAAGTAACATACATACATTCACATTTATAATATTATTATGGAATATGTATTTCCTTTTAGTATATAATACATAGCTACACATATAGAGAAATCTGCTCATAAGCAAGCTATACCTATAATATATTAATGATTAATTCTGATCGATCTTGAGAACGGGTTTCAATACTCTCATTGAAGACATAATACGTTCTAGAATTTAGTGATGTACTGAGTTATGGAAACTGTGATAATAGCAGGTGAAATACATAAACAAAAGCTCATTCATTTTGATTCAAGGTAAAAGAAATAAAACCTTATAAACAATACATGAAAGATAATGTAAAAATAATATTTGTAAAGATCACTTGGTATTACGTTTGGTTACATACAATTTTATACCTATATTTTAGGTGTTTTTGATTTTTGTAGAGTTTTGTATACGCGATACAAATGTAGTTATTTAATTTCACTGGTATAATATTAACGGTGATAATAAAAGTTAGATTTCACAGCTCTCACCTATCCAGGCTTTCAACTAGCATTAGGCCACGTACATAATGACGTCACGTGCGCGCATTCAAAGACCCTAACTTATGAACAGTAATCCTCCCATTTTGGGACCTTGTCTGAATTTTCTTTGGAATTTATTTGAAAAATCCCTTTGGAACAATACGTGATCGGCATTTTGATTTGTAATGTGTTAAAATCAATTATAACACCGAAGCGGGATTAGTATCCCATGATTTATTATCTTATAAATTTCACAAATTGAAATAAAATCGCGAACGAGGCTTATAGTTTGATACTTTACGACATTTAGAATTGTTTTTTTTGTTTTTAAAATGTATGTTTCTTTCCTTTCAATAATTCAAAACAGGTGTTTTTTTCTTCAAATAAATATCGACAAAAATATTTCTCTCTTTAAAACGAATCTTAGGTGCGTGGAATAAAAGTAATTATGGGATAAATGCTAGAAATCCAAGGTATCGGTTTAATTGTTCTAGTTTGTATACATACAATTCGTGGTATAATTAAGAATCACTGAAATTTCATGTAATTACTTAGAGAGAAAGAAAAGGCTTAATGAGGCCTTTAATGAGGATACTGTAATGCTAGTCTCAAATGTTTTACATGCATATAGTTACTAGATATGCCTAACATATAATATGTTGTTAAGTACATTAACTATATGGATTACATTCTTGGACTATTATGTCATATGAACATAAGTCGGGTCGAGGTCGACCTGACCTTGATTACGTTATAATGAAAGTTTTGTCCGCTACGCCATAGCAGAGCAGGCGAAATTCATATATTATTTATTATAGCTTTTGGATATATTATTATAAGGATTGTTAACAACCACTTTTGAACGTCACTAAAACCTTGTTTACTGCTCTCAGATAAAAAGAACCCAGTAGTTTTGACAAAAAAAATTGCAGTAAGAACAATTTTGGACTAGAACAATTATTTTCCTAGCATCAGTTTGTGATATAATATTTTTTTCATTTTATCTTAGTATTATTTTAACTCCAAAGAGGTTTCTAAAGAAACATTCAAGGACTTTTCAGTTTATTCATATTTTAAAATGTTTACCCTCCACTGAAAAACAGAGAAAGTTTTGTTTCAATTACTCAACTGAGCACTTGAGTCCGAGATTTCCTGTTTTCAAATGAATTATGTGCCGGTTCCTAAGTTTCAGTGGAGATTTGTTTCGTAATAAAACAAATACAAAAATACTTGATAACAAGTTACGTCAATTGAAAGTTTAATATCTAACCTTATTTAATAAAATCTGTCTAATTATATTTTTAAGAGCCTAGTAACTTTTTGACTTAAGTATTGCAGCGCTCTTGAGTCGAAACTTTTTAGTTGTTTACTAGACTAAGTCATTTGAGTCATTCTCACTTTCTTCAACGTATGGTTACATTTTTATTTATTTATAGGGAACACAAAATGTAATATAAGACAATATATTTTTCAATATTAAATTTAAAAAAAAACGTCACTTGATTGAAGGACAAACTGTCTAAAGCGTCGAAATCAAATGGCTTTGGTTGGTTACTAACTATTTAACGAATGCTCTATATAACGCTATAAAATGCAAAGACCCTTCAGTGTTGTTATATAGAGGTTACGCTGTATCCTAACCTTGTTCGTATAAAAATATATAATTGTAATATAGAACCTTTAAAAAAGACATATAAGAGAATATCTAGTGATGTTTATCCACGTAAAAAGACTTAATAGATGTAATGGTCGGTGAAACGTTTAGGTATTCTTTGTTGCAATTACAACTGTACTAAGAAAGATTTACTCTAAATAACTTATTTAACTACGAAATCAAGAAATGTTTCTTTTGCTTAACGAAGTAAAAATTCAGACTACGTTTTGCAAAAGTCTTATGACCGATTCTAACATTTTTAATGAGTCTTTTACATAGTGTATATCTCATTGTTAAATTACTACCTCTTCTACCGGTAGGCATAGTGAAATAGAAGTACACATTCACCTTAGTGAGAACAACCCTCTAACACACTGTACACCGAGATATATCCAGAAATAGCCAAAAGTACATACGTTTATATTGGTACTATACATTTATATCTATCTTAAAAATATGTGTCAGAATTTCTCCACGTCTCGAGCATATATTTTAAACACGTATTAACGCGATGTTACACAAAAGTGTCTTTTGTATTTAAGGCCTAATATTTCACTCACACAATTCTACCGATTTAACTTTAACGCAAAAATAAGGCCCATTTAATAACGGCTAAGTGTGAGTTGGTGTAATTTTTGGGTTCTGTACCTGATGTTATACAGTTTTATTAACTACGATATTTCATTGCTTTATAGGAATGTTTTAGAGCTGAATAAAATAACAGTGATATAGTGACAATACTTCATATTAGAATTAAATAAGATATGATCTAGTTCGAGATATAACTGTATAATAATATTTGCGATAAATTTTCTAAGAATTTTAAAAATATTGAAACAAATAATTCACAATCATTTAGGCAACACATTCAACTTGAAGATGTTTTTGCTGAACACCAAAAACACTCCTTTGTGCTCCTCTGGAATATTAATAACTGGAAAGTTTTGAAGGCCTCCGCATGAATTTGCAAGTTTATTAAAAACAGGGGCCGAAACGAGATTTTTGACGCCTTACAAAAATTAGTTCTGCTAGTTCTGAATAAACAATACTTTTGGATGCTTTCATGAATGTAATTATGTTAACAGTTGTAAAATCATCGTCGTACTGTGAAAGGAATATTGTGAATGTCCCAAGTTGTTAAGCGCAGTGATCTTAAATGTAGCATAATTTTTATAGCTGGAATATATAATAATGCCTACTGTAAAGACTGTTATTCTCGGCTGCTCTACGCACTTGACTTGGAAACTGGCAGTGTCTATGGGCGGCGACGTCACCTTTATGGTGTGTGTGTGTGGAGTTAATTTTTTTTTTACTTTTAGTTTTTTAACGATTAATTAGTGTACAATATTGACCTATGTGACTAAGGATATTTTTAATTTTGTACCTTATCCGCAGAGCCAGTGGCGTGACAGAGAGGCACTTTAGAGAGGGAACTCGATCGAGAGGAAGACTAACTTATAGATGGGAAGACCTAAAGCTGTTTAGGAGTCTGTCATAGGCCTATGCTGTTAAGAAAAACATACATCCATGCAATTTTATACACTATAAGTTAATTGTAAATATATTTAAGGTTAATCAAAGGTTTGGAATTTGTTTGTACAACATACAACTTATTGTCACATTATTCTATACAATTATGAAACGAATGCTAATCAAGAAGAGTGTCCACTGGATAATCTTAACTTGTTATCAATAAGGAAATCGCTAATAGAACTAAAGAGAACAATCTAACTTTACGATACATTTTCAAATCCAATATAAAATTTTAAATATTCAAAATGTATTTTAAATTCTTTAATCCGTTGAATAAAGTTCCAGATAAGGACTATACATAAAGTTGGAACGGAAATATAGAAATATTGAGACTAATCTTACAAATGGTTCCTATAAAAATGGATTGCGATACGATGAGATTGCTTGACCGCAGAAAAGGAATTTAGAATAGAAGTAATTTCAAAATGCTTTCCAACCAGAGTGTACTGTAACTTTAACATTAATCGATGTACTTCTGAGGTGTGTTAGCGATTTTCAACCGTACACCAAATAGATTTGTATGTTTGTACCGCGTATATATTTATTAATATATTTTCCACATAGAATCGTATTAGCGATTGTGTACGTCAATAAATTTCTCCATAGCCATAGTCCATAGCTCCGATCAAAATTAAAACGCTTTGAGAAGATGCCCACAACAAACTCAACTGATTACCTGTCAGTTTTGTAAGCGACTTAGTAAAGATTTAGGAAATCTTTAAAAACATTTATACTATTCCGAACCAATCGGCATATGCCTAGACAGAAGACCTGCTTACATCTACAAAGACGATCTAGGGGGCATTGAAAAATGTAAAGCTGTGTTGATAACTAGTATTCACTTGTATTAATTAATTTTACTATAGCATATATTTTGTATATAAACTCACAGATACACAAAAATATATCTACATAAAGAAAAATCATTGCGCAGCGTTAATTAGGCTCTGTACACTAACCGTGGTCATTCAGCCACAGCACTGTGCAAATTTTTAGCGTGAACTAGTACACACGAACGCACAATCAATAAATACAACAGAAAAAAGTAAAAGTTACATTCCAAGAGTTAAAAAAACGCCTGACGAAAAAATACCTCCTAACAGAATCTCTCTGTTTTAAGGCTTTAAAGTTTGTAAGTTTTCATATATAGCTATATGTCTATAGTATATAATATGACAACACGATTTTTATTAAAATATGTTTTTACCAATTACTGGGGTGTACCAAGCGATGCCACGTGCCAGGATAAGGGCATAAACAACACTGACCCGTATTAGCTGGGACTATGCCAAATACACAATAAGCAAAGTTCGCCTATTTGTTTATCACAGTACAACTTTAATCAGTTGCGTTATGAAAACTGATTATAATAATGAACATTTATTTGGATGTTATTATAGAATTTACGTAAACAAACATAAAATTCAAGATAGTTTAACATATAATTTTATTATTGTTAATGTAATATATCTCGTTTCTATATGTTTTGCAGATCCATCTGCAAATCGGCAAAAACCTGCTCCAACATTTTCCATTCGTTGGAAGGTTGATTATTATGAATTGATTCTTAATTTGATTTAATTAATACTTTATTCCACTCTATACTGATATTACAAAAATTGTGTTAGAAAAAAACAAGCTACATTGTAAACAAGCTGCATCATAGAAGTACCACATCTAGTTTTGGCAAAACCCAATCATAAGGAAGCTCAATGTTTTCTACAATCCTGAAAGGTTGTAACAGGCATTAAACGCAACTTTTATACGCGTTTAAATCTCACCGAACTGTTCCTTTTATACTGTATATGTCAATAATTGTGCTGTGGCTCGAACTAGTAGTTTGTTTCCGGGTTATAATTTGTACACTATACATTGTTTAATTAAAGATGAAACAATTTATTACGACGCAAATTATATTCTTTAATCAAAGTTGTGGCAATAAATATTTGATGAAGGAAAGTATTAACATAATATATATATGTAATAAAATTAGATTCCTATTGTGGGGTGTGGCTTTATTATATAAGGTATTTATTGAGATGATAATATTGTAATGCCCATACGGTAGTAAACGTTTTATATTTTTTTTATGCACATATATTTAGAGATATTTGTTGTGCATTTGCTGAACCATTTAGTTATAAATAAATAAAACCCAAATACCACAAGTTATTAGTAAAAAAAACATACTCTTGTGTATAGCTTTATTAAAAAATATTACAAAACATTATCTTTTTACAGTATACCTTAAATCTACAATAAAGGATTGTTTTATACATGTAACCTAAAACTAGTGATACAGATTTCTAAAATTAGACGCGTATATATCAACGCCTGGAAATTAATTTTGGTTTAAATTATTCTACTTTTATTAATTGACACAATATCCAAACAACGTGATCAATTGACAACTTATTATTTTATCGCATTTGATATGAAAGTATCTAAATATTTTTATTGCATTTAACTAAATACCGATTTTTTTAACAAATTTTAGCCATCTTCCATCCATCCATCCATCTATTTTACAAAGATATTTTATTTACATACCTAATATGAAAATACTTTTTCTCCACTCAATTAATTAAGAGCCTATCTCGCTTCAATCTATTTCCAAAATCGTTATATCAAAGCTCAAATCATACAAGAATAGTATGAATTTATGATTAGCTCCTCACTTGCTTAAACAACACATTGGCTGAACGAATATAATACAAAAGTGTACCAAATAAATGTCATATTTTAAAATAAAATATGTTATTGTGAAGAAGCATAATTCTCAAAGTGGGCGTCATGATATGGGTAATATGGGAGCTATAACATGGGTGTAACAATAGTCATGAAGTACACAATTATGAAGAGAAGATCCCAGTAGGATCTCACTTTCAACAGTCTACGACACCAAATCGGTCAAACGTGCTGTACAATGGTCTTCCAAAGACTGGCCTTTGATTCCCCAACACACTGTCACCGCAACAAGATGGCGCCCACACTCCACTCAAAGCTCTGCTCTGATTGGTCAAAACAGTAAACGTACTTATAAATTCTTAACAAATGTGTCAAACTATTGAAAAATGAAGTAGATACAATAAAATGGTATTAAGATATTGGTTATTAAGGTATTGAGATTTATTTTGTACACAAAAGTGTAATAAATTCACTTGATATTGCTTTACTCAGACATATTTATAATTTGATGAGTAAATTAGGTTGTTATAATTGATAGTTGAATAAGTACACATTGTAAGGTGGATGCACAGTTGGTGCTAGTGCACATCTTGTTCACTATTTATATTTTCTTCTTTATTGGATTTTTTTATTTAAAAGAGTGGCGGAGATTTTCTTGCCAGTTCTTCTCTTCCACTCTACGCCCTTGATTTGGGTACTGCAGTAAATGTAGTCATTCTGTGTGTCAAGTATTCGTTGATTTTGTTCATTCAAAATAACTTTGACTATTAATTGTTCTTTATTTTGTTAATACATTACGACCCTGAGAGGCAGTTCTATGGTTTATTACTCCTAATCTACCTTAAATATGTGTAGACAGAGTCGAAACAGAGATGTTAGACAACCCGGGTTTCACGGCTGTCTTTTCCTCTCTCGTAACCCGTTTGGGCCCGAACCAAATCTTCTGTAGGGCACAAGCTGGGGCTTCAACGAACAGATGCAGTGGTAATGATGCGAGGTAGGTGGTGCAAACGATTCCCGAGTACAGCATAATCTGAAATTATATATATTTTTTTTTAAATTTTTTATTTAAACTTTACTTGCTATCATTAAATATTATTTAAGGTTAAATACCTTGGATGAATATAACAATGAAGTTAAATATATCGTTGAAGCCCTCAAAATTTCAATCACTTTCACGGTTCAAACTTTAAAGCTTTAAAGCTGTGACTCCATGTAAACGAAAAATATATTTAATACTAGCTTTCCGCCCGCGGCTTCGCCCACGTGTAATGTGGTTAAGTATATAGCGTTTTTTAATGATCTCGACAGGGCTTTCTTTCACGGGCTAAAATCTTGTTACAATTGGAATTCTATATAGCCTGTGTTACTCAGGGATGATGTAGCTTTACAGGATCGGATGATTTAGGGAAATCGAGGGCAACTTTATGTGGATGAGCTGATGATGGAAGGTAAAACTCCTCAGCGGTTGAAAGAGTTGAAAGAGTTGAAAGAAAATTCTTACGATGTTATGAGTACGAAATACGTACTTGTGAGGTTATTACTTATTAGCTTGACCAAATAATAAAAGGTGAACATCATTAACGTTAAGGACGTAGGTGGAAAAATGGATGCGGACAAACGATAAACGTCTCTTCACTCGTTTCCCTTTACTTGTTTGTATAGGTAGTGTTCACTCAAAATAATCATAGGGTAAAACGTTAATGAAAGTTTTGTACTGAATGGTAGTCACTACACAATGGAGCATCTTAATACCGCGATTGATATATTTGGCCTAAGTAGAAGTTCTTTAAAAAAAACCAAGACTCAACCTCGCATACTCACTCACACAGCAACACCATTGCACACACACACTAAAATGATCGTACTTCACATAGTTCCACTTGTTCATGTGTATATATATTTTTACTTATTTTTTTCTATTCGTGTTTTTTTTTATTCTTTTTTCTGATCTTAGATTCTATTTCCGGTTCTATATTTTAACCTTAATTTGGATTTATTTTTAATCTATTTTTATTGTGTAAACTGTTTTTGATAAGATGTATAGGTTTAAGAAATAAAAAATAAACTAAATCTAGGTTGATGACGAATTTTATCAACGCCATCTATCGAGCACATTGTTCAACACTTCAACCGCGCCCGCGCGCACTGCGTTATTTGTTATTTTTGTTACCTCTAATAAGTTTTAATATTAAGACTAACTTATATTTGAACATATTTAACAATATATAACTAATCAATCAATATAAGTGTTTAAAAATTTTGAAGCAGTGGTTGAAGTAAATTTTCAATCGACCATAACTTCTCTTTCTCTTTACCGATTTTGACAAAATAAACTTTTGACAACGCTCCCAATTATATGTAATCCAACTGTGAAAACCGCGTTCAAATCCGTTCAGTAGTTTTCAAGTTATAACGTACCAGACAGACAGACAGACAGACAGACAGACAGACAAGAATTCCACAAATTGTATTTTTGGTTTCTATGACTCTTCTTTAATTGCCCCCTTTCAGTTTTTTGGAAAAATATTTAATGTACAGATTTTCGATTTTTACTGTCTTATTATTAGTATAGATTAAAATTTCACATATGTAAAAACGGGGATTTAGCATCACTACAATATATATATATATATATAAAAAAAGTGATTTTTAAAAAAAATATCATAACTGTTTGGAAATAACGTTTGAAGAGTAAAACATAAATGTTTATGTTATATTGTAGTAATGCTAATCCCCGTTTTTACATATGTATAATTTTAATATTATATATGTATATATATATATATATATTAATAAGCAGACATCGAATTTCTTATGTATTCTCGGTAGATATAAGAAACGGCCTTCAGGAGGTAATAATAAAACATCATTAGCTAAATATTTTATTTGCTCTGCCACAACATCTAGCCATTATTTGAATATCAATTTCTCTAACTAAATATAAACCGAGAGTTACTTGTTTAATTGAACTCAGATCATTCATTGGATTCAACACTCAAATACAAACAGCGAAAAGCGTTTCAGACAACTTTAATCTTATCCCGGCATCAGAAACCTTGGATCTCTCCCTCCCGGGGAGTCCATTCAACGAATCTTATTTGCGTATTGTATTGCTTAAACATTGTATTATTAAGATTGTATCGGTTTTCTCGGCTTTCAATTGTATTCTCAAATATTCTTTACCATTTTATTTAGTTATAAACGTTATACAGTGCAATCGATTTAACGACTAACTTTGTAAAGCGTCGAAATCAAGGCTTAGCTTGTATTTCAATTCTAAGTTTTCCTCTCTCCATTTAACGACCGATCTCAAAACAGTGATACAGTGTCGTTATATTGAGTTCACACATGTAAATTCCAGATTTTATTTTATCTACACCATAGTTTCTATTGATTATATATGTATTTATATTTATCTATATTGAAGTAGCGGTTGAATTTCAAAAGTTTTGTAAAATATTGTCAAAGTTCTCAGTTGATCTCAATTAAGGAAATTGCTTTGTTTAATATTCTGTTAAATATTTACATTTTGTGACTTTAAATTGTAACCTTATTTTTTAATACGTATTCGCTTTTGGCTTTTTTTTGTAAATATATTTTATCTCATGTAAGTGTTTTAACTTATAAATCAAACCTTTTAATCTTCGGAGAACTAAGCAAAGATACTCACAGACGAAGGAAAATTTTTTTTTGTAATTTTTACTTACAGCAGTATAGTCTGTGGCGTAAAACGATCGTCTCATTTGACCTCCATACGTCCTGAGCACTGTAGCATGCACCAGCATTGCGCAGTAAGACATTCTGCCAAGTGGTTGCAATGGACCCCATTCCACGGAGCTGACGTAGATCTCTAGAAATATATTATAATATATAGGTATATATTAATTATAGTATTGTATAAGAATCCTTAAAACTAATAAAGTACGCACCATGTCCACATATAAGGAGACATAATTATGACAAATATATCTTAATATAATTAATAAGTGAAAATCACGTGATTGATATGAATTGAATTAATTCATATCCTATAAATTAATATTATTATTTATTTATTAACACTTAATTGGTAATTTTAAAAAAATACAGATTATATATCTCAATCTACTTTTTGTTTAAAGTAATGCCGAGCTTTGTATGTAATTAATAGACTCTAAATTCATTGTCTGTAAACAAATTACATATAGTTTAAAAAAAACATTAAAAACTTTTTTTAAATGTTTCCTTAATAAGTGGCCATCCTTATTTTGCTTTTAATATTAATTTATTAGGTGAACTCAGAGCTTTACGCGAAATAAATAAAAGCGTTAACAAACAAGCCGAAGACACATAGGGCGTGTGAATACGTTAAACGAACGCGAACATAAATAGGCTTGTTACAAACTGACGGTTATATACTCTGCTAATTTCTGTTTGTATAACCGATAAATGCATAAGCATGCCTAAAACCTAAAGTTTATAAACTTTAGATTATATTGCCACGATTTCTTAGTTGAAACAAGATTTAGGTGCGAAAAAATGCATTAAAAACTTAAGATGAATGGATAAATAAATTTGTGTATACTTTTCGTTTCATCATTCAATATAAACAATTAGAAACATCGTTTAAAAGCTCTTATATGTACTAACATCTGTTAACGTCATTTGCTTCTAGTGTTTAAGTGCGATAAAGTGTAAAATAAATAAATAAAAGCCTCGCATACAATCAGCCTAAATGCATTGAACGCAAGACCGAAAATCCTTCGTTCGCATTTTTATTGTTATCCAGGATCCCGAGTAATCCCGCTATCTTTCGCACGGGAATCGAACCCTTATGTTAAACGGTACGTGTTGGAGGCTAATATAAATCGCTGTATTATGTCAGTTAGGGCGTGGATTTACTGAATAAGATTTAAGGAAATGTACCGAAGACTTGAGTCATGTTCTGTTAGATTGAAAACGATAGTTTATATTTATCCTTGCCGAGTGAAATTTAGAGGACAAAGATCCCTTCAATGTGTCGGCAATTGGCTCAGCATCGGGACAGTTCAATTCTTGAGTAGCCTTACAATGCTTTGTTATTTTAATTGTCAGTAGCACAATTTCGTATTAATTGTTTATTTTGAAAGAGCAGCTATCGAGTTTCTTGCCCGTTCTTCTCGGTAGATGCCTTCCGAACCGGTGGTAGTGTAAAAATTGACGATTCAAAAGTGTCTTTATTAAGACCTACTTGAATAAAGACATTTTGAGCTTGAGTTTGAGTTTGAAGACTTTTTTAGTCATTTTAATCGTAGTCTAGGTATACAGGATGTCTTTTCTTTATGCGTTAGTCGTTAATGAGTCGTATAATTACGGTTAAATCCAGCACCCGAAGAAAAATAATATGAAACTGCATATTCAACGCAAAAGATTTCCTTGCCGCCTCAGAATTAAGGTTTGGCGTATACAAAAATACGAAAGTTTGACTGTTTGGCTTATCCAAAGGAAAATGTTTATTAAGTAAAATTTTCTAACTTGCTAATGATAGCAAAGGGCGCTGCTACAAATAAGGTTAAAGTTAAACGCGAAAGCTTGGGAGCTATTCTGCAGAACGAAACAGAGGCAGAAGCTCATCAGCCAAACTTCACTGGTTGGTGGCGCACTTTAAGAAGCTACCTTCCGTACACATTAACCGATAGATCAAGCATAGAAACCTTTATTTAACTAAAAAAATTATTTAACCGTTTCATACTTATGATGAGTTAAAGTGATCGTTAACTCGTCGTGGAAACTTTTAAACTTTAGTACTTGTAAACCTCCTGGCGTTGCAGGTGTCCATGGGCGGCGGTTGGCACATCACTCGAAGTGACCCGCCTGCTCGTTTGCCTCCTCTCACATAAAAAAAAAAACTCACTGTTACATCTATAGAAGCATCCAATGATGAAAATACAAATTGCCAATGCAAAGAAATTTTGATTAAGAGCGTTGAAGATGGCTGATTCGAAGGCTGTCGCCTCTCGGTGATGGAGATCCCAGCCCATCAACACCGTCCCGAACGCGACAGGGATAGAGATGAGGAATAGAGATTTGAGAAGCTGGAAAACGAACATCACATATAATGAGAATATAATTAAGTACTTCGTTAATTCAATCTGAAAATCAAAATCATTCAGTTTAAGACTGAAATTGGATATAAAAATAAAGATTTAAGTTCTAACATCTTACGTACTTAGAATACTTATACAATGAAAGAATATTTAAGGACAAAGATGCTTGGAATGTGTGAACATTGGGACAGTTAAATTATTCAGTAGCCAAATATGCAATTTGAATTAATCATGTAACATGTATTTGAAATGTTAATTTTAAAAAGAGCAGCTGTCGAGTTTCATGCCGGTTCATCTAAGGAAAAAAGAAATGAAAAGACTTGAATAAAGATTTTTTTGAGTTTGAGTTATGATTGAATTATATACCCAAGATTCGCCCAGGTTCCATTTGTTATTTTGCGCACGATGATAGAACCAAGCAGTCAGCACGCCGAGATGATAACCTGCCCAGTTGCCCTGGGCAGACACATACGCGTGGTAGAAGGTGTAGTTGAAACCAAATATATTACGGATGGATCTGGAAATGATATCATGAGAATAGAGAAAATATTGTTTCGCTATAAAATGTATTATGTTAATAGCTGTCTAAAATAGCCTTGGTTCTAGGGTCTTAGAGTTTACCATTAGAATGGCAACTCAAAACAAAGGGGACTTAAGTTGCTTTGTTTGGCTTCATACCCCAAATTTGACTTTAACAATTGATTTGTTTAAAAGCTTTTTTAAGTTCGCTTTATAGTGGGAAGAAATGTATTATTGAATTTTATAGACTCGTTTATAAAAACGTTTAATTTAAAACTAGTTACGTCCTAAATTTAGTCCGTCTTCTAAAATAAATAATTTTAATTCTAAAGTGACAAAGGGAACACAATGAAAAAATTTTATTTTCCCTTGTGTGATAGTAAATTTTTCCACATTTAATAAATATTCTCTTCAGAGGAAAGCCTTAATTTATATAAAATATTTTATATTTGTCCCTCGCTGGCCAGGAAAGCTGGAAAGCACTCGGAACATCCAAGTTAATAATGCAATGAATTCGTATAAAAAGTAGATGTTTTTCTCCATCCGTGTATGTCATAGTTAATCCAATAAAGTGTTATTTACATACATAAAAATAAAAAAAAACAGAAAGAGTTATACATAGTAATATAAGATCACTACTCACTCAGGGAATATACTGACTCGTATTGGCAGCAAATCCATGAAATAACTCTGCAGGAATGGTATCAATAAACTCACTACCATAATCCCACTTAAGACCGGTACACCGGACCTTGGCCAGCGCCAGATGATTAGCATAACTATCATTGTCATTAGGAATAGCTGCGTGTCTGTTCCCAGGTACCTGAAAATAATATTCAAATTAAATGCTTAACTTTTGGAGTTTATTTTCAATTTAACGTGCGATTTAGTAGTAGTGAGTAAGATCTATACATTTTCTTAAAGGCTCACGTTAAGAATGTTCTTAAGCGTATATTTTTACTCGATTATATTGATGTTTGGCTGAGAGCTCGTGTGTGGCCGGCCTTTTAAGTTATGTACGCACTGTAATTATTGTTAAAAAAAATCCCGTCGATTTCTATGAGTTTATATTATTTTGTTGTATTTTACGTACTTTTCCTTCGTCCAGACTGAAACCCAATAGGGTTAAACGCAGTAAATATAAATTGTCGATTATTGATACAACATTAAATCTAAGATTTATAAAAGCATGTTTCCCCTATAAACCGATATTTTTGATAGCGCTACAGCAGTATACGCTTATTCTGAGATATATTCGCGATTTAAGATTATCTCCCGACTCGGGAATAAATAAAAGCTTACATTTAACGTTTACAAAGATTAAATAAGTTGCTTTAACATGTCGTTTTACGGGTAAAAGAGGAAAAATATCACACAAAAGCTCGTATTACTAAATCTACTTACCAAGCCTGAGGTAAACACAGGTACTCGAAGGGGAAAACATTTGGCATAAGAATAACCAGTTGCCACCAGTTCATCCTGCACATGTCTCGCTCGCGTTTCACCACTGCGTCCCACATTGGACCAGATCCCATATGTGGTACCCATGTCATTGCTAGACCCATTACTACTAGAACAGCGGGCATTAATCTGTAAAGGAGCTTCTTTTAATACCTTAAGCTTCGTCATAACTATTGTTACCAATTTTACACACTCTAAGCTTTACCTTTATAGGGTAACGTAGTTAAGAAATGCAGTAACATAAAGAATATTTAAACATACGATATTTTTAATTTAGTTTATATATTATTGCAATTTTTTTTATAAAAGTATACTATTAGTAAAATATACCTAAAATTAAAACAAACTTTCTAAAACATATACTAGCGACATCTATGTTGCGTACCTGTCAACTTCTTTAAAACTCATGGTTTTAGTTACCTTAACCACCTATTAACAATAGCCATAGGTACTGTCTTTAAGCTGAACTCATGAGTTTCAGCATATGTCAGCATTTTGTAGGCCATCAGAAATCCACCCATCACGAAGAATATTTGCACTATGATGCGAGCGTTGAACAGGAGGGACTTAAAGAAGTCGTCGTACGACTGAAAATAATCATTATATTGCTATGAAATGTAAGGACCACTGAATTTTGTAGGGTTTTCGATAGTGGGAATAGTCAAGCTTAAAAGCTATAAAAGCTAATTGTAAATGTGATAATTCAAGGTTTATTTTAATTTATATAACGGTGAGATAAATTTATATGACATATGTCATCTATCTTCAGACGTCAAAAGGTTACAAACTTTATCTCTGGTTATAGAGATTAAATATTAAAAATCTATTCTAATAATTAAGGTTTATAATATGAGAATAATAGTGTTCTGTGTATAAAAGGTGCATAACTAAAGCCTTTAAATATTAGGCTTTAATTTCTTATGACAGTGTCTTACATTGAACGACTGATGACTTAATTAAAGCTAACGAAGCTTCGGTCACAGATTTTATTGCGTATGAAATAATTTGCATACAAATTGTTTAATGAAAATTTCAGGTGAACAAACATTAAACCACACATTAACAGGAATCGACTATGTTCTAGCACCGTGTGTCACCGCAAATTAAATTGTGGCGGTGGTTAAATGATTCGTGATAACTGCTTCAACATAATGTGTATTTTGAAACAGATGAGATAACGGTATATAATATCCAAATTTACCGAGTTTTAGTTTCATGACGTATTTAAATCTATTACATGTAATGTTGAATAAATATTTGTGGAAATGTAACTCTCAGTGATTTGTTTATTTAAAAAAAAAGGTTATATAATAAAAAGTTAAACTGAAATAATAAGATGGATCCAGGAAAATATTAAAAGGAAAAGTAAAATTAGTAAAAAGAAGATAAATAACATACAATGATATGATTTAGACTGAATAAAAGGCATTGAGACCAAAACCGTCTAAAAGCTCAAAGGTCAAAGGAACTTTGATGTGTATAATGGCTCGCGATTTCAATGATTGATGTGAGTAATGATTGGAATCACCTGCGTGTCTATTAACATTAGGTTTCCAAACGTGTGGTTGTATCTTCAAAATTTTAGTTAGGTGTCCTACGCCTTACACAATTGGATTTACGTAGAAAACAAATGAAGACCGTCAAAATCTTATTGACATTGAACTCTTAAAGCTCGTTAAGTGAATTCAAAAATATTTACCCATGTAAAATCCAAAGGAAGTTAAGGCGATACAAAATGGTATCGTCTTATATCTAAATGAATCTACGTCTGTTCGTACGCGACCAAGCTTGAGAAGAAACGGGCATGTAACTCAGCTTGAATGTTTTTTTGGGTAATGATCCAATTAACAATGCTTTGGAGCAAGGCCAAGCTGGAGCAAAATCACTCCCAAACTTTAAGCATAACCATAATCTAATATTTCATAAAAAAACATTTTTAAAGTTCTATCTATTGTTATTATTTACTGACATTAGACAACACGTGGTTATCGTAAATTTTAAAGCTGTTCTTCTGTCAATGAGAAATTCCTTCACTCTTTAAATATATAAAACATTTTTAATATTCCGTTAATAATTATAGCTCAATACGTAACACAATATTAATATTTACGTTTAATTAATTATACGTTAATTGAATAGTGTGTGCTTTAAACATTTGATTTAACAAATTTCAATAAGTTTAGTACGGTGAATGAACTTTTGCCTATAATTAATTAAGCTCCTAATTTAAGGCTACACTTTTAGGATTTTTTTAAAATTAGTTAGCGGTATCATTTTACATTGTATTGATATGATTAACTAACCTTCTGAACCCAGGGGTCGGGTGTTTACCCCGGTTGAGTAACTCGCAATATTAACAATATTACAGGAATATATGTTCGTAATATTAAGTAAGATGTGACGGTGATGAAGCACTAAGATTAAAAATATATCAAAGTATCAAGAATTAGGGTTCTCAAAGTAGAGTATAAAACACATAAATCTACTACTAATCAAAGCCTAAAGGCCTATAAGAGTTTATCTTTTGAAAAAAAAACTCGAGTAAATTCCCAAGTTGCCATAAACTGTGATGTATATCTGTGGGCTATCCATTTTGACGGCTGTCCCAAAGGAGTTTTGTACAACTCACAACTCACCACTGTTGATTTTTTAAGTTCGAAGGTCCGCAATTGTTTGAATATTTTATTAGAAACATGTTAAATGAAAATATGGTTTTAATAAAAAAAAAACCTGAAAGTTAAAAGTCGAAAAGGATGATTATTTTTTATTAATTGTTTGATAAATAAACGAACCCTTTTAAATAATTAACGAACATTACATGACGTGAGTTCGTTGGACCTTTAGAATTCAACCGCTATCAGCTTAAAGAACCCTAAGAACCATTCCATTTAAATTTACTCTTTAATGTTAAATCTTAATTTCACAATATTTGCAATACGTGTCTATTTATAGGACTCTAAATGCATTGCTAAAATCTTGTAGAAACTTAGTCGACAAAAATCACCACGTAGATACACAGCCTAATTTTGACAATCAGCATTCTTTATCACACATAAAACCACGACTGTGTCCTGACATCTTTGAATATATCAATATAAAAAAGTATTCGAATGTATTTGGTATATTTTGTGAACACTTTGCAAAAAGAAATAGTTTTGTATCTTTATCTTGGATATTTGTACCCTATTTTTGTAACTAGAGTTAGCCGATTCATAATTAACACCAATGTACTTAAATCTTCGTTTATAATTTTCATAATACACATAATATATTTTTAACATATCAGAATAGCATATAGCATTTTCAGCCTTAGCTCTAAAGAGTACTCTAAAGGGAGGATTATTTTATGAATGGAGTTTATAGGTTTTTGATCTGTCACTTTTACGATTCGATAGAACACGAATAGGCCAGCGGTTCCCAAAGTGTGCTGTAGAATATTAAGACGCGGCGACAAAAACTAATCTTGTAAGTGAACCGAGAGTTTAAAAAAATATTGTGAAGCCCTGATAGTTTCTAGTCAGTATACGCTGAAAGGATAAATGAAAAAACTCACATACTAAACTAAAAAATAACTCACAAAAAAAAATTTATAAAAGTATTTCTTAGAATTATATGGGCATTATTTATTAACATGTTACGTTTGGGAATATTTTATCGAATAAATGAAATTTTAATATCAATAAAGAAGTTATATACAGATTAAGGTTTATACACGCTTACTAATGGTCAATTCATGGTTGGATTAGACTGTCCGAGCCTCCAAGGTCGTTTATTAGATGCACATGCAATTGCAGACTTGGTAACGCAACACCGCGCTAGTTTTGTAATGTGAATGCATTCCTAGTTTTAGAATGTGACGAATATTTTTAATAAAAATAATTATGGCACATTCTATATACAAGGTGGAGATGCTTATATTAACACTTGTATTAATTTTTCGCTTAAACTTGTTATAAAGAGCCTAACACACAGCAATAAAATATATGTGATGGTGTAATAATATGAAATAATATTAAGTAAGGGTACTTCATTGTTACTATGGCACAGATAACATCGTGCACGGACTAATCTGACAAATAAGTCGCACAGAGTGCTAAACTAGAAGGAGCGGTGACGCGACATTCCACGACATTCCAATAAAGTTAGGTCATTTTATTTATTTATTTATTTATTGCACTTAAACAGTAGAAGTAAATGACGTAAATAGATGTTAGTACATATAATAGCAAGGGGCGACCTTACCGCTAATAAGCGATCTCTTCCAGACTCTTATTCATTTTAGCTCTAGTACTCACATTTTCAATGAAATCCGGATTCTCTGTGTAGCCGTAACCAATAAATATCATAGAATGAAGACCAAGGATCATAGCCATTGTGTAGAATCTAAAAATCAAAATATAAATATTTTCACAAATATAAAAAAAAACTGTTACACTCACAGTGTCGCTTACATTTCCTATTTATTTATGTTCTACTATAATTCTATACTACTACACTATCAATGTAATCACTACTATAATTGGTAGAATAGTTTCAGTGAGAATAATTAAAAGTGACAGACGTGAATGGCAACTCTCGTGTACACAGATTATCCATTATAGCAAAATCAAAGCAATAAAATGCGTAGTTAAAATTAGGTTTTCAGACCTAAATAAAATATGAGCAGTCTATCAATATGTCAATAATACGTTTTTCGTTTGCCCCACATCAATGCCAACAGATCGTATCGTTTCAGTTATTATTAACGTCAGTTATAAAAGAAACTAAATATAAGTAACAAAACATATTTGATCATTTTCGTAAATTGTTTTTAAATTTACAATTAATTTATAAATACAACGTAATATTTACTACTTGACAACTAGAATTGTGTCTGTACTATTATTTGTTTACAATTTTGTGTAAATAAAAAAAATAGTAGAATGTAATAATGTTAAACACACTAATTATTAAATAAACACAGAATATTCTTAATATTAACCTAACTAATATGAGTAACTTAAAGTAAAACAAAACACAAAACAAAAACAAATTTAAAAGGTTTGATTTCTGGGTCAGAGTACCCACAATGCTGGCGGCATTTCCTCGCTGTATCGCGATATTCTTAAAAGATGTTACAACATATAAGAAGCAACAGGCGGCCCTACCGCTAATAAGCGATCTCTTCCAGGCAACCCACATAATGAAATAATACTTATACTAAATTTGGACTGGTGAAAGTGGTGTGAAGAATATAACAAAGACAAACAAAAAAAACAGGACCAATAACTTTAAGCTTTAAGTAAATTACATATGTTAGATTTTACCTCATAGCTTGAAAACATTTAAAGATCCCTCCATCAGCGCTGCCGCCATACTTTAAAGCCTTCCAGTTTTTCTGTATACTAAACGCTAAGAGGTATCTGTTACCTAGAAAAACATTAATAAATCTTAAATGTTCATGTTGACAAATCTTTCTTTTATATAATTGTATAAAAAAATTGATTCAGATTCATTTTTAGTTATTTGAAACCTTCATTATAACCATTACAATTATAACCATTAACTTACGCGAGTATTTAACAAAGTTATTTGAGTTCAAACTCACAAAAAACTTGGTAATAGAAAAACATATTTATGTATGTAAATCAGCGAATTTATTTAAGGGTAAATTAAGTAAGTAAGTTTAGTTAACTAATATTTTTAACGAAAGCTTTCTATCAACAAGTATTTTGGTACTTACCATTATCTTCTGGAGGGCAGAAGAAATAATAAGCAGAACAACCAAGGTTGACTAATAAGACCAGCAGTATTATGAGACCAATGATAATATCCAACAAGTCTATTGGTAGACGGTCTTTCTGCGTTTTACAGTAACGTACTGACAGTGTTTCCACCTAGGAAATTATTTAATAGTTAAATATAATGTATACAGTATACAGAACCCAAGACCCATTGCAGGATAAGGTTTGTTCACGAACTAGCCTCACAAAGCCCTGCACCAGAATGTAACACATTTTTGAGTTTTAGTTAAACAGAAGCTTTTAGAAAAATCGTTTTATAATATCTGATTAGTTTTACGATGATACATATTGCTAAAAAACATTGTAAAGTCAGAAAACTGAATTTCTTGCCTGCTTCGTCTAAGCTTGGTCGCGTACAAAGGCCTATGTTAATTACTTAATAAAAAATTTTGAGTTTATATAAGCGGTTGTTATAAAAGCTTTTTTTAAGAATTAAGTAAGTGTACTGTATGTATAACATAAACATAAACTCAAACCTTTATATTCATATACATATAAATGATAATATATGAATAAATATTACTTTTACTAATTTTTATAGACTAGACACAATAAGTAATATTTGAATACAGGCTGGGCCGTCGACACGACTTATTTCGTAAGGATTTGATCTTTGGTTCCTAAGTACGTATAGGTAACAAGTTATGTACAGCGCATAACCGGATTACCTATGTGGTAATAGTAATTATATACCGTGAATCTGATAATATGATTAAATTTAAATGCCTAAATTTTAGTTTATTATTTTGTATGATAAATTTTTCGTAATAATACTTAACCACTGACATAGTAATTTATAATTTTCAATAAATGAATTGAGTGTGAAATTGCAGCTACAACGCTACCAAGCGACCACACATTTAAAATAGCGGTCGGTTGCGCTATCCTCAAAATAGTATGAAATAAGTTCAATATTTATTTAATACTTTATCGTAACACAGAAATAGTAAGTACCATTGAAGAGCTGGAAATAGATAACTATTGATAGACGAAATGCAGCGCTAAATCTCATTTACGGTATGGTAGTAAGAGTATGAGGATGGTATGAAATGTTTTGTTAAATAAATTCATTTAAACCTCTTTTGAAAAATAAATTCATTAAAACCTCATTTGAAAAATTAATTCATTTAAACCTCTTTTGAAAAATAAATTCATTAAAACCTCTTTTGAAAAATTAATTCATTTAAACCTCTTTTGAAAAATAAATTCATTTAAACCTCTTTTGAAAAATTAATTCATTTAAACCTCTTTTGAAAAATAAATTCATTAAAACCTCTTTTGAAAAATAAATTCATTTAAACCTCTTTTGAAAAATAAATTTATTAAAACCTCTTTTGAGAAATAAATTCATTAACACCTCTTATGAAAAATAAATTCATTAAAACCTCTTTTGAAAAATAAATTCATTAAAACCTCTTTGTGACTACGTTAATTTAATAGAGGTTTTTTTTATTAACGCTCGATGGTTCTGTCATGTCTTTGGATAGCTCTTCTTGGTCCGATTGGTGAACAATAGACGTAAGTGTTATTCCTCGATGATACTTTTGTAAAATTAGATTTCTGTGTTTTAACATTGCAAGTCACATTATAATACTAAAAAAAGATAATTAAGCATAATATATAATCATGTAATGAGAAACATAATAGTTAATTATACATATATAAAATATAACAAAACTATCGACACAAAACTTTTGTCGGTTTTACGTTAGTACAATGATTACACGATTTAAATTTTACCTGCAACCCATATCCCTTATGTATGGTCCCATTGAAGCACTCTCTCAACGTATCCACAGTCAAATCCGTTACATTTGAATGCGTCAAATTTAATCCACAACTCTGTGTACCGCACACGCCACGGTGAAGTTTTGAATGCTTGTAATTTCTGTAATATAGCGATGAGAAATTCTGCAAGGAAATTTTTCAAAATCAAACATTACAAATATCCAGGCACTAAGTTTATATACCCGTTATTTGGTGCTTATATGTTATTATTTATTTTATTATTAAAATAAGGTTTTATTTATATACTTTTTTGTACCCACTACGTACATGGTAAATAGTAATGTAATATGAGAAAAGATTGTTAATCCTCAATAATTTTCTCACCTTGCTTAAACATTTAATTTTATTAACTAGTAGCAAAGGTTTTGCTATTTTGATATAAAATATCAGTTTATATATTTTTTTATATAATAAAAGTTGCGGTCAATGTGTGCTATATATTGAAATATACCTTTATATACTGATATAAAGGTGTATCATCTTCAAGAAGTTCCATATCCACGATGCAGTATACCGCATCCGGGTCCTTTAAACATTTGTCAAAGTCGTCCAATTCGGAGAGAGCTGGCATTGACTGATAATCGAATACTTCGCGAAGTTCTGAAAGATGTTTATTAATTTTACATAAAAATACTATATAATAATTCAATTATATAACTTTTGTAACGCTACGAATAGTTGCAATACTAAGTATAGCTAAGTATGGAATTATTTATTCAAAGAGCTGTCAAACCATTATTTTACGAGTCAGACAGTATTAACAAAGCTTAAAATACCAACACGTACACGCTTGCAATTATATTGGTATATGTTTGTCCTTAAAATTACTTTGGCATAAACGTCTCATTAACTAGACCATACAATATAATTATTATAAAGAAAGCCTTCCCTAAGGGTCATAAGATATAAAAATATAAATAAACTAACTCATCTAGTTCTATGGATTGTCTTCCGAAACAAATCAAAAACATCTGTCAAAATCATATTGCTTATAATTAGTTTCAAGGCATTTAAACCAATTAATAAGGTAGTTAAACAAATAAACCTATTTTGTAATTTACAAATTGAAACTTTATAAATTGTACACCCTCACTCATTACAAAATACGAATATTATTTATTTAGTGATCAAATCTACTACAGTTTATAGCACTATTACGCTTTATTGTTTTACTTTGAATTCTACGCACTGTGGTTAATAACAGGTTTTATCGGAAATGCAACTATTACTATGATAGTTAAATGCAACCGAATGCAACGAATCGCAGTGGTGTTATGTTGTAAGAGCCATTAGCGAAAACTAAAACTTTATTCGTCTATATGAATTATTAATACATATAATACATTTATTAGATGGTTCGTTGTAAGAATACTTATAGATTTAAAGAAGAATTATAGATTGTGTTGATTATGGTTATACATGATAAACTAAATATTATTTCATATTATGTAGTATGTTTTTAAATAAATATTATAACACCCAGACAATAGCTAACAAGCTTACACAATTCTTGATCGTGAAGAGATCAATTAAAGGATTTATTATATTTATGTATTATACTTAAAATATCTTGAATTATTATTTATATGTTTATATGTGTACGATTTATTTAGTGTCAGGACGTAAATCCATGCGTAGAAATTAAGTAATACGATATAGGAATGTTAACATAATTGTCTACATTTCAATCCAGTTTTAAGTTTCATCAGCGCCCTTTCCCAACGTCTAGGAATTGCAAGACAAGCTTAGAATAAATTTATCTAAAGTAAAACAGACAGCCGTTATAATCAGAGAGAGAGAAAGAACTATAATATAAGAAATAGTAAAAAATATGTCTATATATATATATATATATATATATATATATATAGAGTAATAGTATTAAGTATGAGTCTTCTGTTATTATTTTAAAGATAAGAGGATCCAATTTGGATAATAACTGTCTGTGAATTTTGTATTCTAGTAAAATGTGAACACGTTTGCCTCTTGTTAAATAATATAAAAATGTCAAAATTTCCAAATATTTAACTTTTATTGAGAAGATATTCATGAACAAATAAAAGTGTGGCACCCTCTTTTAAAAGGTCTTCATTGAAATACCTTCTGCAAAATGTCATAAAAATGTCTGTTTGTTTATATAAGTATTATCTATATAGTTTAGTTTACGTCAATTTGAAGTCCCATATTTTATGAGCGTATTCCTTGTATGTATCTGTATAAAACGTGCTAGAAGCTTAAAACCTGTAGGCTTAACCTAACCTAACCTCAGAATCTAAATAAGTAAATTATATTGTCATTAATCTTACAAGTAATAACCTTTTTTATTTAAATGACGCAAGATAAAATAATTATTTTACACGATTACAAATCAATTTTAATATTCTTATTACTTATTTAACTTATCTTTAAACCATCTAACAAGGCTAAACTAAGGGTTTCAATTCGATCTACCAAACTAAATCGATTGACTATCACTGAGTGTGATTCGATCGGAGATGGACCACTTGAGCAATCGCTATACCCAATTTGTTACCTGTTATACCAAGTTGTCGTCCAAAACAACCGAACATCGAGTATAGCTAGAGTAGGAATATACGTTCTAATAAGACTAACGTTTCAAATCGCGAATGAGTAAAACTGTTCAAAAAGATCATCTCTTTTTGAACATTGGTAAGAGATAAGATGAGATGCCTTTAAGTTTGATCACCTGGAGTATATAACGAGCTTTGGTTTGTGATGCCACTTGTGTGGATACTTTGGCTAAGTCCCACCTCCGTCAAACATGCAAAAGGCTGAGCATGTAAGTGCAGCGCTGCAGAGAAGAATACGCAGCAACTACACTGGTGCATATTTTTCAACTACGTTTATTAAATTATAAACAAGTAGTAGAATTATACCTAAATAGTTTATATTTATACTATTAAAGCTTTTATTTTAAATTACACCGCCAATGTGATATATAGATAGTTGTAATAAGTTTTTAATATTATAAATTATATACTTGTACGTACCAGTCCCATTTTGTGCGAAGACACTCACAGCACAGAATAGCAGCAACCACATTATAGAGAAGTCTATCACAGACTGAACAAGTGAGCGAAATATGCTAACGCAATAGCTACTGGTACAATCTCCGTGATTTAGTGGTTCGCACATTGATTACAAACAAGGGTTAACAAAAATACTTATTTTACATAAAAAGGTTAATGAATCATATAAGAAATTAATTCAAGCTACATAAAATATTGTCAAAATTTAAAACCTGCATCTAAGATAATATCCTGTTTCGTAGTAAAACACTTACTACGGCGTACAAGTCTATTGTAGTGCGCTTAATAACAAGGACACTTTATCATTGTGCAATGATGCAATGTTTTTTTGTAGCAATGTTATCTTTTAAAAAATATATTCTATTATTTATGCCGAAAACGTGTTACTTATTAAGTTGTTTATAACAAAAGTGTATTTTATCCACAGTGAACAAACACATATGTGGTCTATAAATGGCGGGAAAGATCGCACAGATTAAGTAAACAATGTCATAGACTAGAAACGACGCATTAAATCTATTAAAAACTCCTTGGTAATTAAAATTTGGTCTAAGCAAATCATTATGTACTATTAACAGTACGTTACGGATAATCATAAGATAAATATGATCGGTTTTTTTAATATTTTTTTGTCTTGTACTATATCTAATATTATGATTTTAACCTAAAAAAAATAATCAGATTCAAAACGTCTGCGGCGTGATACTTCCGCAGACGTTTGAATGAATCTTAAGTTTAATTTTTACGAAGACATTTCTTATTAATAAACGATCAATAATGAAAAAAAGTACCCTAACATCAGTCCTACTTATCTAAGGGACGGCTATTCTTTGTATATAATAAATAGAAAAAGTGAGCGAAGTTTTTTAATTAACGAAATATGACAGATCCATTTCTACTTTAGTCAGCAAAGGTTTCTTAATTTCACCAAAAAAATCTTATTTTCATAACTAATAAGTTTGTCCACTGTCTTGTCTATATAAAATCAATGGGTGTGTGGCATTTCAGAGAATGAGTGATACTGGGAGCCAATACCACAGATCGTAGATACCCATGTGTAATATCTGTATAGTTATGTCAGATCAACAAGGTTATGATATTAGGATTACAGAACAGAACAAACAATATTTTATAACTATTTATTTAACGATCGCGAAATATTTGGACTGTACCGTGCTGTTACGCTCGCGGTAATTATTGTTTTTTTTTGTTATATATCCTATTTTAATCATTAGTATAATATTAATTTTCAATTCGAAGTATTATTGATTTCGATTAGCGGATCGGAAACTTCTCAGATTTATAGGTACTTTAGGATCGGGAAGCGCCAGTAATTAAATTGCAATAACTGTATTAATATTAATAATTTATTAAATAGTAATATTATTAATAGTTACATAATATAGCAAAGGCTAGTGACATCATATCAATGTTTAGTAGGACACTAAGGTATTTGAATTTACGTGATACATAGGGTTTAAGCAATATCATATATGTCTGTATGTACACTTATAATATTTGTATTTAAAACAAATAAGGTAGTATTATTATGGCGCTTTAATTCTGAACTGTGTGTATAAGAAGATTTAAAAGATTTAACATAGAGCTAAGGATCAAAATGTAAACAATCTTTCATAAGTACTATGCATCTTAATCTTAAAAAAGTTCCGAAATCTCGATATTATTGTCAAATAACGTGTTGAAAGTCAATAAAAACACTCTGTATAATCCCCTAAGTATATAAGGATGTATAAATCCACTCACGTTACATTGGGCAATGAAATTTTCACATTTATAATGTAGGTTAGAAATAAAAACTAGTTTTATTAAGCCGCGTCAACACTGGTGCGAAACCGGAAAATTAGCGTGTCAACATCGCGTTTCCCAAAAGTTTAACTTATGCGTTATGAGAATTTATTTAATTATTTTTTACGGTGTCATTTCAAATTTTTAAATGGATATATTTATTTTCAGCAATGTATATATCTTTATCTATTTTTCCATTTTTAACTGTGATTTAATACTAATACCAAATATACATTAAATACAAATGCAGAAAAAAACACCAATACGTTTTATGAGATACCAGCATGATTACTTCGACCCTTAATTCTGTCGTAGTTACCCAAAATATTAAAAGAGTACATCATTAACAAAGTTAGAGACAATAAAGCCATAACCATAAAGAAATAATAATAGAATTTTTTTTTTTACCAGTGTGAACCCAGCCTTATAAGAGGAGTAATGACTAATGAAGCAATGGACGCAACGGTACGACACGCACCACTGCGTTTGTTCAAACATTTTTCTTCATTCTGACATAATTTGTTTGATTTTTTTTTATTTGACCTCAATATTAAGACAAACTAAGCTTACGACTGTTTTCTTGTGAAACATAATAAGAACCTCCTTTTTTACATTATTGTTTTCTAAATTGTATAATTGTTAACAGATAATATACAATAACTTATTCTTATTCTCCTGCTAATTGTCGTATTAAAAAAAATACTTTCGTATGCTCTGTGCTCTATGCAGCAGAAGTATTAAAATAAGTATATCTAATTTTATTTAATGGTGTATATTTCAATAAACGTTTGGTAACCATGGCAACAATATATAAACAGTTGCATAAAGAAAGTGTAAACAACGGTTATAAGCCATACTTGAAAACACTAGGCGAAGCAAAACTTTAGTCATAAATCAATAAAATTAATAACAACACTTAAAATATTGTCAATAATTTCTACCAGTGTATGTCAGTATATCTATTAATATATATACTTATATATTTAAACATAATAATAACCGAAGAAATTATAGTTATTATCCGTTTATGTATTCGACTGCTGTCTTATTAGGCTTTTTAGGGTATAATGACCTAAACCGGCGTTGGGAAATTGCCTTAGTGAAGTTTGCCTGGAAGATAATTAGGGGCGGCATTGATTGCAGTAATATTCTGAAATCATTGCTAAGATTACATGTCCCTGATAATTTTTACCGGCTCAGGAGGCATCCATTGCCGGCTGAGGTGCGGTTTCGAACAAGCCTCCGCCGGCAAAGCCCAATTTCGCGTATGATCGCCCTAATGAATCGTTTCATTAGCTCATTTCATTTCATTCATTAGCTAGGAATGATAGTGGATGAATATGAGAGGTTGTTAGATTTAAGTTAAAAACTGTATGTGTTTTTTGGCTTCGGCCGTAAATAAATAAATAAATATAATACATTTCTTCTTTCCTTTCTACATTTGCAATAGTTTTATGCATTTCTTGGAGTTATCAGTTTCCATGGTTAGTACAAATATTGCTACACTTTAATTATAAAAGTTTATTAGTTTTACTTTGCAGTATTTCCAATAATCTATCCATCTATCTATCTCCATTTCCCGTTAGCCTTTAAAATTCCAAATTTAAATTTAAGGAATAAGTTTCCTATTCTAGTTCCAATTCCGTCCCGCAAACCTATTTCCCTCACGAATTCGATTCGGTTTTACCAAAAAAAAATTGCCAGAATGAAATTTCTCTTGGGTGCAATTATCTTAATAATGTTTTTTCTTTGTCCTTTGGGAATTCATTCTGATCCGCACGACGCTTATAAGAATCGGAATTTACCATAAGAGCTCTTTATGCGTAAAGTATTTTAGCAGGATTAATATTTGTAGTATACTTTGGTCAAACTGATTGATGGGTGTTACACACGAAACCTCCAAAAGACGTTTTAATATAGAACCTTCGTGTTCTACCTTCGAAAGTAACACGTACTTTCAGAAGAAAAGATGTAAAAATGATAGCTGCTGCATAATGTTATTAGAGCTGTTTTATTATGGTAACGTCTCCATTCAAAAGTTGGAGATCATATATCATTATTATATTTTGGATGATAGCGTTCTGAATATTTAGTCGGTCTGAAGAGTGTTAGTTCTGTAGCCGAAGATGCCTTAGACATATGTGAACTGGTCTCTTTTTACCGTTACGAATACCTTTTCCACACATAATCCTATAAACGACCACTCATTTTATTAAAGTTCCTTAAGAGCCCATTTTGATTTGAGGTATCAGAACATTCTAGGGTTCCAGTAAAAGACCAGGCTGAGAAGATACACACAAAACTCCGGGTAACTATATTTTTAAGCGCTATTTCATAAACCGCTGTGTTTGTGTTTTGCTTAATAAAGTTGAAGTGTAAGGTTATAGTTGTATAGGTTATTTTTAATCTAAATTATTTACGATTCAATTTCCTTGTTAGAATGTGTTAAGCCGCGTATCGACTTCGCGCGGCCAAAAAACGAACAATGACTATCGCGGCGGCCGCGCAATATCGGTGCGGTGTCGGCGCGCGCGGCATCTCGAACATCTTCGGTTCGGCGCGCTCCAACGTGCCGCGCGACGAACCACTTTGTGTCGGTTTTTGACGGCGCGGCAAAAGAGTATCAGTGCGTTGTGCTCGCGCAATTGTGACGGGCCTGACGCATTTTTAGTGGATACGCGCGGCAAAGACATGGATAACAAGAAGTGTCGTACTTTAATTAGATTATATGCTACAAAACATATATTTTATTATGATTTTTTTTATTGTTTCTTTAATAGCTTCGTATCTCAAGTCTTCATAAGTCTGAAACTTATATGTAGCTTTCTGTTTATATATTTTTCATCCACCAACAAGCTTCCCGCTTCGATTGCTTGTTAAAAATATGTTAATTAATGAATAATGATAAAAGCAACAGTGATACCATGGTCCATGGTTGCCGCTCACAAAATGAACGCCCGTTCACTGATCGGCTGCCGCGCGTGGCTGCCTCGCTTTAATAAAATAGTGCGCAAAAAATGGCTCGCGAATCAAAATACATAGCTGCCGCGGTCAAACAATGCTCGCGCGGCCGCCGCGCGAAGTTGATACACGGCTTTACAGTATCAGAGTTAGCTTGTCACCACGACCAAACCAAAATATTTTATGACCAGTTTTGATATTTCAGATTTAACGTTCCAATTTTGAAGATTAGGTTACTACGCCCTGTTTATCGTTATACATTTAAGACAGTTTCGTTTTTGAGAAACCATATAAGCGCTGACAAACTATTTTGTACCGAATCAGGCTTATAATTGGTTTTCAACCCTCCAACGGTCACGTACGATATAACGAGTAATTCGGGTCGGTTATAGTGACATGACCAGAAATAATATTTGATTTTATAAAAACTAATTTCTATGGAATAATTGGGCAAAATATTTATCAGAATTTGAATTTTGAACGAAGCGAGAACTTGAATTTAGAACGGAGCTCGAATTTATTTTAATACTATAAAACCAATAATTAAAAATATTAATTAACAAATAATATAAATAAAAATGAAGTTACTTACCAATGCTGGCGGTATTATGTGCTAATAAAAGTAGTTTTTAATTTAATTTAATTATGATTGGTACATTTAAAAAGCTGATTATTTCTTGGTTGGTTTAATCAAGGTAAAGACTTGTGTCAACTACATGTTAACAGTTAATAGTGGTAGTGAAAAAATTGAATCAAAAGTGTCTCAAAATACCTACTTGAATAAAGATATTTTGAGTTTGAGTTTGAAATACCCGACAATTGATTTATTTACATTATAAAATTAAAAAAACGGAATTATTTTCACTTTTGACATAACATAAATTATTATCGTGTGTATATCAAAGATCTTAACGCAAATTCAGTCAAGTGATAAAGTTCACTTCAGTGGTTCGATTAGCATTATTAATTGAACTAATTCGGTTAATTAATTAAGTTGATTTATATGAATTATGTGATACAGTAGACTGTTGATTTCCTTAGAAGTGATTGACTTTACTTAAGATTCGAGAATTAGGCAGAGAACATCTACTACAGTAAGTCTCCATCCTCCAAGTCTTATTGATTCCCTTCGACTCATCTGTAACAGTATGTCGCTAGGTCTGTTTGGAACGAACCCTCTTCCGCTTCCCATGTGGATTCCATTCTCGAGTCAAGCCTCTGTCTGCCTGTTTAGAACTGCTAGTTTCCATTGAAATCAACATGTTAACATAAAATTGTTCAAAAAATTACAGTTAACCGACTGATTTTGTTGTGAGTCTCTTCTCAGGTCTTTCTTTTGCGGACTTTTGTATTAAAAAAAAAGAAAAGTATTGCCGTACACTTGGATCGTTGATAAGAATCCGTGGAAAATGTGGATAAGATATATATAGAATATGATATATATACATATAGATAAATGTAACTGATCAAAAGTTATCTGATAACAGAACTTTTTGAACACATAGGCAATATATTTACCGAGAAATTACGGATTGTCTTCTCTTTTGCTTGATCCCCGACATTTAAAACAATATTACAAAAACAATTTTTTTGTAAATAATTTCACACGGTTAGTTGCTGTTTGTTCAGCTGTTTGAGAGAAAGAGATAGAGAGAGACATCCTTGCTATGCTAATCCCATTAGCCGTAATCCATAGAGTACGACAATTAGCTAGAGCATCTCTAGTGTTTGCCATGTAGTGTTGATTACATTCGTAGCAAAAAATCATTAATTCAATTGGATTGAACCGACGACCGTTTGAGTCGCACACATTTCCACTTGAAGGAAAGATTAATAAATGTACGTAAGCCATTTTATTGTAAACACGAGTAAGAAACCATAAAAATAAAAGAAGCAAAACTAAATTGTACGTTAATTTTGCGGCAAAGTTTTTAATTGAAATTTCAAAACATTAAGTGCCATTCAGACCGAGTTGCGAAATGAAATATTGCGAGATAATAATTTACCTAAGGTTTTTATTTAGTAAAATTACATTTTATTACATTTATTTTTATTTAATTGATGTCATTTAGAATTACCAAACAATATAACCTATTGTTTGGTAATTTTAATTTAATATTTTTTGATTGGGAGTGCCATGCTGTTACTTACAGTTTCAGCCGAATGGGCAGGCACGGTCGGAGAAATACCACTCTCTCACAGAAAACCGGCGTAAAGTGATACAATTAGACTTTGTTCATTTTGTACTCGCGTTTCGTTCGGTGTGTGAGATCTTCCGGTGCCCATCCTTTCCCCTGCCCCGTCCTCCTCCCCTACCCCTCCATTTCCTAATTGTCCTTTAAAGGCCGGCAACGAATTCACGAGCTCCCAGCCGCGTGAGTGTCTATGGGCGGCGACATCATATTCATGGTGGGCCTGCTGCTCGTTTGCCCCCTCTTCTATAAAAAAAATATATAATCACCAAAGAGTTCGATCATAATCATTTGAATATGTTACTGGCTGTTAAAAAATTATAAATAATAAAATATTTCTGTAAGATTAAAACGCGTGAAACAAAAGGCAAGGATTTTGTTTTGTCTTATTTAAATAAAGAATACGACTTAAAAATATTGTCTGTATTAATTATGAATGTATTTTAGAATGATCTTTTCTTACATTTTACGAAGAAGCTTTTATAATAAATACAAATAAAACATTGTATAGTTTATACCATTTACTAAAAATGTTTATTTTTAAATAAAGAATCGCACGAAATACCAAATATATTTATCACTATGAAAACGTGTATCCAAAGTAGCGCTACAGGTCATTGCAGTTAATAAACTTCTACTGTAAACTAGTTGTTCCGCGGTTTAAATGAAATAACTTTAAACCGAGATCGTTTTAGTTTATACCCATTGGTTAAGTTGAACGGTTTGTTCATTTGCAAACTCAAAATCAGTGGAAATCTTTTTTTACTGTTAAATACGTATTTTCTGTAACTTTATCTACTTATTATTTATAGCAAAATATAAAACTTTATATGACTTTAATATGAATTCAAACTAATATTATAAATGTGAAAGTATATATGTATGTTACACTTTCAGGCTTTAACTACTGAACCAATTTCAATGAAATTTGGTATGGAAATAGACTAAAATTTAATGAAGTAGATAGGCTATAAAAATGTTACCAGAACTGTACCGTTAAACCGATTTAAACCACGCGGACGAAAGATAGTAAACATTGACAGATGAATTCTATTTGAAACAAAAATGAATCGTATGCAGGTCTTAATCATTTTGAGAGTAATTCATTAAAATTCATCGCTCTACGGCCACAAAGGGAATGGGACGTTTGATCTCAAAGGATATTTGAAAAAAAAATCTTATTTTTTTAACTCCGTTTAAACTCGTACGAACTCGCACAATTTATATGGAAATTTAGGCAGGAACTATTTTTTTAAGAAGCTCAGCTTTTTGTGAAGAGAGTTTCTTGTTATTTTCATTCGATTCAAACAATGTTTCAATAATGTTGTAATATTTTTGTTTGTAATTATATATACAATCTTTATGATATATTTATGGGATAGGGCCTACAAATGATAGCAAAAGCATCTGCAAGTTTGTGTAGTCCTTTAAGGGTCCTAGGTCTTCTCCTGAAGGCTCCCAAGTCGGGCTTGATTCGGGATACACCTCTACTGGCAGCTGGTAACGGGTGCCAGAAAATGCATGAAAAGCGCTTAACGTCGTCAAAGAAAAATGGAATGAGCATTCTACTTTGAATTTCCATGTTTGAATTTTAAACTAACGTTCCATAATTCTTGAAGGTTGGTCTAAGCTAAATAGCTTGTTCAAATGGAATAAAACAAATGAACTTACATGCGATTTTTTAACAGATGTATATACCAATTGTATAAAAAAACATCCATCTACGAGTATATACAAATAAATTTCAACCCCTATTCAAGTATTGTAAAGGTTTTAATCGCATTAATAATATAGAGAGCAGAGAAAATTTCCCATGGGCTATAAAATTTGTTTTGGAAAAATTGCTTGCCTTTTACATTAACTTTGAATAATTAAAATACACAAGAAATATACTTTCTCTATTTCGAATATTAAACAGTTCATATTATTTTATATCGTTTACCTTACACCTTATGACATAAGATTACCTGTCACTTTCAAGCTTTAATATAAAGCTTTATTAAATACCAGAAATGTTAGTCGTACACAATATAAACTCATTTAAGTATTAAAACTCAATTCGTATAGTTACAGTAGGGGGACGGAGGGACGGTCCCTCTCAGTCGAGACCACTAACTGACCCACAGTCCCTTCGGCTAAGGTCGAGAAGTTGTATGTATTTGCGGTAAAGAACTTCATTAGTCAAATTCAGGATCGATGACAGCATCGTATTGTTTGTAGCTGCTGATCACAGATGTCGCAACCTAATTATTATGAATAAAATATATAAAAAAGGATTTTTAATAAAATTTCTTATTGGAAGAGTCATTTTTAGTCGTCATCAGTAATTGTCTATGTCGTATTACTTTTTACAATATCCCACGCGACACACAGTAGGAATGCAGTTGCTTTTAAGTTATACCGTCACGTATAAGATCTGTCATAGATCCGTCACTTCTACCGATAGTTATTAAACATATTATAGTTTATTGATAGTTTTGGTACCTCGGGCAATCCAATATGTATATACTACTGGTCGTTCCGTGGGCTCTGCTTTCACATAAATCTGTGCAAATGCGGGACATCCACCATGCCCCGTTATGTCTAAGATTTGATTAGACTTTTAACTTAAACTAACTGATATAATATTTCATACAAAATGCTTTCAGGCTAAACTACGTATGGAATGAACATATAGAGCAAAAATGATATCTACTCCGTATCGCGGATGTTACACCGGAAGCTGTCGGAAGTGGGCTTATCTCTGTCTCATTTATGTTCGGTACAAAGTGTGAGCGAGACGTACTCATGTATATGTTTCAAATATAATATGGATCAAAAAAATTGCCTTCTGTACCTAAGTATTTTACAATTACGGATTTAAAGGACATAAACGAGAATTTATTACGTTATTTTTTAATACTTGACCGTACCTTTCAAAGAATCGCTAAGTAAACCTTTTAAGGCATATATATATATTATTACTGTATAATATATATCTCAGTGGCACCTTCATACATACAAAATAATACATGTACCTTGCCATACATACGTATTTCGACTTCCTTCATATTCGTCACACGATATTTTTCTTTCCGGCAAATGTGTGGTAAACAAAAATACATTCATATTTGAGTTAGCAAAAGAATCTTAATTTTTTGTGGTTAGCTACTTAGTCAATATATTTTAAACAAATAAATCAAAGCTTTATAATCAATTAAACAAATATATGTATATAGCTGGTTTTTATTAAATATAAAATAGTATTTTAAAAGTACATTTAAATAAATTTCACATTAGCAGTCCAAGAAGTTGCAAAAGAACAAAACTTAATTTAAAAGTTGTTGTGTTGTAGTTGCAAATTGATCAAAGACGGAGTTTATTTCATTGTAAACAACTGTTGCATTGTGTTTCATAATTCATTGAATATTCATTTCAAGAGCTAAACTTTAAATTTGCAATGTTTTTAAAATTGTCCTTTTAGTATTGTTAATATTTTCTTCGTTTACCACAATTGAATATAAAGATAAACTTCTTTAAAGTAAACGGCTGTACACCTCGCGACTTCAACTACAAAAGGAATTTGGGAAATTGGTTTATAAATGTCAGAGTTCTGGTAAAGATTTTTCTTCTTTCTTTTGGGGTAATCCTTCCCTAACGTGCAGTCTATCTCCATATTAAATTTTATCGAAATCGGTTCAGTTATTTTGAAAGCGTAACATCCATACAGGCCGAGTTACTTAATAATATTAGTATGGATAAGATGAAATAATTATTCGATTGGTCATTTTGATCATATAATCTATAGTCGTGCAACCAGACAAGCCCAGGTAGTGCTGCCAATAGTACAATGAATAAAAACGGAAGTTTAATATAGTGATTTTACTTAACAGTTTACAGTATTTAACTGATTAATTGATAAATGCCAAATAATTACGAAATTCAAAATTCAGTCTTCTCTGTGTTCTTGAAAGCGGTTGAGTTTACTTCCGTTCACCAAATATATTAATCTTTACATAATGTTCGGAATCTTCCGTTGACAAACAAAAGCTTATAACTCGATCGACTTATCTTGTGTGTTTAGGACAATCACTTTGTTAAGCTGAAACTTTTCAAATTTCCCAACCGCATTAAAAGCACCTGCATAATTAATTTTCTTTTCATACGTTGCTCCTTTTTAATAAAGAAGCTTATACTTTTCGATCAAAATTTTGTCTATATAATATAATAAATGAAGAAAATTTTTAGAAAAATATTTATAATATAATACCTACGTTTAAAAGTCGACTTTATATGTTAATTGATAATTACTTATCACAATGAAATAATACTATCTCCAGGCAAAATATGGAATTAATTAATTCTTTAATCATAGATATATATATATCTTGGTGAGAAGCATAAGTCTCAGCGGACTTAGTGGGCATTACATTAGTAATAAAATACACAATTATGTTGAGCAACAGGTTCAGCAATCTCACTTTCAACAAATGTGCCTACGACCTTTCTCCGTCCAAAGCTGTACAGTGGTATCCCAAAGCCTGTCCTTAGAATCCCGAACACACTGTCACCAAGACAAGATGGCGCCCAGACGCCAAGACTCTGCTATGATTGGCCAATACAATAAACTTATTATAAAATTCATAACAATTTTTTTAAACAATTACATAACTCAGTAGAGACTAATAAATTAGAATTAAATAGTATTGAAATTTTTTAATAACTCACAAACGCTTCACTTACGTAATATATATTGAAATCAAATAAATGACAATTATGTATTAGTCTTAAGTAAGCCTATTTCGTCGCGTACATTATAAATCGAAGTGAATTCCCAATTAAAAAAATAATGGTTTCGATTTTCAAATTTGCATCCTTGTTCAACATACTTGTTAAAATACTAATATCACGTTCAAAATTTCAACTAATTTCACAGCTTAATTAAGCTATTAGCCAGATAGCTACGATAGTGTTTAGTTGAACTTGTTAGAATAGTTAATGTAATGGATTGTATGATTTAATACGTGTAATTATGCTTAAAATCCTGGTGTTACAAACAATGAATGTTAAAACTTTTTACTGTATAATGTAATCTTGAATTATCTCAAGCATAGAACAGCTTAGGTATAGCCGAAAAATAGGAGGAAAGTTTAAAAAAGGAACATCGACTTGTCAAAACCATTGGATGGTCGCCACTGGTGGCTAAGTACGTGTGTTTTGCGTGATATAACTTCGTTAGCGTGATATGACGTCATCGTATTGATTTTAGCTGCAGAACATAGATGTCGCTTTAGTACAACTGCATAAAATTAAGTGAAACCAATCCAAATTTAATGCTAATGTATTGACGAATTTACTTTTATAAGTTAAGCTTGTATTCATAATGTATAATAAGAAATTATTAAACAGCAAGAAATTATTAGCAGAAATTCTTAGCTATATTTTGGAAGTTTATCTTGCTTTCACATATAAATATAAAATGTATTGAAGCAAAGTTCATAAACAAAAGCCAATCCTGTTGACATGTTCTGATTGAAGCGAAAAGAAAATTTCAATTCCGGTTTCGCATTTGATACATGTGATTGTCGAATGATTATTGTGTGTTTGGGATTTGTATATATTAGATAATATAAGGGTAATACTTTTTATCCATTAGTAGCTGACCCGGCGAACTTTGTTCCCCCTGAGAAGCTATAAATACGCACATTTTTGATTTATTAAGTGATTTTTTTTTTATGTAAGAGGAGGCAAATGAGCAGGCTTCGACTTCGAGTGATGTGCTAACCGCCGCCCATGGATACCTGCAACGCCAGGAAGCTTACAAGTGAGTTGACGGCCTTTAAGGAAAAATTATAATTAAACTGAAATATTTTATTGCTTCCACAAAGTAATACAGGTTATATACGTGTAAAGTTAACGAGCCTGTTGGGTATTACAATATTGCTATAGTTTAATCATAAAATCAGTAGATAGACATTCTTTTATATATATAGATTACCACTTTTCATTTTAACTGGCAGATGTAAATATCATAAGGGTCACTTAAAAGCTCTTTTCTTGACGTATCGGTTACACATATGGGTGGAGTATGGCAAAATGTACCTTAAAAAGCACTTACTCGTAGAATGTCAAGGTGATACAGATTACATTTTGGCAAAAGGCTTTTAAGACTAACCCATTTTTGTCTATTAATACAAAAGAACCACCAGGGATTGTGAATGGTACATACCCCTTAAAATACTCGGGAGACTATGAACACTTAAATCTTACCACTTATCAGTAAGGCGCCTTTTAGTGAACTGACTAACTACCGCCAGCAACTAAAACGAACAAACATTTCACTATGTTCCCCTCGATATATTATAGTATATCCATTTGGGGAAAATAATCATTTCTATTGGTTGGATTATTACAAAAGTTTAATATTAATAATGGACAGGTATTACTTGTGTTCGGTCATGTCTGTCTTTTCACTAGGCTTCACTAGATTAATGTCAATAGAACTTAATGTGTAAGTGTTTAACAAAATTATATAGAGGACATTCTTCAACCGATACATTAAATAATTTGCGTCAAAAGAAATGAATAAAATCGAATTATGTAGGTATTTGCGATCTATGGCAATTTAAAGAAAGCAGTAAACTGAATAGATTAAATTAAATTCGAGTGAGCCATTAATTCCTGTCAAGCGCTGGCTTTTCGTCCAATGACCGAGATTCCAGCTTGTCTCGTAGCCTCCTCGATTCTTACGGGTATTCTCGAGACACAGATTAGTGGACATGGTAGACAAATTTCATCGCAGGTCTGATTTAAACAAGTCTTAATATGGCCGTACAATTTATTATATTATGATTTGATATAAATTTAGGTTTGGCCAACAGTTAGGGGATTAGTTGAACGGTCTGATATTTGTTTGGAGTTGGTATACATAGAAACAAACCTTTTTTGTATAAAAAATAGACGTCCTTTAAGTGTGTATATTAAGTGAATGATATCTTTGTTTGGTTATAAGGTTCTATACAAGCCATGCAGTCGATACAAATGTGAATTAGCTTATATTTATTGTCTGTGGCATTAAGACTTACCAAATAAGTTCTCCGGATTTGCTCTTAAGCATCTACCGAAGCAAAGCTCAAAGGATACTTGCTTAGATTGTAAAATAATTTAGATCGAAACTTTAATTTGATGTCATCAATATCTTGATTATTTATATATTCTATTAAATTATATATTATGCTAATGGACAACTAGTCTGTGAGTCTCCTATATTTCTAAATCATCCCATTTCCCATATATTTGCATGTTATTCTTATAAAACAAAACCAACAAAAAAAACGTAGTAAAACAATTTTAAATTAATAGACACTACGAACTACCAAATAAGTTAAAACAAAAGTATTAATACCCTGAACTAGTTTTAAAAATCCTTCGTTGCTTGCCTGGAGGGCTTTACAGCTTAGCTCGGGCTTGTTGGCGAGCTTAGCTCAGCCGTGATAACATTGGCTTTGCCTTGACTAGCGCAAGGGCGTCTCTTGTGAGATTCGGACATATGCTTAGACCGCAAAAAATCCAACATACTGTATCGAAAACACTGAAGAAATACTAAACAATCATTAGCGCGATCCGCACCACGTAGGGCGACATCTATTGACGTGTTTTGCGAAATATCTGTGCTCTTTAGAATGGTGAAACTAAATTTAGTCATAATAGTTGGACATATTATTATCAAAAACAATTTCAAAACAATCTCGTTAGTGTTAAACCGTCATATATGTTTGACCTACCCGATATCCGCACTGCGCTTCGTTTCTAGTAGTGTTAGTGAGTGATGCTATGCGTAATGTTACATCACTTAGATATATACAAACATATAGATATATGAATAAATTACACAACGTCTTATAATATAAGTATTGTGTACTATGTTTAACATATAATCGAGGCCTGAATGTATAGTACTGTTTAACACAAACTCACATAATGACCTCAACATCTACTGAATTTGCGGTATATACATTATTTAAACAGTAGCTTTATAGCATTACGCGTAATGCTACCTACACAACAAACTGTGTACATACAATGTACAAGAGATTTGCGAATACAATCTCTAAGGATTTAGTTGTAACAATTTGTTCCGAGATAGAGTTATCTTATGTAAATCTACATGTATTGTAAAACTTAGTATTACACTTGGGTTCACCTTAAACTTGGACTATGTTGCTAATATAACATTGATCTAAGTTTAAATTAAAATCTCATTATTCGAATTTGGAACGAGAGATTAGTGAAAATATACTTAACTGTTTGTATAGTCTGTTCGCATCAATTTTAGGACTTTTGGCCGGCAACACAATCGACTAGTGAACTTATGTCTGATGCAAGTCTTAGACGCTTTCATTTGACCAACACTCCTTTATTTATATAAGAGCTAACAATTGTATAATTAGAATGTATAATGTAAATTGTTTGATTTGATATAGAGACACTTTTATACAGGCAGGAAATCAGGCGTGTCGTTTGGATTTAAATCGTTACACTACCTAACGTCGTCCAGGCTTGTAGGTGTGTTGACGGTCGTGGATTGTCAATGCATTAATAATAAATACCTTTATATCAGATATAAATATTACATACATTAATTTAATTGCAACTTACATTAGTTCATCTATGTGCCCTTTAGTGGCAAATGCCTCCTCCAAATACCACACATCTCTTCACAGCTCTCTGCAAGAATACAAGAATACCGCGTACAAAAAAAAAATGAACCCAAGTGACATAAATTACCCCTGAACCACAAGAACATATCCCTATCTCCCAAACAATATATCGCATGAAACTTTAAATTGCTTTGTTCAACTCGAAGAAACGATTTAATCGACGACGAACCCATTTTCAGGTAATAACAAAAGTTATCCTTGTTTATCCTGTAACGAGTATATTAAGCCGCGTACCTATTTTATCAAGAGTTTTTTTTTTATTATTGCCACGTATGCCGCCCAATTTGAGTTCTAAATTCAAAAAAAGCTCCCATGTTTTAGTTAGTCGATTAGGTATTGTGTTCGTTTGTTTTAAAAAAAACTAACTTACTAAACAATTCGTTATTACGATAATCGAAAAGCTAAATCAAGCTTCTAAAATCTAACTCGTAAAAAAGCTTTTACATGTTGGATTTTATAAGTTTCCGTTTTTGGATGCCTTTCACTGATTTGAACTGAACTGAACTTCAGAACGCAGATATTATGTTATTGTGTGAGCTGTATCCTGTGTGTTCTCATAATAAACAATTAAGGTCAAAATATATAATCTTAGTAATGTATTAATGTTTATTATTTTATTCAGACTGGACCTGGCTAAGTCCGTTTGCGTGTTGTATATCAGCCCATCTGTTATATAAGTCTAGGTACATTTAAGAACATTTTAAAAAATCAAACCATAAACCGATATATGAACTTATCGTTTACTTTTCCAAGCTGTGTATATCTAATAGATACACAACGGTACAAGGTGATATTTCAAAAATCATTCGAGCTACTTAAGAGCTCATAAGCAAAACATCTCGGCACAAAATCGATGATCTAACCTCATTTGCACGGTATCATGTTTCTTACTGAAGGCCTCCGATAAACCCGATGCCTGATCACCTTATTATAGGATGAAACGAAAATAGGCTTCAAGTATGACATGTTTTTAAAAGATTGAGCGTATACGCCGGTCCAACTTGATTTATTTGTTTATTTATTTCAAAGGATTAATGTTTTATTTATTTTATTACCTATGTCTCTTATTTAGTGGAAGACATTTTGTTATTAATGAGGGAAATAGATACATTGATAATAAAAATTTTTTATAACTAATTACACTTTTGATTTGTTTAACAGTCTTAATATATTTTATTCAATTCGTATTATTAGTATCGTATTCGTATTCGTATAATTAGTCCAGTTATTGAATTTAAACATTTGTAATTAATTTAAATGTATTTTAATTTCAGAGCTTTGATTGGGCGAAAATAAGAAAATGTATACTCAAAACCGATATGAAAAACAAAACGCCTTAAAAGTTATTCCGATATTAATTTATCTATCACGGCATTTCCGTCTTGCTTATATTCTAGACCACTTTATAACAGCAAAGAACAAAGCGACGTCAAAAGCAATGTTTAATGTGCCATGACTAAGCTCCAACTCCCAACTTACTGAAGGAATTGCGGTGACATGGAGAAATTAATGTCTCCTATATCTGATGGGTGAAAAAAAACTTTGAATTTTAATTCAATGCGATAAGAATCAAAATTGCGTGTCATGTCGATGTTAATAGCCATTTGAACCTTGGAAGACATAAAATAAGTTTTAATTACCGGTTGAACATACTTTGTTTAGCTAATTATTTATTGAAGTTGTAATTAAGTAGTTAAAGTGAGGAATGGTATTTTTCAATTAATATAAAAACGGTGCACTTGTTTAAACGACTTTTGAATTTTATTCTTTGACGATTAATTGTGAATTAAATGTTAATTTTTGTGAAAAATTGTCTTTGGTACATGTTAACACTTTAGGCACTACTTCACGCTAGGAAAACTCTGTGTTTAGGGAGGCTAGTTTACAGCTAATGTGTAATGCGTGTGTAATAATAATTGTGTGTTTGTGGATTTGTGTGTGTGATCTTGGGAGACACTGACGGCGCTATGAGTCGCCGGTATTGGAACTTCAGTCTCGGTACTAAAAATCACAATCAAGACGATCTAGCGAACTGCTAATTTTTGACTAATCTAATCTAGTCTAGTCTAATCTAGAGCCAATCCTAGTCTCCAACCTTATTCGCTTCAAATATCCTGATGTATTATTACATAGGAATGGGTCCCGATCTATTGATATCGATCTAAGAACCTAGTACAACCTTCAATTATATTCTGGTGTAACCTTTTTTAATAGAATATGGAAACATGCTCAGATCAGCGAAAATTTTAAAAGTTCTTTGCTGTTTTCGAATTTACACTTTACGATACATTTAATTAATTGTATTGTTAACCTTGTTTACTTGTGTAATATTTATATTGTTAGTTAGTTACTTTAGATATTATAAATTTAGTACTGCAATAAGAAGCCAATACTGCAATGGGTAAGATGTACCTCAAATTTCAAGCGGTATATCTTTCTATAGAGTCGTATTACCGATTACTTATGAAGGTAAGAGTATCTGAAGATTGATTATCAAAAGACTATCAAATCAACGTTCAACATTCTTGAACGATGCTGCGAGGGTTTAAAAGAACCGAGTGAGCCGCAACCCACGTCTTTAGTCTAAGTTACCACGTCTAAGTCCTTCAAGAAAAGAGCGTACCGTTTCCTAAAGAGCCAGCTACGCACTCTCGAGCCAGCTACGCGATTGTCTATGGATTTTTATTATATATTTATTTGAACTCTCTTGTAGATAATAAACTATTCATTTAAATGAGTATACATACTCTGTCGTATTATGTTAAGGTCTTTTCCAGCATTAGAGTTAGGCTGTCGTCCATCATGTTTCTACTGGGACGTGATGTGAATGTTAAGATACGTATAAACATGTAGTTTTTTAAACAAGCTTCACACGTAAGATATGTCTACTGTCTGTCAAAGTACTCAGTCTCTTTTCATCACGTCTTTAACACAATTTGACGAAGATTAATACGTAATATTATATTATACTAGCTGATCCCGGCAAACATTGTTTTGCCATAAAATTAACAAAAAAATAGGGGTTGTTGATAAATACGTAAATAATTATTGTTTAATTATAAAAAATTGAAACAATTTTTTTGTAAAAGTATGTTTAAGGTTGAACAATCCTAGTACGGGTGATTCTCATACTTACTGAATACGCATATAAAATTTGGTGAAAATCGGTCAAGCCGTATCGGGGGAGTTCGGTAACTAACACTGTGATAGGGAAATTTTATATATTATAAGATAAACTAGTATTATTATTATATGGAACGATTTTTGAACAAGTCCTATTATATTGTAAAGGTCAATTGAAACGAGCTAGGGAATGAATCGCCCTAAATGCTGCGATTTGTAACGAAAAGTATTACTTTCCTAACTTTTAAAAGTAAGAATGAAACATTTATTAACGCATACACGCTAAGAAGAAAGCAATCAAAAAGTGCTCAGTTTTAATTAAGCCTCGCTTAGTACTCTGGTGGTGGTTATATAGACTAGCCTAATGACCACAGCACTGTTTTTTAGTGTCGTCGGCCGGTATACAGACAGTTGTAGTGGTCACATGTATGTCGTATCTTGTTCGTATTATTATGTAGGTATATTGTATTTTGTTATTGTATAATGTCTCAAGTCCCATTTAATTGTCTTATGTGTAAACCTAGTTGTGTTATCTCATAAGTTTATTGTTTTAAATTTATTTAGCACATAAGATGTCTGGGGACAGATATAATAAAATAAAATGCGAAAGTATGTATGTCATTCAAGCGCTTTTTTTCTTTGTGTTGTTTTTTGTTTTTTACGTTTGAAGTTTGGACGTTAAATGTCAACTAGTTTTTAAAATACTATTAAAATTATTTTTATTTATTATTTAATCTAAATAAGTGCATAGTTTTATAAGTAATGGTGTTCTTAGGTTGACCAGTAAACAAAAAAAACTTGGATTAAACTGCTTGTGAACAAAGTGCGACTTGGTGATTTGACAGTTCAAGAATCCGTTTGGAACTTGGTTTTTTTTGAAGATTTAATCTGAAAACCAGGGAAGTATTGTGTTAATCTTAATAAATTATCAAATCAACAACACAAACAAATACACTACTGCTCAAGTGATGAGTAACGTGACAACACACGCTGGCCTAACATTTAGTCTTGTTCTGCTTAACATACTGTGAATGCTTAATTGATGACAAATTAATGCTTCACACATTCTAATACTACAATTATCCATTAACTTAATCAGTAGCTCCTTTTATACGATTATGTTTTTGAATTCCCAGTAGTTAAGGGGAAATAAAAGCCTAACATCCTTACCTAACCAATACTACAATTAACCTTGAATAGCTCATACCTGTCTACCTTTCTTTCAGACACACCACCATGCTCACCCGTAAGGCTTTAATCCAATCTATGGAAAATAAGCTCAAGATGACTGTTAAATATTTAAAGGACTCAAAAGCCCCTGTGTGACCAACTACTCCAGGAGAGAGATGAACATGAGAAAGAAATCCAATCAGTCAATAAGAAAAATTCAGGTTTAAAGGCTGAACTAGCTGAGCTTCATGTTTAGCTAGTTTACAGCCTTGATAAACAGAACAGCGTGCAGGAAATTGTAGATAGTTATAGGACTATGCCTATGACCATGAGTAAGCTCTGAGAAAGACAAAGACAGCAAGCAACATTGTAATGCCACTCGGAGTCTTTATGATGAATTATCTTACAGTAATGATTCTTTAAACATGGCAAGTAATCCTACTTTCTACAAGATGCCAAACACTACTCTCAAAAAATATTTAAAACTTAAAAAGTCTTAAAAAGGAATAAAAAAGTAGGTCAACATACTAACATAAGTAGAATTATTAACTTTACAAAAGAAAATAGGGAATGAATAAAAAAGTTAAGTTCTTATACTGAGGCATTATCTCAAAAAAGGGCAACTTATCTTGTAGACACCAATAAAATTAGAGAGAAGATAAACTATTTAGATTCTATGGTTAAGGAATTGGAAGAAAAATATGACGATGCTCAAGTACAAATAAGCAATCAAGTAATCGAAGCAGATAACTTATTACAGATGCAATCACAATATGGATCACTTCAAATCTTTGACCAATAAGGACTTGTGTCAATGTGCAAATATGTCATCTCGAAATGAGCAAAGCACCATCCTTCAAACTCTAACAAAATTGGATTTGATGCCTTACCGTCACAGTTTGACTAAAATAAATATAGTAATGTAAACTCCTGCATGCCAAATGTATCCTACATCAGGTTAATAGAATCAGCTTCTAAATTGCTTTCTAAGAAGACATAATAATAATTTTGTTTGGTAATAGTTTGAAAATAAAAAAATCTGAAATTTGATGATATGTTAATATACAGTAACAAAACTAATTGTAAATTATTATTATGCTTGCTACCGTACTCCTCTGGTCTGTCCCAGAGCCAAAATAGGAGAATTGAGGAGTTCAATTTGACTTTATATAACTTGACATCATGGTACTAATTTTACAATATTTGACACAAACAAATTTGTTAAAAAAATTTATTTCGACAGAAGATAATATGTATCTTCATTATAGATATAAGAGACTAATTGATATGTTAATAGCATATGATATTCATCAGTTCCAGGTAAGTATTAAGGTAAGTGACACATTACATTGTTGTAATGAAAATAATTTATTACATAGTTTAAGTGTTACCTGCTACACACAATCATAGGCTAAGTTTAAATTAAGTAAAAAGACAACAGTCAAGGCGAATGTTATGAATCTCGTGCACCAAAACATACAGGGCCTGGCTGGCAAACTATTAGAAGTTGAGCTATATAATGAAAACTTTGTACAAGTATTTTGTGTTACTGAACATTGGCTTAAAAAAATGTCAACTGTTATTAAGTTTTGAAAACTACAGGCTCACTTATTTGCGTACGTGATAATGTTAAATGTAAAAGACCGTACAGACATTGGGAATCTTTCTCGTGAGCGCACCATTTAATTTTCCTGTGTTGAGCTTGAGCAGTACACAATAGTTTGCGTGTATAGGCCTCCTTCGGGTGATTTTAACGAATTTGAACTGGTCATGGAAGACACATTGAGACTTAAGTGATGGAACGAAGTCTTCTAGTACCATCGGTACATGTGGTTCGTTTAGTCAACTTATTTAGTTCATTTAATTTAAATAAACTTTTTAACGACTAACTTTTTAGCTGTATTAGACGGACGTAGCTGCGGGATTAAGCTAGTAAATAAACAAGTGAGCACAAAACCCACAATAATCGGTAATTAACCAGACACAATATTTGAATTACACTATAGTATTTATTGACTAGAAAATAAACCGCTTTTTACAGGTCGAAAATCTTTAAGACAATCTATAATTATAATGAGGAGCAACACTTCAGCAGCTTGTCAGAACTTTTCGTGAAGCGGCGGTTCAATCAGGTTTTATACTTAGGGATGTGCAGTTATGACGGTCAAAAAACTTACTAATTATTCTTTATAATGAATATTGATTGATATTTAGGCTCGTTTTTTCCAATTCAATTTGAGTTACTGTAAAAACCTAACCAACTTAATAAATTCATAATAAACCTTGCATTCATTATATCTTTAAACTATCTCGCTTAAAATATATCTTGATCGCATTGAGAGAACTTATATTAGTTTAATTTAAAAACTTTTAAATTTATTAATATGGAAGTAATTAATAAAAAAGTTAAAAAAAACATTATCCTTATCAATTATGACTTTACAAGATATGCTATTATTACACAACCCAGGGGCTTTACACCGAATGTCCTTGTAGATGTCATAACGGTCAGGTGGCGAGGTAAAATTGATTCTCGTATTCACATTATGAGCTAATTAAGTGAATTAAATTTTACTCCTTAAGAGGACAAGCCGGGCTTTTGGGCCATACTTTTATAAGGTATAATGCATTTATACAAAAATTATATATATTTAATCATACAACTCTTCAGATTAACAAAATCACAGCAAGATTTTCATTTACGCCGCTAATATTTATATTTTTCTCTATAGATTTTCATTGTGATATAAATATTGCTATCGAATCGCGAGCTTTATTTAGAAAAGCGTTCGCGGAACTTTTTTTATTATTTATGATAGCATCTGTCAAAACAATATCCGTGAATACAAAAGAAAACGGAGTGAGAAACCATAAAAAATGTTAATATCTCTAGGCGAGAATTTCAAAATCAGATTATTTTTATTGTCTTTCGGTTAACCTGCGAAATTATATAACTGATTTTGAAAAAAAAAACATTTTAAAACACCGAATTTTACACAATTTTACGCGTAATTTAATGTTTACCACACCAAGAATAATATCATACACGGGGAGAGGAGAGTTGGCCTACTGGTGTTAAGTTTACTTACCACTAATATAAGGACACGGTGTAAACCAATAAGTTTTCTTTTTTTCTAAGTAACAGATAGCACACGAGCAGGTGGATCCTTTTGAATGTATAACTACCGCCCATGGGCACCTGCAACGCCAGGAGGCTTTAGGGCCGCTCCTTTCTTGAAGGCCCCAAGTGGTAACGGTTCGTGAATACCTGCGCAGGCAGTTGGTTCAACAAAGGCTTTATCTTACCTCTTTAAATTTCAAAGCTCACAAGCACACAGTATAAAACTCATTTATATGTCTTTATTTTTAGGATATTTTGATACTATCCTATCAAGTTTGATTTTGTTTGAAAATAAAAATAATTATTTGTCCATAGGACTTAAGACTAATCTTATTAATAAGCGTATCAGCTGTTGAATTAGGAAAATAAAATCTTTAAAAATATTTCTTTCGAGCTAGTATATTATTATATCATGTTATGTAACTGTACAATATTATGTCAACTACTTTCAAATAAATTTATTATTCGACCTTTACCAATATATTGCGTTTAACTGTATTATGGCTCCTCGAAAAATGGACATAAAAATATTTTTTTTAATATTACTAAAGCCTTATTTTATATAAACACATTACATGTACTGTAAGCTCCTAGATAATCGATAAAAGCTTGTATTATGTTTTAATTATCATAACTAATACATACATCTATTTTTTATGACGCAAATGTTGATCGTACCGGGAATAGAATTGATAGTTATGTTGAGTTATCTCAAACATTTTATAATATGTATATATGTATGTCGCGCGTAAGCAAAGCAATACAGTGATGTCAATTGAACAAATACTTGCGGTTGTCCAGTACTCGCTGCGCCAGTACATAAACTAAAATTGGAACGACTGAGGAGTCCCTTTTCTTTTTTCTAGTAGAATACAATCGCGACCCTAGTAGTATTTGCGGAATAGGGTCGCGTGCACGTAGGGTTACATCCTCTGATCCTCTGAGTGGCTGAGTGAGTTGCCACACATCCCCGTGACTTTTGGGTGAGCCAAACCCACTAAAACACTACTCGCGTGTAACCCACGATTCCTCACATGGAGACTACTGGGGCGCATTTGCTTTCTACCAGTGTGCGAGGAATGCAGGCATTAATTATTTTCACAATATATCGACTCTATGCCATTCCTATAAAATAGTGTAAAATATAAACAGACAAAGATGTATGAGAGCAAAGTCGCGGTGACTTCATAAATTCGACGGAACAAACCCCAAGCATTATCGCAACGAATAAATCGCTCCCATTGGCTCCCGTCCAGATGGCGTTAGTATTTCTGGCCATTGGATTTAGATTTTACACATCCTTTATTTGAATTTCCTATGTAATGATAACTACACTCGTATTGAAACCTGTTCCATAAATACGCCAAGCTACATCTCCTTTATCGCTAAGACTACTAAGTGCGTAATAATATAAACAAAAGCAAATATTTCTCTTCATTTCCAGTTCTACTTTTGATGGGATCAAAGAAGCAGAATTTCATTAAAATTTAAGGGACCGTTTACATATTATTTATTTAGAGGCGAGGGAAAATACATAGGTTTAATCTGAAAACCGCTTGTAAAAGTCCACAAAAAAACATAACTCGTGACCTCACTTAGGATAAACCACACAATTATGAGCCTCCCAAGTATTTGTACGAGGGAAATTCTTTGAGATTGTCTCTCTGCAACTTTGTCTGTACTGTGTAATATAAAATGAAGGGTTACCATAACTTTTAGATAAAACAAGATATTTTTTTTTACTTTATTAAATAACTAACTAGTCAGAATATATATTGAAAATTTATGAATTAGTTCGTTATTTGGGAAGATTGAATGCACGACGGGTCCATTTAGAGGTTATAAAAATACTTTTGGTAGTAGTAGACCAAAAGTGGTTTATTATTTTAGACAAAAACAATCTCATCAACCTTACAAATGTATTATTTTAGTTTTGAATGAATCACTGTCACCCCTTTCCAAGAACTCCACAATTCCACTTTTCACTAAACATCCGGTTTCAAAACCCTCGCCTGAGCCATTTCCGTTCTCCCTACATAACAGATTAACAATGTTCTTTATTCAAATAATTATATTATGCCTATTCACATAATAGTCGTGTTTGAACTGTGTAATATAGATTTCAATTTGTTTACCTTCAAAGGTTTGGTTACACGAAATAGATTAAAAGCTTCAATTCAATAGAAAATGTATTAAATATTATTATATATTTACACAATTTCGTCCAGGCTCAATGGTTTTACGCAATCCAACTCATGGATCGTTATTTTTTCTGTGTAACCCTAATAATAACTGTTATAACTAAAGCAGTATTTTTTTTATTATTTTACGTGTATGAAATTATTGATAACTAAAAAACAACGATTTTATATATAATTTCTATGTATTATATATGCAATACAATATAATTGCAACATTCAAAGTAATTATTTCATAATCGTTCATGCAAGGACACCCGAAGCTTAATTTCATAGTGTTGTAACCAATCGATACAAAAGTCTATTTGAAACTTTAATGTAGATATTTTGAAGCGATATAAAACCTTTTACAAAAAAATTTCATTCGCATGTTTTGTTATTATTTAAACATAACAAAAACAAACTATTTAATATACAATAATTCTAACACAAAATATTTTCTTTACATTTTCAGTCTGTGTTTATATTCATTGTAAATTCATTTGATATAGCCAATTTAAGTTTTTGATAAGTCTTATTTTTGACGGCAATAAATGTGTATTTTATGAGTAAAATTAAAAATTATACTCATTTAATTAGTTCTTACTTAAATAGTGATTGTAACACTCCTTCTTTGTATAAACTCCTATACAATGAGGCCGATACTTTAATTGTAAGAATAATACCATTAACACCATTAATAATAATACCATTAACACTATTTTTTATGCTTGTGTTTGTAACATACCAATAAATCCCATAATATATTACAAAAGAAAATATATTTAATATGGACAACACCACAATAATAGCCAATTAGACACTAAAATCATATATAAATGCATGCAAGCGCATTTTCATACAAAATCCAAAATGTTGAAGAGATTCCTCAACAGACTCGAAGAACCACAACACCCCTTTCTGGGTCCTGTCATAAAATTCCTTAGATTTTGGGGTCTATGGCTACCCGATGGTCCCAAGAAGATTATATGTATATTATTACAAATAATTGAAACTGTATTTATTATAACCGAGTTCATAGATGTCTTCTATGTGAAAACAAATTTAGATTTACTTCTGACGAACTTAAAATTCTCTATGCAGGGTGTTATAAACATTTGCAAGGCTTGGTCGTTTATCATCTGGCAGAAAGATTGGAGGGCTGTATGTGCCTATGTTACGAGAGCAGATCTCGCCAACAGATCTTCTTTAGACCCAAAAAAGAAGACAAACATCGATATATTTACAAAGTACTGTCGTAAAGTGATCTACATTTATGGGTCTTTCACATTTGCAACTGCTATAGTTGTCATATTTCAGCCGGCTTTAAAATATTTTCTATCATACAAGTATAGAGAAGATGTGAGATCTGGTAGAGAAGATTATATGCAAGTCGTGAGCTCGTGGGTACCATTTAATAAGCATGTAATGCCAGGATATCTTTTTGCCTGTATTATACAAGGTGTTGGTACGTTTGTGGCAGGTGGTTGGATTATATCGTATGATATAATCGCGCTGTCAATAATGATCTTTATTAGAGCTGAGTTGGAGGCATTGAAAATCGACACAGAGGCAATATTTGACGGCTCTGAAACGGACGCAATTGAGAGAATCAAAGATTGTCATAAAAGGCATATTGAGCTAGTATAGTATGTATAACATTGTTATTTATTAATCACGATAATGATATATACAACATACATAGACACACAATAATAAAACATACAATTAATAGAAATTCGAACCACACAATAAACATATATTATCCATCTAAAAATGATTACTATATAACGATAAAGGACCTTTAAGTAGTCTTAAATTTTATAATGTTTGGCAATTTTTTTGATAACTACTACGGGTTGTGACTGGTAGGCCAAGTAAATTGTTAAATACAATATTAAAAGCTTATTTATTTTTAAATGGAAAGTGTCGTTGCTTGCATTATTAACACTAATTGTGTTATTAAAATTTGAACTTTGATTACATTATTACTGTTACAGGTTTATTTTTTTGTTTCAGCCACAGCCGACTATACAACAGTTGCGCATCACCAATTCTGTTACTCTACACTTTTATATGTACTGTGATGCTTTGCTCTACGGCTTATCAAATTACCAGCGTACGTATCGTGTTAGACATATTTTGAATATTATATATTATTTTGTATGATTATCGAATAGCTTAATGTATTTTTGCTGCTCTTTTAAAATATACAATAAATTTAAAATTGTGCTACTGACAATTAAAATAACAAAGCATTGTAAGGCTACTCAAGAATTGAACTGTCCCGATGCTGAGCCAATTGCCGACACATTGAAGGGATCTTTGTCCTCTAAATATTCGTTTACGCGTTACGCGCGTTTTAAATTTGTCGGAAGTCAATTTGGTTATAAGTGCTGGGACTTTGTTATAAAAACGTATGCTCAAACCTACAAACGATTTATGAACTTTATTAAGGCGAGAATCAGGCACATCAATTTTTTCTCTATTTCTTGTGTTGTGGTCGTGTTTAAAAAGCCTTTAATTATTGTTTCTTTAAGTGTAATCTGACCTTTTATACCATTATATTTTATTATAGCTGGAGACGAGTAAAATGCAACAATTGATGACAGTCGTATACCTTATATTTGGTGTCGCGCAACTCTTCCTTTACTGTTGGCATAGCAATGACGTCCTGTACGCAGTATGTATTCTTTAAAGAAATTATAATAACACAAAACTTTAATTATGCTAAATAGTTTTTTAGGTAAATTTAAAAACATATTTATTTAAGATATCGTAAAAAAAATGTACATTTCACGTCCATAAAGTCAACATATTTTAAAGGCAGTTTCTGCCGCACACCACCCCGCTGTGAAACCAACTGTCAGCGCAGGTATTTCCACACTGCAACGAATCGGGGAGCCTTAAAGGCCGGCAACCTACAGTACTACAGAGGGAAAAAACTAAGCCTGCTCGTTTGCCACCTGTTACATAAAAATGTTTTAGATATAGTTTATGAACCGTATCAGGATATTTTTTTTTTTTAATAGTAGACGCCAGCAGTGGCATATTAAGGATGTTTTTTCTATATTGTAATTCAGAAATTCTAGAATTTACATTACAGAGTGTTGATCTATTCCGTGGGCCGTATGAGAGCAAATGGTGGAAGCAAAACTCATCACATCAAAAGGATCTATCCATTCTAGTTGTTCAATTGTCTAAAACTATTATATTCACCGCCGGACCATTCACCGATCTAACCATCGCTACTTTTATAAATGTATGTAATATGTCTATACACATATATTTTTTTAAAGTTTGTTATTTTAATTGTCAGTAGCACGATTTGTATTAATTGTTTATTTTAAGAGCAGCTATCGAGTTTCTTACCGGTTCTTCTCGGTATATGACTGCCTTCCGAACCGGTGGTAGTGTAAAAATTGACGATTCAAAAGTGTCTTTATAAAGACCTACTTGAATAAAGATATTTTGAGTTTGAGTTTAAAGACAAAAGTGCATATTACATGTCACGTTTTGTGTTATAATTTATTCCTTTGTAATGTTACTGTGTATGGCTAAATATATTTTATGCCTTTTTTTGTAAGTTTCCAATTTCAGTGACTTTTTGCAGCGAAGTTGTATAGACATATCAACAAATTAGAATTTATGTTGACTACTGCAATCTAAACAATTATTTATTTACAATGAATGCTGTATAGCTTATAACAGCGTAAACATTCGTATTTCATCATCCTATAATGAAAAAATAAATCCTATATAAAAAAGGCTTTGCCATCTTTCGCTAATAATTAAACAAGCTGAGTTTCTTGTCTGCTTCATCTTAGCTTGATCGCGTACGAACACGCGTAGTCAATTAGATTTAAACCGAAGAAGTATCTTATCGAATAAAAAGATTTAACTTTGATTTTGCGGAAAAATCCCACTATTTTATTTTGAGCTGAAAAGTTTAATATAACTAAGCTTAATGCTCCCATTCTATGCTAAACTCAAGCTTGATGCAACTCATACTTAATCGTACATAAGATTAATCATCCAATTTGTCAATTAGCTTAAACCTCATTCCTTTGACGGCAATAACAAAAAGCTCTTAGCGCAACTAAACTTAATCGTCTAATTATTCCAGATACTGAAAGGCGCTTACAGTTATTACACGCTGCTTTAAACTGGAAGATTACGGAACTAACTTCATTAGTAGTGATTAACTAGGCACCGTTTCTGACATTCTCAAGCGAAATAAGTAGATTTTTTAATTAATTATTACAACCAAAAAGCTATATCACACTTATATGTACATTTTTTTAAGTGTGAAGATTGTTAGGTATTACATAATCCGCAAGCGTGACTAAATAGCTTATATCACGAGTTCAAGCACAGTGCAAAACGATTTTTTGAATATGTAATATAGGAACTGGCTTACTTTAATGGAGTAATAAATAGTTAATGATTAGTTGTTATTTAATTAGAAAAATAACCTTTTATTAGTTGGTGTCCACTCAACAGCCCTTTACAATTTTAATTTAATTTAATTTATAGATTTTTTATATTTTTGCTTTTCTTCCCGTGGCGTTTCGTTGTTTCTGGACTTGTGATATAACATATTTTATCTGTGAAACATGTTTTAGGATGCCTCTGTATTTTTGTCATATATCTTTTTCTGTTATTGTATTTTTGTGATGTGCCTGTTTTGTTTCCGTAAATAAATACATAAGTGTTGGCAAGTGTTGTATGACACTAAATAGGTGACTCAGTTGAGCAATATACACGTTTAATTAACTGTTTAAGGTGTGGTTATCCTGCATCGAATGGTTTAAACTATAAGTAACCCTAACCAGTGTTAGGTTAATTTAACATTACTGAAGAGATCGGGGCAGTGACAATTGTGGTTGCACCACAAAACTTATCATTTTGTACAGTAGCTCTCACACTAAGGTTCCTATATCATACAACTACTCTCTCTCAGTTATTTACTAAAAGCTTCATAATGTTTATCTACATAACACTTTAAAATTAAGGAAAAAACTATTTTTCAACAATTAGTTACTAAGGACATTAATTAGATTTTTTAATTTAGAGAATAAGTAATGAAAGATGTTATTCACCAATCGGGAAATCAAATACTGAAACATCATCATCTATAGAGAGAAAATATATTTTTATCTGCCTTCTATAGTAGAAATAGTTATAGTTTCACTGTCAGCCCTTTAACTGGAGTATTACAGAATCGGTATTTCTTCTTTAATCATATTTTTGTTGGTTCTCTGCTGAAACGAGGATGTTGCAGGTAATCAAGAGGAAAAAGATAGTCTCTATAGAAATGTGGTGCTGGAGGAGAATATAAGATATCGTGGATTGAACTAATGATACTTCAGTAACTCAGCATCAAGCAGCGTCTATCAACCGCAAATACTCTTTTTATTCAGACCCATGTGACGGCAAGGCAATAACTCTATTAAGCGTATTGTAGTTCAAAAGAAAGTAGAAGGTACCAGGCCGCACGGCAGATCAGCCATGCCTTCCGTGGGTCGGCTGGGAGTACTCGCGAAAGTCAGCGAGCTTGGAGAAATAGTGGGCCAATTGAGGTGGGTCACGTCAGCTGACGCCATGATGCGCTGCATGATGGTCACGACCGCCAAGAGCGCTCAGTAAGAGAAAGAGATAATAATGTTAACTAAGCCTTTATTTAATTAACTCTACAAGGAAATATAGCCACTCAAATAATTCTATATATAAAAATATGTATACTGATAATTGAAATTGTAATGAATACATTTGAAAAGCGCATTTCTATATGAATGAGTTACATAATTTCAAATAGCGGTAATAAATTGAGTGGTTTTTGTATACACAAAAGACGTTTATGACAAAAGTAACCTTCCTATTATATGTGGTATTTTAACATAGATTTAACATTTTTGTAAATGGGAATTTTGGCTCGCTGTGTGGTTATTTGATATGACAGGTCATTTATTATTATTTAGGACATTGACAGCTGACCCAGCTGAATAAAGAATAAACACTTTTGACACTCGATAAGATATGACAGAGTATCACACGATATACGACACTCGACTTTCCACTGTGTTTTAGATAATACTGTAGAAATCGTAATTGTCAGAGTATAAGGGATAAAAATTACAATTTATCACAAAAGCAAACCTTAAAGACCGGCAACACGCTTGAAAACCTCCGTTGCAGGTGTCTATGAGCGGTGGTTAGCACTTTACTCAAAGACCCCGCACCTGTTTCATAAAATAATACAGGAAAAATATTAATATACTAGAACGAACTCGTCGACTATTAAACATGTCCTTAACTTTTACAGAAATTATTTCACTAAAAGAATTACAGACAGTGCGATTAAAAAAAAGTTTAAATAAAAGTGTGTTCATCAATAAACAAATAGAAATACATTATAGGGTATCATTTTATATAGTATTTGAATTGTTAGCAATTTTTATGGGACGGATAGATAAATAATATATGCTCTGCAGAACGACCGCATTACCTAACAAAAGGTTCAAAACTCGAAGTTCCCTAGGTATTACCCGCTTCAAAGACTCAAAAACAATCAAATGACATAGACAATGTGTCAAAAGCTTTCTCATAACAACGTGTAAAAGTTGACAAAATACACAAATGTATCTACACTCACCTCTAGACAGAGACAAAGTTACATCTACCTCAATACTGAACTGGTAACTTCTACAGAACTGCATGAATTTGCATACTCTGTTCAAGTTTAGTGAGATAATTTCTGGGTCATTTCATGTGCTCGTAAATGATAAATTGGAATATCAATGTTAGATTAGGAGATAATCTTTTTACAGCTTACATTTGTAAGAAATTTATAATATTTTGTTGCTTTCATTTACTTTCTGTGTTACAGTTCCCCGTCTTGCTAAGATTGCCTTAAAGAAAGGTAATGTACCTTAATAATTACCTTAATTAAAGTAATTGTCTTCAAGTCGGACCAATGGCTTCCGTCAGGTCTGCTTGGGTCGGCTTTTTTTTGCGCCGTCCTTGAGGGTTCCAGTTCAAAGCTTATAGGTTAGTATAATATACAAAACCTATTTAATAGTAATTATAAGCACCGACAGTCGAAAATATAAAACAATTCAAACATAGGCTGGCGAGACAGTATCTTATATCAATGTCATCAAATTTCGTATCGCGTGATATACGATCGTTGATTTTTTTTTATTTCTAACGTCTCTGCCAATAATTTTCCTTATTGGGGATTTGGCCTGAATGTAAATTTCTTAAAAAAGCCAAACGAAAATGTCTTGTCGGTTCTTTATTGGAGCTTTATCGAATTTCTTTCCAGGACATTATTATACACAATATTTCGTGAATGAATTTAAAGACAATATTAATCTTTTGTTATTGTTTTTTTATCACTTTTTTATCATGAAGAATATGGATCAATATAAATATAATATTTATATAATATAATATAAATAAAGAATAAACTATGCATATCTGCCAGAAAAAAACCGAAATTACAAGACAGAAATTTGTTCTTTACCCAAACCAATATAAATAATTATAATAACCTTATTAAAAAAGCTTATTGAATAACTAAATAGGCGCCTGGTAGTCAGCACCGGTGACCCAAGACCTGGTGACCTTCTCTAAGTTTAAGCATCAGAAGCAAGCATATAGCGAGGAAATTCCGCAACATTAGAGATACTATCACAAGGATCAAATAAAAAAGTGTACTTAAGTTTTTTTAATTTTTTCATTGTTATATTATAAGCATATTAACGTCTAATTATCAAATATTAAATCGCTATTTGGAAAATAATATAGCTTAATAATGGGGAAACTTAGTATAATGTGTAGGTGAAGAAAAAAGCCTTAAATCCAAGACTCACAAGAATCTTAAAGAAACTTTGTGAATAATCCTTTAGTTTCAGCTTGTCCAAACTTCGATACGGTGAAAGCATCTCATCCGGCCGAGCGCTAGTGATATCCGGATTACTCGGCTGACACTAACAAGGGTCCCACAACCTGTTATATAATTGAAAGCTTACAAAATCAACTTATATAATAATTTAAATAATACACTAAAGTGTTCACGAGTTGTAAGATAAATAAATATAAATATTACATTATTTCATTCATAAAACAGAAATTAAACGCTTGAAAAGGCCATTTAATAAAGCATTACAAATCACACTAATAATCAAAATATTTATTTTAAGTAGAACAATAAAAAGCTTGAAATTTTACATAAAGCAAGCTCGATTTCTATGTACTTGATCGGTTATTGAAGCTTCGTATAATTATAAGGCTCTCACAATGTTACTATTCAGCGAATTCAACTATGAATTTAATATTAAAATTAATACAAACTAACTTTTTATAACAGCTTAGAAATTCATTGAATTGAGAAGCGAATTTTTGCTTAAAAAGTCTCATACTTTATAATTGTACACCGAACATTGAACGTTATTAATCAATAAATATTAAAGCCTTTAATCGCATATTTTCAACTATAAAATTTCCAATTGAATAATCTAGACAGAAAGAAAGAAGAAATGCAGACATTATGTCAATAATAGTTAAATAATGGATTGGAAAGTTAAGTGTACATAAGTGTATATATGTTTCCAACAAGAGTCATATAATAATTATACTCTATATAATATAGATTAAAACGAGAAATTCAGTTCAGATACCACTTTAATCACGCCCAGAAATGTATGTCTGTTATCTCATTTGTGGGTTTTTGTAAAATATACTTTAAGCTTCTATATTTAAGGTCGATACTCTATTTAATTTGAACGATGAGTAGAGTTTCCAATTAAATGGTCCATTCATATTTTAGATGTTGGTAACGCGTAGACCGAATTCAGGTGGAAATGTAATGTTCTGAAGTTAATTTCGTATTGACGATAATTATGTTTGTCTACGCGTGTATAGTTTATTGTTAATTTTATTCTTTTTTAAATTTTTTGTTTATGTGAGAGAATACAGTTATTTTATTTTTAGTAAAGTTATTACTAAAACACATTTTTTACACCTAATTCAGATTTGTTCTTACACAGTTGCTAGGGTTCTGCGCAAAACACATTATTGCCAAATGTTTGTTTTTGTTTTCTCTTTAAATTTCTCGGAATACTTATAAAGTATATGCCTACTATATTTAATACACATTTTTCACAAAATTATATGCTAGGTATTTGCTAGGCCGATCAGTCACGTGCTGAGTGAGCGCTAGAAAACACATAAATAGTTTATATATGTTTAGTTTAAATATGTTATTAACATACCACACTAATTTAAAAAAGGGAATTCCCAGTATTATCTATTTAACGATGAAAATATTATATTTTTCATCATCTATTACTCACTAAACTACTCAGTTTAAACTCCGTAAACTTGGAAACATGGGCCGATTAAATAAATAAGATTTTTAATACAGAAGATATCTAAATATATCTTTAAAATATACTTTTATATGCAAGATCAATCAACTGAATCTCTTAAGTAAAATTGCAAGAATTCACTAGCGCTACTGGTTACTTCGATTTTCAGTCACGTATCGAAATATCCGTGAACCCGGCTGACCTGGGTTATATATCCTTGCATATTTGCCACAACTGCATATGCTTTGCATCTTCAAATCGTGAACATTTGGTATTCAACCGACGGATGCATTTTAAAATTGATTGTAGTTTCCAACCCCCTATAGACTGGCTTAAGCCGTTAGTTCAGGCCTTCGTGGGACGTGCAGTAATTTGCTTAAATGCCGGCAACGCACTCACGAGCTCCCAGCCACACAATAGGCGCCTCGTTTACAAAAAAGAAGTTTTTTACGCAATTGCCTCTACCGAAAAGATATAGATTGTGATTATTTTTATAAGTATATGTTTTTTATCATTATTTGTTATGACAGTTAATTTTTTTTTTCTTACAAATTTGTATGAATAAACAAGTGTGACCTACATACTTAAGCGACATAGTTACCTGAATATGTATGGAAATGTTCATTTATTTTCGCTGTGTATAAATCTTAAAGACGTGACACCGACGACACGATATCGTTACGATAAAACAATTCATATTAAACACACACAGTATTGTATTTAAGCTCTGCGAGAATTACGATTTTAGTTCCTCCGCTACTTCTCTGCGTTATAAATTTAATACGGAGCTGAGTGTTTTAGCAAGAAAAGTTATTGTAAATTCTCTAGTATTCAGATAAAAATATTTTTATGGAACAGCGCATAAAAGGGCAAAAGTGCAGAGGAAAACCTCTGCCCATTGACTTTCGCTATGATGGGAGGCTGGTGTGTTGCCAGCTTTTTAGGGAGAGGCCAATCTTGAAGGCTTGGTGGTAATGCTTTTAGATATAACTGCGCTGGCAGGTGGTAAAAAAATAATTATTATTTTCATAAAAAATTGCTAATAAATATTATTAATTTCTATTATTATTTACAAGAAATATCTTATATAGAAGCATTTTGTCATTCATTGTAAGTAAAATTTAAATGAAACTAGAATTCTTCCGGTTTATAGCAGTGGACTATGCTTAGATATTTTGCACAAACACGTATTATCGTTATTTTTTAAATATCGTATGGACATCGTGTGAAAGGGATTTTGTGGCAATCCATTAAGTGTCGCATTATGTTTCTTGAAAAATAGGTATCAAAGCTCTTTAAAAACATTCCACATTAAATAAATACTTGGCAGTGTGACTTTTTACTTTTAAGAGCAATTTTTCGGAGGAAAAATTATTATTTTTTCAAATAAGTTTTAATAGCCTTTATTATTTAGCAACAAGTATTAAGAAATATATGCAAAACAAGACCATTTCATAAGTCAGTAGTTGTTTTCAGTCAATCACTATCGAATACTACTCAAGTTTTAAAAAAAATGCACCAGAGGTCGTCTCAACAGAAATTGAAGATTAAATCTAAATATATGGACGGATGGACGATCGAATAACGAATAGTGGCTAAGGCTGTAGTTACCTCATCTGATAAGTTCAGGAATCTGAACCGCTACTTGGGGGCATTTATAAAAAGCTTGCCTCTCTCTTAAAGACGGCCAACTCACGTGTCCATGGGCGGCAGTTGGCACATCACTCGAAGTGACCCGCCTGCTCGTTTGCCTCCTCTTACATAAAATAAATGGTGGTCCCTCAAAAAGATATTCGATTTCGCTCTCTGTGACTATTCTTTGCTGCATATAAAAGCCGGTTGGCTCTTATTTTATTGAAAGCGACCCGCCTGCTCGTTCACGGACTCGTAAGCACATCTATCACCATAAATTAAACGGGGTAATTCTGTAAATGTATTTATTGAGTGCCATATTAAAGTTGAGATAAATCAAAAATACAAAGATGTACTTATAAACTCTAGTCGTGTTAAGCCGTCAACAAATGGACCTTCATTATGTTAATAAAATGTATTCGATGCAAGTAAATTTGGATCATTTCAGTTTTACAAGATCTTAGTTTTCTCGACATTTTCTTACCTGTTTAACATGCTGAGCATCGTTATGTAAGCTTTAAGAAACTTAACCCAGTAACCGGCTTATATTAAGCGTCTTACATACTTTGCAGCTATAGATTACTTTCAAAGATTATACCATGTTTATTATAAACTCAAATAATCAATTTTGTTTATTTATTTAACATTAAAATTATTAATTTTTTACACTGAATTATACAGGTTATTTATAATTTTAAAGGCCGGCAACGTATTCGCGAGCGTCACAAGAGTGTCTTGAAAGCAATTGATGGCTTAATTGTACTGACCTAGTGAACTTATTACATATCTTAATTGTTTATAATCTTAAACAAGACGAATATAATATATGTGCGTGCATTATTAAAATAAATTTTTCCGGAGCATAATGTTCCGATTTATTACATAATCCATATTTTTCAAAGTACATACATACGTATGTACTAACTTATGTCATTAATGAGCTTAATAGTGAATTTGAACTAAACATGGAAATCCGACCGCGAGACTATAAGATAAGGCTAAGTTTGAAACTGTACTAGTGTAAAGGTGGGGCCCGACAATTCGCGACTGTATCTTTTTTTAATCATAACTTCCGGGGAGACATTACCTACCACTTCTGTGTTTCCAAACCAATACGACTTAGGAAGAGAGAGTTCCTTTTCCTAAGAGCTTCAACACGAGCTTTCAGACAAATGAGAGTATGTACCGGGTGATCGTGATAGCTTTCCCCTATATAAAAAATAAAATATGATGACCATCCCTGGTTGTTTCCTTGTACGGAACCGGTTCATAAATCCATCAAGAAAAGGGTGTACTTCCTAAAAGTCCGGCGACGCACTAGCAAGTTCCTAGCCACGTGAGTGTCTTTGGGTAGCGACTTCACCTTTATGGTGTGCATCCTGGTCGTTTGCAACCTCTTCTATATAATAATACTTCTACTGTCAGTTGATCAAAACTTTATATCAAAGTGTTATAGTGTATTAGATATTGTACGTTAAATGTAGTTTGGTAACTAAAGTTTTATTAAAAAAGATTTCCCGCTATAACTAAGGCCGCACATCCTAAACAGATAGTGTCACGTATTGTCGCGTGACAGCGCGTTACAATTGCACTCGGCTTTAGGCGGGTTAACAGTTTGCACGTCTTCACGCTTGCTGGGATTTTGTTGGCTCTTCTATTGCGCTTACGTCGGACGTATTGCTATGAACATTAATTGACCCATTATGTCACTGTGTGAACACAGTTTCATGAAAACTTCATGAAAGGTTTTGTGTTACAAATAAAATAGGTTTCACAATTTTACGTTATGTTACTTATTTTATATTTAGTCTCTATGACATCATTCAGTTTATGCTTTCATAGTTTTAGTGGTAATAGACTTTATAGCAATCACTCGTGTACGTCAATAATTTTATTATATCACGAGGATTCCAAAATAAACCTAGAAGATATCCACAACTAACTCGGTTACCTATCAGTTTTTACTTATTCCTGTTCTAAGTTTAGCTTACGCGGTCAAGAAACAAATTAAGAAATATAGAAACTGCGAAATTATTTTAGTTATTTCCGCAGTCATACAGTATACTTTTGTAGGACACACTTTAGATATTGATACTATATTTGTACTGCAGAGGTCTGTTTGAGCAATCTATAATATGTGGCCATGAGAATCGCGAGAATACTCTCTCATTTAAACGTTTTCGTTCAAATATTACAATAAATATTTGACCGAATCATATATAGTGGTTGGATGTCTGCCAGCTCACGCTTCAAAGAGTTTATGAAAGTTGTGAGAAGTGTTATCTCGTTTTATTCTAAGACCAGCATCCATAATCTGTAATTTAATTAACATAAGTGCTAGGTTAAGTGGACAGTTTAAATACACAAGAGAACTATCAATTAAGTAATCCATCTCAACACAACAGTCCAATTATATGTTAAAAAAATATATTTAATTACTTAATTAATACACTAACAAATTAATTAAACTACGTCATATACAAAAAATAAAATTACATTATATACAAAGTATTAGAATAGGTTTTTTTCTCCCGCAGAACATAAACCAATGAAATAAGTTGTAAAGCTTACTGTTATTAAAATTATTATATCACGGATGCTGTTTGAAAATGAATTGTCCTGGTTCAATTTTTTTTACTTATTTAATATTAATCACTGCAGTAGGATAATTGTAAAAATCCACCAGAATATGACAAGGGGGTTCCCTTGTCATATGTAAACTTATTTTTAGTGACGTTCAGAATTGGTTGTTAAGAATCTAAACTGAATAAGATCATGGCAATAGACGCCAGTAGCAAATCTTTTAATAAATGTTTTTCACCTTTCACCATAGTTAGTGTTTTTTTTTTAGAACAGGGGGCAAACAAGCAGGAGTCCCACCATAGAGGTGAAGTCGCGGCCTATGGACACTCATGTGGCTGGGAGCTCATGAGTGCGATGCCGGCCTTTTGACCCTAAGGCGTAGTGGTTCGGAAATACCGTGGCGGGCAGCTGGTTCCATAACGTGCTGGTGCGTGGTAAGAAATGTCTTACGAAACGCGCAGTGGTGGAAATTGTATTATGTGAACAGTTATTATACACATAGCTGTAATGTTTTCTATGCATACCTGTAATACTGTTCATACCTTTAATTTATAAAGGTGCACATAAATGTGTGTTTGTGGTTGTGTTTTAGTTATGTTTGTATGTGTGTTGTTAAATAAATAATAATTTGATGAACCAACGACGTTCCACAATTCCCTAAGTTGGTGACAATGAAAAGGCCAATGTCCAAAGGTTTACGTTTGAATGGTTATCAGTTATTAAAAAACAATATTTTTTAGCACATAAAACTCTTGTACCTTTTGGATCAATTAAATAAAAACTTTTTGATAAAAGCAAAAACCAAAGTATCCTTATCGTTCGGCTAATTTACGACAGTTCTCACATTTTCCTCTTCGGGAAAAACAGGGAACCCACGTTTCCCGTATTTCTAACTAAACCAATAAACTATACAGAATTACAGTGCTTTTTCTCTTATTATATTTTCAAAGGTCGTTCTCTGAATGCCGATCCTTAGTTTAATTAGTGCTGCGAGAGCTTTTATACTTAAGTATCTTCTTGTTACATTACTTGCTGGATTGCAATTAATAGTTTTATCACAAAATATTTTAGAACAATTCAAATATATGAAAAAGGTCATAATTGTTCGGAAGTGAACTGGAATTCCCGGATTACTTTTATAAAAGCTGACCATGGCGAATAGCTTCAATGGTGAACACCGACCACAGTACAAAAACTCGTAGATCTTTATTAAGACACTTTTGAATCGTCAATACACTACCAACGGTTTGAAAGGCAGTGATCAACCGAGACGAACCGGCTAGAAAATCGCTCTTTTAAAATAAAAAAATCATAAAATCATGTTACTTACATGACTGATATAAGTAACAAAAGCATTGTGATACTCGTAAAGAATTGGAAAATTAATATTTTGTCCTATAATATTTCTTTAGTATCTAGGAAAGTAATATATATTTGAAAAGGTTTTCTTTCATACAAAGGCACCTAAACATTTATTTTATCCCTATATAAAACTGTTATTCGTATTTTATAAATCAGTCACTACTTTAACAAAAGCACTTGTTAAACTTGCAAAAGACTAGTTTAGCAATGTTTTCCTAAAGCCACTTTTATTTAAGGTCAATAACCTGATAGTAATAAAACGTATAAAATTGAATTTTTTATTCATTACAAATTAGAAGGATCAAATTGGTGTTGACTTAAGGAAACCCGAATCTTACAAAGTTTCTAATGAAATTACTTCATACAACATTCAAAACCTTACGGCAGACGATGCAATGATAAGCTGTAGCGTTAATTACACCAAATCAATCTAATTCTGCCGTTTGGTTTTTGTCTCTTTTCTTCACAAAAAAACACAATTTGAAGAAAGAGATTAAATGTGTTTTGAGTGTATATGCTTTTCTGTCCTATTCTGACTAGATACTATAAAGCAACAAGTTCCAAAGTCCCGCTTAGACCTATTAATTGGACTATAGTAGAATCGGTCGAAATATTACAAAGGAACAATGTAGGTAATTTGATTGGTCTATATTGAATTAGGAATATTAAATAGTTTTAAAGTTTGTTTTGTTATTACATATTATCACAATTACAACAACCGTGTGAATTCATCTACACTCATGTAGGTGCTAAATATTTTTACTTATTCTTTGACGACTCTTTTGACTCTATGAATCGTGTCAATTGTCACTTAAAGTTGACGCAGTTCGCTCTGACACAACACGACTAAATGCGGCTTCTCGCGGAGACAGCATGAGGAAGAGGTAGTGTCGATGCCTCGACCTGTCTCCGTGGTACACCCTAGCTTTCTCGAGTCGGCTTTTGCGCATGAGTAAAAGGATCTCATACATGAAGGTTTCCCATCATAGAACGCGTTACGTCTCTGGTAAAGTGTCTACTTAATTAGTGTCTCGGAATATAAAACTATTATCTTGGACTAAAAGAATATTTATATTTCTTGATTTCTTTTTAATTATTTATTTTCAATGAAAATACGTTGTTGCTGGGCCAGGTCTGAACTATGAACCCCTCTGTTGGCCCTTCATACATAAAACACTTGACAACCATTGAATAACCTATTATTGTTGCAACAGAGCAAAAACATAACGAAAATACGTTTTTGTTAGTGAAAGTTATCATCATACGTGGGCTATCTGTTCCTAAGACAATGTATGAAAATATATTTGATAATATATTTATCGAAATTTGATATATTTATTTATAAATTGTTTTATACAAAAAGGTGCTTCATAGTTTTGAGAATGTCAAGAAACGTCAAGACTGACAATGGCGGGTTGACGTTTTCACTTTGACGCAACTCCGGGCTCTCTTCGCGTGCAGCCTTGGAACGGAGAAGAACCACGATTATTGGTGGATTTAGATCCGTTTGCATCGCGCCCAAGTAAGACGTGTTCGGTGGAGTGTCAATGTGTCCCAATTAATTATAAAGTGCTGATCATAATTCTGTTCATATTTGTGAAAATAATAATCGTACATTGTTAATTATCTTCAACGCGTGGTTTAAATTCTCCTCCTTCCCACGATTGCTCGTCAGCCATGTTGAATACAGAATTGACCGAAGACCCCCACGTGTCGTTATACACATATCCTAAAAGACTTAAGTAAACAAGTGATATAACAAACTAAAACTAATAAGTATTAACTAAAATAAATTTATAAAGTTTGGTCCTTGTGACTTGTGTCCCGTTATGTCCCATAATACTGGGTGTATTTCTAATAAGTTGAGCGAGATAAACACCAGCTCTTGGGTAACAAGTACTATCAGGCACCCACTTACTTATTTAATAAGCACTTATGCACTTGTACCCCAAGGCCATAGAGTCACCGCTCCTATGGGAATCAAAGTTGAAGGAAAGACTCGTGTACCTTCTGATTTTCCCTGCTCTGCGGCCAGGCCAGCCTTTTTGTTCGAGGGAAGATCAAATATTATTATATTATAAGTTGCGCAATATATGCCACTATATTTTATTACTATCACATCCGAGTAAGTAAGATCAAACGAAACTTATATAAAATGGCAGAACGCAATATGTTTGAAATTGCAAATAATATTAAGCTTGTATGACGTTGGTCCTTTGTCGCGAGATCTATTGAGTACAGGCATCATGCCGGGACGTTAATAATTTTATGCAAAGCTTTGTGAGTTCTAAGAATAAACGACATGGATAGACTAATAAGTATGATATCAGCAATAGCTTTCTCTAACTTAAAAGTTTTCATCTGTTTCGGAAAATTGTTTCTATATTTATTTTCATGTATATACTTGTTGTTTTGTCTTAGGTGTATAAAGTTTGTAAATCTTTTCCCATAGTAATATGTATACATTGTGTATAAGAAATTATGTAAAAAATTGATATGTGAGCGTTTATTTTTATTTATTATTTTCGTTCCTTTAGTTTTCACAATATCAGGATAGTGCCATTAAATTAATAATCAAATTGTTTTTGGAGAACACGCTCTCTCTCTGTTATTAATTTTAAAAAAATACAAAAAAAATAGTTTTTTTACTAAAGTAGGTTTTATTTAAGTTTATAAGCACTGAAGAGTGAACATGTTATTCCAGTCATCAAAGACTGACGATCATCTACTTGCATGTCACAATTGAGACCCAACACCAAAGTTTAATGGTATCACCACTGTTTAAAGTACGTAATATTGCTGTTGTTCTGTTGTTTTTTGCCAATTGCCGATACTATTAAAGTAAAAATTAAAAACTTCAATTCAAACTACTATTCATTACAGTTTTTAAACTTTATAGCAACTGGCATTCTGTTATCAAAACAAACGTACGTTTTATCATTTTAGTTTTGGTAAACGTATAACAATCCGCACACAAACTAATTTGCTCTATGGAGACCTCTTAATATTCAGAGAAATGTTTCCTTGTTGAAAAACAATGTCATGCAACATGGAGTCGTTACAGAATTTTATAACTATTTGTATTATATTGTATCGTATTATTATTGTATTGTGTTATCTGTGACTGTGTTATTGTATCGCTTGTAAAAACAGACATGCGTAGCATGTTAATAAAAGTAATAAATAAATTATAACAGGATGAAAAAAAGGGTTAATAAACAATAAATAAAAGAGTATATATAGAGTATAAATCTAAAATGTATTTCGGGTAATGAATTAGCATTTGCTTATGCGACCGTGGGAGTGAATGTTTGAGGTGGATACTTTGTTAAATTTGCGAATCGTATGGTATGATGAAGATTAAAATATCATAAAAAAATTTAAATTTATTTTCTTTTATTTCTCTAACTCATATATCACAATACCACAGATAACATATTATATAAATGTAAACAAGTCCAAAATAGCCTTAAAACATGGACTTAAATATACAAGAATAAAAACAATAATGACAAGATTATGATGAAGTGAGGTATTTCAAGTGAAGCAATTAACATGTATTAACGTTATTATTATTATTAAATAAAAACATTTTTTTATAGAAGAGGGGGCAAACGGGCAGGAGGACCACCATAAAGGTGAAGTCGCCGCCCATAGACACACACGCGGCTGGGTGCTCGTGAGTGCGTTGCCGGCCTTTAAAGGACAATTACGAAATGGAGGGGTAGAGGAGGAGGACGGGGGAGGGGAAAGGATGGGCACCGGAAGATCTCACTCACCGAACGAAACGCGAGTACAAAATGAACAAAGTCCAATTGTATCACATTTCTCCGGCCATGCCTGCCCATTCGGCTGAAACTCAAAGTAACAGTATGGCACTCCCACTCAAAAAAATATTATTGCATAATCCTATCCACTGTTAGTTTTGTGAGCTAACAAGCCCTCTGGAGGTACTGGACACGTCGGGTTGATACATGTTTCGTGAAATATACGTGCGTAATGGGCTCGTTCGTATAGTTCAATAAATGGTCATCAATTAACTGCGACTATTTGTGGCTACTTCTAACGTTTAACTTCACTCCCACACCACACAGTAACATACACATTACATACTCATTCTTTTAAAATACCTCATTTTGTCACGTGTTTTTATTATTTTTAATTCACATTTTTTTTGCCCATATTCTGGCCTTTTTTAATATATAATCTGTGTTATTGTGCTGTTAGTGCTGGACTTCTTAAACTATGAGTTGCGACCCCAAAAACTGCGTTGCAAAATTCTGAGAACACTTGTCTACTTAAAACAGATTGTAAGCACACGACTACACCTGTACGGTGTGCATCCTTCTCGTTTGCTCCCTCTTTTATAAAACTAAACTTCTCAAGAAACATGTGTTTTTTATAAGTTTTAAGCCAATAAAGTGACTTATTATTATGGAAAAATATTAATTTCTCGATTTTTTTTTGCAATATGCATTGCAAAAAACATATTGCAAGTGGTCTTTTGAAATTTCCTTATTTTCCATACCTACATTCTTCGCTAATCAAAGATCACGTTAGCTATAGATAATAGATATATCAAACAATACACCCGCAAACTGTTATATTCTGTGGGGATATTTGAATAAATTTCTGTTTTCGTAAGCCAATTAAGTTACGCCGATTGTATTAATAAAACCGCTTGATATTGGATAATGAAAGATGAAAGTTCAATGATAAATTAATCATTTATCCTATACAATCATTTTGATATTATTTTATAAAAAAGCGAATAAATTCATGTTGAATTTAATTTCATGTAGAAATAAAAAGTACACACGAAATAATTTTCAATTATTGTCGTATATCTCATATATTAAATTTCCGTGTCACAATGTTAGTTACCGTACTCCTCCGAAACGGCTTGACTGATTTTTACCGAATTGTATATGCATATTCATATATTCAGGCTTGAGAATCGGCTAACATCTATTCTATGCAGCTAAGTAAGTGATAAGTGTTGTTCCCTTAAAAAAATAATTTTTATTTCTTGACGAAATGTTATGTTTTTTAATATGTGTACTTCAAAATGTGGCATAAAAAAATACGTACAACCCTAAATTTTTATTTTTTTTATCACAAACCCCTATTTTTTATGGCCACTTTAGTAAATTAATATTTTTTTTATATCCAGTTGATAACTGATCAATCGTCATTTAATTATATGTCGGTTATTTTTTGTCTAGATTTTTGATATTACTTAGAAAAACATAATTTATATGCCAAAAAATGTTTGCGGTTAGCTAGTTATTTCTATGAATCTTCACAAAAAACCAACTAGTGCGAATAAGTATGTATATGCTGATGCGGCTATGCTTGCCGAGGATATAAGCTTCACTAATTTAAAAAAAAGCTTAATTTCTTTTTACGATTTAGATAAATTTATATTATTTGCCGGGAGCGACTACCAAATTGTTCTAGAATAAAGGTTTTTTTTAAATAATTTAAATAAAATATCCTTCACCAAACTACCATTTCGTCACCACAGAATAATAAGCTGTGGTTTCATTAATTTAATAGATAATAGAAGATTTTTCATTGAATAAACCGACTACTTGTATAACAATTAGTGACAAAAATTTATTTTCTATTCGATCTCCATATGAAAAATACATTAGCATTTTTATAACTCCGATGTGCGATTGCTATTAAAATGGGCTTTTGTCCGCGGTATTGGGTGTGAAATTAAGCAATTTATTGGACTAATTTAAAAAGCCATTTTATTTTCAAACAAATTATATGAGATTTTATGAGTTTCACGATTTGTTTGGGGTTGATATTAATCTTTATTCATATGGATACTTGGTCAATTCTTATGCGATTTTTACTGATACTAAAATCGGAGGTTCTCAAAATATCTGAATGCCTGCATGCTTTGGAGGTGTCCCACGGGTGGCGTTGAGCATTTCACTCAAAGTGACCCGCTTGCACGTTTTCCTTCTGTTACATAAAAAGTGTTTCTTTACGTAAATATAGGTGAGTAAATAAATTTATGAAAACGCATATATCTCTTAGGTAACATACTTAAATCTCACTTCCTCCAAACGATTTGTCATTTAAGTCTCCATCTCAGAGACACGAGAAAATAATAATTACAGTGAAAAGTGCAAAATGTACATTTTTAATGACTCCGCAGTGTCATTTGGTAGCACGCCAAAAAAGAATTTATTCTCATTGCACTGTATTGTTAAGTCGTGGGATTTACCGAACGGTAACTGAGACCCTTATTCATGGGGATTTTAGGGCCTCTAGTTTTTCAAAACTACACTTGGTACTTGAGTAAATACGGGCTTTGAAAAATTTGGAAAATTTCTGTGTAACGTAAATGTGTTTTTAGGGTATTTTCGAGACAGCTAGCCCATCATGGACTGCGGTTTCGCTGCGAGAAACCGGCTGAAATGGATATCTTAAGAGGAGGACTTTGGTAAAAGGCAAAACTCATATGCAGGGCCGTTTTGCCATTTTTCGCCATTATTTTAGCAGATTAAAAAAAAACTATGTAAATTAGATTTTTTGTATTATTGTCAAGATAGACAACTAATGTACTTAAATCAGCAAATAAAGGCTTTACTTATAAATAAATCAAATAAAAAATGCTATATTACTCTACAACTTCCAAATTTAGATCGTAAAATAGACAAGATGAACTTCTAAAACACTGTCCGAATCTCATTTTAAATGATCTTCAAATATTTTAAAAAAAGGCTTAGAATTTTTTTTATTAAAGAACAATCTAATAAATACTTTGATCTATATTTGCACACACAATTTGCTTATGTGTAGGACGCTTTTTTATGTTAAATTTCAATATCGGCTCAAAGGTTTTCCATTCGTAAGTTACAAACTACAGTGAAACATAGCAAAGTTACCGAGTTCTCGCCAAAAATCACACCTGCCCTCGATCGAATCTAACATTTGCATATCAACTTAGGCTACGACCAAGCACAACTTAAGCGATATCCTTTACGTTCTTTTCCATTTTATTAAATGCCTATCTCAATTTCAAATTAATCAAAAGTATATTCATATAATTGTATTTCGTATATTGTTCGTATTATGTATATTCTATTTTGTTATTGTCTAATGTCTCAAGTTCCCATTTAATTGGCTTATGTGTAAACCTAGTTGTTTTATCTCATAAGTTTGTTTAGTGTTTTAAACGTATTTAGCACATAAGATGTCTGGGGACAGATATAATAAAATAAAATATAACTTTCTAACACTTGTGGATCGTCAAACATTAAAACAAATTGACTACAATTACATTAACAACCAGTATTTTATTAGGTTTGTTGACTCAGGTTTACCTTAGCGTAAATTTATTATTAACGCGATAAAATTATTATCCGTTATCACCCGCCTTTCGCGAACATCATTAAGGCTTCATTAGGTTTATTTCTATCTTTGTTAATAAAGCATTTGTATCGGCTATATTCAATTTAAAATAAGCTTAACACTGCTTATAAAGTTCAGTATAAACTTGCATATCATCATCACCATCATCAAAGGGGATTTTAATTGTAGCGATTTTAAGACTTCCATATATCCAAAGCTTATGGGGTTTTCTAGGGTTTTGGGGTAAGCTTATATCTTAATTTAGAATTTTATAATGAATTATATCCAAAATAAAAGGCGTCTTTAAAACACTACATATATTAAATATCATTGTATGCATTGTATACCTGTAATGCTGTGCATTTCTATAATCTATGCATATACATGTCTTGTGTGTTTTTTTGTAATTTTGTTCGGGTTGTGTTTGAATGTGTGTTGTTGGTGTGCCTTATTAAATAAATAAATATCGTTTGCGCCAATCAAGATTATAGGAACGTAAGTTATTGATGTTAACTGAAACCGCTGATCGCCATTGTTGTGGTCGATACTGCACTTAACAAAGAATAAAACTGATTCTAAGAAAAGATTCGTTAATGTTTGAAACGTTTAACTATTCTGGATATCCTTAAGGATTTCCTAACGATGTTTTACACGTACTACTTTAGTAAGCTTTTTTATTGTTTTGGCTATGTCTTGTTTGAGAATTTCTGTAAATAAAAATATTGTTTTTGAACGTAAATATCTCATAAATACTCCATTCTGTTTTAAAACTCGCGTAAAGAGACAAATAATTAACATTAAAAAATTATAAATAGGAAATAGTGGTTTGATTGAGTTCTTAATTATTCTGGATGTGATTATAAACGAGTATTTAATTTAATTTACGTAAAATACATTCAATTCAAATCAGCATTGACACATTTTATTACTTGTTTGGTTGCTATGGTTACGTGCTCATACAGAAAAACATAACAAGATTTAGATTACTACAACAATTATACGAATTTTAAAGTTTTGGACACTGTGCGCTCTCTCGACATATAACGAAATTATATTTAGTAGACAATTTTAATTTTATGTCAAAAGCGAATTGAAAGTTGCTTCACTTAACTGAGCACTCGAGTTCACAGATGAAATGCAAATATGCAACACGAACGAACGTTGTCGCACGCTAATTAATTCCTCTACACTGTACCTATTGCACTGGATTAGAACATGTCAAAAGAGTTTTAATGTTATTTATTTATAGACTTTATTTATAGTTATTAAATGTATCTTTAAAAATCTTATTAAATAATATTTTTGATGTGCTAATAACTGGACCCTGTTATACACGATCACGACTAATAATGACAAAATGATGAATACTAAATGATATATGGAGATACACTTCAATAACTCGAACCAAAAAGGATTTTCAAACTTCTGCTCTAGAGCGTACATATTTGAGTGGAAAGTTTTCTAAACTTTCACATAAATATGAGTAAAAAATCAACAAGCCAATTAGGTAAGCGATGTACGTTATGCTCAATTAGATTGATACATACTGCTTTTAAGATATCAACGATTATTCCAGCCAATTGCTATTGGGTTTTATTTCTTTATTGTCTCTGAAACTCAAACACAAAATATTTTTATTGAAGTAGGTATAAAGACACACTACAACACACTAGCACTGGTTCGGAAGGCATTTATCTAGACCGACAAGAAACTCGATAGCTGCTCTTTTGAAATAAAAATTTCTTATAAAATTATTTTACTTACATAACCAATTCAAATAACAAAAGCATTAGCTACTCAAGAATTAAACTGTCCCGATACTGAACTATTGCTGACATTAAAAAGATTTTTGTCCTCTAAATATTCTTTAACTGTATGCCTTTTCACGGGAGTTTTTGAGTAAATTTGGTTATATGTGATGGGATTTTGTACCTACAAAATCATCATCCCTACAAAAGAATTATGCACTTTACCAAGACAAAAACGAAGGCATAACAATTTTTTTCTCTATTTCCTGTATTGTGGTCAAAATTTGTTTCCTAGTAATTTTACTCATGCGTTCGATATAACGTTACACGCCTCTCGAGAATTACCAGTATCCGTATGTACCATGCATCGATCACTAAAGAGTTCATAAGAGCTAACTAGCGTTGAAAGCAGGTATCAGTATAGTCCAGTGGACCTGAGGTTACTTTATTGTAGTAAAAGAAAAATTTCACGAAGTAATATCGTGTTGTTCTCACTGTAACGTAAATGTGTGATTCTCTATGCCCACCGGTAAAGTTTTTATTACCTTATATACCTATAGAGATATTGATGCATTTGCAGGGCATGAGGTACTTGGTGAATAAAAGTGGAGCCTTCCTTGCCAGTTCACCTTGTTTATCTTCATATTTGTAGAGTAAATTTTAATAATTAGGTTTGAAAATTTTATGGTATGCTAAACGCGTATATCCTTATTATTACGATGGTAAATAGCAGGTATGAAGCGAATTGTCACGGTAGTGTTAAAAAAAAATCAAAAATTCATAATTGCCATGCAATGAAAAATAACGAGATCGCAATGTCAATGATCAAACGTTTCTCCGAGCTTTACACAAATTTGAACAGCTCTTCATGATTGCTTTGGTCTGTTGGAGGTAACGTTTTATTTTCAAGGAGGCACAAGGTTCCGTTGACTGAAGCGTCCCAAAGTATTTTATTTACACTAAGCAGCAGTACCAACCGCGTTATGGGGCAATATATATATTTCACCACATTATATATACATATTTTCATATGTATATAATATATATACACAATATATATATATATATATATATATATATTCTTTTATTTTATTAAATCTGTCCCCAAACATCTTATGTGCTAAATATATAAACAATTATATGGGAACTTGAAACAAAACAAAAGTGGAACGCTTCACGATTTTGCGTGTCATCCTTGCGCAGCTATATGTATAATGTCTAATACTATTTATTATGTGTATAAGATTTGTTTTAGTGTGTGTATTAATATAATAATAATCTGTATACAATACAGCTTAGAAATGTTGTTTGATTTAAGTATATACGATACTCGGTTAAATTATTAAGTTACGTTATAAATTAACTTATTAATTTAACCGAACTTAATTATGTATTATTTGGAAATAAAATCTTCTCATCTTTATGTAATATTTAAATTAAAACTATTTTTGGTTGCATTCCTTTTATGAAAATTCATTTATTACTAATATTTGTGATCAGTTCAATTAAATATTCTAAAGGCTCTTCCTTAGAGATCAATCCCAAGAACACTTTGTCTATTGCCCCTCAAAACAATTGTTTCACTGACCTTGTTCATTCTCAGATGTTTTGTTTGATGTTTACACGCAATTTTGTCCCATCAATATGGCCTGCGCTGTTTGATCATTTAGGAACATTAAAACAATTATGTATCACAAATAAAAATAATAGTTTTCTATACTATAAGCAGAAATGTTAATGATGATAAAGAATCTGCTTATTTATCGCCTCTAAGAAACAAAGTTCGCCAATAAACAAGTTATTATAACTGTGTCATTTCATACAAAATCTAAGTGATCTCTGATAAAGCTAACATTACCTTCACATGTTTTAAACACACCTATCTATTACGTAGTTTTTTGCGCATACGAGGAATTAATTAAAACGCTGGATCCTGTCCAACTTTAGTTTGTTCCTGCGTTTTAGATTTACATAGTCTGTTTGCCCGGTATGAGTTAGGAGAATTGTTGGCTGGTTAAACATTGTTAGCCTATTTTTATAAAATAATATTGGAGACTATTTTATTGATACAACTTTCGGTATATAATGCTATATTTTATATTCCATATACTTTAAATGGTAGATCTTTACAGACGTACTGTGAAACATGAGTGGCGGGGAGTTTCTTGCCAGTTCTTCTCGCCCTTGATTCGGGAACTGGCATTAAATGTAGTGTCAAATATTTTTATTTTTTCTAACTTTTTGTTTTTTCGCCGTTTCATACGTGTACCATAGTTACCTATAGATAGCTATAGATAGCTATGCTATACACATACACTGTGTATGTGTATAGCATAGCCATTATTATTCTGTAGCCCAGTACAAACACTACAGATACAAAACTCTATATAAAAGTACCCACTAAGAAGCGATAAAAATCTGCTGTTCTGAGGTATTTTGAAAGAATCCAGGGTTGTTCTAGCTGGCGTTTGGCTGCCATGTCTGCTGTCTCTTTGACAGGTGGATCAACATGCGCATTCACCCAGTAATTGTGCTTTCCTCTCTTGCTATTGTATTCAGCTTGTCTTTTTCCTCAAGTTTACATCAATAACGAGTTTTACCACATTGATTCTAGCGTAGATCTTGAATGTCTGAATGTTCCCTCACCCGGTTCTGCCTGGATACATTTAATATAAACAGAGCCTGGTAGATAGATTAGTCTGCAAGTGACGGTGACTGAATAATACGCTTGTCAGACAGTATAAAAAACTAAAATCGTGTTTATTTATTATAAATAAATTCAAATGAAACTTACAAGGAAACGTGGAACTCACGTTAATTTAACAAAGACAAAGCTTAGTGGTTCTAAGAATTGGATAATCCGTTGGTGTTCTGTGACAAAGGTGGGGAAATGATGATATTAAAGTTCGCTTTCAGTTTAGCAATGTGTAGTAGCTGTAAGCACCTTTCAAGATCTGAAATGAGATATTTGTTAACTCACACAATTCTAAATAAACATAATATTTGAATTTGGAATTTGTCATTTCTCTTCAATTTTTTTTGTAATCTATTATTTCAAAAAAAGGTCTTATACTTAATACAATTACCAAGGTTCGTACCATGATACGTACGTAGATATAAAATACCATGGTGTGGGATGATAAAAAGAGACGAATCGCATGCATTACATAGAGTAATTATGGATCCAAAAACAATTAGAATCTTCCATACGCTTAGTTAAACGCAAATATAATAACAAACTTACATTAATAAATGTTGCAACACTGAGATTATTAAATGGGCCCGCGGTGAAAACTATGGTTTTGTTCAACTGGTCAATTAGAATATTGATATCCCTCTGTTTAGATTTTTGTGACCACCATTCACTTTCGTATGGGCCCAACATAAGATCTTTACTCTAGAAAAAAATCATGCCCCACTTTTACAGTCTGCTAAGCTAACATAATGTTTTAATTGTATACAGTGCTATGCAGAAATGTATGTATAAGGAATATATAAGAAAAAAAAAGCATATAAATTATATGAAATGTATTTCATAAATATATGTATATATTTATATTATAAACAATATTTTATTTATGTAATAAGATATAATGTAATAATATATACTATACTGTAAACGATTAAGCAAATCATTTATCTCAGTAGTTGGTTTTATAAACAATTCACAACCAAAATTCTGTTCGTATGTTTGCTTTTTGATGGATTAATATCAATCGATCGAAATATTGATTTTTAAAAAATCTGGTACTATTTTTGGCTTTAATACAAACCGCGTAGTAAACGTCGTTGCTATGCCAACAAAACATAAACAATTGCGCAATTCCAAATAACAGATATTCAGCGATCAAGAACTGTTGCATTGGGTTCGATTCAGCCTGAAAAAAATATTATATTTAATATAATTTTTTTTTATTTTATAAGAAAATTAATGGAAAAGCATACTTAAACTTACCGAAATTTGGTAAGCTGTAGCACATAGCATTACGGAACATACAAACATGTATAGTAACATTATTGGTGACAGACAAGAATTGAATAGACGAGCTTTTCTGTATGGAAAAATAAGTAAAGAGGTTTTGTCTGAATGTTTATAAAGTTTTCCAATATAATTATTAAAAAAAATATTATTATCAAAAAAATATTAGTAGGGTCGGGTAGGTCTTAGTTAGCAATTATATATGTTTTAAAACCACATAAGTTTGTATATATGGGCAGTTGTGCCGAGGCCGCAAATGTTTTGGTATGTTTATTTTATATATTTTAAGTTAATATTTTTAATTGGTGTAACCAAGATCTTGTCATGCTGATGCTGGCCATTTATTAGCCGCAGCCGAACTTGTATTATGCCCCAGGTTAAAATTAAATATCTTCACATAATAATTCTTTTTGACTCAAATTACCCTAAAGTTTAATGTAACAGAAATAAACGAAAAACACTGAACAACCGTCTCAAGGATTAGCTATTTACAATTTTCCATCTCACAGCGCCTTTTGTTAAAAACTCGAATTACATAAGAGTAATATCTTGAAGATTTGTAACTAAGCCGTATTTGTAGAAGGCTTTTAAGGAATTAGCCGGGAAGTAAAAACAGGGATAAAGGCCCACGATCAAAGTGGGTTCTTGCTGAATTATCCGATTATTGGATTCTTTTTTTTGGGGTTCTGTAGATAATTAATAAACACATTGCCCAAATAAAAATGTAATAAAATGTGTGTGTATTTGACAGGAATTTATTTTCAGTTTGAATTCAGGATGCAAGAAAAGCCACTTCGAAACGTGTCTTGCGTAGACTATGTATCTATTTAAAATAGAAAATAAGGTAATAAACAAATAAATAAATGCTGTCGTGACTCAGACAACAGAAAAATGTAGCTAGCTAACAACAGTCCCAGGACAGGGCGACGATGGAGACCCATCACATAAACCGACCACGAACACTGAACACTCTGTCTGACAGAAGAAATTATTACGCGTAAGGTATTACCGCATGCAAAAACCTTTTTTTGTTGAAGGTTCAGACCTGTAGTGTTTCAATTTCATACAGAACCCTCTTCAATGCCCGTCACCTATCTTAATTTCATAGTATAAAGAAAGACAGTGATAATGCGTTATAGGTTTGTGGTTATGGTCCACAAATGAGATTTAGCGATTGAAGTGCCCATATTATCTTGTTTATTGAGTTAGGCCAAGGCATTCGCTACATTAGTTTAATGTCGTTTGGTTTAATGGAAAATGGAGGAAATTTATGACCACAGCTGGACCCGATCGAGTGGCTGAGAAAATATCAGGCCCAGGTGCTGGGTTAACATAGGACCAAGACATCTTTGATATAAACTACACGTTCCCAACGACTAGCTTCCTTACCACTATCAAATTTTCCACATTAAATAATATATATACAATAATCATCTTTGATCTAAGACTACGGGGCTTCCAAAATGAGCTGGTCTGTATCTTCATACTCACAACTTAACTGGTTATATATAATTTAAGCGTGATTACTGTTTTGAAATGTCCCTATTCAGGGCGATTAATAAAGAAGGAAATATTAAGTTCATTAAATTTGAGTTTGATTTGGGCTTAATGCCAATTCAACCGTTAATTCAAAGTTAACGGTTAGTTAAACCATTAAATAAGGTTACACCGTACTCAAAGGTCGGCAACGCGTCAAATAATAAAATGAATGTTAATCGGTTACGGCTGTTACCTTGATGGCTGTAGCGCAGGCCCGTCACGTGAGATGTTCAGGTAGTTAGCTAGTGTGTAAACGTTCTATGTGTTGAGAACAGAAAACATTTATTCAAGGCAATGTATTTAAAGACTAATATTTAATATTATTAACTGAAGAAGGCCACATTTTACTTAAAAGGTGCTCGGCTCAATTCTCGTATAGAGGTCTGTTTGCCCGTTGTGACAAAATTAAAATTAATATGTGTAACTTGACAGTGAAGGAGAAATTATTTTTCAAATGGTCCACTCATTAACTATTGTCCGTGTCCTACAGATTCTATGCGTATATACACGTTCTTACGCGGAGAGAAGTGTACATACGCGTACAGAAGCGTTTTTAAGCACTCGTTTAAATGATAAACATGAAAATATCAACGTAAACAACTACCGACTATCAAATTGTTATCTGTCAACTTCATGTGCCAGCCACCTGCTGACCACGAGTGTTTTAAACAACATTTTTGATGTATTTAAATTAAGTTTTTTTTTTTCAACTACAAAATTATAAACACGGCATTGTTTTAAGTGAGAACGCTTGACCCCTAGGATATGCCTGTGTTAAAATATCTTCACAGGTGCATTAAGCAGAAATTTAGTACTGTTTTTGATGTATGGATTTATGTATGACATAGAATCTTATCAGCATTATATTCGTCAATAATTTTCTTAATTTATCTAAGGCTACAGGGGGTTACAATATAAACCAGTCTGAGAAGATGCGTGATTACTGTTAAGTTATTTTATCAACATCAAAGGGACACCAGAAAAATTAACCAAGCCGAGTCCCTGCCTGCTCCTTCTTAGCTTGGTCGCGAACGGCATAGACTATTTAACGAACACGCGTGGAGTCAGACGATTTAAAATGGTATTATAACTTTATTAATAAAAAGTTTGACCTTGCCTTATATTAAGATTTAAATGATTAGTTCAAAAGCCATGTTTTTATGTAAAATGGATAAGAAAGGTTTTTAGAAATAAATATATTTTTTTAAGTAATCCCAATAATGAATATGCATAATATTGGCTCAGTAAAAACAATTAGCTACAATCTTTGTACGTTTTTAGTGAAATCGTCCAGAAAGTGTTTACCCAGATCAAAGTCTTAACCGTCACGTTTCACGAGGCCATAAACCGAACCAGAAGATTTATCACTCAAATGTACATTTCAACAGATATTGTCGAAGTTAAATTGAGTTTTCGCACGACTTCCAATTTCGTACATATGCTTCTGGTTGTTATTTCAATTGAACCTTATTTTATAGTATTAGAGTTGAATTTTGTGGTGTCAGGGCCGGCTTCAAGAATGTGCAAAGTAAACTTAGGATAATTGACATTTCATTAATTTTGTTATTGTTTCTTTCAAAGACAGCTGAAGCCCAAAGTAATTATCATTAAAGGCTCAGTAACACTAAATTAATTTATTTTCACTTGTATTATTAATGAGAACTGTCTTCAGTGCAAAATCTGTTTTCACGCGAGTGCTACTAAGAAGTTTTTAAAAATCATCTTACCTTTTATAACTTGATCTTAAATTTTATTTTTATATATTGGTGTGGTGATGTGTTAATTATAAGAAATTAAAGGAAAATATTCTTTTGTCCGCCACAAGAGGCGGACAAACTCTCATAATTTTAGATAATTATTATTAAGATAATGTTAATTTTATTATTAATCTTTTTTTTTAAATATGCAATATATATTAATTTAAATAATGTTCTTTGTCGTGTTGACCTTTTTTGCAGACAATATATTGTATAATAATTCATATATTTGAATCATCTAATTACAATTTAAAAACTGATCTACTCACTCCATTAAATCAACGTGACGTCGATGACAATCCTTCAATCTCTCCGTCGCAACTCCACTCTCTCCCTTCCCAAAAATATTCGCACAGTCCATCCTCAGCATTTCCAATTCTGCTTTAAAAAACACCATAATAACAATTGCATTTGTATCAAACGATGTTATCCATCCCCCTCCGTATATAGCCCCGTAGCTCTGTAAGAAGGAGGCAGCTATATGTCCGTATATTGTGTTTTTATCGAATGGCACCCAGGAGCTTACAACTTCTACGTAAGTCTCTGTTCCATTCTTCACTTGAGCTCTGTAAGATGGCGAAGAAACGTATTTGATCAGAGGCTGTGCTATCACAATAACGACTGTTGTATACATTAAAAACCAGTAAAGGTATGTAACTTTCCTACAGTATTTTGTATAGTTTTGAATATACGATTTTTTATTCTCGCACTCTCTCTGAGCCAAATCAGATTTAGTTGCGTATTCAATGATACTTATCCATTTCTTCTGCCACATTAAAAACGTTGTTACTTTGGCCACACTAACAGTGGCCAAAAGTGTTATTTTAACGTTATTCAGAAGCAAGTTTATATCATTTTTAACAAACCATATGTCAATGTATTCGGTGGCGGTGAAAATTGTTACGAACAAATGCATTGTTAGATAAAATATTTTCATATAAAAGTTGTCTGGTAATAATAAACCCCAAAATGTTAGGGCCTTGAAATTAGGACCGAGCAATGGTCTCTTTGGATTTTCAAGTTTTTTCAATAGATTTCGTAACATCTTGTATTGGGTATGTTATGGGTGTCGAACATCGTGTTATAAAGGTGCTAACTAATTAATAATTTATATACTAGTGATGGGGAGTTATCGATATTTTTATCCAATTAGTAGTAGTATTGAAATGTAAACTAAATATCAATTCATTATGACGGTATTAATATGACAGTGATGTGAGAGACAAACACTCTCAACAATGGATGCTCGATTAATCATAAATTAAGTAAAACTTTTTTTAAGTTTTTCCGTTCTTATCTGTTTTTCACAGAACCTGATGATTTTTTTTCACATTAAAAGGGTTTTTATTTGATTGATATTTTCCACACTATGAAATAATGCACAAAGGTTGTATAAATTAAAAAACTCATTTCGAAAAAAAATATTTTATTTAAAACCATACAATTGTCATTACCAGTGCCAGACATTTCCATTAAAATCACGAATAACAAGACCTTAAATCACTGGGTCCCGAACCGTTTGGTCCTATAAAAACATTTTAGTTTTGTAATCATTTACTAATAAAATACGTTTTGATCCCATGTCCAAGTCATTTAGTATTATCTCGGATGTACGACCTTAGTAATAATCCCATAAGTCTAGATCTTCGCATTGTGACCTACATAGCAAGGCATTATTACGTGCAGACAAATAGTTCATGCCCACTTTAATGTGATAACTTTGTACGGTACTTAGGCCGAGTAAGCCTCAAGTGAAATCTCTATTTCCATATGTGACAAACTAATTCACATAATAAAACAACAAATATACATATATAGAATCCAAATTTCCTTGATTAGCTTCGGTGTACTGTGTGTTTACGGGTTGTTCTCACTATAACGTAAATGTGTGCTCCTATTTCGCCATGCCCACTGATGACAGTAAAGTTATTTTTTAATTGTTTCTATTTAATATAGATTCAGACGCATTTGCTGGTGCATGGTGTAATGGTTGCAGATCTTTACAACTGTGCTGTGAAACACGCTATTTAAAGGAGTGGCGGAGAGTTTCTAGTCGGTTCTTCTCGTCCGCTCTACGCCCTTGATTTGGGAACGTGCAGAGTTCATGTAGTGTCGAAATTTTTTATAACTTATTTTGTTAACATAAGTGTACCTTAGTTACCTATATGAATAAAGATGTTTTTGATTTTTTGAATGGAAGTAAAAGTCCTGAACATATAATTCATTCAACCAAATATGTGTAGAATTAAATAATAATAGAAATAGGGAGATCCAAATAAAACTTTTTTTGATCCGCGTGTAACATGGTCACATATTGTCTATAGTTTAACAACGAAACTCATATTTTCTGACCAATGGTAAGGCCACAAATATTTGTAACTTATTTGAAATTCTTTTAAATAAAACTTAGGCGATTCGAGTCTATATACCCAATATTACATTTAATACGCATATTCAAATCTTAATTAGCCTTAATAGCATTACTCATTAGGGGATTACAATGTTCTTAACACGTATTTCGGCGTATTCTCTATTCAATATTATCGACAGTCGATATCTTTTGTTGTTCAATCCCTAGAAACAAAAGCTTTAATTAAGTTAGGTGTTGTTTGATATCGTTATTTCAACAAGAAAATTGCGGACATAGATTAAGACGTAGAAATGATTCCGTAGATATATTGAATATATTTTTATTAAAGCAATATTCGATTTAGTAGTAATGTTACTGAAAGGTAATTCAAAGCTTTGTGAGAAATGATTTTTTATACGCATTTTTAATTACTACTAATATAAGTTAGTGTATTGCAATTGGTTTTAATAATATAACGCCATTTATACATATTTATGTTAGCTGTAAGGGTAACTGCACACACTAGGCTAAGCTTAATTTTTTCGTCTTTTAACTTTTATTTTAAACCGTGTGTGTGCTAATTAACATGTTTTCCTTCTTCCTTTCAAACAAATGTTAAATCTGAACTGTTTTTATATTGTTTATAAAAACAAATAAAGAACTCTCCGGATGCCTTTATATCTACAGAGTATGGTATTTAAGATATTTTTATCTTAAAAATAAATTTTTATATTATATTATAAAACACATACACATTAATAATCTTTGACGTAACTTTATACAGCCCATCATTAGCAGATAATTTCTTCATTTGACGTTTTCAGATTGCTGTTATTACTAATTATTATGTTATACCATTGTCACCGTTGTATGGGGCGAAATAATGAGCTCTATCACGACTCTAAAATCTATCAGATGTATCAAACAATTGGTATAATAAAAAAAACATCAATGTTTATATTGAGTAAAGTAAATAGGACTATTTTGAATCGTTTTAAACCTCTAAACCTATTCGTACGCAAGCTGAAAAGAAGCAGGCCTGGTAAGACTTATTTCTAGATTACAAAACCACTGTAGTTTCAAATGTTTAAATTTGTTTGTAATAAGTCAACCGTCGTTAATCTTGGCTACAAGATAGTTGAGCCCTGGAGTGCTCACTTTGATACCTCATATCATATTTGGCTCTTCAGAATTCTACGTACAAAAGTGATTTCTAATACGATTCTATGTGGTAATGATATATATGAGATTGTATCAATATATAGTGTTAGTCTTCTGTCTAGATTTTGAAATAAAAAAATAAAGTTTTTAAAGCAAACGAGCAGGCGGGTCATTTTGAGTGAAATGCTCACCGCCATCCATTGACACCTGCAACGTCAGGAGGCTTACAAGTGAGTAATTAAGAAAAGAAGTACCCCCAAGTATCCCCAAGTCGTACCGGTTCATCAATACCTGCGCGAGATTCGTCTATATTAAATTGAAGAATATTTTGTATGTGATAGTCTATATATCGCGCAAGCCATAAACATACCCTTTAGAATATAACGCCTTGGTTACATAACGATGCACAAAAATTTGCATTATATATATATATTGCATAATATTGTTATACAAAAATAAATATGTCCCAAAAAGTTTTTTACAACGACAATGAGCTTACATTTCTCGACTTTATATATTGGATTTTTTTAAATAAATCTGTCAACCCTTTTTCTAGCATCTCAATTTCTCGACAATCATAATATTTTAGTTGGACCCTCGCTAACTTAATTTAGAATGATTGAGTTACCCAAAATGGGTCTAGAATTTCTATATTCATCAACAAGTCTAGCCATTTCTGTCCCTTATTTCGTAATAATGGAACATTATTTCTCACCCACCATTGTTACGTATATTTTTATTCTTGTTAAAATCATATATTCTTACGAATTGAAAGAGGTTTTTGTGGTTTTATTTGAATCCTTAAATTTAATTTAAAGAGAACTAACTAAACTGAACTTCGATCTTATTTAAAATGTTGACTGAAATCACGGAACATATTAAAAAAACATATTTATACTCCACATAACTCTTTAACATATTCTGTGCTAAAGATCTTTTATATGATGGCGTGATATTTATTGTTCTGTGCAAATGATCTTGACATATCTATGGTTTTAAGCCGGCACACGAAACTCATTTCTTTATTTTAATTATAATTCATTTATTGAGGATTTAATATATTAATTATAACAGATAATATATTGTATAAAAACTTACTTAATATCCATTTTCCTCAACGGTGATCGTTTATCTGTGGAACAATTGTGTGTGACCCGCGGAGCGTGCTATTATTGACAGTTGTACGTCATCCACCACAGATTATTATTCGTGCAGGTTCCCATTGAAACAGAACAAAATATGATCAACTCATATTAAATGGAACTCATTTTTAATGGAATGTATTTCCCCATACAGTAAACAATTTCCTAGCATTTATAAATATTAGTTTCGTTTCTAAATATACGACTTTAAACCTGTAATATGATTAAATTAATATGTCGATTTAAATAAAGCTTATTTTCAGTACAAATCAGCCATTCCATACTTTATGCCTTGATACTCCCTCAGTTTTTGAATTTCCCGGTAATTGTGAAACCCGCGTTTTTGATAGGAAACATATTTTCGGTGAGACAAACACAAATAACTTTATTTATCGATGTGGAAACTTCCACCCTTCGCCATTTTGTGAACAGAACGAATCGGTGTTTTTAATTAATTTTATTACATCTAGGAATAAATATTGTTAATTTTTACTTGTGAATATTATTATTGTATGTCACAATTTAAGCATCTGGCTGGCTCTTTGTTTACGCAATTTATTAAGTACAGATTTTCGCATCATCTGATTAATAAATGATTACATACACAATTAACTGAATGCATCAAAACAATGGAGACAACATTATATGGTCTAACGGGCGGCCTTATTGCTAATAAGCCATTTCCCCCAGACAACTCTTAACATAAATCGCCTTTTGAATATTTAGATTTCCTTAGGCCTATGTTGACGGAAAACCTGACCAAAAATTGATTCAGTATTGCTTACTATGCAATTAAATCAAAAAAATGTTTTGGTTAAAACAAATATTTTAATAATAATTTTTATTTCAGTTAAGTGTTACTCTAGAACACTGAATATATCATATTATTAAATATATATTTATTATTATTTAGGCAACAATAATTCAATATAAAAACACGTTTTTTTAAAGTGTTTATGGTTTGTAAAAGACATAGACCAATAGAACCTAACAGACTGAACTGTTTAACACCGGATACACGCAGTGCAAATATCTGAAGACGGCAAGTGGTTAAGTGTGTGCGGTCTCATTAAGTGGACAACCTTATGACATTGCTCATTCGAAACATAATACGATATGTCCCTGCTTGCGGGCTGCGGCTAATGAATAGAAGAAAGTGTGACCACACTTTTTCTTATTCGGAGATATTATTACAAAAAATATAGCCATTTAGTAAGTAGTAAGTTAAGTAACAGATGTATATATTGTTAGTTTAACTCTACGGGAGGTGTGTTGACTGCCATACTGGGCGGAGACATGCGAAGGCACCTTGCTTAGGCAATCCAGGAAGTTATGTCCATGTCCCGACACGATACTACCAAGATAGGTGAAGTGCACTCTCTCCTCTCTCAACTTCGAGATTCAGCTTCCCAGCTCTAGCTCCATTTGGCCGGTTAGCTCCTTTTGGAGCGGACTAGGTCAACCTTTGCTCAAAGATGGATCCGATATGCCAATTCAAAGCTCATTCATTTAAAGGAAATATTCTTAAAAATATATATACTTTTAAATTAAACACTCATGACCTAAATAATGACATATTTCTATATTGTAAGTGTACATACATATTTACAATCCGGAAATCTTCTATAACTCATGTTCACCCCAACCTTATTAGCAGGCTCTTAACTAGGGTCGTCCTTGCACACTGATACTAATGAAGGAGCCACTGTTTTCTTAACAATTAGTTTTTGTCGGCAAAATGGATTTGTTGCCTTATTGTATAACTTAATTTGAGAGGATTGCTGAAAGTTTTTGAAGAGCTTTATCTTTATTTAATACAAATACACACACACACATATTACGGTATGAAACTTTTCAAATGTATTTTTTGTATGTTTTATTTTAGGTTATTTAATGTTTTTAAAAACATTTGAGCTGTAACAATAAATTATTAACACCTTTTGGCAAATGAGATGATAATAAATTTAATTTTGAATGGTTCTCAAATCACTAAGCCATAGATCGTTATTAGTAAATCTTGACTAATTGCTCAACAATAACAGGGATTAACATGGTAATTAAATCGCTATTGTTAATATGGTTGATTAATTTGTAATTATATTAAATACAAATCAAATCTTAGTTTAAGAAAAACCTCGTTTTAATCGATTCGTTTATTTTTTAAATTTATATATCTAAATGTGCCTAGATCTCTGTATCTTTTATTAATATGCAAATTTCATATGAAAATCTAAGCTTACATTTAATTTCTTAAATTTAATATCTTCAAATATATGTAACACGGTCTGAAAATCGACCTTCCATTCACGTTAGTCTAGAGGAAAAGTATACATAAAAAAAATTGTTATTAAGAATGTTAGAGTAATAATAAAGATTTTCATCCACTACCAGTACCTTATAAATTAACCGAGAGCCGTTCTACGGTACCCTAAAACAAAAAGGTCCGTAAAGCATTGTGGGTCAATCAGATATCACTTGGCATCAATTCGATGTTAAATCTTAAAGTTTCATCCCTACCTTAGTCCCCGTTTGATATCTTTGTAATTGTATAAGAACTTTGCGAGAAACCTTTTGAGTTTTACGATACGGGCCTTTACCTTGTTATTTTTAACATTAAAGTTTGTTATAATTAAATTCCTTGCAATAAGAACAACTTTAAAAACGCTTATCAGATTTCGTAATTAGTTTTTTTTAATGTAGTCCTTGTGCAGTTAATACTGTAGTTAAAACAATTTTTTAAATATATAGAATATATAACATTTACCAAGCTATATGCAAATGTGCACACTAAATTGATTGCAATATTATTGTTATTAATGTATTAGAGCTAATGAATTCAATTATGTGTAATTTACAGAAAATCTTATGATTTAATTCTCAAATTCAATTCAATATATGAGTAAAAAAATTTTACCTTTCTTTGTAAACTACAAAAAAAACCTCGTTATAGCTTTAATAAGTACATATAACTACAGCGCTGAATACTTTAGTGAACCTGCTGAAGACTGCTAGCGCTACAACAAAGCGACCGCTTACAAACCCTCGACCTGAGCTACCCTTTACTGGATATCAACACCGAGGAAGCAACACACGCCGAAGCACACGACGCCATTTTGCTATAGTAGCTGAATAGCTAAGCTTAGCTACGAAAGTATTAACACATTTGCCCACAGCATTCTATGCCACATAAATAACACACGGCGCTTCTAGACTGTATTTAAGAAGGAGCAGAACTGTACCGACTTCAGGCGCATAACGCTGCTTTCCCCTCAAAAGTACTTTGCAGGATCATCCCGGATCGTCTCTCAGCAACTGTATAGTTACTTGGCCTGAGCAAAAAGACTTTCGCTCTGAAATATTCTGCATATATCAAATCAATACTACTTAGTATACTCTCGATATTTATTTATTTATTTATATATGCTCTCTTTAATTCGAAAAGCCTTCGCTGGACTGGCTATTTATATGGTTAAGACTGGACCAGCCAAAATCAACGTAACAAGGGCCGCATAATCTCGAAGATTAGTACTTAACTGCTTAATGCAATAACGAATTGAGCGCCATCTATAACATAACCTTGCTAACACATCGTTATCACATAATTACAAGTTAATAGCTATTGATAATACAGAGTAAATTACGTTACACGCTCTCTGATTGCCTTTCATTACCGTAATACAAGTATATAGATTTACTTCCGATTCTGTAAAAATAAGATATAAGTTTTTTTTGTGAATTTTAAGTAATGAGTGGATTTTGACGAGACTTAAAAACACAGAGAAAAAATAATTACAACCAAGCGTGACAGTTGACAGTCGTCTTTGGATTGAAACCGATATATTATCTGTGGTATTTTATTACGAGCATTTAATTCCATAATCTTACTGAAGTAAACACAACGAAACTTTATTAATGCCAGAGAGACTGAGATTTTAAATAAAAAGAAACAAATTAGGTACATAATCGCAGAAAAAATTGTTTATTCTTCGAAGTCAAAGTTTTCATAAGGCTAAGTGGACATTGCCCAAGTTTTACAAAAGAATGGCGTCCAGTTTACAAAATTAATTTTGTTGCAAAAATATTTGTGAGAGTATTCTTCATTTAACTCGAAAAGTTGATTTAACAGATCACTGTTTATTTATCTTTGTTAGTACAAAGTATTTCTAGCACTTATTCGAATGGACTAAACTTTGTCCATCCTATTGATAAACTTCGTATGTTCTTGTTTTACGTACTTTATACACACGGATTATTACGATAAAATAATTATCTTGTCAGCGTAGATATATTTTGAAATATTCTAATAATTTTGGGATAATGCCTTAAGGTTAATTTAGGATACTAATTTACTTTTATTACAATATTTGTTTTCCTGTTAATTCCTTTTTTTTTGTCTTTTCTCTTAAATTATATTTTCTAATACGTATGTTTATATTTATTATTAGTTTTAAGATCTTCAAACAAAATCAATTCCATTTATCCTAATATCATTAAACAAAACTCGAAATTGCAAATATTACTTCATTTATGCTATTAAAAATATGAATTCATCGGACTCTCGAGTGACATTTTATAATCGTGTAAAATGCCTCGTCATTTCACGCGTTGACGCTTTGAGGCGCCAAGTTACAGTCAAGTGAGAAATCTTTTTATTAAGTTTTACAGAAAATTACGAATCAGGTCATCCACGTTTCATTGCAAGGGAGCTTTTATAGCAATAGTTATATACCATAGTATATTTTATTACTTTTTAATATCTTGTTGTAACACAGGTTAATAAAGTGTTTGACATCGCGTTACGTTAGATTACATTCTGTATCACTATAAAAATTACCTTTATGACTAAAAGTGACGCACTCGGATTTGTGTAAATAAATTATTTAAATTTCGAAAATTTATATAAAAACTATGACAAAACACATTTTTCACTCGCCCGTACCTCTCGTCCTGTAGTCTGAGGAATGCTTAACGAGATTTAAGGCTTTAAAAGATAATGACGTAAGAGACAAATCTGCTTGTCGTTATATAACGCTATTTAACGCTTGTAACGAGCAGCGGGAGTTGCAACTATTAAAATAATGGATTTATTTCATTTTAATTTCATCCCACTGTATTTTCTGATTGTCATAATCATCTTCGAGCATAATTCGATAATGCTGAGTTATCTTATTTAGCAACATTATTTTTTGTGTATTTTTTTATAGAATAGGGTTGAAACGAGCAGGAGGCTCAACATAATAGTAAAGTCGCCGCCCATAGACACTCACGTGGCTGGGAGATCGTGAGTGCGTTGCCGGCCGGAAAATATAAGGTGTTTCGACTGTAAGGTTACATGTGATCATTACATTATATATTTGTTAATAGAATTTTTGCCTATTATTTAATTAAAAGTAGGTATATTTCTCAATATCAAAAACGAATATATTTTAAAAAATCAAGAACCACTTGGATACAGAGATACCTTAACAAATTATGAAAGTCCTAGTTAGAGCTTTGGTTAAAGAATCACCAAAATTTCCCATCAAAATGATTCAAGTAATAATACCTATAACGATCAGTATGAGAAATATAAAAATATTAAGTTTAAAATTATAACATAACAACTTTTATAGTTGATGGTCGCTCGTGGGATAACTTTGCTCACTGGCAATACAACACAGTTGCCAACTAGCATTGCTTAATTGCATTTTTTTTAATAAATACATAATCAAACTGTTACAAATTTGGGAGTAAGGGAAAATTGTAAATAATTTATAAACGGATTCTGGATGATTATTATACAAAACAGGGAAAATGAGTTCGTTTAAGTTAAAAACTCTGGACGTTCGGCTAATAACAAAGTTCACGTTCTAATGGAATTCTATTTGAATTTTGCAAGATTTTTATTAACGAAAATACATTTTACAGAAAATAATTTAAAGGGTCATTAGACATGTAAAAAGTGTCAATTAAGAATCTAAAGTGAATCCAGCTATATACTTACTATAATAAATCCAAGACTCACGAAGAACATGTAAAACACGTTATATGTATTAACTGGTATACAAACTAGACACAAAGAAACATACAAAACCGCTTACCGCTGTTATTACCTTAATTGGAGTATGTATACGTATCAACGTTCACTTGTTCAGGTACGTCAACATTTTGTTATATCTAAAGCTAACTTTAGCTAGGGTTAGCTAGGGTCGAGGGTGTCAAAATAAACAGGTCTGAGACTCCCAACAAACTCGGCTGGTTACCTATCAGTATTTTTAACCGCGCTTACTAGTATAGAAATTGAAAATTTTCCCAAGAATGAATTAGTATTTTTACCTCGATTAACACGTTACAAACACGTCAAGATATAGAGGACTGCGAAGGGAATCAACATAGACTCTCCAAGGAAATAGAATGAACTAAGTTAGCGATTCGGTTACAGCTGAATCAAGAGCCAGACGGTGGAAGTTTTGTTATATGCACGCGATAGTGAACTGAAGATACACTCTGTCCCAAGAAAAGAGAATAGGTTAAATAGTTGACATATTATTTTGTTTTATGCTGAATGTATTCTGTACTTTTCCTTAACTAAGGTTGGTTGGAGTCGAATGGTTTTTGGCTTAGCTTGTTCCCGAGTAACTGTCACATGTATATACATTGTATTTTGTGTGTAATTTATATTGTTTTAAGCACATTGTTTGGGTTCATCTTAATACTATATAACAGACATGAGACACGTATTAAATAAAATAAACACGTCAGTAAAAGTAATAGTAGAAACATACTTAACTTACAAATTAACTATTGAATATTTAATATAACTGTATTACCTCGATGTTCGTCGTTCCACCACTGCACGTTTCATGAGACATTTCATCCCGCACGCACCACCACGTTATGGAACAAGCTGGTCGCCACGGTATTCCGAACCAATATAACTTAGGCCCCTTCAAGAAAAGAGTGTACCACTCCAAAAAAGGGCCGGTAACGCACTCCCATCTACGTGAGAGTCTATGGGGGGCGACTTCACCTTTATGGTGTACCTCCTGCTCGTTTGCCCCTTCTTCAATAAAAAAATGCGTTATTTATTTTATATCTTATATATATCTCTCTCGTAGCCTAATATAAGATATATATAGCCAGAGGCACAGTGTGAGAAGAAAACATAAACGCTGAATTCAAATAATATTTTAACATCACAAAATACAGTAAATATACATTTGGAAAAAGTATCCTAAAAATCACGATGTATAGAGCAATCTGGTTGTAAATAAGGATTGTTTTGTATCACTTCTCGCCCTTATAACGGTTTTTAGTACATTCGTATGTAAATTTTGCAATTTCGTTAAGCACCGGCGACATTTTATACCCAACTACAGAATTAAAAGAGAATGCGAGGTGAATAGAAACAATTGTATAATTCTTTTGGTTTAATTTTTATTGAGTTTTATGTACTTTTTTGGAAATAATACATTTAGGTCACACATTGAACTCCAGTTTTTGAGATGATGATTTGAGTTGAGTTAGAGCGAACATGATAGCTCGTAGAGTATAATATTATGTATTTTCTGGGATTTCTGATGATCTAGTTTGATATGGTAATCGACTCCTGAACATAAGTATTAAAATAGTATTTTTTTTAAATAACCTTTGACATCACCTTCCGTGACAAAAAAGTTCCTTATCTACTTCCCACCCGATCCATCATGGGAACGATCATTCAACGTCTTAGATAACTTAAAGCGTACTTATTTAAGATAAAAGACTATTAAAATGATTAAAAAGAGTAACTATAGATACCTTTAGATGAAAGTCCGACCTATTTAGAAATAAAAGATTTATTCAATTATTAATTAAGAAAACGGAAAATATCTTCCATATTCCCAGCAAAATGTTACAATTAGTTTATTATAATATTTTTTTTTAATAAAGTAAAATAGTATATTACGTTACTGTTGTTAAAATTAGTTTTAGAGTAAAATATAGTCACATTTACATATAACATATATATAATGTAACTAATGACATTATATATATATATATGTCTTAAACATTAAGTTTAATGTGCTACACAGTATTGCAGCAGTTCTACGGTCGTGCTACGTAAGTATCGTAGCAGGCTACGTATACTGAGTTTTAATAGTCATTTAATCTAATATATTATTAAAGTAGATATATATCTATATATATAATACGACATACGGTCTATGGTCTATATAAAAGTCTATGTATTGATATAAGTGTAAAAGAATTATACTAACAAGTCTAACGCGTCCTTAAGGTGTAAAAAATAATTTAGGTAAAAAGTATTTAAAAATTAGGTTTTATAAATAAAAATGAGATGTTAAAACGTACGTTATGTTATATTTCTGAGCTCGATCACATAAATAATTCTATGAAATAATTGATTACCAAACTTTAAAGTTCATCCGGTAATAGTAGGTACTTAATCAAAAACGAAACGAATAGATATTAGTTTCTTGTCGGTTTCTTCTCGGTAAATAACTGCCTTCCAAACCGGTGGTAGTGTAAAAGTTGACGATTCAAAAGTGTCTTTATAAAGTCAATTAAATCAGTTAGCCAATATTTCGATCTAGCAGTAACAACACATGGCCAACAATAAAACGGGTAACAGAACACCTTTAACTCTCGTAGCTAAGCAGCCGATGGTAAAAATGTTACCATATTACGTAGATCTGGGAGAATTCTGTAAACCTCACGACTTCGCCACGCATGCGTGCGGATAATCAGTCGGTTGTTAACTGCAGGGGCGTTCGCACGTTCCATTTGTTTTAGTGAAGTGACAGTGGAGTGATAAGTGGAGTGATAGTGACGTGATGTGTGATCTTGGTGAATAGACGGGTGAGTTTTAGGTAATTATTTAACTAAAAAAAAATTAAGTCTAAATAAAAGTTTTTTTTTTATATGAGTAAGTATGTTTTTATAAGTATATACACTTATAAAATAAGACCGTTATAAAAAGGTTATATTCCATAAAAAATAGATGTATGTACGACTAAATGAAATGTAATTGTATCTACAATGAAACCTAAATTGCCATAGAACTTGTATTGAATATTTAATACATTTTAAGTATAAAATATATTGAATGAGTTTAAAATTAATTGACACATAATCCGGATTAATATGCGTGATACTAATCCTCGCTACACTTTAACATTTAACGGTTTTTTTATTAACTGACATTATATTAACTAACACAAGTTATTTGAAAAAAAAACAGTATTTTTATACACATCCAGAGTTTATTCGCATGTTTTAAATATATTAAAATAAGATTTGATACAACTCGCTTATTTATATTAACATTTAAGAAATGTCAATGGAATTATTGTGAAACCGACGTAATATTAAACACCAGCCGTAGTAAGGAAAGAGAAGTAATTTAGGAAATTGTATTTAAATTTAAATTTTGGTTTTGGAGTGATCACTTTTCAATGGAAAATGTAATTCCTAAGGCCGTTGTTAGAGCGCTGAGAAACTTTTTTTTAAACAACAAGCCAATTTCACTTACTCAATATTTCACACTTAATAATTTATAGGCAAACTTAATTTTCTTTTAAGTAAAGATTCGATTCAACTGGAGAATTTTGATAAAATATTCATTTTATATTACATAGTTGGACCAAACGTGATGGGAAATAATAAAGGGAAGAAATTATTAGTAAAAAAGAGGGAAAAGAAGAGAATAGTAGTTTAAATACTTATATGGGTTGAATAGATCATTTAAAACAATGACATTCTTGGTCTTTGTTTTAATTTTAAAACTAAATGATAAGACCTAGACATCTACCACCACATTTTATGTATCTCGATTTCAAATCGTACCTGTATTGGTTTATGTATACGAATTCCCTTCGGAACGGCCTGTAGAAGTGCTGTCATTACAGTTAATGATAACGAAGTTTTGTAGACAGAGACGAACGGGGCGTATCAATTCGGAACTCTAATCCGGCTTTATCTCTCACATATTTTTTCTTTGAACTTTTCTTCTAAGAATAAATTAACCTTTAAACATATTATACAACGTTTTGGTATATTTTCTGTAACACAAATATTGATACACAATTCAATAAAATTTATTTTTATAATATTTTTTCTATTTCATTTTACTCATTAATATAGTATTTACTATGTATGTATTATTAGTAAGAATATAAAAATAGTAAGATTTTAAAATAAACAAAACATTTAATATAACACTAAAATTATAATATATCCTTATTTATAAAAAATAATTAGAGCTCGCTTAAATATATAATAGCACAGTTCTTATCTTTCAAGTAAGTCGAATTTGGAAACTTGATAATCGTATCAACAAAAATCTTTATTCTTATTACATTCAATCAGTTAAAACAAGAAATGGCTTCACTAAAGTATTTGTTTTAAATGACAAACAACCCTATAAGACAAAAAAATTAAGAGTATACTTGAGTCTACTTAACTTAGTAACACTTATTGAAGGTTACACAAAACTTTTACAATGCAATGGTGTTCAGGGTTCAGCTTATTACAACCATTTTGTAAAAAAAAAACTTGGCTATCATATTAAGGTGTGGCGGAAAGTTTGCCACTTTTTCTTGTCCGCTATACGTCTCTCTCTCTCCTAAATGTTACAATTAAAAACCATTTTTACGTTTATGACCTTAACAGCACGTTTATTACCTAAATGGAAAAAGTTATTATGATTTAATTCACAACTGACTTTTATCTTTTTATCTTGTTTTTCTTTACAAACATGTCGCCTCGTGTCTGACGCGTCGGTTTTCCTGGCGATGTTTGAAGTAATTTTTAATCTGTTATTCTTGAGGCAATCCCAGCGAATTGTACAAACGTTCTATTCATTTCATTAATTAATATTTAATTACCTTATAAAATATGTTTATACAAATTTGCAACCAACATTAAAACCGAGATAATTATGCAAAATGATTTCGCTTTTAATTGCGTTGATTAAAACTTAATTAGCAATAAAGCTTGACCCGATATGTCATTAAGTGGTATCAATTGCATTAATTTTTAAATAAGTATTTGTATGTTAACAAATCTAAAAGAAAAGTTAGAAAAGAAAAGGCTTTTCTTTTTATGGTCCCTCTCAGACCCAGACCCAGAAGACTGCCCAGAACATGCTACAGATTGTAACAAAAAAATTAACGCAAATCACCAACTAAAATCGTACATTGTAAATGCAAGAATATCAGCACGACCCAGACTCAATAACATACAATTTACCAACTTAGTAAATGACTTCTTCAAACAAAATGTGCCAAAATGTATTATCGTTTTCAATAAGTTATTTTGTTTTTTTTTTAGAAATAGTGTCATAACTTAGTCAAAAAAGCTTCGCATAAAATGCATACAGTGAAGTGTTCAAAAGTTAAGCTGAAGCTTAGTCGCGTTATCTTCATTTATATTTTTGTGTAAAGTAGGATTTATTAAGAGAAACTTAATATATAAGAACGACGCGAAATTTATGAAAATTTATTTAGTTTTTAAACATCTCCTAAGTTTTTTTATTATAAATGGTATACAAATTAAACTTTTAGGACTAAAGATACATAACACAGTTAAAGTAAGCTTTATACTTTACTAACGGTTGGTGAAAGAATCCTTACAAGTCAAATCAATTTGGTTTCACATTCATTAGGCTAAAGTTTTTGGTATTTAAAAGATACCAAATTAATAAAATTAAAGAATTTCAATGCATTTTAGACGCATTTCATTACATTAATAAATATTTCGACAAGTATTAAGTACTGGTTTGTAAAACAACTTAAAAATGAACACTTAAAAAATGGGTAATAATAAAATATTTCTTCCCAAGAGGCAGTAATCTAGATCACTAGAATTCTATCACAAATGCATAAATGGCCTATTCAGATGTGAGTAATGTAATCTATGTAATAATATAAAACCCACTTTAAACCCCTGTAGAAAATTCACAAGATGCACGTCGACGAAGAAAATTGGCTCGTTAAAGATATATGTATCACCTTGTGTATAGAGTTTTCCTCTCAATTGTTTATTAGAACATTGCTTTACATAAAACTTATCTCCGATGCACGACTTTAGCTTTAATTTTTAATAACATTTTAATAACTAATTTATTGAAGTTAAACATTCTTAATACTTACTTAACTAATATAATTTAAAATAAAATAAAACACAAAAGTAAAACAAATTTAAAAAGTTTGGTCCCTGTGGCAGAGTACCCACAATGCTGGCGGCATTTCCTCGCTGTATCGCGATGCTTATACGCTATTAAGGAAAGCTAAATAATTACTTATATCATAAAATATTTAATTTTTATGTGTACATATACTGTGTGTATACGGGTAAGGTATTTGTGTGAACTAAGAAATACCGGAATAAAATTGAATAAGGAGCCCATGTGATATATATTTTAACACTAAATCCTTGTAAGATACAACCGAGAATTACTTCATTATCTTCATCTGTTAGTCTGTTCATTTAATTGAGTAATTCAATTGTGTGGTGTGGTTTGTAAAACACTACATTGCAGGACGCTACCATTATTTATGTTCATATTTGTAAAAAATTATATATTTTCAAGGTTTTATTATATGTAATACAATTATTTAAAATTCATATCCGTATAAAATAATACGACATATTTTGACTTAACTTTATTATTAATAAAACATTCAAATTAAAATAGATACAATATTTTATAAATAGAAGCATAATGCTAAAATATCACCGATAGGCCAATTCATACAAAGTAAAAAAATTCAATGGCAAAGTATACTCTGTTCCATTCTAGTGAATTTTAATCACACTGCCCAGCGGTGCGTTAAAAAAAATGTAACACTTTCACTCTAAACACAAAATAAACCCCAAAAATGCTGACAGTAAAAAACTGGTTAACTAAAAACTTTATACGCAGTAAGCCAACAATTTTACGAACGAGTAGCGCCAGGTTTTAAGCCAAAACTTTATGGTAGCAAATAAAATCGTGAATGCATTTCAGATTTTTTGTAAAATACAGTACGCTGTTATCTGCAATTGCAGCAGTCATCATGAAACTCAAACACTTAATGTTAAAGTATTAGAATTTAGTTTTATTGATGACTCAGTTCGACTTAGTCACAGGCTTCGTTTTCCGATCAACAGTTATGTGATAAACATAGACAGCTTTAAACCAGCACTGACATAATAAAAATTTCAGACGTTCAGTCTTTATTTAACCATGAAAATGTTTTATTAAGACATCCAAGTAAATTTTAACTATGCCATAACAAATTAGACTAGTAACGAATGACGGATAGTTGTTGGTTGGCAAAAACCCAATGATACTAAAGCTCAACGTTCTCAAAGTCGCTTTCCTTACGACGTTTGACCAATTGATGTTCAACTTGTTTGAAATAAGTTAAACTCAAATTCGAAATATTTTTATTCAATTATCATTAAAGACACATCTAATCGTTATCTTTTACATTACCACGGTTTCGGAAGGCACTTAATTTTAATCCACCAAGAAGGATTGTAAAAAATTAACAAAAAAGGCTAACTCTATAGATAACCTTTAAAAATAAATATATAAAATACAATTATGTTACATAATTAATTAAAATTACAAAAGCTTTAGCTTCTCGAGAATTAAACTGTCCTGATGCTTCCGCACAAGACAGCCGGAATTTGAGAGTTGCACGTATAACTAATACTTTCTTGAACATCCCTGCGCTTAATATAGTATAATACATAAATGGTATTCCTTCAATACGCGTTGCCACCTCATTTATCATGCAGAACCCCGCTTCGGTCCGACGACTTGCAATTTTTCGCTTCCCTACACATTTGTATGGGCTTTATGAGATCTTTTCGTGTTATATACATGCTTTTCCTTACAAACAATTATTAAATGGACCTTTATTTTTTGAAACATTTAATTATGTAATTATTCATTGTATAAATCACAGTCTGTTTTACCAAATAAACAGTTTTACGACTTAAACTAGAATAGGTTTTTTTTATTCATTTGTTAATAGGTATGTAAATCGAATAGAAATTCGATCTGAACAAAAACTTAATCTAATTCTATTGAATAAAAAAAATCTTGCGTCTATAACTCACGTCTGAGCTTCGTGGTGGCATCTGGAGATTATGTGTCCACTGGATTCTTTCAGACTCGCCTCGCTCACTGTGAGCGGCTGCGTCATCTTTTGCCTACCTAAAGTGTTTATAATACATATATATATATATATATACATATATATATGGAATTTGCTTGCTGATGCTGCAATTACTGCATTGAATTTGAGATGGATATATTTTCTTCTATATCAAGTTAGTAATTGCAGCATCAGCAAGCAAATTCCAATGCGAGTGCGGTTTTAAGATACCCTGCCATAACATTTCCCCATAAGAATATCCTTACTTACAGACAAATGCATCCAACCATGTAAAAGATTGGATTCAAAGGCTTAAGTTAATAAGTTATGAAAACTCGTTAATTGCATTTTCCATAATAAAACTAATAAGGTTATTTATCATTAAACTAAAACAATATTATGTCTCAGTCATCTTCGCAAAAGAAATAGCAATCCTCCTGTCTCTAGTTGGCAAAGTGTACACGTCATATTTAAAAGGCTTTGCCATGAAAGTCGAGGTTGCTTATAAATTTATAAATGAAAATATTTTGTATTTCTTCATACGATATTTTGAAAAATCACGCGTTTATAATTATCAAGGGAATCAAATCATAGTTTTGTCAAACGGTTGATTATTTAATTGAAGCGTGACCTCTGGAAAGCCTCATTTGTGTTACCAGCCCTTAAGAGAATGTAAGGTAATATATTATGTATGAGAAATAGGAAGGAAGGACTTAAAATGGATAGGCTTGGTAAGTATCCCTTCTTGCCGGGGGAAGGTAGCCTAATCTCATTAAGATTATTTAATGGTATCTGGGCATTTGGCTGAAGCTCCTACTCCCACTTGAAGCTCCGTGGTCCATAAAAAACAAATGTATAAAAGTCAGTATTTTCGTAAAATAAGGTGCCCTAAAAGTCAGCCAGAATACATTTCATTTGAATGGTAAAATCAACGTAGTAATTTAACACAATTAATTTTGTTTATTGAGGTAAATAACGTCTTGTTAGCATTGTATAAATTACAGTGTTATTTCATAGATTCTTTGTTGGTATTTTTCACAACATTTCTGGGTTAATTGGTCCTCTAATAGAAGGTCATTTTAACAGTATTTGATATATTTACAAATATATAATAAATAACAATTTTACTTACAGAATACATAAGTTAACGGTAATTTGGTGGGTACCAGCAGTAGATGAAATGTTAACACCGAACAGATATATAAATATATAACTTGACACTTCAGTACTAAGCACCAAGCGTTATCTACATACTCGTGTCAATCCGTTAAAGTACATACAAGTGACCAGTTAAAAATATCATTGAATACTTTAATAGAAAATCCCGTTTATATTAAAAAAACAATTCACCCTTTCAAGTTATAAACATCACTTGGCATAAAAAAAGGTTTTTACATTTACATTCTGTAAAATATCGGCCAGCAAACTAACACTATACTGATATACATTTGATGTTCGTATTTTTTACACCATTGTATATATAAATCTATTGTAGTCAGACCCCTTCATATCGATTCAAAACACAATGCTTTTGAAGGTAAATCAACTTGAGAGAAATGATTGAACGCCATTACAAAAGGTATTAGAATTCCACAAGAAAATCGAATTTTCACCTAAAACTTTTCTTATTCATAACCCGTATCTATTACGTTTAATTACAAGTGATTTTAGGGTGAAGTTATAATGAAAATTTCACATTAACTTATCATAAATAAACACTTGTTGTTTGATAGAAAAAATAAATCGCTGTGTAACGTCATAACACTAGGATTAGGCATAAATGCTGCTGTACCCATAAGTTGACCCTTTAAAATTAATAATTGTTTTTTTTGGAATTCAATAAACTCCCAAATGATGATCCAAATATGTTTTTTACAATTTACATAGAAAACTTTATTTTATTTTAATTTTTATTTCTTAAACCTATACAGCTTATCAAAACAAGTTAACACAATAAAAACATATTAAAAATAAAGCCAAAATAAGGTTGAAACATAGAACTGGAAATAGAATCTAAGATCAGAAACAACAATAACAAAAAAACACTAACAGAAAACAATAAATAAATATATATATATATACATGTGAACAAGTGGAGTATATTATGTAAAGAACGAGCATGTGTGTGTATTAGTGTGTTACAAATGGTTGATCAAGTTCTACTATAGTGTAAAGGACTATTTAATGAATCACCCTAAATGAGAACATTTGTAAACAATAATCACGTTAAATAGTGAGCTGAGTTTGTTTTAGGTATCTTCAGAGACCGGATTTTGAAATCCTCATAGCCGTAATATAGGAAGAACGTTAAACACTGCAGTGAACAGATACCTCTCATCCCGAATTTAGCTCTTCAGGCACTTTCTTGATCAGCGATCGTTGATACGCTATGTGGAAAATATATTTAATAAATATTATGTAACTAAAAATGAATAATATGTAAGGGACATTCATCAAATAAGTAATTTCTGAAGAATTATGAATAACCAAGATATCTTAATATATCTAGTATATCCTACATCGGCGTAGCAAAAATTGTTCATAAAATTAATTTATTAAACTAAAATTATTTATTGTTTTTTGTTTGAGATTTGTATATAAGGATCAATTTAAGGAATGAATTGCTTGTGTTTGTATAACACACGCTCTCTTATTATATATTACCTAACTAAGTATATGTCTATATATCAAGTTACAATCTAGTCTTAAGCCCTGTCGTACATCAGAATCAAATCTGATTAAAACTCTCCCCTGGTCTCAAAACGAGGTTTAAGTTTGAAGTTTTAGAATACAAAGTATATATAAATTCTCAATCATATCAATAATATTCTCAAATTACCCAATCAACGAAAAAGTAACCTGATATTTGTCATTTGTCTTCGCAATTCATTTCTTTATTATAATTATATTTTTCTATGGAGCATAATACCCAGCATCTATGGAGCTTCTATGGAGCATAATAGATTTACTGACAGGTATAAGGTAGTATGTATAGGATACATTACAAACTTGACCAATTTAAAAAAAAATACTTAAACTTTTTCTTAATGAAGTTTTAGGGAAATTTATAGGTTAGCGTTATATTCCCTTTATTTGGGAACTGGCAGTAATTGTAGAGTGAAGTGTTTTATTTTCTTTACGATTCGTATGTTACGTATATGAATAAAGATATTTTTGAATTGAATTATTGTTACATCAAACACTACACTCTAATTATTTTTTCCTGGATTAGTCTCGGTGTACTGTATGTTTACGTGTTATTCTCATTATAACGTAAATATTTGCTCCTACTTCAATATGCCTACCGACGACAATAAAGGTTATTTTTTATTATAATTATATAATATAGATATTGATGCATTCGCTGGTGGCAGATCTTTCCAACCGTACAGTGCTTGGCGATTTAATGGAGTGGCGGAGAGTTTCTTGCCAGTTTTTTAGCAGTAAAAGTCAAATTTATTTATAAAAAAAATCGAATCATAAATATACCATAGTTACCTATGTGAAGAAAGATATTTTTGATTGATTGATTGATTACGCCGTTAACTATTAAAAAAAAGGTAAGACTTTATTTAGGAATACAAATGTTTTTGTATGATCAGTAGACCTTTTGATATAGAAATATTGCCTCATTGTTATGTAACTCACACTTCAAAGGGTAAAGTATAAATTGGAGTAACAAGTAGTGTAACAACGAAACACGAACTGAATTCTTATTGTTGTATTTGAAACTTTCCTTAAGTACGCATCGGGCCAATTTCTATGTATATTTGGGGATAGTTTTTTTCACAAGTGGGCTTAACGAGCGTATCGTAACTGTTATGTTGACTTTTTAGTTTGGTAATATTTTAAATTTAGAAGTATTCAAAAAAAGTATCCCAGTCTCCAACTCCCGCTGCTGCTCGTTTGCACTTCTATAAAACAGTGTACAGGTCTTATTAATTCGTATGTATATTTTTAGTTTTTTTGTCTCTTTACATAGATATTATGTTCTAATGCAATTGATGTGTATTTATGTGAAATTTGTAATTTTTTGGCTCATATTTAGCCTACATGTATTAGAACTAATAAAATAAAAAATTGCCTTTTGCCTTTATTGATAGAAAGATTACAAAAGAAATAAATTCTTGCTTGCTTTTAACAAACACCCAACTAAAATCTTTACACATAGTATATGACGTATATGTATAAGTGTATATATGACGTTACTCAGTTGAGTTACCAGAGCACTGATTTTCCGTATAAAAACGAATAGAACCTAACAAACAACAATAGAAAAATACATTCAAGCAGTTAGTTAAGTAGATTTTAAATTATAAGGTATTAAAATCGGTACCAACATCTGTTGAAAACCAAATACATTTCTAATGAGCTCTGTTCCTTATAGCATATATATTCTTATGAAGAATTTTACTTGAAATTGCAGACCTCGGCTTTATATAAGGCGTACCTAAAAAAAGCTCCCAAAGCATACTCTACCCAACAAAATTTGTAACGCGAAATCCAATTTTCGGGTATCGTAAAATAATTTTCTACCTTCAGAGGAATTCACTCCATAAATCCTACATATCCAATATCTGGAATGGAAATATCCAAATTCATTATTATTGCTTTTTGCACGTGGTTTGTTTGGGGTTAGAGAAAGATTATCGCTTCACCGAGGCTGAAATTTCAGGCGCTTAATAATACAATTTTAACGTGTATAATATTTAAGCTCTTAATAACGTCTTAAAGCATTTTAAATAACGCGAGCAATAATTTTGACCACAGGCAATATTTAATTATTTTTCTATTTGAAATTGGTTGTTGTTCTTTATTGGTTGTGGAAGTTATGAAAATCGCACTGTTTTATTATTATCTTGGATTTGATCAATAGTGGCGCAGACTTCTCTGACTATCCACAGACTTATAAAATAGTTTTTCGTTTGAACGACGCATTTATTTTAATATATAATATTTACTCATAAACAGTTATCACACTTAAAACAATGAAAGCTGAAATTTTTGTGGATACTTCAGACTAGTATATTTTGACCCTCGTAGTCTTAGCTATAACCTATTTGATTTAATATGAAAAATATATAACTAAATTAACAATGATATATCAGTTAATAATAAGTGATATAGACAATTTAAAATACAGAATACCTCTCGAATAATTTAAAACAGTCAATTTAACCCATTCCGTGCAGTTAACTATGGATTGTCGGCTCCTTTGATGTACGCTGAATCATAATAATTTAACAATTTAAGGCCCATTCACACTATGAATACGACATATGTTAGAATTTTCAAACTGGGTTAAGCACTTAGATGAAGATTGCGTAACTGCTCACATTGTGTATTAAATACACGAATACATATTTCAGTTGATATAACTAGACTATGTGTTTTGGTAGTGTAAATATATTTCATGTTAATGCCACTTTGAAATAACTTACCTATTTAAGTTACTGTTCATAGAACAATCGAGCCTGTGGTCCGTCAATAGAGACATACACCAGCGCATGGACACTCAATTCACGGGTCCGTTGCCGGCATCGAACTTATATATCTTTTGTTGTGCCTTGAAAGACTCTTAATACCTCGCAATATTGTAGTGTCACATATCGTATATGAACATAAAAAATACATTATTATAATGAAAAATAAAAAATAAAATTTAAAATTCAAAAAGTTTTTGTGGCAGAGTACTGGTGGCATTTCCTTACTGTATCGCAACACTTAAGCGAGACAACCACTAGCTCTTAGATCACCGGTACTAGCAGCTACTTGATTCCTTAATAAGCAACTGTGGTCCAATGTCCAAAAATGGTTATGCAGATTGTTATTAGGTTTTTGTATAAAGAAAATACACATTTCCATAAGAATTTATTTGGTTGCGATACAGTCATGAAAACGTTATATTTTCCATGCACAATAACATTTTTCATAAATAACTGTATTAACTTTTAGCGCTCCGTTTCGAACCAGTTTTTTTCAATATTTGAACAGATTCAATTTCACAATCTAAACTCGTGCAGATCACTCTTTACACGTTGATATTTGTTTAGTATGTCACATATAACGCAGTAGTGAAGTCATAGGACTGAGGTACTGGGTATGTTTCAACTATTTGGTAGTAGTGCGATATGAGTAGACGTCCGACGTCCTTAATATTAGATAGCATCAGTTTTTGAAACACGTTGGAAGACGAAACTGTCACAAAAACATCTGTTGTATGGAAATTGTTACCTCGTTTTAATCTGCTACACTTTATATTAAGTCAGGCTGAGTTTTTTTTTCTGCGAGTATATCCTAATATCAAAAGTTATAATAATACAATAAATAAACTGAAATAAATTGGGAACAGAACGTTAAATGATATTTATCAGTATAAAACAGATTTTAGATATGTCAAAGTAGCAGAGATAATAGAAATACAATTTTAGTACAAAATAATTAAAGTGCGCGCAACAATGCACAATTGATTAACACCTGTTACGAATTCAATCAATTATAATCCAGTATTATAAACCTATTTTTATAAAATTTACTGTCACTTCAAATCACTTATAAAATATACAAATATATAAAAACCTCTATTTGACAAGACAAAAACGCTACATTAAACCGCTTTATATAATTTGAAGCTCCTTTTTGGTTCATTAATCGTCAAGTTTAAGCTTCACCATCGTAGCTTTCATTTTAAATTAGTTATTAAACTCTCAAATCTCTAAAATTGTGTCAACACTGGATGTTGAAAGATTCAACAGTATGTCATATAAATATCAGCAATACGACTCCCAAAAATGTATTCGATCTTTTCTATTTTGGTCTCAGAGAGCCACATTTCAAAAGCAATCAAGAGCGTGGGCAAAGCCTGATTGAATCGTCATGCCGATCTGTGACTTAATCTGCATAGAGCTTTGAGCGTTAGGATCTAAGATTGATTACTAACTGTTTTCGGCGATTGCGTATGGAAACGAACTTTGAAAGAGTACGTTAATAATTATCCAAAAATATTAAGCAATTTATGTTTTTATTTCCCACTTAAAAAGCTTTAAGGTTTACAGTACGTATTTTTGTAACGAACTTGGAACGAGAAATGCTCCATCAATTGCTTTGTTATTCTACAATATTTTGCCTGTTGATTACAACATAGAACTTTACAGAAAAAGCGTAACATGTTGGTTTTTGTACTTTTTTATGACAGTTTTAGAATACGAACAGATATTAGTTGACTTTATTTATAAATCAAATTTGTTATCTTACTTGGTCTCATGTATTAATTATTTAGAAACTTAGTTATATTAAAAAATATAAAATGAGGAGAGCACCTGGCGGCCTTATCGCTTTCAGCGCGTTCTTTCAGGCGAACAACAACAACAATAACAAGGAAAGGGAATTGATAAAGTCAAAATATATACTAAACATCTGTTAATGTCATTTGTTTCTAGTGTTTAAGTGCGATAAAGTGTTAAATAAATAAATAAACACACAATAACTTAACGATTTCAAGCAGGGGCTTGAAATAATGTTCAATTAGTAGTAATGATAAATCTTTTGCGTAAGGCTAATCATTAATTATTAGGCATTATGAGTTTATGTAGGATATACTTCCGTGTCGTCCTCTCTAAGATTATTTTTATCTATGTTATTAATATATTAAATATGTACTTGTAAATAAAAAAATAACAAGAGTAAATACTTGATATCCGAAACATAATATTATAATGAGATGAAATATATATGAGAAACTTATAAGAAGAATTTTTTTTCGAATATTGGCCGTTGGCTGACGTTGTTAGAATAAATAATAAAGCAATCAATAAGGATAATAGAAGTTCAGTGTATCGAGAAATTATATTAGAGATAGCGTATTGAATGACGAATCTTCTACGGGTAAATAATTTTATTTTTAAGAGTTACTTCCTTCTCTTCCCTGAAAACAAATAACATTCCAATAAAATGTTTTGCCATGGCATATACCACTTTTCAGGTGATTAACTATTATTATTAAGATAGTTTAATGATAATACGAACGATTTAAGCTCGTATTATCATTCTGTCCTTACGTGGACGTTTGAAAATGCGGGTTAAGGAAAATGTCCGTATGTATGTAGTGAATATTTGCGTCAATCAGAAGTTATGGAAGGAGAAAGTAGATAAAACTTCCAAACAATTGAAAATCATCCCGCAAGTAATAGAAAATCGCAGAATCAGATCGCGACAACAAAGCTTTGGGGATTTAAAGCTACCTTTTCATTTAACCTTGCAAGCTTTTTCCAGTCCACGTATAGCTTAGTAACTTTAACCAGATTAACCCAAGAAATAAAATCATAAACTTCCAAAAACTTTATCAATTTCATAAAATTATTCACAATGGATATATTTTCCACAGAATTGAATATGAAGTACAAAGTTTAAAAGAAATTCAAAAGAATATTTCACATAAATCAATATTTGATCGGGACGGGCGCAGCTGCTAACTAGATTTATGTCTGTGTTCTGGACTCTAAGAATTTTAAAATTTACTCTATATTTTAATTGTAACTTAAATTTTTCGGTATGTTAGCTTAAAATAACAAAATTCAGTTGCTTTTTACCAATGACAGATATGCGACTATGCAACTTTTCACTAAACTGTTTCAAACTTCCTAATTCAAGTAGATCTAAATAAAGACACTTTTGAATCTTATTTTTTTACATTACCACGTAATTCACATTTTATACGTTTCCTTGAAAGCTATTTTAAAATATACAAAAGTCAACTAAGCCGAGTCAATATTTCATCAGAATAATACAAAACTCAAAGTCCAGGTACGCATCATCAATCAAACACGGGTCGCGTTTGAAAAACGACTTATTGATTCGCTTTCTATGTTCCATTGATCAAATCGTGTATTGGTTTTGTAAAACCTACTTTTTGTTGGCAAGAGCGGACTTTTATAAAATATATACACAAACGCATTTACAGACTTATATGTAATATAAATTCCACTTATCTAGGTTTAAACATTACTCATGGAGTATTTACTCTAAATATGTATTAGCCACTTGTAAACCTCCCCTTATGATATACTAAGGCTTGTTATATACTACCACTCTTTATATACCTCCGCTTCTTATATACTGGGGCTTATTATACTGCCGTTAACGAATATTCTTAAAATATTTCATAATTCAAAGACGACAAATTTAAAGTGATATTGAACGTTTAAGCTAATAAAATCGAAGAATATCCTCTAACCATAGAAGGCCTTGCCTCCCTGTCTCTAGGGTTTTAATGCACCAATCGCGATTAATAAGAGAATATTACTAAATCTAGAGCCAATATAAAATTTTAGTTTAATAAACGTTTATTAGATTTCAATGAAATTTCTCTTTGACGCTTTTAGATTCTCTCCTCTTTTCTCTTATGACATGCATTCTCTTCAATAGACTGAAGTATAAGGTAGCATTGCAGTCTAATGTATATACATTGCCATGCTACTTATAATTTATAAAACACTGGATTTCGAATGTTTGTCAGCAAATAATAATAATTGTCTATTTGTGGTACAAACTTAATTAATCTATAGATATGTAGACGAATATCCGTTTCTTTGAAATGATTAGTAAGTAACTGAAAGTTGATCACCCTATGCCTGATGCATGTCATTGATTGGGTATAAAATCTAAAACTATCATTTTGTCTTCCCTAGTGGGCTACCTGTTGAGAGTCTTGAACCATTTGGTAAAAACTATTCAAAAATACATCGGTTTTATCTAACCTAAACACTTATACGGAATGTGAAAATATTTCTCAGTAATTTTCATACATCGAAGGTTATACAATTTTCCGAGTAAAGCCAACGATAAAAATAAACGATCCATTTAACCTACAGGCAACCCCTTGTTATCTTTTGCAGTGCATTTTCCTTAATTTCATCATAAAATAGATAAACCTGTTAAGCGATAAACCAAAATTATTTGATATTTAACCCTTATACGATGCTTGTATTGGGTGTACTTAAGTGATACTTACGATAAGGTCATGCTTAAGTGATGTAAAAATATGTCAAGATAAACTCAGTGTTAAGAACTTTTAACGGGTTTTTTTCATATCTTTTCTGTGGTTCTTCGTTACTGAAGGTCATCGAGTAAGAGTTAAGAAGAGCTTTTAAAAACGCTTATCAAAACGATAAAATACATAAGTCCACAGTAAAACCAAACTTCAGTCATATTTAATCAAATTATTATTAATAATGTAGGCTCTGTTTGCTTAAGTTGGCATAACTTGTGTTACCGTAATAGTGATGGGATTTTCTATAACAGAACATAAGTAAAAATATCTTAAGTCTTATACTTCAGCCAAACATATTGGATACAGTCTATGATCAACTTATACCTAAATCATAAAACTTCTTTATAGTTTGACAATAAAATACAAAAAAGACTACTGCCACTTAAAATAAGCTCAGAAAGGCAGTGTTCGAGGAAAAATGAGCTTTCTTCCCTTAAAATGTGGCTGAAATAAGGCTCTCTATTGTATAATCCATTGAGAGGCTACGTAATGAAGACTGTAATATTGGGAACGAAATGGTTGGACAGTTTTTTTCATTCAAACATTGCTATTAAATTTTGTTCGCGAGCTTTCTTAGCAGTTTTTAGAGACTTCAATTCAATGTTCTATTGCAAATGAAAGGTTTATATTAAAAGGTTTTTAAGTGCGCTTTATCATATTTTTAAGCTACTCACGTTCTATTTTTTTAAATTAATTTAATCACTGGACTGACAACAATACTTACATCTGCATCGAAACAAGCTTTTTATTCATTTGTTTACTTATATATAATACAATTATTAATGCATATGTACCATGCATATGCAATAAGAAGATAAATCTATATATAAAAATCTTATACGATACAAAACAATAATATTATCATAATTTCTTAATGAATAAGCGATACAAAATCGAACATAAAAGCAACAACCATTTTACCGTTAAAAATATTGTGTAAGTATATTAATCCTCCTCTAACTGAGATTCTATTCTGTCTATTATATTCTCCGTATACTATCCGTCTACAACAAAAAAAATTATTTTATTTTTTTTAACGACGGTTTTAAGTTTAAAAATCCTTATAAAAATAGCGTCCACGCTTATAAAAATGCTTAGTTAAAAATAAAACATAAAAACTTAATGGTATTTCATCCTCGTCGTCCGTGATATTTCAAGAAATTTCTAGAATCCGTAAATGCGACCTATTCCCACAAATTTACGTAAGTTTTATAATCAGTTAATTACCTCACGAATTAACCTGATTGTTACTTAAGTCCGATTTTGACATAAACAAATAATCGCAAGTAAATATCTCACCAGCAAAAAGCTAACATATGCATAAGATTTTAACGAAATTTATTATCTGTACGAAGTGCTTGGCTATGGATATATTTAATAATACTATATTGCCCACCATAAATTAGTAACTCATTCTCGGGAAATTGTTAACGCTTCATCAAATAATGTTCCAAATATGACACTTAAGACATTCAAAAACTACATGAAGCAAAAGTTGAGCATTCTATTATACTGTAATCTATTTAAACTTTAAAAAGCTTGGAAATGTGTCGCCCTAATTGTTGTGGTAAGGATATGTAAACAACGCTTTAAAAAGCTGATAGGTAACAATCGTAGCTCTAGATAAGAACATTCATATACACTGGTGATCGCTGATACGATTCTATGTGTATAAATAAATAAAAACTGTGAATCGTACGACCGGATACCGCAAGCATCGCCGTAATAACACCGTGTATTGGCTTCATCGCAACATATACGTAACTTGTGGCAACAATATTTTCTATTTTGGCAACATTCCTTAACGATAACATGAAATATTACTACGATATTATCTTAAATAGTTTCCTTGCTTTCCGTGACTACGTTTAATAGCCATGTAAATTGGTTTATGCTTGACAGATATGGTTATTAAGCCATAGTTACACTTATTTTCCCCTCAGCATTTATTTTTCATAATTTTACCTATTATTAGACACAACGTCCACTGGTAGCGTAACAATTATGATAACAACAAAAAAACTGTTAAGTATTTTAAAAATAATTAATATTTTGTTTAATTAATACATCATAAAAATCAAATTGAATACCTATTAAATTCTTCTAATATTTTATATTGTGGGTTGCCTGTAAGAGATCGCTTATTAGCGATAAGGCCGCCCGTTGCTCTTATAGTTATTAACATCTATAAACATCATCTACTTCTACTGTTTAAGTGCAATAAAGTGTGAATAAATAAATAATAAAATAAATACTAAACCCTTAAATAAAAACAACAAAAAAATTCTTTCTTGTGTCAGAGTTCCCATGATTTAGACATTCCTCGCCTTATTGCTTATACTTTGAGTGAGAAAAGCACCAGCATTTGAGTCACCGATACTTACTACCATCTACTTCTTTAATAAGCGCCTTTGCACTTTATAATACTGCTATATATTTAATCCAACATTCAAATATATTATTAACATTACATAACCCAATACTTGTATGTTATCTATTTGTGGTGGGCTTCCACACGTACACAAAGCGAAGGAAACACACTCAATTAGCCAATGTAATGATAATTATTCGATATGATTTAATATTGAATGTATGGATGTTGCATATTTTGTGTACAAAGTAATCCAGTTCCAACCCCAGATAAGTCTTAGCCTCGGATTTCTGTCCGTTTGACCATTATTAATTTGTTTATATACACAAATACGCACATTCTCATGAAAATTGCATATGATGTAAATTGTTTCTTGTAAATTATACTTAAAAATACCACGAATAATATATATCATATAATTTATATTCTATGACACAGTATATCACATGATAATTAACAAATGTGAGTTATGTTGTTTTCTATAAAACGATGTTTTAATATAATTAACTTTTCAGCCGTATCATGCATATGAGGTCGTAATTAGCTAAATATTGTGTTTATAACTACGATAACTAGTGCATTATCCGCTAATCTATATGTAAGCCCGATGGAATCAGTCGAATTCAGTGAATGGAGCACAAATTGGACAATTTCAGTCAATAGACTGAATTTATGGTCAATTTTGCATCCGGAAAGTAAAATTTGATAAGATTATAGTGTTGTGTTATATTTGGAAAGAAATCGTTACAATTATAAAGAAAAGCGTTTGAGAATTCAGTTTGGACAAAAAAATGTATAACGTACAATTTGTATAAAATTAGAACGGAGAAAAACCCTTTTTCCCTGTTTCTTTTAAGTATGAAAATTCCTAACAACAATTTAGAGTGTTCCTTTAATTCTAAGCCTAAGGGTCTTAAGACTCATCGTGAAAGCTTAGTTCTGTAATTTCGTGTTACCAAATACTAATTAATATTATTACATTAGTCTAGTTTACAACTTAATAATCCATGACCTCGTTATATGATAATCCACGCAACATAATATATTACATAACGGCAAACAGAAAAACATTAGTAGCATATGGAATCGAAAACTTTCTAAATAAATACTCAGAACCACTTAGAGACATCTTAATGCACGAGTAAGGTAGTATTTTTATATATATTTCATATCACGTGATTATTAACAACAAAAGAATTATTCATATAAAACACCTTTAAATAAAGTGTAAATAAATAAATACTATTATTAACAATTCATAGATACGGAAGGTATTTTTTATTACTAATACAATATATATATAAAATACAATATATTACATAGATATTTCGAATAATGTTACATATATCAAATGACTTGACCCATACAATGGTAGAAACAATTCATTATTGGATGAAACCGTCCAAATACGGTGGGCGGGCTGCTACCGATTTATTTTGATGCTTTACCGAGACAAGTTTCATCTTAACGTTGCGTTGAGTGGATCGTAATAAATAGTCAGAGTAAAAGGAAGATATTTTATTTAATACCTTTTTATAGTTACATATTTCTCCCCAAGGTCAGGTTGAGAAACAACCTGGACCCGTTCAGATGTCCTATACAGGACAGGTCTATATTTGCAGTTTGTTTGTCTGAGTATTATATGCATTTAATATTATGTATAAAGCATTATCGTAGCAACATTAACGAGCTATAAATGTGATTATCGGGTTCGGCTTGCCGAAATATTAAAAGGCGTATTAAGAAAGGACTGGGTTTTATTTTATTTCTCAAACCCATAGCACAATAGCATAGATTATATATTATTAATAATAATAAAAACAAGACCACAATAGGATTAAAACATAGAATATAAAAGTAAGAAACTATTTTGAAATGTAACTCTTGGCTGGACTTATAAATCGTTCCAATGCCTCTTTATAAGACCATAATTACCCCAATTACAAACTACTAAGAAAGGAATATCAGGGTTGAGAATCGTACGAAAATGAAAATGAAATAATTATTAAATGTGTGGTAGCCCTATTCACAACTTATTGGATTTAACGCATGAAATGTCACTTGGTATAACTTGTAAGCTAATTAATACAGGATATCGGTCAAACTAGTTGAATCAATTTAATTTCAAATACGTCATTTCCTTCGTCAATTCCTTGATTAATCTGTGGATTGCGATTCTATTGTTTATACAATGTTATGCAACCCTTTTAATTAATAAAAATGAGATATATCTATCTAGCGAATCGTTTAATCGAAAAAGGAAAAAAAAATCCACATATCAGCATCACTTGCACATTTTCTTTTTAATGCCTGCCTAAAAAAAATTCCCAACTATACCGGGTCTGAGAAAATACCCCCAACAACCTCAGCTGGTTTAAAATCGTTTTAAGCTTTTTTATATTTAAATTAGCCATTTACGCTATAATAGGATTTGTCCTTGATTGAAGCAACGAATAAAGACCTACAACCTAGACTATCGGAAAATGTTAACTAATTACTTACCAAGGCAGTTATGGACACAAATTAATATCCAGTTAGGTAAAAATCTTGCAAATGCTTTTGTTCTTTGAAAATATTCGCCTCGTTCTCGACGTAATGGTTCAATTTTCCTAAACTTTGACAACATAAAGTGACGTCATTTATTTCGTGTGATAAATGGACGCTAGATGGCGCCTTTATAAAACTCGGATTTGACACAGTGTAACAGTTGGCCGTAAATAATGAGAAGCCAAATAGAATTATTTTAAATTGTCCCTTTTTATTTATTTATTAAGAAGTAAATGACCTTAATAGATGTTAGTACATATGAGAGCTACGGGCGGCCTTATCGCTAATAAGTGATCTCTTCCAGACAACCCACGATGTTTTTGTTGGTGGACGCGACGCAACGTCAAGATATAATTGTTCAAATTAAAAATATAATATAAATAAGAGATGTAAGTTCGTGCAATAGCTAAGAATTTTGAAAATTAAACATAGTTTGCATGATATATGTGCAACCGGCTCAAAAATAAATGTCACAATCCTCACTTTTAAATAAGATTATTCGAATAAGCTGATAATCCGCAGACAACCTTCTAGTAATATAAGAATATAACATTAATACTGATATTATAAATGCGAATGTAACTTATAAGTATGTTACGCTTAAGCTGAACCGATTTCGATGAAATTTGGTATCGACTAATCTGAAGGAGGCTTAAATATTTCCGTGATTTTATAATAAACATATAAAATATTTTGCACTTCTTTTGAACATACCAACTGTTTTAATAACTCTGTGCACTACAAGTTTATTTGAGAGTGTATATTTTTTAAATTGCGTTCTTAAGCAGAAATAAATGGTCTATGTATTTCCTGCTGACACATTCTGTTACATAAAAGGCTTTTAAGTTTATGATATTGAAAGCTTTTTTTACTACTCGCGAAGGTCTAAGAAAATGAGAATTGTCTAAATGAACTTTTTTAAAACAACAAATAACCTGTTTTTAGTTAAGAAACAGATCGTAGTTCGCAATTAGTATGATTAAGTTTTTATTAGGAACATTTTAAAATATCTATTTTCACATCTTTCAAAAACAAAAGTTTATAGACTCATTCCCGTCGTGTTTATCGGTCTGTGTACAAAGCGTACACTTTGCTCAATAACATTTTTATTCTCCAGTGTTTATTTTAATCAAAACAACCTTTTTACAAGAAGATAATTTAAAATTACATTTTTCTTGATTTAATGAAATCAATTACAAAATTGACGCAACAAATTGTTTCATCTTAGATTACTTTATCAAGTGGATATTAAAAAGGTACTTTTGTGTATCATGTCTGATGAGCCATCATTCCACCCGTCAACACCTCGATGTTCGTCCTTCCACCAATGAATGTGTCTTGAGACATTTATTATCACGCACCACCATGTTATTGAACTAACTGCCCGCTACGGTATTTCCGAACCAAAACCACTCTCTAAAAGGCCGGCAACGCACTTAGGAGCCCCCTGCCACTTGAGTGCCTAGGGGCGGCGACTTCATTGATGTGCGTGCCTCTTGCTCGTTTACCCCCTCTTCTATAAAAAAAGTATAGTAATAAATATTATAAGCGTTTGGTCTCTGATTTAATCATGATTGACGTAATAGATGTATGCTATACATATGTTAAATGTATATAAAAATGATAGTTATATGCCATTATTTACCAAATGTGGTAAACATTACGCTTCGTCGACACTATTTAAAAGAACGATGCATTAATTACTGATTAATTATCATTATGTGTTCAACAAATAAAATTAAAATCAAAAATATCTTTATTCACATAGGTTACTATGGTGTACTTATGATAAAACAAAACTTATGACCCTCTATTTACATTTACTCCCAGTTCCCAAATCAAGGGCAAAGCGCGGACTAGATATAGCAAGAAACTCTCCGACATTCCCCCACGTCTTAGTTACGCAACAGTAAATTTATACCCTTTCACTCGCAAGCATTATTCCACGATTACATTCAAATATCAGATGATTCTAAGTATATAATTATGTTAAAACAGAAACAACACACGCGCGTGATTTAAACATCCATTTTATGCTTACATAAGTATTTTTGTTGTAATCTGAGTTAGTTGGTAGTGAGTTAGTTTTCACTTGTTTATTTATTTATTTATTTACGGCCGAAGCCAAAAGACACACAGTTTTTAACATAAATCTAACAACCTCTCATATTCGTCCACTATCATACCATCAACCGTACCTCAGCCAGCAATGGATGCCTCCTGAGCCGGTAAAAATTATCAGGGGCATGTAATCTTAGCAATGATTGCAGAATATTACTGCAATCAATGCCGCCCCTGATTATCTTGCAGGCAAACTTCACTAAGGCAATTTCCCTACGCCGGTTTAGGTCATTATACCCTAAAAAGCCTAATAAGAAAGCAGTCGAATACATTAACGGATAATAACTATAATTCCTTCGGTAAAAATACCTTAGAAATTTCTTTTGTACCCTCTCCAGCATCCAGACATACTTCCGTTCGTACGGACATCAAATCACCGAGTTGGATTCCAGTATACTTCGTACCAACGCCACGTAGAGGGTTTGTGTAGCCTTATCCGAAAACTCATGGCTGTTACGTATAACAAAACCCAATCGCTTATACGCTGAATTCGAAATTTCACGGATATGCTGACGAAACGAGAAGTCTGATGTTATATCAACACCCAGGTCCCTAACCTTGTCAACATTAGTAATAATGTCATCTCTTGTAGAAAATAGTAGCCAACACCATGCAACCGTGAGCGACTTCTTAGTAGCACAAACGTGTTGTTTCATCGATAAGTCGCAGTACCTTTGTCCAATACCGTAACGACCTTTGCCGGTAAAAAGTAGTGAAACTGCTAAAAAAAACTAATAAAAAATACTAAAAAGAGCCATATAATGTTAAGAGTTAATTATAATTAATGTAAATTGTGTGATCAATCACAATTATAAACAAGTAAGTTTTAATTGTACTGTGTTTTAGTATTTCCATTTTGTGTTAAATTACTCGTGCGGTTACTTACCACTTATTGTTAATTAGGTTATACATTAATTAAATAAAATAACTTCACACGATTTAATAGAAATCAATGTATGTATTCAATTCTTAATTGTCAATTGACACTTATACATTATCGATCGATTACGTCTCGATCTTAACTATGTTTGCGAAAACCTAGTTGGATTAGATGTAATCGATATTGGGAGACAAAATAACACACCGGCCTTTGCTTGAAGAAAGATTTTGAATTAAAAATCTTAATAAACCAGAAGACAAACCAGTATAACTATAACTTTCATATTGACCTGTAATTGATGAAACGGTTGCTATGACTAAGCTTAATAATAGCCTATGTTCAGATCGTTATATGAAAGCACATATATAGTCTTCTGAATCTGAAAGGCTGAAATATTTTCCACTCTGTCTACCTTGCCGGGGTGACCGTTGTCACGTACTCCATTTGCCGTGTAATAGAATAACTAGTTTTGTTCCTAATAAGTTCTTCAATCTGCACAAAATTTGATATCTAGCGTGCTCCTCACCATAGCAACTATGTCAATATGAACGATTAGAGTTTTTCGATGTAAAACTGTATACGTCATTAATTGTTGGTAAATTTGTAGAAAATAAATGTTAAACATATACCTTATTTGTTGGGTATATATACCAACACCTGTCTCGGAAATGGAAAACGACAAATGTTATATAATACCACAGAGCAAACAGACAACAGTCCTTTGACACTAGTAACATGACACTTTACGTTAGACGGAAATCATAATTTGATTTTCCTGAACGAACTATCTTTGTGAAAGCTCGGATAAAGTTTAAATTTTATTTGTGTATGTGTATCATTTTTTTTATTTATTTGAAAATTGACCAAAAAAAGCAACCAAGCTGAGTTTCTGGCCTACTTCTTCTCAAAGTTGGTCGCTTACGAAGCGTAGAGTCATTAAGATTTAAGACGATTCGAATAGTTTTATGCACCTTAAATAAATAGATTTGACTGTGAATTAAAACTAGTGGCTCTAATAACTTCAGTTTATGACCATCCATTCGGGATAACTCGCTTAGGGTGCTTAATAACCATTTTAAAATAAAATTACAAGTCATTTTAAGAGTAAATGTTCCCTAAATATATATACTTAAGTTATGAGAGTTACCACTTTTTAGAAATTCAAATATATAGTTATATTCATATATCAAAATTAGTGATGCTTTGAGCCGCAGGTGGCTGTGACCGCATTGTGGTGGAGTACAAGGAATTGAAATTCAAGAAATCTGATAGGTATTAGATCCCAATTGTAAAATAAAAATTGAGATTTAAGCACTAACAATGCCAACCTCACTGAGTTTCTTGTGGGTTCTTTTCAGCTGAGCAATCATAGTTTTGTAAAACAATTAGCAATCCTATTTGAATAAAGAATCTTTGACATTGACTAAATGATAACTTTGACTATGACTATTAACACGTTAAGTTAATACAAAATGAGGTTTTGCATCGTTAGATAGTATATTTCAAAAACTATTAATAATAATACTTAAAATAGTTGAATTTAATTATGTTTTTTATTAAAACAAACTATTAATGAATTTATTTATAATAAATAATATATATAAAACGCTAATACAAAAACGCGCTTAAACTTTTTATCGTAAAAATCCGGATAATCTCGCAAAAACGTTGTTAGCAATTGTTGAGGATTAATTTGAATTGCTAAGTTACAGTATTTCACTGCTGAATGTTCAATTTATATTTAATACAACCTAATACAACTCTAGATGTATTTTTTATTAACATACATAAATATAATATAATTTATTAATATTACACACCTGTTGTCTGAAGAGGCAACAATTAACCACAGAGACTTCTAAGAATCTTGTTTCTGCCTTCTTGCTTGCCTTTTCCTCGCTGATAGTATTCACTAAACACACTAGAAATATTTTAACCTAAATGGAAGAGTCTCGACCAGTTGAACAACAATATGGTCGTACCTTTATTGAAATAAAACCCATCTATTCTACAATTATATCAAATCACTCATTGTTAAAATACAACACCACACATAAAAGTTAATCAATATAACTCGACAATGTCATTGTTTATTGTATCGTGTCTGCACTCAGCCTCACGTACATTCGAACACAGTAATTATCAGCGCACGCTATTTTCCACTACACTTTTCTGTTTAATTGTACTCATTGTCGTTGTTCGTATTGTGTTTTCCAAGCAATTATACCCGTTTATTGCGTTACGCAGTGCGGTTGGCTTTAAAAAAAATCCTGTTTTGTCTTGTCTCTCTCCAACAATTTTTTTTTTGTAATGACAATATAATCTCTAGGTTTTTATAAATACACTTCATTCAAATTGTCGGAAGTCCAGAGACGAACCGGTAAGAAACTCGATAGCTGCTCTTTTAAAATGAAGAATTTATATTTAATTTTGTTATTTACATTTCATGGATATCTTACATATATCATATAGGGAGTTGATAAAAACAGACCAGTGTATACATGAAAGAAGAAAAACACTTCTGACCTCATTATAAATTTAATAACATTCGAATGTTTTTAAACTTTTTTATTGTCTTTTTCAGGAATATTTCACGTACCAACTGGTAAGCCATTTGCCCATTCATTTATTATAAAAAAATGAGCAGAGAGCTCACCACATGGTATGTTGATACCCATCCTGAAGAAACATAGTTTATAAATTATTTATATCTATATGTCTATATCTATATACAGCTCGTAATGCCCAGCAGCTAAATTAAACTTACAACCACTTCACGGTCAGTTAGTGTATATATATATATATATATACTATAAGTCTATATATATATATATATACATCTATTAATATATCCTTATTAAAGTACTATGTGTATCATGTATTTATATACGAACCGGTGGTAGTGTAAAAAAGTGTCTTATAAAGATCAACTTCAATAAAGATATTTTAATGAATTTAAATATCTTATATGGGATGTAGGAATTATTTGTGTTAACACTCTTCAAAATCAATACGTAATTGAATACTATACAATACATTAAACATCTCAAAGTTAACATATTTTCAGCAGTAATTTTCAATGTAACTTATTACAAGAAAAGTTTCTGTAATGTGACATTTCTCACCGTTAAAGTCTAATCCTGGCTATTAACGAATTGTCAAAGTCCCCCAACTTTTATTTTCAGCTTAAAACTGTCTAGACACTATAACTTATGCTAAGATCTTGACATTTCAACGCTAAAAATCATCTGAAATCCGATAATACCACGATCACAATTATTCAATGAATATTTGTGTGTTATAGTTAATTATATTATTAAATTCTCGGCAGATGAATGCCTTCCGAACCGGTGGTAGTGTAAAAATTGACGAATCAAAAGTGTCTTTATAAAGACCTACTTGAACAAAGATATTTTGTGTTTGAGTTTGAGTTTTTAATAAATATATTACTCTAGAAAACCTTATAAAACAATAGATTAATAACACAAAGTAGCAGCAAAATACAGCGACATTTGTAAATACAACTTATGGCTTCTGAAAGTAATTCCGAAAAAACCATTAGCCAAAACAATCAGTGACAATAGAACTTAAGACTATTTATTTATTTAATAAGGCACACCAACAACAAACATACAAACATAACCCGAACAAAATTACAAAAAACACACAAGGCATGTATGTGCATAAATTATAGGGATGCACAGCATTACAGGTATACAATTTATTATTTATTTTATTTATACTATTATTTAATTAAATATTATAATAAAAACATCAAACGTTATTTCTCTACTAATTCAAGTATAAAGCCATTTATTTTTCGAACTGCACATATTTAGTTCTTTTTTTTAAGCTTTCAATTGTGACCTACAAACAACAAACTGGTATTTGAAAGAAATATGAAAATAAATACGGTAGGGCTTCTGGGGTTCTTACCTCTTCTTCCCATTGAAGTGTGATCAAAATAATAATAGTTTGAATTAAGTATTCCTATAAAATACATCCAGATCTGTATTAATAATTTCATACAAATATCCCAGTTAATCTCTTTACTTTTGATAACAAACATTGAATGTGTGTCGGAAGAAAGATACTTACAAAAACAATATGAAAGCATTGTGTTTATTTATTTAAGGATAAGATCGATACATACATAAAGCTATAATCCTTTGTTTATTTATATGTTTTCCACATAGAATATACTAAGTAAGTAATATATAAAAATCATATATGTCAAAAAATTATATCTATTATATACTGTATGTCTGATTATTTTAATTAAGACCCGATTTAAAAAAAAAATTTTTTGCAGTTAAATATATTCATCAGATGCAAAATATCATCTCAATATTATAAAAAACGAATTTTTATATTTGTAATAAAATTTCAAAGAATTATTACAATAGAAGCAGATTTAATTAAAATAGTTACATGGGAACGATTCATATGGTTAGATTTAACATATAGTATTGCTTATCCAGGACATAGGCTTTATATATGAGTCAGCTTATACGAAACGGAGATGAAAATGTGAACGCATCGTTTAGGGCACTTCTAGATGTCATAAAGTTTTATGTCTTTGTCGCGTCGAATGACGTAGCACATCTAGTTTATTTTATTCAATGGGAAATTGTGTTAGTGAATAAAGTGCTTGATTTTTTCCCTGAATATATAAAAATACGATTTTTAACACACTGATATTTGCTTTAAAAATTTAAGGCTTAGTTGAATACGACAAACAATTGATACCAGTTTTATTATCTAGTTATTATTAGAGGTAAGGAAATTTCGTATAAAAGCGAATAAATACGAAACTTAAGGCTTAAAAATCGCCACTATTTCTTAAGAACTATGAAGGAATTGATGAGACAATAAAGCAATGCTAAAATTATAGGACGAACGAGGCTTTCTTTCATATTGGCCAATTGTTTTGCCCATCTGTGGCCGCAAGTTCAACCTTAAATCCTAACGCTTTGCTAGAATGCTTCTCGAAAATTCCCTTTTCCCGAGAACTTCCTCAAAATGAGCTAATTGATATACTCATTTTCATACTTTCATTCTTCGGACTATTAATATAAATGAAAACTATAATGTAAAGGACATACTGTTGGCTGTCAAATGCCGTGCTGAAGCAGCATCACAGAGTATTTGAAGTCCAACAAACAGCGTAGACGCTGAACGCTTCTTCAGCATCATTGTTGTAACGGAAGAGTCATTTAGATTTAAGACGATTAAAAATGGTCCTTAGTGAATAATTTGACTTTGACAATGAGAATACTGATTGACCTCGCGTTAAATGCATATGGCTTAGACTTTTATGTTTTTCGGTTATATAATATCTAGTATATAAACAACGTGTCTGTATTTTAATACTGGATTAATATCATTTACGGTATATCTAATATATAAAATTGTTGTGTCCCAGTTTTCGTTTCCTTACTCCTCGGAAACTGGTTGACCGTATCTCCTGAAATTTTCTGAGCATATTGAGTAGGTCTGAGAATCGGCCAACATCTATTTTTAGAGACATTCTTTTTACTTATTTTTTTGGCAAAACGGCGTTCGGGATCAACTAGTTATGACATAAATCCAATTAAGTTTCAAAACATCATACTTTGAAATGTATTTGAAAAAACAAGTGTTTTATTACAACAATTACCCTATATAAAAGCACATAGCGGGTGAACCGCTGTCTAATTTATAGCAGACGAGTGTTGTGAGCGCTTAATTCGTCAAAATAAGGGAAACTCCACCGGATTGTTGGAATGTTTTATTACGTACGAATACAACTTTAATAGGACATAGGTTAAAAAAGGTCAACTTTGTATGGATTCATTTTTACAAGGCTTAAGGTTTTAGTTAAGTTTTGATGTATATAAAAAATAAAAGAAAAGATCGTACCTCGGTTTTAAAGTCGAACACACAATTGGAAGCCTCTAGGAGCCTGAGCGAGAAAAGCACCTTCTACCTTCCAGCTCTTGGATCACCGGTACTGACTACCAGGCGTTTACCTAATTCCTTAAATATAATAAGCATAATATGTTGCATAATAAACATTTAGTTGCCCATATAAACAAAATAAATAAATAAAAACAAACCAAATGAACAATGTCCTACCACCCAATGTATTAATTAATACAAATCACGCCATTAGATTTGCCAATTACTTGAATATTGATTAATATCTATGTTAGTGTGTATTAATCATTGCGGTAATACAATTAATACGTACCACAGCTAAGAGAGCTTTGGTTAGCGACCAGATGCTGATCCCTTGGAGTATTTGTCGGACATGGTTCTGACACTTGAGTTTTAGTTGTCAAAAAGTATACGTTCGTTATAATTATTAAACTACTTTTCAAGTGATGAAGTGCAAATAATATGCACAGAGATCTTTTGACAAGGCGACAAGACTGCGCTTGTTATAGTTGCAAATATTTTGTGTCTATTTAACTATTGTGTAATTATATTCATTGCATCATATATTATACTTAATTATCTATTATAATATATGACTTGCAACATTAAACAAAACATAGTAATAATTGTATTTGATTAAGTTAGCTGGTAATAGTTTTACAAAAGTATCATCAACTAATAACGTCTATTGTTCGCCAATCGGACCCAAAAAGCAGCTTATCACAGATATGACAGAACCATCGAGCGTAATTAAAAAAAAAACTAATAAATTAATTTAGTTAAAAAGAGGTTTTAATGAATTTATTTCACAAAAGAGGTTTTAACAGCTTCGTGTATCATCATATCATTTAAAGATCTGATTACAATACAATACACTATGATTAAAGATATGATTAGGATACATGATTACATGATCTGTAATGGTTACAACCTTTTTCTAGCGACATCTTTATTTTCCGACGACTGAATAAATACAATTGATAAACTGGTATCGATCACAAATATATCCTAGTGTGATACGGCATAGGTTATATATTAGATATTTATTTATCTTTTCCACATAGAATCATATCAGCGTCATGTGTAGATAACTTTCTTCTTATATCTAAGGCTACGAGAGTTCAAAAATGAACCAATCAAGCAAAAAACTGTCAATGTTTTGTGGTTAAATAATAACTGTAGGTTAGTTAAATAGATCCTTTGTCTTGGACGACCATAAATTTTACTAAATGACAGTAATTTTGAAAAAAGTAAATAAAGATATGTTTAATGTTAAGTTAAAATCAAAATTTTCAAGTTAGCATCTCTATCAAAACTATTTCGACCCTCAACTTAATGTTTATTTTGTTTAAACCAAAATTTAACTAATTTATTCCGGGCTTAGTTGACTTGTTGTTAACTTTTGTCGTTTAGTGGCTTTCGCTCGTAATAGTTTATTGAACTATTGAAATTTCCAACTTGAATTTTAACTGCCTTCTGAACCAGTTGTTGTGAAAAATTGACGATTCAAAAGTGTCTTCATAAAGACACACTTAAATAAAGATATTCTGAGTTTGAGGATGAATTTCATCAGACGTGATTTAGACTAAAACTCCTGCATACATTACCCAACAACCATTTTAAATATATTAATGAAAGTGTAACTTCGTTGTCTGTCACGTATGCTTATGTAACTTTAGTATCTAGTTTCAGAAATAACGATGTTCGCAGTTCGCTCTCGCAATTTGTACTACGCATGTTTTATAGAAGTAAATACATTCTAATACATTTCAATGATAAAATTAATTACTATATTATATTTAACTTCTACTTGTATTTCTATCGAAGGTTGAATGAATTAACCATTACCATTTTTTTTAATAATTGGTGTCAATTACTAACTGCAGTAAGATCATACACTGCAGTAAAAACGACTACCGTACAATGATAACCCCACAGAGTTTCTTATGGATTATTCTCAGTTGAATTAAATGAACTCATGTTAAGTTAGTTTTAGTGACGTAAAAGTGGTAACAATTCTTACTAAATAAATATTTGAATTGAATTTTTTACTCACATAGTTATTTCAAAGTAAAATTAACATTCTTAATATTAAACTATTGTAAATAAAACAAACCGCAAAAGTAACAAATTTAAAAACATTGGTCCTTGTAAAGAGTACAAATACTTGCGGCACTGTATGACGACGTATATACGCTGAGCAAGAAAAGCGCCAGCTCTTGGAACACCGGTACTGATTAAAACTATACAAGACTAAAGTATATGTAATGATACCATTATTACCTATTCATTACATAATAGCCTCTGTATAGCTAAAACCGTGGAGTTGTTATTGTATATACCTGTGCACAGATCCGAACATCAACGTCAAGCTGAAATTGAGCTTCTGTTGACAACAGGAGCAATAAATCCTGTTTTGATACGTTGTTTGTCAAACTTGTTTTGTTACGTGAACGACTTAAGCGCACTCGGCACCATTTCATTTTTATATTAAACCATTTATTTGAAAAACAGTTGAGTTACTTGATTTATACAAACATAATAAAGAAATTATAATTTCTAAAGTCAAGAAGAACAAACAAAGTTTGTCTATGTGGTTTACTTTCATACACTTGTACATATTCCAATTAAATTTAATGCCAGTTGCCAAATCAACTGGGTGTGTTGTGGGTTGTCTGGAAGAGATCGCTTATTAGCGGTAAGGCCGCCCGTTGCTCTTATATGTTCTCTATAAGTTTAAGTGCGATAAAGTGTTAAATAAATAATAAATAAATCAAGGGGGTAGAGCGGACGAAATTAAATAAAGAGATATATGGTGGACCGGCAACCATTCTAGGTTTAACGGTATTGACGGATGGCAGACTGGCCGTGTGTTACCAGGCAGGGAGGTAGAGGAAGGAGGAGAATATAGTATAGGATATCCAGAATCTCAGGATCAGGAAACGCGATGGTTGCGCCAGTAAGGTTGAAGTGAAGGGCGTCTTACCTCTGTGGGTAACCCGTAGTTCTTTTTTTTTTGATGCATGCCGCTGAAGCTGATGGCAAACCATGCCATGCTCCAACTTATATTTGAAGTGTATAAAAAACGAATTTTAAGTTTTTGAACTTATGACATATAAATATTGTTTTATACGGTATAATACTAATGATAATAATAGTGTAATATTTTGTACAGTAAAAAAGAATCAAGAAATACACCACACGGAAAATTCGTATTCCTAAAGTCTAAATTTAAAATTTCAGTCTAAGTTTCCACAATATTCACTATACAATCCAACGAAACTCAGTAACCTAGAATACAACATGCTCTCTTTGAAAAATGCAAAAATTTCCATTTATTTCCCGTAGAGGAACAACTGCGTCCTTTTATATTCTTTATTTTCATGTATGTTCTGTGTTAATATTTATGCAATGATTTTCCTTTTCCATTAAAGATTCACCATGACACAGTCTATACCGTTCTACATACAACCCTTTTAGCCTTAGAGACAAGAAAAAAGACGTCTTTGATTTCATATATAATTCGGCTCTGCCAGAACTTTCTTGTCGTACACAATTGGTCACTGAAAAGAAGATACGAGAAATACGTATTTTTGTGAAATTAAGCCGTAAAATTTTTATAAATTATCGTTCTTGTTTGAGATAAACCATATTTATTTTTGGATCATTTGCCTAATTAGACAAACAAAATACTTTTCAATTGGAATATCAAAAAACCTTACTTCATTTCGGGTATTTTATATTAAAAAGTCTCTGTAATATATAATTAAGTCCAAAATTGCATGAACCCGAGACAAAAATTATTTGATGAAGCTAAGTTACGAAGAGAAGCCTAATTGCGCTTAATTGACTTAACAATTATTATGTTTATGACAATTTGGCTTCTACCTAATCTAATTTTACAAAAATTAAATCTAAGAAATGTTATCCAACTCCGCAAACTTTTTTAAGAAATTGTCCAAAAATTTGCTGTTGTGAACGAACATTTTCTATCTGGCAAGGAAATATTATCTTGCTTAATTACCACAGTACAAATTTAAGAAGTTTATAGTTTTTGGAATATCATTGTTTTCAGATTGTTAGAAAACTATATCGTTTAAGTGTATGACACCAAAATACCAAAGACGGAGGAGAGAGTAATGTAAAATAAATATTACTGTCATTTAACATGTGGCAGATTTATATATATATATATATATATATACTTTACCAATTGCACTTACGTATAGATTTTTTATTTATATTTTTTAAATATAGAATCGTATAAGCGATCACTTGGTGAACGTCAAAAAGGTCTAAAAATAAATAAATCTACACAAGGATTTTTAAAATAAACCTGTCTGAGGGGACACCCACATTAAACTCAGTTTTCTATAACTTTTTAAGCGTGATCACTGTTCCAAATGTGTGAAAAGTGAAATTTATCACAATATTTAGAGTCACTCATTGCCAAGCTTTTTTATCGTTTGAATAGAAAATAGTGTTTAGATTTAAACTTAAAAACACCATGATTTTTCTTTTAAATGCATATAGAAAAAGAAAAATTATGTGGCAAACGAGCAGACGAAACCTCGCACCTTTAATATTAGGAGGTTTGCAAGGTTCAATTCAACTTTATACAAAAGTTTACGAATAAATTGAAAAAAACTATTTTTCCTGTAGAGTTATTGTTTATCCGTCCGTGAATTATGGCTTCATGAATAATTCAATATTAATTTTATTGATGTAAACACTCGTGCATTAATGCATTATTTGGGCAACACCGACTTTTACAAATAATTACGCAATGTATTTTCGTATAAAATTCATTTCAACAAACAGTTTTATGGCATTCGTTCCGTATTTTTACGATTAAATATAAGAAATAAAAAAAATCTAATATTTGAATCTTATATAATGTTTGGAATATCATTTTTTGAAACGTTTACTACACACACACATTTTATTTATTTTACTATAATATATATAAATATATATGTATATATATATATACCGTTACATAATCATTTTTTTATTTATTTTACGGAAACAAAACAGACACATCACAAAAATACAATAACAGAAAAAGATATATGACAAAAATACAGAGGCATCCTAAAACATGTTACACATGTCTGTCTGGTACATTATAACTTCAGAACTACTGAACGGATTTGAACGCGTTTTCACAGTTGGATTACATACAATTAGGAGCGTTGTCAAAAGTTTATTTCGTCAAAATCCGTTAAGGGAAAAAGAAGTTATAGTCAATTGAAAATTTACTTCAATCACTGCTTCAAAACTTTTAAACACTTATATTGATTGATTAGTTATATATTGTAAAATATGTTCTAATATAAGTTAATCTTAATATTAAAACTTATGCGAGGTAACAAAAATAACAAATAACGCAGTGCGCGCGGGCGCGGTTGAATTGTTGAACAATGCGCTCGATAGATGGCGTTGATAAAATTCTTCATCAACCTAGATTTATTTTTTTATTTCCTAACCTAACCTAACCTAACCTAACCTAACCTAACCTAACCTAACCTATACAGCTTATCAAAAAAAGTTTACACAATAAAAATAGATTAAAAATAAAGCCAAAATAAGGTTAAAATATAGAACCGGAAATAGAATCTAAGATCAGAAAAAAAAATAACAAAAGAAAACACGAACAGAACATAATAAATAAATAAATATATATATATACACATGAACAAGTGGACTATATTATGTGAAGTACGAGCATTTAAGTGTGAGTGTGTGTATTTGTGTGTGCAATAGTGTTGCTGTGTAAGTGAGTGTGCGAGGTTGAGTCTTAGTTTTTTTTAAAGAACTTCTACTTAGGCCAAATATATCCAATATATCGCGGTTTCAAGATGCTCAATTGTGTAATGACTACCATGCAGTTCAAACTTTCATTAACGTTTTACCCTATGATTATTTTGAGTTAACACTACCCATACAAACAAGTAAAAGGAAACGAGTGAAGAGACGTTTGTCATTTGTCCGCCTCCATTTTTCCACCTACATCCTTAATGTAATGAGGTTTACATTTTATTATTTGGTCAAACTAATAACCTCACAAGTACGTATAACTTCGTAAGAATTTTCTTTCAACTCTTAACCGCTGAGGAGGTTTACCTTCCATCATCAGCTCATATAACATAAGAAGATGACTATCAGAATATAAAATTGTCAGGAAAATAATTGCCTGTAAGTTAATTTTAAAGTTGCGATTTCCCTGAATCATCGGATCCTGACTACGGGACCAACTTGAAAGTACCCTCTACTGAACAAAAAAATAGTCATAATGCCTCCTTTTTTATCTAATTAAAATACATCTTTGTAAAAAAGAAACGTTTTTCAACATTGGTCTATTCGATGGCTAAGAAGCAACAAAGTTTTTATATGAACTTAAGCCGACTTAGAAACGCTTTAATTTATGACAAGAGACAGATGACAGATGACAGGAGACAAATGACAGATGACAGGAGACAAATGACAGATGACAGGAGACAAATGACAGGAGACAGATGACAGGAGACAGATGACAGATGACAGATGACAGATGACAGAAGACAGATGACAGATGACAGATGACAGATGACAGATGACAGATGACAGATGACAGATGACAGATGACAGATGACAGATGACAGATGACAGATGACAGATGACAGATGACAGATGACAGATGACAGATGACAGATGACAGATGACAGATGACAGATGACAGATGACAGATGACAGATGACAGATGACAGATGACAGATGACAGATGACAGATGACAGATGACAGATGACAGATGACAGATGACAGATGACAGATGACAGATGACAGATGACAGATGACAGATGACAGATGACAGATGACAGATGACAGATGACAGATGACAGATGACAGATGACAGATGACAGATGACAGATGACAGATGACAGATGACAGATGACAGATGACAGATGACAGATGACAGATGACAGATGACAGATGACAGATGACAGATGACAGATGACAGATGACAGATGACAGATGACAGATGACAGATGACAGATGACAGATGACAGATGACAGATGACAGATGACAGATGACAGATGACAGATGACAGATGACAGATGACAGATGACAGATGACAGATGACAGATGACAGATGACAGATGACAGATGACAGATGACAGATGACAGATGACAGATGACAGATGACAGATGACAGATGACAGATGACAGATGACAGATGACAGATGACAGATGACAGATGACAGATGACAGATGACAGATGACAGATGACAGATGACAGATGACAGATGACAGATGACAGATGACAGATGACAGATGACAGATGACAGATGACAGATGACAGATGACAGATGACAGATGACAGATGACAGATGACAGATGACAGATGACAGATGACAGATGACAGATGACAGATGACAGATGACAGATGACAGATGACAGATGACAGATGACAGATGACAGATGACAGATGACAGATGACAGATGACAGATGACAGATGACAGATGACAGATGACAGATGACAGATGACAGATGACAGATGACAGATGACAGATGACAGATGACAGATGACAGATGACAGATGACAGATGACAGATGACAGGTGACAGGTGACAGGTGACAGGTGACAGGTGACAGGTGACAGGTGACAGGTGACAGGTGACAGGTGACAGGTGACCGGTGACAGGTGACAGGTGACAGGTGACAGGTGACAGGTGACAGGTGACAGATGACAGATGACAGATGACAGATGACAGTTCGTCATCAACCTAACCTAACCTAAACAAAATGACCGTATTTATGCTGGAAGCTCTAAAGAAGCTTCGCAATTAGTAAACAGAGTACAACGTGGGCATTATCCCACTTCAGTGATGGTTTGGTGGGGTGTTAGCTATGAAGGGGTGACTGAGCCATATTTTTGTGAAAAAGGTATTAAAACGTCGGCACAAGTTTATCAAAATACCATTCTTGAGACGGTAGTTAAGCCTTTAACTAACACCATGTTCAATAACAAAGAATGGTGCTTTCAACAAGACTCGGCACCGGGTCATAGAGCTCGATCCACCCAATCTTGGTTGAAAACTAACGTTCCGGACTTTATCAGCACTGAAAACTGGCCGTCGTCAAGTCCTGACCTAAATCCATTGGATTATGATTTATGGTCAGTTTTAGAGAGTAAGGCTTGCTCTAAACGCCATGATAATTTGGAGTCCCTAAAACGATCCATTCGGTTGGCAGTGAAGAATTTTCCTATAGAAAGAGTTCGTGCTGCTATTGATAAGTTGCCTCAACGTTTAAAAGACTGTATTGCAGCCAATGGAGACCACTTCGAATAAACATTGTATATTTTTAATAGTTATATATTGATGTATTAAACTAACTCACTATGAAAGGAATAAATGTTACGTATAAAAAAAAAATCGTGCTTTTCTTTATAACAATATTTATGGCAAGACTAAGTATATATACACATGAACAAGTGGAACTATGTGTAGTACGAACATTTTAGTGTGTGAGTGTGTATCACTGTGCGCAATGGTGTTGCTGTGTGAGTGAGTGTGCAAGGTTGAGTCTTAGTTTTTTTTAAAAGAATTTCTACTTAGGCTAAATATCCAATCCAATCCAATAGAACGCGGTATTAAGATGCTCCATTCTGTAATGACTACCATGCAGTTCAAACTTTCATTAACGTTTTACCCTATGATTATTTTGAGTTAACACTACCCATACAAACAAGTAAAAGGAAACGAGTGAAGAGACGTTTGTCATTTGTCCGCATCCATTTTTCCACCTACATCCTTAATGTAATGAGGTTTACGTTTTATTATTCGGTCAAACTAATAACCTTACAAGTACGTATGTCGTACTCATAACTTCGTAAGAATTTTCTTTTAACGCTGAGGAGTTTTACCTTCCATCATCACCTCATCCACATAAGAAGATGACTATCAGAATATAAAATTTGCAGAAAAGTTAATTACCTGTTAGTTAATTTGAAAGTTGCCCTCGATTTCCCTGAATCATCGGATCCTGTAAAGCTACATCATCCCTGAATAACACATAATTATATATAATTCCAATTGTAACAAGTTTTAGCCCATGAAAGAAAGCCCTGTCGAAATCATTAAGAAACGCTATATACTTAACCAAATCACAAGTGGGCGAAGCCGTGGGCGGAAAGCTAGTCATCAATATACTTAGTCTGGCCATAAATACTGTTACTATTCAAAAAAAGAAAATATTACGTTTGAATTTGGAATCTGTCATTTTTATATGATTGCTTGATGTGTTTTCTTATTTTCGCGCCATTATATTGTTAAATATTTTGTTATATTAAAATGGAGTGGGGTGATAAAGAGAACCGAATCGCTGTGATTGCCTTACATAAAGTAGGTATGGAGAAAAGTGCAATTTTTAAAACCCTCCACCCGCTTGGTATTAGTCAAATGTTTGTTTACCGGGCTATTGATAGGTACAATGATACCTCCTCTGTTTGTGACAGAAAAAGATCTGGCCGTCCACGTACCGTTCGTGTGAAAAAGGTGATTAAAGCAGTTAGGGAAAGAATTCGAAGAAATCCTGTCCGTAAGCAAAAGATTTTATCTCGGGAGATGAAGATAGCTCCTAGAACCATGTCGCGTATATTAAAAGATGACTTAGGACTTGCAGCCTATAAGAGACGTACTGGTCACTTCTTAACTGATAATTTAAAGAAGAATAGGGTGGTAAAATCCAAACAACTACTTAAGCGGTACGCAAAGGGAGGTCACAAAAAAATTTTGTTTACGGATGAGAAATTTTTTACAATTGAGCAGTATTTTAATAAACAAAATGACCGTATTTATGCTGGAAGCTCTAAAGAAGCTTCGCAATTAGTAAACAGAGTAAAACGTGGGCATTATCCCACTTCAGTGATGGTTTGGTGGGGTGTTAGCTATGAAGGGGTGACTGAGCCATATTTTTGTGAAAAAGGTATTAAAACGTCGGCACAAGTTTATCAAAATACCATTCTTGAGACGGTAGTTAAGCCTTTAACTAACACCATGTTCAATAACAAAGAATGGTGCTTTCAACAAGACTCGGCACCGGGTCATAGAGCTCGATCCACCCAATCTTGGTTGAAAACTAACGTTCCGGACTTTATCAGCACTGAAAACTGGCCGTCGTCAAGTCCTGACCTAAATCCATTGGATTATGATTTATGGTCAGTTTTAGAGAGTAAGGCTTGCTCTAAACGCCATGATAATTTGGAGTCCCTAAAACGATCCATTCGGTTGGCAGTGAAGAATTTTCCTCTAGAAAGAGTTCGTGCTGCTATTGATAACTGGCCTCAACGTTTAAAAGACTGTATTGCAGCCAATGGAGACCACTTCGAATAAACATTGTATATTTTTAATAGTTATATATTGATGTATTAAACTAACTCACTATGAAAGGAATAAATGTTACGTATAAAAAAAAATCGTGCTTTTCTTTATAACAATATTTATGGCAAGACTAAGTATATCAAATAATATTGCCAGTAATTTTGATTTCCATATAACTTGACACAAAATGTTATTACGTAACTACAAGAGAAGTTATTGTATAGTTTAGCTGAGCTATGTCCGACATATAAGTATATAATCAACGTGCCTTATAACTTTATATGTGGGAGTTAAGCTAATATACTTATATAAAACGAATTCCGTTCAACAATTAGTTTTTAATTGTTTTGTAAGTTTATTAGGAATACCGATTGAACGTATCGAAAATGAACAAATTAAGCAGACATTAATTGTTTTATGACCTAGATATATTATATTATATACCTGGGCAATAGTCTGATAGTGATAAATACAATACGTAAAGAAATATATATTTGTTTATAATGTTAAGAAAAAGTAAGCTTTTATGTGTGCTTTTGACGTGTGGTTGTAAATACAATAAAATTTTATTTAAAATTAAATAAGTTATTGAGTCAAGATAACAATGTATTCGATTATAAAAATAATTATTAAGCCTTCAAATAAAATAAACATTTATAATATTAACCTAACTAATATAAAGAAATTGTACTGATTTCAGGACTAAATAATTAATTTAATGTTTCATATTTAAGTATCATCATTGTAAATGTGTTGAAAATTAACTATTATTATTACCTACCGTGTAAACGTAATCTTCATATTTACATTGCTAAAATATCTTAAATCCACGCCCAAAACAGGCTTATATTATGTAAAAGTCGTGAAATTCACTTAAAATAATTTCTCTTTTACCAATCGTATGTCAAAGGGAAAGTTTATAATCGAACCCTTTAAGAATCCACATCCAAATCCCAATTTAACAGACCCTTCAGATATCAAAAGAACAACTAATAGACTGAGTTTTCTTTATGTTAATAAAATATATTTTAATAATACATTCGAAAAGAGATTTAAAACATGGTAATAAGAAGGGAACAGGATGTGAGTTCCAAAGCTGCGTAGCTCTAAAAGTTATATTTTTATTAATCAAATTATACTAGACCTAATCTTGTTTGTCATGGAATATATGAAAACCGAACTCGTTGCAAAATGTGTCAAGGAGGGAATACTATTATCATACCATTACTATAACAGGATAATAAAACGGGCAAATTTGTCCTGCTTTATGTACTTCTTTTGAAATGGCTATAAACATAATGTATTAGATCGTAAAATGGCTAAGAAATTAGTTTTTATATAATCAACCAATGAATCAATTTTATGTATGTTTTTTTCAATTATCTATTAGGACTAATTTATAACCGTATATTTTTATAACATCAAATGTTTTATTTGTTAATTAAGCAATATTATATTAAATCAATGTTTATAAACAAATTTTAAAAGTTTGGTGCTTGTCGCAGAGTCTTAAAGACCCATAATCTTGACTGACATTTGCTGTATCGCGATGCTGACGTTGAGCGAGAAAAGCACCAGCTCATGGATTTAAGACTAGTAACATATATCCGCAATCAGATTGTATGTTGTGAGCTTTCACCTATATCTTTCATTAACTGTCTCGCGCTATCTATAAATCGTAGTCTGTGTTCTCCAGTAATTGGATTGTCCAGTTATCTTCACGCGTACTTTACGATAGTTTTGTTTAAGTCATAACAATAATTTTATTAACTATGTATGCGCTATGAAGTTAAAATATAATCTCGTAAAGCACAAACATATATTCAAATTTTGAATTGAGTTAAGACCTCTATACTCTATGTGCCACGAGTGAGACAAACAGTACTTAGCTTTGAATCGGTTGAATTTATACTGGGATTAATAATATAGAGAATGGAATATAGAACCAATTACTACACGGGTACATAGTACAATTGAGTAATATATAATCTTAAGTATGGCTTTCGCGAGATCAGTATTATATATATATATATATTGTATATGTGGACGAGTCGGTTGATGTTTTTGACGACGTAACAAAAAAAACACGATCAGAAAAAAATAAATAAAAATATAATATATACCTAAAAAAAACAAACCTTTAAATTCTGATGGTGATCACATGTATGTTGTAACACGTTCGTATTATTATGTGTATTGTATTTTGTTATTGTTATAATGTTTCAAGTTCCCATTTAATTGTTTTATGTGTAGTCTTATTATCTCAAAGGTTTATTGTTTTTTTAAATATATTTAGCACAAATGTAATGAAATCGTGTAATGTATAATACACGTCAATTAGGAATAAATCAAAGTCAAATATTTATTCGGTAAGGTAAGGGACCGAATAAGAAGCAGTCAAAAAACTCGGCTTGGTTCCTTTTTTGGTGATAATCCTAATTACAATATTTTCGGAGCAAGGCCAATTCATTCCTAAACGTTTTTATCGATAATCCGATATTTAACATGCTAAATTGACTGACAAAGTTAACACATTGCTTCGACTTTTGTTATAGAGGCGTGTACATATTGCTCTTTAAACGCATTACCAACTTTGGAGCCTAGTAATGGCTAAGCTTGTTTCTCCTATTAGGGTTAAAGCAAACGCGATTGTTTTGAAATTTGAACATACATCACGTTTTCAGCAATATACTAGGTACAAAGGGATTCTCTCGGGCCCATAATAAATATTGAACGAACAGCTCACTTCTTCAACGCAATGTCTTAATATCTGCAAAATCTTCTAGTACTGAATACTTTTGAATTTAATAAAATAAACTAGTCTAGCTGTCAACTTCTGTACAAATACAGATTTATTAACACACTAAGTCTCTTCGACAATCCATCTATGTATGGTCATTCATCATTCATCGTCATGCATCATTGTATCTTATTATCTTAAGTTATACTTAAAAACAGTATTTTGGGACTCGTATTTTTATCATAAAAGCTTTTACTTGTAAATCTAATTAATCTCTTACTTATGAGATTACACCATCACCATCAGTTCGTTATAAAATAATAAATCTTTTATATTTAGTGAAACCCCGTTTTTGGTAACAGAGGAGGAAATGCCTTACGGATACCCCTCAACCCAAAAGTCACGGGGTATGTGAGACTAATCTCACGCCAGCCTTAGCTACTCAGAGGACAGGGTAAGCCATATCCACTAAAACACTCCGGTGTAACCCACGCTTCGTATATTGTCAATTATATAGGGCGATCATAATAGTTTCTCTTTATCATCAGCAAATACATCCGCACGATATTTGGCAGATTATTAATGTAAATCCAAAACAATTATGGGTATTTTATTAGTCTAAATAAGTACCCAAATCAAATGTCACTTATTCGAAACTGTAGCTTTAATCCCTTATTAAGTCAAATTTTGACACAAATTAATTCTTAATTACGTCGTCTGTTTGATCAAACAAATTCGAGATGTAAATATAACAAAGCGCTCAAACAATTTCCGGTTTCAGGCTATTTCTGATTTTCCATTCACTCAATCAAATTTATAATCAAATTTTCCACTAATTTCACATTATTTCGACACCAAATGGGCCTGCGGAGTTCCGAATTAAAGATAAATTATACGTTTTTTTAATAAATTTTGTAAGGGGCGAGGTCGCGTAGCGTTTATGAGATTGAAGGCCGTCGGAATGCATGTTTGAGGATAATGAAATAATAATATTAACACTGTAGGCTCAATGGGTTTATTGTGCAATTCCACCACAAGAAAATGCTCCTACCTTCGATTCGTTTCATCATAAAACCAAGCGTTTAAAATCGCCAAGCACGTCATGTGGAACCGGAAAATTTGAATGTGCTCACTACATTTAAACACTATCTCGGAAGGATTTTTAACGTTTGATAATAACGACATCTATTGGTGATTAGTGGACATTAAAAATTGTATAGATTCAAAGATGTGTCAACTGAGACATATACAGAGATGTGAGCAAAACCCATACGCTCATAGAAATAGTTTTTAGTATAATATTTTTCATTTAACTCTGTCTTTGCCATAGAGAACGAACGTCGATTTTACAAAGGGTTTGTTCAAGACAGAAGTGAACAATTGCATCCGCTTCAAACTTTAGTGACTGCTTATTAAATAACTCACGCGGAAAACAACTAGAGGAGTGTGAAGGAATTTCAAAGTTTCTTTAATAAAGTAGTTCTTTAAACGCATTCACATATGTAAAAAAGCGTAGCAGTTTTAATTACTGCAAAAATAAGTTCTCACAACAAGTGTGAATTTTGAAAAAAATATATATAAAAAAAATAAAATATATTTTTTTATAAATATGTATTACTTGAAAAATAATTTAATAATCATATAACTGTGTTCATATGTATTCAATCAAAATACCTAAATTAATCTATTTAAGTTAATACTGTTGTATAAAAAATACATTTTGTCTAAATCATTTGGTCACCTATAACATACGCTTTTATATAATAACAAGGGCTTTTTGCTTTCATAACTAATATTATAAAAAATACCAATACGATGTTATTATTCCCTTGTATAGGGGACACAATAGAGTTACCAACGTATAAGGAATCAGTAAATACTTTTCATATGAATAATATTTTATCTTTCCGTTATAAATACTTGGAATCTTGGCACCAAGAATTTTTTTTTAAATACTGCAATTATATTACATATAACCTTCTTTAAAAATATATAATTGTAACCTAGAATAAGACCCTTTAAATAATAATAAAAACTTATCCACTCTGCTTTATTCATAAGTTTTCAAATATTTTGATTTATATTTTCTAAGTCTTAATTCAAATCAAAATAGTGAGTAGTAGATACTAATAGTATTCTATTTAAGTACTACTTCGTCTCTTTCTATTAACGACTGATAAAAAGAGACAGTGGTGTTAAATAGAATGATTTTTGCAGTTATGGCTAAGAAAGTTATTTATAGACTTAGGTAGCTTTTTGCAATAGGATTTAAAATTACGACTAGTATTAAATGTTCCTCTGTTTCAGGCTCTCCGCCCGTGATCAAATACCGATGGAGGGGCAGCGATGCTTGTGCATAGTTATATTTCTCGTCCACACTGCAATAGGAGCTGGAGAAGGTACGGAATACATTAACTTAGAGCACCGCTAATATTTCCACTTAAACTGGTCAATAAACGTTTAAAATGTTAGAATATCCAAATGTACTACTGGAGTTTCCTAAATAAAGTGATAAAATAAATCGATAAATTTTAATTAATTTTAAACGATTTGTATTTGTGTAATTTCAAGTCTCAAATTTTATAATTATGGACTGCCAAACAGTGGCTAGTTATTATTTGATGACCATATTTTTTTGCATGTCTGACTGTTTTAACATGTATTTATTCAAATTATTAATTCATTTGTAGTTTATCAAGCACACAGTCTAATCGCGTAAAATTTGTCCTAATCTTATTCGGTTAAGTTGTAAAAAAATGATAGCAAATCCTTATCGCCATAAAAGCTACAACTTTGAATCAAGAACATTACAAACATATTCTTATAAGCTAATGTTAGAGACAAGTATGCGTTAACAGAATTTATTGTACTGCACTGCACATACTAAAAGTTCTAGAGAGTTCCCTTATAGACTTATTAAACTTCTTTGAGAGTCTTTTAAAGTCCCAGTTAGGTATGTAGATTATATAACTGAGCCTTCTAAGAACGTGGTTGAAAAATCTTTGTAAACTTTATCTTATCTTAATAGTCTAATATATGTAGTATATTTTACAACATCTATATTTAACGAGAATGAATTAACTAAAACCTCTTTTGTTTGTCTATTATATACAACAAAGAACTTTTTCAAGATGTACAAGATTTGAATTTCGAAACGTAGAAAATAACAATCGTTTGGGCCCCAGCTGTTGGATTACATTGTTTACGTAAGAGGTGTTACTTGTAGCTATAAACGATCAATTGGCCTCCTTTATTATATATACTTTATTTGTAACCAAAGACAGTAGAATACATAGGATTTAATAAATATGTTTTCACTTCTGATTTGTAAGTGCAATTTTAGGAATTCATTTTTTGTGTGCGATTCCCATCGTGGCTGTAGTATGGACTGTTTAAATTTACATTTAATTATTAACATTAAAGACTATAGATTTATTATTAGTGGTACTCCCTCCCCGCTACCCTACTACCCTCCCTACTACCGCTCCTAACCCCGTGAGTGTTTATGGTGGGAGACTTCAGCTTTATATTATGGTGTTTCTCCTTTCTCCTATATACATACTTACTTTGTTTATATATATATATCTATATATATATATATATATATATATATATATATATATATATATATATACAATAACTAACGTCGGACATGAATGTTCTATTATTTCACCTTATAACGGGTTTTGTATATAAATACTTTAATACTTCAAGTATTCTGAAGATGGGCTCTTATGAAAACTTGTTCTATTGTTAAAAATTTGACTACAGAATGCGCATCGTAAAACCTTAATGAACCACTTGCGAAATGGGTCAAGATTGTTCCTTTATTGCATATTTGATTATGTATGTATTCCACATACAAAATATTTCCAGAGGAAACAGATGGCAAAATATAAAAAAGGTTTTATTATATGTATCACAGAGGAAATCAAATTTATATATTCTATATTCAAATAGGGTCGTCAACAATCATTTTTTAACTACTGTGAAACATGCTTGGCTATTTAAAGGAGTGAAAACTAAGTTTACATGAGTTCACTGCGCGCCAAGCTGAGAAGAGACAGGAAACTGTGTAGGGTTGTCATTTCCTGGTGTTCTTAACAATAAATTAAGAGTTTTCAATTTTTATACAGTGATTAACATCAATTAGATTAACGTAAACTAGTTGTTGAATAATGTAACAGATTCAAAAATTTGAGGCCAAATGTTTACTCATGAAAAAAAACATTAAAATATAATTCATTGCGAAATGTCTTGAACTTCCACCGAGAGTTTCATTTCAAATTGAATGAATGTCCATGTTTTTGTCTCGTACTTCGCAAAAAGATTCACGAAAGTGCTTTTAATATAATTGTACCTCTTTCGGATTTCCTGTTCTGTTAAGAGTTGAAGGAAATTATACAATTTCGTAATAACTTCTATTTAAGAACTTTCTTTATAAGCGAATTTAATAACAATGTTATGAAAAATAATGCTTGATTAGTTGAGTCTTTTTCAAAAAGTTAAATCATTTTGAAACTGTGTCTTAATTATTTATTGATATTTTTTAAGTTATTTTGAAAGAACTTTTGTCATTTAAATTAGTCATGTAAATTTATATGAAATATTTATTTTTAAAGACCAGCTATCGAGTTCCCTTCCGAGCCTTCTGAATCGGTGGTAGTGTAAAAATTGATGATTCACAAGTGTCTCTATAAAGACCTACTTGAATAAAGATATTTTGAGTTCGAGTTTGAAATAATAACATTATATTTGAAATAATAATAATATAAGTAATTGCTTTAAAAATATATTTTTGAGAGTTGGAGTGCCATGCAGTTACTTTAGAGTTTCAACTAAATAGGCAGGCACTGCCGGAGAAATACCACTCTCTCACAGAAAACCGTTCGTTGAGTGAGATCTTCCGGTGCCCATCTTGTCCCCTCCTCCGTCCTCTTCTCCTATCCCTCCATTTTCTAATTTACAATAAATGGCCGGCAACGCACCCACCCGCTCCTAGCCACGTGCCTATGGGCGGCGACTTCACCTTTATGGTGGGCTTCCTGCTCGTTTTCCCCCACTTCTATAAAAAAATAAAATTTAACCAGCTGAGTTTGTTGTAGGTATCTAAGACCGGTTTATTATGTAACCTTCGTTAATATTACAAAATTATTGACGTACACATTGATACGATTTTATGTGGTAAAAATAAATAAATACTACCATAATCACAATCGAAAATTATGAAAGGAGAATTGGGATGGCTCAAGGCTCGTATCCGATTTAACTTTGTAATGTTTTCTTCAACTTTTCAGGCACAACCAACCAGCCATCAACCCAGCACGCTGAATCTAATGAGCTAACCGTATCTTTTCCTCCGTTGGAAGACATCTACACCAGCACCTTGGAGAAGCATTTCGCAACTGAGAACAACACTGTGGTCACATCGCAGACGGGATCTACTGCCCTCCTGCCATGCGTGATCAGGAATATTGGTGATGGAATTGTAAGTTTTTAATTTGATGATTTGTTATTTACCAGTAGACTGTTTTTATTCAGATAAGTCTCCTAAGTCTCCTTCAAGCAATATTCTCATACCGGATGTATTCTTACATAGGTTCAGTGACGTCTGCTCATTCGGCTCTGTGAGCATTAGACATTAACTTAGAGAAATCTACCCAGCCAACCCTTTTTCTAATATTTTTTTAATTATTAAATCTTAATTAATATTTAGTTGTTATTATATAATAAATATATTAATAAATTAAATACAGCTTTCTTAACGGATTAAATATAGTTATTGTCAAAAAGAATTGATAGGTATCTATAACACATGTCGGTATGATTTTTCTCTATTACAAGCTATGCTCAACAGCTTAATTTTCTTAAGTGATTCTCTTGAACTATTGACAATCTTCTACTATTTATGCACCTTTACTCCTCCTTACTCTTCCTTGTCTGTCTATGCCATCTTTCCTGTTAGAGTTACTTGAAAGAGATCGATTTTATCCTCTGCTTTTACGATTTTTATATCTTTCTACTTTTATACGTTTCTTTATTATTTTGTTTGCCAATAATGTGTTTTCTATATTACAACTGGCATTTGTTATTTATGATTTAAAGCAAATAACCGTCTACAATTGAATAAGTAATAAACAGAAATTATTTGATCTAAAGACCGAACTTCAAACGTTCCTGAAAAGGTCATCACCGTAAAATATTTCTCTTTACACAAATTTCAACCTTTTAATTTGAAAAGTGGAGTGTTCTTGAATAGGCCAGCCTTTATTGCTTTAAACGTCAAGCGAATGTCGTCTGTATTAAATACAACACAAGGAATACTTTGATCCGTCTCTTGTATAGAAAACTAATGTTCTAATTAATTACACAATTTATTGATATTCAAGAAAATGTTCTTTAGCATTTAATAATTTCCAGCTTTAACCTAAATCACATCAATGAAATTCTCAAAACACAGTGATGTTTTAATCTGTTCAATTTGTGAAGAGATAACTGCTTTCATACTAGACAAAATAAAAAGTAATACTGCAATACATATTTTAAAATAAATATTACCATAAAGAGATGTAAAGGTTGGTAAAAGGATGAATAGTTTATCAAATATTATTAATAAATAATAAAACTTATTTAAATAAATTACACTGAAATAATTTTATCTTTTTATCTATTGAAGGTTACTAAAAAAATCCTCTCCTACCTTATAATTAGCTTGAAGAATACTTCCGTTTAATGAATTGTTATTTCTTTAGGGAGCAGTCAACAAGGTCATCGCCCAACTTGTAACTTGTGAATTTAAATTAGAACATTAATTTTCAAACGTAAATAAACTTATTTAATAAATAATTAATTAATATAAGACAAAAGTCATCGGCACTGACTAACAGAACGTAAATATATTATTACCTTTCTTATTTATCAAACGTTAGTAGTGCCATACAAATAACACCAGCTTATTAACTAACACAAGCTTATTCACTAATGTCAAACGGCTACATAAATCTATCTTTCTTATACAATTCAATACTTAAAACTATTCCTATAACACTAAACAATGATGCCACGACCCGCCGATCCGCTGACCAATATTTCCTGCAACATCTGATTGCCAGCTTTGCCTATTCTAATATACCATGCTCGCTGTCCGTAACACTTATTCTTTAAATATTAGTAGAATGTAAAGATATTAACTAATAATTATAGCATTACAATATATAATACAATGCATTTATATATTTACTTTATGTTTTGCGACTAATAAGATACGGGTTTTAGTACTTTTACTGAAACATTAATTATTGAAATAGCTTCATTATGATTGATCTGTCATAAGATCCTTAAAGGCCGGCAACTCTCTTGTAAGTCTCCTAGCGTTGCAGGTGTCCATCGGAGGCGGTTGGCACATCACTCGAAGGGGTCACTGCCTGCTCGTTTGCCTCCTCTCACATAAAAATAAAAAAAATAAGATTAATAAAGCATTTTTATTGATAATAGATATGATACATCTATTAAGACTATCTTAGATACAAATGCATGAATATAATTCTTTGTAAACTAGGTTATGACTATCTTAGATTCTTTTTTTGTATTGAAAAAGAACCCCGTCTATTCCTTAATTAAAGTTTGCCAATTCTACGCATACCATAACAGCGGGATAGCAATAATTAAAAATAACATCTTTGATGATCGTAGCCAGCTGCAGTGCTCAAAGTAATTTTCCATTTTCATTTGCTGTATTCAAGTTTTCAATTAAGATGTCGCACGGCCCATTGGGAGCCTCGGTAAGTTTCCTGATCTCCTGGAGTCGGTAAGGTTCTTAGCGAATTAAACATGGTAATACTCAGTGATTTCTTAGGAATCTATTCCCAGTAAGCTGAGCTATACAGAGCTTCCTTAACGAATTAGATTACTTTATTAACAAAACTCAAAACAATTATTAGTAACGTCAATTCTTATTCAATTAGGATTGTGATGTGTAATTTTTTTATTAGAATACTTTTTTTTTATTAATTTCCGTTTAAAGATTGAAATTGACACACCTTGGATAGCCCTCTATTAACGCAACCACTTAAACTTTATCATTTTACCGAAAAAAGCAACAATAATACAAAAAAATAACTCAAAACAAAAGCTTTTGATGTGTAAAGTTACATGAGAAGTGGGCGACTGCTTTACGTTAAACTAAGCTTAGTTTGATATGGGTACCTTTGCCTGGTATTACGCTGCATTATGGTTAGTTTCAGAGAAACGTAACTGTTAATTATAATTGAATCTGAAATATCTATTATGCAATACTGTTTTGATTATATATTATTTAATTAGTAAGTATTTTACTCGTATGATGTTAACGTTTACATTTTTATAGAACTCATTGGTACGTATAAATATACTTAACATCTGTAAGCGATTATAAGCTCAAGAATAAGCTATATATAATTTGATACAATTTAACAGAAATTATCGTATAAAAACCACTTAGACTAACTTTAACGGTCAGACTCAGTCAGAGAACTTAACCGTAGCGTTAAGAAGAAAAGTGAATTTTTTAGTTCTCACTTTGATACCTGATGTCAAATTGGGGTCTTCACACACTTGCTTAACGTTGTATTGATCGTTAATGGCGTATAGACAAAATACAAATAATCAGTTGTCTATAGTTTCCTAATCATTCATTATAAATATGTTATACGAATAATAATCGGAACGATTATGTAAAACATACTACATATATGAGTTTTCACAATGTAAACGGTAGGATATTACAAATAAATGTATCTCAAAAAAAAAACTTTACGCATAAATTAGACGAAATTGACATAGTACCTTCGAGGTTCTGTAAGTAATTATTTACACAATTTTTTTTATAAAAATCACTTTTTGTATATGCAAAATTGAACTCTATATTCATAAACTTAAAGTACTAAATTTGATGTTAATAAAGCCCCGTTTAAGTTAATTAAAGCATAGCTTTTTACACCTCAGAAATTATGTCCTACGCTTAATTTTAATAGGGGAAGTTTATTACAGCGGTGTTTGGGGACTCAGGTATTTTGTACGTTCGTGATTTTTGTGTTATAACTATAATACCTGTCAAATTGTTAGTTGTCTAGGTTACTTTCTTTTTTCTTATATCTTAAATTATTCTAGTTTCACAAACAATCAATATTAAATTAGTCACTTAAAACTACTGTTGCTACTATCACAAGTAGTGGCTTGTATAGTACAAATACACATATATATATGTTTAGCTTTTTATGGATATACATCGCACCGCTTATACGTCGCCATACGCCGGTCATTACCTTAATTAAGCACTGTACATAACTTTTTTATTGTTGAATAAGCCATTGTGGAAAATTATAGCCTAATTGAAGACTAGTAAGTTAGTTATGTCTGCCCTAGTTTACTCATATAAATATTAAAGATACTTCATTCGTCCAATACTTATTATCTATTTCAATAGCACTTTGTCATTTTATTATAGTTTTAATCAGTTACTTAACATTTGGGTTTATAAATTTCAGTATTTCCAAACCAATACGAGTTAGAGTCCCTTAATAAAAGAGCGTACCACTTCTTTAAAGGCCGGCAAAGCACTCACTAGCACCTAGCTACGTGACTTTCTATGGGCGGCGACATTCATTCCTGTTTGTCAAAAAGGAGCATTTTTCACATTAATTTAGTTGAAAAATTATATTTTCCTTTCCACACAGAGTGTTCTGTGACTCAAAATTATATCTTTCCTATCTGCATACATGCATAATGTATTTCTTGTTGAACGAACTAATTTTAATTTATAATAAGTTTATTAATATGCAAGCTAGTATCGGAACGTCTTTAATTATACCCTTTGAGTCGTGTTAGCCTTGTGTGAGGCTTAACCCTGAAGTTCGAACTTCAGCTCCGCTGAAAAGAGAACTACAGCTTCTTGTTTATTCCTTCCAGAACGCTTTAAACGATAATTATTTTTATAATATGGCAAACTGATTTTATAAATAACTTATTGTTAGCGTGAGAAGATATGGTATATTAGTTATTTCGCAATGAGAAAATCTTACATAAAATATATCTTTATGCCATGATTTTTTTTGAAGGAACTAATTTACGCGACTTTTTATAAAGCTCGTAGTTCAGTATACGGGCTCATTATCATAATACTAATATTTACATAACTGGAGATATAATCAAACATTTAATTTTCTTTGTAATTTAAAATCTCTAAGTAATATTAAATCTGCCAGCGTGTTTAAATGATGTATTATCCAAAACACGTCTACGTCCAAAAAGGGTTTTAATATGAAATTGCCCTTATTTCGCTAATTAGCCATGACACGGACGCCGTTTTTATAAAACCGTAATTAAAAAGTTCACGAACTTTTGTAATGTCGCTTTAAATGTTGCCTAAAAAAATTAATATTAATACTCGTGGGAGAGCTTTTAAACTAGGTTTTATATACACGATTTGTCGACATTGCACCACTTATACGCGAATAAACTAACCAAGTATCGAAGCTTTTATAAAACTTCGAAAATCGATTTAAAGCTTCAAATATTCAACGAATTACAAAACATTCACATTGTAAAGTTTAATTTCCTAATTATTATTAAAACACACCTGTGTATTCTTCATTTCTATAAAGAATCTATACAAAAAAAGCTTATTATGAATATTAATGAACATTAAATCAGCATATTGGGTTTAAGATAATACAACTAATACTTATTTTTCTTGTGAGTTATGCTCAGTTGAAGGCGCGCGTTAAATGTAAACTTAGTTTAAGTGATAATTAAAAAAAGTTGTTAAAAACCCGATTTCAAATAAAGATTTTTCGCATTTTATTATTTATATCAAATATTACGACTAAATATTTAAAAAAAACACATTTCATTGAAAAAACGTGTCGCGTTGTTGAAACTGATATTAAGCATACTATTTTTAGTGTGGTATATTTAGTTTTTTTTTATGCCAGTTAACATGCCTTTACAAAAGTAACGTGATGTGAATACATTACAGTTCAGTGCTTTTTTATGTCACCGGTTAAATATCCTCGTCATATTTAATATAAACTGGTATATTTTTACCATTTGTCTTTATTTCTACGTAATGACACACGTCGCGCCTGGATGTAATTGAAGTAAAATACACATTTAAAACAATACATTTTACAAAATTTACAAGTATACGATATTCTTTATACAACAGTATTACATTTGGAAATAAATACATCGCCAGAGTGAATGCCAGGGTGAATCGATACGAATTACGCCTTCAAAAAGGGCGTAACTAAACCGGTCGCCGGTATTCATTCGCGGTTAACACTCTCTAAATGTGCCTGCTAGGCCTCCTGAACCGGAAAGACAAGCCAAATAAAGAAACAGCTGACCAGTCACACGCATTTAAACGCCGAATCATTTAAAAATGCAAATTTGGATCTAGGTTTACAGAATTGGTTAATAATAATAATCATGGATACAAAAATCAGATGATTGACATGAGAATAACCTATACGGGTTATAAGTTATAAGACCATAGCTATTCTAGCTATTATAGCGTCTGAATGTGCTTGAAACGCTAAAAGCAATACAATGTTAAGTTTATTAAGAACTATGTTTGGGATAGCATAAATAGCCTCGTTGGAACGGCAAATGTCGCGGAGGTAACTGAGATTTAGCTGATGTGCTTAATAGCACAGAGAAGTGTTGAAAATGTATAATACACTGTTCTATTTTTATATAACGATGAAAGTAATTTGTTTACCTATTTCGACAATAGCCTAGGGGTCAAATTCTATTTTAAGAGTATAAATAAAGGAATCGTAGTGACTTCCACGGCATATTCTACAAGTAGAAAAATAAGAAATTCTTAGCTTTTTAATTCAATCTTACTTAGAAAAAACTTTTCGATATTTTGTCAGGAGTTCTCATAATTGGGACCAGAAAGCATTATAGGTAGTAACAACAGATTAAAGAATTTAATTGTTAAAAATTGTAAAATAAATTGTAAATTGTTAAATAGTGAAAAAAAACATTGATTTATTTTAGGTATCGTGGATAAGAAGAAAAGACTACCACTTGCTGACAGTGGGTCTCACCACATACAGTTCTGATCAACGCTTTCAAGCAATACATTTACAACATTCTGAGGTAATTACAAAACTATAAGTAACCGTATGTATTTGATTTGGGTATCTCCTCAGACTGGTAAGACTGTATAGCTGAATACAGTCTGAATAGCTTTAGATATTTTTGTTTAGATGTTTTTGAATAGCTTTAGCTATAAAAAACATGAACTTTAATTGTGAATATCAAATTCGGCTTATCTGGCGTTCTCTGAAGTGCTTATATGATTGTATGTTAAGGCATAATTAAAATATATATAAATGTAAACACTTAATGAAATTTTTAATGTTTTGGCATACTTTATATCTCCAACCAGAGCAATTATAAACAGGTTTAAATAGTATGTATGAATACTAGATAAATATTTTGTTATTCTGTCTATTTCTTGAACTCCTGCCTTGTGTCAGTAACACAAGACATCCTGAAGACTCTTTATTAGAACTAGATACTTCCGCGCTATGTATACTATAATTATTCAGGACCTAAATTTGATTTTTTTTATTAATTTTTTAATTCCAATTAATCATAGCATCAATTTATTTATAAATAGGTGTAGCTATTACATGTTATAATTCAAGGTATGTAGGATAATCTAGGGAAATATTCAATACTAATAAATTATTATTGCAGGATTGGACACTCAAGGTTCGTTTCGTGCAGAATCGTGATGCAGGTATCTACGAATGTCAAGTATCATCACATCCACCAACCAGCATATTTCTACACTTAGATGTAGTAGGTTAGTTAAGCTGAAACTATACTCTACGCTTATTCCATTTAAAAGCAACGATTGGTAGAAATTACAAAATCAATGTCAAAGAAATAAATGCGATACATAATTATGGGTTTTTAATTTGTAAATGTAAATCTACTTACGCAAAACAGAAAAGAATAATGTTTTATTACATTGTATATATCTAGGATTTAAATGATCGTTTAGTCGGGAATTAATAATCCTTCGGTGTTTTAATAAAATTCAAAATCCCGCATTTTTATATTAAAATTCATAACATTTTTAATAAGGTTTTTTGTAACCAAAGTACAGTTCCATTGGCCGAAAACTTTAAATCATCCTATACTTATAACATGTTTTTACATGATCCCATTGCTAGAACTTTGGTGACTGGTTGCAGTTCTCTCATGACGTTGCCACTAAATAAACTCAGTCACTAAATAAACGTCAGAACTATCCCTCCTAGCCAAATCTTTATTAACTCCTTGCACCAGTGGTTAACAGTAGAGGTCTGAATCGATCCTGTTTGGCGGCTAGATAAAGCCGTGAATAATGCCATTCCAATCTTGCCATACATAGAGCTTCACCTTTTTGCTCTGATCTATGAAGCCTGATCTTTGACCACGACCTTTTTCGCAAGATGTAGTCATACGTTAACCACTTGTCATCACCAGTTCCTTCACCTATTAAATAAACGATGTCCCCGTGTATCTTCTGGCAGCTCCCAGGCTCGTTCGTTTTTATACAAGGAGTTTATAGATATATCAATAAAAAATCCTCAAAATCACACAGTCACACATTCTTAAATGAAAAAAAAATGTTTTGCTTTTTCTGTTGTACACTAGAAATATATTGAATTTCTCCATTAGCTAAACACGTCTTGACAAAAAGAAAATTAAATGAATATCAAACTTTTCCTTATACGAATTTGCAATTAAGACTTTTTCAAATCACAAACACAGGTCATATTGTCAAAGTAGATTTTATTAAAGTTCACACATTTATACGAACTTTTCCCCATCATGATAACAATTTAAAGCGTATTGTTTTTAACCTTACATTATCAACATAAAGACTAGTTAATTAAAGGCTGACATTCTCAAACAATACAAACACTTAAACATTCATTAGCACCAGCAACATAAATATGACACAAAGGTCTTAAAGACTTTTGAAATTGTATTTTAATTTAGAAAAAAAGTATTCGCTCCAAATAACATAAAAGCAACGGTTAACCGTTTAATTTACATTCACACGGCTTTTAATTATTTTGGGTTAAGTCGTCCGGGCTTAGGTTTGAATTTTTTATTTCACAAGGGTTCTTTACACGTCTTTGGCGCCCTCCTATTATCTACTTTACAAAGAAACTCAAGAGATGTTTTATTATCAAATGTCGAGAGGTCAAGGTTGTTGTAAATGCAATATTTCGTTACATATCAACAGATAGAACTAAAAAGACGCGAGTTACAATGGGTGACTTCACTTTTATAGTGATGCTCATTTGACCCATTTTTTAATTAAAAAAACAAATCCAGAATGCACTAAAAAGTATAAATTCTTAATTGTAAATAATTTATGAAAAAAAAAGGTACAGTTCATAATATATTATTAAGATATTAAAACCAACAATCATACGAATGATATAACTCATACTTCTATTTATAGCACAATATAAGAGAATTTGATAAACATTTTATCAAAATACAACTATTAAAAGCTTTTATAAGTTATAGATGAAGAAGTTTTTGTGTGAAATATTGGCTTAGCCGTATGCATGGATATCCAATTTCAATTAGAAAACTACAAACTAGACGTACACCGTTCACATATGACGTGTGTCAGAGATGAAATAGATAGCCTTCGGCTACCGACGAGTCAATTCGCGAAAATAAAGGTTCTGGCTCAGCTAACCGTTCGTCCCAATTCACGGTGACTTTGCATTCAATTCAATTATTTTAATCATGATTAATTTGTGTAGTTTTTACTGTAGTAAAAGTCATAGATTTTATAAAGTATTAAATTATATTTGGTAATAAATCTAATTTTTGTATTCAATTCAAAATTAACACATACTTTACAGAGGCACGCGCTCAAATATCAGGACCAACGGAGAAATACCTCAAACCAGGCTCAACTTTAAGGCTTCAATGCTCTGTCGTACAAACTACAGAAGCACCAGCATTTGTATTCTGGTAAGTTAATACATTTTCACATGATCCTCCATTATCATGTACTTGTAAAATTATAAATAAAAAAAGTACTAATTTGAGACAATTACAAATAAACTGAATTTCATCTTCACACATCTAGGCAGATTATTGTCGTTCCACCACTGCGCGTTTCGTAAGACATTTCTTGCCACGCCAACGTGGTGGTACGTTACGGAACCAGCTGCCCGCCACGGTATTTACGAACCATTACGACTTAGGGTCCTTCAAGACAAAAGCATACCACTCCCTAAAAGGCCGGCAACGAACTCACGAGCTCCCAGCCACGTGAGTGTCTATGGGCGTCGACTTCACCTTTATGGTGGGCCTCCCGCTCGATTGCCCCCTCTTCTGTAAAAAAAACTTTAGATATATTATAAAAGTTATAACATGAACACAAATATATATATATGTGTGTGTGCAGCCACAAGAAGAGTGTGAAATGGGTTTGAAAGTCTTAGTATTAAGTGAAGGTGGTAACACTACTGTAGCTTAACTACAGTTAGTAGCTTAACTAAGTTATATAGCTCCTTTTACATCTATAAATATACAGTAGCAAAATTCATTACGACCTTCCATATATCCAGTTCTTACATAAAACAAATTTCACCGCGAAAATGAAAATAAAACGCGCACAACCCTCACGGAGAGTGGCCGTAAAACTTTATTTTTTCCGTAAAATTTTCAGTTCACCATTTTGCGGTTCGACGCTCATAGTAAATTGTTTTGCTGGATACATTTTAAGTGGTGTACTCATGAACTATTAAAAGTTTGTTGTAATTTTATACAGCGGTATGAATTATATTATGTAATAATCGCACAGGTATATATTCTTACATATTTATAAGCTTACATTATTTCAACTATCATATAAAATATATCGCTTTGAATAAATATATTTTCAATATTATAGCATTATTTCTGGCAATGAAACAAAGAGTTGCGTTATACGGGATATTAATTAGTTTACTTTCTATTTTTCTGTCTAAACAAAGGAAAATAATATCTTTAATATACTCTGAACACCGAAGTTTTTATTACAATATATTGTTACAAATTTCTTCTACAAAAATAATGTGCGTTATATAGTTCCTGTGAGTACAATAAACAGGAAATTGTTTAGTAAAATTGCCTTTTAGAAATGTGAACAAGTTTTCCTGGTAATTACACTATTACGTAACTCACGTAAAATAGAATAAACAAGCTTAATGCTCGTAGCTCAGCTATATTATTATTTATTTATTTACACTTTGTTACACTCAATAGAAGCAGATAATATTAATAGATTAGTACATATAACGGATTTAACGGACGGCCTTTTACGCTAATAAGTGATCTCTTCCAGGCAACCCACAAGACAAAAGAATACTTATAATACAATTAAACTGGTGCAAGATTATCGTATAACTCGAAGGTCATTAAGCTTGTCAATTCTGAGGCCGGATTTTTGGACCGGCCGTCAATAACTCAAAATACCGACGGAACCCGGGCTGTACACAACCAGATCTGTCAAACGTTGCACGGTGACCGTTGAAGTTTTCGCTTTTACTATGCATTAACAATTATTTTTTCGAAAACCTTTTATTTCTAAACATCTTTAGTTGTAAGTATATGGCATGAATCCTAGAACCTTCCGGTAACTAAGATCATATATGTATTTAAACGAAAACAACATTATATGTCGCGGAACAAACATAATTCACAACGGGCTTAGTGGGCGTCATGATATAGGTTAAGTGCGAGCACAAAAATACGGGCGTTACGTATTTAGTACACAATTATGAAGAGAGTTTCAGGGCAACGATCTCACTGTCAACAGATGCATTGGGCCGTAGCCCAAGTCGATCAAACGTGAGTCACAGTGCTTTACCAATAGACGGGTCTCAGAATTTCGCTAGCTAGCTCTGCTCTGATGGCTATTATAACGTACATTTAATTTTAACGATTTTTTTAAACGATCCAACCTAATCCAATCATCCAACCCCTTTTATTAGTTTCTACCGATTTAAGTAGAAACTAATCAAACTCAAAATATCTTTATTCAAGTAGGTGTTTATAAAGACACTTTTGAATCGTCAATTTTTACACTACCACAGGTTCGGAAGGCAGTTATCTACCGAGAAGAACCGGCAATAAAACTCGATAGCTGCTCTTTTAAAATAAACAAATTAATACTGTTACTTACAATTCAAATAAAGCGTTGTAAGGCTTCTCAAGAATTAAACTGTCCCGAAGCTGAGCCAATTTGCCGACACATTAAGGGGATCTTTGTCCTCTAAGATCAAATATAATAAGATTTTTCAAATCAAATATTTTTTTTCTTTGGCAAAAGTACTCTACATATTTGGCAATTAAAAGGAGCGGCGGATCGTTTCTTCGCTAGTTCTTCTTGTCCGCTGTATGACCTTGATTTGGTAACTGGCACTAAATTTAAATGAAGAGTTATTTGCTTTATCAAATTACCTATGTGAATATATTTGATTTTATGAGATAGACTTCCTAAAACTTAAAAATAGGTTTTATTGATAGTTATCTTTAATAAAGCATATTATAAACGAAACAATCGGTTTATAAGATATGATATGATATGATATGATATGATATGATATGATATCGTTACACAACAACTGTTGTAAATATATCGATTGTCTATGTTAAAAATAGTGTTGGTAAGGGCACAAAATCAATACGTCGGTCTATATAAGGAATGAGTGCTATGTGCACTTAAGCTTACATTTTATGTCATAATAGAAAGACTATAATCGTTTTTAATGATTTTCCTTATTCACCACATTTTCGTTCAGGTTTCAATCGTGTATTTAGTTATTTCAAATCTGTGTTTAAATTTCATATTATACAAAACGTTTCACGTGCACTTTACTTACACAGATTGTCTATTCAAAAGTGATTCGACCATCGTTAATAAAGATCGTTAATTTATTTAAGGAGAAAAATCCATATATTAACATTAAAACATTACATTACCTACATCTAACTAAAAGTTTATTCTTCCACTATCATTCCTAACCCTGTCAAAATTGTATATTCTGGGGCAGAATTAAGAAAACGATTATCTAGGGTAATCATGCGTAGAACGGTGCTTTGTTGATGGAGGCATTGAAGCTCCTTGTCAGGTTCGAGCACCGGGTATATTTTTTAGAAATGTGGAAAGAATATAAAATAAATGTTATATTTAAAAGGTTTCACCACAGATTAAACCAAGGATATCAGTAAAAAATATTGAATTTCAAATAGAATTAAACTTCTTTCATATTTTCCATTCGAAATTCTCAATTTGATATGCACCTGCTTTCAACTACCGATCGCAGCTCATTATTGCATTTGTTTATTTTTCTGTCCGAGATTGAAATCTTTTGCGAAATAATAAATATACTGAATATCCAATTAGTGACAGCCTCTTGGAAAATTAATGAGTTTTTGAATTTGAAGAAAAACTCTATACGAAGAAAATATAGTTCCTATATTTCATTGACGAAAAAATTTGCAGATTACTTATCTAGATTCTATACATTTTTAAATACTCGAGCTGTGTCTATTGAAAACTAAAATCTTATCATATAACAATGCTCATTCAATTGAACATTTTATATTCCATAGAATATAGTTCCATAGAATTAGTTTAAATTGAATAAAGTCAGTTTTACGAAAACATTTATAATTTCTATACTTAAAAATTGTTTGCACAGAAATATTGACTTATAAACCAAACACAGAGCACTTTTTAAAATTTATAATGAATTATATCCGTTATTAATTATGTATAAATTTGATGCTAGAACAAACATCCGGTTGCTATAAAAAAAATGTTATTAAAAAAAATATAGTTTTTTCAGATCGGCACTATACTAAATAAAATATAACATATTCCTAGTATCGTATTTAAGACTTAAAAATGGAATACGAATCTACGGAAAAGTATATGCTTAAAAAACAGTATATAACTGTTTCCATGATAAAGCAAACAAAACCTATTTTGGCTGACTCACAAATTGTTGTGTGTAACAAAATTTTATTAAGACAAATGGACAAACTGTCCTATGAAAGGTCAAAAGTTATTCATGCCTAAGCCTGAATTAAATTAGATTATATATCCCCTGTCATTCCTATTATTTATTTGGAAGAACTGTTTTAATCGCGTATAATTTATGGTATAAATTTTGATATTTAATATACTTATAATGGTATTATTGCAGTAATTTTGTTATTTTATTCGTTTTAACACAGAATGTATGCTTAATGTACAAAAAAAGATTTTACATACATACACAATAATTACAATATGTAATGGTTTATAACGAATACAACCAATAAAAATGTATTATATCCTATTTTGTTGCCTGAAATAGATCGTTTTCAGCGATAAAGTCGCCTTCTGTTGTTATTCTTATATCTCGTTTTTATTAATTACACTAGCCTACTACGATGTATTTTATAGAACAACAGAAATACGAGTCATTCATATTAAATAGTAGGAAGAAAAGTATATTTAAAATCCATATTAACTGATTAAAATGTTTATATAGCAATAAATAAATTTATGAATTTTAATTAAATTTTATAATTTTTTTATATATTTTTATATACATACTTATAGGGTATGCGGTTTGTTATCACATACTTCACGCATACATTCTCTCTTGACTTTCTATACAGGTACCACAACAGTAGAATGATAAACTACGACGCAGAACGAGGCATCAATGTGACGACAGACACAGAACAGCGTCTGTCGGATCTCCTCATACCAGCTGCCAGTGTGTCGCATGCGGGTAACTACACTTGCGTGCCAAATAACGCTGTCCCCGCTAGCATATACGTACATATATTTAATGGTAAGTTTATTTATATATATTTAGGAAACAAACAGCTATTACCAAAAATAAAACCTTTAACGGTCCTCGCCATAGCCTCACAATACAATCACCCCACAATAGCAACAGACTTAAAAATAGAAAATCGAACGGTTTTGTCAACTGGGTTACGCTAATGGAACATGTGAACACATAGTAAACGCTTCTCTGCTACTATTCCTGTGGTCTACAAATTTAATAATTAGGCATTAAATTAAATTAAGAACCTGCATTAATATAAGGAATTCATTTTAGTCAAGGATGTGTTTTTCAAGTATACACATGTTATCAAGTACTAGGAAAAAGAAAAAATTCAAGAGTCGTTTTCATAAAACGGCCGTTCGTAGCGTAGTTTCTTAATGAAATGTATGTAAGGATTCATTTGTTAATTGTAACGCATAAACCATTAATCTTTTGAATAAGCTGAAGGTATCCTAAATTTTTTTTTTTTTTTTTAATTTTATAAATTCAATTCCTATTTCGTAGCTCACAGCTACGTGTCGTAGGTATGGCCTACGCGTCGTAGCTCGTATTACTACTTCTACATATTGCTACTAAATTTATAGAAATAGGTAGAGGCTACCTATTACCATGTCCTAGTGCTCCCTCTCTCTCTCTTATTTCTCATTTTGAATCGCATAAAGAGCCCTTATTGATAGCATACGCAAAGGTCTGAAAGTAGGTCATCAACACATGACCTAGCTAAAACTGCAATTACGCTCTTGCTCCTTTGAATTCTAAATTCAATTCAAAGAACTGATTCTTAGAATTGCGTTGCTAAGGCCCATAATTAATTCCCATAGTTAACATGTTGTTATAATATTTTTGAATTAATAAAACAAATTTGAAAACTGTAATACAAGAACAATGTTTTAAATTTAAAAATACAACTAATTTCGTAATTCTATTAAATATTGTCTTTGAGACAATTAGAAAAATAATTGAATTAAATGTGTTAACACTAATATTATTAGTTAATTAATTTTTGTTTTTGTCCTTTTAGGCTGTTAATTATCACATTTCTGTTATATTTATAAAACTTAATTGAATAGCCAAACCTAGAAAGCAAATATACGAATACTCGTATATCCAACATAAACACAATTACTAACCAAAATGTGTCTGCCACAAAGATGTAGGTTGTAGCCATTTTAGGCTACGGCTTTCTAAGGCTTTCATAAGTCAATTTTCTAGTCCATTACTGAAGGCACTAGCGACCGTTATACCGATCGATTTAATTACAAACTGGTCACTCAATTTAAAAGGGGTTGGGCCTTCCAATTATTTATTGATGTAAACATTATAATGATTGGCGTATAATTAAACTAATAATGGCCAAAAATCACATCATAATTATAAAATACGATCTTGTTAGTCTCTGTAAAATATTATGTTTATGTACAATTCTGAAAATAATTAAGAAAAATATTACTTATATAAAACAATAGTAAACGGTTGGCTCTTTTTCCAAGTGGTTACATGCTAAGTTGTAGAGACTGTCCTGTAATTTGCCGGTACTTAATGGACATTACATTTTATAAGCAATTTAATCTCTCCTAGGCAGAAAATTGGATAAGGTTGTAGTTGGAACCGCTTAAGGAGCGGCATTATAGGAATCGCAAGCTCGTACCGAAGATAACTCTAGTACCGATTGCAGAAATAGTCATAAATCGATTTTAGCAAATATGCCATGGTTTAACCATGATACCTTTGTGCTTTGTTATTTAATTTAAAATGATTAATTAAACAAAACATAAGAACAAATGCAAAAAAACAATAGGTACAAAAGTACAAAAGTTTTTTATTTAACTTTTAATCAATTCCCATTGGGGTAGAGACTTTGGGACCTTGGGGTACTAATAGCAGATGCTATTCTGGCTCAACGTATAAGAATGTCAATACAGCAAGGAGATTCCGCCAGCATTATGGGTACTACGCCACAAAAACCATATTTTTAATTAATTTCTTTTACTTTTTAATTTAATTCATTATTTTAAGTTACCTATTTGTTTATTTATATCTTATTATTGATATTTATTGCTGCTATTGTGTGCTTTTTTGGAATTTGAAAATTGCATATAAACTACTTATTTCTTATAAAATACTTTGTTTATATATAGGTTATATTTTGTTTTAACAAATAAACATTTTTGCTAACCCTCCAATTCAAGGTGAAAGAGATATGAACGTTACGTAATCCAAGGAACGATGTTCATCCCGGCATCCTTCTAAATGAAATTGTCACTGCTGACCTTACTCTTATTTTATTTTACTGAACACCTAGATGCAGTAGTAATAAACTTGGTCCAGAGAGTTTTTTTATGGTTTAGTAATAAAACTGGAATAATAAAAAACCTTTAAATAAAATTTATGTAAAACTGAATTACTCGCATTTCTTTAACACATGTTTTTTATTACCTTCATTACCTTTCTAATCCTAAGAACTTTTCCACGGAATCGAACTGAAGTGAACTGAACTACGAGTGCTTGAGACTTAGGTGACTTTCAACCTAAGCTTTAATCAAATTTTATGCAAAAATGATTTTATGATTCTTTATGTACATAATAATTGAAATACCTTTAAAGCTTCGTGTTTAAACACGCATCTCTTAACACGGCTTGGGTTCAAGGGACGTGACCATATCAACTATAAATATATCTTTATTTATCACAGAATCATATACCTAGTTTAGTATAAAGTAACATTATATATTATCATTTTTACAAATCTAAAAAAAAATCATCCTATTATCCAAGATCGTTCATTTACATCGAATAACTTTTTAGTTTAACCAATTATGAACAAGAGTTTGATAATATAAAAAAACACCCAAAGAAATTGTTTATATGTTATTTAATATTTTTAATTTTAGCACTATTTTACTATACATTTATAATCAGCCAGAATAATAATATAATTTTGTTTCAGGCGAAAACCCAGCGGCCATGCAGTCATCCTCACCGAGTTACATCCATCTAAGCATATTGCACAGTTTGTACACAACAGTAGTTTTATACGCTACGCTCCGGTGACGATTGTGTTAAGCCACATTCAACCATACGACATTGTTATAAAGCTTAATTTCCCGAGACAAAGTTTGGACTAGCGTATTCCTTTTGTAACCAGTGATTTGTAACTCTGAATGCGATGCTAATTTGAAAAGTGGAACAGCTAAAATGAGGATTTTAAAGAGTCGTTTGAAATAAAATTCTTTGGCCGTTTTTCACAGAATAGTGTTAATTTAAAGAAGTAATGAAAAGACGCTGTAATACAAATTAACTGGAGTATAATAAGACTGTAAGTTAGAACGTATGTGACGAGCGTGGAATTTGTAAAGAAACTTTAATTCGTATTAACTGTACTAATTAGTTGAAAGTTCCGACAGTTTGGCATAGGAACGATGTATGTTTTTAAATTGAATTAAAAAAAAATAGGAACACAAACATGCTGTAAGATGTTCAAACAGTCAATAAATTCAGTTCACATAGAAAATAATACAAATAAATAAAACTTACTATATATATATGGTAAATATTCAAACATACATTTAAATCATCCATGTAACTTTTTTGGGCGCACAGCCGGGAAACATAATGTCATCACAAACTAGACGTACGGAGATTATTCCGTACGAGTTTCCTTGTTTTAATTAATAAAAATCATTAAAAGTACCTTTAATTGATTAAGAAAATAGTTACAAATGAAACCTTCACGGAGCTATATACATAAACCTTAAATAAATAAATACTACAACATTTTCAATCAATTACACGCGTATTCAAAAACTCTTTTCTTAACAGTTAGATCAACAATTTAGAAAACATTGTTAAAACCTACAATTGATAATCTTAATATTTAAATTACACTTTCGCAAAGTGCGTCACTACGAGATTTATTCTCATATTCATCAGATTATGAGACTTAATAACCTATTCATAATGTCAACTTCATAAATATCTATCCACGCTTCACTCTTTACGTATTAAATAAAATCATTATATTTAATAAAATTATCATAAGCCTATTGGCTCCAGTTTTAACTCGACCGGCATGACGTAATTAATTACAGCCAAGCTTCTACAGCTAGTTATAGTTATTCATTCAGCAGATAACTTCATCCTTTGTTCCTTCACCTATCAATACATTTATTTATATAATTTTAACAACCTGTGATATGAATATGATCTAGTATATGCCTAAGAGAAATCCCGATTCGAAAGCTTTTGAAATGTATGCTAATTTGAAAATATTAATGAACTGAATGGGATTCTAATGACCGAGCAATTAAAAGGTATTATTAAATCTGTCCCAATTAGTTTCAAACAACGAAATTCGGATTACGCTTAGTTCAAAATATTAATTAGATTCAAGAGAACTGAGCAATCGTTATTTTGCATATGGCACACGAATATCAGGTATGCAATAAGTGACACACCGATAAAATCCGCATTTTTTATAAGCTACATCTCATACATATTACAAATATTCACGAATAAATTTTTATCATGCAGTCGTATGTTAAAATCTCTGACAAAGCTTGACCCTAATGATTTACATACGTAGAATATGCCTACCTTTTATTATTCGACCATGCCTATCACGAAATCTATCATATTATAGTTCATTTATTGAAAACCACAACTATCTAGTTACAAGAACAAACCACATTGAACTCTCTAGAAATTTCTAGAGAGTTCTATTTGAATATTATAATAATCTGCTTAACAGATGAAATTTGTTACAGATTTTATTTGTAGTATTGTTTAAAATGTTTATTTAGTAGTTAAACTTGTTCAAGCCTGCTTTGGCTATTCTTAGCTAAAAGGAGCTCTAGAAGGAGGAGGATATAAAATAGGTTAAGGCACACCATAAGAGTCGCCGCCCATGAACACTCACGTGGCTGGAAGCTCGTAAGTGCGTTGCCGGCCTTTTAGGAAGTGTTTTCTTGAAGGACCCTAAGTCGTATTGATTCCAAAATACTGCAGTGGACAGCTGGTTCTATAACTAGTCCTTTGACCTAGATCTCACAATTGAACCAAATTTAATTAACTTACGATTGGGAGTAGAACTTGATACATTTAGCGTCATCTTTAGCGATCGCCTTTATCGTCTGCTATGTCCAAAGTTTGTCTCTCAAAGTTATCCATGTACTAATGTATTAAATATAAGTTATGTTTACTATCTCACCAATCCCTTATATACATAGGGAAAGACCCCAGACGACGATTAAAAAACACTTGTTTTTTAAAAAAAACAAGAGATGGTCTTTGTGTAGACTTATTACCGAAATTATTAGACCAAAATGTATTTAATACTGTCTTATATAAAAACCTTTAACGGATATAAATACAAAGCAATTATAAATTTGTATCAACTCTGAAGTGTTAATAATAAAAGCTTTTAAATCCGTGGAATTTTTATTTCAGTATATTTGCTATAACTTTGTTCACAAGGTTAAAGGTTTAGTCGTCTGTCGGTCATTAGAATTTAAATTGATCTCAGTGTAACTTTATTCATTTTAATGTAATTAAATGTTCATTTATCCCATTTGATAAATTAAATTAAGTCTAGATTTTACAATTATTAGAAGTGTTAGGGTAATAGTGTAAAACTAATGATTGAATTTTATGATTTGACGTAAAAGCTTTGTCTGAGAATATTAAGGCATTAACATACCCTGTGCATTGGTTTCTAGTCGTTATGTGTTTTTTTATTTTTTTGTTATCATAATAATTTGTTTCCTGTTTAGACATTTAGAAACTTTGAAAATATTAAAAAAGGTTGTGTTTATATAAAAAACAAATTAAATTTACATTTCTTTTAAAGTTCAAGAAATCAATCCAGTCGGTAGACTGTTTTTGTATTAACATTAAATAATAGTCCCTGATAGAACTAAGGTCGGAATTTCCAAGATTTTTGACAGTTTTCAATCGAAAGATAATTTTATGTTCAATTATTTTTGTAAACAAAGAAGATTTATTTTTACATAATAAAAAATATGTGTACAAATATTTCTTCTTGCACATAAAAGATCGAGTTAAATAATTCAATTTAATTAATTCGCGTTATGTTTTTGTTTTTAAAATATGAAAACGCATATTAACCTACGTAAAGATAAACAGAGTATAATGTAAAACGATAAACGACACGATATCGTTTTGCCGTATCTAACATGAATGTATAACATTCCAACAGAGAAATCGACTCGTCGATCTTTTTACATTCAAACCTGCTTCAGAGAAGGCGCTTTCATCAATAAATACTGTAAATACAACTATAGATTAGTATATTTTGCAACATAATTTTCACCAAATATTTTAAGCGGCACTATAAATGGAACAAAGCCGATATTTTAGAAAGAAATGTGATAGTATAAAATTGTTTATAACTGTATATAGTACTTGTAAGTTTAAACTATAACATTATAATAAACTTATTGTTCATCTATAAACGTTTTTTTAATAAACACTAATAATTAATATATATCAAAATGTCTTTCAATCGATCACATAAATGTTTGAATAACCAATTATTTGAAACAGTTAATACACCCTCAATTTTTTTACCTGGAATCCAGTACAGAAAAACGAACCCATATGCGAAAACCTGGATTGTAAGTAGAAGAAAAATTGGCATTTTTAAAAAATATTTGACGTCTCCATACTGACATTTTCTGGCGATTGGTGGTCAAGTCTTATCTAGATCCTGCAATGTCTTAAGGAACAATAACTTTTCTTATATATTTTTTTACATTAAAGATATCACAATGGTGAAGTCGTATAGACTCACATAGCCGATAGCTCTTCTTAAAGACCCATAAATTGGTTCGGGAATATCAGCTGGTTCCATGGTGGTGAAATAAAGTGACTTACAGTAGTGGAACGAGGGACACAGAGGTTTTTTTTAAATTCTTATTTCCAACTCGACAGAAGACGCAGCGAAATCATGTGAGTATCATTGGGATAATGAAGAGTATAAATTACCCCAACCTGAAAGTGGACACCGTGAAATTACATTACATTTTTGCATATAAGACGCTGGTACTAAATGCAAATTCATACGTTAAAAGTTTTTTACTTCTTCCAATATCTACACATGTGATCTAATATGAAATAAGGAATACACAGTACTGATTAGTCATTAATTGCTACAAATAAAATTTCATTTAATTTGAGAGAAAATGAGTTTGCTTACCATACACAACATACATGGTTTGAATTCATAATTACAAAATTTACAAACAGTTTTAGTTATACAAGTAATAATTTAACACCGTTTTACTTAATAAAGTGGTACAAAAAAGTATTTGAAAGGCCGGTCCTATGATTGGCCATAGGCTGCGGTGTTCAGACTTATTTACTTTTATTACACACGTATATAAATATTGGCTTGACATTTTGACTCTATTTTTGAGTCGTGTCTGAGGAAGTATTAGATATCCTCATACACAAACAGTATCTCCGTGTATAATATCATTTCTTATAAAACAACATGTTTCCAAATATTTCCTCAATAAATATTCGTCACCTGGAAGTGAGACAAGCAACGATGACACCGATCAAGATTAATGTTCCCTACTTTGTGAACAAAACATGATTGTAATGCCTTATATTGTATGTATCAATTTGCTTTTTTATAATTCCTTCTGTCAAACGAGTTTTTAATAGTAGTTAGACTATTAGGGTTTATTAATGCATTAATATTATTATTTTATCAAAGTTTAGTATGCGTTCTGTGTCTCTTTGTTACGGTCGCCTGGAAGAAATCGCTGAAAGCGATGAGGCCGCAAGTTGCTCGCCTCATTTTAATTTCATAATTTTACTGAGTGTTAATTAAATTAATAATAATACTTTGAAATTAATATTGTATAAATATATTTTTGCACCGAGTTAACAAACCGCTAATAGACACTCACATGGCTTCGTGAAAATCAGTTTTTCAGGAATTCGCGTGCGCTAGGAGTGCGTTGGTCTTTGGAGAATTGGTACGGTGTCTTTTTGAGACATCCCAAAGCCATTGTTTTGGAAATACCGGGAAATAACGGGCAGCTGGTGTTATTGGGAAATGGGTTACAAAACGCTTAGTGGATATATTTATGTCAAATTTACTGTGCTGAGTTCAAAGAGAAGAGAAAATAAATATATATTATTATAATATAATAAACACTCGAATATTAGAAATCTTACAACCTCGGTCTGAACCTTTATTATTGTTCCTTTGATCCTCCCGTCTACAATTCCACTCCGTTTAGTAAACAATCTTATAAATGATATTCTAAGATTTAGTCATTATGTGTTAATTATAAGGCATTTAAACAATAAATTTAATTAATTAAATTGAATATCTAGTATGCATAACAAAATATAGTTATGTTAACATAGCGCCCAAAGAAAACCCAATATGACGTGAGGTATGAAAATCATCATTCCAGTATTCAATTTTCTTATCCGTAATGTAAAACATGAGTGGCGGAGAGTTTCTTACCAGTTCTTCTCGTCAGCTCTATCCCCTTGCTTTGGGAAGCGGCGGTAAAAGTAAGAGTCAATCTTTTTATATGTGTATTTTCACCTATAGATAAAGTCATATATAATTTGATTAAATGGTAGATCTATTAGCAGTATTTAATACGGTTAACACGTTTAACGTCGCTGCACAATTGTTTTTAGATAATTCAATGTAATTCTAAAATGTAAACAAAATTTGATCTTGGTATTTGAAACCCGCTTGCGGCTTTAATTACTGTACGAGGTCACGCAGGAAATTAATATGTGGCGTGGAGGAACATTTTTGAAGTCCCGATACGTGTAAGCGATGATTTTGGATATAAACGTTTGTTTACACTTAAAACAGCCCCAGAAAGTATATAAATACACCATTATTTAACCATATTAGTTAACACTATATACCTTAAATATGTGTTGTATGGGGAGTTTTGTTTATTTGTATTCTGATACTTCTCAATTCAATTCTTAATTAATTAAAATATACATTTTTCTATTGACCCCCTTTTCAAGTCTATTCATATCGAGGGTAAATAGAAAACGCACTTTATAATGTATTAAATAAATCAGATTGGAATAAGTAAACCTAAAATTAAAACCAGTCTATCACAGTTTCTCTCATAACAAAGATTTTTTTTTTCGTCAGAAATATTTAAAATGTAGTATAATGTTGATAAACTTTCTATTCACCCCAGATAGGTCTGAGTACAGACTTTACTAACGGAAAAAAAATTTCAACTTTAACAAAAATATTGTCCTATGGAACTTTTATTTCGCTATTCATCAGTTACTGACTGTCTGGAATTTAAGAATTGATAACCTATTGCTTTCAATAGGTCTGTTTTGTCTTTACAAAACAGCCCTATTTTTGATAGGCAATAATTAAATGTGAGTTATGAATTCTGCATTAAATACCAAATCTAAAAGCGTTATTTCAAAACACTTATAAAATCAAACTTTGAACAAGTATTTAAGAGCATAGTTTGTTTAGCCTGTATTAGTTTACTTTGAAGCAATATCTATTGTAGCTTGCAGCTCGATCGTAGATTAAACTATAAATAACTTGTTAATTTGTAGTCGAGATTACGAGAAAACACGGGAAGCTAAAGCTGGAATAAATATTGACTGTTCGAACTATATAGCAAAATGGAAGATTCTATAAAGACACATTAAGCTTTTTAATTACGACGTAGATGAGTTTTTTAAATCTTATAACCAGCTATATTCAATTTATTTCATCAGAAATAGTATAAATTGTTGGTATTCAAGAGGAGAATCGACTCGATTGACAGTAGACAGACAGTTGGTAGTAGCTCGTAAATATGGCAAATTTTACAAAAAAAACAGCACATCGTCTTTAATATAACGTTTTAAAATTAGTTTCAGACAAAACGAATTGTTTATTTCATAATAAAATAAATAAACCTATCAATTGATGCGTCAAGAATATATATATATGTTTCTAAAACAGTGTTTACACTGAGTTAAGTCTATAGCGTACTGCGTTTATATCTACCACAGAAACCCAGTATTAAACGTATCAGGTGCGTTAGTGTCGGTTTAAGTTTAACTTAACCATCCAAAGTTAATAAATATTTACAGCCAGTTTTGTTTAACGAATGCCCCTAACGATGTAATCTTAAACCGATAAAAAAATACGAGTTCAGAAGAATAATCAAATCAGATACGAAACAATGACAATATTTAACCCTCGACCTTTGCAATTCGCTCAAGGGTAAGCGCAAAAATGTCCCAGAAAAGAGAAACTTAAATGATTTTTCTCAAGTTGAACGAGTGCTTGATTGTGGCGCAATTTATAAACGTTCATTATGAAGTCCCAATTTTTTGTGGTACTTTTGCGAAATACTTTTGTATAAGCTAAGTAAGTGAGCGAGGTTAAGACTCAACCTCGCACACTCACTCACACAGCAACACCATTGCACACACTAATACACACACACACTTAAGTGCTCGTTCTTCACAAAATATACTCCACTTGTTCATATGTATATATATATATTTTTACCGTTCGTGTTTTTTTGTTATTGTTGTTTCTGATCTTAGATTTTATTTCCGGTTCTATGTTTTAACCTTGTTTTGGCTTTATTTTTAATCTATTTTTATTGTGTAAACTTTTTTTGATAAGCTGTATAGGTTTAAGAAATAAAAAAATAAAATAAGTAACAAAGTTTCTAGGGCAAATAAAGTACTTTTAATATCATAGACATCATAGACATAGACATCATTCAGATTGTATATTTCATTCACAGCTGGCCAAAAGGACAACAACGGAAAGGATATTTAAAAAAAAAAGCTATTTAATCTAATATTAGTATACCAAAGGGTAAATCTCGAATTATTTATAAAGCATTGCCTATGACGGTATTTATTTTCTATGCCTTAGACCAAGCACGAATGATAGCAACGTTCCCTCAGGGTCACATTTCTTACCTGGACAAATCCCACGCTCTAAAATGTAACGCTAAGGGTTAACCTTCCTTGAATTGACGCAATTCTCTGCTTAACCCTCATAAATATGACCAGTTTAGCTGACTTTTAAATGATTGAAGTGTTTTTTCTGTATATAGCGTAGGAGAATTTGACTTTATCATTATTAAACTTTATGCGTTTTCTATGACAACAATAAATGTATAAAATTACATCTCACCTTAAACATTTGCCGACTGACACGAAATCAATCACTCCAGATACACAAACACACACTTACACACATTTAAAAAAGCAATTAATGAAATATACTCACACGAGGGGATCTTAGAGTGGACCTCAATGCATATTTTGTATATATATAGATCCTATTGGAACAAATAGAAATATTATTATTATTAAATCCACAAGTATTTATTGTAGGGTAGGGCTTACAGTTAGAGATTTTGGACATAATATATCTATTGACAGCACAAGATAAAATTGATACACTAAGGTGCATAGGATTATTTTGAATCGTCTTAAATCTAAATGATTCATACTACAATACTGTTTGTACGAGACCAAGCTGAGAAGAAGCAGGCAAAATACTGTTTGATTTTTTTTTTTTTGGAAATGAACACAGCACACTATATGAAGAAACGCTAAGCTGGAGCTAATTTACGTGACTTATTAAATGTGACTACAATTTATGGATACATATCACATAAAAATAATTTTATACAAAAACATAAAAAGCTTAAATTTTACAAACAGATGATGAAAATCAACAATCTCAAAAGAAAGCTCGAAATATTTGTGCACTCTCATCTACTATCAAAATATATCAAATTGAATTCAAGAAACGGTTTACGTATAAATAAATTGGATTTGTGTGGATTCAAATAATCTCTATTCAGCGCTGATAAATTGCCAATAACAAGCAAATGAAGACTAATTACCATCGAAAAACTATTTGCCTATGTGTCTATCTTTATTTACTGACATTTTTTTCACGTGAATTTATGTACTTTTGATGGAATTTTCTTGCCGAATGTCCTTTGAAATAGTCGATTAGTGAAATAAAAATCTAGGAAAACATCAGTGAAGTGTTTCTTTAAATAAATAGGTGGTTATTATGACCGACTCAATCGTGATGTTGGCAATGCTGATGCTACCTACGCCTTTCAAAAATAACCCTACAGAGTACTCGCGCGATGCTGGCGCCGCGCCTTGCGGTAGCCCTGTAGAGGTACTCTCCTCATTATATAGGTATGTATGTATGTATGTATTATGCTGTATGGGTTTGAGAAATAAAAAATAAACTCAAAAAAACACAGTACAAAAGCAAATAATACACAGACTACCATAATTTCATTATACATATTTACATGATAATTCTTATTAAGATAAATAATATACATACGCGTATGGATATGAAATAATGACGACAAAACATTTAAACTTTATAAGGTGAAAGCAATGTAAATTTAAAAAAATATTTAAAATTTACGTTTCGCCATTTTCCAATATAATAAATCTGAAGCGGTTTCCGTATCGTTGTTGAGTGCGTATATAATGAATGCACAACCACCGCGATATTCAATTTGTATAGAATATTTTAAATAACATAAAAGGAAAAATCTTTAACATGAAATGTATGTATAGTTTCAAATTAAACTAACCTAAACTGTTTTTTTTAAATAGAAGAAATATATATATTTTTTAAATTATTTCTTTTTCATAAGTTTTAAATATATACACGGATTGCGTATCTATTCTACACAATTAAATATATAAAATACAAAAATATATACAAAATACAATATAGTACATCCCACTTACATAAATCTCTTCATTTGATTATTTACTTTTTATTCATGTATAAGAAACACTACATTATGTGTTGACCAGCTAATTAATAAAATAGTGAATGTGCAAATAACTTTAAGTAATTAATATGTAATTCATACCTAACTTTATCCATTGTTAGAAACGATTAAGTTAACTTAATTTAAATCAGGACCTTCAGTGTATTTTCTCGAATATACTCTGTGATTAGCCGAAATATATTGGAGAAAAAGGAGAAAATAAAGAAATATACAAGCACAATACTATAAAATAACGAAATTGTGTCGTTACGCGGATGAAATTAGAAAATTGTGCCTAACAAACGTTCAAAGACACATTAAGGTTGTTAAACAAAGTAATTTACGTTTTAATTAAAACTCTGTTTACTTGGGCAATTTAAGGTCGGTTAAATGTAATTATCTGTAAACAAATTATTATACATTAATTGTATAAAGCATTTTCATCTTACAACACGTTGAATTTCAGCCATTTTTAACAATTTACAATAATTATTAGGAAAACAGTTGCTACGCGTATTATTAAAAATATGTTTGTATTGTATTTAACCACCGGGTGTGCACATTCAATAAATTACAGTGTATACTGGAAATCTAGTATCTCCAATATCACCGCAATTGGTGGTTTTAAACCACTAAATTTCTGTCATAATCAAAATACACTAAACTATTGTCAGTAGTTTACCGTCTTATGTCTCTGTTGTCAATGGTCTCTCATAATACCATTTCCTTCTAGTTGTTTGTGTAACACGTCTGCATTACGACATTAAAAATCTACTGTATTTTCTACTTGCAAGATTGCTTTTCTTTAATTACACAGACCTTGGAAATTATTGTATATTACAAACATTTTCCATTCCTGCAAGCGGAGCACACATACTGTATAGAATCAACTAGTTCAACTTATAACGATTCAAGACATACACTTAAAAAGTTTAAATTGATTATTGATGTGATATAAAATGTGAGGTTTCAGTGCACTGTTATTAAATAAATAATTTTCTACTCGACACATTTTTTTTTGTAAAATATTTTTGAATACAATTTAGTAAGGAGCAGACTCGAAAGAGCGGTCTTTCTGCTTAGTTGTTTCTTCTGTCAACGAGTGTTCATAACTGAATATAATTTTGTTAAATAGCAGTACTATGTTGTCATACTTCAAAAGCAAATCAAATATCACTAAAGCATACACTACAAAACTCAATTTTTTACGAATGAAACGATATGGAAATCCTAAAAAAACTTTTCAATCCTTTGAGGGAATAACTGTAATGGCTTCCTGGCTTCTCTTAGTAATGTTACATTTTTATAAAAATAACATTCTTGGAAACAGCATACTTATTTACCCATTGTTATACTTGTTTAAGCCTTCGCTTTGCTTGTCTTAATTAACATAACTTAATAATATTTGCGACATCAGCCGACATTGTTATAATTCACAAGTATCTGCACCTGTTTAATTAGTTAAAGCAAGTATAATCAGACTTGTATCTACAAATTAAATACAATTTCATAAAAAACCTGCCAGTGCAAGTATACCTCCTAAAGAAACTACAGCGAACTTTAATTGCGTTTCATACATTGTAACAAATCAATCTTAATCAAAAGAATTATAACTACACAAAATAAATATTATTAAAAGAAGCACAGAATACATACTTGTGAAGTTGATTTTATACTTTATAAGGTTAGTCATCCATTTATAGGTTTTATTGTCAGTACCATAATAATTCTATGGTCTGTGGAGAGCTTAAAACATTCAGTTATTAAAAATACATCTATAAATCTAATCTTGGGTTAAGGTTAGGTCAGGTTTGTAAATTTAAACTTTTCCACAACTAAACTTTGCTGTAGTATTTTCATTCATGTTTACATCTAACTTAATTAGGGATTTTATTAAGAACTTAGACCATTTTCATATGACAAAATTTACTATATATAAAAAAAAGAACAAAAACCAACTCCATGTATCAAAAGATTTGTATTTCATAATCACAATAAAGATTTCCACAACATATTTTTAATATCAAATTTCATCAACCACACAAAATCAACTTATTTAAATACATATCTAACTTACTTTTTTCAATTATAACATAAATAATACTTAAGCATTTCGGTAAACTTAATCAGGTTGTTTAAAATAATAATTTAAATCTAATAAAAAGTCTAAACTTCCCCCGCTTTCACTCTAGTAAGTTTTTTCTGATCTTTTCTGGATATGCCATGTTTCTCCAACAAATGACGCCTCACTGTACCATTCTTAGCATATAATATGCCACACTCGTAACACATATACATATATCTTTTGTGAACCGTGTTATAATGTCCCACCATATGATCTGGGGTGAAAAACATTTTTGGACACTCTTTGCACTGTACTGTTTTTTCTGAATGTATAAATAAATGCTTTCTATATATTTCCTTACGTCGGAATGTTAAACCACATTTTTCACAAGCAAATGGCCGTTCACCCGTGTGAATGCGCTCATGTTCTTTCATTTCAAAACGTCTTGATGCTTTAAATGGACAATGTGGACATTGTATGTATCTACCAGTGCCGTGAGATATCACCATGTGACCATTTAAGCCAGCAAATGTGGCAAAACTCATTCCACAATGTTCACATATTAACCTAAAACAATATATACCAAAAAGTCTATAGAGAAAATAATAGTTTGTATAGTTCTTTTTTTAAATATGAAAAGATTAGCTATGTTTAAAATCATAATTATGAGTAGTAGTGTTTGTAGTTATATCACTTAACTATAGTATCAATACTTAGTTTTAACATAGCATATACCAACCTGTGTTTCTTATTATGAGTGCGCATATGTTTCCAAAAGCTAGACGGATTTGCCAATCCCTTAAGACAAATAGGACATGTTCGCTGTTTACCGTTATTACTAATGTTCATCCTTCTTGTTGAGTGTGGATGTTCATGTTTTACCGGTTCATAATTAGTTAAATCAAATCTATCGTCGGATTCTAATGGAATTGACTTCTCTAAAATATCTAAGATGATATCAACATTTTGTGACTGTGATTGTTTTGATTTACCACACAAGGTAAGATCTAGGTCATTTACATCGCTATCAATGCTATTTTCATTAATACCTTCATAACAAATATATGGTATCTCATTAAGTTTTAATTTTTCTTTTTCAATATTTAATAAATTTATGTCATACTTGTATTGAGGCAAGTGATTTTTGATCTCATTCAGCTTTTTATCACTAGCTTCACACATAAACTTGAAATAAATACACTGTTTTAACAATATGAGGCACATTTTACACATAGAACTGGGTAAAGGACTGTCTGATTTGTTTAGTTTAATAGAAGCAAAATGCAATACCGCTTGTCCATAATAATTAACTTTATTGTTATCAAACAAAAATATCATGTTTGCGGCAGAGTTTGGTTTTAGACACAATCGGCAGACACTGTTTAAGTTTGAATACATCGTATAGTATTAATATTTTATACATCAAAATGTAAAATAACAATCAACAGTCTCAAAAATTGACGAGATAGAGAAATTAATGTTTTTAGATTATTTTGGATCTTTTGATAACTTACATATTTTGACAATGACAGCTGGCTAAGTCGTAAATGACAATACGTTCCGTTCTACAAATTTAATTCAATGTTCCGTATTGTCTTGAATACTATATCAGAGTTATAGTTGTTTATACATAGTTCTCACTTTTTTGAAATTAACTATTAGTGAAATAAAAAATATACGGTCAACTCATCAAAAACTTTATTTTAGTACGACTTAAAATTTTACGACCACTTTTCCCAGTGTTCACCTTCAAGTTAAGTAATATATTTTTAACTTCATTTTAATGAGTTGTAAACTACCACGTTCCTTTTGTATGAGAAGTGTTAATACGTTTTTCAAAGACTTGCGCCACAAGTGACGCAATGCCTGTTGGGCTGAGCCTTCACACAAATCTCTCTCCTAAAAATAGGGTAGAGAGACTGTTCTAAAAGCACCTGAGCCGTCCACATGCCCCTAAGATGGGGTTCACAGAAGCATTCTATCCAAGAGATCAAGACAAGAGACGATTATGCCAGCCTGAAGTCTAGCGTGGTAACTACTTTTTGCTATTATTATGTCTTTCTTGTCTAATACAAAATAATGCATTCCCGGGCGTTTGTAAAGTAAGAAACAGTAGATAATCACAACAATCCTTTAGAGTAAAATTTAAAATGAACATCCGATAATGTTTCCGCTCAATGCGATTCCTCTCGGGAGAGGCCAAATAATTGAAGCAAAGAGAGCGGAATTTCCCAGACATTTATTCTCTATAAATCTGATGTCGTGTTTAATTATAATAAATCTTTGTGAACTAATGTCAACAAAAATGTATGAAAACTATTGCTGTCACTATATAATTATGTCTTGAATTGCATTTGGTCGAGAAACACTCTTAATTTATATCGTAACATTATATAATATTATGGAGATTAAATATATAATAGGGAAATAACTAATCCGTTTTCCATACTAGACCCGCAGCCACCTAAAAGGTCAAACTGTATTTCCCTTATGAGATTTATATTATTACTGGCAACATCACCTTCCGCACCCTATCGTGTAAGCCAATAACACCTATTGCGGCTGTGATATTTCCTCTCACGTGGTAACTTTTGTTGTAGCACGTCTATCTAGAGAATTTGAATTCTATAGAGCTGTTAAAAACTTTTAACAATCCAAAATTATTACCCGTTGGAGATTAATATCTCTAATTTCCAGGACGTTTTAATTGATTACTCTTTATAAGCGTCCTATGACGAAGTGGGTTAGATGAAGGTTTTTAGGCACAAAAGTAAAATTGTCGATATATTGAATTATTCTGAAATCGCAAGCGTAGTGTATTATAATTATTATTTCTATAGATTTTATCGTAGCAACTCTATATAAATCCCACGCACGCATCCTGCCACTTTATTGTGCCTACAATGGCATAAACATCTCATAACTCACAACTCACAACAGTTTCCTTAGACTGTAATTCAATGATAATATAGATGTCTGTTATATTTCAAAGACAATATGCATCGTCATTTCTTTAGCTTATTGCTTAGAAAAAGTTTTTATATTATTATACCATCAGAAAAACAAGAATACATTTAGCCAAGCTTTTATATAAATTGGGTTGATTTAGTCACCTAATTATTGGGTGTTACGTACAACTAACCGATTGGATTTGCTCTCGGCAAATCCAAGAGTTACATAAATTTTATCTTTTAATTCTTTCCTTAAAACAAGTAGGCAATCCGTAATTTATTAAAAATAAATTAGAGCAGAGCAGCTGTCATTTTCGCAATACTTTTAACGAATGTAACTGTCAAACTTTATTTTATAGCTTCCTTCATATTGTACAATGACATAAGAGTGAGCATTTTCGAATAAAGGAACGACACTTGCTATATTAGATCATCGAATAAAAGTAATAAATTAAGTAAAACAGCATTTTCGTCACCTTAAATTTTTAAGGTGAAATGTACGCTCATGTCAAACGGATTTTTCAGTTATTGTACACTTGTATTTATTAATTGTATGTACATTTTATTACTACATTTAGATTCGGGAAACTCCCAATTCTGAAATTATCACTCACAATATTACAAAACAATATTACGATAATACGTTATATGAAAAAAAATATTGAAGAATTCCCCAATAAATCGTCAATCGTTTTATCTGCAGCTGTTTGCCATTCGATTCCCGTCGTCGTCCCTAAATGTCTTCAAAGGACAGCTACGTGACGCGCCTACTAAACTGCCACTATATTTTACGGTTCACCTCCTTTATCTGTGGTGAAGATTGAAATCGGACAACCACAGTATCGACATTGCTTTTAATTAATATTCCAATATACATTTTGTCTATTGACATGATATCTGTATTCGCAATCAGTCTCTGATCGAATATGTTATGTGACTATCTCGCGAAGCTGCTTCCCACTGGAACATATCATTATTTTATTAATATAATTTCTAAATAGAATCGCATCATCCCGACGTGTATATAATAATAATAGCATTTTAATTCAGTTCAACTTAACCTAATTACAATATTCTAAGTAATTTAGAGTAATAAATTTTATTTTTTTTAATTTTTTATTCTAGTATTTGCTTTTTCTTGATGATCTGTAGATCTGTTTGCCAATCGGCAAAGGCCTCCTCCAACCTCTTCCAACCCTCCCGCCGTGTACGCTAAGAAATTCTCATATTGATATGAGGTATCAAAAGTGGGCAATCCAGTGTTTAACTTTCTTCTTAAATATAAGGCTACGAGGCATCAAAAGAACGGTCTGAGAAGATAGTCAACATTACTGACAAATTATTAATTACGGTTTCACAAATGCCTTTAACTCAGTATTTTTAGACAGTTCTTCTATCGTTTCAATAGTCTTTTACACTATCTTAACAATTTTAAGTAAAGACTAATTTGAAATCTTAATTGGGAGAAAGATTATTTAAAGCAAATGCGTGTACCCGAGATTTACTAATTTTTTACGGAGCCTACTTACGAGCACAGCGCACTTATGCTTATAGTGTCCTAGTGTTGTAACTATGCTCATTAGTATTTTTGTTGCAATATTTACACATAATACAAATAACTTTCTTATATAAATATATTATCGACTAATTATTATGTATTATTAATACACCCTAACATTGTACTCACGAGCAATACATAAGCAAGGCAGAACATGTATTTCCAAAAACAATAGAATCGGCTCAGCAAATAAGCCAGCCAAGATTTCATCGTATATAATACATAAAATAAAAACAAAATTCGTTAATTAAGAAAAAGAACTGGTTATGCTTAAGTTATGGTACCTACAACATTCCTAAATAACGTATTTTATATATATGCAGATATATCAAATAAAATGCACCTTTGCATGACCCAACCCACCAAGAATCTTTTGTTAATAAGGTTTAATATATATGTATTTTTAAGGTGTTGTCTGAAACAATCGTGTGAACCACTTCGTTATACGTAAAGAGAGCAATAAACTAACGAATAAGTCATCCTGTCTAATAAAATGATAAAAGTCTCTGTAAATACCCGATAACACATGGTTACCTACATAAAGCAGTTATAATTCAGAAGTAAATTATTTCTACACCCAAATGAAACCTGCTTTATGAAAAATTAACAACAAGCGTATTCCTTTTAGAATATCAAATCCGGGACCAATTCGATTTAATCGTTAACGGCCGTAAATAATTATATTACAATGGATTGAAGATCTATAATTACAAACACTATTCAAAGGCTAGTTTTAATAAGACAGAAAGCACAATTTATAGAAACTTTAGTTTTAGGGGGAAGATAGTACATAAATGTTAAATTAACTCGCCTACATACGAAATATATATTTATTTTTGTTTATTTAAAGAAAACATAGATGTATAATGAAAGAGGAAAAATATGAATGCATCCTAACACTTGTTTCATACATCAATATTGGTTGCTAGGTAAGTTGAAAATGAAGATAAGTTCGAAGACGGTTTTGACGTCATTGTTCAAAAAGCAACGTCAAAGATTAATCGAACAGAAGTACCAATGACTCAGGAATGCATTAACAAAAGCATAGCCAAAATCAGTTATGAAAAAATTCTCATTATGTCATTTTTATTAATTGTTTAAATTTGTCGTGAGACTGTAATAGATGATGCAATATCTTGCAAAATATGAACCAAAGAACTTGGATAAACATTTCTCTATGAACAATATATTTATGTTTCCGTGAATTAACTTAGTCAGCTTGTCACAAAATCGCTACGAAACTCGAGGTGACATTAATTGAAAGGATATAACAATACACTTCACTTTGTTTGATCAAGTTTGTAATTGCACATACCTATACAAACAATCCAACAAACAAACATTTGACATCCAAATTGATATTGTATTGACATTGAAAATACTCTCGAACAGCAGGATTACCATGTAACTTGACACAACGACAGGAATTGGGACAACTACATCAAATTTGCAATAAAACAACCACATATTTGGTAGAATATTCTTTGTTTTTGAGGCTCGATTCATGCTGAATTGATGATTTAGACATCGGAATTCAGTATCAGGCTTTACAGAGACGTCCACCTGGTGTTGTTGGTATGAATTGTTTGTTCACATTCATTTGTTTGTCGAAAAGTCCTTTGTTAACAGGAAGTTTCCGTCAGCAATAAGATATTATAACAGAGGATAAACACGTTTAAAACAGGTTAAATACCAAATATATATCTCCAACGACAGAAGTACAGGGAAATGCGTCCAATTCAATAGAATATATTATAATGGCTATAAAAATCAAAAGTATCTTTATTCAAATAGGACACTGCGGTACCCTCATTAATCGTCAAAAATAAAAAAGTTATAAATATATTTGACTATACATAACTGCCAGTTCCCAAATCAAGGGCGTAATCAAGAACTGGCAAGAAACTCTCCGCCACTCCTTTTAATCACCAAGCATGTTTCATAGCACGGTTGTAAAGACATCAAGTTGACAAGACACAATAAATATTAAATTATTTTACATTCATAAAAAGCGTCTTCCTATTTTTGTTTTTCGTAAGGTTCTACCTACAATAATTTTGAATGACTAAATAAATATTTGAACTATAGATATAAAATATTTAAAAAAAACAAATATTTTTCATATCTCTGTCGCCATAACTGCGTCGATAGAAATAGAATTTCATTTTATTGAATAATAATAGAATTTCGAGAATGTAAAAACTAAATATTGTTCGAAAGTTCATAACTGTAATTCATCTAAAGTCTGCACCGTGAATTCTTGAGATTCTCTTCATTAATATTCAATTTTATTATGTCAAGCGATGAAAATCTTTATTCATACTTAATTAAGTTTTCTTAAGTTCCATTTCGACACTTTGCTCCACTTTCAGTTAGTTTTGAACAGTATTTTTTTTTAAATTATGCCACTCTATATTAACCATGTTACAATGCAATTCCCACTTGAAGCCTCGGAATCGAATAAAACCAGTGCTTGAAATATCAGAAGTGAAAAACATGTTAAATGTTAAACATTTATTATCAGTACTTGCACTAAATACCCAGGAGGGCTCATTTATTGTTCAAAAAACAGTGTCAAAGATTAATCTTACAGAAGTACCAATAATGATATCAGTGACTCGTGAATGCAATAACAAAGGCATAGCCAAAATCAATCAGTTAGTGAAAAAGTTCTTATTATGTCACTTTTATTAATTGTTTCAATCTATAGTGATAATAGATGATGAGAATGTTTATAAGAAAGCTCAATATTAATCAAAAATACAAGTTAGTATCGGTGATACAAGAGCTGCTGCTTTTCACTCACCGTCAGCATGGAGATGCCGCCAGCATTATACTCTGCCACTAGAAACCAACTTTTAAATTTCTTTTAAGTTATTTTTTTATTATTTAAGTCTAATTATCTGCCATTACTGTTATTGTTAATGTATTTAGTTAGGTTAGGTTAGGTTATTAAGACACAATTATATTTTACTATATAAATATATTCTAGTTGGTAAATAAAAAACAAATATCGACCCAGATTTACATGCAATTTAAGTAACTTTAACAAATATATCATATACCCAACAGAACACGTGCACCTTTTGGTGCAAATGGCGCTAATATTACCACCAATGTTATAATTTAATATATAAATTATTATTAATTGCGACGCTCTAGTTTAAGTCACCTAAAAAGCGCTGTGGTAAATGTATGTTCTGTAGTACTCGTTACTTACAAACTGAATTGAGGTTATTGTATTTAAGGTCGTGAATTGTTTCAAAACCTGAAACTTACAGCGCTAAAAGCATGCAATTAAGATACGCGGGCTTTCCCGTTCCGACTTACTTTAAAACCCTCAAAATTACAGGCACTTCTCAGCGTGTTTTTGTTAACTTTAACTTGAATATTGTTTCCAGAAATATGGAATAAGTAATAAGCAAATTTTTACATATTTTCATATCATATTTACACCCTGTCGATATCAATATAATAAGACAAAAAAACAACAGTCTTTATTGAGTATACTATATAGTATTATATTGCTTTTTTATATATTTATAGAAGATTGTGCACACACCATAAACAAAGATGTCGCTGTTATAGTTCTCTATAGTTCTATAGTGCTATAGTTCGTTATAGTTGTAGTTCGTGGCCGGGAGCTCATAAGTGCGTTGCCGGCCTTTTAAAAAAAGTACGCCATTTTCTTGAAGCACCCTAAATCGTTTGAAAATACCATTGCTGGCAGCTGGTTCCATAATTTGGTGGTGCGTGGTAATAAAAGGTAAAAAAATACTCTACATCTCTCACTGTAAATGTTAAAGTGAAATTTATAACCAGAATCTAAGATAAGGCGATATTTCCATATATGTACTTTTCAACAAATATAATCTGAGAAGACCCCGCGTTTGATTCGATTGTATAATCAGAAAGACATTACTCGTCTTATATATTCCTGGTCCTCATTATTAGGTACTATATACTGTTCGATTGTCGAGAGTTTCTTACCAGTTCTTCTCGCATATGATTGGGAAACCGGCAAGAAATTGTTAGACTATTCATGAGTACGTAAAACCAAACTCTTTCTTGCATGCAATTACATGTCCATGATTTAAATAACCTAAAGAAGCATATAAATATTCAAAAGAAATCAGAATCAAACGTTAGCCAGTATAACACTATCCAAACGCATCTATTTATTTGAATTATCTTTGCGAAGGGACATCTGTGCCATTAATTTTCCTGCAAGTACGGATTGATTAACATCCACAAAGCCCCAATTGTTCGTCTTATTTGGAAAATACGACCGCAATTACAAACCGTGATGGGTTCAATGAGAAACCTGTTTATTTCTAGAGCGAATTAATTTTAAAATTAATGTTGTCTCTCACGGAACACCTCAGTTGGTCTGACATTTTGATTGATTATTATTATAAAAGTTAAGATTTTAATTAAAATACCTCGCACATAAAAGCTGTTTTTAAAAGTATATAACTTTATGTTGGCAACACTTTTTAACTGGCGGCCATTTTGTCAGCTGTCAAGTGATTTATGTTTACTTTGGTTTGGCATTTCAACATGAAGAGACGCCTGAAGAACGCTTCTTAATTGTGCAAATTTATTTTGATTTTATCTTTCTATTTCTTATACACACAATTAAACAGATAGACGATGTATTTAAGTTAAAGCATTCAATTTAATGAACATGAAACATCTTTTACATTTAACACAAATTGTTTTTTAACATTCTACCTTGTGTTACAGCTCTTACTATATTGTAATTTATGAGTGTGTAATTTGTGTGTGCGTGTGAGTGGTTTATTTAATTTGTATCTGTGTCAAAGACAGTGAGAGACACTGAGGGTATTGCAACTTTAACCTAGGAACTAACATCACATGTAGAAATGATCCTGTTTTGGTGAACTTTTTTTTCTAAATCGAAATATAATCTATGTTTTTAAATGATTAAATGTTTATGAGTATGGATTATTAAGTCACAACTTACAGTATATTATAATACAACTTCAAACATCAAAAGGCTTTTCTAAAGCCTAGTTAAGCGACTTTGAACCCTTTAAAAGTGTGACGTACGTAAACGTAGACTATGTCGTAATAACTAAATATTTTTTTATCATTATCTATAATACATAACATTATATACAATACATAATAAAGATACGGCTTACCCTATACGCCAAGTAGTTTATTCAAACAATATGGGACATACACGTTACATACGGTTGCTTTGCCACAATGGAAGCGATTCGTAGCTTGTTTTTTTTTTAATGCATACCAGACCACAGACAACAAATATGTTCATCACAGATTGTACATGGGACTCTTATTGTCATTCCGGCCTCTGAGTTGACATCAAAAAATATGTACTACATACGTAGGTATATTATTTTATTAAATCTGTCCCCAAACATCTTATTTGTTAAATATATTTAAAAAACAATAAACTTATGCGATAATAAAACTTGGTATACACATAAAACAATTAAATGGGAACTTGAAACATTTAAGAGATAAAACAAGATACCATATATATGTGAACACCATCAGGAGGTTAAAGGTTTGTTTTTTTAAGGTGTTTAAAATGCCTCTACGAAAGGTAAGTAGAGAGTCGGCAAAAACATCAACATCACATTTACAATACTATTATAAAGTCGACACAATCTGTTTACAGGACCGTTAAACGATTTGCATAGACGAGACGTGGACGTGTAATATATAATTGTTAAGGGGTCAAAGTGCAAACTTCTAATATTTATTTATTTATTACAGGCACAACAACAACACACATACAAACATAACTAAAATATAGCTACAGCAACACAGAAGCACACATTTTAAAAATCTATTTATGTACTTATAATTTCAAAGCTTTTTGTATGCATTTTTTTAAACACAAGTAAACGTTCAATAAAGCTTACGGTATCGTTTCTTACAACTCAAAGCTGAATATGAATTCAAAGTGTAATATTATCATAATTAAAATGTATGAACACGCACACTTCTCCGTACATTATTTCAAGCGTTTTCTATTTGATTTGAAACTTTATAATAACAAGCCCAAGGAAACTTGATAAAACTTGCCAAAGTTTTGAACAATTCCACACACATTGCTCAAGTCTTTGCTCAAAATTTTCAAAGTTATAAACTTATTCAACTATGTCACCTCGGCTGAAAATATATAGTTCACTACATGTGTATTATTAAACTACTTTGTATTGAAAGACCAGTTAATGTTTATTAACCATGCGGTTATCAGATTATACTTGGTAGCCAGAGAATTAAATTATGAATGCGTATAAATTAAATTAGATTTAACATACAAATCAAATCACCCTGTTGGCAAGTTCCCAAAATAATAAATAAAAGTCACGAAAATGAGCGGCGTAGATTGACAAATCACTCTCAAACCCTTAATGAGGATTAGATTTATCTTTATTACTTTTAGCCGGTTTGATGTCTGTAAACGAAACTTGTATTTTATTTATATATACAAGAAACAATTTTCAAAATGTCTGAGTGTAAAAAAAACAGCACCTCTTTGTTACAGGTGTCCATGGGCGGTGGTTAGCATTTATAACGTATGCACCGTTCACATTTAAAAAAAACGAAATGTTTTAAGGCTGACAACACAATCACGAGCTCCCAGACAAGTGAGTGTCTATGATCGGCTTTACCTTTATGGTGTGCCTCCTGCTCCATTGCCTCTTATATAAAAGCCTATAATATAGCCTTCTATGAAAAAGGTTAAGTTACAAAGTAGCAGCTTTTAATGAAGAATTATATTATAGAAAGAAAACAGATAAAAATAGACGATTGTCTGTGGAGGTTAATATAAACCTTACCCCATTCGAGTCTAATACGCGTTAAATTATAAAATATATATGTATAATTGACTCGACCAAAAGCTGTTTTTGCCACAAAGTTTACGATAGCCCCCGACCATTGTCAATAATTTATACGAGAGGCCAACCATTGCCAAATGTTAGGCTCGGCTCGTAAACAATGTGGTATAACTTAGATTTTAATGTTTCGAGTGGGCAGGTGTATATAATTAAGGATGGAATTGTTTAATATAATTTAAATATATTAAAGATAGTTATTATATAGCGATTATCCAGAGGTGGTTTATGTCTTGCATTAGTTTTACGTTCGTTTAAATTTGGAATGAGTAGGTAAATTTGCTTTTCATAGTACGAGCTAATGATAGTTATTAAGAAGATAAACGTAAAAAATCTCCCTCAAATCCGCTCACCAGATTCGAATTAATATTTTTTAAGTTGTTACGTATTTTATTGGCCTTCTGTTGGAAGCAAACGCGCACACGGGTCACTACGAGTGAAGTGAAATTTGTCCATTTTTGCAAATAAATTATATAGAGGGTGAAACCGGCCGGCCGCTTACCAATAGCTATTACCAGAATACCTACGGACATGCGCAAGCGCCGAGTAGTAAGTAATCTCGCGTATGACAACGACCCGGGGAGGATTTGAGTTCTTTTCAAAATTTTGTACTCATATAGAAACCGTTTTAAATAACTTACTTTAGCACACTTAGCGCAATTTTGAACTGCTTTTGTTTTCTTTGTCTCTTTTCTAAACTATTATGTTCTAATGTATACCACATTAGAAAAAATGTCAAATTTGTAACTCGTTTTGTCCCGTAGTATTAAGCATACTTTATTTAGAACTAATAAAGATATTTAAAACATCAAGACTTCTGAGTCGCAAGAGAGGACTTGACAGGTCTGAGTTGCTTTCTGTGCCTGACATTTCAGGCTTGCGCTACGACGAAGCGTTCATTGTGCACATAGACAAGCAATGCAGAGTAAATTCAGTCGAACGTAACGTAACGGTAAGTCAAGTTTACAGTAATGAAAATGGCAATGCATCTATATGTTTACGAAAATAAATTACGTAAGATTTGTTTTACGTATATTCGTATTCTCATATATATATATATATATATATATATATTATTTATTTATTTACACTTTATTGCAATTAAACACTAGAAGCAAATGACGTTAACAAATGTTAGCACATATAAGATCAACGGGTGGCCTTATCGCTAATAAGCGATCTCTTCCAGACAACCCACATTTCATATCTGTAACAGGAGGAAACGAGCAGGCAGGGTCACATGCAACGCCAGGACGCTTACGAGTGAGTTGCCGGCCTCTTGAACGCCCGTAAGTCGTATCGGATCGGGACTACCTACAGTTGGTTCCACAAAGGGGTGGTTCGCGGCAGAAATAATGTTTAAAGAACATGTTGTCTTGTATTAGATACGTTCAGTAAAAAAATATTTGTAATGTAATAAGCACGGTGTATTAAGTACAAAAACACTTCATTTTTAATTGGTTTAACAAAGGCCCAAAAGATATTTTACACTTAATTGCCAATAAAATATTTCAAACGTCTATCTGATCATTAAATTGTCGAAACTTTCGTTCGAATTGCCGAGAACGATTGCCTAAAATTAAGACGGTTTAATAAAAATTACATTTTATTCGTTACATTGTTAGCCCTTGCCCAACTCTAAGCCAAAGGCTGGCTATAGAACGCTAACTAAACTAAAGTGTAAGATAAAATTCAAACTCAAAATATCTTTATTCAATTAGATCGTCAATTATTATACTACCACCGGTTGGGAATGCAGTAAGGTATCCTTTTTTAATAATTTAAAGGCAAAAAAATTTAATAAATTAAAGCAATGCTTTTTCTATAGCCTATCATATTTATTAAATTTAAATACAGTTAAATAAGTCGTAAATCTTAAAAACCACTCGCACAAGTTTATTCACAAAACGTTAATTGAAAAATAAACAAATTTAACTTATTAAAAGATAACTAAATTGACCTAAAAGCTGAAGTGGCAAGTTGATTTTTATGAAAACATTTATTTTCCCTAAACGAATAGAATACTTGGGAGTTGCACTGACTTCGCAAAATATATTAGCGGACTTTCTAAAATTATTACGGTAATCTAAAAAACCCGGATAAACCCAGCAGTAATAAATAAAATGTCACAGTTATGAGTATATATCTAGTATGAAATATACGGGAATCTATTTTGTTCTACATTGCATATCGTGCGATTGTGTTATACGGATATTTTAAAACCCAGCTATGCGTCTTTTCTGTTTCAGTAATCATGGTGGTATTGTCAGGAGTGCAGGTGATTAACCAAGGTGTTGCTGCCACCATTGAGCTTGCAGACTAGCACCGTTGGGTATCGTCCCTGGTGAGAGGATTCTGTTTTGAGGCACAGAATATCATCCTGCATCCGTTTGTATCTGCAAGACTTAAGGCGTGGCGCCTGACGGCGTGGTATGATCTGCCCTCTGCCCCGATGTGGGGTCTTAGGACGCTAGTAAGTTAGTAATGCGTCTTTACTGTACAAGCTAACATACCTTTGTAAACAAATTTCCATTTTTTTTTATGTGAGAGGAGGCAAACGCAAGCAAACGCAGGCGGGTCACTTCGAGTGATGTGCCAACCGCGGCCCATGGACACCTGCAACGCCAGGAGGCTTACAAGTGAGTTGCCGGCCTTTAAGGAGAAATTGTTGTATTGGGTTTAAACGCACGACCTTAGAGTTAAGAATGCATCGTTCAATAACCAAGTTGTGTTCTAAGCAACTCAACTATATATATTTTGTAGTAAGTATACATAGTCTTAATACGCTTACAGTGCCATACAATGATAGAATATGAATAATAATAGATAGTGTTTATAGATAGGATACGTAGCTTGAAGGTACGCGTGTTTCACGTATGCCAATAAACTGCTTATAATTCAAATAATTCTTTATTTTGATACAATTTTTGAATATCTGTTAAATAATTTATATTCTTGCAGCTTATTTGATCAAGAGAAACCAATCGACATCGAGTATCTTATCTATAACCTTGAAATACTCAAGTTGATTTGAGAATTCCAAATCCGTCTTAACGTAATTTGTTGTGTACATTGTCACCAGTTGATTGATTTAGTTTATACTTTCCACTTTGTTTTTTTACGTATATATTTATATTTTAGTCCAAACATGCTAGGCAAACGTAAAACGAAACGTTCAATTTGATTGTCGCTGTCAGCTACGTCTACATTAAGACGCGTAGACCCTAATGGAGTTATGTCCGTGTACCCAATCACAAACGACCACACGTTCCATTTTACGTAAGCGTACGAGAAACAATATGTCAAACTTAGAAGTGAGATTACATTCTGTGGTCTTTTAAAACATATCCTATCATTTAATGTTTTGTTGTATTAACATTATATCGATTACAAATAAAATAAAAAATAAGGCCAAAATATGGACAACATAAAAAAGAAGAAAATGAAAATGTGAGCCTATAACAGTGGTGGCTGAAATGTGGTGATGTGAGGATTGATAATATGAATTACTTGTTGGTTTCGGGGTGTTTGGGAGACACACACTTAATTCTCTTGTGGAGTGAATAAGTGTATGAATAAATTTTCCACCCGTATATACACATTTCCGTCCCAAGGCTTTAATTTGAGCGGCAATTAAAACTTTCACTCGCCATTGGTCGTTGTTTACGCGAAATACATTTCTTACTTTTGAAATATGGTTTTTGATGTATAACCGATAATTTAAGTTGGAATTTGTTTTATAGATTCAATATTGGTTTTAATCTAGAGCACGATCTTGTTTGACTTACTATTGCATTTAAACGTAAGAGTGGCATCAAACTCAAACTCAAAATATCTTTATTCAAGTAGGTCTTTATAAAGACACTTTTGAATCGTCATTTTTTACACTACCACCGGTTCGGAAGGCAGTCATCCACCGTGAAGAACCGGCAAGAAACTCAAGAAACATCATGGCCTTTAGGGGTGAATTTGCATTATATACTCTGATTAGCTCGGAGAATAATAGACACGATATTATATAATAATAGCTGAGACGATTTAATTTCATGTTTCGTTGATGAGAAGTTTAAATATATTAAACTAAACGTTCGAGTGTAGAGTAACAACTGGTTAAAGTATCAGAGTCTTTTATTTTAACTAAGACTAGGGCATCGACGGCGAACAATATATAAAGTTTTTAAACAAGTAACTAATTTATATAAGAAAAATAATTATACGCACACATAATAATTTATGTATTGACTACATATAATGTGGTATTTCTCTATATAAAGAAATTTATGTAAAATATTTTATTGCTTGGCAACAATCGATTCAGTTGATGTTTTTGCCGACTCTCTACCTACCTTTCGTAGAGGCATTTTGAACACCCTTAAATAAATAAATAAATAAAACCTTTGAATCTTGTTCGTATTATGTATATTGTATTTTGTTATTGTATAATGTCTCAAGTTCCCATTTAATTGTCTTATGTGTAAACCTAGTTGTGATCTCATAAGTTTATTGTTTTAAATGTATTTAGCACATAAGATGTCCGGGGACAGATTTCACCAAATACAAGCAATAAATTGCTTAAAACTCATTATTATTACAAAACTTACGGCAAATCAATAAAAAATTATAAATATAATACAGATTTTATAACAGTTAATAATGAGCTGGTTGAGTTCCTTAAAAATTAAGAGCCATAGAAGGCTGCGTTACCCGGTAAACGTTGTCTCGTAATACACATTATATCTAGGGTAAAATATCAATAATTACATTTAAAATATATTTACAGCCAACATGAGAAAACATTTGTCGTTAGAATAGTGAAAATTTTGAGCTCTGTACCTTGTTACCTTTTGAGGTATAACAAATCTGTTGTACAATGCTCCGGTGACCAGGATGTTGCGCTAAATGATGTCTTCAGTTAGGTCTCGTTGTGCGAATTCACAACAGCAACGATATTTATTTTGCGTATAACGGAACGTTATTTAGTTAACTTTGAATGTTTCATTTTGTATCATGTGTCAAAAAAATCTTGTGTTGTGGGTTGTCTGGAAGAGATCGCTTATTAGCGATAAGGCCGCCCGTTGCTCTTATATGTACTAACATCTATTAAAGTAATTTGCTTCTACTGTTTAAGTGCAATAAAGTGGTAAAAAATAAATAAGTAAATAACATTTTTTTAATGCCAAATCGTATGATAATAATAATTTGTCTATTTTTCGTGCAAAATCCGTCCCCGTTACTATGGCAACTAACATTGATAGGAGAGCTATAAATAAATTAATTATAGATTTTTAATATGACTATTTGTTATTCTTTTTATATGATTTATTAATTTTATTATTAACAAAAGTTAAGCAAATCAACATAATCAGTCGCTTTGTCCAAACTCCATTTATTAAGTGTACAAATCGCCTTAAAATCAAGTAAGCCAGAGTTAAAGTAACGATTAATTCCAAGCTGAACTAATTTCACGCTATCTCAAGCGACGCAAAATTTGTGTCTCGAAAATATTTTATAACGGTGGCTGAGTTTTCTGTAAATTGGACGGAATGGGAGGGCCTAACTCATAAATCATCTCTGGAAGGATATTGCCCTGTCCTAACTCGGAGGATGTAGCGGATAAATAATAATCTAAATTATAAATTGCTTCTACAGCCATCATGCACAAAAGTAGGAGTTAATAAATACCTTATCGCTTATAAGCGACCACTTCCAGGCAACCCGCGAAATACCAGGCTTTTTCAGCAGGAGGCACACCACAAAGGAGAAGTCGACGCCCATAGACACTCAACGTGGTTACTCGTGGGTGCATTGCCGGTTGAGAAAAAAAAACTGCATTTTTATTATGTGTAAGATATTACTCAATCGGTTTAACTTTAGGTTTTAATTGATTCCTAAAACATTTTTATATACAACCACAATGCACAAGTGATTACACTCACAATACAACATAACGAGATATTACTTATAGTGCAAGTGAGATAACTTTGAATTGTCAATGTCTAAATTTATATTTAGACAACTAATATTTAAAAAACTTAGTACACACAGTCACATATAGTAAAGTTCCAATAACTATTATATTTATATATTTTGACCCAAGTCAAATAAGGAAGCACGTTGGTTAATTCATGACAGTTCGTAACTTAAACCACTCGGCAACCAGACCTTAGGGACTGCGTTAGACGTTATGCCGACAAGCGCTTTAGATTCCACCAGATCTCAGCTTCAGAATCACACATTATATCCCCACTTTGTCACTTTATGGGCAACCATAAACACTAAGAAGATAGAGGGAAAGTTTAGTAGAATCATAATATTATTTATCGCGCGTTGCTAGCCGTAACTAGCCTGTCAGTCAGATCGTGTATTTATAGCTTGAGAGCGAAATAAACGTATTTATATTAACTAATTAGGGGAAGTACTGAATGTTGTATATAAAGAAAAAAGGAGCTTAGCTCTGTGGTCTAAGAGTTAGGCATATTTAATATTTATAAAAAAAACCCTATGAAGAGTATTATATAAATTTGTTTATTTTAACACAAACTAAGTATTTCTTTGTCAAACCGTAAAGTACAATACAACCTATATTTGTGAATCTATATGTAAGTTAACCAAACACGTACTTATAAAAAAAATACACAAATAAAAATATAAAATATATTTTTTCTAATAGCTTTAAATATCATTTAAATAAAGTGCGTATAACAATCGTATTGATAACATCAATTTGCGTTTCCAACTTTGTCAAAAGTTTTAAAAGCTTATGAACGAATTGGCAAAATGGTAGTTTGATTTTCATAAAATAAAATTCAATATTATGAGTGTTCATTTCCTTTGTACATTGTTTCAACTTTTCTTCATAAATGCAATGGAATTTTATAAATATTTCACCGATATTTTAAAACGATATTTTACCAGGTCAGAATACAGCTAATAAAATCTAAAAATCGAAATTAATCTGTGAACATTGACATGCCAGCGTATAATCAATGTTCTTTGTGGTCGTAGCGTCAAAGCCTTTGGGTGTTCAAGATATTTTGATTGAAAATCGCTAGCCGTTATTACCTGCATTGTAATTACAGCATAAAAATACCGCTGGTCATTAATACGGCTTCAAATTTCACATTAAATATCTGTGTAAAAAATTATTTCAAACCAAAAAATATATAAATGTTAAAATTTATTTTTAGATATCGGAGAAGATTTTGTGGACAAAATTGTGGTTAACAACATTAATCTCGATGATAAATTGTGAATAAGAAAGACCAAGATCAGGAATCCGGCAGATTTCGCGACAAAATTACAGATTTTCCTCGTTTTTTACAAATTATTATTCACCGATTCGAGTAATTAAAAGACGATTTGTCGTTGTCTTCGATGTTGACCTTTGTTAATTTATTTCCGAGGAAAAGGAATTTTTTAGAACATTAACAAATTAAAGGAGTATTTCGCTTGTCACAGAAATTAAATAACATATTTTTTTGTGTATTATTAATTATTATTTTTAAAAATTTTAATACATGTTCATCATGATTGTATGACCATTGACCCAGGTACTAGTTTCAATGTTAAATTAAAAAAAAAACAATTAGATTACACAAGCATATTTACAAGATCCGGTCTGACCTTGGCTTCATAAAGCTAACAAAATCTGCCCTTCCATTAACTCTATTAACTCATAATTACCCGATATTTGTGGATGAAAGCGATGATAATGTGTGGTGCGTAAATCCTATGGGATTACCATTGCGAGCCCAGCGTTTTTGGCACGCTTCGGTATTACTGTAATTATAATTCATACTAAAATCAGAAGCCTATATATCTATGAGTGTGATCAGATATATATTTTAAACGCGTGGTGTCTGCTTTTATTTCACGTGAAACAAAATTGTAAGCATTGAATCATTTTTTTCTATTATGTTGTCAATTTTATTTCATTTATAAAGAGCAGCTATCGAGTTTCTTGCCGGTACTTCTCGGTAGATAACTGACTTCCAAACCGGTGGTAATGTAAAAATTAACGATTCAAAAGTGTCTTTATATAGACCTACTTGAATAAAGATTATGATTTTGAGTTCTAAAATCTAGATGTGATTGCACAAGACATCAGCTGTCTCATTCGAAATCAATAGATTCAATAAAGATCTCCCTGATAAAAATATCGAGCGAGACTGGTTAGTTAGTTAATACTAGATGAATTAAAATGAAATCTGGAAGTCGTTTGTTATTTAAGAACTTTATTCTTCTAATAACAACAAGTAATTTCTGTGATCTCAAATCGAATTCTACCGTGCTTTGTTCTGTATGACAGTTAAGTTGATTTAATTATTCTACTGGTTATTATTATTAAAAATAGCCGAGAAATGCTAGGTTTTTATTCTAATGTTCTTCAGTAAGTAAATAAGGTTTATATTAGATAAGCTTAGTATACCTACTTTTGTTTTTTTGTGTCTATTTATTCTTTGCTTTTCTGTTTTGAATTTTAACTTTATGTTTATAAAAATATGTTTCTAATGTAATTGGTGTCTATGTGTGTGAAGTCTGTTAATGTATATTTAAGCATACATTATGTATTGGAACTAATAAGAAAAGTTTGTTGTAATGGTAAAAGTGTTATTGAATCCCAGTTCAAAAAGTTTTTGAAGATGTGACTAATGTGGGTTAAATTTATTTTTGTTTGGGTTAGAATTGAAGATTAATATATTTTAATCAACTGGGTTCATGTACGATTTGTGTTTGTATAAATTTGCGATTAATAATTCATATATTTCGTAGGAATTATATATTATCAGTTATTAAAACGAAATTTCAATATTTCACGGTACATTATAACAGTGTAATGTTTGGTTCGTGAATGAATTATCTGCTTTCAAATATTTTAATAAACATTTAATGGCTTCTATCTTTTAATGATTTGTAAAAGGTACTTTAATATAGGATTTATCGTGATTGGCTGTACTATTTGTTACTAGAATATCAATGAGAAATGATTAATCTTTTATTATTCACTAGCTTTCCGCCCGCGGCTTCGCCCACGTGTAATTTGGTTAAATATATAGCGTTTTTTAATGATCTCGACAGGGCTTTCTTTCACGGGCTAAAATCTTGTTACAATTGGAATTATATATAGCCTGTGTTACTCAGGGATGATGTAGCTTTACAGGATCGGATGATTCGGGGAAATCGAGGGCAACTTTCAAATTAACGTACAGGCAATTAATATTCTGACAATTTTATATTCTGATAGTGATCTTCTTAAGTGGATGAGCTGATGATGGAAGGTAAAACTCCTCAGCGGTTAAGAGTTGAAAGAAAATTCTTACGAAGTTATGAGTACGAAATACGTACTTGTGAGGTAATTACTTATTAGCTTGACCAAATAATAAAAGGTAAACCTCATTAACGTTAAGGATGTAGGTGGCAAAATGGATGCGGACAAACGATAAACGTCTCTTCACTCGTTTCCTTTTACTTGTTTGTATAGGTGGTGTTCACTCAAAATAATCATAGGGTAAAACGTTAATGAAAGTTTGAACTGCATGGTAGTCATTACACAATGGAGCATCTTAATACCGCGATGGATATATTTGGCCTAAGTAGAAGTTCTTTTAAAAAAACTAAGACTCAACCTCGCACACTCACTCACACAGCAACACCATTGCACACACTGATACACACACACACTAAAATGTTCGTACTTCACATAGTTCCACTTGTTCTGTTCGTGTTTTTTTTTGTTATTCTTTTTTCTGATCTTAGATTCTATTCCCGGTTCTATATTTAAACCTTATTTTGGCTTTATTTTTAATCTATTTTTATTGTGTAAACTGTTTTTGATAAGCTGTATAGGTATAAGAAATAAAAAAATAAAATAAATCTAGGTTGACGAATTTTATCAACGCCATCTATCGAGCACATTGTTCAACACTTCAACCGCGCCCGCGCGCACTGCGTTATTTGTTATTTTTGTTACCTCTCATAAGTTTTAATATTAAGATTAACTTATATTAGAACATATTTAACAATATATAACTAATCAATCAATATAAGTGTTTAAAAATTTTGAAGCAGTGGTTGAAGTAAATTTTCAATTGACCATAACTTCTTTTTCTCTTAACCGATTTTGACAAAATAAACTTTTGACAACGCTCCTAATTATATATAATCCAACTGTGAAAACCGCGTTCAAATCCGTTCAGTAGTTTTCAAGTTATAAAGTACCAGACAGACAGACAGACAGACAGACAGACAGACAGACAGACAGACAGACAAGAATTCCAAAAATTGGTTTTTTGGTTTCTATGACTCTTCTTTAATTGCCTCCTTTCAGTTTTTTGGAAAAATATTTAATGTACAGTTTTTCGATTTTTACTGTCTTATTATTAGTATAGATTTAAATAACGTAAATGTGTTCACCTATTTCTCTATGCCCATCGATAGTATTTAAAGTTATTTTTCATTGTTTTTATATAATATAAATATTGAATAAGCTGATGTAGGGCCATTACATGGTTGCAGATCTTTATAACCGTGCTGTGGAACATGCTTGGTGATTTTAAGGAGTGGCGGAGAGTTTCTTGCCAGTTCTTCTCTTCCTCTCTACGCCTTTGATTTGGGAACTGGCAGTAAGTGTAGAGTAAATTTTTTATAACTTTGTTTATCGATTCATATGATACATTTATGAAGTTACCTATTTGAATAAAGATATTTGTGGTTTTGATTTTTTTTAATAAATATTTTTCATTATCAAAAGACAATGTACAAATCAAACCACAACGCTAAAACAAATTCAAAAGTTTGGTTGTGACACAAATATAAATAATTATATTTAATGGAATTGAAAATTGTCGTTCAAATTCCGATTGTGTAGTTTTTGAAAAAGGCACACACGACAGAAAAAACCATCAAAAAAATGCTTTCACACAGCTGATGCGACTTTATATTCAAAGATCGAATTTAATTTACAAATTTCACGACAGAACAAATTTACCATTAAAAGCCTTTGGAATATTAGAGCTTTGATGCTGTAAACGCATTATATTTGGATTACTATTGACTTCAAAACGTTGTTACTACTTGGATAACTGTCTCTCTGATTAATTAATGTGTGAGTACAATATCCAACATGACTCGACGTTTCATGTCCTTTATAGCGATAACAATATTATATTGTTGTAATCAATCGCACCAGTAAATCTATTTAGAATGTATTTTGATGGATTTATTCATAAAGAAACATACACACACTCTTACACGATGATTAATTGTATAGAAAAATATAAAAAGTACGGACCCTGGCTTGGTATACTAGCCGTGGTAATATTGACTAGCTTATGACTAGAACCTATTACCAGCGAAGCCTAATAATTCAAGATTTGTTAAAAAAATACCCTTACAAGTAATCCATACAAACTCTTATGTATGTCAGTATTTTTTTTCTTATATCTAAGGCTATGCGGGTTCCAAATTAAACAAATATCCTTATCACAGTATTTAGGGCGACTCATTACCAAGCATTTTTATCGTTTGAATGGTCCTATAATAAAACTTGCTCAACAATTTATGTTTAATAAGGTTTTTGGAATTTATTAAAAGAAAAAATTGCAACATCATTTGGGTGTTTATTGAAAATGCGTATACAATTTCCTGAGAATAAATTCCTAATTTTATGGGTACAGATTACAGAACGTACATAATATTAGACTATTTGCCAGTAAGTGTCAAACTTTTATCTTTAAACGTAGTCTGTGTTTAACACATGCAAAATAATTTGTCATTGACAATAATTATTTCGCAAAAACCTATTTCTAGGCACAATAATAAACTGGCTGGATGACAGAAACCGTTATTTTTGATTAATATTATATTGCAATAGTGCAGTACAATGTGCAAATTAAACTTTGAACAACCAAAGAAGCAAGTGTCCAGTTTGTGGGCGTTAATTGAGCTGAGTGAGCTTTGTCAAGTTTTCGAGTCGCAAAACAGAGTCGACAGTAAATATTATTCTGAGTATCCTCAATATCACCCAATAGTTTACTAATTGGATAGGATTTAAAATATGTATCAATATTATATAATAATATTGTCTTATGTGTAAACCTAGTTGTGTTATTTAAGTTAAGTTTATCGTTTTAAATGTATATAGCACATAAGATGTCTGGGGACAGATATTATAAAATAAAATAAAAAAATAGTAGGAAAGCTAACAAATAGAAAAACAAAATACTTTATTAATATATAATAATTTAATATATAAAACAAGAAATTATAGCGGACGCTGGACCCCACTAGGATATTTCCTGTGTTATGGGTGTCCAGTCTCTTCCAATGTGCATTACAGGTACGTGTTTATGTGTGTGCGCGTGTGTTTTGTGTGTGAATGGGTATGTTGACACTAGCTTCAATAAGATAACTTCGCATCTTATCATTAGTATAGAATAGTCAGAAGTTCCTCCATAGACCGAAAATCGAATTGTCGCAATAACATATTTCTTACAATTTGTTTTGTATTGTGTTTTACAATTAATCTGATGGAAGACATTGTATGCCATGTGTCTATGGTATGTTGTCTATGGTACGCAAAACGCATTAAACGGATAGTATGCTAAAGTTCATATCTTTCTCCACGTGTAATTAACAAGTTCTTGTGTTAAATTCTCATAAAATAAATTGCACGAAAAATATCGAAATAAATTTCTTAACTTTATTTCAGTCGTATAATCAAAATTCTACTCTTTGTGGTAACCGATTGGGATGCACAGTTAATGTGATTGGTCGCACACAGAGCAACGAATTCTTATTGATGGGACAAGCCGATAGTTTGAATTGGACCATTTAGAACATAGATTTGCCTTCACATGCGTAGCAAAAATGTTTGAACTAGGTTGGTAAATAGAAAAGATTAATGAAACGATAGGAAAATAAATTAATATTTCATTTGTTTCAATAATCTAGTGTTAAGTTTAAATTCAAATATTCCTTATTCAATTAGGTTTTGTTATATACCACCTTTGAACGTCACTAAAGCTAAATTAAGATGGGTTCACTGCGTGCCTTCGGCTGAAAAGTACTTACAAAAAATTTAGTCAGCAACCCCGCTCCGTAAGTTGTTTTTACAATAGAAAGATCTTAACGTAATTAAAGATCGGTTTACCCCAACTCCCTCATACAAGCTGCACATGCTGACCGTACCGAAATCGAATTCAGGACCCTCTGTCCAGTAGTTACCATTACGCCAAGGACCAAACCACTGTAAGTCAAAGAAAACTATTCTATTGAGTTTTATTTTAAAACCGTTAAATTACCCTTACAAGTCACATACAAACTTTTTTATAAACTTGTACTTTCGGCCAGTTACCCAAAGTATAAACTACGAGACAACTTATCCACGATCCAGGAAACTTTAAAATACTTTAGCGTAGTTCGCGATTCATTCAAAAGATACTACTTCGTTACCTCCCTAACGAGTAACGGTTCTATTAGAACTCTGTTTATTTTAACTATACGATGAACATAAAATACACATAGGTTGCTAATTTTCATGTAGCATTTATTGAAAAAAATATATTGTATTTTTCACATGAGCACATTTTTAATATATAACATTTCAGTTATACAAACCTAATGACCTTGGATTTCTTTCTTTTCTCATCAGATTCGTGGGCGTCATTAGCACAAACACATAACTTTAGGTACACAAGTGTAAATAATCACTTATTCACTGATACGTAAACGATTGCAAATCTAGCGGTTTCACGACACGCGAGTGAGACAGTGACAGAGAGTGACACACTACCACTAAAGTGAGCCCACCTCGGCTGTCACATCTCCTTTTTAAACACACCACGCCAGACCCACTCCAGGCGATACTTTTGATTGGATACTCAATAAACAAAGTCAATACAAGAACTGATTAAATTAAAAATAGAATTGCCACACTAAAAATGAAAATTTTAAAATTTGATTGTGAATTCTTAATACAAACCAGTCCGATATTTATGATACTACTATACAAATTTCTACTTCTCTCTATTTCTATAGATAACAGTTTTGTCCCAATGCGACCATGAATGGCCTTGTTAGGAACTTACAACACATTATGTACGTATAGATAACTAAATTATACACGAGATATGGTATAGTCACATCCTTAGAAGCTTAGCTCTGTCGTTCGATACTCATAAATATTCACACGTAGGCTTTCACGGGGATATTAGTAAACTTTCATTAGGAAAGGGAAGTCGGGATTATGTTAATTTACTGAAAACAAACAAAATGCTTTGAAAAGGAATTCTTTACGTTTATAAAATTAATTTTATAAATATTTAATGTTTACAATAATATTAGATTAAATATTTAGACCTAAACACTTAAATCTAAGCAAAAGCTCGTTCCTGAAAGGAAAACATATTTAGCATAGATCTTATGCTCATAAATACATTATAGAAAAATAAGTCAACCCAAAAGGTCAAATTAAATGCGAATCAAATTAATAAGTCTTCTATTCACTAGGCTCCAAAAGGTAACTGTAATATATTTGCACTAATACATGTGACATTTTGTCTATATCAATTCAAACCAATGATAAAAGAGACTAACTCCAAAGCCTCAGATTTTATTCCTATGAAGCCATATTAAGCCAATATTCTAACATATGATCCGACGCTTGAGAGCTTTGCTAACACTAGAAGTTTTCTTACAAACAAATTAGCTATATGATTTCATAAAGTTTAAACAAAAACTTTATTTCAGTTTCAAAAATTCGACAATAACACGAGTTCGCGAGTAGCGAACGACAAACATTTAAATCTCACAATTTAAATATTCAACATAAACTAAAATCAATCAGGAATGGATTGTTCATCAAAACTGTATAAGCAAGTACTGTGTGTTTTATCAACAGATTTTTGTATATCCAATTATACTATTTATATATATATACTATATACTCGTATATCCAAGCTCTTTAGAACATGCTTGGCGATTTAAAAGACTGACGGAGAGTTTCTTGCCAGTTGATAGTTTTTTATAACATCTACTTTACCATGTTTATAAATAAAATGTATGTATGTATATATAAATAAATAAATATTTATTAAAAACTCTTTAAAATTAATTGTTACATACAATGTTAATGCAACTGGCGTTCTTAGCGCGAAAAGGCGCTGAAAATAGCAGACATGAAAATTTAAAAGAATAAAGATTTTATCACGCATAGAATCTAAAGCTTCAGTAGTGTTATGAATGGGTCTTGGTCTCAAATCCAATTGAACCATCAATCTATTAAATATGCATTCAATATATAAAATTTACTGCGAAACGGGTAGACCGAATTTCATGAAATTTTAAATGTATATTCAGTATGACTGAATTAAAAACTATATTTCACATACTCTACATTTTTAGTCTACCACCAACCCATATTTTTCTAATCGTGATATTGGTTCATCAATGTTTTTTTTTAGCAGACATCACAAAATTACAAAAAAAAATTCGAAGTAATGTTTACCGTTAATTTCTATATATATATATATATATATATTGTATCTACAAATTCATTGTCTTTATATCATTCGTCAATAATAAACCTATATTATTGTAATATCTTTGTCTACAAAATCATATGATTCAAAATGTCATTAATGTTTGTCAGGATTAAAAAATGATCATCTAAAAAATCTTAGACGATCTTTTCATCCCATTATGTCGCCCCAACAAAGACTATTTAAAGCTCAGGGGTCTTTGTAAATCGAAATAAAATGACAATTGAAAAGAAAAACAATGCGAGTACACTTCATTATATCCCGATGACCCGATTCATAATGAAAACACAGAATAACTAAGGCAGTGGGTTATCTTTATGTATTTTTAATTTATATGATACGTTTTCATTGTGGATTTACGGCCATTTGAATCAAAATATCTCTTTAATACTGACGTTTAATGTATTAATTTACAGTTATTTTAGCGCAAGTTATCTCTAACGAATTTTGCTTTAAATAACATAAAGTATTTTCTTGGAAATGTATTGGAGCATTTGCAAATTAAGTTCACCTAAAGAGTAAATAACATATATTTATTGCTTATTACTAAACTTTGACAGTATCAGGATAGTGCCTCCATTTAAGTAATCTAGTTGTGGACACGGTCTCCTTCTTATAAATCTTAAAAAAAACAGTGAATTATACAATGAAAAAAATAAATACAAAAAAAAACGATAAAAAATACAAGTACCAGTTACTTGTTGTGAATTGTGAAATTGAAAAAAAATAGCGTCGCCACATCAAAAGTTACTTATAGACCAAATGAAAGATATATGTAAATTGTAATCCCAAACTGTACTGTGACGAAAGGGTCTATTTGTTTTCTATAGAGGCTAATCTTTTGTTTGTTTGGACATAATAATTAAATACCCTTTGTCATGGAACTCCGCGACTTTCAACGCGAACTGATTTAACAACGGATACTTGAATTTATTACAATTCTAATTTATTCAGTAACATGCTTTTTTATATGAACACAAGAATTATATTTACTTATGTAGTGCTAGTAGAAATAATACAATAAAATATGCGATGCGGTAACTTTTCTTTGTAGGTTAGTTTGTTACACTTTGTCCATATGCAGGTATACTTACAGCCACCGTAAAAAAGTTTACCGTATCTCTGCATTACCATCATATTTCAGTCAGTTACTTACTAAATAATTGCTACCTTACATTAGAGGCTAAATACCATTTGCAATAATATTTACCGTATAGTATAATAATAAATTTATATTTTTTTGATCATCCGAGTTTTATCCTATGTATTACTTAATATAGTTATCACTGCAGTAAGATATAACTAGAACCATTTAGGGTCCTTCAAGAAAAAAGCGTACCACTCCCTAAAAGGCCAGCAACGCACTCACGAGCCACGTGAGTGTCGATTAATCAGTTATCGATCGGGATGAAAAATGATTGAATTACTAAAGTGGCCATAAAAATAGTGGTTGGTGATAAAAGGTTAAAAATTTAGAGTTGTTGTTGATATGAAATAAAGCTATTGAAGATGATTTAATGAACTTGTTTATTATATTTAGTTGGATACATATTGCACAAACTGACGTAATCGCGAAGCAGTCGGAGAGAGAGAAGGCATGAGTGAGCGAGAAGCCTTCTCATTGTTGCGTTCAGTGATTGTTATTTCACAATGCGTTCACACTTTAACAGTTGTATGTATTTTTTAATGCCACAATAAAAAGATAATAACAAAAAAAAATTGGTAAAAATCGGTCGATAATTAACAAATAATTAACACTGTGACGGGAAAATATTATATATAAAATATATTGTATATGTAATTATTCTAATTAAAGCCTCTGATGTAAAAATATATTTGCGAACACTAAAATATCGTTCGGTCATCATACTGAAATCTAACTAATTTACAGCCTTAATCAGGGTAGCATATAAAACCTGGAAGAATGGGTAAGCCTCCTGGCGTTCCAGGTGTCTATGGGCGGCGTTTCCAACCTTTATGGTGTGCCTCCTGCTCGTTTGCTCGTTTGCGATTTATTCTATATAAAGAAGATAATTGTAAAAAATGATTACTTTAAAATGACAACCCCACTGAGTTTCCTGTGGGTTCCTGCCAGCTGAGAACTCGCAGGATCCATATTGACTAATTTTTCATGATAATAAAAGGTGAACAATCCTAATTGTATAGAGAACGTTAAACTTTGACTTCTAGATTAGTAAGATATAAATATATTTTTATATAAACAGAGTATTTTCATTTAAATGCCAGCAATCTAAGAACGGATGACAGCAACGCGGAGCGGGCCGACTCAGCCGACATAAATTAAGATAGGCGAATGGTACAAGTGTTAAGAATTCTCCGTTACCAAGTTTATTCAGCGCTGTGCGACAGGAAGCCTTGATCCTTTTATGTGGTGATGTGGTGGATTGCAGCAGGTATTGTTTCGTTCAAAAACATGGCGAAAAAACTATGCCAAAAGTCCTTTCTTTTATAGAAGTGTTGACAAACGAGCAGTAAGCACACAAGTAGAATGGTGCGCTCTTGAAAGACCTTAAGTCATCTTAGCGATACAGATAACAAAAAAAAAATTAAGATTTTTGAAATTATTTTTCAAAACCGATTCTACTTTCAGGCTAGATACACGGTCTGCATTATATATAAATTTCTACTTAGGTCCTAATACGTATTAAACTATTAAACATGATTCATTTGAGTTAACTTGGTTTATCTTCGCTAAGATTCTCAGTTAAACTAGATGGCTCAAGCTTAGAATATTTGTATAGCGTTGCAGAGAAATTACTTAGTAAATTGACTTATGAGTTATAACATAGGAAAGTCCATAGGAACTATTATTTTTAAATGAAAACGGAATGTTTGTAATAATACAGGATGTAACTATGATTTTATCTAAGTTACAAACCAACTAGGGTAAGGTTGCGAGGTATATTTTTTTCACAAACATTTTTGTATGTCATGGAAAATATATAAATAATAACACAATATATAAGTAATATCTATTTCTCCAACACCGTATAATATAAACGATATATAAAGAATTTTATATTTTCATTTCAACTTGAGGCAAAGCCAATATTTTCTCCTCAGTTTAAGGAAATTGGGCGAGTCGTTAATCAGGAAAAGGACGCGACCGCACTGTGGCGACGTGCGTCTACATTATCACTATTTATTTATACAATGATAAATAGTTTTATCTTTTTATTTTATTGCCCTCGTAATGTTTTTATTCAGGTCTTGTCTTATGATAATTTACGAAATATATAATCTATGAATGTCAGAAGTAATTCTAGTTCAAAAAAATAAATCAAATATAAATTCAAGCCGCCCATAGACACTCACGTGGCTGGGAGTTCGTGAGTGTTAAAAAAAGTATGCATACAATTTTGTAGCAAGTTCAAGCATGCTATGGGTATGTTAATAGTGTTCGCCAAGTGGTTCACTAAATATAACTCATGTAAGCACATGACTCTATCAGACATTATCGGGAGTATTTTGCCGGTTCTTCTCCGTATATAACTGCCTTCAGAACTGGTGGTAGTGTAAAAAAAGACGATTCAAAACTGTCTTTATAGAGACTTACTTGGTTAAAGATATTTTGAGTTTGAAACCATAAAGAAAGTTTTATTAATGGCTACTTCATACAAGATTTATTTCTAGATTTGTGTGATATAATCCAGATTGAAATCGTCTTAAACTATATTGAAATGTGTGAGTTGAACTCAGTAGTGACTCAAATAAAGCACGTCCGACATTTGAATATGAATAAAGCTCCGAACAGCTTAACAAGCGAACTATAATTTTGTCTTTGGTAGATTGTGGTTTGATGAGTTACAGTTCTAGATGATTTTTATTTATTACTAGCTGAGCCGGCAAACGTTGCTTGGTCACACCAATAATTTCTAGTGTATACAAAATATAACTGGCGGGGATAAATGAATGACGATTAATCAGTTATCGAGCGGGATGAAAAATGATTGAATTACTAAAGTGGCATAACAAAAATAGGGTTTTTTAATGTCACATTATAAAAAAATAAATACAAAAGAATTAAGGGTGAACAACCCTTATCACTTCGGAGTATGGAAAATATACGAGTATATTGGCCGATTCTCATACCTACTGAATACTCATATAAAATTTGGTAAAAATGGGTCAAGCCGTTTCGGAGGTAACACAGGGAAATTTTACATATAAGATATATTGTTCATGTAATTATTCTAATTAAAGCCTCTATTGGATAAATATATTTGCGTACACCGAAATATCGTTCGGCCATCATAGTGAAACCCAACTAATTTGCAGCCTTAATCAGGTTAGCATATAAAACCTGGAAGAAAACTTCAATTTTCTTTCTTTATAGCCTTCGCTTGTAATATCTTACGTAGCCTTTATACCGGGTATAAAATAGCATGTATTTTTTGTTATATATAGTTATCACTTATATATGTGTTCATTATCAATAGTAATATTTTTTATCAATGGAAAAGCGCAATAGACCGAATGTACAAAAATTAAACTAAGCTTATATAATATTTACATTATTCTGAAATCAGACTCAAAGTGTAACCCCTCCCTTCTAGATATATCTAGAAGCAAAACATCCATGTTTACACCGAAATTATTTTCGTTGCACATATTTTATTTGACTTCTGGCGGAGTTAGGAACTGTAATAGGTTCATTTATTTGATTTGTTAACTGCAAGAATTATATTTTGTTTGAGATTTAAAGTTGAGTTTATATTAACATAGCACTATTTTCCAAATATAAAATACTTTAAATTTAAATTATATGAATGTTTTCTCCAGTTTAGTATATTTTTTCACAATTTTAACTCGGGTTTTCTTTGTATATCATATGTTTATATTTATATGCTTAGAAACACGCTGTAAGCCAATTAAGTGTACACCAATATGTAGTGTGTAATTACTACTTATAAATAACGACGCTTTATTGTATTAAACCAATAGTGTTTATTTTATCTTTTTTTATATACGATTCATTTAAAATATAAAGGTTTTTGATGATCCTTTGTATCTCAGTTACCTAGACATAGTTAGTCGAGAGCTGTTGGTAAATAGAAAACAACTAAAATGTTTGTATAAGAGATATCCGCTGATGGAATTTCAATGTAGTGTGAAAGCTCTAGGAGCTTTTATAAAGGAAATGGACGGTTACATTGAATATTCTTGATTTAGGCCTTTTTACGAAGAACGGGTCTTGAGTTGAATATTTGTTGAATTTTAAGACGTCAGTTATTATAACGTTAATACATCAACGATGTACCAATATTAATTATTATTATAATAATATATTTTCTTACTAAAAAAAACATTTTTAATGAATGCAATAAATGTATATTTTATACTCCTACGACGAATTCCCCAGTTTGAATTCCCCAAAAACAACAGTTGAGTGATAAACATATTTTTTCGACTCGTGTTCATAAATTATATTTAAGTTTACCAGTTGTGTTGACCCTAACCGCAAGACTTACCGAGTGTTGGTAAATCACTCGTAATATATCTCAAATCTCGATGACGGTATAATAGTGGTTCATATAATAGAATAAGCCGCAAAAGGTAAGTCCGCAATAAATATCCGGCAGGAATATTCCTAGGGATTAGCGCGCGAGAATTTGGATTACACGTGGCGCGTGTTACACCGTTAAATTTCACATGACGAATAACATTTTTTTATGTAATGATACATTCGATGGAGCATGGTGTAATGGTTGCGGGTTTTTATAACCGCGCTGTAGAACATACAGCGGTTTAAAGCGGTTAATTTATTTAGATGGTTTAAAGCGTGTGGCAGAGAGTCTCTTGCAAATCTCATCTGTTCTACACCCTTGATTTGGCAACTGGCAGTAAATGATTTTGTAGGCTCAACCGTAATTGCAACTTAATAAGAGCTGATTATAAACAACTATTATGTACAACCTCAAAATCGAAAAATGTTTTTTCAATTGGGATTAACTTTTGAAGGTCGTTAAAAGTTTTTATATGGGTTATCTGAGAGCCTTCAGTTGAGAAGAACCCACAAGATGCCTAACTTAGTTCTAGTAAAAATTGTGTATATGCCAAAAAATATATTTTAAAGTCCGTAAACGGAGCAAGGAATTAATAATTGGTAATGTTTTATCCAAGTTAAAAAAAAACTACATATTTGCAAGGTTTTTTTAAATATACTTCGGTGTAACAGTCTGCCGTAGATTTAAATAGCGTTTTAGCACTGAGTTATTATAGATTTAGCACGTAACGAGGAGGTTAGCTGTAACGATTGCGATAATTAAGTAAATAATTACAGTCGGCCTTGGTAATGAAATCACAAATAAGTACCCTCATTGCATATTGCCGGAGTTAATATTTCTAATTATTTTATATATCATCAAAAGCTCTTTGACTGATTTCTGCGGTCATATCTATGTGTGGGATACAAATTAAAGATAAACTTCTCAATTTATTGAATTTATATTGCAAATAACCTTAAAAATGTGTATAAAAAAGGAAATAACTACAGAAACAATACTTAAATAGAAAATCACCATTCGGAATTTTCGCTTTATGAGTAGGTATAAATATATATGTCTTTTTCTTATCAAAATTATTATTTGTAAGTTTACATAATGTTCTTTTCCAATTTTTTGCACTTTCCACGTACAAAATAAATGAGAAGTCGATAAAAAATCGTTTCAAAGTTTAAACTGTTAAACAAATACAATTCCAACTGATATACTGCTTTAGTTAACTTTAACTCATAACAAGTGAACTTCAGTATTTTAAGTATACGATAAAGGAAGTTGCTAGTTTAAAACTAAAACAGTTCGTTGAGAAAAGTTGTTGAATTTATTAGTAGTATAGATATTTACTCATGGGTTGTAACTGTTTTAAGGAAAAAAACGCAAAATTGTATTTTCTTACAGAAAACGAAATACTTCTCGATGGGCGTATTTGGAACTAGACGAAAGTTCATCTGTCAAGTTCACCTTCTTGAGACGTCGATACTTATTTAAGAATACTAACAAACGGATATAATTATTAACACTATTGTTTCTATTAAAATACGATTTATACATTCGGCCTTCATCGGGTTTAACTAAAACTTTAACCAAAAGTGTCAAAATAGACTTAAAAGCTTAAGTGGGAGTGAAAACTTTGAATATAGCTGAAATCTTTTAATTGAATAAGGAGGCACAATTAATTCGATTATTTATTAAATTAAACAATATAACCATACCAAAACATAATATATTAAGGTCTTATATATGATGAATCTATAGAAATAAATGTTTCACAGATGACGTAAAAGAAGGAAAATATAAATATTTCTAGAATTTACCGTCTTTTAACAAGACTATAATGTCTAGCTTAGATGGCTTGGTTTGCACAATTGTCTTGTGCTTATTTGCTTCGATCCTGATAAAAAAATATGCAAGTTATGTAATAGAATTGGTAAGGTTTTAGCAAGCTTGTACTTTTCAGAACTCACATGAACAATCTTGCAGATAAGTAAGTGGAGTGGACTCTACTTTTCGTTTAAATGGGATAGTGTTGTAAATTATATCGACATTTATTTTATACGTAAAATTGTGCAATTGTGGAATCCAATTATTACACGACTCGTTTCATGATTATGTAAATGCTAGTGTAAATTTAAGTGGTAGTGAGACTATGAGTTTTAGCCGAATGTGCAGGCAGGCACGGCCGGATAAATACCACTCTCTCACAGAAACCCGGCGTAAAGTGATGCAATTGGACTTTGTTCATTTTGTACTCGCGTTACGTTCGGTGAGTAAGATCTTCCGGTGCCCATTCTTTCCCCTCCCCCGTCCTCTTCCCCAACCCCTTCATTTCCTAAGTTTCCTTTAAGGGCCGGCAACGCACTCACGAGCTCCCAGCCGCGTGAGTGTCTATGGGCGGCGACTTCACCTTTATGGTGAAGTCGCTCTTCTATAAAAAAAAATGCTAGATTGACGACCGATTGCTGAACAATTATTGTTATTAAATGAAAGCTTAAGTCTTATGTCGCTGTCAGTCACGGTGTATTGTATTTAAAGTGTTACGGACTTTATAAGAGTGGTATTAGTAGTCTACTATGTATGTATATGTAATTTAAATTATTCATGAATATTATGTATATAATGCAAATAATATTTAACAAACAATAATAATAAATACAACATATTCTTAATTCAAGTGTAACTAGTGAGAATTCTCATACTAGATTTAATATATTTTTTTTATAAACAATACTTTCGATATAGTGGTCCATCCCTAGTTCGGTCATCGAAGCGAATAATCAGGTGACTGTCTGAATAACGAAACGCGCCACCGAATATTCTCTTTTGTATTCTGAGGTGTGGTTACAACCATTGAGAAGATATAAATTTATCTATTGTGTAGACGTGTCTTTAATGATTTAACAAAACAACTTAAGTAACAACGTTAAGCTGATTTTTTTTCAATATTATTAGAGGAGTTTTTTTTGAATTTCAACTAGTCGACTCTTATCTGGATTTATAGATTTGTCATAGAACGTATTACGTTCCATTGCAAATCATAAAAAATACTATAACAAATTAAACATTATAAAACATCCTTAGAATGTTCTCGCTATAAGTGTAACCACGCCCGAACCACGTTCCGTTTCGCACAAACGAACACGACACGGAACCTTTCCAAAGCCTGCATTTGCACTTCAAGACTACTTCTGGAGGATTTTCACTGGACAGACATAAAGATTGTGGTTAGAATTCTTTTTGATATAAAATTCAAATCAAATATACTCAATTTCATCGTGGATTTAGATTCCTATATACTTTTAAAAGATCTATTTAACTACTTGTGGATATGTATTGGTTAAGTCGAGTATCAGACATATATTTTTAATAAGGTTTCGAATGCTTTTGGTCGAACTGCCATAGCGATAAGACAATACTTTTTTACAGAAACGGCCGAACGATTTTTTCTAGTTTCTTTTGTATGTAATTTACATTAATTAATTAAATGTAAGATTGCTAATAAATGTTACTACGGAACACCTACGTACTTTCCTAAAATTCATCTCTATACCAAATACTTAATAATGTCTAACGTAACGGTATTTTTTTACTAGTTAAATACAGAATAGAATTAGAAATATGGTTATAGGAATAGAATAATTGAAAACAATTTAAACACATTTCAAAGAGAACTTATTTTTTTAATTTACTTACAACAGAAAGACTTTTACACAAAATTTACGGCTTTCAACTCCAAACATTTAGACATGTTTCCTTTGATATATAGAGTTTATGTTTTACACACTTAACTTTTATATTAGTTTGAGTTAAATTTAGCATTTTCTCTTTAATCTCTTTTGTTTCCTGTATTTATTATGTATAAATTGGAAGTAGCGTTTCATTTTAAACACATTCAAAGCCAACATTAAAAAACATTCCCGATTCAACTATCTTTTGAAATTCTTCAAAGCTTGGTAATAAAGGGCGCGATTGAGGAGAAATCTTCACAGTCTGGAATCAACTTTCCTTTAAATTTGATGCAGGATTCAGCACACAGTGGTCCATCGAACCAAGCTCCAAGCATCTTCTTGCACTGCGCACAGTTTTCGATACACAATTCTAACGGGTCGTAGCCAGTAATTACAGCTGGGCTGCCGTTGGCCAAGATGGTGAGAGAGACGAGGACCAACATGGTGAAGACTTTTCCTTCCATTTTGATGTTTTGTGTTAGAATGTTACAGGCTTTCTGTGTGGAGACCGAGAGGTTTGATGAGCTTATATATGGATCCTAAAGCACTTTGTGAAATGAAGCAAGGCCTTATCCACGGGGAACATCCATTATCTAACTAAGATAAAGTCAGGAACATTCTTAACAGTTACACATAGATGAGGTTATACTATTCATGTTTTCTCGCTATAATTATGTATATTATTACAGGCCTATTTTTAGAAATAACAGTGACTATTGTAAGATATTACTTTGTTGAACTGATAACATTAAGCTCGGAATAATAATACATTTGGGACATACATCACATACGATCTGTTAGCCACAAGGTAGGAGATTGCTTGTGTTATGGGTGCTAACATAACTGACATATATATTAATACTTGTTCTAATATAATAATAATACGTATAAGCAATATCAATGCTCGTCCCACAAATGCTCATCGTACTGGGATTTCCGAGACCCTATTTTTGGCAGTTTTGTATGGACCACTTTATCGACTGAGTTCACGTTTAGAAAATACACAAAACGATGAGCTTAATTAGGTTGACAATATAAATACTTTAAGATACTAAGCTATTCTATTATAGGGTAAACGGCTTTTTAAAAAAAAAAGCTTGGAAATTAATCGCATAAGGGCATTTGAAACACAGAGATGACGCGTAAAACAGCGATCGGTTTAATTTGGAATCCTCGCTGATATGATTATATGTGCAAAGATATAAATATATAACGCTATCTGAATATGTCTATGTATTTGTCTTAAAATAGTATATTGTTCTTTAAAATAGAACCTCCAACAAAATCAAACATAAAAATGTTGTGTGCAAATTTTCGACTTTTTCGTTATTAACATACAAGCTCGAGAAAGTTCGATCAAGCGAGATGTTGGTGATGTTGAAACGCTAAATGTATACAACAGATGGGAACAGAAGTTTCCCCCACAGTTTATTAGGGCTGTCCTTACATTTATACTTCGCAATTTATTTATTATAACAATTGTATTATAACATCGCGTGATAAAGTCTCAAAAACAAAATCTATTTATTCCGTAAGGTGCAAAAGACATTTTTGCAACGTCTTTAATGTAAATAATTCTATGTCTGTTCGTACGCGACCAAACTGAGAAGAAACAGACAAAAAACTCGGCTTGGTTGTTTTTTTTGGTATTGATACGACTTCATTATTATTATTTTTTTTGTATGTTGCCTGGAAGAGATCCCTTATTAGCAATAAGGCCGCCTGTTGCTCTTATATCTACTAACATTTAATACAAAATATTAATTCCTACTGTGCAACAAAGTGTAAATAAATCAATAAGTAAAACTTTCAAGTAGAATTAGATAACATGAAAAATAGAACGTTTATAAAATCTACACAATTCCAATAAGCACATAAAAAATTATTACATACTTTATTCTGTAATTACAAAACTTTTATATGAAAATATATCCATATCGTTGATTTATGTAAAATATTTGTCCACTTTCCCTCCGTATATACAACATTAAATTTTCATAACAAAAGCCTATGATATATGACAGAAAAAAAACACTTAAAATGTGTACATATTCTTTATCTGTATGACCAGGTCGTTGGCCTCATTAAGTTTTAGTTTTTGTATATATACTTCCTGCTCTTCAAAAGTTTCATATGAAAAGAGCGATACATGGTTGTATGGAAGAGAGTGCTGAGGCCACCTTTTAAACAATTACCCAAGATTACAGAAACTACAAGTGCTATAATTTAAATAGTTAAACATTAACAACGAAATAAACAAAAAAATTAAAGTGTCTTTACTGAAATATAAATAATGTGACGACGTTCAAAGACAATTTTATTTTTATTCAGTAAGGTACACAGGACCATTTTGAATTGTCTTAAATCTAAATAACTCTACGCCTATTCGTACTCAACCAGGCTGAGAAGAAGCCAGTCAATAAACCCAGCTTCAGTTTGGTTGGTCCTTTTACATGTTACAATGTTTGTTTAGCAAAGTCAAACTGGAGCACATAAATTCCCGACTTTATCATCATCATCAATCACTTTTACCGACTAAACAAAATTACTGACAAATCGATGTGTCGTTATTATTAGAAATTTAATACAGTATTATTCGTCTAGTTGAACTGCGGTAGCAAAAAGAAAATCGATGTTCGTTAAATTACCATTAGTTGTAAAGTTTTGATAGTGAAAACCCTGAACATAACTCGATATTTTGCGTAGATATAAAGTAAAGTTTATATGGTTTGTAAGAATACACTGAACAATTTAACAGCTTATTACAAACTTAGCTAATCTACAAACTCGTTACAAATTTTAAATTAAGTATTCAACTGAGCCTTTCTTTACGTGGAATACATACGTAACATGAGCATTCAGAAATAAATGATACAGTTATTTAAGTTTTTTGAAGCTTTTTAAGTCTTTTTAGCTGTATGAAATAAATTTAAATGTTAACTTTAAAAACTAAAACGAGTTATATTACATTACTACCTAGATATATATTATAGATATATCTATGGACCAGAGGAGTTAAGAGTAAAAAACATAAAGTATATTTATAATTTGTTACACGATTTTTCAACTAAATAACTAAACAGAGCAAAATAATTAATTTCAATAGGCAAATGGACAGAGCTTCCGCTATTTACTGAAGGGATTGAGTGTGACTTTCGTTAATGAGTTCGGTCGTTTATATTATCTTCAGCTTATAATGAGGATTGAGAGGTGATATTAAATTAATTTGTATTCAAACAGATGATTCATGTACCATTTTGTATACCCTTTAAAAGGTCGGCAATGCACTTGTACACCTCCTGGCGTTGCAGGTGCTCATGGGCGGTGGTTTGCAACTTATTCAAAGTGACCTGCATGTTCGTTTGCCTCCTGTTTAAAAAAAATGATTTATTATTTAATAAAAAGCCTTAGGCTATTTTGTAAATGTATGCTTTTGAAAACCACCATGCTTGTTTTTATTTAGAATTGGCAGTGCCGTGAGCGCAATAAATGTTATCAGTATTTAGTGTAAAAATATTATTTTTAAGTGTTTCACCATTTTTATTAAAATTTCACCAATATATCCAAATGCCATCCATCATACTTTGATCATCATCGACGTATTTATCATTTGAACTATCGCTTAACACTATTACCCCAAGTCTATATATATTACACAAAAACCTTACACTATATAAATGTCACAAAAAATTAACATCATTATAAAAAACTACAAAAAAAAGGTCACATTACTGAAATGTAATAAATTAATGCAATAAGCGCGGCGGAAGCGTGAACGAAACCGGAAAAGAGCTTTTAAATCACTCACAACGGATACGGAAGTGGTTCGCTAATAAATATGGCGGCTTGTGTGCGATAAATATTATGTTACTGTTTATTTGGTTTTGCTATAATGAGTATGTGGTTATTTTCGTGATTAATTACTTGACGGCTTGTTTAGCCGTTTACACTATGTTTAATAGGGTCTTGGGTTCCGCTTTCCGTACGGTTGGTGTGAGAATCATTTTTGTATTTTGTATATTATATTAAGTAATATTAATTTGTGCTTGTAATAATAATTCATTCAAAAACTTTTTACCATAAAACTTGTATGTTATCTATTTGATATATTTACGAATTGCATATGAATTTTCCTACATTTCTATTTACTTAATGTTAATAAGATAATGGATGTTCCCCGTGGATAAGGCCTTGCTTCATTTCACAAAGTGCTTTAGGATCCATATATAAGCTCATCCAACCTCTCGGTCTCCACACAGAAAGCCTGTAACATTCTAACACAAAACATCAAAATGGAAGGAAAAGTCTTCACCATGTTGGTCCTCGTCTCTCTCACCATCTTGGCCAACGGCAGCCCAGCTGTAATTACTGGCTACGACCCGTTAGAATTGTGTATCGAAAACTGTGCGCAGTGCAAGAAGATGCTTGGAGCTTGGTTCGATGGACCACTGTGTGCTGAATCCTGCATTAAATTTAAGGGAAAGCTGATTCCAGACTGTGAAGATTTCGCCTCAATTGCTCCCTTTATTAACAAACTTTAAATATCTCAGCGGAAATTAAACATTGATCAATTGTAGCCTAAAATGTGCTTAAAAGAGTCTCTTGAAAATGACGGAGACAGAATTTACACGATTATTGCTATGTTCTATAAACAATATGTAAATACAAAACAAATATAATAAATCTCATTCGAATCCATTAAATAAGTTTTATTTCAATATGTTAAAAGCAAAGGCAATATAATGTCAAAATTATTAGTAAAGTCGAATACATCAAATCAAAAATATCTCTATTCACATAAGTTGTATGTTACACTTACAATAGTCAATAAACAACAAAAGCTAATAAAAAAAACTCACTTTACATTCACTAAATATAATCAATAAATTATAAGTATATTTTATTTGAAGATAAATGTGAAGAATACGAACAGAGTATATTTAAAGTATTTATTTAAATTGTCATAGCTCCCATAACACATCCTAACCGACTAACCGACCGTATGTGATGTACTCAGATATTCATACAAGTCAAAAAGCTACAATTTAAATTGTTTTCATATCAAATCTTATTTATTGCAAATATGTTAGTTTAGTTATGGACAAATATAGGCCGCAACATTTGTCCACAATTGGAATGCAATATACCCTAGTCAGATAAGTTATATAAGTACATACTTAGCCTTCAAAAAGTGTACTGTGATCATTATCAAAAAATACAACCAAGCCGAGTATCTTTCTTGTTTCTTCTCAGCTTGATCGCGTACGACCAGGCGAAGAATAACTTAGATTTATGACGTTACAAAATGATCCTACCTTTTAAAGAGATTTTGACTTTGACCACACCCACATTTAAGGAAACCATTACAATATACGATATAGAAAAATATTACATAATCATAAAAAGAAATAATAATACATATAAATTATACAATGTCAACTGGCACTTTTAAAATTTGTTTGTAGTCAAATCCACCGTTTCATGAAAAATATCCAAATCAAAAAGTGACCTGTGTTTGCAATTTATCTTTTCATTACAAAAAAAAAGACTCCGACCAAAAACCGCTAAAAGCAATATCAAGTTTTCAGCTTACAGCTTAATACAAAGTGTTTTTCTCACTTTCCAATTTCACCACATAAACCGAAAACCTTTATTTTTATTTCCAATTGATATTTTGCCTTTGACGTGTTCGCTTTTAATTATGAAAAAAAAAACGAAAGAATTTTTTCATATGCTTCATATTACGATGCTTTATTAGTATGATATTAATCTCTTACCACGCACCACCACGTTATGGAACCAGCTGCCCGCCTCGGTATCTCCAAAACAATACGACTTAGCGTCCTTCAAGACAAAAGCTTACCACTTCCTAAAAGGCCGGCAACTTCAGCTTTATGCCCCCTCTTCTATAAAGAAATCACAATTTTAACTGATCGACTTGTAGTGGTCCAAAAAAAATATTATTGGTCTGTTGTATCAGCATCTTAGTAATTAAAAAAATATATAGTATGTCTCTTATATATTTTTTTTATTTTATCTTTTCTTTTAGATGTTTTATTTTATTTTGCTTTTCTTAATTTAGTATTACATTTTTGTCTTTTTGTTGACTGACCTGTTGTGTTTAAATAAATATAAATATCAGTAAACTCAAAGCAAAGCTTAAATAAAAGAATAAAAATATAAAAGCTTATTTTTATATCCACATTCAAAAATACTCGTACGAAAACATTAATGTAAGACCATTAAATTTTTTCTTATATGTAGCGCTTTTCACATTACAAGCAATCTTATATAATCTTTTGTCAATTTCCTACATCCGCAGGTTAGCGGAAATTAGCCCCACGCTTCCGGTATTACACCAACTTCCGCTTTCACGGGTGAACTTTATAATTACGCTACAAGTATGTGGTTTGTTTATAATCGCGTATTGTTGCAGTAGAAAATCATATATAATGTATAATTTTGCCTACTATACCGTAAATGAATATTTAGAGGACAAAGATCCCTTTAATGTGTCCGCAATTGGCTCAGCATCGGGACATTTCAATTCTTGAGTAGCCTTACAATGCTTTGTTATTTTAATTGTGAGTAACACAATTTTATATTAATTGTTTATTTCAAAGCAGCTATCGAGTTTCTTGCCGGTTCTTCTCGGTAGATGACTGCCTTCCGAACCGGTGGTAGTGTAAAAATGGACAATTCAAAAGTGTCTTTATAAAGACATACTTGAATAAAGATATTTTGAGTTTCAGTTTGCCAAATTATTTGCCATCGTAAAGGCAAGTATTCAGCCGCCTTACTCTATACTTCAAATGATGTTTCAATTATAAGTTTAATTTAGCTCTCACAAACGTTTACCTTATATTCGTCTAGTTTAGTATCTATAACTCATGATCCCTTAACATAGGTTTCATCAAGAAAAGGCACCACTTTACATCCGATAGGCTCCAAGTCTTGGTACACCCTTGCCTTGAGTTGTTTGAACTGAAGAACTGAATGTACCAAAACCCCAATTAGTATCTTAATCAGTAAATAGGTCGTCGCAAGTGGAACTGGATTAACACACGCTCCGGAGAGATCCCAAGTTTATTTCCAAGCAGGCGTTTGACTAGAATCCTCAAGGGAAGCGCAAGTGGGGCCATACGAAACATAGGATGAGGCGAAGGGAGCTGGAAAGACTGGAAGTGATGGAGCGACGATGAGCGCCATTGAGGGTCGCTCTGCCCCATCGATGGGATTATTGATAAATTGCTAGAATTAAAAATAAACTAGTGCAATAATGTAAGTTATTTAAGTTAGGGTAATAATGATTTAAGTAACTCAAATTACATTTAAGTTTTTGTTTCTTTAAATGAATCATATTTTAAAATGTCACTGACGCAACTTTATTCTTCTAAAATTTTTATTGACATTATAAGCTGTTACCTTGCCTTGGCAGAATACCTTTACACCTAGTTAGTACCGTTCAGTTTTTGAATAGCTATTGGAGGGTCCGTTTATAAATGGCTCATATTAATCTCAGGGATTTATCGAGCGCTCTGATATAGACAGATTTACTATCGCGCTGACAACATACAGATATTTGAATTTTCAATTTATTAAGTCCTCAACGTATCCATATTAAAATTTCATTGAATCGCATATCAAAATTATTGAAATATGTAGGTTTTTTTTCAAAAAAGCTTTAACGTAATTAAAGAACACTTTTTTAAAACCAATAATATTTTAAATTAACATATTTTGATTGTTTATTATTAAAGTTTTCGTATGTACGTAGTAAATAATTAATTTTAAATTATAATAAAATATAAAAATAACCCTGATAAGGTAAAAGAAGAATAAAAGAAGTAAATAAAGAAAAAAAGATAAATAAACAATGTTATGTTCGGTGGGCATTTTCTTCAATCGAAAAAGCTTAAACTTAAACAGTCCCAGCGATTTGGAAAATCATTAACTGGTAAATCTCTAAATAAAACTATTTTATAGTTTTATACCTGCTAACATTGTATGTACAAAACACGGCTGAAATTATATGTACAAAAATTCAATGGAATGTAGGCTCAGTGGGTTAATGTTTGAAGGTTTATGGTCCGATGAGTACTTAAAGACAATTTTATTTCTCGATCTTACAATATTCTAGTCCTGCTTAACAGAGTCTCAAGAAATTGGTCTGAACTTTGAATTAAACTTTATATTAAATAACAATTTCTTATTTCTTAGGTCTACTGTTCCAACAATAAAGGCACCATTGTCAATCAATACTGTAGACTCAAAACAAAAGCTAAAAACTTGCGTCTTAATGAAAAAGATCCTTTCAATTTTAATGAGAATTTTTGTAGGACAGATTAAATTTCTTACTTCGAGATAGACAATTTATTAAATGACTTGAGCCTAAGCAATATTTTGTTCTTTCTGTGTTATGTCTTAAAATTACTGTATTTTAATATAGAATAAGATTGTCTCATCATTTTGCAAAATTAATGACAAGCTTTCTTAGATATGATGTAAAGATTATATAGATACTCAAATTTATTTTTAAGCTTTCAATATATATTCATGGCATAACTTATATGTAAATATAATGCTAACACATATAACTATTTTATTAATACATAGTTTTTTGGTATTCTTTGCGCTTCTTACACCTATCCAAATTTAATATGTTTTCATATTGTGGGTCGGCTGGATAAGATCGCTTATAAGCGATAAGGCCGCCCGTTACTTTCATATATACTAAAACTTACTATTAATTATCTCATAAAATTTATAATAGGATATAAAAGGATAGATAATTTTTAATAATATGTACATTATAACACCTCGCGTAGCTAATTTTGTAGTCAATCCCCTAATAATACTGATTTTCGCTTTAATAAAAACTAACCGTTTTATTGTAATGAAAAGTTTTACTTAAAGGTGAAAAAGGTACGGTTGTCATGGCAACGGGAATCATTTGCCCCATGACTCGACAATTGTGAGGGAAATCTTTTACTCGCTGAATATAAAGTAGCTTTCCCTTAGCCTTCAAATGACAACGAAATGGAAAATAGGTGGAAGGTTTTATGATAAGTTGCAATCGTGTAGGTTCAGGTAAGTACTGGACTGAATAAAACATTAAAAAATATGAGAGGTTTTTGAATTATCATGATCACAGTATAAGTTTAGGTTATACGCTTCCGGTTTTTCAGCCCCAGAAACCTTCATAGGTTCGCGAACTAACCTAAAGTGTCTAGCACAACCTCACGCACCAGAATATAACATATGATAACATATATGGCAGATTTAGGAATAATATTGTTAGTAGATATATAAGAGACTAGCTTTCCGCCCGCGGCTTCGCTCACGTGTAATTTGGTTAAGTATTGGCGTTTTTAATGATCTCGACAGGGCTTTCTTTCACGGGCTAAATCTCTTGTTACAATTGGAATAACATATAGCCTGTGTTACTCAGGGATGATGTAGCTTTACATGGACAAATGTTATCAACATCTCTGTTTCTGTGGACTTGATGTTTATTTACCATTTACGTGATTATTTTTTTGTTCGGTAGGGGGTACTTTCAAGTTGGTCCCGTAGTCAGGGTCCGATGATTCAGGGAAATCGAGGGCAACTTTCAAACTTTCTTATGTGGATGAGCTGATGATGGAAGGTAAAACTCCTCAGCGATTAAGAGTTGAAAGAAAATTCTTACGAAGTTATACGTACTTGTGAGGTTATTAGTTTGACCAAATAATAAAAGGTAAACCTCATTAACGTTAAGGACGTAGGTGGAAAAATGGATGGTAGTGTTCACTCAAAATAATCATAGGGTAAAACGTTACTGAAAGTTTAAACTGCATGGTAGTCATTACACAATGGAGCATCTTAATACCGCGATCTATTGGATATATTTGGCCTATGTAGAAATTCTTTAAAAAAAAAGTAAGACTCAACCTCGCACACTCACTCACACAGCAACACCATTGCACACACTAATACACACACACACACTTAAGTGCTCGTACTTCACATAATATACTCCACTTGTTCATATGTATATATATATTTTTAATTATTTTTTTCTGTTCTTTTGTTATTGTTTTTTCTGTTCTTAGATTCTATTTCCGGTTCTATATTTTAACCTTACTTTGGCTTTATTTTTAATCTATTTTTATTGTGTAAACTTTTTTTGATAAGCTGGTTTAAGAAATAAAAAAATAATATAAATCTAGGTTGATGACGAATTATATCAACGCCATCTATCGAGCACATTGTACAACAACGCGCCCGCGCGCACTGCGTTATTTGTTATTTTTGTTACCTCTCATAAGTTTTAATATTAAGATTAACTTATATTAGAACATATTTAACAATATATAACTAATCAATCAATATAAGTGTTTAAAAATTTTGAAGCAGTGGTTGAAGTAAATTTTCAATTGACCATAACTTCTCTTTCTCTTAACCGATTTTGACAATATAATCCGCGTTCAAACCGCGTTCAAATCCGTTCAGTAGTTTTCAAGTTATAACGTACCAGACAGACAGACAGACAAGAATTCCAAAAATTGTTTTTTTGGTTTCTATGACTCTTCTTTAATTGCCTCCTTTCAGTTTTTTGGGAAAATATTTAATGTACAGACATTCGATTTTTACTGTCTTATTATTAGTATAGATTGTTTGATGTAATGATCTTGAACCTAGAGTGCCTTTCTTTCTCAGCGGAAAAGCATCGCGTTACAGAGAGGAATAACCGACAAAAGGACCAATACTTTTAAATTTCTTTTAGTTTTATGTTTTATTTTATTTTTAATTATATTAACTTTAGGTTAATATTAAGAATGTTTATGTTACATGTCAATATGTTTTTAAATAATAAAAGTGTGTGTTTAACTAAATAAATATGAAGTGCCATGTGTTATTGATGCAGAAATGTTTTTGTCATCAGCCTATACATTGTCGGTCAGTCTTGTTTTATACATACAAGAAACTCATGTGTTTCTTAAAGAAGAAGTTTAATAAAGAAGGAATTTTATCGTCATAAAATCGGCAACTAAAAACTACAAATTTTGAATAGATTTTAAAAATATATCTATCTATTCAATATATTAATATTTTTCTCTGATAACAGTTAGTTATATCACGTAATATTTTAGCAACCGGTTCGTTATTGGGTAAACATAAATCATTGTTCGCCACTGGGGCTCGCAATATTAACACGTTTTGTTATTAACACCATTTAGGAGACAATGCTTTATAGTAGTTTACGGGTTTTTTTCAATTAATGCTCTTCATATTTGCTCGTGATGAATGTTGTGTATGTAAATTACATCATTATGATTGCCTGGAAGATATCGCTGAGAGGAAGTTGCTCTATTAATTATTATTTTTATAAATAAGCATCGAAGTGTAAATAAATAGTACTACTGCTGATTATAATTCTTAATGCTGCTTTATTTTTGATTACTTATGTCACATCTTCGCAATCTATTGAAGTAAAAAAACGGATTTAGATTGCCAATTTGGTTGCCCGGCTTATGAATAAGTCCGCCCATTGATTTTACATTAAAACAAAATTTACCACACATTTTGCCTTATTTACATTTGCAACACAGTATATATTTTATCTACTAACTAATTCCCATGTAGAATAAAACATCAAAATGTTTTTTTTTATCTATTTAACCACAGTCCGTTGCAACACAAATTTCCAGATGGCAACTCCTTATTCTCTTACCAAAATAAAGTATTTCATATGTAAATTCCAAAAAGTTACATCCGCATTCATAAATAAAACGAGGTTTTTACAAGTTTCCAGACATATCGCCCTCAATCCCCAACAAAAACCAAATAAACCTGAAAAGGTTTTCCTTTATACGCATTCGTGCTTAAAAAAGAAACTACAGCTCATTCAACAAAAATTAAAGGATCCCATAGAGCCTACACAGTGAGGGGAGGCATTTGAAATTCGTTTAAACTGCGATGCTTGACGGAGTGGTTTCCAACGGAAAACCAACCGTGTGTATGTAATATCGTAGAAATGCAACGGATAGACGAGAAACTAATGTAAATTTTATATATTTACAACTAGAACAATTAAAATAACTAGAATAATTGACTTCAGGCATCATTTAATTGTCCAACAAGAAGTATAAAAACATATGTTCAATACTTTCAAGTTTATTACGCTGTGAAATGTCATCCTTATTATTTCAATAGTAAAATGAAAGAAAAACGGGCATGTCAGCACTATAAAAGATGGATGCACTGTAACAGCAAGACAGCTAATAGTGAAAATGAAATCTGGCAAATATCAGCGAAGTGTTGTTTTTATAATGTTTGGTAATCGTGAAGTCGGCAATGCAGACGCCACGCCTTACAAAAAACCCTACAGTGATACTTATTTCGTTAAATATAATGTAGATAAGAACATAATATAATGTATGAATCAAAGTCAAAGTCCAATGAAAACTATATGACAAACTCAGTTACGTTATGTTTGCGTAACAATAAATATTCTCAATTACTTAAGTAAAATATGGTTGTGCAAATTTAGCGAATCTAAATCCGTATAAAACTTTCTTCTAGTATAACAGAGTTTAATTTATGCCCACTTTATATCTTATTTTAGGTGTGTATTTACCATTGTTATTTTTTTATAACATTATTTATACTCTTTTGCTTGGTTGACCGACGTTGTCTGGACATCTGTGTATATCAACTGTTTGCGATTAAACAAAATTTAAATTAGGATTAAATACCACCACATTATAGAAGCAACTGGCTTTAGATACGATTTAAGGTACAAGAGAGCATACCAATTCTAAAAACCCCACAGGTGTGTAGGACTTAACCTTTCTGTTGGCTCTTTTATAAAAAAAGTTTGAATTTTTATATAGCTGCACATAGAATCTTATCAGCGATTTCATGAGTACAATAATAACATTCATATATCTAAGCCAACAAGGGTATCACAAATGTCTGTATCATATGATCATTAAACTTTATCACATATATTTAAAACAAGTAATATATATCAACTGAAAACTAGACCCGGGTTTAAAATTATACCCCTGTCTAAAAATACATATCTCTACGGTACCGTTAAAGCCTTACTAAACCACGACGGTTTCATATTGCCATTAATTAAATTGAAACTGGAGACCTACTCGCAAGTGTACGTTGTGAGTTTTAAGAACCTCTAAATTCACGGATGACACTTCTCGATATATGCTACATCTCAGGGAATCATAAAATTTCCTATCAGAATTCTATACGATATGGTGTTATTTGGATTTGCATAAATTAAATTTAAGGCTTAATTTGACACTATTCTTTTATTATCATGCTCTCAGCATGGAATTAAAAGTATGGAATTGTTAGAATGTTAGAACTTGTGGACAATATTTATGGTGTATTTTACCTGATTTGGATGTACTGAGATGTTAAAGGAGCAGCTGTTATTTTTTTTTATTGTATGAATACATCTGAAGATGTGGCCCTTATGTCAGATGAATCCTGTGAGATCTCCACAAAGTAATAAGTATAGTATTGGGGGGTTAGAACTCCCAACCCACGGACAAACAGGAATTAAACACTTACCTGCAGTGAAGTATTTGAAAATCGAAGGTAAAAAATCGTTAAATATGAAAATGAAATATATTAAGAATAATTTACTGGTATATATTATAAACATATAGTAACGCCTAGCTATATATATAGGAAAACTTTCCAAAATTGTCTCATAAGTCAAATTATCTCATAACCAAGTAAATATTTATCCATTATTGGGTAAAGTGTAAATAAAGATCGTTAAGAACTCAATAAGGCTCTGTCGGCACGATTCTGGGGGATTTTAATAAATTTAGCTTCCTGTTTATAAGAAACGCTCTCGGTTGCTGTCCATAGATAATCTACGCTGTGGGTTTTGGACGTCAATGTGACATATTTCAATTAAGTCTGTTTATTGATGACGGAGTGTTAAACATTAGTGCTTATAAAATCATATGGTCGTGTGTTTGTGCTGAGCCGAGCACTAGGGTACTAGTGTTAACATTTAATAGACTAAGTCATGTCTAAGTCACTTTTGTTTATTGCATGTTTATTTAATCATCATCATTGTTCATCTCATCTATATAGTGTAAAGATAAAAAATAACTTCGGTATTGTGCAGTCCTCTTAAACCGGCACGACTACCAACCGGCTTCCCTCTTAAAGATGGTCCCCTTGCAATGGTGCTCATAAGTTATAATACGTTGGCAATATTTAGAAAAATACCAGGTAATTGCATCTGTCAGATTTTGTCTATCAAGTTTATTCATATAAAACAAAGGACGATCGATTTTAGTATTTCCGCGATATGGTTTCACCCAAATATAGAATATACGAGGCCTTCAATTAAATACGAACTATTTCAATCATAGTTTTTCAGAATGGCGTTCCAAAAATCCTAGAATTACATCGATAAACAGAGTATAGCTGCTATATAATGTGAATTAAATACTTCTAAAAGGTGTACTCCAAATAAAACTCTGCTTTTACTGGACTAAAGTTTGTTTATTTGGAGTTTGTATGAGTTTTGCAAAGTTTAATATGTATTGAGGTCGGGTGGTAAATTAAAATAGGCTCACGATCCCATTTACGTGGCATCCCTTAAAAAGGTAAATCTAACTATACTTATAGTTAAATATAAATTTAAAAAAAGTTCTTAAAGAAACTTTATCAGCGAATAAACAGTACAGTTCATTCTTTATTCAAAATCAAAATCAAAAATATCTTTATTTATATAGTTCACCAAGGTACACTTATGAATCGTCAACAAAATAAGTTAAAAAAGATTTCAACACTACATGGACTCTGCCAGTTCCCAAATCAAGGGCGTAGAGCGAACGAGAAGAACTGACAAGAAACTCTCCACCACTCCTTTAAATCGCAAAGCATGTTTCACAGCACAGTTGTAAAGATCTGCAACCATTACACCATGCACCAGCAAATGCGTCTGAATCTATATTAAATAGAAACAATTAAAAAATAACTTTACTGTCATCAGTGGGCACAGCGAAATAGGAGCACACATTTACGTTGTAGTGAGAACAACCCGTAACCCACAGTACACCGTCAGGAAAAATGATTAGTATCAAATATAATCTTATAAAACTTAGTTTAGTGTCATTAAAATAATAAAAGCCTTTTATTCGGATGGTATTAATTTACAGTTGTTTCTCATCTGTTTACCAAGCAAAGGCTTCCATACTCTTGCTCACTCCCTAAATAAGAGCCCAGTTGTACGAGTATCCTTCTATTTCCCCTGTTCCATTTGCCGTAATGTTGACACCATTATTTTGTACCAATTATCCTGGTTACCTTAAGTTCAGTGTCATAATTCAAAAACATCTGATTTTTTCCATATGTTACATATTACCTTTAAATAAAACTATACACACTATATATTGAGGATTTCAGTATATTATGCTATTTATGAGGTTTAGGTTAGTTAGTATACTTGTATGTTTCCATATATCATAAATTTCATGTGACTCATGTAATTGGTGTGTATTTTTGTCTTTTTGTTCTGTATTAAGCATTCTGTATTAAAAGTAATATAATAGACAATCCGCTTTGATTTTTAAAATCACTATTGACTTGTTAACAAACATTTATATTAACTTACATATATAATTTTATGTTAGGCAAAACCAGTGACTTGATGAAAACGACCTTAATACCAGAACATTTCTCAATGTTACCAACCAATTGAGTATTGAGTATGTCCCAGTAAATTCAGCCAAATAGTTATAATCGTGATTAGGATTGTCCCCGAGTTGATCAAAGTGACCCTTCAGGAAATTCACAACTATTTCATTAATGTTTTCGATATTTGCATTCAAATACCAATGTAATTCCTGTAACAAAGTTAATTTTAAAATGGGGTGTGGCTGTGAATCGTAACTGACCATCAAAGGAAATATTTTTGATTATGTTTTAAGAGAGTGATACCAGATGGAGCCAGCTGCCCGCCTACGAACCAATACGACTTAAGGTCCTTCAAGAAAAGAGCGTACCACTCCCTTAAAGGCCGGCAACGCGAGCTCCAAGTCACGTGAGTGTCTATGGGCGGCGACTTCACCTCTATGGTGTGCCTGCTAGATAGATTTGAAGTCGCATCGTCAGGATGTATCCCCCAATTTTATTAATATTTATAATATTATAATAAGAATGAAATATCATAGCACCTAATAAAACATTTTTATAAATTATATTGAAGTATTTTATAACGATTTGTGCTTTAATATTTATTATTGTATAAACCCTCAGAGACATCAAATAATAGAATGTTAAACAAATATTTTCTGATGTTTTTACATACAAACAATTAAAAATATAGACCAGTTTTTTTGGATTTATCGAATTGTTTGAACACACATAACGGCGAAGAACAGTTCGTTAGTACGTACTTCAGACAACACTAGACACTTGAACTTTGTTCAATCGTTTGGCCTTGGCCCAATCATTAGTAAATAATTTATTACCAGTATCGATACGATATGTTTTAAGTGGTTGAAATTACCAAATAAGAATTTTCCCAAATATAAGACTACTTTACAATGTATTCATTTTTAACAACAACTGTTACAATAGTAGATTATTATATGTAAACAATATTAATACTTAACAAATTAACATAATTATTCTTAATATTAACCTGATATAACTTAAAATAAAACAAAGCACAACACTAAAATATATTCAAAAAGTTTGGCAGAGTAACTATTCAATAGTCCTTGTGGCAGAGAACATATTTATATATTCCAAAAAAAGGGTTTCATGGTAGAGATCTGGAAAATTTAGATTTATATGTTAATAATGAAACAATTATTTATATTGAAAATAAAAACAAATAAAATTAATGAAACACCCTTAAGATTAAGAGGTATGAAAAATGTTAGCCGATTCTCAGACCTACTCAATATGCTCACAAAATTTAATAAGAATCGGTTTAGCCATTTCGGAGAAGTATAGGAGCGAACATTGTGACACGAGAATTTTATATATAAGATTTCAGAGGCTTGCAAACGAAGCCAGCTAAAACATAAGTATTAAGCATACAATGACCTGGTATGAGCGTCATTATTGGTGCATACAACCCCAACGCAAATATTTGTTCAATATTGTATGTATCGTAAGGCTGGCTACGCTGGTAATAATGTTATTTTTGAGTGCAATACATATTCAAAAAAAATATTTAATTTTATTTGTTGAAAATAAAACACTGTAAAGCTTCTTGGTTGTAAAAAATCAACTATGTTGTATAATTTTGTTCGATTGTATAGCACATACATATATATCTATTTGTATTATATATAATTTTTATACAATATATATAAAAACATAGTCGTTACGTACGGTGAGATGTGGTGCTTGAGACGCCTCTTTAAAAATCCATAAACGGCTAATTAAACTTACAGTTTCTAAAACAACTTCTAATGCATAAAAGACTTTCAGTAGTGGTACTGATAGGGATACTGAAGTTATTGATACGAGAAACGAGGACTCCTTGGAGAGACTGGTCGTCCAGGCGCGATCTTGATGACAGAGAAAGGCAGCGGTTCCAGGACACATCTACGAGTTTTATGGGGGGTCCCCATCCCATAAACCAACCAGGATCACTCTGCAAAGAGTATAGAAGAAGATATACAACTTATTTATGCCTTTTGAAAATGGAAAACTATTTAGTAATTCAGTCCGTTTATACTTTTTAAATTGATATAGCGTTTCACTTGTTCGTGTGTATTTACCCTAAATGTAGGACACCAATTAATCCTGCGAGTTTGTCGACGTAAATATCAGCTCGATGTCAGGCAGAGATTAAACAAGAAGCTCGTTTTATGCATGCTATCGATCGTCAATCACCAATCAGTATTTAAGTACTAGAAGCAAATACGGATGTGGATTTTAAACGATTAATACAATATTTTGATTTATTCACAGACGCAGAGGAATATAATAAAAAAAAATTTTTTTTAATTTATTAAGGCATACCATTAACAAGACACAAACACAAGAACACACAAGACATGTATATGTATGTACATCTAATATATATAATTCTCGTGTCACAATGTTTGCTCCCCTTCTTCTCTTAAATGGGTTGACCGATTCTCCTGAAATTTTGTGGCCATATAGAGTAGGACTGAGAATTGGCCAACATCTATTTTTAGAGACATTTTTTTTGGCAAAACGTCGTTTCTCGGGATCAGCTATTATATATATATATAATTACATAGATAAAGCATTATAATGAGATATAATAGATATCTTACGTTTTGTGCCATAATATTTTAAACCCCCCGAGACATAATAATATAACGTCATATCAAATAAATATTTTCTTAGCTATTTGCGTAAATATAGAAGTTTTTTCATATGAATATCATATTCCGCACACCCTAATATCACGTACTTGACAGGTTAAAAAGAAATAAAATGTGAAATTAAAGAATGCCCGACAAAATCTTATCTCCATACGTTGTCCTCGTAACAAATGAGACTACGTGTTTGAGGAGCTTTCAAGAGTTTTAGGGATGTAACAAATTATCGATAGCAACGACAAGTTCGCATCGAAGGCAATGAGCTTTGAAACATGATATATAATCCACCTGATGTCATAAACGATTGATGAGACTTGTATATTTCGTACGAAATATTTATTAATTCCGCATAATATTTATTCAGGTATCGATCGTCGATAAATACATTGAGATTGCTCCTATTATGATACTTTAAATTGTGCGTATCTTTATGTCGCGCTGAGTGTAAAAACCAGTAAAGTAAGACGGAACAACAATATGTGTAAAATGATAAACAACCCTATATATTTTCAAAAAAATAATTATTTTATTAAATAATAATAAATCTATTAATCCAAATCGAAAATATCATTATTCATATACCTTTATGAATAAAGATATTTTTGATTTGGATTTAGAACTATGGAACACTTATGATTCGTAAAAATAAAAAGTTATAAAAAAAATTGATTCTACATTTACTGTGAGTTCCCGAATCAAGGGCGCAGAGTGGACGAGAAGAACTTTCAAGAAACTCTCCGCCTCTAATTTTAATTGCCAAGCACGACAGCATGACTGTAAAGATCTAATAATCTGTTTGACAACATACATCACTAGTAAGATTGACACGCTGGCCAAAACGTGACCTTATTACTCAGGTAGTTATCATCGACATTGATTATCGACAGCCCGCATCCCTAACACCTGTAAAGCCGCACCTGTCACACGCGCCCTATCGTTTACAGCTCCTTTATTTCTTGACGCGAAACAAATTAATCTTAACATCGAATCTGTGGGTTTTTCTCTCTTTTTTTAACCTATTTTGTATATTTATTTTGTTTTACATTTTTGACATTTATTATTGTATAATGCATGTAGATGAATAACAACACAAATAACAGTTTGGTGTATAGTTTGTTTTGTCTCTTTATAAGTTTTTTGGTTTAATATATTAAGCAAATAAAATGGTATCAGAGTTTTAATGACTACGCAGCAATAGAATGACTTGCACAGCCTTTACGCGAATGTTACTGTGTACTACAGCAGTAATAAATCAAATATAATAATTCATACACGATTTTCCACCTTTAAGAACTAGATGGCGTTTTAACACATTTTAACCGTAAAATTAATGAAGCATCTATGAACTTAATAAGCTGATACGAAGATCAAGATAAAGTATTCTAACTTGAAAAACAAAAATTTAAACCACGTGTTTATATTCGTTAATAAAAAGTTATTTAAAGATGGTTATTATTGGAGGTCGGCAGTCAATCTACGAACTCTCTTCGTCCATTGCAATCTACACAATTCCACCAGTAATTCCAAATCCCCTCGTTCACGGATGTTTGTGCCAAAATATGGGTATTTTATTTACCAGAAAGGTATCAATCAATTTCTAAATATTAAACGCGATAATTATATATCTCATTATGTATGAGTTTATTTTACACAGTATTTATTTTGCGTGCGAAAAGCAAAAGTTTAGTATAAAGTTGAACGTAGTAAAATTAAGCTGAGTTGCTTAACATCTGGGTAATGTAGCGTGAACTTACGAAGGGATAATTATTAACTTAAAATTTCACACAAAACACATTAGTTTTGTTTGCCTAAAAACATTTCGCTTCAGGCATTTTATTTGCTTGTAGTATGTTACGTATCAAATCAAAACTTATTTTATTCATATAGTTACCTTAACTTTATTCAAGTAATTATAGTTTTTTACTATAAAAAATGTCACTGCCAATTCCCAAATCAAGAGCGTAGAGCGGACGATAAGCACTGACAAAAAGTTATCCGCCACTCCTACAAATTGCTAAGCATATTCTACAGTTGTAAAGAGCTGCAATCATTACGCCATCCAGCAAATGCTAATGCATATATTTAGATATATATATATAAACATATTTAAAAAAATTAAAAGTTCTTTACTATGGGGAAATATGAACACATTTACGTTACAGTGAGAACTTCATTTATAAATAAAATAATAAATTAATAATATTAATTTAAAATATACTTCTAACAGTTCTATTTTGTTGCTTGATTGAACTAAACTTAATTATCTTCGGACCGTGAAACTAAAACTCCAATCGTTTTTAACATCAAACACGAGAAAAACTTTGATAATACTTCGGGCAGAAAATTTCAAAGGATGCCCAACTAAGACATATGCACTTAAAGCTTGTGGGACAATGAGCTTGGAACAATTATACAATTTTTTTCAATTTTAACAAAATAGCAGAAATAAAATGAAATATACAAAGAAAATTAAAAATAATATACAACAAAAAAATACATTACAAAAACACAGTAAGAAATACAATACTCGTACATTATTTGCGCTTTCGGAGACTAGACATATTAAAAAATCAACTCAGACTAACCCAGGACTAATAAAATCTACATGACTAAAATGTTTTTTTTACATAAACAAATCTTCAAGTAGTGTTACTTACATATCGTTTTAAAGGTAAACACCCTCTATCAATGTTTAGTATGCGCTAACAATAATTTACTAATTAAAACAGCTTTATGCTCTAATCGTCGTACTTACCATATCAAGTAGCTTAAAAAGCTGGACTTTACCGCGATGATGAATTGATCATCATCCAGCTATAATTTTTTAGTTCTAATATAGTGTAAACTACTATTTAAATGTTAAATAAGCTTGGGAAGCTTTCAATGCTGAGATAAGGACTTTTGAAACAGTGATCACGCTTAATACGATAGTTGATATAGATACCAGCTGAGTTTGTTGTGACCTTCTCAGATTTATTTTAGAACCCTTGTAGTATTAGATTTAAGAAAATCTAAGTACACAAGTGATCGCATATATGGTTCTACCTTATACAACAATATACAAATGATCTTATTATATAGCAACTCACTACAACGATGTTTCTTTTAATTTTTTAGTCGATTTTTGCTCTAGTTCACGAAAATATGAGCCTACGTGTAAAACACGCGATGTAATTTCAAACTAACGATCCGATGCAGTTATTCGACCATCACGCTTAACCGACTGCAACATGTTAAACGAAACCGATTCTGCGCCAAATTTACGCGTAATAACGAAATACAGTTATAGCATTCACTGGATATAATTATATTCAAATAAACGATAGAGTTGTATTCACTTTTCCGTGGTTTTATTAATAAATCATGGCAAATGTTATGTAGAAGGCTGCATACAAAGAAATATTATTATTCTTTTTACACTTAGTTGCACAAAAATTGTAGAATTAACTTATAATAGATATAACAATAGTTAGTACATAGAGCTACAGGCGGCCTTATCGATAATAAGCGATATGACTACTGAGAAATAGTTAATATTAAAATATTGAAGGAAGAGTCCCATCACGTGAGCGAAGTTCAAAAAAATATTTTAAGTATTGTAAGTTCGACCAACTTGATACTCAACCATAAAGTATCATTTGAATCTCCTCATCAGCGCCCAAAATTAAATCAAAGCCAATGTCTTAACTCAAAATCTTCTTAAAATATAGGCAGAATGATTGCAAGCGCAGCCCACAGATCCAGCCAGAAAATTGGTAAAAGGTTATTTTTCAGTGATTTCAAACAACCTGTCAGTCACAAATAAAGTTACACTTTTCCCCTATTACGTCGACCCCCTAACTCGACACCGCAAAAACTCTTTGAATCGAGAACAGTGGCGCCACCCGACTAATCTATTTTAAAACTTAACTGGTTTACACCTTTTGAAGTTCGTTATTCAATAGAACCTTTAGCGTATTTTCAAAGAGTATTTTAATTCTATGAATAAATAATTTAAATGGTAAGTGTTAACGTGTAAAGTGCTAATCTTATTTAGGGTAACATCAAATCCGGCCGTAATTTACGAACTATAGCTATTACGAATAAATAGGTTAGTTTTCCGTCTCTTTTCGATGTTCCACATAAGTGTGGAACCTTACTTACTGACCTTAATAGATATATGTCTAGATAAAACTGTTCTAACTTAGATTGATTGCCTTAGCAATACCAATAGGTAAATTGTTATATGTATTTATACCTTTTCCACATAAAATCATAGGGCATGTATGGAGGTGGGCATATTTGGAACATACGAACCGTGCTTTGTTTCTATAGAAGATGCTTAAACTAAATTTTCGTATTTTTTTTCAATTACAATGTAGAGTCTAAATATAACGTCACTGAAGGGAGTGTGCAATTTATAGTGTTATAGAGAGCGGCCGTTAAATGAAAAGAAGAAAAATCATTGTATGGAATACAAGCTAAACCAAAGCAAATTGATTTCGACGCTTTACAGAGTTTGTCGTTAAATCTAGTGACGTATTATCCTATTGCTTTTTTAAGTGTATTATAAGAATAAACTGACAATAATGTAAAATAAATTTCAAAAAATACGGTTGTGATTTATAACGTTACGTCTTAATAAAATATTTGTCTAATACTAAATAAGTATTTAAATCACTCTTTAACGACAAAGTAAATAGAATTGAAATTTGTTTCACGCCCCACAATTTATACAGAAGTTGTTTGACTGCGTAATTCACTTTGCAGCTCATTAATCTAGCACTTCGGGTTATCGATATAAATGCCTAGCTAATCGATTATTGACGGGCTGCGGTTCAGTTGCCTGGAATTAGGGATGCTACGTTTTGTCGATACTATGAAACAGTAATTATCTGTTATGGATCGTACTCCTTTAGCGATTAATACAATTATTTATTCAAATACATTTTTTTATTTCATATATAAAAAATGTATTTGAATGCGTATTGCGTATACGTTGAATACATAGAACCTTAGATAGACACATACAAGAAAGAGCTCATGAGTACAATGCAGATTCATTTATTTATCTTTATTTGACTAGCAAAGTATTGCTATTTGAAATCATAAGGAGCAGGTTTCTTTACATATTAAATATGTTGTTGATTCTTCTAATGAATCTTCTAAAGTGTGATAGGCTGAATATGACTTAGGCGCATTTATATGACGCGAAGCAAAAATGTTATTTTACTTTAGAAACAAAGGAGCTTTTAGAAAATGATCTCCAAAATTGTGAAAATGCAATACAGCTGTCCCGTCACTTAAATTTTAAACTGTGGACTAGACTAACCCAGACAATGTAAAACAAACGATGGTGATCGTTTCGTTTGGAAAACTTGGAATTTTACATTTTAGTCGAAATGGTTCACATTAGGTACCACCGCTTGCTAAGGTATCGTTTTAGAACGTAAAAAAGAGTGTTTTATCGATTAATTAATAATAAAAATTGAATTAATTGTGATTTAACCAAAAAATTGAATTGGCTTGTTGAATGTTTATTGTATTTTTTTAAAATTACTATCAAGCAAGTTTTCGTAAGACGAATTTTATGTCCATTAGATTTTTTATGTTCTGAATGAAACTTTGAAAAAACTTCTTCAACATGTTTTTACATTTACCTATCGATGTCTAACAGCTGTTCAGGGAGAGAAACCACTCCAATAAAATGTGTTTGGTAAACCATAGAGAAAAGATTTTGATAACAATGAGGAAATGCTCTTATAGTAAATACACGAATAAATATTTATGTATTACGGAAGTTGCCTCCCTGTTATCTCTTCTAGAATATACCAATCACTATTTAAGTATACTGCAACAAGGTTCATTAAGATTCCTATGCGACACCAGCATTAGCGAATCTCAAGCCTTCATTGGAAACCCGAACGATATCTGAAGGATAATCATAATAGTGACTTTAAGGAAGTCACTTCATAAATACAAACTGTCCACCTAATGCTTAGCACTCCAAATAAGACTCTCATAAAGCCACAAATCACCAATTGTTTTATTTCACAACAAGCAGTAACACACAGTGCCAAATCAAATACAATATTAGCAACACGCAAAATGAAATTGTCTGTGACAAAATTAATTATACAACTCTTGATTTTATTAATTATCGCAGTTATAATATTTATATTATCTATATCTTTATACAGTATCCAATATTGGCCTGATGTTTATAATTATATTAACGCTAATATAACAATTAAAAGGATTGCAACGATAAGGGAGCTAAATATAACGAACTACGACGAAACGACAGATTTTGCGACCACAGACTATATCATAGATACGACTATAGAAGAAAGCACAGACTATTTCAGTCTAGAGGACGTTGAAACGAGAAGAGAGAAACGAAAAGTTGTGATTGATAATGATTATGTTGAATTACCAAAAAATAGTGTAATTGATTATTTCTTTGAATTAGATGCGACTACCGTGACGATGAACGTAAACGATGAATTAACTACAAATATGGACAATTTTGAAATGGGTTCTGTGAAGGAGAGCTTGGAATTGGTAGGTGGTTTTTTTTATATATGTATTTTGTAAGGTATCATTTTCATACAACATACATTCAGTCTTGTTTGGGAAAAGTGAAAGATAAATTATTGCTTTCTGATAATAACAGAATATACAATATTAAAACTTTCGATTAACTAATTATAAATTTTAACATCTGTTAATGTCATTTGCTTCTAGTGTTTAAGTGCGATAAAGTGTTAAATAAATAAAATAAATAAATAAATATTCATATTGTTATTAGTGTCTAGTTATCACTATTTTTCGTTGTACCGCACACTTTCTTTTACGATCTCATACGATTTTATTGTTTATACATCATCTATGTTAATATATCCTATTTAATTCAATCTGATAGTCATCTTGTTAGACTAATAAATAATGATTACAATTCAATTCACATGTAACGTACAGTAGTTTTCTGGTATTTAAAATTTAAAATTGCTTAAGGAATATATTTCTATTGTTCGAATAATTCATATTGTTATTATACACAAAAAGACAGTTAGTCAACCAAACTAAGTAGTTCAATTACATAATAAATTGCATAAGAATTTAAAAGAATGCATTACATAAATGTTTTATATAAAAGATGACAGTATACGCACCCATTGTTAACAAATCCACTTTCACTAAGTAACCTAGATTTCAAGGCAACAATAATTCTTGTAAGCTCGTCGATTACAACTCAAATGGCCTATTATCCACCCATTGTGCGAACCATCCATCAAAGTCAGGCTCACCACGAATTCCCAAGGTGAGGTCATTACTTACCACCACAATACTAAATTTAATTATTATAACTCAACTGCATTTGTTCGTGATCATACCTTATGTACTCACGTTAAACATGAACCTTTTAATTATTTTATTTTTCATTCAAATGCGTGATACATACTGTGAATGTGGTAGTTACTACGAGTGCTTAAATTCATTCGTCAGTAGTTTCTTTAAATCTGATATAGAGCCGAGTGATGTTCAAAGTGATGAAATTGATTTCAGTGGTGAAAGTATTAATAAAATTCTGTCGGGTGTTTCCGGGTTTTTGAACGATGAGATTAAAGGCGTTACGGGCTTAAATACAGAATATCATTCGTTTAATAAGAGCAATGGAAACGCTATTTTTGTGAAAACATTTATAGTGGACGATCGTAATTTTAATTTTGATTATGATGAAGAGTTATTGGATACAGAAGATGTTAACGATCATTTAACAACAGAGACGAATCACATTATTCACAATAGTCTGGTAGAGGAATCGAAAAATATAAATCCAACATTGGTAATAGACAATATAATAGATAGAGATTATGAAAATGAAGACAATGCCACAGATTACCCGATAATAGACTATATAGACTTGTACAAAGATACAACAAATGAATATGTTACAACCGAATCACAAGAAGCGAATACAATTTCCCACGAAGCCTTAATAGATAATTCAAATGAAACACAAACATATGTGAGTCGTTTTACATATTTCCTGTTTTAAGATTAGCATAACAAAAATACATAGTAAATCATTATAAAGAGTTACAGACCAATAATGTCGAAACGAATTGTTCCAGTTTAGTAGTTTTCACGACATAAAATAAATTCAATCCTAATATATACTTTAAGTATTGTGGAGAGAAAGCCAGACTTGTACTTTCAAAATGTAACTTTATTTAACTGTGTATTAAAACTCATTTCGACTATTGACAGATCATTCACAAGTGAGTATATAAATGTGAGCTTTTGTCTCATTACGGTTGTGCGTAATACTTTTATAAGGATATTTAATAAATAATAGTAATAAATTAAAAAAGGAGTAAAAACAAATAGTTACACAGTTTTATCTACTAACGCCACAATATTTGTTTTTTTTTAAATATTTATGTATTTTGCAAACATCGGAATTCGTAAGCCATTTTTCACTTTAAATCCATTTATCGCAGTGTAACCGAACCGTAAATAGAAGACCGAGATTCGTTAATTCATTTTCTATTGCATGTTTGTTTTAAACCGCAACAAAGGTCATTAATAGATCTGTCAAGCGATATTTCAGTGATATGAATCCGTCCCGTCATAACGATGTGTTTATTTTGTAGCCTTAGAGCAAGCGATATTCATAATTCTGTAATACTAGCAAAAACATTTAAGAAAAATCAATTAAGTAATAACTGGTAACGTAGATGTACAAAAAAATACTATTCAAGTGTTTTAAATTATTATTTTTAATAAATTATCAAAATGTTTAGCCTCCACGACACAGGGAATCTAGTGTGGAAACTAGTGACCTATTATAATGCAATGCATACTTTTTGACCGAAAAACATTATTATTATTATAATTATCCGAACGTAACTTCAGTTGTTAAAACATCGGCGTTAATAAAACTGAGAAATGGAAAACTGGATTAACCAGCTCCTAAACTATGTCATTGATTGTACCAGAATGAAAAATCGCACTATTCATATATATTTGTATATGTTGCGGCGAGTTATCGCAATGTACGATTCTTTTTCAAATTAATGATCACAATGATCACATTGATACCCGCTGAACGAAATTGCGATTAATATCGCACAGGGCTAATGATTTTTTTATGTGTATGTGATAAAAAATATATTTAATACCGTAAAAAATGTACTTTTGCAGCTTAAAATTCATAGGTTTAATACTTACAAACAATAATTATAATAAATAATTTAAGCGAACATATAAATAAAAACTACATCAGCTACAAAATACAGTTTTACAACGGTCCGGTACTTCTGCACTTTTGTGGGTCAGATCGTTCCCTATTTTTAAATCAAATCAAAAATATCTTTATGCATAAAGGTAACACTATGTTACACTTATGAATCGTCAACAAAATATTAAGTTATAAAAAATTTCGACTCTACATGTACTGTTTACTTAGCAAAGTAGTTAAGTTTACAGCCTTAGTAATAACGCTTTCAAGACGATTGTGTCTATGTACGACAACATAGATAGATAATGGGGCTATATAAATACATAAAACTATGCCAAAGAAATAATATAAAACCTCTTTATTTCTCCCTTGCAAATAGGGTAAAGTTTGAGTTAAACGGTAACCCATAACAGTGCCAGTTGCTGATAGTTGGCAACACGCGACCCACTACATCAATCACCTTAACAAAGGATGTTGACCACCGACTCCTAAAAATGGATAAGCAATGTAACACATTGTATTTTTTTGGACTTGATGACAGAGTATTAAATCAATAAAATTTAATATGCAAATTGCAGTGCTCGTGATTTGCACTACAAAAATATCCAACAAGATTTTCAGGATCGCGTACATTGGTGTCAGGGTCTCACCAAGGCTCACCATATATAGTAATCATTATTTATAGACTTAATTACAACTTAATACCAACACAAACTTAGCATTGTACGTCTTAATAATGCTTCCTCCTTTTTTTCCGAGGTGGAAATGCATTTCCGCATTTCCTGGTCCCAAAGGATAAGGGATATGTGGAACTCAACTCACGCTGGTGTCTCTCCTATTCAGAGACGAGGTGGACAAAACCCACTAAAACCACCTCGGGTAAACCTACAAGACCGCATTGAAAGGTGGCCCTGGTGTCGCTTTCGCACTCAACCAGGCAAAAAGTACTTCCCCTAAATTCTACGTTTTTTAATTTAATTTCTTAATATTTTTGTTATATTTAGTTTATTATGAGCCACCTGTACCACGTTTAATTTTTTGTTTCTGCTCTAGAATATCACAAATTATTACTAGGTATGAGAGAGGAACATATTAGGTATCAGGTTTTAGTAAATGCCGTAATAAATTGATGAATAAATTTCAAGTGCCGCATCCATTATTCACGCTTCTTAAAAGGAAACAATGATCCTCTCACGAACTCTCAAGGTTGAGTAATAATTAGAGGAAAAAAACTTTTGTACCTTTGATAGTCTAAGTAAACAAATTGCTTTTATAAAAGTCATATGTAACCTTTACATTAGTCTTGTTTTGTTTAGTCTAACTTAATACGTAATGTTATTTCTCTATTTAAATATTTATTTGGTACTTTACATTTATTAATTTAAAAAAAACATATTGTCATTTAACATAAACATTCTTAATATTGCCCTAACTTATATAACTTAAAATAGAACAAAAAACTAAGCTACAATAAATTCAAAAAGTTTTGGTCCTTGTGGTAGAGTACCCATAAAGCTAGCGGCATTTCCCCGCTGTATCGCGATGCTTATACACTGAGTGAGAAATGCAACAGCTCTTGGATCACCGGTACCGTCTACCAGGCGCCTACTTCATTCCCTTAATAAGTGCCTGTGCACTTGAACCCCAAGGTCCATACGTCCAAAAGTCTTTACTCTAAAGGGAATAAGTTCCAAGTTTATTTATTTAGTCCGGCTAATAGCTTTTCACAACAATAAATAACCATAAATAAAATTTAACAGTCCTCAACTATAACTTCGCGGTAGATGACTGCCTTCCGAACCGGTGGTCGTGTAAAAATGACGATTCAAAAGTGTCTTTATAAGACCTACTTGAATAAAGATATTTTGAGTTTGAGCTTGAGTATAGTATAATAATACATTTGATTACTTTCAGTACAACGAGTCGTGCCCTCTAGGAACAACCGATGACGTCAGAGACGTGTTCAGCTGGATTGCCGCCATATTTGTGAAGAACGGCACGGATCAGTTTCAATATTACTGCGACGGCGCTCTTTTATCCAGCAATATTATTGTCACAGGTATTATTTTACTAACAATAACTTTGTGTTATATCGAATACAATTGCTACCACATTGAAGAGATTGTTCAATATTTTTTTTAAGAAAAAGTACGAATAGACATAAAAATATTATAAGAAATCAAAGATGACTTCATACAGGTAACTTTGTTGCGTTTATGAATCGTCAAATAATCAAACTGACTCTACATTTACCTTGTCAGTCACCAAGGGCGTAGAGCGGATGAAAAGAACTGGCAAGAAACTCTCCGCCATGGGAGTAGGCGTGGCGGGGATTCCTTTTCTCATCCAGGAAAACTCGAAGTTCAAAATGTGCATAGACAATACTTGATCTATGATACTTAAATTTGTTATCCAGGGTAGACGAAAAGTATGAAAATATAAATGATACCACACTCTTCAGATCCAGAAACAAAAGCCTCTGTCGCTATATGTATTTAACCTCGACATTACAATGTCGAAGCCTATTTCCTAAGGACATCATTTGTAAATCGATATAAACACTTCCTATCCTTATAACATCCCTCGTCGTCTTTGTAAACATAAGAGTTTTCCTTATACGTGTGTCCTTAAGAAACGAAAGATTTTTTGGTACATAATAACATTTAAAGAGCTGGTACTCAACGCTAGGGAACTCCTGTATTGTAGGTGACTAGTCTAGGGTGAGAGTGTGTTATTTATGTATGTTTGTATGAGTGGCTGTGTTTTTGTGTAGCCAGAGAAAAACTGAGGGCGCTGGTATTGTAATATTTTAGCCTACGTTTTAAATAACACATATCATAGACAACAATCCAAACATTTGGTCCTTGTGGCCTATAATTTTAGCAGCATTACCTCAGTATCTAATTACATCCATTTAATATATTTTACCGTATAGAGAGAACAATGTGGCAAGATTACTAGTCTTTTGATTTTGTACTTAGCAATTTTTAGTTAATATAAGTAATTAGGCTGATTCGTAATCCACCACATTAAATGTGACATTGTTATATTCGTTCTATGCAAAAGAAATATATGCCGCTTTATTGTTCGCTTAACGTCACTGTATCTCAAATAAGACAAATGCGGTGAAAATATTCTCTTTCCGAGCCGCTGGTACTTTTAAAAAAATGAAAATGTCAACCCGGAAAAATAAAGCGACGTTGCGAGGAAGCATTTTTTGTTAAGCGCCTGGCAAGAATAAGGATAATACCCACTGCGCGAACAGTGTGAGAATTGTATTGAAACATTCGACAATCGACTCGTTCGTTTTATTTTTTTTAAATTGCCAATAATTAAACATGTACTATTAAGCAAGTTATATAAAATATTACTTACATTGAGAGCAATGCAAATACAGAAATTTCATACAAAATGAGACAGGCACTATTGGATAATACATCGTTGTTTTGCTGTCTGGGGCTACTTTAAATAATAACACGAACGTACTGTGTTTACCGATATTGAAACCTTGGACTGTTTCCACAAGAAGTGGCCCAACCGTAGTTCGTTTTTCGCCAACACACAAGCCTCTAGATTAAAATAAAAAAAATATTTTATTAAATTAACCTTCAAGAATAGTATTCCTGCTCTAAATTATTTCGGATTTTAATATAACTAAGAAGGAAGTATATATTTTAAATTTAGTAAATCTAACTCGCACAGTGGGTAAACATCAGCAGCGGATGGTAATGTGATTACCGCCTCGGATGCAGTCGACGGCATTAAACTGTGTCTTAACTCAACGAAAAATTACAGGGTGTTCAATTTTCTTTCCAATATAACTCGTTACACTCGAGAGTTGACTTCAGTTCAAAGGATAACTTAAGCTGATAACTTAAGCTGATAACTTTTTAACTTATCCCCAAATGTCTGGTGCAAGCTTCAATGCTCAAAGTTTATTAAAATCAAAAAATATATTTACTTAATTTTCAGCTGCACACTGTGTGAATTTTACGCGAGCTGAAGACGTTATTGCTATATTGGGTAAGACTTTTCTACAAAATATGAAAGAAAATGAGAAAATTCTAAAAGTAAGTATCTTCAAACATGTTTATAGAATGAAATGTAGATGAATATAAATGGCCATAAACTGTAGAGTTGGGTAAAAGGCATGTGTTTATCCGTTAAAGAAGTTTGTTTTAAATTAATCATAGTTATGACATTTTCTTTAAGACACACGGACGAACTTGTCTTAAACAAACCCAGCTTAAACTTAGACACCCAGTCAATTAACGGGTGCGTCGCTGGCTCTTAAGAATCGGCTCCTTTTTTAAAAAGGTCGCATCTATTGCCAAGTTATTGCATTAATTGATTTGTATCAGCAATTATTATTATTATTGACTGAATTAACATAACTTGCACAACTTAGGGTCTTTCAACATTTACCTTCCCTGGCCTTTTAGGCCAGCAACGCACTGACGAGGTAGCTACTTGACTATAGGCGGAAGGCAACGCCACAGTGAGCTTCTCGTTTGGGTCCTTTTTAAGAAAAAAAGCTTTCCTACAAATATTTGTTTTCAGATATCGTCCATTGTAATACACGAGAATTTCACTGACGTAACGAATGACATCGCAGTATTGAAAACAGAAGACGAAGTAGATAGCATCGAATCAATATCGTTCGCTTGTCTTAGTGATGGACTTGATTTCACCGATTCTGTTGTAAGTTACAACAAAACATGTATTTGATACTTGGTTAGCATATTTCCCGGGATATTGCGATTGTTTCATACAAGTATTTTAATACAAACAATGCGCTGAGCTCCTATTTAGTACAAAATACATAAGTTACTACTGTAATGACAAAACAATCAAAAACATCTAACACAAGTATTTCCGAACAAATACGACTTATGGTACTTCAAGAAACGAACGTATCACTTCTTAAAAGGCATACTCACGAGCTCCCAGCCAAGTGATTATCTATGGGCGGCACCTTTATGATGTGCCTCCTGTTCGTTTGCATTCTCAAAAATACTCTTCTTTTTAAAAAATACAGTCAGATTACTAATACATACGAAAGTATATTATTTACACATGAGTGAAATAAAAACCAATCTCTGGTTTTTTTAAAGGCTCAAATTAAATATTTCAGAATATGTTATAGACTTTACCGCACAGAATTGAAAGTGTGGTCGGAGTTTTATACAGCGTTATTGGTGAATGAACGATTGCAGTTGAAACCTTTTTTGGGGTTTGGATAAAGGAGTAATATGATTTTGATGTTCATTTGATTTAGTGTAATATAGTTTTGATTAGACTACAAGAGTCTTTCCTCCAAATTTTGATCTCAATGGAGTAGAGACTCGTGGACTTTCTTTGGCCTCTTTTTAAAGAGTTCAGTAGGCGCCGGTTGGTCAGTACCGGTGACCAAAGAGCTGGTATATAATATATAACAGTTTTGTTATAATCCAGTAAAGCGAGATGACATTGAATACTCATTCATAACAATAATTTCAGACGACAGGTTGGACGGTTTCAGGAGAATTAACAGCCATACATTTTGATAAAGACAAGAGTCAACAATGCACAACTGAAGACGTTTGTGGCGTGTACAGCAATGGTAAGATATCGTGGTAATCACGAATATTATTATTTAGATATGTCAAACTCAAACTCAAAATATCTTTATTCAAGTAGGTCTTTATAAAGACACTCTTGAATCGTCAATTTTTACACTACCACCGGTTCGGAAGGCAGTCGTCTATCGAGAAGAACCGGCAAGAAACTCGATAGCTGCTCTTAAAATAAACAATTAATACAAATCGTGCTACTGACAATTAAAATAACAAAGCATTGTAAGGCTACTCAAGTATTGGACTGTCCCTATGCTGAGCCAATTGCCGATACATTAAAGGGATCTTTGTCCTCTAAATATTCGTTTACGGTATAGTATGCCTTTTCAAACAAAATACCCTTTACGCGGGTTTTAAATTTGTCGGAAGGCAATTTGGTCGTAGCGTTAGTTTTATTAAAACGGAAAAGAACACTCTGGTACAACCGGGATTCAAACGGACAACCTCAGAGTTGAAAACTGAGTAGGACTAATAGGGTTAAGTAATAGGGCAAGTTTATTCAGTGCAATTGATTGGTAGACACTTAAAAAATTTAATCTTTTTTTTCATTTATGTCTTTTCCACATAGAATCGTATCAGCAATTACTCATCAGTTTTTTAAGCGTGTTTGTGTTATGTAATTTATTTTACAAATATTCTTATCACAGCGTTCCCAAGCTTTTTTATTTTTTATTATATTTCATCTGTCCCCAAACATCTTATGTGCTAAATCTATTTCAAAAACAATAAATTTATAAACAAGGTATACACATAAAGTAATTATATGGGAACTTGCATGTGAACACCATCAGGATTTAACTAATTTATCGTTTGAATAGTCCTATAATAGGATTCGCTGAACAATTTTTTAATTTTAATGAAAGCAAATCCTTCTTAAATAGTGCGTTCCTCTCACTCAAAGGCCGGCAACTCACTTGTGGGCCTCCTGGCGTTGCAGGTGTCCATGGGCGGTGGTTAGCACTTCAATCGAAGTGATCCGCCTGCCTCCTGTTACATAAAAAAAATGAATCTTCAAAAGAAAACATTAAAAATAGATACGTCAGGTAATAATTTACCTTCCAGATGTCACAGTATGCCCCAGTTTCGGAGGAGTGTACGCAGTGAAACAGGGTGGCTGGTACCTTCACGGCATTCGCACAGATATTGAACCGATCGACCGTGGCCTGTGTCTCAACAAACCCCTTCACTATACACCAATTAACGTGTATTCTGAGTGGATTTACAGTATTTAAAGAAAATATATATAAATTTGTAGGAAAATTATTGTCTTATTTTCCGGTGGAAAATACTCGATTTGCAATTGATTAATTTGATCCAGACATAATGGAAAACAATACAATTAATAAATTTCTTCAGTTTTTACAGACCCTAAGAACTTTCTTTTACAGATAGCTCTTCAAAGGTAAGGTCGCCAATTGTCCTATATTTTTGCCAGCGGTTGCCTGTAAGAGATCACTTATAAGCGATAAGGCCGCCACTACTCTCTTAAGTGCCAACATTTACTACCAATTATTTACCCAAACTGAACTTGTTCTTCAATTCTTGTTCTGTTCAATTATTTTGAAATAACATATGTTATACATATAATATCGAGGTTTAGTGTGTTTTATTAAAGGTTATTTATAGTTAACTGGTGCCTTTTGAAAAATAAGTTCTTTTACTATGTTTAGATACATCTTTCCCGTTTATAAATGCTCCTAGTAGCGTTATATTTCCTCGACTAACCAACAGAAAAACCAAACATTAGTTCTATGGACAAGCACGTACATCTTAACAATTAAACTTTTCACTTGCATTTCAGCTGATGCTCGTTTGGCTAATGGTTTTGTCTCTAAATTTATTTTCAAAATGACACATGATATTGAAGCAATATATTCATTACGTGATTCCGCCTTAACTAACCCAAAACCAGTAAATTCCTATAAAAAATTACAAAAAAGTAATTACAAATATCATTTGTCAACATTAAAATTGTTTTTAATTAATAATGTATCAAAATATAGGCATTATTAATTATCTTTAATAACTGTTATCTCAACTGGCAAACGAAAACTGTAAATAATTAATTATCTCCGAATGAAATCTAGCTCGAACGCGACATTAAAACAATTTGGATAAAATATCACCGAGAACAATATTAAATTATCTTAGAACATAAATCATACCGAACTTATGGCGTGGCACCGTCGGAAATTCATTTGTATGTAAATATGAAGGTCGAATAACTACGCAAGTGCAGGCAAATAACGCGGTATGAATAGTAATCGTATCATGCCCCTACTACGAAAGCACGATATCGAAAAACCATAAAAAAAAATAAAAAAAAACATCGGCCAAGTAACTTTATATTGTGTCTTCCCATACTAAGATATTTCAGTCAATTGGGTCAAATAGTTTCTGCTCATTTTCAAATCATAACATTAATAGTAATCTTTTATTAATTTTAATAAAACAAAACTAAAACAAATTTCAAATATTTGTACAATTCTTAGGAAATATCAAAAAATACATGATTAAATATATTTTATCACAAATATATATTAAATTGTTAGCTAATAGTTATTCGTTTAAAGTTTCATACACAACTCTCGCAAACTTTTGACGTTGATACAATTATATTCTCGATCGAGATTCTATAGTAGCGGATATTTAGCGCCTGACAGATAACACAGAACTAGGACATTACAGCGAGGTATTGCATTTTCTACAATAACATGGCATTATGTGGCGAATACGTAATTTAACATTGCATATTTTATTCAGGATTACTCGTCCCGAGGGAAACGATCTGTCATTTGCGTATTCTTTCACGTGATTGCTTAATCGTACAGAATAAATTGCTCAGAATAGAGAGGAAATGAGATGAGATATATGGGAAATTTTCGTATTATAATTTCATAGACATAACGGGTATTGTATTCAAAGGTCAATGTCGTTTAAGAATCAAGGATCGAAACTCAATAATCAAATCGATTTTAGGGTTTTGTATTCGGTTAAAAGATTTGAGTAACTTTAAACTTCGTCTGTTTTATTTATATATTTACATCTACATGATAACATAACTTAAGAGGTCCTCTTTGAAATACAAGTAGATACCAAAAATACATCAAGATCTGGTAATCTTAAATCCGGTAAACAGAATGCGAAATTCGACCCATACTACCACAGCACGCATGATGTCATCCAATAAGCATTATGAGAGACTTCTTATTGTGGAACCAGCTGCCTGTCACTATAACCAAACCAATACGACTCATGGTCTTTACTGATAAGAGCGTACCAATTCTGTCCGTCACTCGCACTCACAAGCCAAATGTCAATGGTCGCCGAAACCACTTCTCCTTTGTAAAAAAAATAATTATCTAGCGTAACTACAATACAATTCTAGACTCAGCTGCTGCTAAGTTAAAAATGGTATTTACTTTGCCAGCTTCGTCCAGCGATAAATTAATACGCCTTGAGCATTACTTTAAAACAAATCCCTGAGATCATTATACTCCAATGTCGAGGCCAATTTCATTTATATTTAATACAATTACTTAAGGAATTAAGTAGGCGCCTGGTAGTCAGTACCGGTGATCCAAGAGCTGGTGCTTTCCATGCTCAGCGTGTAAGCATCGCCATACAGCGAGGAAATGCCGCCAGCATTATGATTACTCTGCCGCAAGGACCAAACTTTTTAAATTTGTTTTACTTTTGTGTTTTGTTTTATTTTAAGTTACTCATATTAGTTAGGTTATTATAAAGAATATTTTGTGTTTATTTTATAATTAGTGTGTTTAATATATATACAATGTAAAATTACTTAACCTACTTTATTCTAATAAACAAACCACAAAACTAAAACTAATTTAAAAAGTTTGGGCCTTGCGGCAGAGTAACCATAATGCTGTCGGCATTTCCTCGCTGAATGGTAATGATTATACGCTGAGCGAGAAAAGCACCAACCAGCTCTTGCATCACTGATACTAAATACCAGGCGCCTAATTAATTAGTTTATAAGTTTATTTACGTCTCCATTATTACTGCATTTCCAGTCCTCCAATCTGCCTCATATACGAACTTGATCATTTGTTATATGAACCCCTTTTAATAAGCTGAGTTTCATACACAAGAGCCTAATCCATTAGGCCACTAATATATCGATTGGTATTCGTTAGTCGTCTCAGGCTATGCGCTTAGTTAGCGTGGACTGCATACTAATTATTATGATATAGATAAACATAAGGCTGTGAACACACGATAACAAAATAATAAATTGTTTATAATAAATATTAATATTTACTGTTTCATTATACAAAATAATTTGATTATAATAGTTATACCAACTAATTACAAAATATCTTGAGAAAAAAAAGGTGACGAAATTAAAAAAAAAATACTTACACTTGGTTTGAACAATATTGTTAATACTTTGTTGTTGTAATATACTTTAAACTGTGAAAGTCAAAGTCAAAGCCAAATATGAGTGAGATCTTCCGGTGCCCATTCTTCCCCCCCCCCGTCCTCTTCCCTTACCCCTCCATTTCCTATTTTTCCTTTAAAGGCCGGCAACGCACTCAAGAGCTCCCAGCCGAGTGCCTAAGGGCGGTGACTTCACCTTTAGGGTGGGCCCCTCTTCTATAAAATAAATAAATATCTTTATTCATTAAGGTACATAGGACCATTATGTATCGTACGCGACCAAGCTAAGGAGAAGCAAACATAAAATATGTGATATGAAAACATTAAATAACATTCGCCGTGAGACGTACTCCTTATTTTAAATCAGCTTACGATAAACACGTTCACTCATTTATCAGAACATATGATGCCTCCACTGTAGAATCAATGTCACATGAGTTTTCCTGGTTTTCCCAAGGCGCAATCGCTCAAAAGGAAAACAATAAAAACATTTAGTACGCTCACACTATTGACAAAGCGAGACGTATCGATTGAATATAAATAACATATTACATCGAAAATGGAAAGAAAGCTTGAAAAAAGTTCACAGTGCAATTTAGATACATAAACGAATAATTATTGTTTTGGTTTTATGGTATGTTCACGTATTTAGTATGATATAATCGAAAAATAAATAGATTTTTAAATATTTAAAAATGTGGTGGCGTTATGCAATATTATGTATATTCGTGACATTAATATCGTTCGTTGTCATTCGGTGTGTGCTTATGTTATTCCGTCATTATCACGGAAAAGATGATGAATTCAAGAAATATGGTGAAAATATTTTAACGGAGCGTTTGGTCGAGGAAGAGACAAAGTCACGGACTTTATCACCCAATTATATACTTATACAAAGACTCTTATATACAAATGTTAAGGACGCCGAAGTATTTACCTAGTAAGACAATTATTACACTTATTTGTATTTATATGTCTAGCAAATAATGTGAAATTCATTGCATAATCATAACTTAAATTAATAAGTTCAAGTTCAAGCCTAACCTAATCTAAAATAATGAATATTATGTATTAGTCTGACTATTATTTTTATGTGTTTATTAAGTGTGGAACGGTCGATTAAATGCTTATATTTTTTTATGTGTGAAATAATAAGTGAAGCGTGTGAAAACAGAGGTGGTAACAGATCTTAATAGATCATAGAACAGACATGTCAATTGTCAAGGAACGGTGTTATAAGTTAATACGTAACGATTATGCCCGAACATAAAATTTCTTTATTCCAGTATGTCTTTATAAAGACAGTTTTGAATCGAAAGACACTTCCACCATTTCGGTAGGCAGTTATCTAGCCAGACGAACCAGTAAGAATATCGATAGCTGCTCTTTTAAAATGTTTACTTCCAGAATCAAACATTAGACCAAGTCGTTCAGAGTATCTTAAGGCACACCAGAACTAATGCCGGTCGACGACAGCAACTCCACAGAACCATTTACTTAATGACATTGATCTGTTTTCATGCTCTCGATTCACATTCAAGTATATACTTGAATGTATATTATATAATATTTATATAAATAAACTTTATGTTTAAGTAAACTTCCTTGTTTGTTATAAGGTTAAAATAATTTATTATGTACTGAGACGTGTATTATAGGTATTGTAATGGTTTCTGTCTCCATATATATAAACATAGAATTTATCCTTCCTTTAAGTGTGTGTACATAATACATGTAATTATTATAATACGACTAAGGGTACTTCAAGAAAAGAGTAAACTTCCTAAGCAATGACGAGCTCCCAGCCACTTGACAGTATAGCCCCTCTTCTATAAAAAATTCACTGTGACTCGTATATTTCTAAGACAAATTTATAGTTTATAAGTTTACGTCACATATTGCGATTATCTTAAGGAAACTTAATGTAGCGGCGAGAGAGTCCACTTTGTCGCGTCATTTAATTTTTTGCCGTTATAATACGTTTTGCTTCATAGCCAGGTCCGTAAAAAAATTATATGTATCACAGGAGGCCTACAATACAAAATCCCGTAACAAAGATTATAATGCCATAAAAATGTTTAAAATAATATTGTTACAAAATTATAGTTATTAAAGAAATGATTTTTTTTTATTTATTACTAATCAATGTTTATTTATTTATTTTAGACCCAACCAAGTATACAATTTATATATTAAAAACTACAATACAGTTCACCTATTTCAATTTATGCACCTAACTTATAGGTAGGTACAGAGTTACCATACACGCGTTACTTATATATACATACAAAATTACAAAAAACCAAACCCAAAGGAGAAAGAATAAAAGAAGCAGTTAATCTTTAATTTTCTCTCCGGGCCTTTATTGTAAGTTCAAGTCCGGCCCTGTATTAAACTCATTCTAGATATCTTTACACGCACGCGTTAACATTACCACGGTGTTGGGATAAAGGCTGTATACGAGTGGTTTTTAACAAGGGATGTAGGCTCGATTCACAGCACTAATGAGGTTTTGATATGTGGAAATTTTATATACAAATGATCTAGTTTATACAAATTTTGTATACACTTCATCTTTTAGATAAACTGAACATGCATTTTAACAGCTCAACATTTTTTAACTGAATAAAAAAAATATCATCTAAGGATGATATTTTTATGATTTATGATATAAGGATATAGAACTAAAGTTCTAAATATTTATACAATCAGTAACAATTTTGTATTTTAACAACATACATAATATTGAAGTTAAAAATGTGAAAAAGAAGGATACATTCGGACAATAACAATATAAATCAAATAGTAAATTGAAACGAACAGTATCGAAATCCTTAAGCGATTTTTCCGCCTCACTAATCCCATGACCAACAAAGCTACTTAGGGTGTCGGGAACCAATATCCGGGTGTGTCTCTGTGACAGGAAACAGAGACGGATAGAACATCCTCCTAATATCCGGTTATTGGACGTGTTTCTTAAGGAGCGTGTTGTCAATTTGAATTTGAGTATAGTGTTGACTCATCACACACTATCAAACTCGAAATAATTTTATTCAGGAAGGTTTTAATACACTTTTGAGTCGTAATTTTTTACTTCAACATCCATTTCAATTCATCAACTGTCATTAAAAACTATGACTGATGATCGTACGTCCCCTCGATGTGACAAAGGGAATCCACAGTAACCCTCCATCGCACTCTATCCGACGCTTCGCAATTGATCTCCCTTCAAGTCTTACCGGCTCCCTTCGCCTCATCTGCAACAGTACGTCGCCAGGTCTGTTTGGAAATACCCCGCTTCTGCTTCCCTTGAGCATCCCAGTCCAGCGCCTACTTGGGAATATGTTTGTGATATCTCTGGAGAGTGTGGCCAATCCAGAAAAAAACAATATATACTAAATTCAAAAACAATTTAAAATCTCTTTTTAATTGAATTCAAAGTTAGTTTACGATCAGTGGTCCATAATGCTTACTAATAAACAAATGAGACAGTTTTGATGTTAAAAATAGACCTAATACAATGCGCATGGTTGAACCAAATTACTTGTCGTATAAAAATAAAAGCACTTACAATTTGTCGCTTTTCTATTAGAAATGTCTGGAATTCCACTTATATTAGATTCCAGCCGTAAGAGTTTGAACGCCATTACACACAACGACTTTATCGTATCGTAATCAACAATAAGACATATAATTTTTATATTACGTTTAAAACAATTTAAATTGTATACCAGGGACGTAGTATCTTTCATATATGAAACATCTTTATAATGTATTAAGCAAATACAATAAATTTAAAATAATCGGATTATTATGTCGTATAATGTGAAACACACCGACACGATACATTTTTCTCAACCGTATTTGCACGAGGAATTTGAATTGGAAAAATGTATTTTATTCTTCCATTCAATTAGTTTAATATATTAATTATAGTTCCCCATTGGTATAGATAAAACATATATGGTATATTCTATTATTCAGCAATGAATTACCACTTGTATAATGCATACTAATATTGTAAACGCGAAAGTATGTTACGCTTTCACGCTGAAAAGTACTGAACCGATTTTGATGAAATTAGGTAAACTTTAGGAAAGGACCTATGTCTTTAGAAAAAGTAGCCTATGCTACTAAATATCGCGAAAAAAGGGGATGAAAGGTTTGTATAAAAATTTCAATGGAACTCACTATTTATACTCAGTTTTTCCAAATTCCTTATGTATTTAAACCGATGTCGCGGAAAAAAGTTAGTAGTATGTCATATGATTTTTAAGATGCACTACCATATTAGCAAAGTAACTTGGTAACGTTCATAAGAACGTTCCTATATACGAAGTGGACCATAAAATAATTTCAGATTTATAATACTGCACTTGTTGATATGTATATATATATTTTTATTTTATTTTTTTCTGATCTTGGGTTCTATTTTCGATTGTATGTTTTGACCTTGTTTTGGCTTTGTTATCGATCTATTTTTGTTGTGTAAGCTTTTTGGAATAAGCTGTGAAGGTTTAAAAAATAAAATAAGCCAAAATACATAAAATAATAATTTTAATTATAAAAACTTAAAACTAAATAACAAAATATCGTAATAATAAAAAACTATTAGTCTATCCATTCGGTGAGATCACTCAATTTAGGAATCCGATTGACGGGAGTGAGGGAGAACTAATGTTAAGTGCGGATGATGCTGTAGTACCCAATTTATGAAAGTAATGCTTAAAGGACATTAGAAATAACATTCTTCCCTTTACAGGTAAGAAACATTAACGATATTTATGCGAGCCCTTCTTACTGTGAATGATAGTCTCATACACCGGTACCTTGAATGGTATCGGCTTCTCAACCGGAACAATAATGTGTTTGACCACCTCAAACGGCACTTCCTTTATCTTCGGCACGTGTACGATCTTCTCCACTGGATACGGAACGGATTTTTCCACTGGAATCGATACTTCTTTTATAATAGGAATCACAACCGCTTTGGGCACCGGCACCTGAATTGGTATCGGATGCGGAACGGGTATGAGAACCGGCTGATTGATTTTGAACTCTACATTCTTTGGTAGAGGTACAATTACTTCCTTGTAATGCTTAATCGGTTCTGGATTCTCTTCTTCAACGTGTTGGTGAACTGGGTAGGAGTGTGGTTGATTTTGACCACCGTAGTGGGAGAAATCGGAGCCTTCATTGCTGAAATCGTTTCCCGCATATTCACTGGGCTGCAACTGTCATAAATAATATAATTAAGTCGACGTATCGATACAGAGTAACAGACGATTGTTTTACTTCGAACCATCGAGTTATGTAAATGTTCTAATTAATTAACCTCAAGCAGGATTTGAGGAAGTATGATTGTCGTATATTTAATTGTATCACAAGTTTTAATATTGTTTTTATCATTAATATTCCATCTCAGTAACTGCATTACATTGTGCGATGTTGTTCACAAAAAAAAATATGAATTCATTCTCACGAAACGTTACACAAAAAAGAGAAGATGAAAATATATTTTTCTTTTACCCATTCGATAGCCATTGTCCGATTACACAAGCATTATGAAAAGAATTGTGTAATGAATAAAACACGAAGGTGGAAGTAATTTTATATCGTTTAAAATCTTATTTAGGTTGAACGATTTTATTTCTTTTGAATGTAAGTATAATATTCTGTTGGATATTAAATTTATTTTGGCTTTGACTACCGTGGCTTCTTAACACGTTTTTTTAAGGTTAAAGACAGAAAACGTAACCTCTGTAATTATCTCCGTTTCGACTTGAAAGACGGACAAACAAACACACTTTCACAATTATATAATGTTTTGTAAGAGCTGTTAGTTAATGAAAAATATATATAGTTGATATAATATTACCTGTTGATCCTGTTGCTGCTTCAAATAAGACTCTAAGTTACTATAAGGCACCCATTGCTGCATTCCTGCGTAGCACACCGCTAGACAAAGTGACAGTATCACCTATCAACAAAGCGCATTAATTATTTTCAATAAAATAGGACCGTATGACGTGGACTTGTATATTGTTCTGTGGTACAAGGTTACTTCAACCGTTGACAAGAAAAAGCGCGATAAAAACTTATATATTTCCCTCTAACTGTTTACATTGTGCCACGAATAAAATAGTTTTCATTCGCTCGTATATCAAACGAATAAATATTACCGCAATACATTTGAAGCTTTATTACCTATATGAAATATATTGTCCAATTCGTAAAACTAGTTTTTTTTTTTTTTAAAACATCCCATTTATAACGCGTGGATTTTATTTTTCAATTGAATGTGTTAAACACCACCCAGGTTAGTTTAGTTAAACGTTTTTCAAAAGTAATGTTTAAACTTTATCTCGAAGTCAATTTCGCACAAGCTAATATTCTCCTTGAGGATTTATTTTGCAGCAAATGGTGTTCAGGAGTCAGCCACCACATTGCCGATAAATCATGTTGTGTACTTGTCGATATACTGTGCGATTTGAACGCTACGCTGTATTCACATTTATTTACGAGAAAATATTATTAAGTAGGGTTTTCTTTTTTGAGATTACATGTAGAAATACCGGCCCTAGGTTTTTTACTCTAATAACATGAAACAGTAAGGCGTAATATTTTTGCGATCGGCACGCTAAACGTAATACTTTTGTATATACAATTTAAAAACGATACATGCGCTTGCCTCATTTAAGTTAAACAAATATCATCGCTTAAATTATCCATTCGAAATTCTGTTTTGTTCGTGATCACTTGTTAATTCATGCTTCATAGTATTAAAACTACGATACAAATAAAATCCTAGTCCATTATGTGATTCTACAACCCAACATAATAAAAAGCCACAAGACGGGCCATGTTCTGCAACTCCGTCCGTGATATCGGCCCGTATGTTTACAGTTTACACGCTAAGCTTTTTACAGTTGGGCACGAGTGTCGGATGTTGTTGATGCATTGTCTGCTATAAAACGTGCCCGTTAAACGTATGGCTAAAGCCTCCATCAAACTTGAGAAGGCTGCACTTTGCAAATCGAACACTTTATTACGTTTGACAATTGCTATTGTATTTCTATGAATTGTTTTACAATTTAAATATTTTATAGGTCTTTTTAAAGTGACTTATGTGATAATTTCATGCAATTGTATGATGCAGTTTTAGTATAACAGTTAGGATATAAAACGGAATTTGATCTTTAAGAATTTAATTATGCTCCTAATTCATTGAATTATGTTACAACGGTTTTAATTAAAACTCTAAAAGTCCAGTCATTAACATTCTAATAAATAGTTAGTAGTAGTTAAAAACCGTGCTCTGTTTGAAGAAGGCTTATTGCGGTTCTTTTTGTGCGGTTCACTTGAAAGTGTAAACAGTCTTTTATTTGGCGCTCGAGAGTAATTTGTTGCTTTAAGTATCTTTTATTGTTACAGTTATAAATAAGTTACGTCAGGAAATGCGCTTGACTGGTAAAATGCCAACTGAAAGAGAACCTTTAAAATATTCTAGCCAATAAAACATGGAAGTTTCTAGAATGAATCAACTCCTATATGTGAAGTTATTGCTACAGATCACGTTTTGAACAATTTGAAGATTTATACTAATACAATTATATTGTTTTTAACTTTATACCGTGGGTTACAAATTTACTATGATATTTAACAATCATTATTTACGCAAACTAAGCAACAACTAACAACTAGCAAACAAATATCATTTTCTGATATGGGTAAACATATAATAATAATACGTATATTATTATAAAATGATTGTTTTATTATATTTGTTATTATAAATAATATTTTAACTTACATATATCTTCAACGCGTACATTTTTGATAGATTCTGAAGAGACCGGAGTGGCTTAGTGATGTCATAATCTTTTCGCGCGCTATTTTATAGCCAAGTGACAGGTGAGTTTTTAATTTCTCTTTTTGTTGTCTATGTCCGATATAACGAGACCTAATTGTACCTTCTCTTTTAAAGTTATTTTTTATTTTTGAATAATATTTTTATATTTTTACGTGTTAGTTATGAATCACTATACATTATGTTAGGTTAATTGATATTTTCTAATTGTGAACATTTGAGTTTTAGAGCATAATTGAGGCATCGGTTTATTTAGTTTAGTTTTCCTAGTGTTTATTTCAGTGTCAGTACTATACTTTACAATTAAACTTTAATTTTGACAAATGTTGGTGCTTTAATGTGCCAACCATAATAAACAAGTTGAATGCTTTGCCTTTGCTTAGCTTCCTGTAAGGAATAACCATAACTGTAATAACTTTCCGGAAGAAATAACTTATTTGTTTATCCCAACCATATCAATAACATTAAGGTCGTCGATTCAAATATTCTGTTTATCATGCCAGTTGTTTTATTTAATTTCGAAGCTTCTCAACATGTATTTGTGTCGTTTTAACATTTTATTTGATAACCATAAACAGCATACTAAGACTTAAAATAACTGTTGTATTTTATAAGGCGCTTATGTAACGACTAAATAAAACAATAAAGATTACATAGTACAATGTGTTCATTGTTCAGATCTAGGAGTTCCGGACTGATATCATCTTAGATCACAATATTCTAGAGATTATAAAAAATGTGCCTCAGCCCCGTCTATCTACTTATATTAGGGTTATCTGGAAAGAAATCGAAAGGCCGCCCCCTTACGCCATATATTCTTTTCTTCTTTTTTTATTGTGTAATAGTGTGAAAACATTGGTTTGTCATAAAATAAATTTTGAAGTTTGACATCTTACATTTTTTTTGACAGAACTCATTAAAAATTGGTATTCGTATATCGTAAATGAAGGGATTAAACTTTTGGATCCACTTTGTAATGTTTTTAATTAATTCTGACGAAAATATATGATATGTGTGTTATGTGATACTATTCTCAGTTAAAGCTTTAGTTATATTCCTTTCATTTAATAAATTACAAAAAGTAATTTTGTATAATAAATGAAAGGCGCGATTTCTATTCACCCCATGTCACGGTATATTAAAATACAGACGTAGTGCTGTCCCGCTCGCTCCATAAAGTTATTTTTACCAAAGTTTAATAACGAAAGGAAGTTGTATGCTCAAATAGCGTAACTGTAATAAATAATTAATGAAATATCTTTTTAAGGTCATAAATAAAACCACAAACAAGTGTTTATAATAAAAGTTATTTACAATAAAACTAAAAGTGCGCCGACAGCCTGTCGATTTCATACAGATCACCGAATATCTCTTCAACTTTAGTACCGATCTTCTTTGCAATCTGAAAGGAAAAGTCTATTTAAATCCTTCCTTTCACAATAATTGGAAAATGACAGAAATGAAAACCCACATCCTGCTGCTCAACGACGGGCATGGAAGAGTACAGCGTCACCAGGTCACCGTCCAGCATGCCCCGAGCCGCGCCCCCCGCCACCGGACGCCGCGAGAACTTGTACGTCCTGTCAGAACAACGAAATATTTTGCTTCTTATCCAATAACTTCCATAGTGCTTGCACCACCTACTCTACTGAATGCTTTAATAAGCTGTGCTCTTGCACCCCAGGGTCCCAAAGCCTCTACTCCAACACTCCATAAAACAAAAATGAGATTTACCTAAACGCTCTGGGGTTGAGTCCAGCGATATGGCAGCAGTAATTGTTCATCACATTCTGCAGCATCAGCAGCCTTCGGTACACCTTCTCCGACACTGGCACCACGTAGCCCACGCCGCCGTCCAGGGTGGCTGAATCGGGCATTTATTTTCAGTGTTGCCAAGTGTTGCCATATTAAAAAAAAGTCTGATACTCACTGAACATGGTGACGTGGCGCTTCTGCGGGACGTTGGGGACGGGCCGAGCCGCGATTCGGAACATGGCGTGCACCTGTTGGCCCAGGTGGTAGTCGCCTTTGCGGATCAGACGTTGACCTGGAAATGTTGGGAATCATTCTTCCGTTCCAGAACTCATCATTATAATCACGTAAGTCTATCTTACTCTTCTCCGTAGATAATTACCATCCGAACCGGTATTGATGGCTATTCAGAAGTGTCTAAGAAGTGTTTAAGAAGTATGGAAAAGATTAGCGTACCCCCATAACTCTCCCGCGCGTGGGGCTGGTACATGAACAGGGCCAGGTTGCCCTCCACCTCGCTGACGAGGAAGCCCAAATTCGTGTTGTCCACCATAAACTCCATGTCGTATATCTGTAAATGGTCACTTCCAGATCAATGTCTTAAAGGCTTTTTTATAGATCTCCTTATGGTATATAAATCTATCGTGGATAAGCATATAAAGAGCCGATTTCCAGGCTTTATTAAGCTGTAAAGCGACTAAGCTTTACCTGTGCAGTCCTAAAGTCCCTGGAGACCAGCGACAAAGTCCTGTGCTGCTCCTGATACCGCAATAGAGAGATGGATTTGTAGACGTCCGCCACCAAGATCAGATTCTTCACGGCCAGCATCCTGTGCACGTATATTTGCGTGTCTATGAAGGCCACGCCCACCAGGTCGTTGTCCTTCAATTGCCATATGTAGATCTGGAATCAGTATCACAAACTACTGAACCGAACGAAGACTTAGGAACCATCTTCTACGAACCTTTTGGCCGACTGCAGAGATGAGGAAGCCCAGCACTTGGGTGAGCGCGGTGACGGGTCCCTTCTGCTCCTTGGCGTAGATCTCCTTGAAGCGGTTCTTCGTCAGAGGCTGGCCCGGCTCCGGCACCACGTCTATGATGTCGTATATTATTATCTGAAACACCAAACGTATATTTTACTTTTTAATTAACTGGATAAGAAGATCGGTCTATATTAATAAAGAAGAAAAATTTAAGCATTTGAAAGCTCCTTTAACACTAGCTTTAAGCGTATTTGGTGGGCGTTTCTTTTAGGAACTGGCAACTTAACAACATTTAAAGGCGCGAACTTGGATATTGTTTTTTTTTTAAATAAACAAAACCATGTAAACATCGTAAAGCTATGATTTTTAGATTAACAAGAGTAGATATTTCCTGAAATCCAACTCACCCTGCCTCTCGACGTGATATCTTCGCTGTAATTATAATTCGTTCCTATCGCAATGTATCCGCGAAGACCTGACCTGAACAAAATATTCTTGCTTTTAGAAATAATTTCTTAATGGCGTCAATCTGTTAGTCATTAAAAAAAATAGAGTATAGTCTATAGCAGTGGTTCCCAAACTTTTTAGGTGCGTGCCCCACTTTTGAGATTCTAAAATCGAAAATGCCCCCCTAACACGTGCAAAAATAAGAAAATGCCCCCCTAACCCATGCAAAAATAAGAAAATGCCCCCCTAACCCATGCAAAAATAAGAAAATGCCCCCCTAACCCATGCAAAAATAAGAAAATGCCCCCCTAACCCATGCAAAAATAAGAAAATGCCCCCCTAACCCATGCAAAAATAAGAAAATGCCCCCCTAACCCATGCAAAAATAAGAAAATGCCCCCCTAACCCATGCAAAAATAAGAAAATGCCCCCATAACGCATGCAAAAATAAGAAAATGCCCCCTAACCCATGCAAAGATATGAAATCCCCTTAACTAGAGGGGTAATTTTAACTGAAAAAAATTCGAAATGCCCCCCTCCAATTGCCAAATTGCCCCCCAGTGGGAACCGCTGCTCTATAGTCTAATGCATCTTTCGACTTAGGCATCGTTAAAATTCATAATTTCTATGCTTACAGCCTTCAATATATGTACTTGATCGGGATTCGAACCCAGGACCTTTTTTTTCGGCAGTCCGTCTGACCGTTGCACCAACCGGTCTTCATATATGTATAAATTTCGACTTACGTAGTTCCCTCGTATGAGAGCGACACGTTCTTCAGACACGTGACGTGCTCCCACTCCTCTAACTCCACCCTGGTGTTGGGAATCACCTCCCAAGAAACCGGAGAGAAGAGCATCACTGAGAATTTTTCCACCATGGGATAGGGAAATCTGAAATGTGTTCCAAGACAATTTTAAAGAGGCGAAAAGAATCACATCTGAAATAGTAAGTGATAAAAAAGACATTCGCAAATTTCATTCAAATCGATCCAGTGGTTTAGGAATGATAAACAGACAGATTCCATTTAACAAATTAGATGAACGCGTTACCTATCCCCCTTATTTTCCGTACTCTTCTCTTTGTCTTCTCCGTTGAACTTGTAATAGGTGGTCGTGGGTTGGGCCACAGAGGAGACGAGGCAGTACGTCTTCGACTCCAGGTGGAAGGTGACCGCGTGGGGGGTCTCCCTCAACGGAACCTTCCGAACGGCCCACGACGCGTCGTACGAGAGATGTGTGGGGAGGACGCTGATGCGCAGGGAACCCTGGAACCACAAGTTATGGCTTATAGAACATTTTGAGAACAACCTGTATCGGAGTGAACCCTGAACATTTTGAGACGATCGGAGTATCGGAGGGGAACCCACCTTGGCGTTGAAATAGAGGAAGCCCTGCGGGCAGTTGGTGTTGTTGAAGGAGGCGAAGGAGGCGACGGGCGCCTCCTCGGTGCTGATGGGGTGCAGGCGCAGCTCGCCGCGCGACGTCAGCAGCAGGAAGTACGGCGTCTCGCCGCAGACGAACACGCCGTTGTAGCCGCCCACGTTGCCTTCAAGCCATGTTCATTGGAGGTACACTCGCGCGCAAAAGCACTTTATGCGCGAGTGTACTCGGCGGTGTAAGAGAGCCTCACCAAAATATCTCATGCAGCGCACGTTCTCCCTCAAGATGGCCGCTTCGTAGCCGTCTTCCGGGCAGCTGATGCAGCCGCCCTTGTACCCGAAGGGGAACGACGCCTGCATCCGGGAGAAACGCAGCTTCAGGTTACCGCGGGGGTATTTGTAGGCCTGGAATCGGAATCGTTAGTGGTCTCTGGTTCGTTAAGGCAAATAAATGTGCGATCGAGGACTCACTTGATAAATCATGAGCTGGTCGTCCATCCTGAGCAGCAGAAGCACTCTGGATCCTTTGTTCCCGAGCCCAACCACCAACATTTCCTGGAGTTTATCCACACTGGAACTGTGACCCGAGGTCAGCTCCTCTTCTTCGGACGGGTTCAGTGGTATCGACACAGATTCCAGGCTGTCAGCTAAGATCTGTGTGGCATTATGAAATTATAGTGATAATAAAAAATGTATTTATTCTACTATATTCAAAACTTCTAAATCAAATAAAATTAAAAGAAAAAGAAATACTATAAAAAAGCTTTTTGGTCCTTCGAGCCGAGCAATTAAAATTTCAACTCACCCTGTGTCCTGCACAGACATCTCTCACAAGGAAGCTGAGCTTCATCTCCGGCAGAGAGTATATTTCGAGGTTCCCATTGTCTCTGACCACGTAAAGCCAATACGTGGGCTTGACCTCCATGAGCTGCTTCTTCCACCAGCGCGACACCCTGCGGGGGAGGCCGGGGTTCTTCGACTGTTCCGCTAACATTATCTGTGGACAGCAGAATATTATATGAATTTTATGATTTCTTAAGAATGACCTTTAATTTTTTTTTAAATTGTTTATTTATTAAAAAGGTCTCATTTTAAATACAATTATATCCTTTAAAACCGCCAAAGTTTGTACAAGAATTGGCAGCCGAGAAATGAATGCACGTAAAATGTATTAGTTGTTATATGGAAAGTTTTTTTTAGGTTTTTATTGGTGACACTAAGATCCCCGGCAGACGTTGTTGGTTCGGGTTGCAAAAATCAATCCAAAAATATCTTTATTCACATAGTTACACTTATCAATCAAATCAATAAAATTTTGCCTCTACATTTACTGCCGATTTATTTTTTTATTTTTTATAGAAGAGGGGGCAAACGAGCAGGAGGCCCACCATAAAGGTGAAGCCGCCGCCCACAGACACTCACGCAGCTGAAAGCTCGTGAGTGCGTTGCCGGCCTTTAAAGGAAAATTGGGAAATGGAAAGGATGGGCACCGGAAGATCTCACTGACCGAACGAAACGCGAGTACAAAATGAACAAAGTCCAATTGTATCAGCTTACGCCGGGTTTCTGTGAGAGAGTGGTATTTCTCCGGCCATGCCTGCCCATTCGGCTGAAACTCTAAGCAACAGCATGGCACTCCCAATCCCAAAAATTCCGATTCCCAAATCGAAGGCGTAGAGCTGAAGAGAAGAACTGGCAAGAAAAGTTTTTTAATGACTTACACTGGCCATAGAAGCTGGTGTCTGATCTCCTCCGTACAGCAACTCATCATCATTTAACTCGTACACCACGCCCGGTTTGAGGCCTTCAGCTTTTACGTTTTTCGTCGCTTTGCCTGTAAACTCACCTTTCACCTGCGTTGGAAAAATCTCCATTAGTACATGTGCAATTATTTTTAACAATTTTTGAAAAGACAATTTACCTGTAAATTGGCGATGTTCTGCGCAAACAGACCACTGAGGTCCCGATAGGGCGCCGCCCTCACCACCGCCGGCTTGTGGGGCACTGCCTGACGAGTTGGGGCTAACCGTCCCGACTGCTAAAAAATAGCTTACACATTTTGATAACTTGACACGTTTGCCAAGGTTTTGCAAACGTAGACAAAGACAACATATCGATTGGCTTCGCTTGAAGAGCTTGTAGCCTTTCCATCGAAATAATATTAATTCTATTTTCTTTAATATTTATAATACATAATTGATTTTTGGTTAGTTAATTGACCCATGTTAATTGTGAGAGCTTTTTTTTTTATAAAATCCATTTCAGTGGAGACAGTCAACTCACCACGTTGTCCTTTCCCCTCAGCTCCCTCAGGGCCAGCACCAAAGCTCTTCCGCAGGTGGACATCACGCAAAGGTAGGGATCGGCGGTGATGGCCGCGCGCGCAGTCCAATCCAGCGAAATCGATTGGATGAGCACGCCATCTACCGGTCAAAACTTGGCTTCATTTCTTTCACATGCATGCTCACAGCAAGTGAACGTAATAGTCATCTTACAAATAGCTATCTCTAAACTCTATCTCCAAACTTCATAGAAATCGGTTTAGTAGTTTAAGCGTTATATATCAGCCTTCAAATCGCCAAAAGGTACCCACTTTTAATAAGTCGTATCGCGATGGTGGTAACTTGGACCATGAATTTGTTGTTCCCCAAATTCCCGGCGAACACTGTCGGCGCACTCGTCATGAACCCGGAACTGTCCACCTCGTTGATCTCCTGCCCCGTTTGGAGGATCTGGCCAATTCGAAACACCCTCACATTAAAAACCCATAATGGGCAAGAATTCAGAATTCATTAAATCGTTAAATTAACACAAGTACTATATGAGAGAAAAACGAGAAATCAAATAAAAAAATAACTCATAGCTAGATTTCTTATTATTATTTTTAAAAAAATACTTCAATGTAATATATATAAATAAAATATCAACATATAATTAATATTGGTTCAGTCGGAGGACTAAAACCTCTTTTTGGTATAACTTTGATACAATTGTTCTCATGTCATGCAATAACCACATCCAATACAATTAAATATAAATAATAAATATATAGCTAGATAGATAGTGTTGTCTCACCATGCTGGTGTCCTCCTGCGCGAGTATCATATAGGCGTGGGTCCCCTCCATGTCTCGGTGCGCGTCTCTGTGCGTTTCCGTCTGCTCGCCAATCACCGTCCACATGTCGATACAGCCTGGCATTGACAGAGTCGAATCGAAACAGGCAAAAACCAACGGTCTCTTGCCTTTCAGTCATTTACATTTAAGAAGAAACAAAATGGCCCCTTTCGAGGATCTTTTGAGTGCAGATCTTTGTATACTAATTTGAATACCCCAACTGTATTTCTTGCCGCATAGGAATCAAAAATATCTTTATTCACATAGGTAACTATGGTACACTTATGAATCGTCAAAATAACAAAAATGTTATAAGAAATAAGACTCTACATTTACTGTCAGTTCCCAAATCAAGGGCGTAGAGCGGAAGAGAAGAACTGGCAAGAAACTCTCCGCCACTCCTTTAACTAGGTGCCTCTTATTTTGTAAGTTTCTGTGTGTGTGTGTTTTTGAAATTACTTCATACTATATAATATATAATCTGTGGAACATGTTCTTGGATGCCTGTTTAGTTTTGACAGATGTGTTTTTTTCTTTTATTGTGTTTTTGTGATGTGTCTGTTTAAAATAAAATACTATTTTGGTTGGTTGACTTTTGTCTGGAAATGTCTGGAAAAAAAGCTCACCCGGCAACTCGAAGGCCGTGACCAGCTGAGGTCGAACGGACCTCTGCAGCACGGCCAGGGCTCCGTTCTTGCCCCTCCCGCAGCAGGCGACCAGCTCTATCGTGTTGTGGTCGTTTCTCCTCTCCTCGCTCACCAACTGCACTTCTCCCATGGAAATGTCTCCGATGGGGCAAATGTTGAGCAGAGAGTCACATACCTGGTCACATTAACTTTAATCATTCATTCGTTGCATGTGTAAGAAGTATTTTTGACTTGTTCACCACATAAGCAGTAAATCCCATTTAAGAAACTCAGAACACACTTTGACAGTTGACAGTTGACAGTTGATTAATGACAGGAAGTCAAGTTTCAAAACTACTCTCCACAATCTAAGATCCAACAATAACTTATTATTACTGGTTTGAATATAATGATTTTAAATTTATTAAATCATAACACTATATCTAACTGACGCCAACCATTTTTTATTGAAGAGGTTTACGACCGGGGTTTATGAGTGCGTTGCCGACCTTTTAAGAACCCTCTGTCATGGTTGAATAGACGGTAAGCTGGTTCCAAAAGCGTCAATCCCAAACAGTCCAAGTAAGTTGGAGTAAGGAAACGCTTACCTCAAACACGTAGCTGGTGAGTTGCGTGGAGGTGCGTATGTCGGAGCCGTACACCTCCAACTCGTCCTTGTCACTGATCTCGATGACGTTGGAGGCGACGCAATCGCTGATGGTGTCCATTCGGCGGCGCTTCGCAGCCGGGTCCGCGTCCTTGCTCTGGATCTCCCTCACCGTGTCTGCAGCAGTTCAGACATAACAATTGTTATTCATTCATGGGCTTCAAATATCGATTGATTGATTTATAGTAGACCTTAGTCATAGCTTGAAATGTCAAAGGGTGAGTCATAAATTACCTTCCGTGAGATCGACGGTGGCGGCTAGCGGCCGGTCTATGGAGAAAATCATGCGGTTCTCTCTCTCCGTCACTCGCAGCAAGAGAGAATTACCCAGACGGGATCCCAGGAAGAGAAAGTCCTCTTCAATAACACACATCTGAAATTAAGGTTTTGTATTCACTGAACTGGTACTTTCTTATATATACATATCTCTCTCTATTTACTTATAGACAGTTATGACGAATTCCTTGGGTGATGGGACAATTAGGTAATTTTAATAACTTTAACTAAAATTAACATTTAAAAAAAATGTTTGATTGTGTTTGTTTGTTATCTTCATCAATTTTATATAAAATATATTTTTTTCTTAGGACTAGTTTCAAAATTATTAAAATAACACTCACACAGCTGGTCAACACTGAAGCGGCAGCCCGGTCCAAATGGAAGCTGTTAACACTTCGGACTGAGTCTGAAAGCATTGTCAGAACATAGAGTTGGCCACCGCGAAGGGCCAACGCTACCCTGCTCTCTCCCAAAGTGGCCACTTTAGCCCCATCCAAAGTTATGCATACGCCTTCTTGGATACCTAAAATAAATATATTTTAACATAAAAATCAATCCATTCTTTATTAATACTGTAACTTAAATATGAGATATACTCACGAAGTGGGAAGTTAGTTGTATGCGTTGCAATACTGTTCAAGGATACTCCATAGGGTGGAACCGACTGGTTCAGGTATATGAGAGAGTTTGCGGCTAATATTAAACAACCACCTGCAAAATATTTGTTGTATCACTTCTATAAAAATGGTAATATAATCCCAAAATATTTTTGACAAGACAAGAAAAGAATATAGGTAGTAGAAAAGATTACCAAGTGGTTTCTGTACTGGCACAGCTTGCAAACAGTCAAAAGGAAGTCCCCCAGTCGACCAAATAACTGGGTGAACTCGCGCGCTCATGTTCAGCGAAACACCAGCCATTGCACAGGTATCACTACGCACAGCTACACGGCTAAAAACATTCAGAAGTTAAAAGCACCTTTCATACAATATAACAAAAATATATCTAAAATTACTTTAAAAAAACTATCTCACCCAGGAAATGTTCGTACAGGTTCATACAGAAGTAACAATGTAGGTTCATAGTATCCATATAAGAATTGCAAGTCTAGAATGTTGTCTATTTTTTCATCTAGGTCCTTTAATACTATCACATAAGATGCAAGAGTTGGGGCTCGCATCATTGGCTGAGTTTGCTGGAATAAAGATATTTCTATGATATTGGAATTGGAATAAATACAATATTTATATTGGTCAGTAATAAGTCATATAATTCACTTCAACTGACAACAGTTACTGTTGGCATTGCTGTAAATGCAGTTTGTTTATTATTCAGTATTACTATATAATATTAAACTGAAACTAAAGAAACATAGTACTTAAGAAAAGTTGTATGTTTACATTTTTCTTGTCGTCCTCTAAAGGTTTGGCCTCTAATGGATCTCCTTCTTCTGATGTCAGATCTTTCCTAAATGGCAACACAGCCAATTTTTTGCCATATAATAACATGACTGCACAGCGAAATTCTGGATCTACTCTTATCCATGGTATATGAGGATGTGTAGTCCAGCCATTCTGTAAACAAAGTTGTTACATTAATTATTAAATATTTATTAGAATTGATTGTTTATGATCTCCAAAATATGTAACACCTACCTTCATATCATCCTCTTCAAAATAATGCATACTTAAAGTTACTAGATTATTTGTCTGTGGATCATACTGCAGGACAGATAGTTTTGCTTCTCTGAATGACACAAGTAATAGATCACGTCCAGCACTGGGGCATTTTACAGATGAAATAGACATAACATTTCCCCACAATGTGTATGATGCTAGGCACTCCAACTTCATTTTGGGTGGAACAGGTTGACCAGCTATAAGTGTTATTAGAGATTACAATGTAGTTAAGTTAGCTTAGAAAAAATATTTGTTAGTTGCTAAACTTTACAAATGTTACAATATAAAATTCTCGTGTCACAATGTTTGTTCCCTAACTTCTCCGAAACGGGTTGACCGAATGCTATATAGATAGCCACAAAATTTCAGGAGAACCGGTCCTACTCTAGTAGGATTGAGAATCGGCCAACATCTATTTTTCAAATAATTTTTTTTGTGGCAAAACTTTGTCAGGATCAGCTAGTATTTAAGGTAAAACTCAAAACTAATCCATTTTATACAACTGTTAACTTTTTGCAGAAAAACATGTATAATTTAAAAAATGGTTTCACACTGCTGTGAAATTGTGGTGTACCATATAAGCAAGACCTTTACAGATAAGATTTATGTACAGAAGAAGCCATAAAACATATACATCTTCTAATATATATAACAAACATGCAGGATACATAATTAATTATTAAACAACTTATACTCCTCTACTATGATTACTAACCCTGATCTTTTACACTAGATTATAGCCAATATAGTAGACAATATCAAAGACCACCTACTGACCTGCGTTAATTTCTTTCGTGTTTCCTTCAGGCACTAGTCTAAACACTTTCAAAACATTGGCACCAGCTGTCACCAAACACATTTCATCGTTCTCAAAGAAACAACAGCTCACAGCATATTCGACCCCCGTAGCCGGATGGGTTTGCCGGCAAATGGAATACATTTTTAACAATACTGTTTTTAAACTAGGTTAGGTTTAGTTAGAACTTTATAACTAACAGAATCAATATACTTTAACATGTACAGTTTGTTTATCACTTATTTCTACACACTTTAAGAAATAATTCATTACATTTTATTAAAGCAGTTTGTTTTTACTTGTTTGTTTTTGGCATCAAGACTTTAGCAACAGATAGTCTCAAAAATTGAAAACAATAACCCTCCCGCTTCCGTCATAACGCAAGTGACAACTGACGTAACATAGCTGTCAAGACGCATCAAGAATCGTTCAGGGAATAAGTACACAAACATAGGATAGATAATAAAGCGAATACTATATTACGTTTGCATTCAATCATAAAAATAAAATAAAAATAACAGTTCTAAAGTCCACACATTGTATCATTTCGCTTATGTATTTTAGGCCCTAAACAACAAATAAAATTCATTTTTTCGAAACAAAATAAACCTAACGGACTTTAGTTAGCGATAATTTGTAACTTAAAGAACTAGTAATTCTAAACTTTATAATTCAAATTGAAGTTTACTCTTTGTTCAAACTAAAACTATCGTTTTATATTTTGTATGTTTACCTTTATAATAACCTTTTTTTAAGTCCTTATAAGTTACGACCTACACTTCGTATTATTTAATTTGTATCTAATAAAAACCTCACTAAGTCTTGAATTGTATAAGCCAAGACTGGTTTTGGCTTATATAATATAATATATAATTCAATGTGGCAAGAGGGTCAATAAATGAAATATTAGATAGCGTATATTGATCTTTATGACTAAAAAATACTTTTCAAAATAAATCTTAAAATATGCAGCTTAATTTAACTACAATATTGTAGTTAGTATGCATTGGCATACCAACGTTTTTTCATTATAATGCGGAATATACTAGAGAACAAGATGTGTGTGTGCCTGATTGATCTATCAGAACCAGAATCAATTGTCAACCAAGTCGATTTTTTTACGATATGGCAATATCGATACGAGTAAGACTGATAAATAAAAACTAAAAGGCATTGGATTAATCAATATTCAAAGAATTTTACTACTAACACACTATTAAAAATTACTTACATTATATTTTTCATATAAGTATAATAAGTATATAAACGGCAAATTATTCTTAAAACATTAAACATAAAATAGTTAGAACTAGGCACTTAAAATTAATATATATAATAACACAGGCAAGAGATCTTGTATATTTGAGACCAATTCATATTAACTTTTCATGCATTGACAAAACAATTTGTGCTATTAAATCATTTACACTATTAGGAATGTTTTATTCTCAATACTAAATATTGAAACAAGGTTTAAACGGTTGAAATAGATAGATTTGAAACCAACAATAAAACTTTATTAAAAATCGCATAATAATTCAGTCTTTCACCATTAATTCCCCCCACTCCACTCGACCGACCGGCACATATCATCCACCAATTGGTCGAATTCAATTATCGAACTCTCATGTTTCAGTAGATCTTCAGAGAAACTCTCCGTTTCCACCTTCTCCTCCTTAAAAGCTGAATCGTAGTCGGACAACTTCAAATGTGGGGCGTTAAAGAACTCTTTGTAAAATTCAGCCAACTCACGTATTGGATGGTTGTCTGCAAAAGGGAAGCATAACAATTTCAATGGTGGTTCATTTTCACTTCTGAATCCTGGAAACTTCTTCGGCGGCATCTCGAGCGACGTCGGACTTTTCGATATAACACTCATGTCCAGCTCTTGGGTGCTTTTGCAAATCGTCGTTTTGTCCTCTGTCAGTTCAAATGTCGGCTGCACGCGACATTTGGGTACTGGGAACTTTTTAAAGAACTCCCTTATTACTTCCTCAACGAGATATTCATCAACGAAAGCCGCCAAACGAAGGGGTTTGTTCAAGTCAATCGGTTGTGGAGATTTGGGCTCCTTCTTCTTTTTTGTTTCAAATATAATATGTTTGGGGCTCAATTCAAAATGATCGCTCTTGAGTAGCAGAGACTTGTTTTTCTCAAACCTATTGGGTGATATTGAAAAATTTGTACGATAAGAAACTGTGAAGCCTAAACCACCCAGAGGTGTCTTCAGCATACCGGCTTGTATTTTTTTGACTGAATCCCCTAACGCTTCCACCTTGGGTTCACCACTGTACACTCTGTAGAAAATAGTAAAGGACTCTGTCCGTTGCTTCCGAGATAAGTGGTAGGCCGGAGTGATTCTAGTAATTGTGATAAGCGATTTCAATAATATCCCCATTCTGAAGTAAACTGTGTTCATTGCTTTTAAAGATGAATCAAATTGCATTTCATCCAGACCCAATGTCCACAACTCAAGCACCATTTCGTCTCCATCCTCTGTTTGAACTGATATTTCCACATTCAAGTGAGACCTAATAGTCTCCAGTATTCTATCTGATGGTAAAGCATTTTTTGTAGCTTGATTAACTTCAGGTGAGTCTGGTATTTGGAGGTTGAACCAGTCTGTGTCAGTTATTTGCTGTTTGGTATTTGCATCAATTTTTACCCCTTTCCTTGATTCAACAATGACCTGCACGCCTTTATATGCAAGGAATTTGGTGAACTTTGTGAATTCGTTCTTATCGCCTATATTGGAAAATGCTGCGTCGGGCGCCATACTATTGAATTAAACTATGTTATTAAATAACTATTCTTCATCTGCAATGCAACTCTCTACAAGATTTCGCAGATTAGGATTCTCCATTGCAGCAGCAATTCTTTCCTTATCATTGATTTGCTTGTTAACTGTAAAGAGGAAAAACTCTTAGATTATATTTTACTTTATGACATACCTACTTATTTTTTTTTACCTAGATAGGTGATTTGAGATTGATAAGATTATTAGTATTTAGTACAATGTTTAAGCAGAATACTTATCTACTAACAAAGTAAAGATAAGTGTACCGCTCAAAAGAAAATGAATTAATGGCATCAAAGGAATCAAATAGTGTAAAAAATATGCTTTAATCCTTCAAAAAATAAATAAATCCCCAACACATAAATTACTGTTAATTGGCTTAAAATAACTAGCAAATACCCTGTAATAAGTACTTCTGATTATTTACATGTAGTAAACCAGGAAATACCATTCTTATTAATTCATAAACCTATTAAGATATTACTATGACAGTAAGGTGAACTTTGACCTCAACCTTTAATTAATATCTGTTTAAATACTTAATAAATAGATTTAAAAATTATAATTATTTTTATCCTTAGTAATAGATAAACAAAACGCTATCATATTTTTTTAACCTAGGCCAACATTCTGAGAACTAATAGAGTTATGCAAATGACTATGTGATGAAATCATAATAAATTGTACAGCTATAGAACAAGACATTCATTTATATAACGTATGTATAAAATATTTACAATATTAAGGTGATTTGTTTAATCATACTAAAATAAGAAAATTAGTATTAAGTATTAAAATTAGTATTTCAGGCAACAGACAGTCAATACATGAAACTCATTTATAATTACAGAAAAAAGTACATAGATAGGGCAGCTCTAGTTTATATATCAATTGTTAAAGACTCAACAATATCAGCTGATAAACTTTGATGATGTTCAAAATATACAATTTAGTTAAGCATTAGTAACCTAGTAAAAAATTGATTAAACAATAATATTGCCTTTAGTTAAATGTATATAGGTATAAAAAGATTACACTTATCTATCACAACAATATATATCAGGTTTATGTATCAAGAAATTGATGTGTATATACTTATATTTCCCAGTACCTGCAGAAGAACAGCTTGTTCTCCAAGCCTACAAGAGAAACTATAAAATTTCATAAAATATAATATCTCTATGTGTCCTACATATCTAGCTTTAAAATTGGTAACTACCAATAAAATTAGTTAATAAGAAGAGAAGCAGTATCGTAGTATGTGCATAAAAATTGTACAAAGACTTACTTTCATCTTCAGTAGTATGTGCACCTTTTTTAATATAAATGTCTAGTTTTACTGGATGATGAATAGATCTCTGTATTTTAATTCTAATACACAATCCGATTAAAGTCGCTAGAGAACAATGAGGCACGGTGGGATTGAACTCAACCCTTAAAACCGGAACATTATCTTCCGTAGGATCCTTTATAAAGATCCCGTCCTCATAGACAACTTTAAGGTCCTCTAAAGTACTGGGCTTTTCGGGATCCCGGATCGTCCGCAAAAAGTCTAAAACACCACAACACTTATTAAAGGACGCAGAAAACCACACAAAAACAGTTTAGGGTGTCAAAACAAACCATAAATCGTTTCTTTCAAATCATTATTGTCCTTGTAGCCAAGTTCCTGCAACGATGCACTTTTGTCCATATAAGCGGGTTTAGCGACTTCTACGGGTAGCTTCTGCGAGTTGTTTAAAGAAAGCTTAGAGAAAAACGATAACATTATCATTAATCGTCATTAATTAGACTTTGATATTGTTACGTAGTTTCCACTCTTAAAGCGTCAAGCGACTTGGTTTTTTTCTCGTGATGTTTCATTCGTATTATTTTTTTATCTATTTGTCACTTAATGTTAACAGATACAATATTACTACTTAAGCCTTTTATAGAGTATATATTTACAACAGACAACTTGAAGAATGTTTTGTGTACAATGTAATTAAAATACCTATTACCGCTGTTAATAATATGTTAACGAGAGGACCGTTTGATAACTTATTACTATTAAATATAGTCTTACGTTTTTTATGATTTTACCGCCCGCAATGCTCTCCGGACGGTTTTACCGGTTGCTCGGAACTGAATCGATAGTAAATACAAACTAGGAAATTAATACCTTAAGCCTGGGCCGGCGCAGATGTATCTTGCAGGCGTTACCACACATATCCAGTACCTGCGTTTCTATTGTTTGGTTCGATGCAATGTGTAAAATAATGCCAAACCGTGTTCTAATATTTAATTTAACATTTCCTATACTCCTTAAAATGTTGTTTGTATAAACTAATACGTAAGTTTAGAAATTCAAAATAAATAACAATTGTGAACTAAATTAAAGAAGACGAATAGGAATATTATATGCAGAAGTGGGAATAGAAAAAGAGGGTATCCTATGAATACAAGAATTTCCTATAAATTAGTGTTATATTAGCGTCCCCAAACGATTTTGACTTATGAAAACACTAGCTTTCCGCCCGCGGCTTCGCCCACGTGTAATTTGGTTAAGTATATAGCGTTTTTTAATGATCTCGACAGGGCTTTCTTTCACGGGCTAAAATCTTGTTACAATTGGAATTATATATAGCCTGTGTTACTCAGGGATGAAGTAGCTTTACAGGATCGGATGATTCAGGGAAATCGAGGGCAACTTTCAAATTAACGTACAGGCAATTACTATTCTGACAATTTTATATTCTAATAGTCATCTTCTTATGTGGATGAGCTGATGATGGAAGGTAAAACTCTTCAGCGGTTAAGAGTTGAAAGAAAATTCTTACGAAGTTATGAGTACGAAATACGTACTTGTGAGGTTATTACTTATTAGCTTGGCCAAATAATAAAAGGTAAACCTCATTAACGTTAAGGATGTAGATGGAAAAATGGGAGCGGACAAACGATAAACGTCTCTTCACTTGTTTCCTTTTACTTGTTGGTATAGGTAGTGTTCACCCAAAATAATCATAGGGTAAAACGTTAATGAAAGTTTGAAGTGCATGGTAGTCATTACACAATGGAGCATCTTAATACCGCGATGGGTATATTTGGCCTAAGTAGAAGTTCTTTAAAAAAAAACTAAGACTCAACCTCGCACACTCACTCACACAGCAACACCATTGCACACACTGATACACACACTCACACTTAAATGCTCGTACTTCACATAATATAGTCCACTTGTTCATGTGTATATATATATATTTATTTATTTATTATGTTCTGTTCGTGTTTTTTTTTGTTATTCTTTTTTCTGATCTTAGATTCTATTTCCGGTTCTATATTTTAACCTTATTTTGGCTTTATTTTTAATCTATTTTTATTGTGTAAACTGTTTTTGATAAGCTGTATAGGTTTAAGAAATAAAAAAATAAAATAAATCTAGGTTGATGACGAATTTTATCAACGCCATCTATTGAGCACATTGTTCAACACTACAACCCGCGCGCCCGCGCGCACTGCGTTATTTGTTATTTTTGTTACCTCTCATAAGTTTTAATATTATGATTAACTTATATTAGAACATATTTAACAATATATAACTAATCAATCAATATAAGTGTTTAAAAATTTTGAAGCAGTGGTTGAAGTAAATTTTCAATTGACCATAACTTCTCTTTCTCTTAACCGATTTTGACAAAATAAACAACGTTTTGACAACGCTCCCAATTATATGTAACCCAACTGTGAAAACCGCGTTCAAATCCGTTCAGTAGTTTTCAAGTTATAACGTACCAGACAGACAAGAATTCCAAAAATTGGTTTTTTGGTTTCTATAACTCTTCTTTAATTGCCTCCTTTCAGTTTTTTGGAAAAATATTTAATGTACAGATTTTCGATTTTTACTGTCTTATTATTAGTATAGATTTAGTTTTACACATTTGGGGCGCATCATCAAAGTTGATATAAGCAATGAAGTAATAAGACTTTACGGTTGAACCAAACGTATACGTTTGTAGTAACCAAATGACCATGGGGCTTGGCTTAGAGGTTTAAGTTAGGATCTTTAGACTTGACAATGTTATGGGTTAGCTTATAAGCAAGTAGAATTAAGCCCAAGAAACACATAAGAAAATAAAACTAGCATAGACATATTAAATGAATTATGCACTAAGGCTAACATTCATGCTTCATGAAAGCAGTAATTATTAATTAAAGTATTCAATAAAAGTACTAGTACTTAAAGAGTAATTTTATTTAGAATTTTCTGAAAGACTTCTTGGATCCCTTTCCTTTGGAAACCTTTAATACATTGAAACGCACTGTCTTGGAGAGTGGCCTGCATTCGCCGATAGTGACGATGTCTCCCATTTCAACGTCTCTGTAAATATTAAATTTAACATTTAAGTTTACATGTGAAATATAAATATATCTGTATTGTACATATTTGGTAAATTCAGATATTGGGTTAAAACACGTTTATCGTCAAATGGTCTTCAGAAGACCGTCGTGTGAGTATCATCATTTTCATTTGAGCCTTAACACATTTGTGAGATGTAGATTGATAGTAATAACATACCTGAAGCAAGGTGACAAATGGACAGACATATTTCTGTGTCGCTTTTCAAATCTGTTGTATTTAGGCAGGTAGTGAAGGTAGTCACGTCTGATGACAATAGTCCGTTGCATCTTCATTTTTTGAACTACTCCAGTCAGGATACGACCACGGATGGACACATTGCCAGTGAAGGGGCATTTCTTGTCAATGTAGGTGCCTTCAATAGCCTGCAGGATTATAAAAAATAATAATTATAACTAAAAAGGTTTTGAGCTTAAGCTAACACTATTACTTTTATAAATACTATTCATTAATTATGTAAAAAAAGCTTTGAAATAACGCAGTTCTCTTGATTTTATTACATGTAAGTAATTATAATATAAAGTACCAATCAGAGTTTGGGTTAAAACACGTTTTTCTTCATTTTGTAGTCAGAAGACCGTCGTGTGAATATCATCATCTTGGTTTAGTTAATCCAATTTTAGCCACATCATAAAATCATATTAGTAATCAATATTTAATTGATTGTTCCGAATTAGTTTATTTAATAATATGCTTATTTAAGAGTATTAATTAAGCATGATATAAAAATGTCACTTATTTCATGTTAATTTAAAATTATGCTGTATATTGGTATTAGCACAAGCTTAAATATATCACCAGTGATAAAAGGTAATTTTTAGCATACATATGAAATTGATTCTATAATACTTAAATAGGGTTATATTTAATCATCATAATCCTGAGCAATAGCATAACAAAGTAGACCCAAATATTTTAGCAAAGGTTAGATATATATAACATTAGCATGCACCTTACCAGCCCACTTAAATGATGATTTAGCAGTGTTATAAATAGACAGCATGTGTATAACTTGACTACATTAAAAATGTCTCAAATAAGAAATAAGTTATAATTATTTTTAATAAATATTATTTATATTTATTAAAGTATTAAGACTGTGACATTTTTATTCCAGTCAAAAATCCCTTAGCAACGATGAAGCCACCACCTGAATAGCAACTGTAAACAAAATCAGACCTCTCTCGGAGTTTTGAATCCTAGACCAACATTCTTATGATGTCTCATGTCCTTCCTCTTCAGACCCCCTTTACGGTTGAGGAACACCGTCAGCTGTTTCTGAAACGCTTTCTCTGTCTACAGAAAAAAAATCACTCATTAGTATTGTTTACCTCTCGAGGAGTTTTAAAACCGAGACCCACGTCTTTGTGGTACCTCAGTGGTTTCCTGCTACGTTTCACACCAATTCCTTTTTTACGGTTTAAGAACACGGTTGGTTGCTTTTGAAATGAACGTTCCGTCTGCAAGTTTAATTATAGTTAGTTTGACGATTAGGATACTAGTTTCAGATAACCACGTGCAATAATACAGAAAGTTTATTGCTATCACATATTTAGTTCAAATGCAACAAAAATACCGACTTCCTTTGCAGACCTTCGGGAGGTACAATATATAGTTTATTAAAATACTATAAAACACAACGCTTGTTTTTACCTCATAACAGCCATTATATTGTGAAGTTTGTTATCCATTGAAGATCCACAATAAACCTAACCTCTTTTTGCAATATAGATTTGAATACATATGGATTTGAATAGTGTTTCACATTATCAAATGAAACAACCAAGTGTTTCTTAATAATTATATATATTAAATGCATGACGAGCTTCATTAATATGAGAATACGAAAACAGTTAAATTAAGTCTCCTCCACGTGGATAAAAACAAACACATTCCCTATCATACTTAAGAATTCATTTTAAAATAAACGATATCCTTAATAAAAAACACATTTATAGTCGATTTTGTTCAAAATTTGATGGAATAACGATTTAAATTGAATAAATTTCAGAGAAATTCGGCACTAACCTGATCCGCCATTTTGCTTGACAATGAAAAGAGATAGCATAGAACATAGAACCCAGTAATGAATTCGTTCAGTGGATTGACGTTTTAAAAACATGACGGTCTATTGTCTATGGAATAGATTACATCATTACCCTTATCTGTGCATTGACAAAACGGATTTATTTTGCCCTTAACATCTTCTTAAAAGTAACAAAAATTGAACAATGTATACTATATCACAACATAATGAATAAGTATAAAGTAAAACCTTTTTTGTAAAAGGAATATTTATAAGTTGCTTTATTTAAATTATATAAAATCAAGACTGTGTCACTATGAATTATCATATCATAATCATACCATGAAGCATATATATTTAGTTGGTTATACATCTACTTGCCTTAAGATTTTATGGCATGGTATTAAGTTATCTTATAACAACTTGAAAATAATCATAAACAAACGTGTCATAAAATCTTCAGATTTGTTTGATCATTCTGTAGGGAGGTAGGTATACAAGAAATAAGTACCTACCTATTCGAAGTGCATCTGTCAGAAATCACCTATATCTGTCAAAACGAAAACGCAGAAAATTGTTATGAAAATATTGAACGGTTTTTATTCACCTTTAATTAGCGAGAACTTTTCTTTCTTATATTAATTCAAATGTAATTTTATAGTTTTCTCACTTTTTTACATTATATTTTATTCTTTTTAAACGGAAACTGCCTTTTGCTATCAAATGTGCGCATTGAGTAAGTGATGCCTGTGTATCTTTGGTTTTGCAATGGAATCCAAATTATTTTAATTTGATATGGAAGAAGTGAGGCAATTGGTGCAAGAAGAAGGTAGGGAGGCGAGGAACTTAGTGGCGTATCACGTAACCGTGGAAACCCCAGGTAATTGTCAGAAAGTAGTGACGCTAACTTAATTTCTAAATGAAACGTTGTGTAGGTGTGTTGACTTTATTTTCGGGGCATGTAGCTTTGGAACTTGGTATTAAAAACTGATCTATGTGTTCTTTATACAGTACAAACTGTAGTTATCAATATATCAAATAGTTACTTGACTGGTTCTTTGTTCCCTAAATTCTTCTCTTGCAATAGCAATAATAAAAATAAACACTTATAAAATCTTGATATTTATGTCAATATGAATCTTGTTTATTAAACTATTAGAAATGTGGAGGTAAAATAGGTTTTAAAAATTCTGCCAAAGGTGACAAGCATTAAGTCATTCATGTTTTTACACATATTAAAATTAAATTCACATGTATGAAATATTTAATTAACACTTTTCACATTTATTTACTTTATTGTATTAAACTTATTAAGTGCATTGCATTAATACTAGTTAATTTAAATTAATTTTAGCATATTATAATATTATCTATTTGTATGTGACTGTATTATTAGATTTTTAGAAAAAAATTATTTTCTCTTTTTTTGTAGAGTAAATGTTAATATAGATCTTGTCTTTAAAGTATCGAAGCTATCTCGTAAGCCACCTCGTGCATTACCTCCTCCACCAAGGCCCCCTGTCCGAGCGACAAGACTTCGATCAGCATCGGCAGGCCGAGATAAAAGATCAGAGCTGCGTGCCCGCTACTGGGCACTGCTGTTTGGTGATTTACAAAGAGCTGTAAGTGATTTTAACAGATTCTTTTGTTGATTAATTGGAAATAGCAATGTGGAAACTTGAGGCCTGGTTCACAAGTAGCAGTGACAAATAAAAAACCATAACATTACAGAGATTAATTTCTTTTTTTTACTACTGTTAGTGTGAGTATATAACAATATCCTAAGTTATTGAAATTATTGATTTAATGGATTTAGGTCAAACTATACTGATGGCTCAGTTACTCTTGAAATTTTAATGTACACAGTTATAATTAGGTTGTCTAGGTCAGTTGCAATTGATTTATTGTTGGAGAAAGGTTGATATGATTAGTCTCAATTTGAATTCTTATGTTTCAACAGTTATTGGATTTGTTTAGAAATAATAAAGTTATTGACATTGTAGGTTTTCATAATTTGTGTGCATATATGTTGTGTTGTATGAGTAACAATGATATCCTTTATAGATTGGTGAAATATACAATACTGTTGAAGCAAATGAAAATTTAAATGAGTGCCAAGAAGTGATCCTTGTTCTGGAGAACTATACACGCGATTTTAAGGCTTTAGCAGAGTGGTTTAGAGTTAAATGGGACTATGATAACACCCCTCCACCACATCGACCACAAAGCCTAGCTTGGGAGATAAGAAAGACTGATTTTGCTAAGCCAGAACCAAAACGCACCTATTCTGTCAAAAGTTCACCAACAGTGTCAGGCAAAAACAGCCCATCATTGTCTGGCTATAATACTCCAAGTGGCAAAAATAGCCCAAATCCAACAGGAAAAGTGAGTCCTGGAAGTGGAAAAATAAGCCCTAGGGTTTCATCAGGCCATTCCAGTACAAGCCCCAAAGCTAACATTGAGTTCTTTAGCAATAAAATCAATGCTTCAAAAATTACTGCAAAACCTGAGCCAAAAATTGCAAAAGAATTATCGAGACTCTCTGATATTAAAGAAAAAGATGTAAAGGAACCCTGCGAGGATTCAAAAGTCAAAGAAAAAAGAAATGATATGGATACATTAAAACCAAAATTGGTTGAAATAGGAAATGCCAAACTTAGCCCTAGTACATCTCCCAAGTTAGTGATCATTAAGTCACCAAAGTCAACAAATAAGGATAATATGAAGAAAAAAGTTGATGAAGTGCCAACCCATTCAAAGTCGACTGTTGACAAACTTAATGCAATGGAAAATGCGTTTTTAAATAACCAAATTGCAGAAAATAAGGCAAAAAATGATAATATGATTAATAAAGACATAGAGACTGACAAGCAAGGTAATGATTTTAGCTATGCTCACGTTGATACTGCCAAACAAGCCGATGTCATTGAAATCTGTAATGATACTGACAAATTAACAGATGTCAAAATGGAAGACCATCCAGCGGAAACTTTTAATAATAAAATAGAAGTTAAAGAAAATATGAAAGATTCATTCAATGAACAAGCCATAATTGACAAAAAAGACATATCACGAGATGAACAGGAAAACGGTCAAAATGTAATTATGAATGAAATTAAAAAAAACAAAGGCGAGGTGGCAGATTTTGTCTGTGAAAATCGTAATAATTCTGAGGCTGATAAAAAATCTAATAATCCTACAAATGAGCCTGAAAACAACTCAAAGACGGACGCAGACATGAAAAAACCTGAGGCTAAATCCTCAAAGCCAGCATACTCTCAAGCAGCAGCTAAACCTAAAGCATCGACTAATCAGGCTGAAAAGACCAATAAAACAGAAGCAAAGCCTCCTATTAGGTTAGCCAGAAGCTCAACGGTAGTAGAACTACGTCCACCTACAGTAAAAACCCTAAGGTCTTTCCAAAAAAGAGCGCAGTCGAGCAAATGCAGTTATCCATTCAACTTGACCACAGGAAGAACGAGTCTTTTTGATACGGCTGCTACTAGTTCACTAAACAGAGGGCAAGTTATAACAAAAAAAACGACTATCAGGACTATCCACATGGGGTCAGGTGATGCCAAATCGGGCAATCGATCGAATATTAAGTCTCGCCCACGACCTTCCTCTTTGAGACTCAATGATGACGCCGATAAACCTGACAAGGCAAGCGCTTTCATTGAAAAAGCTGGTGATTATCCCAAACCAATTGATATGACCCGAAATGAATCGAATGAAAGTATACAAACACTTGTGCCAGAAGACGCACAGGCAACACGAGATGTGCACTCTATAGAATTAAACATGGACAATAAAAGTGACAACGACGGATGGTTGACAGTTAAATCGAGGCGGGAATCTAAGAAGCAATCCAAAAACCACTGGGCTAATCGCTTCCGTCAACCATCGGCTACTGCTAGCCTTCCAACATTAAATATGTTAGAATCGCCAAAAGAAGAGAATCCCATACTGATTGATACTATGGATAACAGCGACCGTGCTAAATCCGAACAACCACGCAAGGTTGAAAAAGAAAAGAAGACTGAAAAGGTTATGAAGTCTAGCAAGAAGTCTGAAAAAAGAGATCCGACGATGAGGCGACAAAAATCCGATGTTACCGGATTGAAAACACGCTCATCCAAAAACAAAGTGTTGACGAAGAAAGCGGAAAAGTCAAAAACCGCTTCGAAAGACAAAAATCGGTTACATTCATCACTGGAAAGCCTCACGATGGGCTTAACGCAGTCAACAGAGAGCGTTCACCAAGAGTTTGATTTTGACAAGTGGAAAGCGGAGTTCAAATCCACCTTCAACTTTTTAGAAGAGGACGATCACATCTCTGATCACAACGAAATATTGAAAACCGCCGATCCATCGGAAATGTCGGAAATTGCGGAGATGACGTCGCAGATTGAGGAAAACGAGCGGAAAATAAGTCTGGCCTTGGACTTCCAATCGGAAGTCGACCAGCGCAAGCTGTGCGAAGAAGAAGACCTGCTCAACAGGCAAATCATGGAGCTACAACAGGTGTCTGACGTCGACCTGGACACGGAAACTGATGACACCGAGGTACGTCACATTTTGCCAAATTAACTTCCGAGGACAATGTTAGTCTTGACTTAATTAAAATTGTTTATATTCAAAATTAAATGCAAAAGTGTAATATTGTTTGCATCATAGACGGATGCAGAAATCCCCTTGGGAGAGCCGACCTGTACCCCCGTGCCGTTGCCAGAAGGGTCTCTCACAGCCAGTCTAGAAGACCAATATGAAACGGCCTTGGCTGGAATGTCGTGGGCCGAAAGGGTGGACACACTTGTGGTGTTGGAAGCCCTTGTGGCTAGGGATCCTGGTGAGTAGACTGAACAGAAGATTGAGTCTCTTCTCTCTCTTTTTATTTTGTATGTATAATTATGTCTTAGCTAACCATTAAGAAATGCAATTTAACATTTAGCTTCTCTTTTTAGGCAGGGCTCAGCAACTCCACGCCAAACTTTCCCAGGGCATAAAGCGACGAGGGAGTCTCCAAGATGCCTTGAGGAGGTAAGAATTAAAGCACTTTGAAACTGAAAACACTTTATTAAAGCTTATGAGCTTTGATTGATTGTTGGGTCAATATGTTCTTCTTCAATAAAAACACGTGCCTGTACAGATTACAGGCGAAACAGGCGCGCGCTGAAAGGCAACGCATGTCGTATCAGACCGAGAGAGCGAAGCGCATTCACCAGCTGTTGGCCAGAGTGGAAGAAGTTAAGGTATGAATGACAGTTATTCGCGCTCCTTTCGCGTTGGAGACTGTTTAATTCAAAAATCATATATTTCACTGCTCTCGGCGGAGAAGAACCCACAAGAAACTCTGGGGTTGTCATTTTCTGGTGGCTTTTACAATTATCTTACTACTACTCAAAAACATTGGACCAAAATAATTCATTCTATCTGTGATATAATATATTTTTTATTATTATTTATTACATTCAAGTGATTCATAATCTAGATGTATTTCATTGATTTGCAGTTGGCAAAAAACGAGCTGATAGAAGAGAAGAAGTTGAGAATGGAGCGCCGTTTGCAAAAGGCAACTGAAAATCGTGATCAACATTTGAAGGTAACATATCAAAAAATTCGATTATTTTCTTTACATTAAAAAAAATAAATTAAGTTATTTCAAATAGAAAGATTCGCTCAGCTATGTCAACTTGAATACGACATTTTGTTTGAATAATTGTTCTATTTTATATAATTCCAGGACATAGTCCGCAAAGCCCACGACGAAGAAGAGAAGCTGCGCGAGATCGCTTTCATCAAGCAGCTGGAAGCGGAGAACCGAAGGCACGAGTTCCTGGACCAGTGCAAGTCCTACACCACTCGGCTGAGGCAAATGCGGCGCGACCGCCTCACCAAACTCGTAAGCACGTCTCATCTCAGTATTTATCTATAATCCACGTTACTCCTGCCACTTCTCTGGGAACAAGTGGTTGGTCCTTTCATACTCCATTTGTCTCGTATTGTATGCCCTGCCCTCCATTTTAGGCTTTTTGTTTCGTGTTACATCTGTGTTCTAGTTATGTCCCTAATGTTTCTTCAATCCGTCCGATCTTTTGACATTGACGTTATTTCCTAAGTTAAATATTTAATATAATATTATTTATTTATATCAAATTTTATTTATTTTAGGAACAGAAAGCAGCCCGTGAAGCGGCCGTTGGCGCTCGCCGGCAGGCCCTGGAGGCGGCGAGGAAACTCCAAATGGAGACCCTAATAGAGAAACGAAAGGAGAGGGACGCAAGATTGGAGGAGATGAAGGAGCAAAAGAAACAGGAGAGGGACGATGCGGCGAGGGAAAAGGTGAGTTTTAATTTTTTGGTCAATTTTTTCAAAAGTATTTTGCAAACGTATGAAATAATCTTGATGAATAAACGTAAAAAATAAAAAAAGGGTAAAAAGTAATTCGCCCAACGTGGGGCTCGAACCCACGACCCTGAGATTAAGAGTCTCATGCTCTACCGACTGAGCTAGCCGGGCTGTGACTACCTGGATGGAATTAGCCATTGGATTACGTAAAAGTGAACTCCTTTTAAAATACAATTTCAATAAATAATTCAGGCTGAAGCTGTAAAGTCGAGGCTGTCAGCCCTCGCGGAAGCGGCGGAGCTGGAGGCCGACGCGCTCAGGTCTCGGATCCGGGACAAGCAGGACGCCAGCCAGTTGCGACACACCTCGCACCTGCAGGCCATCAGGGAGAAGGCCACTGGGCCCAGGCAACCGGTGAGCTGGCATTTGTCATGGACACGTGTATCCCAAATTACGTGAACTATTATTCACCAGTAGTTTTAACGATACCAGACACACCTATTAGAATAGACACGTCCGCTCGGTACGAGCTCCCAATACTGACTGCTTCTTCCTTTTTTTTTTGGAGGGGGATCTCGCCAACGCCAGGAGACCTTTACAGCTCAGCTCGGGATTGTTGGCGAGCTTAGCACTACGAGCTCCAGTATTTATATGCTCCACCCCAACGGCCGTATCCAACCTTGCGTTCAGCAACTCCGACATAATGTATAATTCCGATGTATAATTCAATTTACAGACGACATCGGAAAGCCACGACAAAGACTCTCTAGACGAAGCCGAAAGAGAAGAATTGGATAGGAAGGAGAAAGACAGGCAAAAGTCTACGAAGAAGAAAGCGAGGAAGATGAAGCAAAAGTTACTTGCTAAGTGAGTACACTTAGGTTGCAAATTTGTCTTCCAGGTAAATTAGACTTATTATTATTTTGGTTTTTCAGTGGTATCACTAAAACAGCATTCGACGGCTACACAGTGAACCCCATCGAGAAATTGCTGATCACGCCGTCTATCGTGAAGACGAACAAACTGGTCAGTCAATTAAATAGTATTCTACAGAACATAACTAACAATATAAACAACGATAACAACGCGGAGCTGAAGAAGAAGTGTAAGAGTAAAAGTGAGAGTAATGTCAGAAATCCAAAAGAGGAAGGCGCAATCGAAATACTTGGACACAATGGCGTAACGACCAATAACAACAACGATGACAAATTCGGTATGCCCAATGGCCACGCGAAGAACAAAAAGAAAAAGAAGAATTCGGAGAGCGAAGAGGTGAATGGCCTCGATAGTAAAAAGAAGAGAAATCCAAACAGAAAGGACGTGGACTCCGAATCGTCGAGCAGTAGAAGGAAGAAGAAGAGGAATAAGGATATATTGACTGAATTCGATTTTGACATGGACGAGAACAAGAAGAGAAGGAAACGGAATAGGAACAACGAAATGGCGGATCTGTTGAACGACATCAACAAATGCAGAAGCCGGAAAGACAGCATCTATGTTGATGGGACGGCGATTGAGAAGTTGCTCAACGAGCTGAACAGGAATGTGGAGAGGCTGGAGGCTGTGAGTTATCTGTCAAATATTCATTACAACCTTTTTATCACGATAAAAAGTAGCCTTCCCTAAAGTTTAGTCCACACCAAATTTCATCGAAATCGGTTCAGTAGTTTAAGCGTGTAAGCGTAACATACAATCATTCGTATTAATAATATTAGTATGGATTAGTTTTAATTTTTTTGTATTTTTTGTGATATCCTCAGGATACGACGGAAAATGCGGCGCTGCACCGATACTTGGCTGTGAAAGTCACGTACGAACTGTTGGGCCTCGTCACCGAGAGGGAAGACATCGCGTCCTGCATCTCCACCAAGTGACTCTTTTATTTACATTATTCTTCAATATTTCCATTTCACTAAGTAGTCATCAAAATGCCAGATTCAGTCTATTGCCGGTAGATGGCGTTGATTTCAATTTAAGTTTAAATACTTTTATCCCAACAATAGCTAACGTGCAAATGTCTTGTCAGGTGCATCACGGTGGGCGTGACCCTCATATCCCGAACGCTCAGCTCTTGCCCGGTCATGGGTTCCCAAATCGCCGGGACAAATATGGCCGTACACCTGATCTCGCTGTTGGAACAAATTGTAAGTTTTTTTTTCATTTATTTCATACACCAAATGGTCGAATTCAACATATTTCATTAATATTTTTTGCTTTAAATAACATTGTACACAAGTATGGGCAAAACAAAATCTAGGCGAAAATCAATTTCTTGAAATTATGAACCATTATACGTAATTTTATAATGACGCCGTAAATTTGGTCCTTCGATCCGCACAGTGCTTTATTGACATTTTCAACTCTGTAACGTGGTCGGCTGTAATTGAGCAATATTTCCCAAATCCTTTCGCGCAATAGACTTTTATCATTGCGATAAGCTTTTTTTCGTAAACAAGTAAACTTTTTTGATTAGATAGAAAGGGGTACGCAACATTTTCCAAACGGTTAAGTTTGATGTCCCTCAATCAGTCGTCAACCTTTTGCTGAGTTTTGTTATTAGATTCATGGTTTACGTTTTGAAGGGACGACTTCTGAGCTTTTTTAGTCAAACTTTTTTACTCATATGTCATCCGTCGTCCATCTAAAGTTGGATGCGGTTTCTAGAATATGTTGCACACATAATATATGTCATATATACAGACACAAGTACAATGCAAGAAAATAAAATCAAACTACACATTATTAGCTACATACATTGACACAAACCGTGTTTGACGACATTTTTATATGTCCGTTTATTAAAAGGTAGTATTAGATTGTTCTACATCCGGTGTAAAATGAAAATCATGTTGGCCTGTACAAGATACTTGTGAATAACGTATACAGAGTTTAAATTTGTAGGTTTTGTAAGTTATACCTAGAACACATTAGTTTAACTGTTGTACATGTTTCGTAGTTTGCTGCCGCTCTATTGTCAGTAACTGATGCTTTGTGTACCGACGTTCGCTAGGGTTGTCTCTCAACTGTTAATTATATTCTATTGAAGAAACTATTTTGGATCGCTCTTATCTTTAGATAATTGTTCAGTCTATCTTGTGTCTGTTAGTATGAGGAGTTATATTTTGATGCTCTGTAATACGTGTCCAAAAAGAAAAGAGATTTTCAGGCTGTTAGAGATAATTTCATTTGCGCATTTCTTAAACCTATACAGCTTATCACAAAAAGCTTACACAACAAAAATAAATCAAAAACAAGGTCAAAACATACAATCGAAAATAGAATCCAAGATCAGAAAAAAAATAATACAACAAAAAAAAAACACGAACAGAAAAAAATAATAAAATGAATCTTCTAGTGATATTTCTTTTGGTGATTCTCATTGAAATTTACAACACGTTGGCAAATGTAATAACCAGAATGCTGTGCGTCTTTCGTTTAAGTATAACATAATTAATTGAAGAAATTTTGAAGAAGCCGTTCTATATGTGTATAGTATGCCCGGGAGCCGTGTAAGTGACAAATAAAATTTGACTCAGTATTTAACGACATCATAAATATAATAAGCGCGTTGGCAGCCCTACGTCTCCCCGTGGCGCGAGTGGCCGCATTGAAAGCGCCACTAATGCATCCTTAGACCTGTTTACACTCCCCGCACTACTTGGGCTAGTTGTTAAAAAAAAAAACTATTTTATACTGACATTTACGACAGTAATTTGCCATGTATTGATATGTAATAAAAAGATCGAATAATTGCATAAATACTCTTTTGCCTTTTTCTAATTGTTTTTAATCTGTGATCACAGACATAGTATAAATCAAACGGTAAAATTGATATATTTGTATAAACAAAAATTTCCCTGTTTTCGAAGTAGGTGAAAATTATTGGCTTATTGGTTTCAATCGGCTTCACATTAAACCATTTTATAGAATAATTGGATTGTATTTACTTTCATAATATTTAAGTTAAAAGTTTAGATTGTATATAATATTCTATTATAAATCTATTTACATTTGAACCATCGATGTTATTTTCCTACTGAATATTTTATTAGAAATGTTAATACGTTGTTTTTTAATACATATATGGTGTAATAAAAGTTGCGGCGGTAAGTTCGCGGATAATTATCGTAATTACCAAATGTCAATTAAAAGTAACTTTGGGGTCCTTAATGATTTCAATATATAAAACTTTAAGTTATTGTGCCGACATCGTTAAACGGATACCGTTGCGTATATAAAATTCAAAATAGTAAGTCGCATGAATGTGTTCTGTAAAAATGTATGTACCTTGGTAATGTACCTATTTAGTTTGAATTGAAAATAGTATATATATTTATCGTCTAGTTAATATTTTATATACATTGTAAAGTCGGTATAACGACACTGATGGGACTGTGCATTTTATGGCGTTATAGAATGTGTTAAAAGAAAATCATTGTATAGAATACAAGCAAACGAAAACCTTGATTTCGACGCTTTAGAGAAGTTATCGTTAATTCTGGAGTTGGAATCTAAACCTTTAGTCGAGTTTCTAAAGCTCATTGGCACCTTTGCGTTATTTCTCCATTAAAGTTTTGCTTGCTTTGTGTAATATGATGTCGTAACGTTGCATTTAAAAGTGATCGATTTGAGCTTGACCTTGTCGCAAAAACTTTGCAAATAAAACCTCTAATCTTATCTCGAGCGAATATGTCGTATTGAATAGAGTAATAAAATGTATATTTTATTGATTTTCGATATAAATTTGGTACCGTGACACATTAATGAGGGCCGTATATTACATTTGGCATGTGTGAATTTGCTACCCGCGGTAGGTTTTTTTTTATTATTTGACAAATAAATTAGCATTGTGATGACCAAATTTCTTTAAAACGCAAAAATAATGCTTAATTTATTTTTAATTGGTTCTATACTAAATTACGTCTTAGAAATATCTAAATGAAGGATATTAAGCGGTGGCTAATTAGCAACTGCCGGTTACGTTGGTGGCCTTTAATCAAAGATCGTACCTCTCCCTTAAAGGCCGGCAACTCACTTGTAGGCTTTGGCGTTGCAGGTGTCCATCGACGGCGGTTAGCGCTTCACTCAAAGTGACTCGCCTGCTTATTTGCCTTCCGTTTCATAAAAGCAAAAACAAATTTTACCCAACATTGCGCATACTCATATTTTATTTCATTTTATATCATAAAATACTCCCCCGTTTGAAATTCGCCGCGTGACGTTATTTTATTGTGGTCAATTAATGAGGTTTATTGAAATGTATCAAGTCTCCAAAGTTTTTTTATATGTAAATTATGTTATCGATAACGCCATCTAGGCTTCACACGGTATCAGTAAATCTATTACTTTATGAGCTTTCAAGACGTACAGATAAAATCTGGTACGTGCCGAAATTATGTTTTGACGAGAATAATTTAAGTTCTTTATGTGAATTTTATATTTGCACGAGGAGTGAGACTTTTAATATAACAATAAAAAAAGAGATATTTTCTGTTTTGAAGGCCTGAGAGGTTTATGAACCTACTGGAGCTTTCAGTTTGAATTTATTCATTCATTATCCATAAAGACATATACAGTAACCCATTACAAACTGGTATAGTAAAATATTAGCTTAATTTTGATCGAATAAAACATGATTGTCATAAACTTTTTAATTTAAACATATATTAAAATTTAAACACAAATGGAGTTAAAGTTACTGTGAACCTTCTTCGACATGTGTATAAGCTTTATTTTTATGATAAATCGGTATAATTACTCTATTAAACTGTCTTAAATTTCAAAGAAAGAGACTATATCTTGTAAATATTAAAAATAGTAAACTCGTACTTGAACGAGTATGTTATGAGTAGCAAACGGTCCTTAAGCGCAGCGCCTCCCTCGACCCGTCTAAGTAAAGCGTCTAATGGCTCACGTCCCTTGCATTTTTCCTCGCGACGCCTAAAGATACATTTTAACCTCATTCTTGCGCTACAATATTAGTATTGTTGTATATCAAAACGATAACGTTTTTAATTAAACTAAAACTTTGTTATTTATACAAATGATTAATGCATTTGATTTTTAATAAACTTTTTATTAATAAACAAATTTAAATATGGGAGGAGTCTGCGAGGTAATAGAACTCATACTTTGGTACTTGCCTTGGCTATAAGAAAATTGAACCCTGGCGTGCTTACTTTGATACCTTATATCAAATTGGGCTCTTGAGGCACTTTCTTGACGTTCACAAGTGGCCTCTGATACGAGTCTATGTGGAAAAGATTAATAAATGTATGGGCTTTTAAAATTTTGATATAAAGTTTTTAAAGTTTATATAAATGATAATCCTAGTAAGTGTAGTGATCCAACTGTGAAGTCGGTAAAATCAAACACGAAAGTCTAATCTATCTGTTTAGCTGATAAAAATGGCTTGAAAAACTATGTGGTCTTTTAATTTCAGGACAGAGAAGACATATCATTGGCAAAGAAAGGGGATCTGACTCGGCTATTAGCTGATTGTCTGTCTGTCGCCTTCGATGCTGTGCTGTGCATGAGTAGGTTGTACGAGGAGACACCGCGGCCGTCCGATGCTGAAAACCTTTGCTTCTTTAGAAGCCGGACGCACCAGTACATCACGTGAGTACCATAAATGTATACATCTAGTTCTAGTGTATGATTTATGTTGGCTCTGTAGGATTAATGACATGTGCGCGGAGACACTCGAGTATAATTTTGCTACTATTATTAATACTGAAATATATCGATATTTTGTACAATTTGAGTCATGAATAAACAAATATATATATATATATATATATTATATATATACACACAAAAGTTCCGATGAGTCAATTTTATGTAATGTAACTAGCGATGGATTCAAACTCATAGTTCGTTTCAGGTTGAAATATGTTTTGTTTAATGCTATAATAACTTGATAATATGATATAAAAAATGCATTTATAAAATCACTCTTATTACATGGAGGTTAGGTTGAAAATGCTTTGTACACGAGCGTTAGTCGTAATCCAATTTCTCTAATGCACTTTTAGTTATACGGTGGGGTTCGAGGGTCCTTTGAATTTTATTCCCTGTAACACCCTGCGTGTACTGTTAAAATAGTACCAGATACTTCTGATAGTATTCGTAGTAACTACAAATTTCTCAAATTCGAATAGTCTTTATAAAGACACTTTTGAGTCTTATTATTTTACATTACCACCGGTTCGGAAGTTATCTACCGCGAAGAGTATGAAATATATATCAGCGCAACTACAACAATTAATATCAGAATAACTAGAATAATTAAGTTCAGACATCATTAAATTGTCCTAAAATTTAAAAACATAAGTTGAATATTTTCCAGTTTATTACGCTATCAAATGCCAACCTTATTATTTTATTTTGCTAAATACGTTTAAAACAATAAACTTATGAGATAACGCAACTAGGTTTACACATAAGACAATTAAATGGGAACTTGAGACATTATACAATAACAAAATACCAATGCAAATTTCAATAAAATTAAAAGAAAAACAAGTGCGGACATGTCAATATTAAAAACTGCACGACAGCAATGGTGAAAATTGCTGTCAAATATCAGAGAAGTGTTGTTTTAATAATGAGTGGTAATCGTGAAGTCGGCAATGCTGATGCCACGCCTTGCAAAGAACCCTACGGAGATACTTCTTTCGTTATATACATTTATGTAACTTACACAATACATTATATGAGACTCGTTCTATATCCTGGTAGGTGTGTTATCTATACTAATAATAAGACAGTAAAAATCGAAAATCTGTACATTAAATATTTTTCCAAAAAACTGAAAGGAGGCTATTAAAGAAGAGTCATAGAAACCAAAACTACAATTTTTGGAATTCTTGTCTGTCTGTCTGTCTGTCTGTCTGTCTGTCTGTCTGTCTGTCTGTCTGGTACGTTATAACTTGAAAACTACGGAACGGATTTGAACGCGGTTTTCACAGTTGGATTACATATAATTGGGAGCGTTGTCAAAAGTTTATTTTGTCAAAATCGGTTAAGAGAAAGAGAAGTTATGGTCAATTGAAAATTTACTTCAACCACTGCTTCAAAAAATTTAAACACTTATATTGATTGATTAGTTATATATTGTTAAATATGTTCTAATATAAGTTAATCTTAATATTAAAACTTATGAGAGGTAAAAAAAATAACAAATAACGCAGTGCGCGCGGGCGCGGTTGCAGTGTTGAACAATGTGCTCGATAGATGGCGTTGATAAAATTCATCATCAACCTAGATTTATTTTATTTTTTTATTTCTTAAACCTATACATCTTATCAAAAACAGTTTACACAATAAAAATAGATTAAAAATAAAGCCAAAATAAGGTTAAAATATAGAACCGGAAATAGAATCTAAGATCAGAAAAAAGAATAACAAAAAAAAACACTAACAGAAAAGAATAAATAAAAATATATATACACATGAACAAGTGGAACTATGTGTAGTACGAACATTTTAGTGTGTGAGTGTGTATCAGTGTGTGCAATGGTGTTGCTGTGTGAGTGAGTGTGCGAGGTTGAGTCTTAGTTTTTTTTTAAAGAACTTCTACTTAGGCCAAATATATCCATCGCGGTATTAAGATGCTCCATTGTGTAATGACTACCATGAAGTTCAAACTCTCATTAACGTTTTACCCTATGATTATTTTGAGTGAACACTACCTGTACAAACAAGTAAAAGGAAACGAGTGAAGAGACGTTTATCGTTTGTCCGCATCCATTTTTCCACCTACGTCCTTAACGTTAATGAGGCTTACCTTTTATTATTTGGTACAGCTAATAAGTAATAACCTCACAAATACGTATTTCGTACTCATAACTTCGTAAGAATTTTCTTTCAACTCTTAAGCGCTGAGGAGTTTTACCTTCCATCATCAGCTCATCCACATAAGAAGATGACTATCAGAATATAAAATTGTCAGAATATTAATTGCCTGTACGTTAATTTGAAAGTTGCCCTCGATTTCCCCGAATCATCCAATCCTGTAAAGCTACATCATCCCTGAGTAACACAGGCTATATATAATTCCAATTGTAACAAGATTTTAGCCCGTGAAAGAAAGCCCTTTCGATCATCATTTCGATCATTAAAAATCGCTATATACTTAACCAAATTACACGTGGGCGAAGCCGCGGGCGGAAAGCTAGTTCCAAATAAAACGACAGCTCACAATATATATTCTCTATTGTAATCTCACTGTTACATATACTTCACTTATTCTCTAATTCAATCAATCTTTCTCGTCAAAAACGCAAAGACCCCTTTTTCTCAACCTTGCCCTCTTGTTTTTCACAGACTACATACAAACTTCACAGATATATAATAATATTCAACAAAATGAATAGCATAAACAATAGTTACCAACATTCAAATATTGTCATTAAAACAACATTAAACCTAACAATTACAATCGCATTGCTCCTTAGCTAAGACTATGTGTGTAGCAACCACTCTTAAAAATTGCGCTCCTACCATTGACGACGTCCTTTTCCCCTTCGCAAACATCTATTCACAATCATTGCACCGTGGATCGCAATCAAAATACCAATCACTTAAAATAATGTCCCCAATTCGTACCCAGAACAATGGTGACGTCAATAAATATAAATATTGAAATCGACCATCGGTTTTTAATTAAAAAAAAAAAATCCCTCACAATGTAAAAGTTCCGACTCCCCGAGTGCAATGACGCGGTGAATAATCGCGTATTGTTTTGTCATTGTCAGGCTAAGATTTTTAAACTATAACACAATACAGGTGGGAGAAACGAAATCGTTTTTTTTGGTTCTTTACTGATACTAGCAAGACCCGGTTTATAAGTCTTTGTATGCCTTAGTTGCTGTATTTTGTAACCTAGGCTGACTTTCAAGGGTCTTTTAAGGACCAATTGAAGATTTAAAATTATTTGTAAATGTAAAATTGTGTTTGCAATATACGAATTTGTTTCATTTAATTTTGTTAAGTTTTCGCTAATAAAATATGCTCGTTCAATTCAGAGATTTGATAATTTTATTGTTGGTATCGATATTTTTTAATTTAAACGTGTATTTTTCATGCATTATTAATTCTAAAGTCTGTTCTAGATTTCAATAAGTAGTATTTAGTTAGTTCTGGTCTTTCAATGACCGCTGACTGTTCCACAGTTAAGGAATGGAATTCGTGTTTTATTTAATTAAATAGACTAATAATGTGTTGAAAACAAAATGAGAATTGACTTGAACTTGTGAATGCAGCGCATTGTTGATTGCACCTTTGTGATCAAATGTGACGTAAAGTGGGGCATGTGTGAGAATTGTGCACAGATGGAAGCTGTATAGTGTTGCAGGCACAGTGTAGTCGCATCAGTAATACACCGATAACATTTATGAACGTGTCTGTAAACTTAATTGGTAAACGCTGAACGTTTACAAGCTTTATTTTTTCAATATTCATTTCAATATTTAATGAACAGACAAACCCGAATTATGTTATAGTACAGAAATGAAATTATGTTACAGTATAATTGAACAATTAAGTGTTTTCTTAAAATGATTCTTTTTAACTGCGTTTTACGAAAACGATATTTTGTGTGAGTGTGATAGTGTGAGTAGTCCCTGAATTGGGTATAGGATAATTATGTACATTGATCCGTTTTTTAAATATTTTTTTAAACTATCTTCATTATACGTGTGTTAATAAAAGAACAGTTAAAAATGATTTTTACATTGTAACACTAATTATTTTCCTCTGTGCCACAAATGTAACACGCTCGGTAGATTACAAGCCATGATCATTTTAATCGGATTCAATCGATCCTACGCGTAAATGTTATCACTGATTTTTACGTTGATCCGTTCGTTTGCCACCAAAAAAAAAAGTCGTAAACTTAACACTTTACACCTGTGTTTGAACACCGCAATCACACCACTCGCGAACAATTATTCGTTCGATGACACTCCCATCTAGTGGCATTCGAATGGAGAATCGAATTATTCACTCGATACCACTTGTTACACACTGGAGCACCCCGATACCTAAGTGATTCCGAAAACGCCAAAGTGCTTTGATTGCGCGTTTCAATTTTTTTGACGTTTGAGTGGATTAATTGCGTGCACATTTGTGTCCTAGTTAATTACAAATATATGAGAGGTTGGCTCTTCTGTTGGGTACATGAGTCTTGCATATACTCAATCTTACGGACCTAGAATGTAGACGACAAAGACGGGGACGTATTGAGACCTACGAAATTGTAACGGGGCACTACGCGGTTCGAGATATTGAGAAAAAATAGCACCTAAGGGGTAGTACTTTAAAGCTCCAAGTAACCCACTTTAAGAACGTACTAAAGAACTTTCTCCCGAACAGAGTGGTGGCTCGTTGGGACGTTCTTCCGTAACGTGTTATTTTATTTAATTTTTTTATTACGTCTGTCCCCAAACATCTTATGTGCTAAATATATTTAAAAAACAATAAACTTATAAGATAATAAAACTGCACATAAAACAATTATATGGGAACTTGAAACATTATACAATAACATAATACAATATACGTATTATCAATTCACCATCCGTTAACACTTATAAAAACAGTTTAGATTCTCTAAAAGAGACAGTCGACAGTTTCTTCAAATATGACAAAAATGACACACACTCATCAGCATACAGCATCTATATAATAATAATAATATAGCGGTCCATAAGTTAAATTCGATCAAAACATTATTTCTATCTATGCCCCTTATAGTTTGAAGTTACAGATATTTATTTTAATAGTTCAGGCACTCCATATAGATATTAAATACAAGTATTTTTATTCTGCATATATAACTATTTATTTTTGTACATCTATTTAATAGCCTTCAGCAAGGCATGAGGCTAATTTATTATTGCCTTGACTGAGGAGTGGCTCTGAATGCTTTTGATGACTGATAAATCGAATTGTAGGCCTTTTTTTAATTGTGTTAGAATGTTGTGTCAACTTTTTTTTAATAACGTGATAGACTAAATACAATGGATTTCATAGAGAACACAGCGACAGAAGGGTAAGCGTACGATTACAAGTCACCTGCTATTAAATCGAGCGCGCATCATTGACACAAAATGAACGCATACGTACAGCTCTGACGGGGGATGTCCCCCATATATTATATTGAATAAATATTGTTTCTTCGCTTGATTGAATTAAGTTCGCATATCGTTGGGGTAGCCTTGAGGCGTGTCTCGTGTTGCGTTCCAAATTACTTAATGTGTTCATAAAAGTATGTTCGCTTATAATCCGGGACTGTTGTATAACCTCATTCAATCTTCCATGCTACGCGTTCTATCTCGGCCTATCACTTCTTTGGCCTATATGGGACTCGAGAAACGTTGGTGGCTCTGCTTTTTAAAGACGAGGTGGACAATACACACTAACACCACCTCGTTTTGACCTATAAGAAAGAGCCATGAATGGTCTTGCACCCAACCAGGGTCCCTTGTTAATGTTTTAGCCATGGTCTACATAGGAGGAAAAAGTTTGGCATACCTTCTCCTATGCTCTGAGCGTCTTTCATCCCGCAGTGGATTTGTGGTGGCACCCTTTCTCTCCAGTTCAGCCGCCTCCTTTAAAGAGGCCTGACCAAACCATACATATACCTACATTTAAGTAAGTTTTCAAGTCTTTAAACTGTGTAAGTTGAATGATATATCTACTTTTATTTGAGTAAACTTTTCTAATATGAGCGAATGAGTCGATTTCATAAATTACAGCATTAATAAAACAAACGTATTATTTTTAATTAAAGTATATGAACAATATTAATACATAAAGCCGGCGCTAATAAAAAATAAATATTGGTATATCAAATTATCATCGGGCCGAATGCGTTTTAATAAATTAAAAATGTCCTCGTTAAAATTGTAGGTCGAGTCTCACTGCTGGCGGTTCCTAGTTATGTTTATTTTTCAAATTATTACCGACAATTAATTGTCTGTAACTAAGCCTATATGTTATATTTATCGTAAAAATCACTTTAATTAAATTAAATATTAGGAAAATTCTTATTCTTCTAACCGTATCTCTTCTCTATTAGCCTTGAATAAACTGAGCAACCATGTTTCATATTATATACGTCTTGTTAAAACATAGCAAAGCATGCCAATTCAGAGTTCATAGTTCTGACAACATTGCTCAAAAGTGCTTACAACTGGAAATTTGTCTTTAATTCACTGATGCCGTTTTTAAAGGCACTAACTTATTTGTTTAAGCAATCTAAGCTTGTCTATTGTATGAAATATCTCTTGTTTATTCTCACAAAAGTATTGTTATATTTTTGCCCCCCCGTAAAGGTTTCGTCAGCTGGTGCTTTTCTGGTTTATAATAAGTTCCTAATTAATTGTTATACATGTCTACTTAGTTTAGGCTATTCTAGAATATTTAATGTTTAGACACATATATATAAATTTAAAAAGGACTTATTATCGCTAACACTCATACCATAAAATACACTATGGGGGCAACTCGACATTACACGAAGAACACAATCCGCCAATTGGTGGGCGGAGAGACGTTCAGGCGACATGCTGTCTAATTACAAGTCGGCTCATTGACTTTTTGATATTCATAATGAATAGACACGGGACACGGGGGTGTAATCGGGCGTTTACCCTGATTTAAATGTATTACGCAATTTAAATTGTGTGTTGCACAAATAATACAGTGAAGAAGAGAAGTGTTTAGAATCTAAGTTGTATACTTAAAACAAAGATAACACATACACTGGCTCCATAGTTTCAGTTCTCGGTTTTTATATAGAACACTGTAGAGAAAAAGAAGAGATGGCAAATAACAGAGATTCTGTATACCATTTTTTAGCGAATTTTCTTGAAAACTGACAAAAGACCCGTACACAGTATCACTTCCTCTTTTCAGGGGTTGTGAGGGCTGATTTAAAAAAAAAACTGTATTTTCTTTAATAACAATTAGTTCGCACATAGATTTTTGCATTGTACCCTGTCCAGTACAAAATTTTAAACTCCTATTTAGAGGGGACAGGTTTCAAGAATAAAAATTGATACGTGTATTCAAAATTTTGGATCGTCTTCCCCCTATTTTAGAGGGTGGGGGAATAGAAATAGGTCAATGGTGTCAAATATCACTATCCAACCTTTTAACTATCTCGCCAAACAAAAATCACACCGATCTGTTGCTCCGTTTTGATGTAATAGACGTACAAACAAACTTCCACACATACTATTAGTATGGATTTGATAAACTGGAAGACATTGAAACATATAGTTGACACGGCCCTTCAGTAAAGTAGATCGGCCCTTATTCCAGTGTTTAAGTATACCATACAAAGTTATTTCATATGACACGTGCATCGTTCGTTTTTATTGATAAAATGTCGGCATATTTTGTTAATTTAACACCATATTAACTAATACATTCACACATCAACGCGCACCGCGCCATATGTGCATTCTGTCATTGAAGTAATCGCTAATAAAAAAAATATGGCGATCTCTTACTGCCTCAGTGGGCTTGATAGGATACTGCAAGCTTGTTGTTGCAATTGGATAACATCATGGGTGAAATTAAAAGTACCACACTTTTCTTTATATTACATACATTTTTGGATAATTAATTAAAGTATTGTTATTTTTTATTTAAACCTATACAGCTTATCACAAAAAGTTTACACAATAAAAATAGATTAAAAATAAAGCCAAATTAAAAACATAGAACCGGAAATAGAATTTAAGATCAGAAAAAAATAAAAAAAACACGAACAGAAAAAAAAATATATATATATATATACATATGTTAGTTTATAAAAAAGAAAACTTAGTTCTCACAAAAACATTTACTGCCAGTTTCCAAATCAAGGGCGAAGAGATGGCCAGAAACTCTCCTTCTGTAGAACATGCCTAGGCAAGTGTTAATCGCTAAGCACGTTCTTCAGAACGATTGTAAAATGCTGCCGCATACCAAGCAGGTTATAAAAAATAACCTTTACTACCGGTGTCGTTATGGTGGTCCATTCTTGAAATTAATTTTTATATATATCATAATATGTATATATAATATTTAAAATGGGATACACGCTAAGCCAAAGAAATAGCTTGGGCTTTGCACATCCCATAAAAGCCAACCCAAGTGTATAGACCAATTATAACCGTAGTGTTTCAATTTTGCATTAGTGTTGTGCAAATGTGGTTTCGTTGTCGCCCCGCGGGACCGTGGGTTCGATTACCGGCGCGTGACATGTCCCCAGACGGCGGGCTCATAAATATTTGACATTGATGACTGCGATACTATTGAGCGTTGTAACATCTGACTTGCGTGACCTCAATGAACTCTGATGACTCAAAATCAAATATATCTTTATTCTTAATTAAATATATATTATATAATATAGGTATTTATGGAATCGTCAGCAAAATAAGTATTATACTGGACTATAAAGCTCGATCGAGAGGAGTTTATGAGTGGCGATCATCCATAAGTTGTGAAGCTCCACACAGTAGGAAATCATTTTGCAAATACAATAATGGTCGAATAGTGGGTACTAACAACTCAATGCGCTCCCCGTGGCGTTACCCGCTGTGCCCTTGTGCCAACTAAGTGTAAATATTGTATAGCACTAACTAGGGGCTCGTATTGATGGATTTATTAAGAGTCCAGTTTATTTAAAATGCTTAGAAATGTATGGGGTAAGATTTAGTCTTGATTATTTTTTCCAAATACCTTTCTCCACAAGACTATTCTACTTAGTTATTTTTATCGGTTTTCTGTTTTTTTTTTATAAGTTAAAGTTAAAAGTTTTATGTATTACTTATTATAAAGGAAAGTTAAATTAAGTGTTATCAAATATATTTTTAATTTTTTCTCTTTATCACCATCTTAAACCCGAGGGTAATAGGGGGGGTTAAGCTGACGTTAAGTGTCGTGGGACATAGCAGGTGGGCATGGGCCGCGGGTTCAGATCCCGTTAAGCGCACGTGTGGATTGGGATATTATTATTTCGCGGTCGACGCCTCGCAAATTGGGTGTTCATAATTGTATGAGAATTTTTAAAATAAGATTAAGTGGTGGCCTTCGGTTTTCTGCTAAAGCAATCAAATGCTAAATGCTAAAAAATCAAATCCATTTAGCATTTGATTGCTTCATTAATAATATTTTTGTAGAATTAAATATGTGTTTCTTATTTGGTGTGTTTGTTATATTCACCGTGATTAGAGAATCATACTTCATAGATATTATTACTACAATATTCTGCTTTATGCCTATTATGAGTATATAAAACGATTTTGCGAAGCCCGAATTGCCGACTTCTGTTAAAAGCACTACTTGTTATGACCGGAATCGAGTTGGACAATCGAAAACAATTCAATACATTTCGATTATCGTTCATTCGCTAAGTAGCAGACAAGGGGCTGGGGTGTGGGAACGGAACGCATACATAACGATAGTGTGTGTGTTAGAGCGGGATGGAAAACGTGCTTGAGAGTTGAGTAGCAGCGACAGATTGGCGCGCACATGTCGAGATGCGATGCGCTTTTTGCTAACTTTACTAGTGATGTGCTGAGTCGATGCTTCTGTGTTGAGGTTCACAACATTTCATGCGGATTTATTAGGTGAACTGTGCTCATTTCATAAGTCTACTATGCACTTAAAATATATTGATATATAATACTATGAGTAATGTTGATTTGTATACGTAGTTTAAAAAAATAACAACCGTAAACCGTTAAAAGAGTATTTGTTTATTTATTTTCTTTAAAAGTTCTTTAAAAGAAAAATCGGAAATTCTTGAAAAACTAAAATTTGAGCTAAAGTCAGTTATATATTGTGCGTAGGCACTAGCAAACCATCGATTATCGATAATGAGCGTCAGCACGTCACTTGCCTCGAAAGGGAGCCCCGGGCCGAATGGCACTTGTTTGTGCGATTTAATTTCATTTATCAACGCATTAGTTACTCAAAAAGAATTACTTATCAGGATTACCTCCCTTCATATGTAAATATTGTATACAAAGACTTAGCATTCCGTGATCTGACTCTGATGCAAGGCTTAGGATATAAACACATAGAACCGAAGTAGCACTGATCACTTGTGCGAGAAGTGCCTAATTTGAAATTTTCAACTGCAGGTATCAACTTCATTTTTTTAACTAAGTCTACGGGGCATATACTCTGTACCTATTACCTCTTCTTATCTATATTTATTATGTATTCAAAAAGTTTTTAGATCACCAATTACATTAGAACATAACAATTTTTAGAAGAAGTCAAAAAGAATGATACTTTAATTACAGTTTTGAGTATACTTTAACAGTAAGTTTGAAAGCTCAAGGAATAAGCTCGGGCCCAAATGATTTGCACAACTTACCATAAGTCCATAATCACCGAAGCACTATTTAAATATGCAATAATTAAATTTTCAATACATTTTTACACATGTCACTAAAGGGGTACCTTTTCAAAAGGGTCGAAATAAACATGTTTGGATTACATTTGAATATATTAAAACGATATAAATTATTCTCGTAGTCACGCCTCGAATTACTGTGATTTTATGATCATTTATGGTTTAATTTAACGATTTGTTCATCTGTTTGTGTTTAACTAGTAGTTTTTTAACTGCTGTGTAAAAACTAAAGAGCTTTACTGACTTTAATTTTAAGCGTATTTCGTTATATAATAAGTAAGCTTATTAATCCATACTTACAATTGTACCCCTGTTTTCGTTTTATATATTTTTTATTGGAAAAAAGGGGATACAGGTAACGAAAAAACTTGAGCCTTTTAAACATGGTGCCTACAACGGTGTAGAATTTAAGCAGCTACTACATATATAAAAAGCCTTATAGAATATTGTAATTTAACACTTGTAACTATGTTTTTTACATAAATATAATAGTTATCATATAAAACCACTTCCAAAGCTTTAATACATCGTTATACTTTCAAAGATAAATAACTTAAAACACTTTCGAGTTATCTCATGTTCTATGCTCACAATGTGTATAGTAAGATAATTCAGCTGTTTTACTAATTGGACTGAACGTGGACATATATTCCTCGGAATTCCTTGTTTCAAGATTATTGAAAAGAAAAAAATGGGTAAGAATTAATTCAGGGGAAAGGAAACGCTCATACGCCAATATAGACATGTTATAATTGAATGTAATTATGTAACTTAATCTGACTAAAAGCTTATATAAAAAAATCTATATAGATAAATTACATTAAGCCTTATGTTAAGAGATAATATTTTACATAATTTACGTGTCCGTTTTTGGCAATGTAATGTAAAACGAAAGTTTTTAAACCAAAAAGGTTCGTTTCGTTAAAATTTACTTACATCGATTTATGTATTGGTGAAAATGTAAATTTATGGCTTTTTTTTTAAATATACCACTTATTTCTAGGATTCATTTAAAAGTGACTGATATTGCCAATTCATTTATATGAAGTGGGGTTAAGATAGGGGGTTAGCATAGTCTTACAATATTTGTAAATAAAGAGAAATCCTTTCATAGTAACAAGTCTAATCTATAAAGGAACAATTGAAATGAACGCCAAATCAAGCTTTGAATTTGTACTAGGTACCAACTGAATCCATACTAAACATTTTTACCGATTTGAATTTTCTATTATTGTAACCTTGATAGGTGTAACATTTTTCAACAGTTGCCATACTTAGATAGATGCGCGTGCGCCGTTTCGACTTCCATTAGCGCGGTTGTATTTAGAACGTGCTCTGATTGGCCGACGGGCGTCATAAATCATTGGCGCCTGCGCTTTTATTTGATTTTTCTAAGACGAACCAATTATGTTATTTCCGTAGTATTCGCCAGTAACGCTCCAATTGCACATACCAGATATCAGATAAAGGAAAGCATTTTGAATATAAATTTGATATTTCCATTTCACACTTAACATAAAGCAATCACGAAAACGTATTTATCGAATGAAAAACGAGCTAAACAATTCTAAACATTGGACGTTTAAAAAAACAAAATGCCTCGTTGGCGCCATTCGAATACCGAAGATAAAATGGCGCGTCGCGATTGGCCGGCCGCGCATAATGTTGCCAGATATGGCGGGATTCCCTAAAACTTTATAAATTAGACCTTAATGCGTTGGGCTTAATAAGTTTTATATTGGACCTCCGTGTTGAGTGACGGGTTAAGATAGTGCTTATCTTAAATATTCTGGGTTCGAGATGTGTACGTCAGTGATGTCGGTTGGAAGAGTAATGGTCGTTTTGCTGCGAACTGTTTTGAACACGGATGAGAAATCTCCTTGCTACTCTTACCTGAATAAATTATTATAAAGCGATGTTGGTTTTTAATCACTGTTCGAGAAACAGTAGGTAGATGATTCAATATTATCAAACATTTTATTAATTGAAGATTTTTTTTAAATATATTGAACCTAGATCGAAATACTTAACAAACTGTAGTTATGATATGGTTCAATCCCTTTTACAAGTATCATCAAGTTATTATGTACATCGAGCGGAGTTTAAATATTTGTTCATGTTATAATTGGATCGCGTCAGGCAACCCCAAGATGCATTTTTTTTAATTTTGTAAATTATTTTCCAACTGAATGTTCTCTATACAATGTAGTGTTCGTTTTACATAAATATCCTTTGTAGGACTTGCTAAACTTCATTTGGAGAAAGATTTTTTTTTATAAATAATCATATTTGTAATATAATATCACACAGCGAATCAATAACTTGATTCATTGTGAAATTAAAAAAAATGTATTATCTCATACAAACAAAATATATTCTTAATTATAGTGTAACGATAAAGTATATTGAGCCCCAAACTTAGGGGATCTTTGTGTGTGTTTCAATCTATATCTGTAAATTTATTGAAACAGTTAAAAAAATATTATTTCTCTGAAAGGAACGAACAAATGAAAATTTTTGTAGTGTGAAGTGTCGCAATAATATTCGTAAGATGTTTTAATTAAAAGATTCAATTATAAAGACAAAATTATCAAAGATAAACTATACGGGCACCCCTTCCCGAGGAAATCCGAATGAAAAGCAAACACACAGGTTGTTAGCACGATGCAAACACAACACTGGCTGTTGTTGTTGTAAATCGTTGCTTGCTTTTCCGCTACTTTGCGTATTTTTAATGAGATTATAAATCGGATTTTTATAAAGACCAATGACATCTCGGTTATAGTTAACATACCGTCAAACATCAACCAAACGTCAATTCTATTCTTATTCTTTTAACTTTTATGAAAGCTAATCAAATTGCTAATATATTAAATATATGTTAAAGGTACCTCTGTCTGAGTGGATGCCTAGACAGAGCTGACACATCACCAGAAGCTCGCGAGAGCATTCAGACGTTACTTACCGTCTGCGCTGACTTATCACACCCATGCTCCGTTGATACTGTGAGTTTATATACCTTTATATGATATGATCATACTGCAGATGTAATTTAAATAACCTTTTATTAGGGCAACGAAAGAGTAACAGCACGACAAACTCTAAAAGCTGCCCTCGGAACGGGGATATGTGGCTCCAGAGCAGAGTTCTGTGTATTATTCGCAAAGGGCGCGTCCCTGGAGCAGTGCGGTGGCTTCGTTCGTGCGGCGAGAACTGCTCATCTACTACGGGCGTTGGCCGAAATGGATCATACAATTGTTCAGGTGGGTTTTTTTATTTCAAACAACATGTTAACATTAGCACTTAGAAACCTCTGATGTTATTGAAAAGTAAAAACGGACTGCGTTTTTTTGTTTGGTCATTACTCCCCACAGTGGCGATGTATTCCATGCAGTGTTTGCACAGACTCCTAATTAACGGGAGTATCGCGGTGTGTACTCTGCAAATAGGCTCGGCAAATGTCAGCTATTGACAGTCTAAGGGGAAACCGCTTGAAGATATTGTAACGTTCTTTGCATTCATGACATAGTCGATATATTCAAACTCTTTTGGCAAGCTTTTGACAATAGTGTGTGTTTTAAGCAGAATTATTTCTTGTATATTGCTGAACAAATGATTATATATATATATATATATCATTATTTGCATGAAATGTACTTGTTAAAAAATATTGTTGAAACCATTTGAGACTTGGCAAATAGTCCACTTGAGAGTATGTCTGATGTATGCGGAGGCTTCGCAAACTAGTCCCGTGTAATGTACACCGCTGTATGGCGCCACACGCATCGCTCACGTCGTGCTAAGACTGTATTATGTATACCCTATATAATGTTTGCGAAAATTTAAACAAAATTATATATATGAGCTTTCGTATCAATCTTCGTTAAAAAAGGAATAACATCTTTAGATTTGTCTTTAAGGTATGTTGTTTCTTTATTTTCACTTTTGTATAAATACATCTTTTATAAAGTGAAACATCCTAATGTCGACTACTAATAAGTATGACACTAAAATAACTAATTAAACTCAAACACTAAAATAATTTAAAAAGTTGTCCTTGTACTGATAATGCTGGTATTAACTCGCTGAATCGCGATGCTTATACGTCAAGCTAGAAATTGGCCAATCAATTGATTTATTAACTTCAGTTTCTGAATTAAGTAAAAAATGGGAACCCCATATATATAATTTAAACTATCATTAAACTTGTGTGCGTGTACATACAAACAGTTGAAAATCAAAAGTTCAGTACCATTTTCTTATTAAAGGTGAAGTAATCGGAAAAGCAAACAGCCGAGGCAAACTACGAGGTCAATTTAAAATCGCTGCCAGACAACGAGCCAATTTATTATCCGCCCTCGCGATAGTGATGTTCTAAAATTATCGATATCATAAAGTTAGCTTACTGATTTCTCTATTAGCATTATTTTGAAATAATACAAATATTTTTTGCCAAGAAACTTAAGCATACATATGTAATATAGGTTATAGTTAAAAAAAATCAGAGATTAGATTCTTTGTTGTATGGAGGTTCACTATATAAATGAGTGTTTGAAATGAATTCGTTGGTTCGCTTTAATAATAAGCCAAGTCGTTTATATAATTTTTTAAATATGTTCTTTAAAACAGTTGCAAAATCGTAAAATAGAAAAGTTAGAATTTAATAAGAATATCGACATCCTTATGACTGAAAATTGTTTGAACACCGTTAGATACATTGATTCTGTAAGATTCTGTTTGCGGAAAGCTCTGGCTTGCTACGTCTTAATTGACTTAACGTAGATATTAGATAACCCTTCTGTTATATGATTGCTTTATCATTTCAGAAGGGAAATTCAACTTTTACGCTATAATGCAAACGCGTGACTAATCCACGGCCCGCCACAGCACAACTAAGCTATTGTTTTAGGCTGACAAAATCATTCCCCCGATAAGCATTGACTGCTCCAATCTCCTGGGCACCACGCGAGCATAAAAGAATCTTGCAGTTTGAAAGCACATACCCATGTATCCTCCACGGTACGACCTTTTCCCGACCGCAGTCGCACATGTCGAAGCCGTTTCCCGCGCGATTGTGACAGATGTCACCGGGCTGTCACGAGATGTCGCAGTGACATTACACCGCGCCGCTCTGGGGTCACGGACACAATGACGGCACGCGACTTTAATCATTTTGGGTTAATTTTCGTTCGTTTCGATATCATATCAATAATTATGGGAAAAGGGTGTTTGGAGTGTGCGGTAATTTATCAATATTACGGCCCTATTGATGTTGTTGCACATTTGTTGATGAATCTATAACATTTATGTACAGATTTAGTGTCGAATTATAACACGCAGCTGATTAAAGGTGGTACCCAAAGGGAACTTGGTATGGCCATCCAACTAAAAGATAACTGAATCGATCATTACTCCACGGGCCGGTCATAAACCATTCCGCCCATAACAAAACAGTCAAGATTGCACAAACAAAGAGTCCTAATGGAAATAATAAAACTCAAACAAGAGCGCACTTGGACGCCTCCCGGGGGACCGTGAGTCTAAACTTTGATGTCTGAATACACCATGAATAATTGTGGGCCCGCGGGACACGGCTCCGATGTGGGCTAAATCCACTTCAGCATTATAAAGACTGTATGAATTTGTTTGTGGGAGGAGCATTTTGTTAATAAACAAGCTTTTTAGCTGATTAGAGAGAATATCAATTGAACGAACCGTATATTAAAACGGACTGCGCAGTCGCAGTTTAACCATACAGTACAGTGGAGAAGTTTTATTTGATATATATATAAATAGCGAATTTTCCAATAATAATTTAACTAAAATGAATAATAATGGCAACTCCCCGTGGGGATTCCCGTTGTGGGCCGGTAACTGATAATAAACACGATTATAAGTTTATTAACCACCGCAGATGTACTGTTTTTGGGGGAATTGGCGGGTGATTGATGCGTTTGCGCTGTGGTCACCCTGTACCCAGCTGCTTTCGAATAATTGAAATTTGATATACTTAGTGCAGGAATTGGAATTAATATAACTTTGGAGTAAAAAAGGTCTAACTAGACTTGTGACCGTCTCCTATGTCCCGTCAGATTACGTCTCGTTAGAAACAGTTTTATTAATGTTACACCAGGACGGTGTTTGTTTCGGACAGATACATTTATCCACTCGTGATAGATCATACGTCATAGCTTAGAGAGATAATCGAACTGATTTTTGTGGCTTTCCAAAGACGACCAACCAATCATTGGATATTTATACAATTTTCGCTAATAATAACAAAACCAAATAATCAAATATATATAGCCAAAAATTAAAAAGTTATATACATACTCCATATTTGACTCTACATTACTGCCAGTTCCCAAATCAAGGGTGTAGAGCAAACGAGAAGAACTGGCATGAAATTCTCCGCCACTTCTTTAAATCGCCAAGCATGTTTCACAGTACGCTTGTAAAGATCTGCAACCATTACACCGTGCACCAGCGAATGCTTCAATATTTATAATATATAAAAACAATGAAAATATGATTCATTTAATGTTTAAAAAAATGTCCTGATCTATTACTGATGCAGCAAGCATTCTCTCCCAACAAAATCAGTACAAATCTTGTTGATAACAGTATCGCGTGATCCCGAGTGATGAGAGGTCGGAAGTGGTGGTACGTGTGCGGAATCCGGACACAGATTTGTGGGGTGACTCGGTCCGGTTATTTTGTTACAAATGAGGCTTTAGTTATATTGAAGATGCTTAGGGATATACCATGGAGACTGACCGATACAAAAGTAGCTATGTATCTGTTGATCGGTGTAATAATAAGCACATAAGTTAAAGAACTATTTTCTATTAAACTCAAACTCAAAATATCTTTATTCACGTAGGTCTTTATAAAGACACTTTAGAATCGTCAATTTTTACACTACCACCGGTTCGGAAGGCAGTCATCTACCGAGAAGATCCGACAAGAAACTCGATAGCTGCTATTTTAAAATAAACAATTAATTCAAAATTGTGCTACTGACAATTAAAATAACAAAGCATTGTAAGGCTACTCAAGAGTTGAACTGTCCCGATTGCCGACACATTGAAGGGATCCTTGTCCACTAAATATTCGTTTACGGTATAGTATGCCTTTTCAACCAAAATACCCTTTACGCGCGTTTCTGATTTGTCGGAAGGCAATTTGGTTATAAGTGCTGGGACTTTGTTATAAAAACATATGCTCATACCTACAAACGATTTATGAACTTTACTAAGGCGAGAATAATATTGACACGATCACATTGCTAAGTACTAGAAAAGTCCAGTTGAAATATGTCAAAGAATGTGTGTTGTCTGAACCATAGCCAATAAAAGAAGTATGTGAGTGCATGTCCTTAGGTAAAACTAAGTTATCCGTCAGTGGTATCCCTACTTATGGTAACAAGTTTGCGTGTCTTAACTCAGTTTCATTTAGTCGAGGGGAATTTGGATTCACATGTAGGTATGTGATTTGTATTGCTCTGTTATTTGAGAAACATACGAGAAAAAAACAAAATGTAATTTAAGAACCCGAATTCGTAGGTACATTGGATGGTTAACATAAAAGCTATGTGTATTTCAGCTTAAAGTTTGAGTTATTAATAAAGCTTAACGGGCCAGAGAATTTAAAAAATAAAATATGAGAAGACCTATTTTGTTCTTATAGGCAGCCTTCGGCGAGGGCGGTTGGCCGATAGAGTTCCGTGCAGCAGTTGCGAGACTCCTATCCCAACACGCACCGAATGATAAAGAGGCTCCCAGGAAGACCACATTGCGTAAGTGTTCGTCATCAGTGTCTATACGTCTACCTTAAAAACATGGAGCTCGTGATCTCACTCCTGTGTGTTATGTAGGCTTAAGCAGTGAAAAGCTGGAGCAGAGCCTCTCCGAGACCATGGTTCTTGACCTGATTGTTCTGGTCGGTTTTGTCGTCGTCAACAATCCACAACTTCAGGTTAGTATTTGTTTTTAATTTAATGAGCTTTCATGAGCTTATAAGTTTCTTTATTAGAGTGTTCTATGTAATTCCCTAATAGCTTTACGTGTTTTGGGTTCGAAGGTTGCCAGTTTAGATATTTTTAGGTTAACATTTTTAGTCTTTCAATGTATCACTAGCAAGTAGGTACACCATATGAATAACAATTCATGCACCTGTGTATAGTGGTCAGTTAGACCCGCATCTTTTTGTTACACTTGAGTTAACTGAGTGTCATGTATGTGTATTTTGAACGTAAAATAAAACACAATTAATTGTTTTTTAACCTTTATGCAGATTTAATTCGCAGAAATTAACGGTGCTAGTGTGTGCATTTGTAAACAAATTGTTAACTTTATGTTGGCAAAATGTTAATAAACCTGTTGATCGTAATACTTCTCTCAAAGTAAAAATTAACGGTGCCCATATGTTTTTTTTTTTGTAACAGGAGGAAAACGCCCTGGGTCACTTAATGTAATTAAATATATAAAAATTAAACTTTACACCGTCGCAGGTTACATTTATTCTATACTTAAAATTCGCCAATTAGCACTCAACGTTTTTTTTTAATTGAGACCGGATATTGTTTAAAAAATTTGATCTCAAGAAACTTTTCCCCTTAAATAATGAACTATAAATTAGCTAAAGCATATTGGCCCGCATTGCGGAGTACATTCCCACGGTCACAGGTGCCGGCGTCGCTCAAGGAAGCGCATTAGCCCTGCGCCGTTACACCATTACGCGTTGACCATTACTATGAATAATTTATTCGTTTTCTTTCGCCTTAATAAACTTGTCGTAGAACAGATGCGCCTTGTTTATGATAACGTTTAAAATTTCATGTTGGAAGTAGAGTGTACAATGCTATTGATTAGATAATATCTCGGGGGTAGAATGTAATTGTTTAACGACACAGGTGTTGACTCAACTTGGCTCTTAGCTTAATTCACTCATAATCTGTGCTCTGAAATATCACTTAAAATGAATTTTATGGCTGTCATTAAGTTTTTACTTTTAATGTACAATTTCTACTTAAATGCATATTAATTGGCATTTCAATATTTTTGGGATTATGCATAAGCCAAAAGCACGTAAAGTAATAAAAGCTTTATGTTAATTGATACAACCTGCATACAGGATATGGTCAATACTGACACGATTGTAGAATTACTGAATAGATTTTTAAGTATATTTGGTTATGTTGGTATCAGGAGGCGATCTGTGAAGGATGGAGCGTTGTAAAAACCCTGTGCACCTTACCTGCCAATTGGCTGGTATCGCGCACTCGTAGCCGTGCCTTGCTACCAACTCTATGTGCGTTAGCCGAGTATCCCGCCTGCGCTACTGCCATATCAGCCGAATTGAGTATGACTGTAAGTGGAAAACTTCTTTTTTTTATGGTATAACACCAAGTCGGTAATGTAACACGTTTATTCCTATAGATGTTAGAAGAATTCCTGAACAGTCCCGAATCGGAGCAGCTTAAACTTGTTCAAGTCATCAAACAAGGAAGGGCCAAGAGACATGGCAAGAAATAAAACGTCTATATTTTTTGATGGGTTTAATTTAACCTTTAATCAAAATATTTCATGTGTCTTTATTTTGATTGTCTCATCGGTCCTGCTTTTCGTTTATGTACTTAAACATTATCCGTGTGGAATTGCCTTTACCATTCTCTCATGTCCCAACGGTTAAATGTCACGACTTTCTGCATGGATAGTTGGTTCTATTACCCTTTAATGAAGTCTAAAAATCTGCGAGACAATGTTGAAAAGAGATATGGTCCAGGTAGGTTTTTCTATTTTCCCTTGAATGAAGGTTTGTATTATCAATGATAGTTCCATCAAATTACGACTCCAGCTTTTTGAAATGTAACACTACTATGATTTCCATGCATTTATTACGTTGTTATATGTGATTTATTGTTTCTTCGATTGGATGCTTTACGTTTAACTAGTCTGTGTCCCAAGTGACTTAAAATGTGTGTTTATTATTAATATTCTTTAGATTTATCTAAATTGTTTTTTTTTTAAATATTGTTGCGTTATTTTTAGCCGTACAATGTCTATTTATTGAACGTATGTGTCTACGTATTAAATTTAGATGTGAATAACGAGAACTCCGTAACTGTGGATATGCATCTATTTTTCATAATGTTCCGTTTTATAAATTGTCTATTTTGTAACTGTGTACTGTCCTTCCTTGTTTTTTATTGAAGAATATTTATCGTTACGGGGTTTTAGTTGTGAGTTAATGTCTTAGAAGCCGTGTCTGCGATTTCCAATCATCGGCCGACTTTAAATCATGTATTTTTGTATCATCTTTTGTTGATAATCTACTAAATTCTAACGTAACCTTCTACAACGACTGTTTTTAAAGGTCCAGCTAGAAAGGATAGTTAACATGTCTCAGATTGCCTATAGACTAGTAAGAAAATGGTTTCGATTCGAGCAATGATTTATTAACCGATTTGAAATCGCAGATTTGGCTTTGTTAGGAGTATATGCCGTGTCGATGTTACTACTGTAGTGATTGTGAATCTGTACACTTTTTGATGTCGCTATACATATTTTTCTATGGATGTAGCGTTATATAACCTCTGTATTCGTAAACCTGTTGAATGTAAAATCCGTTTAGATTCTTCGTATACTTTTTCGTCTTGAATCTCGGAAGGTAGTTTGTGTCTTATCGCCCTATACATAAACAAACAAACAAAACTGAAGTGCTTTATCAGTGCGAGTATTATCGCACTTCGTCCCTTTCTCTCAATGCTTTTTACGCTCTGATGAAAAGAGGCGATATAATTCACTTTATAATTTAGTTCTTATGAATAGGGCGTCTAAACACTGCATCTTAAGATAAAAATTCAATAGTTGTATGTTAATAAATTTCTATGTTCCCTAGCAGATTCCTTGCAATATCAAGATTTAAGACGTCCGCACAAAATTGACAAGTGTTGGTTTGTTTATGTTTGTTTCATCCTTATGGCTGAAGTGCGAGAGGTTAAAAATGTAAGTAGGGTTTAATGAGATTTTTAATTTTCATTGATTTGACAGTAATAAGAAGAACGATTCGTTGAGTAACACGAATGTTACTCGATTTAACCAATATAATTACTGTGGAAGAAAAAAAAAATATGACTTCAGGGATTTGAAATTATAAAATTTGAGAAGTAGGTGTGCTAACAGTGTGCCTTGAGGGACACCCGCAATAAGATGCATGTTTAATATTAACATTAAAGTTAATACAGGTATGATGTGATAAGAATTGTCTTAAAAATATTCGGCCAAGGTAAGTTTTTTATAAAAAAAAAGAATTAAATTGATAGATGGTATTCGAGATGGTGATGTACTCAGCCAAACGCTTTGTCTAATCCTCGCTAGTTTTTAACATTGTTTTGTGATGCCAGTTAGTAAACTACACTGTGATTTATATTTATTGGTTTGTAGCTGCTGAAGTTGTATTGGTACTATTTTATTGGGTCGGTCACTTGTTGAAAATTCTAGTCTCTGACAAGTATTGACAAGTGACAGTCCCCATATTATTGAACCGAGTTATATATTTTTCCTTAGTTTTATAGTTACGGCGAATCCGTCAAATGTATTCAATCTGTGATTATTTTTCGTTAGCGTTAATATCTGTCGAGTGTAACAATTCCTTGTCTAATTTATGTAAGTAAATAAATATTTGTGTAACTACATTTTAGTTGTTTTATTTATTCATCAATTTAACCTTTTGTTCTTTAGTTTGTTTTAGTATCCACTAGACAGCTTTAACTAAAACTATGTTATGTCGAAGTAAATATTTTATACTCCCTTTACCAGATACAACTGAAATTGAAGTGCGAGATTATACCAAAATATACAACTCTCTTTAGTTAAAAATTGTATTGAAAACCGGCAAAGCTCATTTTAAAGTTTATTGATTCACTTGTGTTTATTTCACGGATACTGATTGAAAATGAATTGTTCAGATTTTTCTTTACTAATCGAAGTTACTCAGAAAACAAGAAAATGATGAACCCGCAAAGTTTCTTGTGGTTTCTTTTCAGTCGAGGACGCGAGTGAGTTAGGTAAACTTAGTTTTAATGACGATCAAAGTAAAGAATTTCATTTGAATTTATTAGATAAACAAAACAAGTATTTTAGTTTATTATAGTCCAAAAGGATTGCAAGGCAACATGCACAAATAATATTTATCAATTGAAATGAATGATTTGACCGTGAACATCCATTACCGTTAAACACATTGTGAAGGACGCAATAAATAAACAGGATAGCCGAATGAAAATAACATTTATACAAATCATTCCCATTCACCGATCTATTTAGGTTTTACAACTGTTTTATTTTTATTGTCGTGCAGCTTTATCACACATTTTAAAAATACTTTATATAATGTTTGTTACCGTAATAATTTATTTTAAGTATACTTAGCTTTGGGGCAGCGATTCAAACATCAGCATGGTACAACGCTTGCAAAATATAATACTGCGCACCATATCTGGCGTCTCATGGTTTGTGATAAACGAGGTCTTCGAGGAAATCATCTAAATCCCAAAAGGACTGTCGAAGCTGGCTGCCAATTTGTAGAATACAAGTATAACCTTACCGCCTTAAACCGGGCAACTACATCCGCTACCGGAGCGGATGTATTTGCTGTCTGCATCTTACTTGGAGGAGCGTCCTTACTGATGGACGCAAAATCTTGTTAAAAAAAAATAAAGAAGTATATATAATGAAATTAATCGACAAAAGTGTCCTCTAAGAGTTAATGTCATAATATCTACTTACAAAGCGTTAGGAAGACACAATTATATGAGCAGAGACCGCCTTTGATCGTGACAAATTTACGTCTTCGCGTTAAGTGCCGTGTGATATATTACTCAACTGTATTCAGCATTTTTCACTAAGGCATTTAGAATTTAAAATATGACGCGAATTAAGTTAAACAAAACAGAGATCTCTCGTTCTAATTCCTGGTGAGCAAGTTCACTATGAAATTTGATCTATCGCAAAACTTACCCGGCTATGAATATGTACGGCTATATGAATATGTAATACAAAGTGGAACGTGTATAAATGCTCTTCGTTGCTATTAACGTTAGCAAGTTACCATACATTCGCGGCTATTAAAAGTATACTTATCATGAAGTAAATATAACTGCGGACAGACCCCAGAAGCATATTTTATTGGAATATTAAGTCCCCTCTATAATAACCGCATAAATCGCCTTTAAAACCGGCCGCCGTCACCGGAAGTGATTTTCCATTCCATCGCGGCCATTATTCGTCACTTTCTCAGATTTTTCCTTTAAAATGTTACCATTGTTGTCTATTGATGTGTGCATAATGTTTTAATGCCTTTTTAAAAATGCTTTTGAGCTTATGCCAATGTGTGCTTTCGTATACTTGAGAATATTTCTAAAGTTATTATTTACAACACGTGTAATATAATTGATTAAAAATAACCATTTAATCTATTAATTAAATGTTTAATATCCATTTATTTAGGGTAAGCTACTAAAATTAGAGAAAGAAAAAGAATTTTTTTATATTATGCATTTGTGCATAAAATTTAAGATTTTACGTATTTTAACGAAAGCATGACAACCATTTATAACCCTTTTATAGTTAGATCCGTCCCATTCACGAACATACTTATAATTAGATAAAAAATCTCTAAAAGTCATAACACAAAACTTTGTATACTTAACTGTTACATATGATATGATATGTTTAAAAGAAAAAGTATTAAAACTTCTATTGAAAGTGAAACAATTTTCTTTTTAGAAGGTGCACACATCAACAAAGTCACACATTCTAATCACGTGTGTAGCCCGCCTTACGGTGAGGCGCCACGGACTAAAAAACCACGTCAATTCATCGCTAATGGAAGTTAAGAAAGCCGTGGAGTCGTCTCTACGTTTAGATCTTCATTTTATAGAGACATTTTATAATAATCTACTTCAGTATCTTTTGTTGGTAAAGAAAAGGCCGTTCAAGCCGGAGGGCGTGTTTCTATATATATTTTCTTGATTAATACTAGTTCCACAACGCATTTTCAAACCAAAAATATATATTTAATCATAATGGTATATAAAATTGTAATCTTATGAAAATTTCTCGATTTCTCACAGCGAGTGAGAAGAACTGAAATATAGGCGCCTTTTCTCTTTTTACATTACGCTAAAATTTGGTATTACGTAAGCCTTTTGTAATAAAAAACATTTTCACCTAAATAAAGACTGTATCATTCTTAATTATTGACTTAAAATTGCATTTCGTTTCTTTAAAATCTGTAATTATTTCTCTTTCAAAACGTATTTATTTTGATAATGCGATTAGCCGTAACAGTTCTGCCTCGAAAACATTCAGCCATGATGTATTGAATTATTAACAGATGTAATAAAAATAGACATAATTTAATAACAGGACGGCTCCATACATCGGGAATATACTGACGCGACCTTGTAATGTCTGGACGGTTGTATGCAATCAACAATACACACATTTATCATAATACTAAATTTAAAGGAAAACATATTTATATTGCCTTATTTTTCTTTTCTACTAACTAATCTATAATAACAAACTATTAAGTATATGCTTACATTTTGAAATTGTGTGACAAACGGTTTTAAGATAGTATAAATTTTGTAAATGAGCCAAAACAAATGACAATTCAACTTAAATACGAAAATGGGTTTTATTTTCAAATAAACTGTCACCCTCTCGTCTGCCTTATCCTCAGTCATACACCGCTAAAAGCTTTCGGAAGGCACAGACACGCGCATAATATAACGTAGCGTTTATTTTTACCGCCGATACCGGCCTTTACCCATCCACATACATCTTGCGTGACAATATTGGTGGAACAAAGTGATAGATTTCACACGTTAATTAGAAAACTAGGCTGCTCCAGTTTGTATGGGAGCGTTTGCTTAGCTGGCGTTTGAAGTAGAATCTGTTAATTAATGCTTTTATTCTTATTTGTCTTACTATTAAAAGTTAACTCTTCTTCATTAGTTAGGGTAGGATTTTTATAGATTAGTGAACTACGTACGCATAATCCTTTAAAGGTTTAGGTTAAATTTTGATGTGGCAGTCGTAGTCAAAAAAAAAGTCATACTTGAAGTAATATTTAAATCACATATGAAGCATAAAAAAAGCTACGAAGAACATTTTAAAAATATTTTACGGAATTCTCAACACCACGTTTTACCCCGTACCACACCCAACTAGTGATATTGATCCCTCGTGCCAAACAATATCCAAACTACAATAAGCCTTTCTCGCTGGTCGTGTAATCGCTACATCTACCCTTGGCTGATAGGAATCGGAGCGGTAATTAGATGACATAGTAATAAAATCATCCGCGTCATACCTTATCTCGTCTTTGATCACACACCCACTACTAAGGGACTGTAATTTATTCAATTTAAACTTGTTTTGATCTGCAAAATTGCTTGATTGATGCTTATATGAAAGCTTCCTAAAAATATCAAAAAGTTTCGTCTCACTGTGCTTCTTTATTTATCTACTCAGACAATTTTTATCAGTCTACTACTAACATGCTACTACCTGTACTAACTACTAATAACATACAAATAATTATCTGACTTTCATACCTTTAGAACTGTTGACAAAAGGCTGAAGTAAAATGAAAACCGGCCGTTCCTTTTAAGCTTTGACAAAAACTTACAGCGAAAGGAGGGAATTGTTGCAAATGTAACGATGGTAAGATATTGTAGTCTAAGCTAGGCTTTGTAAGAATCTCGCAAGATTAATTACGGACAGACTACACTTCAATCTTACAAGCTACGGCTTGGTGAGTTATGAATTCTGCTTCTAGTGAAATATCGGAGCCTAACTGTCATTATACCATTAGAGCTACGTAATTAAGTTATTCCCGTTACTCTGATAACGGTACCAAATATAATTAAATTAAACTAAAAAATATAATAAAAGGCCATATTATAACTCAGTGTCTGAAAATTGTCATATATACAAAATTAATATAAGATAGCTCAAAAAAAATAAAGCGACTGACAAAATTCTTGTCTTACTACTTAGATACTTTGGATGTATTTTTCACTATATTTTCGATGTTCTACCAATTAACGCGGTAAAAAACACGGGGCGCAGCTAGATTACTAACAAAAAATGCGTGTATGACGACTATACAATTATCGGTCACGCATTGTACCCCCGTGTTTGTAATTAACGGGATGGGTGCGACTTATTGATTTATTAGGGGTGATTTCACGATTAGACATTTACAGCAAAGTTAATCATTCCCCATGTAAAATGCGATAGACATCGCGAGGGCTCACTCTGTTAACGTCTCTGTGACTCAGTGGTTTGAGCTCTCTCAAGTTATAAACATAGTTTTACCACCAACCAATACGGCTACCCCATAGTACTTGAGAAAAATAAATATTATTACAAAATAAATGTCTGTAGCGGACATCTAAATATAGAGGACACCCTCTATAACGTGAAGTATCATCTGTGCAAATATAATTTGATACAACGTCGCGAACAGGACAACCATGTATACCCTTCCTAACAGCTATTAATTTTTAAAGCACTATCTGTTAACTTACTGAAGCAACAGCAAAAAATACTATATTAATCATCTAAATCTACGTTCAAGTTACCTAAGTTTTTTCTCTGTAAATTGCAATTATGATTGCCCGATCACTAAAAAGCCAGCTGTCACATTGTGAGGTCTGACCATCGCAATTATATTCAGATTAACTTTATGTTGACTAGGTGGCCTTTGCCCCGTGTCCATGCGATTCATGATTCATTACTCCGTTACCCTTCTTCATATTTTGACATATCATTATTTTAAAATATAATATAAACTGTCCTCCATGCGTTGGTAATAAATATCAAGAGTATAAAAAATAGCAAAACATTAACTATTAAACGAAAATTAAAAAGAAACTGTACGGCTTAAAAATGTACTGTAAATATGCTACAATGGTTTCATACAAAATATTGTCACTTTTCTATTACGTTCAGAATTCTATTTGCAGTCTGCGAACGGGGCTCATAACAACTCTGCTCACGTTTCGTTATAAACAGCGAATTAAAAAAAATATCACATGTACTAAGACGTAAGCAGTGCTAATCTCTACAAATCCTGTCAGGCTAAAAATTTGATGCGGCCTCATGCGCCCCCCTTCGCATCCTGCTCCCCTGCCCCCCTGTGCCCTCAGTGCTCCCCTCCGAGGGCTGTGAAAGCATATTTATGTAAGTTCCTGATTGACGATGATGGCTTCCCCTTGGTTAGACACGGTACTGTTTCGTTACATCGAATATTGAAGCGTGTTGGAAAATCAATTGAATTTATTTACATAATAGACATTTAGTTTTCCATTATCTGTAATTATTTAACTAAAAACAGTATCGTTTTTATCCCAACATAACATAGCTTTCATTCGATACAGATATTGTAACAAGTGTGCTAAGTAGAATCATCTTAAAGTAACCTTTAATTTCTATGGTATTGATTAATCTCATCTAGCGTTTACGCCGACAACTCAATATAAGGTACGGTATTTCCGAACAAATACGACTTAGGGTCTTTTAAGAAAAGAGGATACCATTTCTTAAAAGGCTGGCACAACACTCACAAGCTCCCAGCCACGTGAGTGGCGTTATTACCTTAATGGTGCAATTCTTCAATATAAAAAGTTTAACATAACCAAGAGAGTTCAACTCAAACGCTGCAAAGATTCGTAGTAGCAAGCCGGCACGTACGCACTTAACGTAGTGTCGCATTGTACAAAACTATGTGAATATACATTATACCTTAATGGTGATTGTTCGGGGATGGGTTAAGGTGCACAGATAATGTTCTGACTCATTAAAAGTAATTTTTTCTTCATGCTTTATTATATTACATTTTTCATTCATTTAAATGACTGTATTGATTTCCTCTAAGAAATAGATCGTTTGTTTTTTTATAAACGGTACTACCGTTTATTTTACTTTATATAATATATATTTATATAATACTAGATACGTAGACTATGGATGAAAAATAAACATTATAATAAACCTTATTTCATTTGACGATTATATTACCAAACAATACCAGTTAGCTTTTATTTTTCTGGCTTATAGTGAAAGTCAAATCCAAACGCCAGCATCACGAGTAATATGACTGAATCACATTTGTTTGTAAATAGATCAATTGTATTTAATATAATATTGAAACAAACAATCCTATCCTTAGGTTGGGTTATCATAAGGTACATGGTATAAACACAGCCCGAGGCTCAAGGAGCAAAGGGTTGCAATCAACTAATTGCCGGTTAATCCACGGACAGACGTGCAACGGAATTAATTACGTCACATTGTCACAGATAACATCTATATTATCCACTAACATTAATGGGGAGTGGTATTTATTTCAATATGTCTAGATTGTGATTGATTAAAATTAAAAAGTTTACGTTGAATATTTGGCCAAACCAAAGTTCACGCGAGTACAACTTTTTTATCGTATAAATCGTGTAAGTGTAATGTAAATATTTTGTTTTTTTTATGGAATAGGAGGCAAAGGAGCTGTCAGGTCACTCTAAATGATGTGCTTTCAGCTGCCAATGGACATATACAACGACAGGAGGTTTACAAGTGTGTTTCCGGCCTTTAAGGTAGAGGAACGCTCTTGTCTCTAAGTCCCCAAGTCGTAGAGGTTTGGAAATACCTGTTCAGTATACTTAATAATATAAAAGTTTCGTTACAATAAGCAATGGTTTTACAAACTTCAACTTTAGCATGCAAGCAAAGCTCCAAGTAATTTCATTATTTCATTTCTTATCAACGCTTATGGAGCTAATCGAGCATGTATAAATGTCTGTTAAGGACATATAAAAACATTATAAATTACTTCGGGATATAGGCGTACCTCCAGAGTATAGTTTTCTTTAATTAAAAGGTACACTAGTAATAAAGTAGTAAGAAGAAATCAATAAGTAATATCTCCAAATCACAATACATTAATCACACTAGTTGAATACCAATGTGGGGAGCCAGTGGAGCGACGCAGGGCAACATTAGTCGCGCCGCTTCGCAAACACATTAGTGTTGGCATTCATTTTAATAAAAAAACATCGAACAACTGTAAGTAGCAAATTAATGAAAACAAATCGATTTTCATATATTTCTTACATTTATGAATCGTTAAATAATTATAAAGTTACACTTATAGTTCTAAAATCAAGGGCGTAGAGACGACGAGAAGAACTGACAAGAAACTCTCCGCCACTCTTTTAAGTCGCCAAGTATGTTCTACGTACGTATGTATACGTACGTATAAAGTACGGTTGTAAAGAGCAGAAACTATTACAATAACCCTTTTTCCGGTGGGCATATTGATATAGGAGCACGCATTTACGTTATAGTTAAAACAACCCGCATACTCACAGTACGCCAAAATGAATTCAGAAAAACATATTAGCACTGCATCACAAATTTAAGTCTGCACAGTCTCCACCAACCGTTCACGAGCACGACATGGCCAACCATCATTTTAAAAGAGACAATGTAATTATTTAAGTTGTGTATATTAAATTTTTTACGTAAAAATTGTGTATAGTTTTGTAAACAAGCCAACTAATTAGTCCAAACTAATCAGTGGCAGATGTCGATCTATCGCGTGCGCACGCGCCATTGCGCGCAACTGTTGTCATTGCCTCATCGCGATACTGATTACCAATGGTTGGGCCCCCTGGTTCGCTATTTCAATAGGCCAGAAATGAGGCTTAAAAAGTCGAAAGTTTATTTTGTATGACCTTTTTGAATCGTCTTAAATCTAAACGACTCTACGCCGGTTCGTAATCGATCACGCAGGCAATAATTGAGCTTGGTTGCTTTTTTCGTAATGATCCAAATACATTGTTGTTGGGGCAAGGCCAAGCAAATTCATTCATTATCAAAATAATCAGATCAAACGGTGTCTTTAAAAGATTCTTTATAGACATATAGTTAACTGTTTTTCAATTAATTAAAAAAAGTAGTTTTCTATCAATTTGCTTGGAATTTTGTTACAGAGGCGTACACGTTGCTCTTTGAACCAACCTTTATGAAGCCTAGTGGGAACATAACAGAAAGCTTACCCTTATTTCTCGTATTGTATGCCAAATGTTTAAAATGGTGCTCTTGCAAACAGCAAAATACTAGTATTTACTATTTAGTAGTTGGTAATAGTCGTCATTAGTAATAGTAGTGTTTAAAAGTTAGTAGTTTAGTATTATTTAGTAAGATACCACTTGCCCTTTTTACTAAAGGTGGGCAAGTATAAAAATGCTGGTCAAGTCTCAGGAAGAGATGGAAATTACTGAGATTATTGATAAATTCTGATTTACACACTGGAGTCCCAACAATTAAGGCACTCGTCAATATCATACTTAGTTAAGCTTTCAAGGAGCTACCAACACTACACATAGTCCGAAATTTCGTTCGTTACATTTCGATCTGTCGAATGTGTTCAAGACTTAAGGGAAATATCACATCAAGTATCTTCGTAAAGCGCAATATTATCTAATTATTAAATTATTTTATTTGTATTAACAAAGCGCACCTACAATCGATAGCCATAGTTAGAGCAACATTCTGAACGGAATCCCAGGTTTGATATATGCTACCGGGGCTATTAAGTGGCCTGTCCCATTCGACTAGGGATCCACAATTTATTTAAAAGAAAATCTTGAACAAAAAACCGATCACAGATATTGTGCTCCCGGCAGGAATGACAGTGGTTATGAAAAAGTTATTTTTATATTCATATGTTAGTACATACTTTGGTTAGTACCAAGAGTTTTGAGACATGGTTATGGCTATTTTATAATTTACAATGCATTTTTTTTAAATAAATAAAAACTAAGTTAAACAAAACAATTAAGTTCTTCAATGAATATTTCCCTTAAGGGTTTAAATTTGGAACTATTTCATTTTAAAGTTTGGGTCAAGGATGAAAATAAACTAATAGCATCAGAAATTAAATTATCAGCTGTCAATCTGACGTTTTGTAGTTCGCCATTGTTCCTCTACAACCAATGGCGGCATCCGCTTTGAATTTCGAATGTTTTCTTTTTAAATTCAAAGGGCTATTGTTTCACAAGCCATTCTCTGTATCTATAAATCAGAGATTACAGATTAATGTAGCTGCATATAATTCTTTTATCGAGAAGAGAATTGAATTATATTGTCGGCTGTGGCGATTCTCAAGAAAATTATACACACTGACGAGGGCAAATTCTGACACGCAGTTTTTTTCTACAATATATTCTTACATAACTTTAAAATGTCTTGTGTGCTATACGCATAAACATTTTTTAACAAAAACATTAACACAATAAAATGTTAAGCATTCAACATTTATATATAGTTTTAAGTTATTAAGACTTACATATAAGTAATACTGGATAAACTTATATTTTATAAACCAATATATATTTTTTAAATCATGAGCTTTCTTTGTAAGAGCTTAGTAATTATATTTTTATTTATATTTTATTTGTGATGTTATTAATGTAAACATTGATCACGTAAGCAAAGTGGGTTTGCAAATTGGGTCAAACAATGTCTGTACCAAGAAGAACCTGATTCTAAAGTTTCTTACTTAATTGAGCAGTTAAAAAATGCAATTTCCAATACATTTGTTGCATGCTCAATCATAGAGAATTGGGGTAATTTAAGCATTAAGTGGTTCAACCCACCCTGGGGTAATTTGAAACAGCCCAGTCACCCACACTTGCTAATATTTTGACATTTTGATGCCCGTCAATATAAAAGGCTTTTAATTTTTTTTACCATTAAATTATTTTAATAAAAGCTATAATTTTAACTATAACCCAGTTATTTGTGTACCATGTCATTCAAAGGTATTTTGAGTTCAAGTCGAGAGGCAACAGAATACATGTCTTTTGGGTGGTACGAAATACTTTCCTAAATCAGTCTTATATGACTCTATTAATAATAAAGTTTTTATGAATCGATCCCTATTTTAAGGTCTCTGGCTTGATCTTGTCCAACCACGAAATATTAAATCGCAAAGTATGCTGATCTTGTTATAAATAACTAATAATTTGAAACATAACGATAAAATATAAAAGCGTGCGCCATAAGGCTTCTAAATTATTCAAAATAGGCCCCGCCCTAATCATGCGCACGATTCGATGCGCTCTGATTGGCCCATCGCATCAGCGCATATCATATTTAATGCATTTTATGAGTTTCTCAATTTTTAATTTTAGTACGTATTAAAAACCCCTTTTAAAAGTAAAATTACAAGTATTGCAAAAATAATATTATATTTACGTTAAGAAGTCTTTATTTCCTTTGAACCAGTTTTTGAAAGTTTCGTTTTTTAGTAAAGTCACCAAATACAGTTCTACGAATTAAAAATAAAACCTTATTCTTAGTAATATGTAGAATACAAGAAAAACAATGTATTATTAAGAAATTCGCCAAGTGTTTCAGTTCCATTGAATGTTTACAAACAGTTAAAAGCATTTTAAAAGCATATTTTAACACGGATACTTTATGAGAATTATTTATTTCAATAACATTTCACTTATAAAATTTCCCGCCCATCAATGACGCCATATCCGGTTTCCTCCTACCCAATAACGGAGCTTCGAAACTAAAGCTTCCTTAATCCACAAAACTATTTCTCTAAATGTTAACACAAATCGTTCTTTAAATATTTAAAAACTCAACACAATGTTAATCACATTTATTTAAAATTAATCCATCTTTCAAACATAAAACACATATTTGGAGCTGATTCGTACAAAATATAATGTTTTATGGAGTAAGGTAATCGATTGCTTAATTGATTACTAAGCTTCATGCGATATGCGTTTACGAAGGTCTCGGCCATAATCTTTTATACGCCTTAACTCTGACACTAACGCTTCAGTTCAATATATATTGAGAATATAAATAAAAATACGAGTTTTACCTTTTATTACCTTGTTACTTTTTTTTGTAATGAGTAAAATCTAGCCTTAATTAAGATCAATGAGTAATTTATATCTAACTTAATTTGTATACTTTAATGTTAAATAAGAATAGTGAACACTTCTTACAGTCTTATTAAGGGATAACACTTTATTCATATGAACGTAAGGTTAGGAACAAATAAATCGCCTTCCCTGTGTGGTCAGGGCATTAAATTATTTGTAATTGTTAAAGTACTGTAATCGTAAATGTAATGACGGATGACAATAACACAGGTAGATAGTTTTCATAGTATCACTATACAGTATTTTTCGCTAATCCCGTTTTTTTTCATATAAAAGAAGGGGCAAACGAGCAGGAGACCCACCATAAAGGTGAAGTGCCGCCCATACACTCACGCAGCTGGGTGCTCGCGAGTGCGTTGCCGGCCTTTAAAGGGAAATTGGGAAATGGAGGGGTAGGGGAAGAAGACGGGGGTCGGGAATGGATGGGCACCGGAAGATCTCACTCACCGAACGAAACACGAGTACAAAATGAACAAAGTCCAATTGTATCACTTTACGCCGGGTTTCTGTGAAAGAGTGGTATTCGGCTGAAACTCTAAGTAACAGCATGGCACTCCCACTCAAAAATCGTTGAAGATTTCCTTTTGTTCATACAAACTGCTGTATGAATAGTATAATTTTATTTTGCACTCAATACACTTGTTGAAAGATGTACTCAACGCGTTATCTTGTACGTAATGGAATATAGAAATGTGGCGTTAACTAATATACAACCCTATTGTGGCATTTTATAATTTGTTATCTTTTGAGCGGTTTATATTATTTTTTGGTGAAACAATAATTACCAAACAATATACGCTCCATACTTATGTTTGTCGTGAAAGTTTAAAATGTTCAACATAACATACACCCCTTACAAGTAGGCTGCCCATTAAGGTTGAAAAGCCTTACCGGTAAATCACCTTTAATATGAAAAAAAGTATTATACCTCAATAGAGACGGTAAGAAATGCTAATTGTTACTCTTCAATATATTAAATACTTAATAAAAGAAGTTAGATATAAATTGTATTAGTCTTAATTAGAGATCGTATTTTAATTATTTGTCCGTATCGGCAAGTCATCTCATTACAAAAAATCTTTGGATAATAATAGAATTAGTATATATTTAATACAATTTTCTGGTTTTATGTGAGTTTTAGTTGTCGGCGTTTACTTGTATTACGTAATCACATCGAATAGTTAAACCAACGTCCCGTAATATGTAATATAAGTTGAAGCTGGGAGCAATCCAAACACTCACGGAGGCAATAATATTCAAATCGGTTTAATATCCGGCGCAGTCGCCTCTTCAGCTGTTTTGCATCAGCAGCGATAGCACTTGACTGCTGGATTGTTTAGGGATATTTTAAAACAAATGTACGAGGAACTTTTCGTTTGGTTCATCATTTAATATCTATGCCGTGAATAAGGTTTTATTTTATGCAAAATAGCTTAAGAGCGGAATAGCGTTCTATCCCAATTAAGGTTTTAACGAGTAATAATAATGATACTTTTATTTGTATGTAAGATATATTTTTTTTTAAGTGAGAAAAGCAGCTAAATAGTACCTAAACAAAAAAGCGTTTTTACTACTTTTTCATCAAACTAAATATTTCTTTATATGTACGGTTTTTTTTATATCGCATCAATTACTTGAGGAAAAGTATGTAAAAACAATTCTATTCTAGTCGAGTTAATGGATATAATATAATGAACCAATTTGTGTTTTAATATGTACAGAAAATAATCAAATTATACAGCTAGAATACATGGAGTCAGGAATCTTGGAGTTTTTGGAGGAAATATGGATCGAATGGCGGTAAAAACTCTCAAACATAAGTAGAAAATATTTTTACAAGTAAAATTATAGAGGCGTTAAGATCAAAGGTAAATGCGCGGGCGCCGGCGATAACGCCACTTAACTCTGAGTGCTCCTCAAATAGCTCAGCTATTTTTAAACTGACTCAATGACGGACATATTTAGTTATATACAAAAGTATTAGTCAAAACAATATACAGTCTTTACTTTAATTTCAAAATTAGTGTGTTGACAATGTTTTGAATCTTCTCGGCCGCTTCGCTTGATTACGCCGTTAACAATTTCACATCGTTTTATATTTACTTGAATGAATACAAACAATGAACAATTTTTATGTTAGTAATAAAACATACACCCTATAGTTACAGATGCCTGAACTATAAACATTCCAACTGTGTGGTCTTTGAGACAAATGTTATATATAATTAGACTAGTAAAATAAATTCTAATAAATACATTGTATCAAGCAAAACATTGCTTCTCATCTGTAGAGTATTTGCTAATATTGCTAAACACAAGAAATGGATTGACTAAATTTTAAGTCAAGATAATAAACCAAAGGACCATTAGGCAATAAGACAGAGGCGCAAAAGGAACAGATGAGATCAAATCATGGATCAAATTTGCTTGTGATAGAGAGCTCGTAAGGTCATTTGTTCAAAGACTGTGCTGATGAAAAATTTGAGGTATTTTTTCTTATCAATACACAAAAATCTATCGAGAATGCTAACCGACCTCCCATCTAGCTGGTTTGAGTCCTCGTACGCACTAAAAGTAATTTAATGAAACTATTAGCCAATTTATCAAATCACATAACGCGGCGTACCCTATCGATAACTTCACGGTGCTTAGGCAGCTTATACACGAAAAATGCTAATCCATTGAATTGAGCACATGCCAAGTACGTAACAAAATATAGTAGTTCAATAGTGATATGAAATAACTGGTAAGACTCATACCTAGTGAAGGCCACCACTAACTTTTAATACGACAATGGTATTTAATGACGAATTGAGCCACAGGAAATGTTAATCTTTGATTGAATTGAAGGAATCCACAATCCAAAGTTGAATTAAGGATACATTTGAAATACTTGTCTGCCTATTCGTTGTCAGTAACTGCATTTGATTATAACTGCCTTTACAGATTAGTTACATCATGTTTACGTTAATCTTAACAAAGTATAAATAACAATATGTCAAATTTTTACGGGTATCAATTATTGAGAATATAAAAGCGACTTTTCGCTCTCACTTTTCATTCTGCCGCAGCATTTCCTGTGGAGGTGAAGGGTAAGGTAAACGTTTTGAAATAATGTTTGTCTCTTGAATTTCTCTATTAAATTTATCCCCCAAACTGTTAGTTTAATATCCGATTTATTTTTATTGCAGAGGTGCATCCAAAATGTCGTCCATTTTCATAGTCCTGTTGCTCTGTGCTTTTGCTAGAGGGTATCCTGCTGACAGTGCTGAAGATGCCCTCCTTGCTGTCTTCGCTGCCAATAACCAAGGGGCTAAAGCTGCAACTCTACAAGGTGAAGGTGCTCAAGATTTAGTGGGGGCCGGGGCCCAAGCCACACATGGTTATGGAGCTGGTGGCGCAGGTAGTTCGCAAGCTGTTAGAGCAGCGAGTTCTGCAAATGCTGCTAACAGTTATGGTGCAAATGGTGCCAATGCTGCTCAGAGTTATGGAGCGGCTTCTGTGGCAGCCTCACAGGGCCACATCGGAGCTAGACGAACCACAAGTACTCAGGGTCGTAGCGCTGCGCCTGGCGCAGCAGGTTCTCAAGCTCATGGTGCAAGTATCGCATCTGGTGCTCAAGTCGTTGGTTGGAATGATGCCACCGGTGCCCAGGGTATCGGTGAGAGTAGCGCCTCTCAAGCTGTAGCTCGTTCCGGCAACGCGGCTGGTAGTCAAGGATACGGAGCCGTTAGTGCATTAGGTGCACAAGGTGCGGCCTCATCTCAAAGTGCTGAAAATGCGGCTTTACAATCTGCCATGGCAGCTCACAACCAAGCGGCTCAGAACCAAGCGGCTCAAGCTAACGCTCTACGTGCCGCCAGCGCGAGTAATAATGCTCAAGCTTTACAGGCGGCTGGCGCCCAATCTGCTCATGGTCATGGCGTGGGTTCTTTAGCAGTCTCACAGAGCCACAGCGGAGTTGGACAAAGCGTCAATGATGGGCATAACTGGGCAGGAGTTTCCTCTGGGGCTCAGGGTCGTGGTGCTGCGGCTGGCACAGCAGGTCTTCAAGGTCGTGGTGCAAGTATCGCATCTGGTGCTCAAGTCGTTGGTTGGAATGATGCCACCGGTGCCCAGGGTTTCGGTGATAGCAGCGCTTCTCAAGCTGCAGCTCGTTCCGGCAACGCGGCTGGTAGTCAAGGATACGGAGCCCTTAGTGCATTAGGTGCACAAAGTGCGGGCTTATCTCAAAGTGCTGAAAATGCGGCTCTACAATCTGCCCTGGCAGCTCACAACCAAGCGGCTCAGAATCAAGCGGCTCAGAACCAAGCGGCTCAGAACCAAGCGGCTCAGAACCAAGCGGCTCAGAACCAAGCGGCTCAGAACCAAGTGGCTCAGAACCAAGCGGCTCAGAACCAAGCAGCTCAGAACCAAGCGGCTCAGAACCGAGCGGCTCAAAACCAAGCGGCTCAGAACCAAGCGGCTCAGAACCAAGCAACTCAGAACCAAGCGGCTCAGAACCAAGTGGCTCAGAACCAAGCGGCTCAGAACCAAGCGGCTCAGAACCAAGCAGCACTGAACCAAGCGGCTCAGAACCAAGCGGCACTGAACCAAGCGGCTCAGAACCAAGTGGCTCAAGCTAACGCTCTACGATCCGCAAGCGCGAGTAATAATGCTCAAGCTTTACAGGGAGCTGGCGCCCAATCTGCTCTTGGTCATGGCATGGATTCTGCTTCAGCCGCACAGGGCATGAGCGGACAAGCCGTCAATGAAAGGAATAGCTGGGCAGGAGGAGCTACTCAAGTCGTTGGAATGAGTGATGATGCCGATGCCCAAGCTGTTGGTGGGAGTAGCGCTTCTCAAGCTGCCGGTCGCGCGGCCTATACAACTGATAATTTAAAATACGGTGGTCAAGGATATGCTCCCGCTAATGCATTAGGAGCACAAGGCTACAGTGGACTAGGTTTAGGCGCACAAGGTGCACAAGATTTGGGCTTCGCTCAAAACGCAGAAGGAGACGATGCTGCGAGAATAGGTTGGCAGTCTGTGGACCAAAGAGAACAATACAGATATCGATACAAAAACCGCGGTTTCGGAATAGGTAACAATTACTACCCATCGTACCCGTCCTACCCGACCTACCCATCCTACCCGGTATACAGACCCTATGGCTCGAACCCTTACTATTACTCACGAAGCGGAGACGACGCTGAAATAAACGAAGCTGTAGCCGGTGAGAACCCTTCCGGATTGGCCGTTGGTTCGGCTGAACAGGAGGCCGCCCGCGGTCACGCCGCATCTGGAAATAGTGCTGGACAAGCTGCTGCCGATTATAGCGCAGCTGTAAGCCAAGATGCTGCAGTACAAGCTGCACAAATGGCTCAAGCCCTAGCTGCGCAGAGTGCAAGTCATGGTGCCGCTGGACAAGCTGGACAACTTTCAGCATAAGCACAAAATGCTTAGGCGTTTCTAATATATATATATACTATATTATTTATGTATTTCTATGTGTTATTGAATAACTTTCTACTTTTATATACAACATTGGGTGAATATTTTGCAATCTTGGACGATGCACCAGCATCACAAACGGACAAGACATCAACAATGGAGACATTTGAAATGTATACTAATTGTGAGTATTATCAGCATAATATTTCGCAAAGCAATATCTTCGTATATTTGATTAGACAAAACTTACATGTTAATAATGTAACGAATAAGCATTAATTATCTTATTATATCATTCATAAGAATGATAATAATATAAGCTATATAGTATTGCACGTTGAAAGTGGGAATATTAATACGTCGTTTCTCTTTCAGACACCAAAATTCACCTCCACCAAGTTAATGTCCAAGCAAGTATTCCCTAAAAGCACCAATCTGACCAGCCCAACAACTGCTATTTCATTTATAAACAAAACTGTATAATATTATGTGTATTGTTTCATATGTTATTAAATATATTATGTATTTTATAACACGTGGTTTTTATTACGAATTTTCCGATAAGAAGGCCTGCATGAATGACACATGAATTACTATCGCTTTGTGTCCTCTCAACAAATGGCTCGAAAAAAGCTACATAGATAAGAACATATTAAAAAAAGACATGAATGTAGAAAGTGAAAAAAGACACAAATGATACCAGCTAAGGTAGCATTGTATATAAAAAAAATAGTTATTTTTGCCGCGTGGTTTAAATACAATGGGAATTTGGAAAATCAGTTTATAAATGGCAAGAGGTCTGGTGAAATTTTTATGAAAATGAAATCTTTCATTAACCCGATTTTCGGGACAAAAAGTATATCCCTACCAAATTTTATCAAAATCGGTTTAATAGTAAAACGGGACAATAACAGTAAGATAACATACATATGGGCAAAATTAGTACAGGTTATTGACGTACACAAGTAATCACTGATAAGTTTATATGTGGATTTTTTTTTAAAATAAGATTTTAAATAATATAAAATATCATCAAAACTAAATTAAAAAAACAAACAACGTATGTGTGCAATACATGTGTAGGCCCTCTTGAACTTTTTTCCCAAGCCTTCCCGAACTTCCGAATTTTCACACCTCAAAGTCTGAACCGTGTCGGATCATCGTGAGAGCCGCACCGTGACCAAGGCGACACGTGACGACGACTATTGATGAACTGAGCGACCCCTGTTTACTGTACACAATAATTTTTCATAATAAAGTTCATTAGGTAGGCGTGTAACAGTTTCTAAGGACTATATTTATAGATTTCTATTTTGTTTTATGTATGAGATTCACAGACTCAGTAACACAATATGAAATAAATAAGGGAACGTCATATTTAAAAAAATACCTTTGTGATTTTCAAAAAAAATAGTTTGTTTTTGTTAAGTTGACCATGTTTCTTATATTTAAGTGTTCTTAATTGACTATATTTATTCAAAAGTCAAAGTATTTTTATTCAAGTAGGTGTTCTGTTAAAGACACTTTTGATTCGTCATTTTTTACATTACCACCGGTTCAAGAGGCAGTAATGGTGTCAGCTTTAAATTGAGAAAGCTTTGAAAACCTAAACAAAGGAAACCTTTGAAATAAGAAATGTCACTGTGCAGATTGTTATTTCACCGATTTGGAACTACATTGAGAAACCCTTCCATTGCTTTGACCCTGTAGAAAGAGGACGGGTTTTATTATAACTTTGTCAGAGCAACTTTACGACAATGATGTACCTACTAAAGCAGAGTTGGGCCATCAAGGGAGCAGTCATTATATGGCACGTGGTACGTAACACAGTTCCATTTGGGCAGCTTTTAAGGAAATTGTCTGAGGTGCGCCCCTTTACCGAAACTTACAACACCCGACATTTATTTTAGTACGTTTAATTCAAAATTAAAAACGTGAAAATATTATACAATAAGTATTATAACACTGCTATGTATATTTAAATGAAATATTAATATCTTCTTCTTCTAAGTCCAACTAGTGAAGGTAAGATCTAATCTTATCTAATCAGTCTGCACGCCAATTTTTCTGCGGATTAGCACCAGAATAGTTCCGGTTCACTTGCAAATACTGTGTAACAAGGACATGAAACAAATAGCATACATCCCAACTCTACTTGTTTTCTTATGTTGGTAAACGATAAAATGAGGGCGGACGTTTCTTTTCGTATGTCATTTTGAAATGAAACATGACATAAAGAAAAATATACTATATTTAGAACTCTGACGCTAAGTTTTTATTGATTACTTGAGCTCAATACGATCTAGATTATTTTATTCTAACCTGCTTTTATAATTACAATCTGATAAAAACAATACTTTATAAGTAAATATTACTATGTAAATGGTTTTGTAATAACGCAGATTTCTTGTAAGCAAAAAGTATTAAAAGAAAATATTGAACTAACCGTTCTGAATTATTGACCGGCGAGTGTACAACAATCACAGCACTAATGCAACTCCCTCGTGACTCGTAATTTCGTTAAAATATACATTTTCTAACGGAATATTGTTTTAATGTCGGCCCATCGAAATTTTTGGGATGAGGTGTAATTTACTGAGTCACGACTTCTTTATGTATTATATAGATTTACTACGACATACTTATTTACATATAAAATACATAACCAACTAACTACATTAAATAAAATTATTATAATAATTATAACTGTGTTTTGGATAATAATGCAAGTCGTGTATATACCGGCGTAACTACAACAATTATTATTAAAATAACTAGAATAATAAAGTTCAGGCATCATTTAACTGTCCTAAAATAAGTTTAAAAACTTATTTAAGTCGAATACTTTTAAAATTATTACGCTGTGAAATACAATCCTTATTATTTCAATACGTACTCTGTGAAAGAAAAACAATTAAAAGATGGCGAATCAGGAAAATGTTTTTTTAATCGTGAAGTCGACAATGCTGATACATACACAACGCCTTACGAAAACCATACGGATTAACGAAAGAAGTTTTCGTTAATCCTGACAATATTAATTAATTATATATGCAATGAAATATATAAGTACTTTATAGTTAGGTAATATTCCAACTAAAACAAATATGGCGTCTATAACAACCGCAATACCCTTCCAAGACCAATACGAAGTCCACGTATGTTCTCCAATCTTCGAACAATTCATTATGATAATCTAATTAGAAACTACAATTACATTAATAATAAAGCCTGAATATTCGAAAGTACCTGAAGAACCTGAAGTGAATTTATTTACAGAGACAATATATAATGCTTGCTCTGAAATAAACTCCTTATTTAATAAAAGTTCAGTTGTTCGTACAGCAAAATCCATTGACATTTGCAAATGCACCTTGCATTTATAATAGGACGAAACGAACATTTCAATAAACATCATTAGTTATGTATACAAGCATCAGAATGGAAAAGAATCGAATAAACGTGTTAGTTTATTGGTTTATGTTTTATATACGACTTGGGAACTTCAAGAAAAGAGCGCACCTCTCCCTTAAAGGCCGGCAATTCACTTGTAAGCTTAAAGCGTAAGTAGTAAGCTTCCTGGCGTTGCAGGAGTCCATGGGCGGCGGTTAGCTCATTCGGAATAACCCGCCTGCTCGTGCCTCCTATTAGATTAAAATGTATACAGAATTATATATATATATATATATATATAACTATATACTGAATATAAAAAAAAGAACCTTTGGGTATTCTTGCGATATTTATACACCTAACGGCTCCTAGTTAAGTTCATCCCCTATGCGATTAAGTATTGTTGTTTGTTTTTAGATAAAACTATGACAACTATATAGTTGTATGTAAAAATGAAATAAGTTACGCTGCACAAACATATCTAATACAAGGCGCACCCTGGCGATAAATAACGGGCTCAAATAAATGTCTGCACGTATGCTTGTAACGGAAGGAATATCAACCGTTACATAGAAATACTTTTAGCGAACAATAGAATTAGTTACGGAATTTTAAATTAGCCTCTTCCCGTCAATAAGAAAAATAGTTGTAATAGTGAAAATTAAAATCTATGTATTCACGAGAACGTGTATCTTCGTTAGGGTTTTAAAATGATTTTTTTTAATATGAAATATTATTTTTAGTACTGTACGCCTCTTTTTGTGTTGTTTAGCAGTATAAATTAGTTAGGTTAGTTGATTATATTAACTTTAATTAAGTTAGAACAACTACTAGTTAACTTATTTTTAATCTTATAAGATTATATTAAGATCGGATAGTTTTCGAACCAATTGAATAGAACCAAAGTGCAACTTTGCTGAATGGTTGTTAACACTATTTTAGAGTGAGTCCTAGTGAGGTCGATACAAACTGCGTAATTGTGTCTTGAGTACATGTTTTTTACGCGAGGTCTTTGATAATTAAAGTACTTCTCAAATAATTACTAATTTATTGTTTGTTCTATATCGATCTAAAAACTCGACTTGCAAAAACTAAATGCCATCAGTGGTCTTTGATATGATCACCTCGATTTGGATCTATTTAATCTGTGAATAATTTGAACATTAGATTTTATTGACGAATGTTTTTATATGTTTTTCTAACTGTGGTGGTGTGGTTTTAATATGATAATTTAATTAATGTTAAGTAGTTATAATAACAAAGGACGAGGGTGCAGTAATCTTATAATGCAACTATAAGCCGATGTGTTTGATGCCCTCACATGAAGGGCCGGACTTAGTTTTTTTCAGAGTTTTAAGGAGGTAAATAATGTAAACAGATTAAGGGTTTTTTTCTGAGAACCTTATTTGAATGCATAGATTAAAAAGGTCTAGTTCGATATTAAAATCTTTTTGGTGGATTTGAAATATATTTGAGGTTGTAATATCATAGGATTCCTTCTGAGTTCAGAACTAGAATTTGACTTTAAATTAATATTTGTCCCAATAATATAATGATGACCAATTTAACTAGGGCTTATTAAACCTTTATTTAGTTTTGTTGTACGTAAATAATAATTGAAAAAAATAATTGTCTTAGATTTAAACCGCGACCGCCGACAAATGTTTTTTTGGTAATGGGCCCTAGCCGACCAGCAATGAAGTGGACCGACGCCGGAAGGCAGAAGGCCCGTTTGGAGGAAGATGGTGAAAGCCTATGGCCCATAAAAAATGTCACATAAAAATTAACTTAGATACAAGAGGTTCGCAAGTACTTTCGGCCTATATACATATATTATTACTAATTTAAAAAATACAAAATTTTAATTATCTTAACAAATTAGGATAACTGTATTACGATTACGCAATAAAAGCTGTTGTCCTAATCGCCTAGGCATCCTTAAACCTAGGCTGGTGTGGAGTCCGTCCCTGTGTTGTTTACAAGCAATTTCACTAATGCACAAGATAGCGTTGCAACCGCACTGCACTACTGTAGGCGCACATGGCCGGCCATGAAATATTCATGAGTTGGTTATTGAAATTATTGGATGGCACTATGCAATACCTTTGTGAAATATCTGCTGAGAATTAAATGTGTCGTAACAATTGGTGATCTTTTATTTCGTATTTCTTTTAACACTTTTTTAAACTGTATTTGTATAGTTTTATTTTATTATTATAGACTACCTAAGTCTGATGCTCCATTTGATCAAGGTTTCTAATAAAATCAAATACATACATATATAATTATATACGTGCAGACATTTATTGAGCCCGATATATACTATTATAATCTATATTATTATTATTTATTCGTTACATTAGAGACAAACTAAATTATTTAATTTACTTAATTTTGCATACAGAAATATTTAAATGATTTCTGAGATATATGTGACGATGTCGCCGTATTGCATAAACTAAAACCAACTATATCCAATTGGACATAAAATTACAACTTTACATTTGTGTGGGCGCAATGACAGATTGCCTTAAGCCCCAGGTTCGATTCCCTGTTTGCACATATCATTAGCACCTATTAACACCCCAACACTTTGCTAATCGAATAGTTTATCTCGATTAAAAATATTGGAAATTGGCTAAAGAGCAAGTCTTTTTTATTTTCTGAATGTAGCAGACAAATTTGAAACATCAATCGTCCATAATAACCACTCAATACTATGGTAAGCAATATCTCTATCTAAACGTCGTAAAAAATATTTTGAAGCTTCAAAAATAATTTATATAGAAAACACGCCATAAACAAAGTGCCGTCTATTCCGTGCTCGTGAGCACGGAATAGACGGCGGGAATTTCTGACGTTATTGAAGCAATATGGCAATCAACATGCCTTATTGTATTAGTAAAAGCTTAATCAAGCACAACGGGTAACTGTGAACTTTAGAAGAAACGAAGAATTATAAATAATTCCTATAGTTTGTTTTGGAATGCTTAAATTATGAAGGAGAAGCTTAGTTCGTTAAATATCAGAAACAATTTCTTGTCTTGGAGCTTTTAAAAGTATAGCTACGTCATGTTCAAAGTTTAGGGGTTAGGTTTTATGTAATAACAATTACATAGACAATAGAATGATCAAACAATAGATAAATCGCACCAATTATTAGAAGCAATTTCGACTTCCGAACATTATTGTTGACAATATGGATAATTTTACAATCGCCAGTAATCTGTCAATTTTATTGCCCTTAGCTAAATCAACAGCAACAACAGCTTTATACCACGGACATAAGATTCATATTTCACTGCACGGTTTTATTAAAAATCTTATAAGCCAACTTTTTGAAAGTTACGATCTATAAAAACACATATGTTCACAGAACAATCCATTTTATTTCTATATAAATAAAGTATTGTTTCGTAAAGACGAAACACAAGAGCGTATCTGTATAAATTCGGCCGAACGTTGGCACAATATAAATTCAGGAGCAGAGACCATAGAGTTTGAAATGCAACTTGTCACAATTTGAAAAAAGAAACACGGGAAAACAATAGCGTCCATTTGGCGGCTGGCACGCGGCGCGCACACTCCGTCATGGCGCCGACTTTTGACAGTCATTAGAATGTTTTGTGTTGATTAGATTAATGTGCGGTCTTCGATTTCCACGACTGAGCCCTGGATGTTTTTATTTATGGATGAATAAAATGTTTTAGTGTGTAATGTTTCCTTTGCGGTGCGTGGCGACTATTTTTTATACTGATACACGATTTGAAAAATGAATAAAATTTGTATAGTTGATAAAGTGGCTAATTATTACAGTTTTTATATATTTATTACACACTCTTTCAGTTCAGTCTAACTTATAACACCCACAGCCAATGATTTAGTATAAAACATGTAGGTTTTATTTAAAAGAACTAGGTAATTAGTAATTCAATCTTCATCATGTTATGGCTAGGTAGCTGCTACTTTAAAATACCCTATTTTAAGGCCGTGCTATGACACTTTAAGTCAAGTTAATCATGCATCATATTGATTCGTCTTTAATATTTTTAACATACGAATATAAGAAAAGATATCTTAAGAAATATAACAAGTAAATATGTATATTGTTTTATATATCTAACTATTTCTCACTCATATAGCTCAGTAATTTTGCTTAGCAAACAAATAAAATTTAAGGAAAGGAAAGACATAGTGAGCCTCTCAGTAGAATGTCAAATTGAAATATCTTGTGTGAAGCTGGAGCAACTCATAATTTGTATAGCCCTTCAGCTCAATACGAAAAGAGAAAGTATTAGATCAGGTGCTGCACAAACTGCTAAAGTCCAAGAAAAGTATGATTGTTTGCGGAGACTTTAATGTGAATTTACTTTTTGACTGTTCCTCAAGTAAACGTCTACTTTGCCTCTTTAAGTCCTACAATCTTATAAATAGCTTTATTGAGCCTAAAAGACTAACATCCACCACAGCAACATACATTCAATGTTATTTATAAAAAGTTTGACACTAAAACGTTTTTGATACACAAACAATGTTTGCGTGCGAATAAAAAAAATACGACACAATTCCCAAGAGGCCACGCCTATTGGATGCGTGGAAAATAATGAAAAAATAATATAACAGTTATTCTAGTCCATCTGTGAATGGCACGTGGCGGAGTTATGATGCCTCGGGGAGCAAAGGTGACATAATATCGACTTGGGTTGAATATAAATAATTTTTAAACGCGAACTTTTAATATTAGTTTAACTTTTACTGGTGGCATTAAATTACAGGTAATCATGTATTCATAGTGAAACAACATTAAATTATAAAAGTAGATATAACTAGTAGCCAGCAGTTCAATTACTATTAAAAGTTATCAGTATGTCTGTACATGTGTACATTTGACCAGAATAAAAAAGCAGAAGATAATTCGATTGATAAAAAGCTTGTTAAACTTAAACTCAAATATCTTCATAAAGACTGAATCGTCAATTTTTACACTACCACCGGTTTGGGAGGTAAGAAGGCAAGACACTCAATAGCTGCTCTTTTAAAATAAACATGTCATATAAAATTATGTTACTTACATGACCAAATAACTAAAGCATTGTAAGGCTACTCAAGAATTAAACTGTCCCGATTCTAAGCTAACTGCCGACACATTAAAGGGATTTGTCTTTCATTGTCCTCTTAATATTCGTTAACTGTATAGTATGACCTTTTCAACCTGAATACTCTTTACGCGCGTTATAAATTTGCAAGAAGTCAATTTGGTTATACGTGCTGCGTGTTAAAAGACTGATCATCCTTCCTAATCAGTGAAATGCATAAACAAAATGAGACCTAACTCTCACCCCTGCACATCCCCTCATTAATGCAAGTTTTAATCAAAAAAATCATGGGTGTGAAATCCAAACACGAGGGGAACACATTTTCCCATATCGATAATGAATTATTTGTAATGCTGAGGTAAAAAAATAACACGTTTTTTTTATACAATTGACGTGTGCATTTTAATCAGAAGACAATCAGGAAATTATTTTGTGTCAACAGAGTGGGGGACCGCGATTGTCCGATGCGCCGATGACTCTGTGATTTCGTTTGCAGGAAATTATTAAAAAAATAATTACTTTTTACCTCGCATTGGAAATGGGGTTGTAATATTATTAAATCATTTTCTTAACAGTTACACATTTTTATCACATTGCAAAATATATATTTTTTTACAAAAACAATTAATTAACAGTCACAATTATCTGTTAACTTCAAAAGATTCTAACAGATGTCGATACTTTTCGACTGTATTGAGTAAGTAATCAATAGCTCATCTATGGTAAACCGACAAACGTGTCATATAAGCTTCATATAGCATGACTACCAAATGTTATTTAGGCTAAAGTATAAATTAAATTTATTTTGTAGTAAACGAAATACCGTGAAATTCAATTATTTCTACTTTTTTAATCATTTATATGGCAAAACAACGTTTGCCGGTTCAGCATACGTTAATAATTTTAATCATAAGAATTTTAGTCTTATATGAATACTAATATACTGTCAGAACTTTATCCCATCTAAGGTTATCACTAATAAATACTTCGCTTAATTAAACCAACCTTTAAAAACGAATAAATTAATTGAAGTAACACAATAATCGCACTCACAACGAGATCAATGAGCCGCACAGTGCCCCATATTAAGGGTTGTATACTGCAATTCAGATATTTGATACTTTACCCAAAATTTATATCTAACTGTAAACTCTTATGTGGTTTAAAATTACTTTTTGACAGAGAGGAGCACAGCAGCGCTTAAAGCGTGCTTTTGGTATGAAAAACATACGTTTTATAAAGGTTTCTGTAATTTAACCTTAATTGTTTATTTAAAGGAGTGGCGCAATATCTTGTCTGTTTTTCTCGTTCGCTTTACGCCCTTGATTTGGAAACTGGCTGTAAATGAAAGAGAACGCTTATTAGCGATAATTCCGCTGATATATGTATTAACATCATCTATTTCTACTGTTTAAGTGCAAATAAGTGTGAATAAATAAATTTTAATGTGTCAAATTCATTTATAAGTTTTTTCTTGGCGATTCATAAATGTAAGACCTAAGTGTATAGGGATATATTTGATTGGTTGATTCGGCAATACCCGAACAAAAAAGTAATATTATCCGATAATATTTTGAAAGTGTTAGTATTTGTTTAAAATGCGCATAGTGGACTTAAGTCATTTCTGAAATAAGCCCTCACAGGATCAAAACCCTTTATTCGCGGATCGCGAAACCCCATTCAAGTACCAATTTCAATGGTGCAGTGACGGACATGTCAAAAGAAAGTGTTTTCAATAGTTTGAATATTAATTATCCCGAAATAATTCACAAAATATGCTGCCCTCAAACCGTTGTGCATTTTGATTCTTTTTTAATTTAATTATTTAATAATATGCAAAGGGTTGATTTCATGAATGCACGTCACTTTTTTTTAAATGAACCGATGATGGAAACGTTTTTCAAAATAAAGCATGTTGTTATAAATATTATTATGTGTTATATTATAAGTTGGAACCCTAATAAAATTTGAATTAAAATTGAACAAAAAAAAACCGGTTAATATGACCAAAACAAGAAAAAAATATAAATTTATTTATTTTTTGTTGCACTTAAACAGTAGAAGTAGATGATGTTAATACACATAAGAGCAACATGCGGCCTTATAGCTAATAAGCGATCTCTTCCAGGCAACCCACAAATTTAGCTAAACAAACGTTTTTTTTTAAATTGTTTTGGGGTAAGTTTTCTTTTATAACAACCTAATTACTCTATTTTTAAAATAAGCAGATATATATTATGTTATAACGAATGATAAAATCTTTGAACGTTACAAAAGCCTACAGTGTTATCACAGATAATTTTCCAATAACATAATGGAAAACTATCCCACAGCAACCCCTTCTATCCCACAATGACTGTCAGTTTACTGAACCATTTGTATTAATTTATTTTCCTTTGCTTTTTACCAATTTCTCTGCGAATGAGTTGCATTTTGCGAACCATTTATATCAATATCTAAGCACGATTACATATTACTGATACAAACGAGATGTTTTTTATTATTATTTATGTACCTAAGCATATTTTTATTTTATTTATAAAAAAATTATACGCAAAGTACCTAACGACATTTTTAAACTCATAAGAAATAACATAAATAGAGGTTTAAAAGGACAATTTGAATTAGGCCAATGTGAAATTGGTTTTAATATGTTAAAAAACTGAACAAACAATGAAAATCTTAATCGGTTGATTTATAAATATCAACAAAACCAAGCAGGTTAACAAACGTAATAAACAATATGATACTCTCAGTACTACTTAATTTAACTGACCAACAGTTAGTAGGCAAAACACGGATACATTTAAAAATGCTATAGGATAAAGGACTAATTTCTAAACATAAAGTACTTTTACATCTTATAATATAATTAATAAGATAGTAATAATGACTCAAATCGAAAGATCAAAAACATCGTATTAAAAATAATTGAAGAAAAATGCCCTATTTCTATAAATTTTTAATGATTATTTGTCGTAAACAACATAGGCTGCAGATAAATGTGGCCAAATGTCCGGTAAACAGAGACACGCCGACATTCCGACGAGGCGACTCTTATCATGGGTATAAATTTTGAACCGACTTTAGTCAATCGATGACATTCCTAACAAAAAATACACGATTTTATAAATCACATATTAAACCAGAACAAAAGTCTGTTTATATCAAACAGAAATATATATTATATGACTCACGGTTGTCACATCAAGTCAGCTCAAGGATATTAAATCAGATAAAGCAAGAAACACAGCCATTTTTACAAATTAGAAAATGAATTTATATAAATATTTTACAAGATTTATGTAAGCCAGGATAAAATTGTCAATAAAACCGTTTGACGTGTGTAAGTTCTCTGGTAATGTTAGTAATTACCTTGCCTCTTTGAAAGACGATTCGATGACGTGCCTACATGTCATATTTTTAAGCACCTCTTAACATATTTTTTATATTGCGACATCTGTTGGCTGGCTGAGTGTTTCAAAATTGTTGGATGCACTCACAATATCCGGTGCAATTCGGTCTATTTCAGACACACTTAAATGTCCAAAAAAATTATCTCAACTCTTGTTTCGTATGATTTACGGCTTGTCGACTGGGATAAAAGGGGAGTGCTACAATATTTTTAATCGTTTAAATATTTAACTACATAGCTACTGCTGTATCCACTGTTGGTCCGATGGGTGTATATTTTGTTGATAGTAGAAAAGTAGTTTCAATCGAATTGTATTACTATTGAACTAACTACATTTGTTAACAAATAAATATCTTACTTACAGTTGTGAAAATAATATCATTGTTAGATGTAAAATTAAAGAGAAAAACGTTAAAAGAACACAGAGAAAATTGATCTCTTATATATCCTATAAAATATATATATATAAGTACTTTTAATAAATAAGATATATGATACTGTATTCACAATCCATATTGTATTAATAGAAATTATTAAAATATTGACGATACAAAAACTACATTTGCTAATCTCATGATAAACTGATAGCGTAATTCATATGTCAATATGTGAACAATGGTAAAAGCATTCGATAAAGCCACTGTGGCCATATGCTGGAAAATATTACATGTATGCATACATTTATGAAATTAACGTCCTCTACATTTTGCAATGTTTGTGAAAATATTTCATTAAATATTAATAACTAATTCGTTAATAATACAACTGAATGTTATATTCGGAAATGGATGTTCTTCGTTTCATTTCACACACTCACCATGTACCAATGGTATTTCCGAACCAATATGAATTAAGGTCCTACAAGAAGCAAGCGAATGTCTTATAAGGCCGGCAACGCATTCACGGCCATGTTAGTGTCTATGAGCTGCGACTTACAAATCCAGACTTCAAAATTGCCTTGCTATTATGTTTAATAATAATATGAGGAAGAAGTACAGCATAAAACTTAACACATATAATGTAATTAAATATAATTCACTTGAGTAAGATAGATATAATATGTAATGCAACATCCATGAAAGAAATCATTCATCATTATATTTTTTAACAATTTAAATAACTATTATTATGTTTATTATCGTATAGCATAGCGTAGATAGAATAAAATAAAGCGTACCTAGTAAAAATAATTAATTACGCTACGTTAGTAATAAGTTGTTAATATTCTGTTACATATATTTGGTGAAAACTGTGTACGATAAGAAAATATGACAGATAACCTTATAAAATCGCTTATTCGATCTACGAATATTAATTACAAAGATTTTTCTTTGTGAAGTCAGCAAGCCTTATCTCGGCATGTTCAAAGAAGCAGATGTGCAGTGGCGCTTGCCACTTGAAAGCTCAATACGGCTTTGTGTGTTGTGGGAACCGTACTGTAGTTCAATAATTAAAAGCTTATAAAATTAAAGAACTTTGATAAAAATCGATCCTCGAAGTCGATGAATCTACTGGGCCATCAATACCGCCGATATGTTTACGAAAAGAGCAAACTATTATACTGGCAAGTTGTATTGAGAATTTGAAAACAGTAGGTTTCATATTAGAAACTTTTTCGGGAATGATACCGAACTAACGTTACCTCGAATAATTCGATAAACCGGATTAAAATTATAACAACTTAATATCCAGAAAATAATTAATTCAACATCTAGACGGGAACATTTATAGCTGGTACTCATCCCTGGTAAGCAACCCGAAACAAGAGAAACGATTATTATGGATACCAAAAGGATCAAGCTTTTCAAACTTATTTTAGTGTTTTGGATACTAGTTACTACATTTTTATATTTTTTATAAGTTTTAACCTAGTTTAAATATTTTTTTTTATTACCCACAGAAAGAAGTAAATGTGAATACAGTATTTATAAATCACATTCAAACTGGACACGGGGAACACATTTTTGTATATTTAGGAAACATAACTAGAGTGAAACACAGAACTGTGTGAATTAACAAAGACATCACGATAGTGTCTGTTAACAAGTGGGTTCCATTACCATTCCTTACATAATTAGACCAAATCAAACAGTTTGTCCTGGGGACGTGAGAACTGTCTTTTCCATTAGCATTTTTTATACAAAATGAATTGCTGGTTTCACGGTGATTTGATTCACCTTTTCTAAGCTAACAATCGTTTTATAGAATAATGAAGATTGACATGACCTTGAAGTTAATAGGTACTAATGTGTTTTGAGTATAAAAACAATGTAGACATTTGAATCGATACAAGATCCCGATTACTTAAGACACAAAGGAATTAATTTTATTCACCCCGGACCGGAAGGAGGGCTCGGACCGGAAACATCCGGTCCGCCATTTTATTGATTGCGGCTAATCCATTTCGGGGGTCCATAGGCTCACTGACATGAAAACCGACGATTGTCTTAGAAACTTCGAGTGCAAAGACGTTCGACATGTCGTCTTGTTGCAGAGATTTGTCCATTAAAAATATTTCCCGATTTCTGTAATTAACTATACCAATGATTTTTCTTAAATATTTAATTTGATTGTTAAGATAAATAAAAGGCGTAGGATAGTTTAGATATTTTTCAAAGGTAAACGTAAAAAATGGTTTTTGTTACACAGTGAGATATTTTGCTCTAATCACATCAATGAGTCAAGCGTTAAAGCCTCTGACAATGATTCAGCTGACAGTTCAGATGTGCTTTTAGATTTAAGGTATCCCGTGCCGTCAACAAAAAAATACTTTAGAGAGCTAATGCGTTATGTTTATTTAACTTTACTGGGCATGTGATTTACGTAACGTTACGAGTTTAGAGGTTAGATTTACTATGCAAAAAGTATAACTTTCATGATATGGAAAAATGTATGGCATTTGTCTTACGGACCCTCAGATTTTCTTTAAGAGTCTCTTGTTTCGACAGAATTGAAATCAATACGATTTGAACTTTTATAAAATGTTCTTAACACTGCATCACTGTTTTTTTATCATGTTGAAGATAATAGTAAAAAAAAATTAAATTTCTCTGTAAATAGTATGTAAAAAATAAAATATTGAAAAAGATTAATCTTATGTTAGCATAGTTATTTAACAAACTGCCAAAGAAACTTCATGTGCAGGCGTGCAGAAAATAAATATATATATAAATATAATATATATAAATAAAATATAATATATATAAATAAGCAGTAGTACTAAGTGTAAAATTACTAAAAGTTTGAACTATAATTCTATTATTTTATTCAATGTTTTACTACCTTTTAATATAGTTTACAATGTTCACCTAGAACATGTTTGTTCTATTGATTTATTTTTATATGCCATATTGGTTATCTGATTGTATAGTTCTTTAAAATTGAATAATATATTATGAAGGTATGTTGTAATTATATGTATTTTATTACTCAATTAACATATTATGTTTTACATTAGTAATTAACTACTCTACTCTCTACTTCTGTTAAGAGAAAAAGTTATATTTAGAAACATCTTCGTTTCCAAGCATGTTTGCAAACAATTGTTACTACAAAATATTCCAACAAACGATGAAAACTAAAATAGTTCTATAGAAAATGTTATCAACAAAACTGATATATATATTTTTGCAAACACCAACAATCAGTGATAAAAAGTTTCGAAATTATTAGATAAGCCCCCAAAATCCTATTAAACAACTACAAAAGTGATATTTCACGCAACAAAACACACCAAAGTGGCAAAAATCTGTCACAACTCGAGCCGTATTCGCCGACAAAAGAGCAACCTTATTACTTGTCTCGCATTGTCCTTCAAAATGTAATGTCATTGTCAAGAGCGTTTAACACTCCGTTTGGCGCTAAAAGTGACATGTCAATACAAAAAAAAATCTATGCCATTTGCTTCTATAGAATTGTATGCTCTATGGTTCAAACACACTAAGCCTCTTTTGTGGACGGCGTTTTTGCGATCTACTTATTGATAGCTAATCTTACTAGGTAGCTTTATGCTGTTTTTAAAAGTTTTATAGTTGTTATATTATTGTATAATAAAATGCACCCATATGATTTTTATCAATATTATCTGATAAAGAATAGCGTGGCCACATATGGATACATAAAGCTAATTTCGACCCCAAGCAATAAGCTAATTGCGCACGCGATCGTCCATCATACACTACAATTAAATTGATGAACCAATGCTTTTGTATGCAAATCTATACAGTATATCTATGCTATGAAATGGGTCCTATGAATCTACACGAAATAAAGATTGTTTTAATTTTCATTTTACTGGTTTAAATGCAATGATTTAATGCAATCACTCAGTTGCTTACTTTGGTAATTGAATTAGAGTTTAACAAGGTTCGATTACCAGTTAAAATATTTAGACAAATTTATTGATTCCATCCATGGATCCCATCTCTATTAGGTCTTAAAATAATATATCAGTCGATCCGAGGAAAAAAGTATTTAGTGACGTCAACGTGTGAGGTTATAAAAAAATGGCGCCAAATGTTCGCGCCGAAATTCATTAGCCACAGATAAAATAGTTCAATAGATAGAGTTATCTCACAGATGTTACGATTTGAGATTATATAGTAGACGTTTAAAAACGGACCCTAAGAAACATTATCTACAATTTAATATTGATTACTATTAGCTTTGCAATATTGACACAAAGAATAATAACCATAAGTACAGAGAAATAGAGTTTAAAATAGATTTTAGAAAAATTTGCAGAAAGTATGTAGGAAACGGAAATAGTTAAGGTGCAGATGTTCGTGATAGTGTTTTTTGGAGACAAAAATTCAATGACGTAACATTCTTCGTTTGAAAGGGTAGGCTAACAATAGGGATGTCACATTTCTTGTCAAGTTCTTGCAATTTATTTACAACCTACATGTAAGTAAGAAGTAGGTATTTGAACCTTCACTAAAACTCGTAAAAGATGAAAAGATCTTTAAATATTTTGTTGTAGGTATGGAAAATATTTTTTCCGTATTTATTTAACATGGTCTAGAAATAACATTTAAGCCGCTATATTATATCCACATCTACTATTTATTTAATTGTAGGTATTCACAATAAAAGGAAAATTAAAACCAAATGTTTTTGCACTATTAAAACGAAAACGTTAATTTGGAAAATCCAATATTCGATATTAAAATCCGTATTAAAAGTCTAAAACGTTAAATATCAATAAAACTAGATTGCCGACCACAAAAAGACCAAATCATAAATCATACTCATTATATCCGAACAGGATTATTTTTTATCCAAGAAAATGTTCAAAAAAGCATCAAAAGCCTGTAAAGGGGGTCGCCATTTTGTGAGGGTCTACAACTGCAGGGCGGGAAAATGAGAAGCTTTCGGCCAATGGGAGGCGCGTATTCAAAAAGGCGTCCTATTAACTGTCCAATCACAGAGAAGGCTGACCAGTCATGCGCCTTGGCGTCAATCCATAGAATTATACATATAGTACGGCAGTGTGGGCTTGGCTCTTGCCGGGTGAGAGTGTGTTGCTCTTACTTTTTTATTCATAAAAAAATGTCGAAGTGCCTCAAAACGGAATAGTGTTAAGTGTTCTTGTGATAGTATTTATGTGCACTTTACGTCTTTAAGTATTTTAAAGATCTGTAACTAAACAAATATTCAAAAGATTTATTAATTGAGAATACGTCGTGTTTTAAAAATCGTACTTTTACTTAGTTGTATAAATTGGTCTTAATTGACCTTCCGTGTTGTTAAGACTGGTGGTAGGACCTGATACAGTGATGGTGATGGCCAGTGGTGGTGGCGGGATGGTGCAATCCCCGCCAGACATGCTGCACCATCACAACATCATGGATACTTCATCCCACGTGGAGATGATGCCCAGTAAGTCATTGATGTTTAAGTATTTTTATAATATACAAAGATAATATTCATCTCAGTAGTTATTATTATAACAGGTATAATAAGACAAGATTTGTTCATCTACCAATTGCTTTACTTATCCAAAAGTATTATTATTATTATTATTGGCACTTCTTTTGTGTATTTAAAATGTCCCTAAATAACCTTTACTGTTTTAAAGAGTAAATGTCTAAATTTGTAGAGAAATTATGTATATACATATATAGGAATGAAGAAAATATTGACAGATCTTGTGCATTTCAATTTGCTTTAATAAAACAGTCTTTGGTACTTCCGCAAGTTAATAAAATAAATCTATATCCGAGTATTTTTTAATAAAACCAACGTAAATACCCGCATATATGTGTAAAATCAAGGCTGTTTATCAGATACAGATTTACTAATTTTGATAAAAATCTTGCAGCTGAGATATTTTATTGAGAAAATTTAGATTATTATCTGTGACGGGGCTTCGATTAACACCTTGGCATTTAAGGGCTTATTATAAGTATTAAAATTAATATTTTAAAGCTCGCAAATTATTTTTAGTAGTCACCGGAGTCACTCTTAAGACCTTTATTTAAAAAAAAATACAAAATGGAGCTAACAGAGAAATATCTGGTTTAATATATATATCCTCCTACTTATAACATATAGTGTGTCTTAACTGTTACTTCAAACAGCATATTTAGTCAAACAAAAAAATATTGTCTAGATTAATTAGCCATTCAATAAACACCTGCTTTTTAACTAATAAATAATTACACAAACTTGTTTTGAACGGAAACGTATCAGAAGATAACCTTTAAAAAATATATATAAATATACATTTGCTAACGGTTGTAATACCAGCGTTAATTTAACATATAATTCATACATCGAAATCACTTTAATGTCCATTTTAGGTAATTCTATGTTAACCTTTTTTGTAGTTGGTGAAAAGTAGTATTACATAATCTTTCATTTCTCTCTCATCTTTTTGGTACTACGTTAAGTTTTATTGCCTTTATCCTTTCATAGTTATTAAAAGAACCAGATTTTTATTTCCAGCGGTTGTTGCTGAAAACGTTCAAACTATTTCATCAGCTTTAAAATTAAGCATAGATTTTGTATATTCGATGACACTTTGATATTCTGAATATAATTTTTTCAATATTTAATCTGTGGATTTAACTGGCACATTAATGTTGTATAATTGTTATTATACTCAGTAGTTATATTAGACGAACTCAATTATCCAAAAATAGTAATTGGTCATACCTCATCGCAACGCATTATTCTCCTGTAATCAGAAGACTCGTTAGTTTCTTTAGCTAAATTAAAAAAGTGTAAGAACTTATTTTTACCTGAGATACCTACCTGTATCATTATTGTGCTAATAAACGTTTATTGCAACCATAAATCTTTGTATATATAACATTTGTTACTTATAGAATTAAAATGATACGCCAATCTAAAATCTGAGAACCATTAAATCTTGCAAAGTTTAACCAATAAATGTAATGTGAGGGGGGTTGATTGATTTATAAACGGGGGTCGATTCGACCAAGACATTATTTCTGCTAACGCAACCTCGCATTTTGGGGTTGCAAGATTTATTTGTCTATGATTTCTTGTATGGAAACCTAACAGAATGTTGTTGAATCAAATACACTTTTTAACCTATGGATTACATATCTTATGATTAACCCCAATCTTTTATTATTAAGCACAGACATAGGCAGTTTTGTATCTGTAGCAGCTGACAATTAATGCAGCAGCAATTTGTATTATCGATCAAATACTTAATAAGATACGCTGTAATCTTTGACTAATATTTTAACAAGAGAATTCTTGTTTCGCTGACAGGTGCATCTTTATCTAGCATTTGTTGACTCTAATTAGCATTTGGGAAATGTGTAGTTAGCATACTCAACTCAATTCACTCACCATAGCTCCTTTCTAGGCCCCAATAGTTTAACACTGAAGCTAGTGCCGTTATTTTGTTTGCTTTTGGAAGCTTTGATATATAAAAGCCACTAAGCCTTTCGGCATGAGCGGACCTTTTAAATATTTTGATTTAATATTGTTGAATAATACTTCAAATATCATTGGCTGTAGTCTTGGCTAACACATCTTCTGCTTTTGGGTGTAGCCTGGTTATATTTGCCTGTAGTTTTATATAATAAATGTATACCTTATAATCAACTTCGCAAATACCGCCTGAGAAATGTAATCCTATGACAACGGGGCACAGGTCCATCCATAACTTAAAATGCTGACGAGCCGTGACGAGGTAGTGCGTCGATAGTTAACAATAAAAAAAAAACAATTGCTCACAATAAAACTAAGAAACGTTTCGTTGCCTTCCGACTGTAAATTTCATTGAATTTAGAAATGGTTAACGTAAATAAAAGCCTTCCTCATTCCGTGCGTTTAACCATACGTAAGTTGCAAATTGCACAAAACGAATCGTAAATACAGTGCCCACAGCGGCCATACGCAACAATAATATTGTTATTTAGCAAGATTTAGGGCTCTCACTCAATATGTTTTCCTAGTTAATATTGTATAACATATATATCTTTTCGTTAATTTATCTTATATATAAATAATAGTATCAGGATACCTTTTATACATGTTTACCTCCACACACGCACAATTGATCACCTATAATTCAATATTTAATTAATTAAAGATTTTTAAGAAAATTACGAATAATATCCGACCTCCACTTTTATATTCATAGACGCCCGCGCAGCCCTACGCTAACAAAACAATACAGACAGAGTACTTTACGTTTTATTATTCACCGCTAAGTGACAGCGCAAACAACGCTCGGTATTTTTAGATTTTACCTATTTCATCTGCAACTGGTTTCAGTGCATATTGGCATGCACTAATATGTGCGAAACACGCTAACTTCCATTGTTTCACATCTCCAGTCCTACTTGCCTGCTGATGAGATGGTTGATTGAGAAGTTATTTTATTGGTAGTTATTATATGGGTTTTTTATTAAGTTTTATTTTTATATTTCTTACATAGAGTCGTTTTAGCAATTATTTGTATATTTGAAAAAAGAGCATGACTTGAATTTGATGTTAGATATCAAAGTGGCCAACCTATCAATTATTTTCTTTTAGATAAGGATTCCAAAGTAGACCGGTCTGAGAACAATCCCCTAACCAACTTAGCTTTCATTTTTGGGCTTGATCACCGTTAGAAAAAGTCCATATAGCATAGAAATAACTGCTTGTCTTAATATACATGTGATTGGACATATAGGTTATTTTTTTAAAATAATTTACAATATTTTAATCGTGGTTCATGTTCACTACTTATCGATTTGTACATCCAAATCCATCCAACGGCTCCAGGTTAGAATGTATACGTACAAAACAGAGAATCCCTTATTTTATTAGACGAAATACAACATAATAATGGGATCCATGAGTAGAGGTGGTAAGTTATAAAGGTGTAAATTAGTAGATCGATCATAGGGACCGCCGCTTCAAGGCACGTACGGATTGTTCTGGTATGGTTATTTTTTTTATGTAAAAAGAAACTTTATTTTATGATATCCATAATGAAAACTCAGTCTATAGGGTCATAGTTAACAGTCTCATCTTGAGTTTTAACGCAATTAACTGATAAAAGATTGTTCTTTTAATCGTTTAAAACTCCGTTACGAGATTGTATATGCAATATATAAGTCCTGCAAGGACTGACAGGAATTATAACAATGTTTTATAAGGATAAAATCAACCCCCGCCGCCTACATCTGGTAAAATTCTTTGGGACCACCTCACAGCTTTTATTGTGGTGCGAAGTCGGTAGCTCGCACCTATATACTAAACTATCCCATAGCCGTTTCTAAATAACTTTAAAATTACTAACAAAAAACTTTATTCTGAAGAAGCTTGTCATATTCAATACTGTATCGACTCAAGCTTTTACATGAACCAAATTGTTTAGGCAATCCATAAGATGTGGTTAAATTTATGATATTTGGTATCATACGCATACTTATGATCTTTAAAACTTTTCGTATGGAGTCGAAACAATTTATTTTAATAAACTGCCACACATGTTCCTCTTCATGGATACTATTAAAATAACTCTTATCCAACTGGTGATGGGTTTTAGTAGCCATAGTGGCCTTCAACCAGTGGTTCTGTCACATACTTCACATAGCGACGATAAATTCCATTTGTTCTCTATATGTTGAAAATAGAAGAAACATATGGTACAAATGTTTGCGTTAACTACTGGTTATTTGTGTTAGATAACGTATCTTTGTACATATGTCTGCATTAGCAACCCCCAGTAATGGAGCGGCACTATCAATCAGGATGTGCGCACGCGTCGATATGCTTAATTTACAATACAAATACATGTGAGCCTAGATATTCGATGGATTATTCATTTTACAATAAAATATAATAGTGTATTAAATGGAATAAGGTAAAAAGATGACAATTGTATCTCATTACGGGGTAAAAGTGCGCAGAGGCTTATTAAGTAATTACGTGGTCAGTACCGGTGACCCAAGATCTGGTGCTTTTCTCGCTCAGCGTATACACCTTCGCGATACAGCTAGGAAATGCCACCAGCATTATGATCACAGCAGGGCTAAACTTTTTAAAATTATTGTATTGTATTCGAATTTATTGTAAGATATTAAATTTGCTTATTTTAGTCTGAATATCTTTAGTTAATTTATTATAATAACTCACTATTTTCGAAATATAAATAAATAAATACATAATACTTATATTAATGCGAATAAACAGTATGTTATATTATAATTTGGTCTACGTGTCAAGTTGACGAAGATAATCTCACAGTATTTTAATAACTCTAAGAAGGCTGTTCTTTTAAGCTCGCTAAAACATAAAAGCTAACTATGCTTTGTAACTCTGTAAAAACCATTAACATATTAACATAAATTCTTATGTTAAGATATTTATTTAAAATGCGCTTTGAATGATGGGACCCACTAGCCAATTCACAAAAATCCACCGACAGTATCGCCTTAGTAAAAGTTAAGATTTGCCACATCCCTAAATCGTAAAATTCCTTTTTAATAACCCGTAAATGCGGCATAACCATCAATTTTTCCAGCTAATTAGGCCATGGCGCCTTTTGGACACGGAAGTCCTAATGAGATGGCCCGATAGGACTGACCAAAGGGTAGCCTTTACTAAGGACAGTTTATAACGAGGCTGTGGAACGCTAACAGCGTACCGCTTACCCGGTAATGCATATAGACATTCAAGAATTATATGAAAATAATTTTCCGTTCTGTTCAGTATATAACTTGTACATACACCATTTATGTGTTTGCGTAGTTAAATACTTATAAAATTTATTCATTCGCTAGATGACTTAAATGCGAACTATTAAAATGAATAGTCGGTTTTTCTTGGTACATTTTGATGTTTCGAGTCAAGGTTATCATAGATTTAATATTAATAAGGATTAATTTAAAAAAAAACGTACCGTTTAAACCGTCATGTGTGTAACCGGCCTCACAACACCGACTTTGATGCGCCGTGTAGGTGTTACACGGCTTATCTTGATCTATATATAAAATGGGACGGCTATGTCTGTCCTTGCCGGTACTTGATACAATTTTTGTATGGACCCAAATTTAATTTAGAAAGTGAATTGTTTTTACTTTTGTTTTATGCTTTGAAGTCGTTTAATTGATTAAAGGATAGGTGAAGAATAGTTACTATTACTTGGGTTGATCATTTGGACGTTATTTTACATGCATATTTGTTGCTAGACTCGTTTAATTCATTTTAATAGATCTCAATACTATACTTGAGTATTATTATTTTTGTTTAATCCTCAATTTGATTAAAGCATTGCGAAATAATTACAGTAATTATTAGTTGTAATCACTGGAATTCAATATTTTATTGCTTAATTTGACCTACGACTTGCTTCGTGTTATAAGCAATGTTCCCAAGGTTAATATGTAGACTCGAGCAATTTAATATATGTTGAAAATTTATGTTCATGTAATGCAATAAATAAGTAGGTACTTTAATGTTAATAAGTTGCAATTTAAACAGATATTTTTTGTCGCAATATATTTAAAATTAAAATTACTAAAACTACCTTAGTTTATTTAAAAAAATAACAATTTCTGCGCCCTAAGGTTTCAAGGGTTTTGTAATATTAAACTTAACCTAATGTAAATATAGTTTAAGATTAGTTTTTTAGAACAGACCAACGTAATCCGTAGCGTAACAAGAAAAAATATTATGCAACTATTAACAATTTTTAGAACGAGCCTTAAACCAGAAAAAATGCAAATTTAACGTATTTAATATGTAAATAAATATACAATCTCCATAGAACATTCAAAACGATGTAACATAAAAAAACGCGTAAAGTCAACCAGTTATAATATAAAACCTCCTTATCGGATGCGTAAATTCTGTCAATTACGACGCTAAGGCCTGGATTTTCGCTTGAAAAAAGAAGAAGAAAAAAGCAAGAACCCGCCCGCCACTGGCGCCGGTCCCAGATAACGCGGGATTTTTTCTTGTCATTTCTTTTGTCTTTTTTTATAATCTGTGGACGTTATAGGTCCTTTATGGGGGACAGTTGATAAGTCGAGATTATTTGACCCGTTGGTCTAATCCGTGAGTTTTGTGTAGATTCTGTGTATTGCGTTTCAGATTTTTATCTCCTCTTGTACTGATATCGTTTAGTGTAATTATCGTATTAACATTATTTTATTTCATAAATCGCTAATAAACTTTATTTAATTTTAAATTAAACTTAATTTACATTACAATTTTAAATCATTTCATTAAAATTACTATAATATTCCTATTTCCCAAGATGTTGGGAACATTTGTAAAAAGGAAAGAGCTATTATGAAATTTTAAAGTTATCTAAATCATAATTTGCCACAAACACGCCCTCAGCGACAGCTGTCAAATTAAGCTGACATCTTCATCGTTTTGTTGTGACCAGAGACAAAAGGTTTTTTTTTTTGCAAAACAGAATGACGTATCGGCAAAATATTTTTCTATTTTTCTATGGCAACAAAGGATTGTGATAAGCATGGCGCCTATCGCATACCTGTTGTGAAAGTTTACTATTAGATTAAACTGTTAACATTAGTAAATAAATATCAGTTTTGGTTTGAAATTTTCATGACTCATAAATACTTTATAAAACTACTAACGATAATTCTATTTCTTGTTTATATGTTTTATAACGAAGCAAGTCGAAAAAGAAGATGTCGTTAAATAAAATTACATTTAGGTTAATGCAGTTTGAGAAGGCTCAGATAATAAAAAAAAATGTTATTTTTACAAAACACATCAGATCCTAATGATTATACCAACTTAGTTTTATTATTGCCGGTAATCCCTGTAATGAGATTCCTAACCTTGTTTTTATTCAAAATCCCTGACATTTGAAATAACTAGTTTTTTTTAAACCGTGTCCTTTCACTTTTGATTACATTTTATTTGTTGAAAAAATACGGGCGCCAGAATTTTGTCGCCAGCCCCTTAATATCCGGTGTGAGAGATGTTCCTCTTTTTTCTCTCTGGTCAGTGACCATGTTGGATTGTCTATAGTCAATGATTTATAAATCAAATGACGCCTTTGTTTTTTTTCGGAAGTTGACAAGAGACATGTGAGTAATAAGAATATTTTTAAAACTGGTTTTGGGTACCGATGTTTGCTAGCTTTCATTATTTCTTACCTTGATTTTGATAAAAATATCGTTAGAATAGCGGTGGTATAAAATGGAAAAGTATGAAATAAAATTAGGTCATAATATGTTTATAGGCGATATACAAAACCAAGTCACTCAACACAAAACAAGTACACAGTTAATGGCGGGACTCAATTTACTCCCAAAAAACGGTTTTATAAGCGATTGCGTATTCAAATTACAGTAATTTTAGACGGTCTTACCTACATCTTATTAAAAAATAAGTCGACCGAACAGAAGGCTTTTTATAATCCCCAGTAACCTTTTACTATCCTCGTCATAAAACCTCTACGGTAGCAGGTTCGATATTTTTTACTTCATAAGGGTCTGTACACAATAGCGTCTTTTTGGATTTTAACGCGTTTTTCTTACTTTTGTTATAATATAAGAAAAATACTTTCATATGATCATTATACAAATCATTGATGATGATTGTATCGACCGTGATTAACAATAATAATATATATACATTAACGGTGTGTTACAACGCTATTTCCATTGAATGATTCTGGTAACCATGGTAACCTACTAGGATTTATGTTGTCGGTACTCCGCGACAACATAAATCCCGTTTATTTCACCGAATAAACACCAAAATGATAAAATCGTCTAATTATCAATTTTTCTAAATGTTGTCTACTGAAAAAGCGCATGACATTTAAAAAACCGGAATCCATTACGTATTTAGCAAGTCGCCAAGTGTACGTGTGTCACCAGCCTAACGTAAAGCCGTGCTTAGCTCCAATAATCCGACGTACAATGTTCTTAAGGTCCTTCAAATATTTTTATTTTATGCTATTCTTATTACAAACCAGGGTATAATGTGTAATTATTGGGCTTATGAAACGGTATTCGCAATACTTTGTCATTAAATATTATGACTTTGATAAAATATACTGTGCAATGAATTCCTCATTGGATCAGACAGATTACTAGTAAGACATAATGTGAAAGTGAATCCATTCTGTTAAATGAAACTATTAACACGTAGACCTATATATTGCATACATACAATATATATTGCTATAAACTTTTAAAGCTGTTGGTCTGACCTATAAGACTGGTCTGGCTTTTTACATGAGTCAACCCGTGTGAATCAAAAGTTACCAGTCATTATGAGTTATCTATATGAATTATAACTGTTATGCTTGCTACTGTACTGTGTAGCTACGAAAGTAGCGATTCTAATTACTATAACTCTTTACACTCTAGCACTACTCAGTTAGTTTTTTTAATAACTTTTATATATTTCACTTCAGCTCTAACTTATTTATGATAGAGGATAAACAAAATACCCACCAGCTACATAACTCATGTTAAAAATCTGCTACCATTATTCATGGGACGAAATATTTAATTTTGTTTTTAATAGTTTTACACACCCTAAAGTGTTAACTTTTGTAACATCATTTTTTTCTGAAGCTAATTTTATTTTATTACAATCACTTAGTTTGTAACTAAGTATTATTTCAAATGCCCACTCACATCTAAGCAAATTATCAATGACGTGTCAGACAAACAGCATACAATTTTAATATCCAATCGTCATTTTAATAACCCGACAACCCCAGCTCGAGATGTGACGTCTATATCCCATATCGGCCACCATCTTCATGCTTTAATCGCCTGCGCATGATTGAAATGATAATCACTATTGGTAACTCATAGAATATATAAATGTAATTTTTATCGTTCCAAAATGATTCCTTGTCGGAGATTTTTTTATGTAATAATATACACTCCTTTTTTTTATTTAGTATGGAGTGTGTATTTTATTTTCATGCCAAAGTTGTCATGTCTGTTTCAATAATCATGTTGGTATTGTCGGGCATGCCGGTGATTAACCCTCAGTACCTTAGTCTATTGGTGGGGCTGCCACCTTTGAGCTCACAGACTAGGTCCTTTTGTTTTCGGGTATCATCCCTGGTGATAGGATTATGTTATGAGGCGCAGAATATCCGCCTTGTGCCCTGTATGCGTTAGCATCTGCAACTCTTTAGGCGTGGTTGCAGAAGGTCCAAGGGAGACGACGAGGACGTGGACAACGCGGACTGCTGAAGTTTGCACAGGATGTTCCCCGTTCACAAAGTGAAATCGGTATTATTGCCATTTTTTAGGTAATTTAGCCTCACCAAGCTAAGATTCCCATCAAACCAAACTTCAGTTTCACCCCCCTTTTCTGCCCTATGCCCCGACGTGGGGCCTTAGGACTGTAGTAGTAGCAGTAGTTTGGAGTATGAATAAAGTTTGTTATACGTCTAACTTATTTTTATTGTGCTATCGATTAATCGACATTAAATTAAAAAAAAAATCCCTAAAATCAGTATTTATATATGAATACTCTTTATTCACCTTAACACGTATGTATGTTAGGTATTTCATATTGATCTCGAAACACCTTCGGTCGGCACGTACTTGACTTGTTTTTTGTTAATGAGGATCTGGTTCGGTCGCATTGAAGTCCCAGCGGTGTAGGCGGAAGTGTCACCTAATTTTGTTTTTTCGTTTTCGGGTCAATGAGCCATCATATGGTCTTAGAACCAGTAACTGCGTGGACAATATTGATTAAGGCTCAGTTGTTTTCTTCACATAAACTCGTTTCGTTAGGATTATTGTTATGTTATGTATTTTAAAGTTTGAGGAAGAATTGTCTGCCCAATATCAAAGTATGGCTATGCAACGTCTCGTGGTAAATAAATACTAGACGCTGTCACAAAAAAAAATGCTTCCCACTTGAACACTTAAAGCTCTGGCGGTGCTTAAGTAAGCAGGCCGGGCTCTTTGGCGGTGACTACCATATGTACTACTTCCTTTTGGAACTTACCGTGTCCATGGACATGGCTTTTATCTTTAAAAATATTCATATATTTAAAATTTGAGATTTTTTTGATATTAAAAAGTGCAAATTTCTATACAAGAATGTTTCATGTTGGCGATTATGTACTATGCATAATGACGAGGAACGCGTTCTTTTCTCTGTAGAGCAACAAATTATTACAATTATTATAATTAATACATCGAATCTGCGAATTATTCGTATAACTGTCAACTTGTAACCCACTTTGAACCACCAGACGAGAGTACAAACAAAAAAATTCCCAAACCATATTAAGGTTAAATATTTATCTTAACTATTACCTTCGGAACTCTTTGACTTACCGCGGTAGGACTCGCTAATTTCCGACCGTCCTTTACAAACATACAGACAAACCAACAAGTTATGTTATAAAGCTCAAAGTGCCTTCAAACCCCCACGTACTTTTCATAGCATTCCTTTATGTTAGATGCACGCGGTTTTGAGCTTAAAGCACAGTGTAAATTTAGTTTAATATGTTTGTACTGTCATTACATTTCGAGGTTCTGTTTTAAAACTTTATTTTTCAAATTGGTATTGAGACGTTGTTATTTATTAAACGCGAGGTCACGATCTATTATTACACGTTAAAAATATAATAAATTCCAATATATTTGAATAATAATAACATACATGTATATATATATATTATATAACAAAGGTTAGGCATGTGTTGTCAAGAGAATATTTCCGTTGGTATACTGCGTATAAAAAATCAAAAATATATGACCACAGCTAGGCAAACTGTACTTTTTTGTTTATCATACCATTACAAAGATTTTGTATTTGGTTCAGTCTGTAAGAATAGTTCAGTTGGTCTTAAAATCGCTATTTCATTTGTTAAGGACCACGTATATATTATAACACCAGGACATGACATTTAATACAACCTTGAGGAATAGACGAATATTAGTCAAAAATATATCTATTTAAAATTCCAATTAAATAGTGAAATATCTAAATTATATTAATATAATCAATTTGTTGCTTTGTTTCGTATAATGAATATATCTTTTGTTAATGTGCCGGCTTAGCCTGTTTTTTCTTCTAAAAACTTATTAGCAAAATGACAATAATTAAATGATTTAACCTCGTCTTGTCAAATGATAACAATATAAGCATTTAAAAAAACCACCGTTTTATTTATCTTCTCAGTCTTCATGTTAAGCTTCGATGGAGATCGAACTATTTCACTCTTCAATCAGTTAGTTAATAGTTCTATAAAAATCTGGATGAAAATAGCTACCTACCTTCGAGGCCTGTAGTGAGTAAAATAGTGAATACAACGGATAATCGTACGATAAGACGCGACACAACGCGGCATCTTTGTGTTGCCACTTTGCGCTCGCCGCCTCCCATACTGATTATTGGGGCTAGGGTTGTCACTAGGTGTTGTTTTATAATAACTCAAACTCAAAATATCTTTATTCAAGTAGGTCTTTATAAAGACGCTTATGCATCGTCAATTTTTACAATACCACCGGTTCGGAAGGCAGTCATCTACCGAGAAAAACCGGCAAGAAAGTCGATAGCTGCTGTTCTTTTATAATATACAATTAATACAAAATTATGTTACTTACATTTCAAATAACAAAGTATTGTAAGCTACTCAAGAATAAGAGCCAATTGGCGACACATTAAAGGGATCTTTGTCCTCTAAATATTCGTTTACGGTATAGTATGCCTTTTCAACCAAAATACCCTTTACGCGCGTTTTAAATTTGTTGGAAGTCAATTTGGTTATAAGTGATGGGACTCCGTTATAAAAACGTATGCTCATACCTACAAACGATTTACGAACTTTACTAAGGCGAGAATAATAATAAACACACATCAAATTAAAATTGAAGAAACTATACAATCTATTATCTAAGTCTGTAATCAATTTGGGGCAAATTATTTACCGAACGCTTTTCTCATTAACTTCCGTTCAACTATAAGAGAAATATTGGTGTTGTCTAAATATATCTGAAAAGCTTAATGCAAGTTGCTTCATATAGTACTTAAATAGTCACAATATATATAACTTGCAGGATCTACCCAAGTCAAAGTTCATGATTTAATGTCATTTATGTGCTTAAATAAAAATAATTTAGCATATAAAATGCCTATTTATTTTCCTAATGTTTATGGAAATGCATATATAATACGTTCATTATAGGCTCTGTCTAACTGTCTACACACAAAAAAAATCTGGCTGTATTTTTATTTTATATATTTGAGTTTAAAAACAAATCAATTGCGTCGCAATACCAATGTTTTACACGTATCCTTATTAAGGCTTTCAAATGTTTTTAAATAATTAATTACCATTATTATGAAAGTGATAACCCTAAACAAGTGTCTGGTCAGCTCATTATTGACACAATAAATTCTAACGCACGCATTTTTAAGCCACCCCTGTGTGTGTACACGCACACAGGTAAATAGAGATTTAAATTCGTTCCTTTTTAACGGTGAAGGTTAAAGTGAGAAGGTTTCAATTTTCCATTTTAAGTAAATCAGAAATAACTAGAATATTGGTATATACACTACTTTATTAAATTAGAAATAGAAAATTCATTTCAAAAGAGTTCACTATACAAGTGTTTGATAGTTTCTAATTGTTATTAAGACAAAAGAGGATTGTTTCAATTCATATTTTTTATTTTATTAGATATGCCCCAAAGAAATTTGTACCGAAGGTTTTAAGCTTCTATATATATTAACCTTCTTCTATATGAAATTTTATAGTCTTTAAGATACCACGCATGCGCATAACTGAGTATCGGAGTCCAACCTTAAAGAACCATATTATTTTAGGACATGCTAACCACTAGACCAAAGTGGCAGTTAACAAAATTCTACTTTCTTTGGATTATTGTGGAAAAATGGGTTTAAACAACGTGTTAATTGTCACCTAACTTCGGTAAGGCAATGTTAAGTGATAATGTTTGCTCATTTACACTTCCAGACCGGATCAAACCGGATGTAACACTATGACACGTTAATTGTTTATTGTCTTTGCGAAAATCAAATCATTCACTTTGTCTATCTCAGGTGAAACTCAATTTCAATCATTGGCAAATAAAACTGTTTACACTTAAAACTAAGATGTTTATTGTCTTAAAATTTGGGCCATTTTAGTATTAACACTAACGGTTATTGATATTTTCTTATCAAACTCGTAAAAAGTAGGCCCAAAAATAAAAATTCCCTTCATTGCTAATAATTTAATTTATATTGTTTAAAGGGAAACTTCAGGGGTTATTGCGAGAGAATTTAATATGTTTAACTTCAGCCACGCTGAATACTAAACAACACATCGAATTTCCCAACCAAACTAGACTTGCGTTCTATTTTTGTTGAGAAAACTATTTGCGATAGTCATTAGGAGCTTCGCCATTTTAATATAAATAAAACTTGTAATAAATAATTACAAAGCTACCGAGACATTTATAGAGGCAAATAGTTAATTGTCGTTAATTTATTTTATGGCACCGTTAATATGTAATTAACGGCTGGCGTACCAACGTTTTATGACTATTTTAATGATTGGAGATTTTTTTTTCAACGCGGCTTATTTTAAAATATTGTAAGTGGAAATGGCGTAGTCTGCGATTACTTGTGTTAGCGATATTTAGCTCGAATATAGCAGAAATATATAGTAAAAATATTATTAATATTATATTTTCATATATGTTTATTAATAAATACATTTATTTACTATTGTTTACATAAGTCGATATAAATATTAATAGTATTTTTTTCCAAATTATTTTTTTTTAAAAATTTCAAGTTAATTATATTTGAAAACAAGAGAAGATAATAAAAATATTATTTCAAATTAAAAACTGTTATACACTCATTAAAGTAATGAAAACAAATGTTGTCTGTCATTACGTTTAACCTCAATTAGCGATTGTAAAATTATAATTTAAATCATCAATTATGCTGGTTTTATGCGGAGAAGAAACAATAAAAAATTTAATGTCTTTTTTAATTTTGTATAGCAACTGTAACTGTAAAGTTAAAGCCTCTTTTAATTTAGTTAGTTTCATAATAATCAAAAAATTTACAAGCTTGACAAATTTCCTTGAAAATATATGGTTTTATTGGTCATTGTTTCTTGCCTGTAACAAAAGGTACCATCCACATCTGTTCTACAGTATTTTGATATTTTTCTATAGTTTATTATGGCATCAGTCTATTATTTTCTCCTTACGTAACAACGAATAGGTATTTAATAGACCATGCTTAAAGCTTTATGTTTATACTCGATTCCCATAAAAAGTGTAAAAGAGTAAGCAACAATGGTGATAGACATAGGCTCCCAGTTACGATTGGGCGGGGCTCGACCACGCCCCGTCTGTATCGATTTCTGACGATTATAATTTATTCATATTTCTTCTATTTGGCTGTCAGGACAATAAAGCTCATTTTTAACTGTATCCCCTGATTTATAGCCAATCGAAATATACCTAAATGTAATTGTGGCATTCACACCATTTGTTTAGTTCAAAGCTCAACACATATTTATGTAGTGTAAGTCTATTATAACTTGTAAAACCAGTAGACTCGGTTGTGTTTCTGACCTTTAGGAATGCGTGCATTCATAGCAGGTGCCTAAAATGACTACTCAGCGGACCCAAGAGGAAACAAAACAAAATCCTTCCATGTTCTATAGCGTAAAGTTGAATGGCTACATTAAAAAAAACACCTTAGAACGGACAAAAGTAATTTTCAAAATAAATCTTATACATTTATTTCGTTTGATGTTCACAGAAAAGCTTCGGCTATCACTATGCGTGGGGTGTGGCGGTCAGATCCACGACCAGTACATCCTGAGGGTGGCTCCAGACTTGGAGTGGCACGCTGCCTGTCTCAAGTGTCAGGAGTGCAGACAGTTCCTGGACGAGTCCTGTACCTGCTTCGTCAGGGATGGGAAGACTTATTGCAAACGAGACTACACTAGGTAAACTTTTACGTTTTAAATGTATTAATAACTTCGTTGATACAAACTAAAAACCTCGTTATAAACTTGTAACTACGTTTAAAAAACCTCCTTCTGAATTGTCCTCAAGGCTAAATTATAGGAAATCGTTGTTTTTAAGTCAAGACACAGTTTATATAAATAATATCAAATCCGTGATAAGCTAATAAACAATGATTCAATATTCCGGTATGATCGACAGTTTACCTATAATTAGCACCGCCCCGTCAATGTCTCATAATTCCGATTAAACAGTTATGTGTTGTATTTTTCTTTGTGTGTTTGCCAATAAATTCGTTTCCTCTCTGTCTAATGCTGCTTTATAGACAGACATTTTGCGTATAAGATACATCAGACGATTTCTTTGTCAAAATATAATTTTAGTATAAAATTTTTATTCATATACTCGTACATAGGTAATTTTCACTTTACTCTATAACCGTAAATATTAAAATGTATATATACATTAACAGTTATCAAATTAACTAAAAGCTTTTTACGGACTGGAACTAGCTACAAACTTTTCTCCACAGTTTTCTTACGGGTTCTACAACTGCTATATAAATACGTACGTATAATACGTATTTTGCTCAGAAATTATCAAAGAACATAGATAGTTATCTGTGTTGTCGTGTAACTTAGTATTTCCCAAAGCACTTCAAAACATGAATCATCTTGTACGGTTATATTTTCATTCATTGACAATTTTTATTAACACAGAACCATTTTAAAGTCGTTAACCTCTCAGTTAACAGACATGTAAACAATAACAATCCAATTATAAACTCTATAACTCCAATTTCGGATCATAGTTTACAATAAAACACGAAAAAATCATAACTGCACGTCAACGTTGGCGCCAATTTTTAAACAAAGTCGCATCAACTAAAATAACCTCTGTTTACATTTCCACCCTTCCATCTCGCGTCTAAAATATAGAATTACACATTAGCAAACAGCTTAGTCTTGCTCCATACGATCATCTCTCTATTCCTCAAGGAATAGAGAACAAAATCCCATAGCTATTCGTGGGATTAATACGGCTGTATATCGGATTGTCTTTGCTCTATGCGCCGAGAAAAACAAACTGAGTCTATGTATTTTGGCGTTAAAACAAACGTCAGTTTGACAGCGCGGCGGGCGGCTGGAACTCGATATGTCTATGGATTGTGCGTTATACGGAAAAACCGTCCGATTACTTTTTGTAATGTATTATGGAAATACTATTTGTTTTTATACGTTTTAAATTTATTTTAGGTGTGTTTCTCACGGTTTTCCAAGGTTCTGACATGCGTTTACATTTCATAACGTGTTTTATCTACGCCACAGTGGACATTTTAATGAGTGACCGGTCTACTTTAGAAGACCTCGCCAAGAAGAAAGTGAGTGCCCTTGAGTTTGCTTTGCTCACCTCATGGGCTCTTCAGGCACTTTCTGACGTACACAAGTAATCGCTGATACGATTCTATATGAAAAAGATGGAATTAATATATGAGGCATTCCTTACCTGCATATACCTACGTAATTTTATTCTAAGAAACGAATGATATCTCAAAATAAGATAATAATTGCGTACCGTTTAATAATAGAATAGATATTTATATCCATGTAACCTTTTGACAGACCGTTAAACTATTTCTTTTACCTGTTAAAATTAACCCTTCCGTAAGGAAATACAGCCAGCCATGTTTACATTTGCCGGGGTATCGTATGTCTGTCTGTGTAAACATCGGAAACATTAGTGTTTTAATAAATAGGGTTAGAGGAAGGACGTATCAATTAATTATCCGGTATTATTATAATCGTTACAAAAGCATTTTTTGATTAAATTATTTATTTATGAGTGTGATTGCAATGAGTTCCGTTTTTCAATTGTAAAATCGTTGTGTCTATGGTATTGAATTATATCTTTCGTCCTTATTTTAATTTGTCACGTAGATCTGTAGAATTGTCTACATATCAAAAATGTCTTTCCTGTTTAGACTTGTACGAGTAACGGAGAACTTATGAAATAAACCACGATACAAAGAATGATAAGCAATAAAATTATCTTTATTCAATATTGTATCTGATAATATAAAATACTAAACATTATCATGCATTTTTAGTATCTTCTCATTATCACGAGAAGATACTAATGCATCGGACTTATGTAGGTAGAATTGAAATTTTGGTGGCCTGACCTCGTTTGTATTAAGATAAGTTTCGTGTATTTTAGTTGTAAACTATAAGAAGTCTTCGTGCTTTATGGAATAGATTTTTCTATTTAAATGAATATGATCAAAGAGGAAAATAATCAATTTCACGGTCATATGAAGCGTTCATTTTTTGTTATAAGATTTTGTGCAGTCTTGTGCAAGGCAATAACTAACAATGAATTAAGTACTAGTAATAACAGATTTAAAAGATGATTAATGAAGTTATAGATACTCAAAATACAGTTTAAACTGATACTAATTTACCCTTGAACCGAAATATAACAATTGAGCCAGCTTCTCTTTTTCTTCTCTCTTTCATACACATTGAATTCTATTTCTTTTTGTTGTAAATTACCTTGATTTTATAACACTTGTTTTGTAACTTAATATAAATGGTATCCAGTTCAACAGGGCAGCCTTCACGGAAACTCGTTTTACTGACTTTTGGTAAAAAAAAGTCAGTTGAAATATAATTTATGTATCATCTATAGATAATTATATAAGTCGGCAGCCATCTTGATTTAAAAGGACGCATAAAAAAATTGTTAACAGAACGATTTATTTCTGTTGTTTTTATTCTATTATTTAACATTGCCTGCAACTGCTTAACTTAAATCCAATTAAAATAAATCTATCTATACTAATACTAAAGTAAGTCGATATCTTAGATATTTAGATAGATATATACTATTTCCTCATTCTTAACATTAGCTAAAGATATAAGACAGGAATTATGGATTTTTGGGAGATGAGAAAGCTATTTTATTCACTCACAAGTATTACATAATATCGTTTATTTGACACTTATAGACTATGCTAGAAAATGTATATTGCACACTAACTGTTGGCAAATGTTGGAACCCATATTGTTTGTGTATTCCTTATTTAAACATTTGTGCAATAAATAGATTTGATTTGATTTTGGTTAAATTAAAAAATCGCAGATACCAGATAACTAATAGATAATTTTATACATAAATTATGATCTAGATTAGCAGACATCGCGGCAGGTGAAATGGGAATGCTATTTTAAAACAATCTAGGAGGTTATTCTCTTAATACCTATCTGCTACATTCAAGTATTGAAATAGTAAAATTCGTCTAAAATCTAACCCTGAAATGATGTTCAATTAGCGAAATCCGATACTCCCCAGCCGTGTCCCGTTACCGTCAGTCGGGCACAGATAAATAATATTTTGACACGTGCTAATGGCGCCCGCCCGCGCTTAGGCGGGAAATTTTGACGTTTGACCCGCGATTCTGCACTTAAATAAATAAACTTTAGCCCTATGGACGAATTATTATAAATATATTGGCGGAGAGTATTTTGTCTTTTGAAGATTTATAAGTGTAGCATACCATAGGTTTGTAAATAAAGATAATTTTGATTTTGTTCAACTTTTCTTAGTAATTAACTTAAACTATTTAAGCGCTCTTTAAAGTTTTTGTAAGTGAATACTTTACAGCACGCTAGAACTCACATTAGGAAAGGGATGAAAGTATGAGTTATGTGTGTGATGATAATTCACCCGCACAAAGTAAATGTGTGTGGTCCGGCAGCTGAATTCCCTTAACAGATGTATTTGTTCTAAGTAATTAGATATCCTCACATTTACCGAAAATAATGTTATTCCTCTTGCAAATTCACACCTATATTAGGTGTCGTTAGAAATATAACAAATGTACGAAGTAATCCTGTTATATACAACAATATGTCATTACATACCTATTTAAAAAAAAAGCCAGTGCCGGCATCAAAGGCTTGTTATTTATCCATAACTACATCTTGGAATACTAAGAGGGCCAGAATACATTTAAATATGTAGTCAATTGTTCAAGAAATAATATTTTGTGAAAATAATTTGATGTGTTAAGCATCGATGCCTAATTCACCTATGGCATGCATAAAAAGCACAGATCTCGTCGATAAGAGAATTGGTCGCATCTCAAAAAGCCTTTCACCATTTACCCTTATTTAATTTTTCTCCAGAAGGGGATGTAACCTGAAAATCCATAAGTACATTTTGAAAACCCCCGGGGGTTATTGACCGGCACACCCTCCAATCTCGCTAAAAGCATTCGCTATAGGTGTAGACTGTACAGTTGTTTGTATTAGGTGTACTAGTTCGACTTTTTAATCGCTAATGCATTTTAGGGATTCTAACAAACACTTTTGAATACTTTTTTCTATGGTGAAAGACATAATTGTATTTGGCGTCTTCGATTCTTGCCGGTTCTTCCTATTGGCTGTAAAGTTGAGAATTCAGTAGCTTTTTTATAGTTAAAACTCATTATGACCTCCAAAAAGAAATCCCACATTAAATAAATAACAAGTATTAATAATAATATATATGTAAGCATATATATGTTAAAATAAAATAAAAACGGGCTGTCTAAATTATGTATTATATTCACGTTTGATTCCATTTAATAAGTTTTAGCATAAATGCGTAATATTTGATAGTTTTGTGGTTTTTTTTGTTAGATCGGTTCCGTACTGATCATTTTATGTGTATCCTAAGGTATCCCAACAATACCCACCTTACAAAATTGTGTGAGGCATGCATAATTAAAAATACCATGAATATATTTTCAGGTTATTCGGTACGAAATGCGACAAATGCGGCGCCTCCTTTAGTAAAAACGATTTTGTTATGCGAGCGAAAACGAAAATCTACCACATCGACTGTTTTCGATGCTGTGCCTGTGCTAAACAATTAATACCTGGTTTGTATTCAATTTATTACATAAACACGCCCAGAATTACCATCGAAATAACATATTTTAATCTGTTCAGTCACAGGACTAAAACCTCTTTACGTGTAAACTATTTTAATCTCTTTTTGCTTTGTGCCTTTTGTCATTTGTCAATTATAACTTTCTGTTGTTACAATTTTTGTCCTGTCATGCAATAATCACATATACTTGTATATGTGATGTAATAATTAAATATATAAAACAAGTTTAATGGAATCAGATTTATACATTCCGAAAGGAAACAATTCACTAACTTTTATTTAAACCCGTGTTCGTTTCACGGTGTTTTAGTCATGCTTAATAATTTAAAACTCTTTTAACGTATGTAAAGAGGTTTAAGATCTTTCGTTATATAATTAAATCTAAATTTAGTAAACAAAAACAAACAATATCAGATAAAGTTCTCCAACTAGACTAAAATTATTACTAACCCTTTACACTTTTATGAAGCTTTGGATTACAAAAGCTTAACAGTACATTACCGTAATGTCTGTTATTTATTTGATTTAGAAGTTATGGGCATGTTTTGTAGTTGACTGTTCGTGTCAAAATATTTAAAAAAAAGTGTTAATTTAAGAGATAACATTGAATATTTGACTTCAGGTGACGAGTTCGCGTTGCGAGAAGGTGGCGCATTGTATTGTAGGGAGGACCATGATGTTTTAGAAAAGGTAATCTCCACAATAATCATCAATTGACTCTTCGTTACATTAACTGCCAGTTCCCAAATCAAGGGCGTTAATATCTATTCGATAGAGAATAAAGTTTCTTTCGGGTTCTTCCTTGTAGGCTGCTTCCGAACCGGTGGCAGAGTAGAAGTGTTAATGTATCTTTATTTAAATTTCAATAATCTAGTTATAATCAAATGTGTGGTGTTTCCAGAGTGCAAACACGAGCGGCAGCAGCAACAGCAATGCAGAAAGCAACAACAACACAACACTCAGCAACAACAACTCGCATCTTCCACACGAGCTGGGCTCCATGAGCGGTCAGTATCCTCTTCTGAGCCGTGATGCTCACAACAGCAGCATCATATCCATATTTATATTTGAAATACTATGTCGTATTATTTTATTTTTGGGAATAACATAATATAAACAAACCCAATTTACCTAAAAAGAGAAACGATGCTAGATTAACTGTCCAAAGTTAATCTACAGAAATCTTTTTATATTTTGACTGCAAATCAGTCGTTACAGCACAGTTTATTAGGACAAGATAAGGATATCTAAATAATAAAAAATCTGTCTGTATACGATCTACGAATGGGTTTCACATATTTAGGGCCGATACAAAACTTATAAGATCAAGCATCTTTTAACTAAAATATTTCGTTTTGTGTCTCCAAAAAGATTGACCTGATTTAGAAATACTCCATTCGGGTCCCACTCTGTCTGCCAGTCTTAAATAGGGAATAATTTGTGATACAAGCGTAGCCGTAATATCGCGTTATCAGCTTATCACCACGGATTCTGGTTTACAATGATAATCGACGCACGATCGGACTGTGATTGAGGGTACACTGGGCGACGTGGCTTTTGAAATAAGTCGGTGCATTTTAACCAAGAAAATATTGCATTACACTTGAACCGTGTCATTTGAACTCTCACCGCTAAATCAGTTTGAATTTTTTATAAGTCCCCATGATAGCAATTTTAATGTTTATTACTGCGTTTCACTTAGCATCAAATTAAATTGGAAAATGTTATAAATTAAATCATCAATTAATACGCGAATGATTGTCTAATCGCAACTTGTGTGAACGACTGTTCGCTATCAATGTTTGAAGTGCGCCGACAAAGAGGCCGCTCCGTTTAATTCTACCGCGTCAAAGTATCGGTTATTTTTTATCGATCGCAATTAGTTTCGCGGCCTTCACGCTTCGAGTTCAACATTGGACAGTTAGTTTTGCATTTACATGACCCAATGTATCAACACACAAACATAGTAATTCCAAAACTCACTCGTAAAATATTCTGAGGCTTAAAGATACTAAATTATGTTTAAAAATAGTTAGCTAAATGTGACCAGGGCATCAAAGTGAATACATAATCACCCGTTAATTATTAGGGTCCGGCACATCCCTAATCCACCTTAGATTAGGGAAGTGTGAAGTGGGCCTGCAGTTAATCCGCCAATCGAGGGATGACCAGCCCGTTCATTATTTATGATATGTACCTACGTTATACCGACTCAAAACTCAAAAATTCAAAACGAATAAACTTTATTCACATAACATTACATATAACTTAATAATCACTCAAACTCTCTACTTAACAATTACATTTACTGCCAGTTCCCAAATAAAGGGCATCGTGTGGATGTGAATAACTGGCAAGAAAGTGACCGCCACTCCTTACGATTCTTGTGTCACAATGTTTGTTCCCTTACTCCTCGGAAACGGGTTGATCGATTCTCCTGAAATTTTGTGGCCATATAGAGTAGGACTGAGAATCGGCCAACATCTATTTTTAGAGACATTCCATTTGGGCAAAACGACGTTTGTCGGGATCAACTAGTCGCTATATACGATTAAAAAACCTTTACTACCAGTGGGTATTGTTAAATAGAAGCACACATTTACGTTATAGCCAGAACAAACCGCTAACACACAGTACACCGAGATGAATTTAGAAAAACTGTTGGCCATTTAATTCTACCTGTATATAGGTAGTGTGTAGACCAATGTTTACAATACACTTAATTTTAGATGAGGGATAAAATGAAATTTCAGATTCGGGCAGCGAGTCGGGCTCGCACAAGAGCGGACGGGCGCGCGCGGGCGCCGCGGCCGACGGGAAGCCGACGCGGGTCCGCACCGTGCTCAACGAGAAACAACTGCACACGCTACGGTGAGGTCCAAAAGCTTCTCTGAGGTGTAGGAATTCTTTGTATACATTTATTTATTTATTCACACTCCAACTGTACAAGTTGATGATATAGGAGCAACGGGCGGCCTTATCCCTAATAAGCGATCTGCTCCAGGCAACCCACAAAATAAAAGAATACCTAAAATACAATTTGACAGGTGCAAGAGGTGCGAAGAATGAAACAAAAAACACAATATATATTAAATTAAGGAAAACAGAAAAAACGAGCGAATTTAAATCTAAAAATATAAATAATTACATTACGGAGAATAAATGCTTTCGAAGAAGAGATTTAAAAGATGATAATGAGGTAGCTGATCGGATAGAATCGCGATGTGGAGAATCCATGTATAAATCCCTAAAAGGCCGGCAACGCACTCATGAGCTCCCAGCCACTTGAGTGTCCATGGGCGGCGACTTCACCTTTATGGTGGGCCTCCTGCTCGTTTGCCCCCTCTTCTATAAAAAAAAAAAAAAAAAAAAAAAAAAAAAATCCTTCAAGAAAAAAGCGTACAAATCTCAGTGTATTACCGTACACACACATTGCTTGCTTACTTATCGCGAATTGTTTTGTATTAAAGAAAGAGAGATCCATCAATTGTCATATTCTTTCAGAACCTGTTACGCAGCTAACCCAAGACCCGACGCGCTCATGAAGGAGCAGCTCGTGGAGATGACGGGTCTCAGTCCGAGAGTGATCAGGGTGTGGTTCCAGAACAAGAGATGTAAGGACAAGAAGAAGACCATTCAGCTCAAGATGCAGATGCAACAGGAGAAGGTGGCTATCTCTCATCCCTACTATTCGGTTGATGAGTGTTAGTTATTAAGACGTATAGAGATATAGACCGGAACGTCCAGATGTATTAACCTTGTTGTCTACGCCCCAAGCAGGAGGGTCGTCGCATGGGCTACATGTCCATGGGCGTGCCCCTGGTGGCGGGATCTCCCGTCAGGCACGAGCCGGGCGCTGCGGCCGCCGGAGCGCTCGCCCTCGAGGTGAGACTGCCTTTTTTTCATTACTGACACGTGTCATACGTGTTTGCCAATGGATCTAAAAAAGACTTGGATCGCAGGTGACGGCCTACCAGCCCCCTTGGAAGGCTCTCTCAGACTTCGCCCTTCACGCCGACCTGGACCGGGCGCCGCATCACAGCGCGGCTTTCCAGCATCTCGTTAACCAGGTATAACCACTTGTCACTTCAACTAATACTCTAAAACGAGCTTAAGAAACTGACTTTACAATGTATGAACCATCATGTTTGTAGTTGCTTAATGCGATCTTCCCCCCCAGATGCACGGGTACGACATGCCCTCCCTGCCCCCCCCGCGGCCCGCGCACTCGGGCGAAGACAACTACGTGACGTACCTCGAGAGCGACGACAGTTTGCCCCCCTCCCCCTAGTGCCGTCTCTCGTAACCCCGTCCGGGGCAGGACCGATAAGTGATTTGTGATTTTATATTATCAAAGAAAGTTATGATCTTCGAAGAGTTAAGCTTAACATTGTGCATTCGGTTTCCTTTGAGGATGGTGGAACGGAACGTGTCGGCTGACATTGACATTTGACAACTTCAAACTCTCAACCGTAGACTAAAGAACGTGTGGCTTGTCAGTGACAACTGTGCAATGTACGACTATGCTGGACTAGAGTATTGTTTTATTCGTTACTAAAAGTTTACCACTAGCCGTAAAATGTAATCATCTGTATTATTAAAACATTATTAACCATAAGTGTATATAATTTGTAAAAATATTGTATTATATAACATTAATTTGTAATTTAGCTAAAATATATTGTGAATCAAACATTACATTTATCGAGCATTATAAAACTTTATCGTGTGTAAATAATATCGATGGACTTATATACTTACTCTAAAATTAACAATTTTCATTCATTTTAAAGATAAAAGCATCCGGAAATAATCGTTAAATTATATGTTTTTGTTTAAATATGTGATAAATATTTATATCAAAAAGTTTTTTTTTCTTTTTGTGATGCAAAAGATAAAAAATAACTTCTACGGTTCATAATGAAATATGCTTTGTTCCAAAAGGTAGCTTAATATTTGAATTTTATACGATCTAACAATAAAGCTGTAAAATTGTTAAGCTACGGGTGAGCTATGCTATTTCATAGAAATACCAGATTTTAATTTATTCTGTAGTTAAATATACACTGTATTTAGATTGTGAGCATAATATAAAATAAAACATCAAGTACCTTTAGACTTAAGTCTTATTTTTGTTCTTTATTTACAACCCCCATGTGTTTGACGAGTACGCTCAACTTCAACCTTTTATAATTAGGATATCTTCAAGTAGATAATCATCCCTATAAGTTTAAAGGTGTGTATGTAATAGTATGTACCGACGTACATCTGGTGTGTATCTATGACCCGACTTAGGTTTCACCCTCTAAAACCTCCTTTCAAGAAACCTAAGCATTCAAAATCAAAAAAAAACTATAAACACCCAAAAAGTGGTAACACTAAAAATTAGTTTATAATTTATTCTTCCTTGCAACATTGATCGGCCCATACTTTTCGAGTGGCGCTTCGATGTTCACTCTTGCTTCTTCTTTCCTACACACGCATGTCGCATACGCGCATTCTAAAACCAGTATCGTCGCGATAATATTAAATTATCAATATTTGTGCCAAATCAATCAGACACGACGAGCCCGCAGCGGAATTGAAAATAAAGGTTAGTGCTGACAGTTGCAAAAACTATACGCATTTTATTAATTTATTATAAAATTTAGATTGGCGCGTCCAATAATCATATAGGTAACTTTCTTAGACCTATGAATCGAATATTCAATTTAAAAAATTGTCTGTACAATTACATTTAATGGCGGTTTCCAAATCAAAATGAACTGGCAAGAAACTCTCCGACACTTGAAGACAACTATGTTCTACAGAACGGTTGTAAACAGCTGCAACCATTACACCATGCTCCAGGGAATGCGAATTAAGTGCCCCATATTCTTACAAAAGTAATTTTATCTCCGTCGGTGACCAACATTATTAGTACCTTAAATATACGAGTTTAATTTATTACCCAACTCTTTATCCCTTTAATGTGTTGGCAATTGGCTCAGGCATCGGGACAGTTTAATTATTAAGTAGCTTGCTTTGATATTTGAATTGTAAGGAACATAATTTTGTTTTTAGGTAATATTTCTTTCAAAAGAGCAGCTGTCGAGTTTCTTGTCGGCCTTCCTAACCGGTGGTAGTGTAAAAATTGACGATTCAAAAGTGTCTTTATTACCTACTTGAATAAAGGTATTTTGAGTTTAAATTCCTACTTGATGTAGTCATTAAAAGGAGTTCATCTCGAATAATCTCATATTCGAGAAGTTCGCAACTTTGAAAGAAACAGAGGTCATAAAATCCATACTTTGCAAAAATCTCGTTTCCTATTTGTATTTATTGACAATATTATGGATAGTCAAATTTTCTGTAATTTTTTGCTAAAAATATTATTTCATACATCCAATTGTATTCGAGACAGGGTGAAGTGCCCAGTAAGGGTGTCATTTGAGGTCAATTCGTATGCCCGTGTTCCAAATTGTCACTCAACGCCCAATTGTCTCTTAATTGGAGATTTGAGTCACAGTTGATTGCAGATTTCAATTGCACTTGCTATTGAAATCTGGCAACGGCAATCGTTACTGGGTTTAACTAAGGACACTCAATGAACGTCGCTCCGCCTTATTCTTAAACGCCAATCGAGAGTGGATGTCTACAAGCGGAGATCTACGCTGAAAAACAGATTTATTTGTGTATCGGTGAGTCTAGTAAATTGGTAACTTGCGTGCTGATTAGGCACAGACGTGCATATTGTATATTGTATTTAACATATTAAATTTAATGAAAACGTTATTTAAGACTAAATGCTCATATAGAATAAAAAATAAATATTATTTAAATAGGAAAAGTTAATAATTAAAACTTTTTTCAATCATACAGCGTGAACGAAATCAATTTTTCCTTTATATTATAAAGCCAACTTGAATCAACGTCAAAGAAAATCATTGTTGATTGTAGATCAAATCTCGATTTAAATCTAGAATCGACTGATGCAACTCAAATTACGTTTTAGAATAAGACTCTCAATCTCCAATCAAGAATCTGTTGATCTTTGATTTTTAGTTTATTGGCTATTATTTTGATTAACTGTCATCTATGCTTAATACTATAAATAAAATTACTATAATCTGTGTCTGTATAATTTAAATTTTCATTACTATTATAGTGTATTTTAGAACAAAACTCTTTAATTATGTGATATTCCACTATTTATTCATTAAAAAAAATAAAAAGCAGTCATGTCTGTCGGACCTGGTAACTTTAAAGGCTTCCGAACATCGCGGGTAAGTTTAAGTACCAATTCCCTGCCTCAATGTACTATTATTAGTAAACATTGCCTCAAATTAGTTGTAATAATTTCTGAAATACTTTAAAGGAGTGTCGGAGAGTTTCTTGTCGGTTCTCTTCGTCTGTTCTACGCCCTTGATTTAGGAACTGGCAGTAAATGTAAATGTAGAGTCAAACATTTTTATAAGTTTTTTTTGATGATTCACTAGTTTACCATAGTTACCAATTTGAATTGAGATATTCTTTTATTTAATCTATCTATAACTTTACTTAACCAAGACCTCGGGTACTCTACATACAAGTATTTATTAAAATTGTCATGATTCTGAAGTAGACTTGAATTAAAAACAATTATTGGAGAAACAATAAGTATATATTCCCCAAGTTGAAAAAGTAAGACACAAACAAATTGAGAATTGTCTTTACAGTTAGGCTAGGCAAATATTTTAGATTTTGCATTCAAGGAAATCTAATGAAATAATGACTAAAAATAACCTATGACCTCTGTTGATTGTTCATATAAATTTCCTTTGATATTATTTTTATGGGTTTTCCCTTGATAAATTGTGGTTGTGTTTAAAATAATTGTTTTTAGGATTATAAACTTACCACATCCTTATATTTCATTGTAGTTGGCTATTTACTAATGGTTATCCAACACACAATAGATTTAGATTTAACTATAATGAATTAGTAAATTGGGTTTTATTAATTAGTTTTATAGTAAGTCAACCCTTCAATTCTGAAGAATTAGATTATGTTTTATAGATACTTAACATATTTTAAATTTAACTGATTAAGATATTCTATGAACAATTAAAAATAATTTACTGATTGATCAATAAATAAAATATTTTGTGAGTACAACTAAACACTAATATTAATCTTTTTATCTTCTAATAAATAACAAATAAATAAGTATCATTTCAACAAGTATATTTTAAGATTAACTTATCTGATACCATTTCAGTTAAGATTATTTAGCCTGTTGTGTTAAAATGAACATTGAAGATACCATTGTGAGTTGTTTCTATATTATTGTAAAATTGTTACCTTTTTAATAACTTAAAGTTTCAAGCTAAAATAATTGAATATTTATTTTAATTTTCAAATTATATAAGAATGTATGAAGGATTGATTCTGTAGAAAAGTGTTTTGTTGCAGACAAATAAGCAGCCATACGCTGGTGTTCCTTCAATGGACTATGGAATGGAAGAGGCAAAGCAGGAGAAGTCATGGCAGCGGGTGAATTTCTGTACCTAAAATAATTGTGATCTACTTAACATAATACTAATAATAGCTGTTTCCACACCATAACATTCTTTGTATTGACTAATCTGCCTGGCTTTGAGAATTTAAGTTAGTGGGTGTTATAGACAAAATTGACAATGTTTCTTTCCTATACTATAATGAGGTATTAAATAGATAAGGCAATTTTTAATTATTCTTGTCTGTGATACCTAGTTTAGCGCTTCTGAAACATCCAATTTCTGTTTCTGGTTGGCAAAGTTGGTGAATAATTATTTTTACAGGTTGTTTTAATGTTCTAGGCGATAGATTTGTTGGCGAAAAAAGGCACGCATTTATACGATCCAGTGAAGTCTGTAAGTAATGTGTTTTTTTTTGTGAATGGACCTGTAAAAATAATTGTTATGCATTTACTTGTACGTATGGAATCTAATGAGGATTTATGTCTTTGCTTTTGTACATTTGTTCTTAACAATTCAAATTTATAGGTTTCTTGTTTTGCTTGGATCCGGTTGTCTATGTGTGCGTTTACGTAATGTAGCATTTTGTGCAGACTTAATTATATAACATCTTAAAACCATCCCTCTTTCTAGAAACTAGCATTCAATATATTCATGGCCTGGCATTTTTTATGTAAATGTCTCATTCTTTTGTAAAACAATTGAAAACATTTTGATTGTAATGTTTGCTAATGCCTCCTTAAATGTGATGATTTGGTAATGAATATTATATTTTCCTATTGACAATCAGGTCCCAAGCCCCTATATACTGTTACTATTGGGGTTCTACTTCCTACTGGGATACTGTGCACAACTTACAGAAGATGCCATGCCCACAGTCATAAGAGATAAAGATATTGATCCCAATGTAAGTAAAAATAATAAACAAAAAATGAAGTGTAAATAATTGAGTACTTTTTTTACATTTAGAGTCTATGGTAATATTTATATATAAAAAATATGTTATCTATATCTGTACTAATAATAAGACAGTAAAAATCGAATGTCTGTACATTAAATATTTTTCCAAAAAACTGAAAGGAGGCAATTAAAGAAGAGTCATAGAATCCAAAAAAACAATTTTTGGAATTCTTGTCTGTCTGTCTGTCTGGTACGTTTTAACTTGAAAACTACTGAACGGATTTGAACGCGGTTTTCACAGTTGGATTACATATAATTGGGAGCGTTGTCAAAAGTTGATTTTGTCAAAATCGGTTAAGGGAAAAATAAGTTATGGTCAATTGAAAATTTACTTCAACCACTGCTTCAAAATTTTTAAACACTTATATTGATTGATTAGTTATATATTGTTAAATATGTTCTAATATAAGTTAATCTTAATATTAAAACTTATGAGAGGTAACAAAATTAACAAATAACGCAGTGCGCGCGGGCGCGGTTGAAGAGTTGAACAATGTGCTCGATAGATGGCGTTGATAAAATTCGTCATAAACTTAGATTTATTTTATTTTTTTATTTATTAAACCTATACAGCTTATCAAAAACAGTTTACACAATAAAAATAGATTAAAAATAAAGCCAAAATATGGTTAAAATATACAACCGGAAATAGAATCTAAGACCAGAAAAAAGAATAAATAAAAATAAATATACACATGAACAAGTGGAACTATGTGTAGTACGAACATTTTAGTGTGGGTGTGTGTGTATCAGTGTGTGCAATGGTGTTGCTGTGTGAGTGAGTGTGCGAGGTTGAGTCTTAGTTTTTTTTAAAGAACTTCTACTTAGGCCAAATATATCCATCGCGGTATTAAGATGCTTCATTGTGTAATGACTACCATGCAGATCAAACTTTCATTAACGTTTTACCCTATGATTATCTTGAGTGAACACTACCTATACAAACAAGTAAAAGGAAACGTTTATCGTTTGTCCGCATCCATTTTTCCACCTACGTCCTTAACGTTAATGAGGTTTACCTTTTATTATTTGGTCAAGCTAATAAGTAATAACCTCACAAGTACTTATTTCGTACTCATAACTTCGTAAGAATTTTCTTTCAACTCTTAACCGCTGAGGAGGATTTGAAAGTTGCCCTCGATTTCCCCGAATCATCCGATCCTGTAAAGCTGCATCATCTCTGAGTAACACAGGCTATATATAATTCCAATTGTAACAATATTTTAGCCCGTGAAAGAAAGCCCTTTCGAGATCATTAAAAATCGCTATATACTTAACCAAATTACACGTGGGCGAAGCCGCGGGCGGAAAGCTAGTTTTAAAATACAATATAATGATTTTCAGAATACAAACACATTCAGCGAGGAATCTGCACTTAGATATTTAAACATTATTCTTGGTGATCAGCCACGGGTGGCCGGTACCAAGTACCACTTGGATAAGACCCAGGACTTGAAGAGTTTGCTGGACAATGTTGCGAGCAAAGCCAACATCCCAGTGAGGACGGATTGGCAGTTCGTCTCTGGTATATACTCGTATTTGACAGAACAGATGTGTCAATTGTCAAGTCAATGACAGTTGACACTTTGCGGTTTTTACAGGCGACTACTGGATTCAGTTTAAAATGCCGCACGTCAACATGTATCGGAACTTGTCGAACGTCGTGGCCGTGCTGGAGGGGGACAGTGGGTTCAATCCTGACGGGAGCACTCGGGAGTCGCTGCTGGTCAACTGTCATTACGATTCCGTGCCGTATGCAATAGGTGAGTCGTCCTCGAAGCCAAAGCCGCCTCTTTCAGAATTGGATTGTTGTTAGCATGAATTTTTATGGCAGGTGCGTCGGACAACGGCTTGTTTTGCGCGGCCATGGTGGAGGTGTTGGCGCGGTTGGCGAAGCGCAAGAGGAGATTCAGACACAACATTGTGTTTCTATTCAATGGAGCCGAAGAAAATCCACTGCAGGTGTGCTAATTAGACTTATTCCAACTTAAGGTTTTTGTGATGTCAGTCCTTTTATATATTTAAAATAGATGTTGACCGCCCTGGTAATAATACCACCTCCAACAACTCCGGTAACGAAATAGCCATCCCTTCCCTCCTTTCTTTCTTATCTCTCTATGTTCCCTTCCAATCTTTTTACTCTCCATTCCCCGTGATTTCTCTGCCAGTCTCTTAAGTTCTCGTGTGGCCTATAAAAAGTCGCCCTGTTTCAGGGTAGCCACGGCTTCCTCTCCCACCCCTGGTTCAAGGGGGTGACGAATGTCGTCAATCTGGATTCAGCCGGAATGAATGGGAAGGCTCAACTGTTTCAGGTGAGAGATTTCTAATGGTTCACCTTTTATGCTGTTGTGCTGGATGGTTGAATTTGTGTTTGTGCAGGCGACAGACCCGCGCCTGTTGTCCGCCTACAGACGCACAAACTCTCCGACGGGGCAGAGCGTCGGACAGTACCTGTTCACGACCGGGATTATTCCGTCGGACACGGACTTCCGGATTTGGAGGGACTTCGGTCACGTTCAAGGTCAGTTCTTTGTTTCCAGAGATTTCGAAACATCAGTGTAACGATTGGGTGTGTCCAGGTCTGGACATAGCGTTCACGAAATGGGGCCACGTGTACCACACCCGCAACGACCGCAGCCAGCTGCTGCTGCCGGGGGTGGTGCAGTGCGCGGGAGACATGCTGATGCAGCTGGTGGCGCAGGTGGCGGACGACGGTGCCTTCCAGCAAATGGTCAATATTTGCATACATACTACTTCATACTGAACCCAAAAGAATAGTCAAAAGTTATGTCTGAGTGTTAGTTCTTAGTTAGTTCTACTCCAGTAGAACATGGCGATCAAGACGAGCTTTAATGATGTGTAAGGAGATACCAGAAGAAAGTTAGCGACATTTGCACTTCCAGAAACCTCCCTCCACCGCCGTTTACTTCGACTACATGAACGTGCTGATGGTCACGTACTCGGACAGCGCCGCCTACGTCGCGGACACACTCGTGTGTCTGTTGGCGGTGCTCTCCATCGTGCACTACGTCTGGCTCGTCGGATACCGTAAGTGTTCCCCGGATGCGCGAACCCCAATTTGCCCTGGCTAACGAACCTCTCCTTCAGGGCTGTCGACCATCCAGGAGCTGCTGTGGGCGGTGGGCGGACGCCTGCTGTGCGCCGTCTGTGGCCTGGCCGCGGTCGCAGTCAGTACCGTGGTCATGGTGGCGTCCACGACCCAGCTGAGGTATTCATACCCTCCGATGTTGGCCCACGCGGCTCTTTAAGAAATTGACAGAGCCAACAATTCCCAGATACCTCTCGCAGCCCTGGATCATAGTGGCCGTGTACTGGCTCCCGTACGTCTTGGCCTCCGTTTCCATGGCCCATGTCTTCGACTCGTGGAGGACTAAGAAGGTATCTTTCGCTTCTGGAATGTTTATCTACAGCGAATCTCTAATGAGAAAAAAATTACTTTCTCAGACTGGGCTGAACCGCAGCATCCGGGCGGGCCAAGCGGCCACCGCCACTCGGCTGCTGGTGTCAGTGGCGTTGGCAGTGCTGGTGCTGATCCCCGACACTGCCTCCGTGCGGTACCTGCTGACCGTCCCACTTCTCTTCTCGAGCTGTACCAGCATTGTTGTTCTCACTCTGTTGAGATATTTCCGACTGACGGGTGAGTCTGTTGTCTCCTGTTTAGTTTTCGGAGCGAGGAATAAGTTTGTATTGTTGTGTTTCAGGCTGGCAACATTTAGTAGCCGAAGCGTTGCTCTCAGTGCCCGGTCTGCTGTTCGTGCTGCCGCTCGCGTTGCGGCTGTCGGCCCTTTTGGTGCCGATCATGGGTCGCTTGCCCGACGGCCAACCCGATTATGTGATCGCGGCCGCCAGCTGCGCGCTCTGCGTGCTCACTGCCACGTGTGTGGTAAGCTGCCTCATCACAGAAATGGGCAGGCGGGAGCAGAAGCTGCTAAGGTTTTTGTTCTTGTTCCAGTCGGGCGTGGAACTGCTGTTCTCCCGCCGACGCCTGTGGTACGTCGTGGGAGGGACGTCTCTCGTCTGCGTCGTCCTCATGTTCATCCCCTTCAGCCCCTACCAGGACGACGGAGTGGCCGTGCAGAGGCACACTTGGTTCGTAAGTACACAAAATCACCCTCGCGAAAAGGTTACAGCACGCAGGGAGGGGGGGGGGTCAGTCAGTATTGAGAGCTCGTGCCGAGCGGACGTCTGTTATCGGTGTACCTACTTTGAATAAGTTTTGCTTGAGGTTCCATATATATTTATATAACATATATAAAATGCAGCACTCGGAGACGGTGTCGTACGACCGCAACGGCTCCATCCAGGAGCGCACTTCCGGAGTGCTCATCACCAAGTGGGACACGCTCAACGTGGGCTCGGCCCGACGAGCCCTGAGCCACAGCGGCCTCAACCAGATGGAGATAGGCCCGGCCTGCTCGAGCCGGCCTTTCTGCGGCCTCCCCGTCTTCAGGCCGAGGTTGGCGGCCCATTTGTGAGTGCCCTGAACCACTTGGCTTTTGGCCTTTTGACTACTTCATTAACGGATTGTTCATTGGAATGTTTTTCAGGAAGGAGAGCCTCTTCCTGTTCATGGAGCCTCCGAACAAGTTCGAGCACTCCCTTCGCTTGACGCGCAAGAGCTGCGTGGGGGACATCTGCAGGATGCTGCTCACCATGACAGGTCCGCCCCACAACACGCTGACGATAACCCCATACCCCAACGTGACGCTGAACGCGTGGTCCTTCTCGTCCCCGGTGAACCACTCGTTCGTTCACTCGGATCGCCCGGTTTACGTGGTCACCCAGTCCACGGCCACCTTCAGTCCCTCGCCGCAGCCCCTGGACTTCACTCTGACGTTTGTGGTGAGAAAGCTCTGTTTTATATTTACCAAACGGTTTAATCAATGGTTTCCTCCACAAATATGTCATGATGTGTGTTCAGGTTCCTCGCGAAGTGCAAGCCCTGCCCTTCGTGAGCGTGAGCCACGACGCGCATAAGCTGCAAGTCCCCGACGACCTCACCCCAGCTTTCAGAAGGCTCATAGAATCGGCGCCCAACCACTTCCACATAGCGCCATCTGTGGTCTTCAAAAGTAACTATGTCTTCTGATGTTTATTGCGACACTCATCTGCATTGAACTTGCAGCACTTGGGGAAATGCATTTGTCATCAAATTGAGTATTTTTTATATCAATTTTAAAATTTGTGAAATGTGGTTGTTTTATATGAACAAAGATTTACTCCTGTTTATCTAGTTTTAAGATGGAATTATTTTTGTACGTTATTACGATTGTAATTTTATAAAGCTCAAAAACGAACCTGTTTGTTTTATTCTGTTCACTGACAGAACATGTAAAACGTATCTCCGCATAAACGGACTATATACGATATCCCCACAATCTATACTAATAATAAGACAGTAAAAATCGAAAATCTGTACATTAAATATTTTTCCAAAAAACTGAAAGGAGGCAATTAAAGAAGAGTCATAGACACCAAAAAACCAATTTTTGGAATTCTTGTCTGTCTGGTACGTTATAACTTGAAAACTACTGAACGGATTTGAACGCGGTTTTCACAGTTGGATTACATATAATTGGGAGCGTTGTCAAAACGTTGTTTATTTTGTCAAAATCGGTTAAGAGAAAGAGAAGTTATGGTCAATTGAAAATTTACTTCAACCACTGCTTTAAAATTTTTAAACACTTATATTGATTGATTAGTTATATATATTGTTAAATATGTTCTAATATAAGTTAATCTTAATATTAAAACTTATGAGAGGTAAAAAAAATAACAAATAACGCAGTGCGCGCGGGCGCGGTTGAAGTGTTGAACAATGTGCTCGATAGATGGCGTTGATAAAATTCGTAGATTTATTTTATTTTTTTATTTCTTAAACCTATACAGCTTATCAAAAACAGTTTACACAATAAAAATAGATTAAAAATAAAGCTAAAATACGGTTAAAATATAGAATCGGAATTAGAATCTAAGATCAGGAAAAAGAATAACAAAAAAAAACACGAACAGAAAACAAAAATAAAAATATATATACACATGAACAAGTGGAACTATGTGAAGTACGAGCATTTTAGTGTGTGTGTGTGTATCAGTGTGTGCAATGGTGTTTCTGTGTGAGTGAGTGTGCGAGGTTGAGTCTTAGTTTTTTTTTAAAGAACTTCGACTTAGGCTAAATATATCCATCGCGGTATTAAGATGCTCCATTGTGTAATGACTACCATGCACTTCAAACTTTCATTAACGTTTTACCCTATGATTATTTTGAGTGAACACTACCTATACCAACAAGTATAAGGAAACGAGTGAAGAGACGTTTATCGTTTGTCCGCTCCCATTTTTCTATCTACATCCTTAACGTTAATGAGGTTTACCTTTTATTATTTGGTCAAGCTAATAAGTAATAACCTCACAAGTTCGTATTTCGTACTCATAACTTCGTAAGAATTTTCTTTCAACTCTTAACCGCTGAGGAGTTTTACCTTCCATCATCAGCTCATCCACATAAGAAGATGACTATTAGAATATAAAATTGTCAGAATAGTAACTGCCTGTACGTTAATTTGAAAGTTGCCCTCTATTTCCCTGAATCATCCGATCCTGTAAAGCTACTTCATCCCTGAGTAACACAGGCTATATATAATTCCAATTGTAACAAGATTTTAGCCCGTGAAAGAAAGCCCTGTCGAGATCATTAAAAAACGCTATATACTTAACCAAATTACACGTGGGCGAAGCCGCGGGCGGAAAGCTAGTAAAACAATAATTGACGACTGCTCCAGGGTCAGTTAAGAATAACCAGTGAAGTGGAGCAAGTCGTATCCAAGCCGTGGGATCATTCAAATAATCATTAACACGTTCATAATCCTCAGATTAATCTTAAATTACTCGATAAGCCATATTTGTATTGCCTTTATAGGTTTAAAATGAAAGACAAAAATAGTGAAAACGGTTTATTTAAAAATCAGTCTCCAATCGAATAACGAAATAAACATTTCGTCAAATTGCATTTAGTATGTGTACTTACACTACAAAAGGTTATAACAAAATCACTTTAGCGATATTTATTATCGAACGAACAATAGATTCACAATAAAATAAAAATGCAGCTTTTTGTAAATTCGTGGCGCTTTATTTGAGATCCGAAATGGGAAAAACAATAACAAATATCTTACACGTATTTATTTGAGAAAACTTAAAACTAGGCTTCACTCACAAAAGCAAGTGGACGCAGGTGACGCACAAAAGCTAATTTACATAAAAACATGGGTTTTTTTTTGTTTAAAACGGGACTTACAACTGGGCATAGCGCTAACAAAACAGATTTGGAAAACTAAACTAAGCATGGTTGGAATAAAATCACTTTACGAATTACTTTCTATACAAATGGTATATAAATCGATAATTTTGCATTCATTAGATATTCCTCGTCTTAAATAACACTCTAATGTACTGACAACAGCACGAACGAAACGTTTGTTCAAATTTTAACAAAAATAATTCAACTCGGGCCACCCATTAATTACGCGACACTTTATGATATTAAATGTCTCAATTATCTTATCCCTTCGTAATTTTTCAAGATTTCTTATCTCCAGTGTTGGGTTCATGCAAAGATTGCAAAGAAAATCGACTAGGATTACACTAGACTTAGAAAAAATCTCCGCGGAAATCTCTATAAATATTGTTTTGCATATAATTTAATGAATGGAATTGCCAATCTCTTAGACAACCCGCGTCAAGTGAACCATATTATCCTTAGAAGTGTGAGAAGGGGTGAGGAAAATTATGAGGATTGGTAAACTGAAAGCTTCCTTCAAAGCTTTATTTAAAGTCCTATCACGTAATTAATGTGACCCCAAAGATAATTAAAAGCAATTATACATAAAATCTTAATAATAATATCTTCACTGTGGTGACATTGAACTCAATGAAATGGTGCAACTTTATATAACACAATAGGGTTTCCCTAAATCATCACATAACCTCAATAAACCAGTTTAAGGGGTCGGCATACATTCTTAAAAGCTAAATTGAGGATTCGAGAGAGCAAAGCGGACAAAGGGTCATTTATTGACTCTCATTACAAAGGTAAAGAAACAAACACTATTTGAGAATAAATGATCGAGTGTAACCATTAGTTTAAACACTTTCAATAAACCGGAAGATAACAATTCAGCAATTGTCTGTCCATCGCTGCTTTGACAATGTTATATATATATATATATAATGTGAATTGGAAATATATGTGTCATTCACTTTTAATAATTTTGAAATAGCAAAGGCCACTAGCACCGAAAGAGAAACCCTCAAACAAATGCTTAATAGAGTTTTAGTGAATGCACTTGAAAAATTGTCATCTTTTGATGCAAGGACCTATACAATTGCTCTTAATAAATAACAGTTAACTACACTTACCACAAGTACCTCAAATGCACAGGCTTCTTCACGGGCGTACAGACACTAAGTGCATTTCCATGCATTTGAACGAGCATCTAGAATATAGTCTATGGCTATGTTAAAATGAAAGCTCTCATTGCAAAACAACAGTCAACTGACTGGCGGACACCATCTTTTTATGGAATTTTCTCTTGAATGTTTCAGCGGCGGCCGACGTTTTGAAGGTAATTTTCGCCGACCTTGCCTCCTTATCCAACAATACACTCTGCAACATTAACCCGAAGATGGCTTCATTCCCTCTCACTCTCCCCTAACTATACAAAACTTATTTTGCACTTCATTTCACACTTTTCACTTGAAACATTACATTTTAGTGTACATTCCAAACACACTTACAACTAATAAATCAATTAAACTAGTATATACATAGTTATATATAAACATTTAAAAAAATACATTTCCAGACATCAAAACACCAATTTGTTACACTTATGTTTGTCGTCTTAAATCTTAATATCACAGATTATATCACAATATTAAAGGTTAAACTACAGTTAAATAGAATTGTCGAAAAGTAACAACCTCATAGAAGCACATAATATACTTTGATAATTCTCAATTTTATTTTGCCTTTCAAACAAAAATAAATTGAATTCCACTTTAATAAAAAACGAACCGAGGTAAAGGAAAAGCATTGAAGCTTCAATCAAATAATTAAACATAATTCAATTTGCCAGATCAATAACATTGGAGCAGGGCTTCTTGAACATTGGGTTGTAGAAAATTCTGGTGTCGAGATTCTAATGCAAATATTTTTAATTTGAGATTTTGAATGTTTCAAAACGAATTCTAAAACGATATATTTTCTGTTATAATATAAATAAATAAATAAAAACTATTTATTTATACTTCTTTTATATTAACTCGAAATCCTACATGGGGTCGTGAAAGAGAAAAGTTTAAAAAACCTTGGTTTAAACAGATTATTAGTTTTTTGAAATAACTATTATGGCGAACGGATTTTCTTAACTTATAACAGGACTGTGTTACAGCCACCATTAAATATGAGATAAGCAATATGTCAGAAAAGGTACATTTACAATGTGTCAAGAGATGTGGTGTTTATGCTCTGTGCATCGAGCACAGAGCAAATTGCCTACTATAGTCTGCGTTGAGTGGAAATGTTACTTTTCGGCAACCCATTGGCATTACAGGGCATATAAACGGTGGGCAAATCTGCCCAGGGTGGGAGTTACCTGCGCGTGTTCCCCGGCCAGCGTCTTGAGCCGCGTGTCGGTGATGCCGTGGGGCAGGTTCGCGACGGCCGCCGTCAGACCGAAGTCTCTCTCCAGGTTTTCTTCGTCGGAGCCGCTCTCGTACTCCACCTTGGGCTCGTCGTCTCTCTTCTCCGCCCTGACAACCTTCCGTTCGTCTCGCGGCGTTTTCCTCGCGTCCTTTCGCTTCCTATCCTCGATCCGGTCGGAGCCAACGGCGGTTTTGAACGCCCGGCTGAAGATGCCAGGGTTGGGCTTCGTGGGGTCCGTCTTCTCGATTCTCGAGAAGACCGACTTCTCCTTTTCGGTGATTTTCCTTTGTAATATAACGCGACGGTTGCTGAACTTTTGAGATATGTCTTCCTCAGATTTCTCAGCCTGAAATCACACCAAAACACGATTGACGGAACCGATCTTATCATGGCGCTGCTGATCGTTCATCACTTTGCAGCGCCATCTATACATAAATTCTTATACATTTTCTTTAAATATTCTGTATAAAGATTACTATTAATGGGTCTAACCTTTTTGTTTTCAAAAACGATCCGTTGTCTGGACTTGGCTGATGCGTGATCAGGCTGCATTACCTTAAAACAGAGATAAAAATAGTTTTTAAACCTTTTCAAATACACAATTGTTGTTTGTCTATCCATAGACAACATCAAACAACAATCACCTTGTCAGCAGGTTTCTCAATACTCTCAAGACCCTTGGTGGAGCTGGAGACAATGGTCCGGCGAATCGGCGATTTCTCTGCAAGAGACAGACAAATGAATACTCCCAGAAACACACTCGTAATTATTATTAATCAGCTCAAGCCAAAATGAGGACCTTTCTTCTTGGCCTCCTCCTCCTTGGCGTCGGCGGTGAACGTGATTTTTTGCCTGGCCAAAGGTCTCTTGTCATTCTTCGGAGGCAACTTGCTTCGCAGGTCCGTCTGGGGTCTGCTCGATTCCACTCTGCAGATCAAGTTAAAATTAACAATCAGTTGCCAACGAGAGGAGTAGGAGTTCCCGTTATGCATTTAAATTTCTCTACCTCTTCTCGTCATCGTCGTCTGAGAGGATGCCGTCGATGTCCCCGAGGATGAGGTCCAGGTCGTCGTCGCTGTCGCCGCGGGCGGGCGGGGGCAGGGGTGGAGTGAGGGGCGAAGGGGCGCGGGGCGGAGTCAGCGCCTCTGCCGAGAGAACATCTACATCATTATTACCATAGACAATATGTCAATGCACTGATTAAACGATTCTGGCACTCACCACAAGTAGAATTCACTTCGACTTCTTCTTTCGCAGGCGAAGCCGCCTTTTTATCCAACTCTTTCTGTTTTTCCTCTCGTTCTGGACTCTTCTTTGTCGTATCTGGTTTTACCTCCTCCTCACGGGTACTAGAAGGATTTTCGTTTGTGTCTAATTTGGGCTCTTCTGCTTTGACCTCTACTTTTTCGCGATCCCTGAGTGTAATTAAACCAAACTTAGAAAATAGAAGATGCTATTAATGATTCAAATGAAAAAAAAAAGTCACTAACTTATCCTGCAACTGTTTCTGTAGGGCAACTGCATTCTTTCTCCTCCTCACTTCTTTTGCCCTCAAAACTCTCTCTCTCATCGACTCTTGTTCGCGAACTCTTCTTCTGTACTCACTGTCCTGTTTTAAAGAATTTACGATAGTTAAATACGTTCATACGTGGCATCATCTTGAATGTCTGAAAGCGGAATCTGACCTCGTCATCCTGAGGCCTGGATCGGCGCTCATCCCTCTTTTCCCGGTCTCGATCCCGGGCGTCGCGTCCGTCGCGATCTCTGGGCAGAGGCGACGGCGAGCGCGATCGGCGCGGGGAAGGAGTCCTCATGCTGGAGACAGTTCACTTATTAGCATCAGTGAAACTGACGGTGAATGAGGTAGGAAAATGTGTGATAATCACCGTCTCCGCAGACCAGCCCTGTTGGCGTGGATGAACTCCTCCTGCTTGCGCAGCAGCTCATCCTCACTTCGCCTGCTGCGGGCCAACTCGTTCTCTATCTCTATCGTGGTGTTCTCGATGAATCTGGAATTGTTATTTTTGGTTTGAAAACGAAGTTTACCAACAGACAGACGAACAGACAAAGGCGCACCTCTGGGGAGACCGCCTGGCCATGTTCCTGCTGGCGGCTCTGGCCAGGGCGCTGCGCTGTTCCGCGATGAACCTCTCCGCTGCATCATCTATGTCCTTGATGGGACCTGGAAATGAAATTAAGTATTAATATTGACCACAACGAGCGTGTCTACGAAGCTACGTGAAGGGCCATGCAAACTGCAACAGAAATCGAATCGCAACAGCTTAAGCATCGACTGAAAGAATAAATTTACCGAATTTCTGTTCCAGTGTGGGAGCGGTGGGCGGAGACTTTTGTATGCGCGTCGGAACGTACGCTGGCAACCCTATCACAGAACTTGCATTAGTGTTGCCACCTTTCAATTGTGTATTTTTTATTCCTTATAATTCGTTTATTGATGAGTTTTATCGCAGGTGTTATTAAAATATTTCAAAATGAAATTACCTTCAACGGGTGGCTGGAAATTTCCTTTAAAATGTGGATTGATCAACACTTTCTTTCCAGTTAAACCTGGCAAATTCGGTGGTAAAACTGGCAACATTCTCACTTCAGGCTCCATGCTTTTGGTTGGCAACCCTGGTGGTGGCTGGCGGATTGTCACTTGAGGAATGTTATTGTGTGGTATGATCTCCCTCGTAGGGCCAAATGGAAACATGGGCCTCTCAAACGGTTGATTCGGTATAAAATTCGGCCTTTCGTCAGGGCGAAAGGGATATCTTGGAAAATTGGAGTAATTCTCCCGAGGTTCAGGTAGAATTAACCTTTCTGGTGGCAGATCAGGACGAATGTCGAATTCTTGACGTATTTGTGGTGGGCTCGCTCGTTGAGGAGGTGGGAAAGAAGTACGAGGGCCAAAGTTTCCCTGAAAAAGTTAACAAATCATAATATTAATTAACTAATAAATAATAAAGTAATATAAGGGTTTTTAAACTGATACTGACCCGGTAGTGTGAATTGTGTCTCCGGTAAGGGTGATTTTGTCTATAGTGTGGTGCACACCATGAGTTGTTCCGACCGCGAGGAACAAACACATTGTCTGCAAATAAATAATTTATTATATCTATGCAGTGGAAGATAATTAAAGACTGATTTAGTTTATATTAACAATAAAACAAGTAGCCTAATTTAGTTTTTAAAATCAAACAATTAAATTTTAATATTAAAAATAATGAAACCCTTACCAAGCGAATCAGGTATATTTCTGACTTGTGGTGTCCGATTGCCCACTGGCCTCTCCGATATAAACCTCTCTCTGCTGCTTTCTACAACTAAAAAAGATTTTTGATGTAAATTCACACCATTCTATCTACTTTTAACTTAATCAAATTAAATTAAATATCTCACTTGCAGCTGGTGGAATTTCTGATGGTACAATTTGTGGTGATTCCATTGGTGTGGATGGCTGAAATATATACTTTCTATTTGAAAACATACTAAAAACATCAAGAGTTCGGAGGAACTAAATCAAAATCAAACAAAAGTAAAACAAAAGAAAACATAGGGCTGTTTGTTCAAAATATATTCTATTATAATGAACATGGTCAAGAGTGTTAAATTACTTACAATAGCAGGTGGAACGGCATGTTCAGCTTCATATGGAGCATATGTACTATGCTCAGTTCTGGAACTGGGTATTTCAACGGTAATATTTGGCACCACACACTCAGCCTCTGGTGCCGTAAAAACAACTGGCTATAAAAAAATCAGCTTATGATTAATTAAATATAAATTCATGTAATAAGAAATTCAATCAAATGTAGTCCTCCAAATTATACAATATTCAATTAGTCATATTTGCGAATGCGAATAAGTACGAAACGAACATATCGGTTCATATAGAATATATAACAATTACCGGCGTATATTCGATATTGCTTTCATTGTAATCAGCAGTCACTCTAGATGGCTCACGATATGGTACACCTGATGGAACGTTTTGAGAATTGCCTTCGTAATCATCAGCCAACAACTGTTCTTCCTCTTCGTTGCCGAGATTATAGTCAGCAAGACTGTGATCACCTAAATCTTCACCTAATATATCTTCGCTAAAAATAAAAACTTTCATATGAACACATGGATGACAAATATATCGATTAAGTAGCAATTTATGAACCACACTTTTGAATAACACAATTTTGTTTAAAAATAACCATTTGGTTTGAAATTGAAGAACATTTACAATACAGTAGCTTTATATATTAAATAAATTTATTATAGTAAAAAAATACTAACTTATCCGACATGTTGTCAAAATAGAATTCATGGAATAGACAGTAGAACAATAACTCAAGCCTAAAGATAATGAGACTAGAGTCATAGATGAAGTTTCGGTTGTGCGTCTGCATTTTGGGGCTTGTGGATCGACAAAGTACCTCGCCATTATTAATTTATTATTATGAAATATGTGAAATACTATTAATACTAACAGCCCTAAAATATAAACTGAAGAGAATTAGCGAGTCTTTAAAACCAAACGTATACTTACAACAATATAGCGCATTATACATTCTACATTCTATATTTCGTTAGCGTCGCCTTATATATCTAAACACAAGTACCAACTATAATATAAAAACCGGTGCTTGACGCTTGTATACAACAGGTCTGGCACAACGGCTTGATTTACAAGCTTTATCACCTCCAAGTGCCTCTAAGACTAATTCGTATTGTACACGATTTCTTGTCCGAGCGCTCCTTTCGCTATCGCGTAGAAGGAACCCTCTCCTCTCCAAGACCCATAAAAGCCGGAGTCCCTCAAGGCTCGGTCCTCGCGCCGCTCCTATTTTCGCTATTCACTAGCGATATTCCTCGAACCCCTAAAGTAGAGTTAGCTCTTTACGCCGACGACACCGCTCTGTATACTTCCAACAGAGACAGGCGGGTCATCGTAGACCGACTCCAATCCGCAGCCACCACCCTAGGGGAATGGTTTCGGAAATGGGGCATTCATATTAACCCGGAGAAAAGCGGTGCGATCATCTTCACTCGCTATAGCCGGGAAAATCAATTCTATCAAAAACCGAAAGAGCTAACTCTATTTGGTAAAACCATCCCGTGGCGCAAGACGATTAAATACCTAGGTGTCACATTAGACAGAAGCTTGTCGTTCAACAAGCACACTACCGCAGTTCGGAATAAGGCCGCGTTCGTCCTGTCCCGACTCCACTTCCTTCTCAATAAAAGGAGCCAAATGTCGCTCAGACACAAGGTTACCCTGTACAAAGCATGTGTCCGTCCATGCATGACCTACGCAAGCGTAGTTTTCGCGCATTGCGCCCCCACCAACATCCACAAACTGCAAGCAATCCAAATGCGGTTCATCAGAATAGCAACTGGAGCGCCCATGTATGTGAGAAACGTAGACCTCCACTACGACCTAGAACTCCCTACCATAGCCCAATGGATGAAGAAAGCGTCGACCCGCTACTTTGACAAGGCTAAAAACCATCCCAACCCCTTAGTGCGCAAATACACGTCGTACTCGGTACGCAAGACACAATATAAAAATGACAAAAAAGGCCTCGACACGCCCTAATGGATCCGGACGATCCCATTACTGTAGCTAACAACACATTAGATGCCGTCCGCGCGGCCAAACAACCAGATAGGAGAGCTAGGGTTAAAAACCGCCTTCGCCGGCGAAGGCGTGGTCCCTTGTTTCAAGTGTCGCTCACTCCTACAGTGAGCTTCCGTCCAGCCCCTCAGGCTAGTCCCCCCCGTGACAGCCCAAGCCGAGGTCCGAGTCTCACAGGAGACGCCCTTGCGCAAGTCACGGCAAACCACATTTGTCACGGCTGAGCTAAGCTCGCCAACCAGCCCGAGCTGAGCTGTAAAGGCCTCCTGGCCAACAGCGAGATCCCACTCCAAAAAAAAAAAAAAAACTTGTATACAACATAATTGTCGCATCATACAAATCAACAAAGCATGTTTGTCACATATGTCATATACATCTAACATCCTTCAAATCTTCAAAATCTGATTTCATCTGTGGATGGCTACTATAGAGATATCAGATAAATACAATTTCTAGTAAATACAATATTATATTGGTGTATATAGTTTATTGAACTTAATTGTCTTTACTTAATCTGGCCTTTAAAAGCTTTCTAGACCTTTTAATTAATCCAATATTTATGTAATAACTAATAATAGTATACAATGTTTTCTGAACATTAACGTTTGCCCATATTCGTTCCGAAGAATTCAGAATATCATAACCTTAAAAGTAAACAATAAATAAACATTATTTTTAAAACTTATTTTAAAAATGTCTGAATCTGAAATTGATTGTGAAATAGAATGCCTGGACGAAGACGTAGAAATTATCCAGCAATATGTCCTTAAAGTAGAGGATTCTAAACAATTGGTTAAAATTAAAGAGGAACCGTTAGACACATCGTCACTTCTAGAAGAAATACCTGACAAGAACATTAAGAAAAAAATTAAAAAGGAGGAAGAAGATTCCGATTATGATCCAGCTGAAGAATATCGTCAACGCTTTAAAAGAAAAATGCGACCGTCTCGTCCCATTTTTAAGAGAGAAAATGAAAGAACTTCTAAATACGATTTAAAAATTAGGCGACAATTAGATTTAAAAATACCGGACTACGATGACCCTTTATGCTTACCGGCTCGTGCCTGGAATCCAGACGACGGTGATCTTAAGAAGCTGAGAAATTGGAACAATTTGTGTTTAAAACATATGAAAATGTATGACACCCCTTTGCGTCCAGACTCAAAGGATGCTGTATCATCTACAAGGACCATTGTTTTGAGGAATTCAAATAGTAGACAAACAGGTAACATTTAAATAGACAAATCTGTAAATAAGTTTTCTTAAGTACTTATAATTCAGATATATTTTATTGTTATTCCTTGTTTCTTCATCATTTTATTAACAAATTGTAAATCATTTACTTTTACAGGAAATGTAGAAACAACTGTCTGGAATAAAATAACGGTCGAAAATGAAGATGGAATGAAAAAATCGGAAGTTGTCCAAGCCATGCTTCCTAAATACAGAGAGAAAAAGTTTTTGAAATCAGTACTGTTGGGCCCTAAACAAATGAAGCCCGTTAAATTCAGAGAGGAAGTAATTTTGACAAAGGAGTTTGATAAAGATGAAGAAATGCTAATTACGTACAAACCAAAAACAGCTATTTCATGCACCTACAAGTTAATTGAGAAGAAAAGTGAAGCCCTTGAAGAGGATTCAAAGAAGTATTTGCGCGAGTTAGTTGTGTGCAAAATGTGTGCTTCCTGCTATCAGACATCTTGGAGAGGGGTTTGCAAAAGTGAAAATTGTAAGTTTTCATTCTTATTCAATTAAATCTTTTGTACATATGAGCATACATGTATGTATACATTTATATAGCATTTTATCTGAATTAACTTTCAACACATTTAAAAGGCTTATAAAGGATTAGAGGGCAAAGTCTTTGGGATTTGTCGACAATAGCTCAGCATCGGGACAGTTTTATTATTGAGTAGCATTGTAAGGAACATTATTGTATTTGAAATATTTTATTTTAAATAGTATCAAGTTTCTATCTGGTTCTTCTCAGTAGTTAACTTCCTTTTGTAAATTCAAAAGTGTCCAAAAAGACCTATACATATATTTTGAGTTTGAATTATTGTTTTAATATAAGTTTACCTAGAAATGTTTTATTACCTTGAGTAAATAACTGGTTAGCATTGCTAGTAATTGTATATTAACTCAATGTTGTAAATAATATTTTCCAGCAAACATAAAATGCAGCATCTGTGATCGTGTCTGTGTCAGCGTTTACAACTTGCTGTTTCACGTCCGATCACATAACACAGAAGACGTGAAAGCGCACAAGAAAGAGATTTCCAGGTCCATATCAGAGGTAAACAGGTTTTTTTTAAATTCTTAAATGGTTTGATAGAGAAATAATGTCACGATATTGTTTAGACTATAACGTTATGATGAGTGATATTTTAAATTTCAGGTGCTCCAGTACCACTACAAGTGTCGGATTTGTCCGGAGAAATGCAACAGCATTAAGGCTTTGAAGGCTCATGTTAATACACATAAAGGTATTTGCAATCATTCACATTCAATTTAATTGTCTTCAGAAGACATATTTGACCAGACTTGTTTCGGTCAGGAAGAACTCGGGCATTTATGGCTATTATTGATCTTGCTCAAGGTACATGGAACTGCAGAATCACATATAGGCAACATATAGGTCAACCTTAATATATGTTTCAATATATTATTAGGTTGAGCATTTCTCTTAAGTATACATTTTCACCAATAACTAGGGTAATCTTTATTTGGCTGCATTTAGAGTTCTCATAGTTTTTTTGTCCGTTTGTTAACAGTCTTATCTAAAAGAACATAGTTTTTTATTTATTTTTATTTTATTGGTTCTAATACAGAGTGTATGCTTTAATACACATATAACATTAAGAGACGTAATTTTTTAAAATAAAGTTAACATGAAAAATGAAAAAGAAATAAAAGTAGGTATACTAAACTAATCAAACCTCATTGAGAGCATTATTGAAAAGAATATGTCATTACTCAGTCAATGTTTAAAATAGAATTATGGACCCATTAAGGTACCTTGAGGGTCTAGGTTCCTGTAGAACTTCTGCTTGGATTACAGGTACCGTGCCCTTCATTTGCGAGATCGGAGACCACGTCGCTTCGTAGTTTTAATAATAAAAATATTTATCCAATATGGTAACTGTGTTGTTTTTATTTATACCAGTGTAAAAGGTTTTTTTCATTTTGGGTACAAAATAATGTCCATCCACCATGTTCTGTTAAGATACTCGGTTCATATCAGATATTTTTCAAAATTTTGGTAAAATACAGTTTTTATTGAATAGAAGAACACAACAATTTGCTTTTAAAGTTTTTCTTTACATTTCATCACCTCGTTGGGCAATTTATGTGGTAATAGTCTGCAGCTTCTGGGACTATACAGTTTATATGCCATAAGGTAGCAGTTCCTTGTTCCGTTGGCCCAGCCCCCAGTTTGACCAGGATCTATGACGTTATCGTGTTGATTGTTGCAGATCATAGATGTCGCTACAATGTTCGTTTCGGCACAATTTCTCTACTTCTATTAATTATAATGAACATAGTTTGCAATCGCCTTTTTGTGCCAAAAATTAAAAATATATATTTATCGGCGCAACTACAACATACATTAGTATTAAAATAACTAGAATAATTAAGTTCAGGCATCATTTAATTGTCCTAATAAGTTCAAAAACATAAGCTGAATAATGTCATCCTTATTATTTCGATACGTAGTCTGTGAAAGAAATATAAATGCGAATATGTCAGCTCTATAAAAGATGGATGCATTTTAAATGCACGACAGCTAATAGTGAAAATAAAACCTGGCAAATATCAGCGAAGTGTTGTTTTTATAATGTGGTACAAAGTGGTTATCGTAAAATACTTATTTCGTTAAATATATTTTGTCTTTCCTAATATGTTTATATAACATATAAGTCCAGTTAGTTTATCAATGTGACGTAGCCCACGTCTACGCCGTAACCCTCTTTCGAAATTTCGTAACATTAACTTAAAGCCTTAAGGCTCACTTTGATATCAAATTGGACTCTAAAAACGTGCTTGACGCAAATGTATTGTTACATCGATTTTTGTCCACTTGTGAATTTATGAAAATATTATTCTTTCAAAGGAGAGTTCTTGGTTGGAGTTGAGAGTTCAATTTATTTACGTTTTATACTATTGTTACAATTTAATATAAAAACGTGTGTCATTGATTCGGACAATATGTACATAAATAATAACCATAGTAACACGAGGGTTGCGCGCGTTAAAATTTAATTACAATTGGGGTTGTAATTATAAGTTATGCACCCCGTGGTACCAAGGTTCACTGTTGACTAATTACAATGGCTCTAATCATGTATTTGAATAGAACAAAACTAATACACCTACATTACACTAATGTTGATCCACCTGAATATGGGCTCCATCGATCCCGAACGATACTGAATTGTTGACAAAAATCCATAGTGAGACAAATAGTGTGCAATAAAAAATCTGTGATTTTTCGCGCGATTCACGATTTCGTATGATTGTCGTCGCAAATGTCTAATATTTGTCTTGTTGCTTGACGAATTTTTATAGAAAGATTATAAATTCTATTCCGATTATACTTACTTCATAAATTGTGGTATTTTCACTCTTAATCCTACCTACTAAGTGTTTCGATAATTCATTTGGGGTTTCAGCATTAATCAAAAATAACCCCAAATACGAGGTCAGTCAACCCTTGATAGGTCATTGACCGTATGGGGTGTAATTTTGATAATTATGAATCACAGATAGAAGATATTAAAACGATGGTAATGTAAAAAATGACGACTTAAAAGTGTCTATAAAAAGACCAACTTGAATAAAGATATTTGAGTTGATAATCAAAATAGTAAATAAATCTGTGATTGCCCAACTGGCCCTGAGCTGAAGAAGTTAAGCTGGCGATACGAGCAACCTAAGAAAGTAGATAGAATTGACGACCAGTTATGTCTAATTGAGGTAAGGAAAGCTCATTTGGTCATGTTTTTCTGCTTTTTAACACAAATTAAAATTATTTCCAAAGATTCCTTTACCATAAGTGTCAGTCGTAAATCTCAAAAGCTTTCGTAAATATATTGGCTCACATAACGCACATGGTTCAAAATGTAACGCCGGTCAACACTTGCGGAAGAGCTCGGAATTGCTAACATGAAAAATATGGTCCTTACATTTTAAATTGGTGTTTTGTATGGGAGGAACAAAGAAGTCGATTTTTTTTAACATAATATATTTAATTAATGTTAAAAGTATGAACCATTGTTTTTTATGCACCTTTGCCATCTCATAGGTTCATTGATCAGTTTTTACTAAAAAAAACGGGAATCAATAAAATCTTTGAAGGCGATTAAGACTGCCCTAATCGAAGTTTTCCCCTTGCAAGAAGTTATCCCAATTTCGAAAAAAAATGGTAATCTGTTGGAGCAAGATTCGGGGAGTACGGAGGACGTCTTAGACATTCCAATTGAAGCTCTTATAATTTGGTAGCCGTCTGTTCCGATCTAATATATGTATACCTACGTAAAAAGTACACAACCATTTTCCAATTTGGATGATAAACAATGTATACAGTTATCAATGTGCGACAGACGTGCAGATCATTTGTTTTATTGTCTTTTTATGTCTCGATACGCGTCCGTCAATAATTCATTACTCTCTGGGGCGTTCGGTTGGGGTAAGGGACGCCAAATGTTTTTGCTCGCATAATTGTATCTGAAGGGGATAGTATAAATCATATGTATTGTTTATTTTCAAAAGTATCCTGCTACACATTAATCTAAGTGAGACGCTCTGGAAGGCGTTCTTGGAGTAGAAAGCAGTGATCATCACGACGTAGAAGACCAATATCACGTCGTTCCAAACTAAGGTATTTAGGTAGCTCTTATGGGTGCTCAACAGAAAAAATAATATACTTAATGAGGACCCTAAAATAACTGGTTTTTTGGTGTGTTTCAGGAGAATTCGTGGTTCGTTTCCAATGTTTTAGAATCAGCTGCGGTTGGGTTTTCATTGAGAGAGTAAGAAGCACACCAAGCAGGTTTCGCAGCCCATAGACACTCCAGTATGGCCGGGAGCTGGTGCTTTTGAAGAATTTGTATGCTCACTTATTATAATACAATATTTCCTTTTGTTACTTTTGTTTTAAAAATGTTTCTCTCTCACTTTAATATTTTAGCCTTTTATTCAAATATTCACTTCTTCGTCACTCCTTCAAGCACTTTTATTGTAGAGAAACAAAATTGATTAATTTTATTTTAAAATTGTATTTGTTAAGTTTAGTTAATGTTAACATTGTATCATTCCCTTATTAAATATTGTATTTTATAAATTAATATATTTAGTAACTGAATAAAGAACCCTTCGCGAAAGAGTGACGAATTAGAACGGTATCCAAATAGCCATGACTAATCTCCTCCATCTGTGTTTTACTGCTGGAATATATTTACTATCCACGGTGCGTATGCTGCCGGGGAGTAGGTCTAATTGGGAAACAGTTGGAAAGGCGATACTGATTTGCTGTGTGCCATATTTAGCGACACAACTTACCAAACTGGTACCTCATTCCAGCGTTATCCAGAGGTTGCAGCCTTCTGTACTCAAGTGAATATTGTCAGGTACCTTTAAATTATCTGTGATATCTATCACATTGCCAAACGTAGCATTTTATTGTTAATTTGTTGCACATTTATAAGCGACACAAAAGCCTTAAGGCTTTTAATGAGATCATGGATATCGATAGAATAATGTTAAATTCAGTAATCTTCAAGATTTCATTGAAAATAATTTTTATAGTATTGTATAGAAGACTTTAATTTTTAATTTTAAAGATATCCATTTGTATGTTATAAGACTTAAAATGAAGGAGGTTTGAAATAATTAAAGATAGTTCGGGTTTTTTATATATTTAGAACAAGAAATGTATAGTTACAACCATTGAGGATATTAAATATCATATTGTAAAAACTATTGTAAAAAGTGAAGAGAATGTGACAATTTTTTCTTTATTTTTTTTCAATTATAATTAATTCCAATAAATTAATAATTATAGACACATAAAGTACGTGAAAATATTAATTAATAATTACTTAAAACAGCCAAGTAACGACTACAGATGTAAATATTTGGTTATTAATGCCTTATTATAGGAATGAGTATTTTTTTAAAATTTCTAGACCGAACTTCAAAGTAAGAACGGCTGCACGATTTACCAAAATGCATCATTCCTTAACTTTCGTTACATAATGCATCTTTGGCAAATCGTAGGCTTACAAAATATTGGGAACAACATTTAGTCTAAGATGACACTAAAACTGAGTCAAATTGGAATTTAAAATCAACAAATCATATCTCATTCAAGACAGCTTTTTTTAAATTTATAGCGCACCAATTCAGGGTTGTACTGTGGCGTAACTCTCAAATGAGACATAATTCTATTATCTGTGCCATCTACAAAGCATCAGTAATTCCATGAAAAAAGAAGACGATCAGGTTTAGCCTCAATCTACTATTTCTTGTGCAACACAAATTTCTTCACAAAAGCTATAATTAAGAAGAGGTAACCGTTTAAACAGACACAATAATATAAACACCTAATTACGGCCGCTCAGTCGCACAACCGCTTCCCGCCATTTTGGATACAATTGTTTTTCTGACTAATTTGAGGTTAGGTTGCGACGACCGCGTACCGCGTACACGATATTATTAACATATCAACTAAATCTGTTAATACCAACACAGACACCTATCCTATAGATAATCATAAATAGACGAACAAAATGCGAACATTTAAATACCGGAAGATCTTAAAGATTTTTTTTTTTTAAATTTTCCATTTTGTAAAATACGTATTCGTATCAAAGGAGTCAGCGAGAAACAGGAAATCAGCTGACATAATAATCTTTATAAATATTTCATTGCTTCTATACTTTGGAGTTGGTAAAATACTTAGAGAATACTCTGTTGAGATCTAAATTATCTTACGACGCATTTGCTAATTATTACCTAGTCTTAATCGAGCCGGAAATGGGGATCGCCTGTCACCTTAGTCCTGTCACTTGATACGAATGAAGACTACAGTTATTTACTATTAGGTATCACATACTACGCTGCATAGTCCTGGTAAGTCCCCATACCGTTTACCACTACTGTACCCGTTAAAGACAACTACACATTTCAGCCGCAGTCGCTTTGAACTTCTAATCAGGATTTCGGACGTTAAAAGAGGATTAAAACCTTGCACCGTTTTTGCTAATTTTTGTCGTGACCGCGGCTCAAACGCATAATCGGATATTGTTCACTTCAAAATATATTCTTTTTACACTGAAACGAAATGGGAACGAACCGATATGCACAAGAGGAAACAACACCGAATGTAACCTAATAAATAGACAGTGAATCGATATTACTTGATATTTTTATTTATATTTTCTTACTAAATTCGAAACTATGCGGCCATTAAACCCGATGTCCCGACGCCTGTTTATTTACTTAATTATTGCAATCTAGCATTCCCTTTAAGTCTTAGTATTTGTCGTTATATTTTCCATTCCAGTTAAACTTTCACTGTCTATAATGTTTAGCAGAAAATGTAAGTTTTCATCAATACTTATATGCAATAGATATTGAATCAATTGAAAGCTTTTTTAATTAAATTTTCAAATGTACAAGTTATCATGTTTTGGATAAGGATCTTTAAGGCTTTACATAGAGATGTTATTATAACAATGAATATTCAGGACGACATTTTAATGAAATATGGTAAATAACCCGCCGAGCCAAGGGAGGTTTTGTTTGGCTATATTTTATAAAATTATCTTGAAAATGTCGTTAATAGCTAAGACTAGAGAAACGCATCCAAAAGACAGGGAAGTACTTGATGAGCAAACGTATTTCGTTATCCAATAATTTTATAAGAATATAGCCCCTGATGCCATCGTCTAGCGACATGTAACACATTTAATCGATGTCTCGATGTGAACGTTGAAAACGTTTCGATTCTTTCACAATTTGATTGAGCATTTGACTAGACATCGCATTCACGAACCGAACCATTTCCCACGTTGTCCTTAATTATGCCCTATGGAAGATTTCATTTCTTCTTTGTGTCTTAACTATACAGAATGGCGTATGTCTCGGCCACCGATTGAGATTTGTGCTTATGTCCGAGAGTAAGGCCATTCGCACTTACACACCGAAAAGCTAACCGCGTAGAAAATGCTACTTCTGCCATCCTTTGGACTTATTCACGCATTGTCGTCGGAATTTATTTAAAACGATACATTTATTAAAAACCGGGCAAAATATTTTTTACGCGTGATTATGCACAGAATATGGAGATAGAAATGATATCTGAGTGAAATGGAACGTGGCAACCTCACAGGTCAACAGACACACGTGACACAAAATGTCAGACGTCAATAGACGCGCCAAAGCAACGCGAAAGCCAAACTCTCACATCGCATTTCTACCAAATTCTTAAAAAATATATCTTTCATTCTGTGATTTTTACTCTTACTTCTCTTAATTTAACATTCGCCACGTGTATTATTTATTTTTGCTAATTTCACAGCCTCAATGTTAATTAGCCTATGTGTATTAGTATTGTTTCGGGTTTGCCAATAATTAAGTTTATTTTATTTTTTTTCAATTTCATAAAAAATGCATCAAAACAGCGTGAAAAAAGTAGCCGTTACGCTATTGACAATATAAGTAGGTATGTTTCTCCTTTATCAATTGTTAGGATTCTTCTGACATCTATCTACGAAATACAATTGTACATATTTCTTAACTTGTGCCTGTGGGTTATTGGTTTCTTGTTTACTATATTAAGTAGATAGACCTGTCAAAGGAAGCTTTTAACACTATGGATATACACCCCCCTATTTTCCTTATTTAAGTTAAAGTGGCGGAGTTTTGGAGACAAAAATGAAGATCAATAGTTATAAAAGCTACCTTTTTGTTATTAGTAGAACGTTTTGTAAGTCAGCCGCTTATATCTATGAAGATATGAATTACAGTAAATTTTAAAATACATATAAAAATATCAAGTTAATTATATTGTAGCATCTACCCGTGTGTCGTTTAAAATTTCACATTTATAATTATTATTGCTTCTCCAGTTTTATTCTAATGCCAGGCCCGCGCCTTCTACGCTATTGAGCACTATTAATAATTTATTATTACAATTATTTTTTATTAATAACATCCGAAAAGTAGGGTTACGCACAAAACATTCTACTAATACACGGCGACGTCACACGTTACCTATCGAGAGCTTAACCGACATATCCTTCCAAAATACGTGACATTTTCACAATTATCATTATTTATTATCTAAAAGTCGATGAGTTATTAAATACTTTGGTGTTTTTGTTTCGATTTAAAATACTTATTCGCATAACGAAAGTATCACCAACGAATTGAAACAACGTGAAATCAAGCAGAATATTTTGGTAAATAAATTCCTCACACCATTACGTGTTCCCAATATCCAATCAAGAAACGAAGGACACGTGCAATTTCCCTAATAAATTATTAAATAACCTTATCGAACCACAATCATTTTAAAACACATAATATACATTAAATAAGATAAATGCACACTTAAGATATACAAGTAAAATACAATTAATTGCACATACACTAAAATAATGAGTAGATCTAACAAATAATATCGAAAAATTATGATTAAGACTTATCCTCAACATTAATCCGACAACTATTCTGTACAGTTGTTAGCTTAACCGTCCCGATGACTAGAATAGTTGAAATATTCACGCTGAGTCCAAACAACACAAAACACAACAACTATTAACCTAAGACGGTACTACAATAGAATAATATTAATTAATTATTAATTCAAAACTTGTGCTTCACACCCCACCACGCGTCTTAAACCGCTCTATCAATTAATTTATTAATTCAAACTCACGTGAAACGAAACGCGCTCCCACTCAACGACGTCTGTCATTAAATGACATTGGCATGTAGTAGGTGCCACAGACAGGGACGCCATTTCATGTTCCCGCTAAATTCAAGAAGGTAACTCTCAATTTATCTAAATTAATACAAACATCTAATAATTTAACGTATTAAGACTAAAATCGAACGACAAGCAATTTAAGCTGCGCAAAGTAAGCGACTTTCTATAAAAAAGAAAGTGTCCAAGTTGATTTGTCCGGTCAAACTAAGTTTACAATAATAAGTAAACAAACTTCCTTCTTTGTCCATTCACGAACACGTGAATCTACCGACCTCTTCGAGTTATTTATTTAATATATTTTTATTAAATTACTGGCTATCAGTTATTGCACGTTTTACATTTATAATAAATATATAAATACTTGTAAATTTTAATCTCCATCTTTGGTATGTAATGAGTACCTATCAGTTAGTTAATATCTTGAAATGTTTACAAAACTGTTCTCACATATATTATGTATATACTTTTTTACAAAAATCGTAGGGTCGTTAGGACGGCACGATATTATATCTATTCAAGTTCGATGTTTATTAGGTCTTTGTCGGGTTCAATTTGTGGTTGTCTGCGCACTGACGCGGACGATACGCGGCGAAAACTATCCTATATATTTTATCTATTTACAAATTTCCATTTAAACTAAGACAATTAAAGCCTACTTCGAATAGACGCAGGTTCGCATCCATACATTAATTATAGTAGCAGGTACCGATCATATGTTAAGACATCGATTTTTAACGACATCATTATAGTACTAACGCACCATTGTTTCGCGTACGAGCGAGAGAGCCGGCCCCGTGGATGTCCCGTCTCGCTCCCGCGAGGCGAGCCGTGGCCCCGCCTCATCCGGGTTTCCTCCGGAGCTCCATCGATTTTCCTCATCTCTGTGTGAATGCGCGTACCGATTGTCACTTAGCTCTCGCGACTGAGGCGTCGCAATGCTTCCGCAAAACTACTTAACCTACTCCGCCGGCGGGCACTGAAGGCCAGCCCCGATGCTGATCGCGGAGCTTACGCTATAAGGACTCAATCGACGCCATCTACTCCGGAGATCTTACGAGATTTATTTTTAAAATTTTATCAAAACCTATCACAGTTTATGATTAGTTCTCATTCTTAATTAGATTAATATATGATTAAAATATACGTATAGATAATATATATTTCCAATCTTTAACAATAACACTATTTTAATTGGATTTCCGCTGACGCGGTTGGGCCGGCCCGAATCCTACCTAACGTAATTGTGAGCGGCAGCCGCGGGAATGACGCGGCCGTCGTTATTTGGCAATTCGGCGATTCGAGGCCGAAGTTAGATATGACGCCTAAAATGGAGCATAGCATATTATTGCTAATTATTTTATTTATAATCGAAAACTATTTCTCGATAACCACAACCTTTCATAAGCGAAGTTGATTGTCATTATGTTATTGACTATGTAATATGTATGGTTGTTATCGGCAGCATTTGATGCTTGCATCTTAACTTATTATTGCGCGCTCGTCCCATTCAACGGCCGCCATTTCATTCGGGCATGCGCACAAACATTCCGCCATCTTGATTTCCGTAACACTTAACCCACTTTTTTCGGAAAAAATGGCGACCGCCAAACAAAGAGGTGAATGAGCTTAATCGAATAAATTACAAATTACATACAAAATGACCGCTCTGGTCGTCTTATGAGGAAGACACGCGTTTGAAGAGCTCCTTGTGTGGCCACGGTCCTGCGGAGGCGGGTGTCCTCTATTGGTGCTATGTATGGGTGCGCGCCTACGGTGTCTGTGCCGCCCTAGCGTCCAGCTAGGCCGTGTCTGGAACGACTTAGATAGTCTTGATCTTGTTCGTCTTGAAACTGACCTGCAGAACTCTGTTCCCGAGGGTGTACCCGTTAAGAGACTGTATAGCAACGACGGCTTCGTCGTAGTTGGTCATTGTGATGAATCCGTAGCCCTTGCACTTGTTAGTTTGCAGGTCGCGTATAACCTTAACACTCTGGACGGCACCGAAGGGTCCAAACAGTTGCCAGAGTACGTTCTCTTCAGTTTCTGGAGCCAGGTTGTAAACGAAAATACACCATTCCGAGCCGACAGCGCCCGGTAACACCCCACCGAGCAGCTCACCCGCCAACGGGCTGTAGCGTTGGAGACCTTTGTTTATAGCTAATAAAGACTTGCCTGAACTGAAACGTCCAAGAGGATTGGGGAAGCGCAGCGCCGCCGGTAAGTAGGCAGCAAGCGGCGCCAGAGCCTTCCCGTTGTTGCTCGGGTTATTCGCGAACTTGACTGTGATCGGCTCTGATGCTCCTTTAGGCACTGTACCATTCAACTCTTGAATAGCTCGTTCAGCTTCGACGCGCTGATCAAAGCGAATGAATCCAACTCCTTTAGATAAGCCCTGTTCCCCGCCAGTGAAAGGCCTTCCGCCTGAGTTCTCACAGAGTATTCTAGAAGTAATAATTCTGCCGTATGGACTGAACAGACGCTCCAATTCTGACTGTGTCATAGTTTTTGGCAGGCCGGAGACGTAAAGATTAGCACCTTTGATCGCCTCGCTGCTTGGTCGAGCGTAAGATACCTTGATTGTTTTGTTCTGAAGTCGGAGGCCATTGAGGGTGGCGATAGCCTTCTCAGCGTCTTCCGGGCGGTGATAGTTGACAAAAGCGTAGCCCAAGCTCTGCCCTCCTCCGTGCAGGGCATGATTAAGGGCGTCCGGGAACGCCGCGCCCTTATTCCTAATCAGTTTGCAGGACTCCACTTCCCCGATGCTGGAGAAAAGGCTTCGGATCTCCTCTTGGGTCATGCTCTGAGGCAAATAATTGATGATGAGATTGGTCTTGGACTCCTCACCGGAGCCATTCTGTTGTTCACCGTCGCCCTTCGACATGGTGGCTTTAAATCATAAACGGAAAGAACGAAAGGGAAACAAAACGCGGTAAAAGAAAACACGGCACGTCCGTTCCGGCGGCCCGCGCGAGCGATATTGCGAGGGTTGAGGGTTGGCCGGGCGCGCATGCCTTGCTCTATCGATTGCGCCTTACATAACCCCGTTCGTTCACCCCTCCCGGTTGGTATAGTGTCCGAAAAAACCAGATACAACGCAGCGACATCGATCCAGAGCCCCGGGAACGGGAAGTAGACGTGGCGCAGGATATTCGACCCTATTTTTAAGACAAAGGATCATTAGCACCTCCCGACCTAAAAAGAGCTGGATTCTTGATACTCATCTCTGTACCGTGACCTCAAAGATATCTGGAGCGCTCCTGGCTACGTTTATTTCGTTCTAACGTCTAGAACAATGGTTATAGTTTTCTTAAAACTGTGCCAAATGTAGTTGGCAAGTTGGGATGGCATTATCGGTTCAACTTTGTTATCTATGCCAAGTCATTATATCACCCGGTACAAGAAGTGTAGTACAATTTTATAATCGTTTACCTAAAATATACCATAACTAGATTACATCTTGTTCTAGTTTATTTAAACGAGCTTTTTCGGCACGTAACAGCTAGCACGCTATTACCTACAAACCTTGAAATTTTTTAAAATGTTTAATTTTTAAATTTAATTAAAGTAATGGTTTTTACGATTAAAGAACTAAAAATCACGCAATATTGTAACTGGAACCGAATCTAATATTTCTTATATAGTTTCACATCACTTATCGGACGTCCGGTGATTAAAAAATATTACACAATGAGAGTATTATCGCGTTAACAATTATTAGAGCCTCAATTTATGTAATTATGTACTTTGCCTCAGTATATATGACATGTTGCACACGTACCTAAGCATATAGCTAGGTGTTTTGGTAGAACGTACTCACGCTCACATTTGCAAGTTAAATTGCTGAAGAGTCTTACTTAAGCGGCTCAGTAGGGGTGCAAGCATGGTTTCAAACAATATTTTTATCTCTTATATCATACAACAAGCAACGAAGAAAACGTGCTAACTTCACGTTGACAATAAACTTAAACACAAAATATCTTTATTGAAGTAAAGACGCTGATCATTTTTCAAACTACCAGTTTGGAAGACAGTTATCTAACGAGAAGAACCGTTAAGCAGCTGGATAGCTGCTCTTCTACAAATACAATATTGAGATCATAATCGTAGTTCGCAAATTGTTTCACGTTTAGGGTTTTGGATGTCGTCTTAAAGGATGATATTGTTATTGCCGGCCATACTCTAATGTTTACCGTCCTTAAATGCTCGTGGCCTTGAAGTTGGCACCAAAGAAAAACTTTAACATGACGAGACAACCCTATCATCCCGCTATTTGAATGCTAATCGCGGCGCTTCAGAACACTCTACCTTGTTTTATTATTTCCCATTGTTCCTTTACATATTCATGAAAACGCTAAAAATACTTTATGATACCATTTTTAGATTGCACGTATGTTACGATAGCTTCTTAAATAACTTTCAGTTGATTCAAAACATAGACATTAGTGCACTGAATTTAATTGTAGCAGGTTGTATAGAACTGTCTAGGGATCCACCTGTTTCACCCTACCTGTGGGGTCGCCAGCAACCCGGTCTTTCATTAGTGACCCCAGCAACGTATTGGGATTGCAGTCAATATTTACTATTCAATTATTAATCATGATTTGCATCCCGACGTTTTGTGGTTATGTATTAAATACATTGTTGATATATAAGCTCGGATGGGATAATATTGTTGAACTCATGGTACTGTTAAGTTTAAACGTAACAAAGAAAAGAAGAGGCTATTTCCAAACTTATACATCATATTATATACTTTGATATTAAGTATCTTTGCGTATTTTACAAAGTGTAATTTGACAAATTATTTTGGTTGATCACAGCAGCCTCCTTTGTATATACTAATAATGCCAATTTCTAAAAATTTAAATTCTACCTTCGGCTTTTCGATCGAGAAATGACAGTTTCTTCACGGTATATGTTTTCCAACTTATGGCATAAATAAAAACGCTTATATAAGAAGAGCCGAAGGCGGAAGCGAGTATTTGGCAAATACATCTGTGAGGATAGTATTGATAGGTGCGCCCATCGGCGGTCGTTGGCCTGGGCCCGGGAGAGGGTGGCTATCCTGATTACATTGCACCCTGTTTTCATTATCACACGACACGATTTTACATACTATAGAGTAATTCTATGATCCTTATTCTATTTGATTAATACTATAGTTTTAATCATAATTATGATTAGTGTCAAAATGAATATTTCTCTTTCTGTATATGAAGAAATTATTTTTCATGACATACAGAATTCTGCAATATCGTAACACATCTTATTAACACTGCGACTCGCATTTAAATTCTAGTTATTTGTTACAAACATGAAGTCTTCTAATGAATGGCATTAAATATATAGTTGAAATAATAAATGTTACTTTGATTAAATTGAACATTGCGAACACGGCCATTTCTGAAAAACTTTGAACAACCCTAATAGAGACGTTACCACACGAAATGCAACCTTAATACGAAGGCTTAGGGTCCCGTATACCAAGAAGTAATGCTATTGCAAAATTCAATATTATGCTTTTTTAGAAAACTCAACTTTATTTCAATGGCATAAAAGTTATAATCTGGTAGTGACATAATAAATTCCTTATTACATTTGCACGGACATAAATCGTAATTCACAGCTGTTAGAAGCCTCTACCAAATACATTATAGGTGTATAAAAAGAGTTTCAAGTAGAGGAAAACTGTTTGTTTTTGACAATTGACAGTAAAAATAAATACTTCCTCAAAGTTGTACTACACTGAAATAATAAATAGGCTTTCTGGAAAAGCTAGCAATTGGCAATACAAAAGCACTCGTTTTTTATTAAGGTTTAGTATAAGAGGCTAGATCTTGTATCATTGTAACAAGAGATTCAGTATTTTGTAAGTGGTAAAATGGTAAAGTTGGATCAGTTTTTTAAAATATCAAAAATAAATTACCAAGATGGAGCGAAAATTAGAATTTTTTGTTTAATGGTTAATATTTTTTTTATTTATCAGAAGTTAAAATAATTGCTTTTTTTAACTTTTGTTTTGATTTTCATCTGTTATTTTGCAATGTTTGTGGTAACTATCAATGAGATGGCGGAAATATAAAAGTTTGTCTGATTTTAAACCGACATCGTGATATGACTTGTAATTTCTATAAATAAAAACCACTGAATCGTAGTTTTTAACAATATAAATCAACTGCGCCGTGGCGGTGTAACCCCTTATATCTAAACATGAATCAACCCTCTGTTAATCTCTCGCATATATCAAATTTTAATGCAAAAAGCACACGAACATTGCATTGCTAAAGGCATTTTTAATATATTTTTTAATCAATGCTTTAGAATGGATAAAATATTTTTTCATTAAAATAAAACTTTGTATGTCCCATTTTCGGAACTATAAGCATTCTCCTGAATTTAATAGAATTTTTTTCCGTGAAATATTAAGAAAGCCATTGTCTAGATGTACTCAACATCTATCTATCTTATAAGTGCTTCTGAACGCAATAAAATTCTTTCTGCAAGATTTAATTTTAGTACTTCAACCATATTTATCATGCGTGTGAGGTCAGAATAACACAAGAGAAGTAGTAAACAGGCAAAGCTGAATTAAGGGATCTTATATAATGAGATCTTAAATACACGTAAATTGTGTATTCGTCAGAGAATTAGGTATGAAAAATAACTCAATGCATAGAAAAACTATTTTTCATATTTTATTCTGACATAGAGACATATTTATTGCAATTATAAATCACAGAATTACACGTATCTAAAAAATGTTACATGTAAATGCGTGGGTTGTCTGAAAGAGATCGCTTATTAGCGATAAGGCCGCCCGTTGCTCTTATATGTTCTTACATCTGTTAATGTCATTTGCTTCTAGTGTTTAAGTGCGATAAAGTGTTAAATAAATAAATAAATAAATAAATTCTATGTATGTGAAACGAGTATAAAGTCTGGTTAAAACGTCTTTGTTTATGCAAAAGGTCCAAAAGAGCAAAGAAGGGGTCTGTCCCATGTTCAGGGGACGCACGCGACAAACATGTGCCGAATATGTCTAGCTCACGAACTATGGAGACGGAATTTCTATTATTAAAGAGTTCACATTAGTATGAAACAAAAATATGACAAATTTGCTAATATAATGTATGAATTAGTCTTGTTGGTAATTAATATCTTTTGCTTTATTGGTTACACCATTCTCTTGTTAGTGTGTAGCCTATTTTTATAGCACATTTAGGGTACTAAAAGTGTGATAATGTCTTTAAGTTTAATTTAATACTAAAAATCATTTTCCTTATTTAGGTCGCCATTTGTTACGCATTTGCGCAGATACAATTAGTTTAGTCAGTGTCTTTTATCTCCGTTCGCCGGGGAATTGGATTACCCCATACCCAGAGAGTTGTATTCAACAGCTTTTGGATTTTACGCTTACGCCAAAGTCATTTCTTAATATTAAAGCTGTGGTGTTATTCAATAAATAAGGAGAAAGTTCTTTTTAAAATAGGTTTTATAAATGGTGTAGATATTGATTTCAATTCAGTAATATATTAAGTCAAAGGACAAGAGTCTTTTCTCCAACTTTGCTTCCATTGGAAGTAGACTTTTGGACCTTGAGGTACAAGTAATTAATAGTATAATTAGTCGTAGGCGGTGGTCAGTACTGGTAATTCAAGAACTGGTGCTTTTCTCATTCAACATATAAGCATTGCGATATAGCGAGGAAATGCCACCAGAATTTTGGATGGCCAGAAGGATCAAACTTATATGTATATAAACTTATATAGGAACTATATATATTAACATTTGTTAAAATTAGTATGCATTTGAAAAAAAAATTGTTTTGAATAAATTCAGCTACTCTTTTCGTACATCAAGGGTGTTCTAACCCTTCATTAGCATTTTTTAACGGGGGCCTCTCGATCATACCCCTACAATTTTTATAACCCTTAATATATTGTAAATAGAGTCTTATATGCATTAAATGGCTAAGATTTTTATCAAAGCACGCTTGACCGGCAAAGCATCAGCTGGGCCATAGATTGTGTCAGATTGTATTGTATTTTTTCTTTTATAAAAGTTAAGTGCTCCTGTCAAATGTGTGAAATCGGATTAATGTTATAAATTATGAGATAATTGTAATCTACTATTTGTTGATGGTATAACTAAAGTTTTAGAAAAACTCATTTTAATTTACGTTTGGGAATGCGCTTTAAGGTTCTTTATGTATTGAATTAATGCATCAGACAACCTACGATTTTTCAATAGTTGCAATTTAATAATAGACGCGTAACTAACTAAGCTTGCATGCAGTTTTGGCAACCAGTGCTTCCTCGTCACAGTTCATATGTAGTAGTACACAGGCCAAAAGAAATCAAATTAATTCTAGCTAAGGTTGATTCTTCTATAGCAATACACATTTGACATTTTCTAGTACGTAGACATGAAAATTTAAGACAAGAATAACAAATGACACACAATCCAATCAGACGTAATTCGAAATTGAGTCGATTCAGACGTTCATACAATTATTTAGTGTGAAGTAAATAAAAATGAATACCAAGAAAAGTAAACATAAAAAGCCAAAATCAACTAATGCTGTTTCAACTCCTAGTGAAATTAGTGAAAACTTAGAAGATATCAAAACTAAAGAACTTATAAACAACGAAGAAATTCCTTCAAAAGAAGACTTGAGTAATCTTTTAGCAAACGCATTAGTCGTGGAAACTGAAAATGTCTGTACTGAAAATGCACCATTAAAACCAAAAAGAAAACAGGGTAAAAAGAAAAAACAAGAACCTACTTCTGATAGTATGGCAGTTTCTGAATCACTAAATGTCGAAGCGGGAGAACCTGAACCTATACTTTTAAATGAAACTGAGAAATTACAGATACATAGTGAAAGGGATAATGAAGTCATGGTCGGTCGAAAGAAGAAAAAAGGTAAGAAAAAAAGTAAACCGACTGAAGAAGAGACTATGGATAAAACAGAATCTACACCGCATGTTTTTGTGCATACACCAGAAACTGACAATATTTCAACGGACGTTAATAACGAAGCACCTATAAAGAAACAAAAGAAAAAGAAACATTCTGATATATCTGAACTTGAATCGTGTACGTCAGCTTTTCAAAAGTTATTGAAACCTGAAGACTGTCCAGAAGAAACCCATCTATCTGATAGTAGTTGTGGAGAGGGGTCGACACTAGATAATACAAATAAATCCAACCAATCATTAGGTGCAACAAGTAAAAAGAAAAAGAAACATAAAAAAGAAAAGAACAAAGTTATTGATTTAGCTGGTAGTAACCCTGCATCGATTGTCTTTGAAGAAAGTATAGAGGAAAAACCAGAATTTGTGACTAATGAAGTTACAGAAGATATAAAACCGAAAGCTACTATTGCTAAACCTGTAGATAAAAAACGTAAAAGTAAACATATATCATCTGATATTATTACTGAAGAGAAAATATCTAACAATTCAGTTCCTGATATCGTTAACAAAACGATTGTTGACGAAAATAAAGAACCAAAGGCAAATTTATCAATAGTTGTTGGTGATTGCATAGTTGACGACGTTACTGCGAAAACGCAAATTGAAGAAAATATTACACTACAAACAACATCTACCGAACAGAGCACAGAACAAAACTCTGAAGCTATTCAAAGTGGCAACACTAAACTTATCGAATCACGTCCATCGAGAAAGAAAAAGAAGATGGGAAAGCACACTGACAAAGAGAAAATTAATGAAACTAAAATAGATAAAGTACTTACAAAATCTGACGTAAAGTTAACTATTCAACAAAGTCCTCAACAAAGTAATTTAAATGAGGAAGAATCAAACATAACGCCAGATTTAATCCAATATCCGAGATCTAGTAGCCAACAGCAATTGAATAACAACAATATAGTCATACGTGAATTAAACTCCCCAGAACAGGAACAATTGGGCATTTATATCTTAAAGCCAGTTCCTCTGATAGAAGGTTCAGGGGAATCTCCAGAAATTAGACCTAAACAGGATCTTTTAAATTTAGACGTAAAAGACGTTAAAACTGGAATGTCAATTAATATCGACAACAACTATGAACAACCTCAAAAAATTGAACACACTACACAACACAATACCCAAGAAATGGAGGACTTAAAACGTTCAATTGAAAAGTCATTGGCTGAACTTACTGAATTAGAAAAAAAGAACCTGGAAGCTGAAAAAGAATTTACAGAGGTATTAGAGTACAATGTAAGACATTCTAACGAACTGCAAGAAGAAGAAATGAAAAAAAAAGCATGTGAAACGAAACAAGAAAAGTCAGAGGAAACAATGGTAGAAGAGTTCAAAAGTCCTCCATCATGCGCTCCTCCTGTGTGCCCAGCTAGAAAGAGTAAGAGGAGCAAAACTAAGAAGGGTAAAAAACCACCTGAGGATTCTGCTACTACTTCATCTGGTATAAGTGTATGTGGTAGCGATTCAAATAAGAGCGAGAAGAAAGAGAAGCAAGAAACAAGTAAAAATGACAACCAAGATAAAAATTCCGATAAACAGGATAATAAAGGTAAACAGCAATCTGCAAAACAGGATAAAAATGTAGAGGATACTGTACCACTACAAGCTGTTTATGAACCAATAGAAAAATTTGAAGACGCCTTAACGTCAAGTACTGAAGATGTCAATGATACATTTGAGATGATCGCTAAAGAGGCAAGTGAATTACTGATTCACCATAAGTTTTTACAAAAACCAGAGATAAGCGTCACTGAACCAGACGAAGAAACAAAAACAAAGCCAGCCAAAGTAAATCCTATTTTGCAGCCAAAAAACTTGTTAGGCCACCCCAAAATACCTGTACAATCGAATAAAACTGATTATAAAAAAGAGAAGAACAAACCACCGAATACAATGTCAGCTAAAGCAAAAATAAGAGATGTCAATGAAATAGAAAAAGTGCAAACAAAAGTCCCCGAAACAAAACCATTGAAAAAAGCATCTACAGAATCGTGCACATACAAAACCAATGCAAATGATGATTTTGTGTATAAGTATAGTTTCCGAAAAGTGTTCTTACCAAACGTGTGTCATGTCTGTATGAAGGAGTTGGGACCCCGAGTGCCTTGTACATTTTGCAACTTGTTCTTCTACTGTAGTCAAAAGCACAAAGACGAAGATTGGCCCCAACATCAGTTCCTGTGCTTCGTCGTGTGTACGCTGGCACATTTAAAAGGTATTACTTAACAAGTGTAAAATACTCAAAGAGGCCAGGCAATGTATAAGGCTTATAAATCAATTTCAAACAATAACATTCGTAAATTTCCTAACTTTTTATAATTTACAATAACTTTCAGATCAAAAGTTTATTTACGGGGACGCAAAAAACGTAACTGGGCAAGAGTACAGAGTATTAAGAATGCAAGTAATAATATCATGCGAAAAAATGTTAAAAAGAAAACTGGTCGCGTGGGAGCAGGAGTCGCTACTGTATCCCAGAATTTGCAATAATAGCGCATGCAGAGAATGGAGGCAAGGACTTCTAACCGACTGCCAAGGGTGTGGACAGGTTAGATCTTGGAATTAAGTGTGCTGGTATGAATGAAGTATGTTAGTTTTTTTCTAGGTAGGTAAGAAATAATTGTGTCGTACGTGTTGAAATGCAGCTTGTGTTGATTGATTTACCATTTGTAGGGCAGAACAGAATCGCCAATGCTCCGTGCTATAATTAGTATTTTTGTCGGCGCCAAGTAGGTTAGTCTTAAATTGCATGCCAAAGCTTAACTGACGATTTAAACATTATTTTAAACTTGTATTATTCCATTTGTACATTTAACTTTTTGTATTTATTTATTTAATAATAGGCTCTTACATGTAAAATCAGGCCGATGGCAAATGTTTTACAGACCACCATGTTAAAGTAAAAATGTAATAACATATTTATTTTTTAGGTTTCTTATTGCAAGGAGTATCCCGACCATTTGCCAATGTCTCACCAAAACTGGTGCAAATCCTACGCTCTCTATCAGAAGTTGGTCTATCACCAACAAAAATTAGGTCGTTTGGAGCCCATGTTGCCCACTAAACCAAAGTTTGGATGTTACCTAATACCGAAAACAATGAATGAAGTACTTACTTCATTGTATGAAGAGACGCTCGGTAAGATCCTTTCTCATCATGCGTACATATTTCTTTTATAGAATCCTGTTGAAAATGAGAGTATGTTAACATAAGTAACTATATTGCACTCAGAAATATTACGTCGAACATTCCCTAAATGAATTAAAATTAATTAAAACTTTATAATATTTCAGTATTATTTTTATCTTGTTTTTGTTTGTTGTGAATTTGGTTTTTGCAATATGAACCCTTTTTTAAATGCTTGATTACATTACATTTTAACATATCAAATACTGTTTATTTAAAAAAATATAATTAATTTATTTAATAATTTATAATTTAGATAAATAAATTTTAATAATTTATTTAATAAAATTGTATTACTATATTTTGGTACTTAATAAAAACAATATTCAAATATTTTTTACAGATATGAACGACGTAGATTACGCTGCCCTGACTCAAATAGCAACAGCGCCACTCACAGCAGCATATTGCTACCAGACAAGCAGGAAGAACGGTCTTAATAAGGTAAATTTCGTATCGTAGTATAAATGATTTCTTAGCATAAAATGGTCTCTCATGTACAATTAATATTATGATATTGTCAACAGACAACGTTTACAATACACATAGTGGGTGCTGAACTCCAATTTGAAGCTGACGTACTCAATAAGTGGGAGATATTCTTCCTCCACCTTCGGCCGGATGTGAAGGATTTGAGAGTGGTCCTCATCAGTCGAGACCTCAATCCTTCCAACCTACCACTTGACCTAATTAGCAAGATCAAGTAAGCACGCACTTTTAAGATCACCAAAAAAACAACCGAGCTGAGTTTCTTGCCTACTTCTTCTCAGCTTGGTCACGTATGAATATGTTTTACGATTTTATTAATTTGAAAAAATAATCGCTCTTTTTAATGTTTATTTTAGTTAAACATTTTTATTTTTAGATTATGCGAAGATTGTGGTTTAAGAAATCGGCGGCTCTTGTTAAAATTTGTTGACAAAAAATCCTATCAAGATTTTTATAACAGCGATGAGTTTTTAAAGCCCGACATCGGTAAGTTTATAATGGATTAAATTCCACTTGAAAAGGTCTGCTTTCATATTGTTATAATTACCTTTCTTATTTCAGTTTGTTCATTCAATCAGAGCATAGAAAGGGCATCTGTGTATAACGGAAAAGATCATTGGCCGACAACAATCAAATGTATCTCGAAATTAAAGTCACCCTTACTCATAACAAGCTACACTTTGAACGAACTGACCAGAGATATAAATAGAGTGAACAAATTGTCAAATTTTAATGTCATTTGTGAACCGAAACACAATAGTTTCGCAAGCGTGAGGCCCGACAGAAACTTTATAACGGACGACGAAATGCCGCTTTTATTTAAAAATTACTGTTATACTGTTGTTTGTGGTTGACCACAGATCCCTAATAGCATAGAGAAATCTCTTTATCTATGTTTAGTTTGCACAGGTTTCACTCCTTACATTTTGCTCACTCCTTCCAATGCCAAAATATAATTAATATCCAAAAGCAATAGTCGTTTTCAACTATAATATATTTGTTCACTACATACAATTAGTTTGACAATCAGCTCTGATCAAGTCGAACACGAGCACAAAATAGTTGGCGGCAAAATAGTTAACTAATATCTGTGGTGTAATTTATAAATTGAACGATATATTACCAAACGCCAACCAAGGAAATAATTTATCCGAGGTTTTATATAAATTATAATTGATTTATTGACAAACAAAACAAATAAAAACTATTTGAATTCAACAGTAAAAGTAGTGTTTTTGTCTAATATAAATAATAAAAAGGCGTTGGTTTGTGTGAATCCGCTCAAGCTCCACTTAGATATAATATAATAAAGTATTGAAATATTATATGATATTGTTTCATTTACCTAAATGTAAATTACTCCATCGGCTCACAGCGATGTTTATCTTACTTTTCTTTTAATGAAAGAAAAAGTCTGTTTAACATTTTATTGCTCATATTCACAAAAATATCAAGACGTATTATTCACACATATCACATTAAAAAAGTTATTGTAACACTATATGTTATAAATATCACTTATACATTTTACTTAAAGTAAATTAAATACTATATAATGTTATATCCAAATAAAATACTAAAATTAAATTGTAAGTTGTGAGGGCGTCGGCCGCTCTGGAGCTCTCGTTGTCCTAAACAAAAAAGATTTTCTATAACCTTTTGTAAATAACATGTCTTGAGACATAAAACAAAAGATTCTTCACTGATTCTATCCAATTAAAGATTCTGATATCGAGATTTTAATCTGCCCTTTGTGGGTACTGTACTGTACATTAGAACCTATACAAATATCACAAAAAAAACGAATAAGAAAAATTAAACAATCCAAAAAATAAAATAAAAAACACAAGTATATTACGAATTATAGATATAGCTAACCACGTCATCGACAGAGTCCGTAGAAGTGTAAAGGTCCGGCGACACACTCGTTCCCTCATTAACATTTGTACTGGTTTCATCTAAATCTAATCTTTTCTCCCCCCTGTCCGTTGTAAAATCTAAAATTTGTGATGACAGATTTGTGAACAGAATAATGAACTCATCGTTTACAATTCTTTCTTCTTCCAACTCATCGATATACATTTCCGTCGTAGTTTCTGCATCTTCAGTGGTCTTTTCGGGTGATAAAGTAATTTCGGATGATTCATTCGGTGATGTTTCTGTAGCCTCTTCACTGGACTCATTTGTTTTAATTGTGCTTAATACTGCAGACGCTTCTGTTGTTTGATTTGAAATATTGTTCAATGTGTATTTATCGTTTACTTTTTCATTTTCTAATTTAATAATTAAACTTGTCAAATCATTGATAAATTCTTCATTTATATCTACTCGTTGTGGCTCTGTCGTGGCATTACTCACATTATGAGTTTCTGTAAAGTTTAGTGGTTTGGACGGGAGTGAAAATAAATTCTCATCAATAACAGGCGTCGTTAATTCCTCGTCGTTTTCAATTTTCCGTTTGTTTTTTGTGTATTTGGAAATGTATGGGCCGAAAGTGCTATGTATGTAGTCTTCTAACTTTCTGCATTTGTCTATAGTGTTAACGTCGCTCGAACTTCCCCAAATAATAATTCCGGACGCCTCCGAGTTATATATAGTTTCCAGTGCTCTGGACAGGTCCCCCTGAAATTGTGCGATTAAAAGGTAAGATTCTCGTTACATAGCAGATGCTGCGTACTTTTTGGAAGCTCTATTTATTTAAGGAACGCTAAAAACTGCTAACAAAAATACAAAAACTTTACGGCCCGTATGATATTATCATCCAAGTAATAGCATTGTCTAATAATTGCTACCTAGGTGGTACTATTCACAAACATTTCTTTTTTTTCTTGTCTAGATTACTAATTGGTCAAGTACATTAGAGTTGTTGAACAAGTATAAATTCATTTGCGACTAAGCGAAGTGTCAAAGCTGTCGTAGCGAGTCGAAGTGTTAATACTTCAAAATATACATAAGTTTTGTTTAGAAGTGCACTGACCTCTCTTAAAAACCCTCCATCTCTGTAGCGATACCAGAAGTAGGGAAGTATCGGCGTGCCCTTGACCTGCAGTCTGGAGGCTTCTCGGATACGTCCTCTTATAAGAGACACCAGCTCCGACGACGAAAGGCTCTGCGAGCTGTAGATTGAGGGGTAGAGGCCCGTGCTTTCTGCCCAAAGCCAGTAGATTCTAAAACATTGTACACACTAATTAGAGTTATAATTTACTCTATAATCTTGAAAAAAATAATGCAAATATTTGGCCATTGTTTTAAACAGCTGCAAAAGATCATGCCACTAACTTATAGATATTTATCTGAAATTACTTCACTCATTCTTTAACGAATATTATCATTCATTATTGTAACAGAACTCAACTTACTGATTGTTTTCTTCCTTGACATTGTTTGGACAATCTTCAACCATGTTTTTGGCAGCCATGTTGAAGCAGTAGGGAAACCCATAGTAGCCCCACCGAGCCTTGGGTCTCATCTGCTTGGCGATAGAAATAGTTGACTGCATAAACTCACGAGCCGATGTTTCAAAACGATATTTTGCCTGTAATTATGAGTAGGGGCTATTAAGTACTAATACGGTCAATCGGATATTAATACTAGTTACTAGGATAACAAGGATCCTTCCTATACAGTTCTCAGTAGAAACCAATCCAGACAGATTAAATGCACACCTGTCTTTGACTATGATTTCATGCTCCAGGTGGTTTGGATTTACACGTTTCTTGTACCATCAATCGTATACATATTTTACCCTTGTATGACAAATATATGAGATGATTCAATAGTAGCTTCTTAATGAACCTAACAAAAGTGCATTGCGCGTGCACATCTTAATTATAACAGTATATAGGTCGAAACACGCCATATAATCTAGGACACATCAAAGGCCAACTTCAATTAGTGTGGTATTTCAATTTAATGATTTCTATTAAAATATAATATTAGATGCGTTTTGATTCTGGTAATTTCCACGGTAATTATGAGAAATCCAAATGTTATATAACGAGTTAAGTACACATTATAATTGTTAAACTAAATATGATCGCGCGCTTGACTCTGACCTCAGAAGTAATCCAGCTCTCGGGCCACCACCAATGCTTATCATACTCTTTCCTGTAGGAAATGTCTTTATAGACTGACAGTACGCCGAAGTTCTGCCGAAACACTGGACGCCAAGACTCAAAATCGATTATGGCAATACCTGAAAAGATTGATCCTTTTATTACTTCTTAATTTTATCTTCGACATGGTTTTTCTTTTATATTTTAAATGAATGAATAAAAGGTCGAAGTAAAAGAGTATTTTCTCCAACTTTGAATTTGTTCCCACAGGAGAAGAGACTGTTGGACCTTGGTGTACAAGTGCCCATGCGCTTATTAAAATACTAAGTAGACGTCTGGTAGTCAGTACCGATTTCTCAAGAGCTGGTGCTTTTCACGCTCAACGTATAAACAGCGAGGTAATGCCGCCAGCATAGTGGACCAAACTTTTTAAATTTACTTTAGTGTATTTAATTATTATGTTCGATTGATGACATATACCATGAGGTTACAGAATAAAAATGAAAAAAAGGTAGGTTAAAACAGTATTGACAGTGCTAATGAAGTATTCCTCACTGAATGATAATTGATGGCGAACGCCGACCTTCACAGCATCGATCTAATTACGATGTGTATCACCATGCGATGTTTTTCATGTTTGTTCAAACTATGGTTTTACCAAACAAGACGTTCTAGTTAAACTAAATACAGAGTGGGAAATTCGTAGGTCGTCAGCCCAAATATAGCCTTCAAATATAAATGTTGTTTGTATAAGCATTAAAAAAACAATCATAATTTCAAATCAAATTCATTAACACAAGTAGGCCGTAGGCGTTATGTCATTGGGTTTTTGTTGAGTTTTGCAAACATTTGATTTAATGATAATTTAATTTATCACGTCCGATGTGTTTTAAATTAATATCTTATTCCAGCTTCGGATTTTTTACTACGACTATGATGTGACACATTTTAAGATGTTACGATTTTTTTTACGCCATAATAACTGCAACTTTAATAACAATTCAATATTTTTAAAGAAATATTTGCAGACAAACTGGGGCTCTACAGTAATGTTTCGTCATACAAATTGTAACCATATGATAACTCAATCAAATGTGATTCGTATATCTCGTTTTGTTTATATACGATAAAGTTGTTGTTTAGTTAAGGAATATTTACTTTTTTTATCAAAATACTTAGTAAAATAATTATTTTTTGATTGCGATACTTTTTTGTCTATGTATATATATATACATATACAAGTGAATAAGACTTTTAAAAGAAAACCTTTTTTTGTCGACAAAATATTTTAATAGGGAAAATGATTATTAGTTTAAATGCAGTTTAGGTCCACTCGATCTAGGTCAAGCGCCCTTAAAAGTCTAGATTCTATTAAAAATAGAGAAATGGATATAAAATCTTATTTAGGTCAATGGATTTTAACATCAACTGAATTTAATGAGGTGGTTTTAAAACAAATTAAATTTATCATCTCTTAAAATATCAGACTGACCGTTTACTTAAAAAATGATTCTGTTATATTTGACTTACCATGAAATTCAGGGTCAGGTATCCTCATTGAGACAGTATCTTTGAAAGCGTCCAAATGCTCATCTATATTCCCCTCCTGTGGTACGCCACCATTACGCTCGGCGTATTTCCCGCTGCTGTCAGTTTGGAAAAGCGCGGGAAACTTTCCCGGGTCATACAAAATGGCGACGCTCTCGCCCAAAAAGTTGTCGTCTTCATTTTGAATTATACCGTATTTCTCGAAGAGGTGTTCGAATGGTATTTTCTTCGATTTGCATTGCATTGTCGGCACATTCCAGTATACTTTGAAGGACTTTTGGTAGTCCTTGAGCGGGTCTGGCACCTCGATGACATAATAGTTACTGGAACAATGTTAACTGGTTACACAAGTTAGGTTAGTTTCAGGTTTACTTGGAAGAAATACGCAGTAGCATTTTTGTTAAGGTTAGGTTAGGTTAGGTTAGTTTAAGTTAATTTATGTTAATTACATTTTACATAAATTGTATTGTATATATCTATCTATTCCTTAATATTTTAATCAAAACCATTAGAAAGGGTCATATAAAATATTAAAAGTTATTTCTTTGTGTAAATTAGATTATGTATGTTGCGAAATAGGTTATGATATATTTTTTTAAATCTTTTTATTATGAATCCATAATTATGCAAATAAACAGACTTAGGGAAATTGTTGACCGCTCATGGACCCTGTAACACTGGAAGGTTTGCGGGTGTGTTGTGGTTTGTGGAAGAAAAAGTATTATAAAGGAACGGTAAGCAGGGGAGAATTAAAATTCGAGAATCAAAGTACGACAGGCGTGTACGGCAGAAAAAATGTATAGTATTACTTGATGTCGTTTTTATCGCCGGGTTTTAGTTTGACGAGGCTTTAAAGCTGTAACTTTACAAAAGCCAATCAATACCTGTTGAGGTAAATACATAATTAGACAATACATTTCCAGATTATTCTACTAATTAAAAAATATATTTGTATAATGACTTTTAATAATATTGTTACGAAGTGGAAAAAAGAGTTTTTACACCGTGATCCCTATATACATATAAAAAAAGTTAAAAAATTGTCTATTTGTCTAAATTGCAATATAAACCTCTCTTTTTCGCCTGCAAGTGACGCTGGGTTAGCCTCACAGCTTATACACCATACCATACTACAACTGTATGGTCTAACATTCTCACGTAAATAGATAACCTAAAAAATCTCCTTCCACGCAGAGTCGCGGGCTCAGCTGGTATGAAAAATATTGGTAAACTATCATCAATTTAGATCTGCTATCTAGTTAACCATTTTTCTTGGACACCTTGAATTCTTTGCATAGTTTTAAGAACCTTCCCAAAACAGGTCTCACAGGTTTGTAGGCTTAACCTATTAAAATATTATGATCGCGACTGCGCTTAAGAAAGTAACGAAGTCATAAAAACTGCCAATTCGATTTTTACAATCATTTTCTTATAAAGTTATTCTAACAATTAAAATCTTAATATAAAATTCTGTTGTTGTGCTAAACATGTGTCTAACACACATAATATGATAAAAATAAATATTTATTATATGAATGAACTGTGAAATGTTTAGTTTCACCAATAAAAAACATGTTTTAGGACCTCTTGATTGATACACTTATTGATACTAGTATACACCGGGTGGATACATTCGTTTAATCCCGCTTAGGAAATCTTGTTTGGTAACAACATGCTAAAAGTAAAAAAAATCTCAGGAATTTCTTGTTTTTTGAAGAAATTGACCTCTACATCGGAAGCTGAAAGATATTAATATCTCGACATTATCTTGAGATCGCGGAAATAAGACAAAGAAGCAAGTCATTGACATTGGCAACACAAAGATTATTCTTCTTTAGGACGCGTCCGACGCGTGTTCAAACAAAATTAACAATATACTTTTTAACCAAAGCCTTATTTAATTTATACATATTTTTTTTAATAAGCCGTGCAGAAACAGCTGCACAGTTTACCTCTCCAATGTCAGTAAAAATTTTGCTAGATTTGCTTATTTCCTTGCAAAATATATTGCAGTACGTGGTTTTTGTTTGAATTTAAAAATAATCAATGTCATCGATGTACTTCCTATTTGGTGACGTGTGAGTAATTTGAACTCATTTTGTGTTAACAAAACATTAAAATTCAATATTATATTTAATAATAATTCGCAAAGATGACGTTTTGAATATCCGGTAAAGTAAAAACAAACAAACCTATTTATCTTAAACTGTTTAGGATGTTGATTTGGAGAAGTGAGCCAATAATTTGTCAGTTCACAACACAAATTTCAAAACTATAAAGATAAAGGTTTATCATTGTTTTAGTAGAGTAGGCTATCACATTTACCTCTTAATTAATGCAATTAACTGAATATTTTGTAGAAAATTTAAGATAACAAACTCAATTAACATTTAGTTCTTTAATCAGTCGTGTTAATTTTAATTTAGTAAGGTCTATTATTTTCTAGCTACTAATTTTGCAATTAGTAGTTAAATTATGAATTACACCGTGATATTGATTTCACGGTGATTTTTTACGTACATACATGAAGTGTCCAGTATTTTGAATTACCTGTCATCATCACAGCGGACAGCGTACCGTGCCAAAATCAAAAACAACAAAAACCTCATTTTAAATAAACACAAACTTCTGTCGTCCGCACCATAGTCTATGCCAAAATGATCACTCGAAACGAAATATATAATCTTCAATTCTAATTCGTAATTTTAATCTGTTTAAAATGCAAAGCTGTCAATACTCGTGTAATGTTTCCCGCCAATTCACGAGTCAGTGTATACGTTTGGTTCCCGCGGTCGCCCGAGACTCTTTACATGACAGTACCATATTAAATACTACTTCATTCAGGTTTTAGGTTCGTCGACCATCGATTATTAAACTATTATTAAATAGCTTAAATTTTTTTTCTTGATTATTTGTTATTTACCGTAACCCCTTAATGGGGAAAAATGTGGAATTAAAAATATCCCTATCTTTAAAAAACGTGGTTAAATCAACAGAAAATTAATTTATCGAGATTTGGATTTTAACCAAGATATTTCCATTTTGAGAGCGTCCGTCATGATGAGCATCGCTCCAACTGGACAACAACTCTATACCTGAGAAGTTACGGAAAATAATACATTGTTTACGAGAACACAACGTGATATGAATTACTGCATATTTGACTTATAATGAAACCGATATCTTTCACTGAGACATTTGCTTGGAATATTTTAAATAGTCCGTACATGGCATATTAATATAACTTTTTGTATATATATCTATATAAACAATGGATAGAGAAAACAAAAACTCTTGGTCATTTGTGGCACAGAAGAACCACCTACTGCGTGTAGAGGACATACATAACATACATTTTTACTTTCATATTTTATATATTCCCTATGTTTTGGTCATATTAAAATATAGTGATATCATTGTACTGTTAAAAATCTCTCGAATCTCAATTAATTTTAATTCAGAAGACATTAATTCAACTCCTACATAAAAGACGATTGGTATAAATTTGATTAAGGGCAATATCAGTGAAATCTTCCGTTCCTTAATTGTTTTGTTTGTTGAGAATGCTCACGAGGAATGCCTCGTTACAGTTGCTACCTCATATTCGTCTTTAGAGATCCAACGTTTAAGTAATAGATCTCTCGCATTGACAAGTCTAATCTTTAATGACCGACACCAAAAAAACGAAGCAGGAAATTCTACGTTAAAGTAATTGTTTTTTATTCGAAAATAAATTGTGGATTCATTATTTGAAATGTCGGGTGTGCGATAAGTAGATTAAGTAGTAGTAGTTTATTATGTTCAATTGGTAGCGAGAGTGGTAATGCTATTTAGCTTTATTTATTTTATTTTTTATTTCTTAAACTTATACAGCTTATTCCAAAAAGCTTACACAACAAAAATAGATCATCAACAAAGCCAAAACAAGGCCAAAACATACAATCGAAAATAGACAACAAAAAAAAAACACGATCAGAAAAAAATAAATAAAAATATATATATACATATGAAAAAGCTTTTTTTGAGTAACCAACTAAATAGAAGTTTGTCAAAGTAGGTGTTAGAAAAGGTATAAGAATTCGTTGACATAAACCATGACTAATCATCTCGTCATTAACCAATTATATCCCGTCAATTATTTTCCGAACAAACATCGATAAAACGAAAAAGCTGACGTCGCATCTGTGACTCATTTAAGTAGGATGTTACGTAATTAAAATCATACATATAAACATTAACTCATTAAGACACACACTTTTGAATCGTCTCTTGTCCCATATCTTAATAATCGCAAAATATTAATCTTATGCTTAATATTTTAGGTATTATTTTTTCTATTTGTAATATTTTAAAACATTTATAGTCAAGTTTTTGGTTGGTTTTGTGTTTGTTTAGAATTTTTTTTTATGTGTCAATAAACTGTTTGTGTTTAAATAAATTTAATAATCATATAAATCATATAGTACAAATAAGTCTATACTAATCTCTCTGGTACGTTGACTAATAAAGAACTTTATTGAGTATTTGAACAAAAAAAATCTTACTCAATGCGAGTAAATACAGTTCAGTGTTGAAACTCACCTCTTTTCAGTTAAATATAATCTTATTTGATGTTTCAAAACCTTATCAACGTTCCAATATTTGTCGACTTGAGTGAAACCATTAATACATTTAGTTTTTAAGTATTTCATTAAGTCAAAGACAATGTTGGCAGTAACTTTACAAAAATCACTTTCATTTATTAAAAAAAATATATTTTACATCCAAGTAGAAACATTCCGTGTTTATTCTTCTCTCGTAAGTTGATTGGGGATGACTCTTTTATAATTCCATCCATAACTCCTTTGGGTCCCACTCCTACTCATATTTGGTGAAAGGCTAATGTCCTTTGAGAGCAGCGAATCTCCACATGGAGACAAGGATTCCGGAAGTTCAGTTTTCATCTCAATCTCATAACCTTTTAGTGTGCTGGCGCTGCAGAGTGGCGTTTCTACCTGCTCTACCGTGTTAAGATGGTCTGTATCAATAATGTAGGCCTCTTCTTTCTTGCAATACCTTAAAATATAGATGCTAGGTGAGGTAAACTAAGAAAAATTAATCCTTTTCAAGAATTATTGTATCATAATTATGGCTAATCGATCTTAACATTTATTTGCGTTACAAAAAACACGATCGAGTTCTTTATTCATATTGAGAACATATTCAGCCCATACATTTAAGCCCATATAACTGGACCTTTTGGCACGGTAAGCATGGCTTTAATATAAAATGTCAGATGAGGCTAATCTGTCCATAATAAACTGCCAAACGAACTACGAGAACTCGAAGACCCTAAAATAGTTCTACTGTGGTTATCGATCAAAAATGATTACTCAAGTCTTTTATTATCATTACATATTTACTGTTTTTGTTAGGTTGAACTAGATTATGTTTTTTTAATTGACATTTTTTTTGGATATTACATTTCTGATTGTATGGTTATAATATATTTCTCTATTTTCCAACTTGTACCGCAATCGAGGCAAATAAAGGTTACAATTATTATTATTTCATCAAAAGGACTCCCATTTAATAACTTAAATTCTTCGGAGTTTTTTAAAGCAATTTGGGAGAGGACTTTGAGGAAATTTTAAACAGGCGTTTTAATTTTCTCTTTCTCGAGACCTGTCATTAGATGTGTATCTTAAAAAAGGACGCTACCCTAACGGCGCCAGCAGCATAACTTACTTTAAAACATTTTTGAATCTATATCCCCAAATGATTTCCTTAGACAAATATGAGGTTCTGCTTTGGGTGCAAGTACCCATACTCTTAGATGACCCATTCAGACAAACTACTATCTCGAACCTGGAAAAAAAAACTTAAAATGTAAAGACATTTATAATGTATATAGTAACTGATTTTGCATCATCATTTAAGCATCAAAAACCATTAAAGCTTCTGGGCCAATCAGATACAGTTTATGACTTCTCATATATAGGTAAATGCTTATTTATCTACTGCGGAATAACCAAGGAACTTCTAAGTTCGTAAACTCTATTTCTTTATTACCTGTAATCAATCATATCTTGTGCTGATAAATCGAACAGCGGACTCTCCGAGTCAATCGTGTGCACAACTGTGATTGGCCAAAGGAGAAATGAGTTGGCTTCTTTCAGCTTCAGTTTGTGAATGTAGTTAGACACGTACTCACCCTCCAAAGTTCTGAAGAAAAACGTACTCAGGTTTAATAAACTACACTTTATTGGTTCGATAACAATTCTAGCCAAAAAAAACGTTTAAGCAATGTTATTCGTTACCTAATGTCGATTGGCTAACCTGATTGGTTTCAGAAGATAGGCTGAGATGCTGCTACCAATGAGATGTAGATTCAGTAAATCCCAAACGCGAAATTGAAGACATAAATAGCCATCACGAAGGCATACCTGTTAAAAAGTTATTATGCTTAAAAAAAATAGAAAATATGATTATTCTTTAACATTTGAGTGTACAAAAGCTTTTATGTGGTTAAATAATATTTTAAGTCGTGAAAGTATTGTAAAAGCCTGCTTACCACTGCCTTCTTACTAAAACCAACAGAGCAGACGTGTTTGTTAGGTCGAATCAGTTTTGTGAACAGCAAACTTGTAAGACCACCAGATAAAGCTGTGCCAGCCACTATCTGAAAGGAAGAACAGCTTAAAACTCGTCTAGACAAGTCGTTGGTTTAATTTAATAATATACCTCTAACACCATAACAATAATAGCTTCAGGGCATTCTTCATTCGGAAATCGAACTCCATACCCAATCGTCATCTGCAACATAAAACGATATGTTTACTTCTCCTTTTAGACAATTTTAGTGAAACGAGATAGAGATTCTAATAAATAATATATTAAATTTATGTATAAACCTGTACCTGGGTCTCGACAGCCATCATCAATAGTCCAGCGAAAGAAGACGTGCCCGTCACACAATGAGGTTTCCCATCACCGATATCCTCCTGGTAAGATGCTGACACCACCCACCAGATACTGGCGAAGAATAGCCAAAAGGTGAAATGGGCCACAACCATTAGGAGCAGCAGGTAACGCCATTTACTATTGATCTGAAAAATTATAACAAGTGTTATAATTTTTTATGTTTTACATTTTTAAACGGAAATTTATTGAGAAAACCTAAAATGAATTGTTCTGGTTCAGTCATTAATAATTAATCTGCAGTACGATACTTGTAAAAACAGACACGAAAATACGAGCCCCAGTGAGTTTCTTGTGGGCTCTTCTCAGCTGAGGGTTGATTGAACCCATGTAAACATGTAGTTTTCGTATTATATTACTTACAACAGTGTTGACAATGTCCCTCATATATTTCATAGATTTCGCTGGAATGTTACTACGGATGGGGACATTCTCTTCTCCGCTCTTGAATACGACACGCCTAGAACGAATCTGTCTGCCGATGCCGTGATGACGACTGGAATCAACCAAATAACTCATGTTTTATATTTTCAATATAGCATCTATCGTATACATATACACTTCGGATGAAACTCAAACTCAAAATATTTTTATTCAAGTAGGTCTTTATAAAGACACATTTGAATCGTCAAGTTTTACAATACCACCGGTTCAGAAGGCCGTCATCTACCGAGAAGAACCAGCAAGAAGAAAATTTCAATGAAGATAAACCTATAGGTGGAAACAGCGGAAAATAAGGTTGAGAAGCTTTCAATTTATGCGCGTTATAAAGAATATCTTTAAATATTGTTAATTTTTGTGATAACCGATATGACCAATTGCAAACAGATAGTTAATTATATAAAACAATCTATTCCCGTATGAATAATTAGTTCTTGGTTTTACTTACGTACGTTTTTTTCCATTCCGCCTTCGCCTCGTATACGGTGTTGAGTATCCATAGATTGACGGTACATCATTGTACATACTATCATTGTATGTGTCTGGTTCAATAATGTCATAGATTTCGCCTGGAGGGCGTGAACTGACCAACGGCTGAGTGGATGCGTCGGATGTGTTCCTCTTTTCTGATGATTTAGGGCTCTCGGTTTCAACATCGATTGTCATGACGAGACCGTTGTCTGCTAATTCATCGTCACTTGGTGAATCGACGTAACCTCCACCTTCAAAGCTGATAGGTACCGTTGAGTCGTTTTTGTAGTAAGGAAACCCAATTTCCCTCCCTAAAAGTTGTTGTTAAATGATCACATTACGCGTGATTAATTGAGCCCAAGATTGTTTATTTAACCTTTCATGGGTGGATATTTAAACAAAGAAAGAAAGATTCTGTGTGAACTAAATAAATTAATATAAGTTTCTTCCAAACTATTATAGACTTTAAAATATTTGACTGTATTAAATAGTATGCAACTCATTTGGAAGCCTCCTAGCGTTGCAAGTGTCCGTGGTAAGCACATTAATGTGACCAGTTGGTTTGTCTCCTTTTTACAAAACAATATAAATAGTCTATAAAGACATTTACCTTCGACGTATGTCTGAGAGATCCTGTACTGCTTCATAATCTCTTCGTTAGTGTAAACTTCCGTTTGGGTCATTCTTGGTATTTCTATTGATGATCTACCTGATGTATTACCGATTGCTTCTGAGTAGCTCAGGGACCTTTCCAGGGCCCTGTGTTTGCTACCCCTCCTTTCTGATTCGTAATTATTATTCGCCATATCACAGAAACTGTTCACATTTACCACAAGTTTGCCATTTCACTAATACAATAATCACTCGGTTGAATTTGAAAAACACTTTAAATTATCTATAAAATGTTGATAAGAAATCTGAAAAAAAATAAAGTATACAGTTTATTAGTACTGGACGGTTCTAGGTTTTTCTTTTTGTTACTAGGAAATAGGTTAGAATAATTACTTCGTAAATATTGAGTGTTTGTTACCTTTTGTCTTCAACTCGGCCACGTTTTACGTCAAACAGGTATTCTTAGTTTATTTTCAATGTGTGAATAGATGTGTTATCTTTTGTCAAGATATTGTGTCGAGATAAGGATAATAAGATATAATATTTTCAATAAACATTCGTGAAATGTAGGTCGGTGTATTATTTACTTGGGAAATTTGCATGGACAATTATAAGAGCTCTAACGTAATTTTTTAAAAAAATATTTATTAAATATCTGACAATTATTCATGAATACAACAAAGATTATTGTTTCCTCTTGTTGCTAAAACACGAAATCCTCTGCAATTCGAAGCTTGACACTTTCTCGCTAAAGCTACCAGGAGTACCAGGTCGGTCACACTTTGTTCGGGAAGACGGCCTCGAACTGTAACAAAGTTATTATACATGTTTCTGTCACTGATGATGCTTGACAGTATAATTGTGAAATATTAAATTAAAGTTTCATATAAATGAATTATTTGATATAGTTATCAAATGGATGATATATCCGACTCATCTAAAATAAATGTTGAAGATGAAACTAGTTGTGGTGGCCAACTATAAAACAAGTAGTGAATAATGCAATACATACTTGAGAAGAAAATAAAGTTCATCGTTGAAATATTAAAAAATAATTAAAACTTTCATACTTTTCGAAGTCATACGCGCTGCAATAAGGCGTGTCTACGGGCTCTGTAGTATCCAATTTATTATGATCAATCACATATTTTTGCTTCTTCGTATCGTATCTAGAAATATAAACAAAAACTGATAACGTATTGCCAATACAATTTATGTGTTTCTTGGTAGAAAAATAAACTAACTATAATACTCTGACCATCAAATTAATCAAGCAGATACGCGAGCTTGAAAATGAATGATTTTCTTACCTAACAACAGGTGGAAATCTTCTCCCCCAAACAACCTCTCGTGGTAGATATGAACTCTGACTCTGTGTGAATGTGCCCATCGACGCTGATGCACCTTTCAGGCTGACTGTGATTTCATAGCTGAAGTTCATTTAAATTAAAGATTTTAAACAGGAGAGAAAGCAATATCTGCGATTTAAAATATAACATAAATAGAACAATCATACATTCATTATAGGGTAGATAAAGATACACATAAAGCACCTGTTATCAGAGAAATTTTGAGGATCGAATCTGTAGAGTGGACTGTCAGCATCAATAACATGCAGGAGAGTAACTGGCCACAACAGGAACTGCCTCTGCTGCAGCTTTAAGGACTCAGCGTAGTAGCGAACCACCTCGCCTTCTTTTGTTCTGCAAGTAGAAGGCTTTTTTGAATATTTAAAATAGAATAACAAAAAGGAATTTATCCGAAATAATGTACTTTCGTGTATGTATATAATGTGCAGAAAAATCCGAGCAAATAATGTGGTCATAATTGAGATCCCAGGCTCTGATCATGAGGCAAAGGCGGCCATCCCGCAAACCGATCTGAAATATACATTAATATTTTTTTCAATATATTTAAATGCATGTATATTATACAAATAAACGATGATACGAATAAACAATCTTATTACCACGGCCTTTTTACTGAATCCGACGCCATCTCTTGACAGTTTCTCAGGTCTAGTTAGTTTTGCATACACGACACATGTTAGAACCCCTGACAGGCCAGTGCCCAGGATTAACTGAAAAATGGGGCTTGTTTAAATTAAAAGATATTGTAATCGTCCAGTTAGTTTGAATACTAGGGTATTCAAAACAAACAATTAATTGATTTATGTTTAGGCCACTTTAAAGATGTTTCAAACATTTAAGGATTTAAGGATAAATAAATGATTTTTATAGCTTATCTAATGGCAGTGACAAGTAAATCTACTTATATATCTTTCAGCTTTTATGATAAAATTGTTACTGCTCCATACTTATCTTTAGCAACAGACGTATTTTGTACGCACCTTATTTAATTAAGGCGGTAAGAACAAAGATTCGAATATACAGCAAAACAGATGACGCTGTTTTGCAGTATATTCAAATCAGATGACGCTTATTATTTGCCGTTCGTAATTCTGGGCCCGATGTTTAAAATTTCTCTTATTAAAATAGCCTAAAAACAACTTCCGCGCAGTCACAGGCACAGCTAATATTATACGTTAACAGAAAGAAGGGTCTCCTTTACATATGTTCTAATATAAGGTAATCTTAATATTAAAACTTATGAGAGGTAACAAAAATAACAAATAACGCAATGCGCGCGGGCGCGGTTGAAGTGTTGAACAATGTGCTCGATAGATGGCGTTGATAAAATTCGTCATCAACCTAGATTTATTTTATATTTTTATTTCTTAAACCTATACAGCTTATCAAAAACAGTTTACACAATAAAAATAGATTAAAAATAAAGCCAAAATAAGGTTAAAATATAGAACCGGAAATAGAATCTAAGATCAGAAAAAAGAATAACAAAAAAAAACACGAACAGAAAAGAATAAATAAAAATATATATACACATGAACAAGTGGAACTATGTGTAGTTCGAACATTTTAGTGTGTGAGTCTGTATCAGTGTGTGCAATGGTGTTGCTGTGTGAGTGAGTGTGCGAGGTTGAGTCTTAGTTTTTTTTAAAGAACTTCTACTTAGGCAAAATATATCCATCGCGGTATTAAGATGCTTCATTGTGTAATGACTACCATGCAGTTCAAACTTTCATTAACGTTTTACCCTATGATTATTTTGAGTGAACACTACCTATACAAACAAGTAAAAGGAAACGAGTGAAGAGACGTTTATCGTTTGTCCGCATCCATTTTTCCACCTACGCCCTTAACGTTAATGAGGTTTACCTTTTATTATTTGGTCAAGCTAATAAGTAATAACCTCACCAGTACGTATTTCGTACTCATAACTTCGTAAGAATTTTCTTTCAACTCTTAACCGCTGAGGAGTTTGACCTTCTATCATCAGCTCATCCACATAAGAAGATGACTATCAGAATATGAATTGCCTGTACGTTAATTTGAAAGTTGCCCTCGATTTGTAATCTAAATGTAAATGTAAATCTGTAAAGCTGAATCCCTGAGTAACACAGGCTATATATAATTCCAATTGTAACAAGGTGTTTGCCCGTGAAAGAAAGCCCTGTCCAGATCATTAAAAAACTTAACCAAATTACACGTGGGCGAAGCCGCGGGCGGAAAGCTAGTCAATCAATATAAGTGTTTAAAATTTTTGAAGCAGTAGTTGAAGTAAATTTTCAATTGACCATAACTTCTCTTTCTCTTAACCGATTTTGACAAAATAACCTTTTGAAAACGCTCAACGCCCAATTATATATAATCCAACTGTGAAAACCGCGTTCAAATCCGTTCAGTAGTTTTCAAGTTATAACGTACCAGACAGACAGACAGACAGACAGACAAGAATTCCAAAAATTGTTTTTTTGGTTTCTATGACTCTTCTTTAATTGCCTCCTTTCAGTTTTTTGGAAAAAATATTTAATTTACAGATTTTCGATTTTTACTGTCTTATTGTTAGTATAGATTATTATTATACATAAAGTAATTTCATAAATATTATAGTTTATAAAAAGTTTTAAAAGAAGTGTACTTACACCTACACTTTTTTTAAAAGGTTGCGAAAAGCGGATAGGTGAATGACATGTCGGTAGCTTTGTTTAGATTTGATCAGATATCCTTATTAAAATGACTTAAAAATATTACCTGCATGACAAAAAGAAATATGGACTCGGGACATTCTTCATCAATAGCTCGATCACCAAACCCGATCGTCGTCTGAAACAGTTATTTCCTCATTAAGTTCACAAATGATCAATCCTTAATTAAATAAGTGCTTATAAGGAATATCAAAGCTACCGAAAGTAATGAAACCATAACACGATAGTTACTCTGTTAGTTTTTTCACTGTGATGGTTGTTTTTTTAATATTCGGCAAATGAACGGGATAGATAGATAATAAAGGATAGAGAGGCCGGGAAGCTGATTGCCAACCTTCACTTGTCGGAGAGGCACTCTTAGAAGAAGATTCATTTCGAACACAGATTAAAAATGTATAACCAAACCTGTGCCTCAACAGAAGCTAGGAATATAGTAACGAAATCCTTTCCCCCGGTGACGCAGAGACGTTGCGGTGGTTCTGGTTCAAAGTCATAATGTGCCAGAGCAGTGATGTACCAGAATATCGCAAAGACCAACCAAATTGCGAAGTGGAGACAAATTGTTCCCAATACGATCCATCGCCAGCGAAGGTTGATCTGAAGTGTGAAATAGATTTGTTGAAAACAAAAGAGGTTTTTTAGAGGTATATAACTTTAAATTGCAAAACAACGATGCATTATTCGATTGACATGATTTTGTTTTATTAAAAATGATAATCTTGCGGCGTTACATTTGAAATATGAATTTTGGCATATGGCTGCCACGACTGGCTCGAATGTCCGATCTGGACGTCATGTTTTCGATGACTTATAATAATGCTTTGTCTAGTTTGACTCACATTGTTAATTTTTTTGTTTGCTTTAATCTTACCAGTGTATGAAATGTGTCATTTAAAAGTCGTATCTTCTCAAATGGTACATTTGATATGAGGGCAATATTCTCAACTCCGTTCTTGGAAACCAACCGTTTCGGAAACTCACCGCGTCTGCGGAAAGATGGTGCTGATCTAAAAAAATAAATAACATTTTAAAATAGTATAAGTTTGTTATTTACAAAACTACTTGGGCCAAGAGATCCAAGAGCTGGTGCTTTCCTTGCTCAGCGTATAAGCATGCAAGTAGGAAATGCCGCCAGCATTGTGGGTACTCTGCCACAGGGACTAAACTTTTTAAATTTGTTTTAGTTTTGTGTTTTGGCTAATAATCAGAATGTTTATATGACTATAGAGTATAATCGTATTAAATAATATATGTGTGTTTAGAACTGTATAACTATTAAGGCCAATTGGAAAAATCCAATTTGGTATTTTACTGAAATCAAAAAACTGTTTGTTATATCAGTCATGAACCTTAAAAATATTCTATCCTCGTTTGAATTTATCTTCCTTTAATATTCACATTGCTTTAGTATATTGCATATATATGAAAAGATAAGATTAAAATTGTTATCACAAATGCAGTACGGGAGCAATAAATAATTGTAGTTGTAGCTAGATAGTTATATTTTGCATACGTCATATCTCCAAACAACTGTATTATGACTTACCTTCTGGAAGGCGGGATTGAAAATCCAGATTTGATTGGCACAAAATGTTCTCTTTGTTCCAAACTGGAGTTGCTATTTGTTATTATAATCTTTGGCAGTTGTTTTGAAAGTCTACGCAATCTCGCCGAAGTCTCCTCCGGTAATGAATTTATACTTTCGTTCGACTTCAACTCGTTGATAACTTTGAAACCGATTTTAGGATCATCTGTCCTCTTGTCTCTGATGATTTCATAATCAGGATCGTCACTTTCGTTCGTATTGTATGTCTTTAGATATTCTATACATTCGTCGTATACTTGATCCATATCATTGTATTCTATGAGATTGTCTTTTTCCATTATTTCTTCTTAATTAAAATTTCCCAAACCGACTAAATTATTTTTTTTTTTAAATTATTCACTTTGCGAATGTCAACAGTCACTGTTATCAGCGTGTTATCAGCGATTGTACGCCGAGATCACTGATACGCGACCTTCTCTCGCGAAGGTTTTTCTCTTTTGGTACGACAACTAATTGCACGCAATGAAGTTATTTATTTTAAAAGTACGTAGATTTTTCAGAGATTACACCAACTGTTCAAGCATTATTAATATAAAGTATTATATAATATCATATGTAACAGCGATCCAGTCCAATTATCATTAATTGTCTACACAACTGCACATTTGAAATTGCACATACTCGTTATGTATGTTATAGAAAAAGAATGAATCAACGTTTACCTTCGAAAATATTCTTTGTATAACTTAAAACGCTTGCGCAGTACAACATCTCTATACAAAGTATATTATATATACATACAACTTATAATTGTCTCAGTTATCCGTGTTTAAGAGATACAAAACAACAACAGTTATAGACCAATTACTCTAGCTAACTAAGCTTACATGATAATATGCTGTGTTTAATCTAATAATACCTTCCTGTGTAGACAGACCGGATGTATCGTAGATTATATAGTGTTAAATATGCGTAAGAGACGAGGTCGTGTTGTTATTAAAGAGACGAATTAATTCTTCATTTCTATACTCAATCATGGAATCGTATTAAACGATGAGCCCAACCTGAGCACTTCATCTTTCCTCTTATAGATACGAGAGTTGATAAGTACACTGATCTTAGATCTTTGATTGAATCACAATCGATTTAAATCGATTATTTGGGTCGTGTCTAGGTCATATATATTAAATATTTTAGTAAGTTTCTTATGTAATACGTGCTGTGTCTGCAAGCCGCTAGTATTTTATTTTCTACATAGGTTTCAATAAAAATAAACAAACACACGAACATAACATTTATATTTTTCTGAAATGCAGATAGTTCTTGACCTCTTATAATAAATAATTCATATCTTCTATTTTCTAAATAGGATTTTATATAATACTATTTATTATTTCTAATTATTCCAATTTCAAATTATTAAGTATCTTGTATATTATTTATATTTTCAACATCGAATAATTATTTAAATACATTTTATTAATTCAAAACTATAGTACACTCGTTTATAATATACCTAAATAGTTAATCTACATAAAGGTTGGAAATTGATAAATTTTATTATTTATGTTTCTGTATTGTGTTTGATTTATATAAAATGTCACAACCATGTATATTTACAAAGATTTTGGGCAACGTCCGCGATATGTCTATAAACAAAAATGAAACAAACTTAAAAAAAAACACAACCGTTTATTGTTGAAATTAAAATGTAGAAAAAAAAAACATAAAATATTTCAAAGTTACAACAGATAATATTTCTACTGTGTTCAATAAAATAACCTTAAATTCTAGAATATTCCTAGCACCTCATTAGGGGGCAAAAGCAACCAAAAAGTCCTTTCGTAGGTAGAAAGCAAATGTATTCTTACCACAGAGCATAATTACAATAATGTGTTTTTCTTCACTTACGGTCTTGTTCATTAAAACATGCCAATTGAACTGTTTAACCATACTTTAGTTATAGTACTCTAGTCTTTTTTGACGTTTTATAAAGTTGTGTGTTTATAGACGTTCGATAATCGTTCTATCACAACAAAGTTATTTATTTAATGTGTCCACAGACTTTTTATTTTTTTTATTTATGGTCTGTGGTACGTACAAATTTTTGACAAACTCACTTAAAGTGTGTTATAACTTTTTATGAAAAAGACCCTTAATTTGTATTACACAGACTTTAACAGAGTAACAGTTAACAAATAGAAACTATTTGATAATTGTAGCGACTCTTCATTTGCCCCCTTGTGGTTTTAAATTATAATAACAACATAATGTTTTAATATTTTTTGAAAAAAAAAACGTGTTTATTTAATAGTGAGCAGTGAGGTACAATGGGCGAACAAAAAAAAACAATAAATCTTAAACAACAATGAGCTTCTTCTTTGATGTCTTATTTGAAATAGTAACTTTTATAATTTGGTAAATCACACATTGTAAATATCACGGGGACTGATGGCACCATTGCGAATTCTGAAAATGTTATCAAAAACATTGAAGTCTCATTAAATTCCCAAAAAAAAAATCATTTTTTTAAATTAAATATTATTAAGTGAAGCATTAATATAGTTAATAAAAAAATATATTAAAAGCATACCGTAACACCTCGGCTACACGTCTGTTGTGTACCTCCTGAAATTATTCAAACAATACGATACTATTTGAGACACAGCCATAAAATGTGCTCTAATGATTGCGATGAATTAATACATTTTAATGAGGTAACGAATGACTTTGCAATAAGCGTTAAATAATAAAGCTAAATTAAAGCGTATCAGAAAGTTAGTCACATAATGGTTTGCGTATAGTTTTAAGTAAAAAGCCTTAATTATCATTATACCTATCGGGTGTACGGAGGGCCTCGTCGTCAGAGTCCATGTCATAGATGTCTTGCATGTAGCTCTTGTTTGAGAAGCCGATATCTGTTCAATATTAAAACACAAAACAACCTTTAACTTGCAAAGTAAAAGCCTAATATAACGATTATCTATTTTTAAAATATACAAATATTTAGAGAGGTTTTGTGTATATTAGTAATCAATAAAACTTGTGATAAAAATGCTAACACAACAGATAAACTACATATTAAGTAAATAAATATTACAACAGCGAAACACAACAAATATATTCATCACATAATTATTGATAGTATTGGGATCGAACCCCGGACCCTCTGTTTGGCAGTCCGGTTACCATTTTTGTTTTTTTTATGTAAGAGGACGGCAAACAAGCAGGTGGGTCACTTCGAGTGATGTGCCAACCGCCACCCATGGACACCTGCAACGCCAGGAGGCTTACAAGTGAGTTGTCGGCCTTTAAAGAAGAGCGCTTTTGAAGGTCCCCAAGTCGTAGCGGATCGAGAATACCTGCCCTGGCAGTTGGTTCCACAAAGAGGTGGTGTGCGGCAGAAACTGCCTTAAAAAACGCACAGTGGTGGAGCGCCAGACGTCAAGGTGGAACGGATGGAATTTCGTATTCTGCCTTGACGTACGGTGATGGAATTCAGCTGTAGGTTTTAGTCCGAACAATTCATCAGAGCACTCCCCATAAAGATGCAGAGGGAGCCTACATTTCTACGCAGAGCCAAAGGATCAAGCCGATTGGAAAGGATGGGGTCGTCGACGATACGAGCCGCTCTGCGTTGGATGCGATCAAATGGAAGGAGCTGGTATTCTGTGGTGTCCCCCATTACCCGAGTCATCTGTTACTCGGTAATTTTAGTAATTTGTACTAACCGGTTTGTGGTTTAATACATGTGCTGTCATCATTTAGTTTATTGAACATAAATGACATCATATTCAAACAACATAATAAAGAACTATGAAATATGCACGCTTCGTAAGCTTGCCAAATACTAAACATGTTCTTAATTAATAAAATTAAATAATCGTCGTCATGAATATGAAAATTCACGAATAATTAAATTGTGTAATGACTTGAAATGTAAGTTTTAATCGCATGCCATTATTCAGTGCTCAAGACAATATTATGACATTTGTATTCTTTAAAGATGATAAAATTGTATTACCCTTCGTGCTGTACACATCGTCAGCCCACTTGATATTGTCATCCGAGTAGAGAGGGGGCAGCGTCTGATGAGGAGTTGGATACAGATCCAATACACGCTTCTCGTTCAGACTGTCCGTATCACTGAATGAGGGCATTCTGAAACCGAGGGGGAAAGGTTTAATTTTTTTATACTATGTACAGTTGACTATAGAAATGGAAAATTAAGGAACAACTTGGCTAGTTGGCTAGCCTATCTTAAACATTTGCCGACTAACACAACACAGTCACGCATGCACACATGATATTAACATCTTGTTTTTCTGTCTTTTCTTTTATTATAGCAATACGATTAAAATGAATGATCAAAGGATGCACTCACTTGGTGTACTCTTCGAAGCAGCTGAACCTCCACAGTGCGAAGGCGAGCATGGCCATCGAGATTATGACTCCAGCAGCGATCACCAACCAGACAGTCAACGTAGTCGCATCATCTGGATATGTGAACTCCTGCAAGCGATAACAAAATTTAGCATTTGACGAAGACTTAGATTTATTGATAACTTCTAATATAACGCATAAATCATCTAATTGAATTTATTTTGAAGTCATTAATGAGTCTTTTTAGTATTATATGAACTTGTTATTTTCACTCTTAGCTTAGTGTAAAATCCAACCAATACATTATTGTTTTTTTATTCATAATTCAGCCATCATATGATACCTACCCGAATACCCATCCTTTCAAGGCGTACGGCAAAGGGATCTATCCCGGAATAACTGTCCCACATCTCTCTAAGATCCTCTTTGGTGAATCTGGTCTGCAGAGTGTCATTGTCGTACACCAAGGGGACAGAAAACACGATTTCGGTGCAGAGATCGGAGCCAGGCCAATTGTGAAAGCAGAGACCGCGGCTGAGGATCTGTGTCACTTCTAATCTGAAAACCAAGTAGAATCCATTGTAAACACGAGGTAAAATATTAATAATAATTTAACAATAATTCTACATATACAATGGTTCTGATATTAAAATGTATGTCATATTAAGAATGTGCTTTGAATACTGAAGCTTTCTTCAACCTGTCTTATATTCTAGGTCAGGGGTCAACCTTGTATATAAAATATATTACGTGGTCATGCATAATCTTACATGCAGTATTAACTAGATAAGCAATACGATTTATGAGAAATTTGTTTAAAAACATATTCCAACAGGAATATTCTACGTTGGATTTCGCTTTGAAAATCTGTGAACGTTAACGAAACGTGTTTTATCTTGTATTTCCCTTGCAAATACGATATTGCTTAGAAAATATCTAAATACAGTGTAATCTTCATGTAACATCCCACGATTTAACGACAAAGTCTCTAAAGCGTCGAGATCAATTGAATTTGGTTGGTTTAGCTTGTATTCCATACAATGTTTTGTTTTCCGTTTAACGACCAATTCTCTATAACGCCATAAAAGTCACTAGTCCCTTCAGTGTCGTTATATAGTGTTTACACTGAATTTATTATGAATTCACAATTGTAATCAACATAAAAGAGACACAAAAGAATATGTGTGTATCGCAGCGCGAAGCTGAGACGCCGTTTGGCCTCATTCCAAATGCTGATTGCCCTTTGGTGGAACATTGCAGGTATTGTTATTTTTAGATTACACTAGTTTCTGTTAGCATATTCACCACAGAAAAGGCTTTGGTTCTAATTCTCGTTTCCTCAAACTAAATAAAGTACATGTTTAACGTTGTAAATAAGATGCAGAATGCGAAGTGTCAAAGTTATAGGGCAATTACCCCCCACGCTATAAATAACTTTAATTAAACGCCCGGACTATTTCTAATTTAGCAGTCCACTGCACCGCACATAAGTACCGTTTCAACTAATCAATGTACTTAGTTGACTTGAACACTTTTATTTAGTACATACATGTGGCATACAGAGACTATATTTAATAAATAACTGCTTAGTTTTCTGAGATACTAAATGACCGATGTGAATTACTTAACATAAAAATAACTAATTAAACAAGCTACTTTGATATTAATAAATATTCGTTGTGACAATAATCATGTAATCATTTAAAAAACGCCAAAATTTGAAGTATATAAAAACAGAAGTTGAAATTACATAAATGGAAAATTAGTTCCAATAATTAAGTTAGGGCTGAGTGCGTTCGTGCTCCGTATCTGACTGAGCTTTGTCACGAATATCGATTTGTTCTTAATCCGCACTGAAATGGAACAACTGATTGTTGGGATACAAAGTTTCTCTAAAAACACTTTTATTAATACATACCAAATATTTGACTGCATAAAGTTATGTAAAGTATTTAAGGTTTCCTATTAAAGAAATGAGAGATTATTACTCCTTGACTTGTCTTTTTATGTAGTAAGATAAATTTCGACAAACAATTGGTATTGCTTTAGGATTATAACTAAAAACACTTTAATTGTCATAACTTAGGTAAAAGGAAACAGGCAAAACTTACCGAAACTCAAAAAACTATTCTTCTTACATCGACGTTAAATCTTCTGAGACGGAATCGACTAGCTATCTTATAGACATTTAATAATTCTTATTTACAACAATTAGTATCTATATATATCAGGTATAGTATATCCAGTCTTATATTTATTTACAGCATTTTGTATTTAGATATGTTTTGTTTCACACGTCCGGGCCTCTTGTACCAGAACTTCCACCTTCGCAAATGAAGAGCGAAGTTGGCTAACCCTCATACTAGTTTCTCTTCCGTGAATTTGACCGGCTTCGATGCACTCTCTATATTATTAACACTATTAATCCTAATTATAGATTCATTATTATTACAATTACTGTCATCGGTTATGGTTACTTTAGTTTCTACTGTCTGAGGTTTTGATATATTATTATTATCTATTTTAACTTTATCTTTAGTATGCTTTTTCTTGTTGTGGATGTGATTCCCGGCGTTATTCATTTGAGGATAATGGTGAAGGATGGCTGTTGTGTTAAAGGTTATTGTGCCATATTTCACATATTCTGTTGGTTTTTCCTTACTTGTGCTAGGTATATTTAAATCTAAATCGTCTGAAGGAGTTCGTAATCTTATATTTTTAGTAGGAGTCCGTTCTTCTTCTATAATATCTTTCGTATCGTCTATTAAATCTAATGCGAGTCTTTTGCCTCTTCGCAAATTTTCCATATATGCATTATAACGATTCATTTCTAACGTATTGTTTTGTTTCAATGGCAACGAGTTTGGCAACTTGACTGGAGGATGCTCCTCAGCCGTGTATCACAATTGCTTGTGATTGCTTTGGGTTTTTATGGCAACGGAAGTTTTGGCCGCAGCGAAGTCTCGCGCGGCGCCCGGTAGCTATGTCTGGGACTGGACCATCGATATGCTGGTAGTCTCAGTGATGATGGTGGGAGCCGCGAACTCTTCCCTTGTGTAGTCGTACATCGGGAACTCACAACAAATCAGGCATTTAAGGAACTTTGGCACTTCCACATAAAAAGATGGCGGTATCGGTATAAAAGGAGACGTAGACGACTTGTAATATAAATAATCCGAGTTCTCTCGGTACTTTTCGTCCGCTGACCGTTCGAGGAGTGGTATTCCGGATAAAAATAAAATAATGGCGGTCGTGAATAATGGCGATAATACTGCTATCATTTCGATACCTTCGATTATATTGAGCGATATTATAAAAATTCCCCACCATAAAACCACTTCGCCAAAATAATTGGGATGTCGTGACAAGCCCCACAATCCATCGTTGCACCACTTCCCCTGGTTGGCGGGTTCCTGCCTAAAAGCGAATTTCTGCAAATCTGCATAGGTTTCAATTAGTAAGCCGCAAACAAAAACCCCTGCTCCCGCTGAATCCAATGTCGTCATAGTTTTTGGGGCTTTAGGGTAGGAATGATGAGAAGAATTGATAATAATAACTGGAAGGCTGACTATATACACCCAAACAGCTTGAAATGTGTAGAAAACAGCAAACCTCAGCGTGTTGCTCTTGCGATCTTCGAACTGTTTATCTCGCCCTATGTGGTAGATCCTGTATATAAGGTACCCGGAGAGCCTTATGCCCCACAAACATACGAAAGCAGTGACCATCAGTTGCCTGCTATCATAGCTTTTCAACGTGTTGCCCCCTTGCCCGAGAAAGAAAGTCAATAAAGCAATAATGATGAAATTGGCACCGCCTGTGAAATCTGTTACCTTATCACTCTGCGAGAGAGATGCGATCGTAAAGAATAACACTTGCATCGCTACAGTTACCATTGCACTGACGGCGAAGTTGTTTCTATCGATAAGAGGCTCCATTGTAAATATTTGACACTACCAAGCTTTGGCATCAGGGAATACTGTAATCGATGTGACGCATTGCCGCTTTTTAACACTTGTGTTAATGTAATTTAGGTTTTACAATAGACAGGTCGGTTGCTTTCATTATAACCGATAATATAAATGGGATTTTATGTTTTGTTTTTCGTTATTTTTGCACGATTGATAATTGAGTTTGGTTTTTGTAAGCGCGGTGCGGTGTGCCGAACCGAATGGGAGCTGCCTACTAAAATAGACGTGACGTTTCTGGCGCGTGCGTGTAAGCCGCGCATGCGCTGTATTGTACCTTACTGAATTCAAGAATTCACAAAAAACCTTACGCAAATACTGTATTCTTTAAACGACTTCCAGGTGCCGGTCTTCAGACACCATTTACCGTCTAAAGCCTCATCCGAAGGAGAATCATACTTGGTATTTGATTATGATTATGACACACTATTTCAAAGTTCATACTTATAATATATTTTAATGTAAATGTCTTGTTTATATGATTTTGCTTATCAGAAGATATACGTCGATAAAATACTTATAAAGGAATGACTTATAATGAGAATTGTTAATAATGACTGATAAACTTTATATCGTTTGAAACAAAGAGAAATTAGTTACTTGTATATAATGTGTATGTATGCGCTGAATAATCTTTTATATTTTCCTTTGCTGTTGTAACTGGATTTTGTATATACTTACGTGGTATTGAGCCCAGGTTCGACCCCCTTAGCGTTAATGTACAGTGTAGCCATATCGGCAATAATTATTTTAAACTCCTCTTCCTTTGAAATGAAACCATTAACGCTGACTCCACCTAGATTCACTGTGAGAGTCGCGTTAGATGTGAAGTACACTTTTTGATCTTCTGGATCGGGTAGTTCGACTATGTCTGGTCGAGACACTGTAAGTAAAAAAATATATATCATTAAAATTCCGTACTATTAAATAAATTTCAGATGTGAAATATTTTGAATAAAACGGTTTAATATATTCAAACTAGAATTAATAATATTTGTATGAGTTGTTTGATGTTTTTAAAGAAGTTTGAGGGGTTTAAGATTAAAGATGTTTATTCGAATGTGCACATTGCACGTTTTTTCACTTATTTGATTGTGTATAAATAGTTTTTCAGTAAAGTTTTCTTCTATTCTGCCATGTACAAGGCTCAAAATATTTAATTTTTTAAATTGATTAGTGTAATTACACTTACTAATATTCCTGAAGCTAATGCTGAAGCCCCGTTGGAACTGCATGCCTGTCTTTGCTTCGAAACGTATAAACATGCGGTCTACGTCTGTGAACCGGAAGCGGCGTTCGTTTCTCAACGAGTAGCTTATAAGGATACCTTTAGAGCCTTTTTCTTCAGTCTCACCTACAATTTATTTATTTATTCACACTTTGTTGCACAAAAATAGTAGAAATACATAATGTTAATAGATGTTAGTATTTTATATAAGAGCAACGGGCGCCTTTACGTTTAATTTAAAGAGTAAACTCCTTATACCGCCACTCGATTTAACGACAAAAGCTCTAAAGCGTCGAAATATCTCATTTTTCTTGTCTCCATTAACGGAAAAATATTTATAACGCCATAAAATGTAAAGTGTCGTTATATAGACTGTTGACGTTATTAGACTGTTTTTGTGTAAGAATACAATACGGGTGTGGCCAAAAAAATCTCACCTGGTATAATAAGTACATAGTCGCCTACAAAGCTGTTGACAGAAAAATCTGTTATGTTCATTTCAATCCCTTGACCATCTCCTGTGATCACGTAATCCGTGATCTGGTTCGTTGGGTAGAAGCTTGGATAATTAGGAGACGTCACTATGGTATTGCTATTAATATTAAGATGCACTTGATTCACTGTGGTAGCACCTGAATGAGCCGCACGCTCAGCTTGATACTTTTCATTAAAGTTCCTCTGCTCTCTGGAATCTAGTTCGTTAAATTCTGGCATTTCAGATTGATTTTCGGTTTTAAGTACTTCAGTCACTAATTGAGAGGTTACTTCAGTCGTCGTCGTTGTGCCTGTATCAATTTGTGTGAACGTGGAATCTACATTGGTCGAGTGGACTGTTTGTGATCCTGTTACTTCGGAGACAGCAGATGTAGATGAAGTTGAATCTGACGCGGATAAAGCATCGTTTGAATAATAAATTTGTTTCTTTTGTTGATCCTCTTCATAGTTATCTTCCGCTGGTTCGTCATAATAAAGCTTTTCGTTCGTTTCGTCCGAAAATATTCTGTCTAAACCATCATCACCGATTTCCTCATAATCCTGATCATCGATTTTTTCCTCACTTAAATCATATCCCAAGTTAGTATCTTCGTTCGACTCTGTATCGAAATCTTTGCTTAGTTTATTTCGAACGGCATCCAACTCATATAAATCATTTTTCAAATCGCTCAAAACCTTGTCTGTCATAGTTGGTAAAGTTTTAGTTGCCTCTTGCTGAATTGTTGTATTAGTATTTTCATTAAAATCTTTATTAGTTTCTTCCAATAACTTGGTAGTTTCCGCAAGGACATGGTCTATATTATTCTTGACAGTACTTGACGAAATATCGGCAAAATCATTATCAGATTCCTCATTTAAAATAGCTTTAGTTTCTTCTAAAATATCCTGATTCGATTTTTCGTCTCTAGTTTCGTCTAGATATTTTTTTATATCATCTTCAAATCCATCGCTATACAAATAATTTCTTGTTGTTTCTTTTACTGGTTCTAGATCTTTGGACGATATTTTTTCATTTTTATCCATATCTTTAATATCTTCCTCTGATCTATTATCTTCAATTTGATAATCTCCTACACTATCATATTGTGCAGCGTTATCAAATTCCTTGTGTATTTTAACGTCACTAAAAAGGTCTTCATCATCTTTTAATGGTTTGATTTTATGTATTGTTGGATGCTTTCCTTCCAGCTCACTGGAAAATGTATCTGGAATACGTATCTCTTTGCTTTCACTGCCATAGTAATCGTCATAATCATACTCCGACGTACCCCTCACTAAAAAAAAACAAATAATAACAAACTAATATTTTCTATAGCAAATTGTTTTAGACGCGCTAACTTTATCAAAAATAGCTTCCAAATAAAAAGCTTCATGCAGCCAAGATTACATGTTTACGACTATTATATATAATTTACAATGGACGTCGATCATAAAAATTGATTATCATAGTAATAAAATATTGTATACAGTTAACTTTAGTAACCTTATCTACTTGAGCGGAGCGAATGAACGATTAACCTATTTAAATGTAACGTCAAAAGTGATTGCGACGAACGGCGATCAGGTGCCAAAAAAGCGACTGACGCCCTCCGCACTGCAGTAACAGACATACGTATACAATATGCATTTGAGCGGGTTCCCTCGATTATCGAACGAATTCACGCTCTTCTTTAACATCACTAATTCTAAAATGATGCGTCATGCGATAGACAATATTAAATGTATTTTGCAAGACATTTTCAGAAACCTAAACAGGAAGCTCCCTTCGAGAAATGATTACTTGAGGGCCATGTGGCTACCGCCAAAATTGATGAAACTAAGGTTTGATATTCTTAAAGATCTTTTTACTAAAAGGATCAATTCATACTATACACAATAGCTAAAAACATTTGTAAATTAATATCATAGAAAAATTTTGCAGTATCGGTAGAATCGTAACACTTTGTGATTCATTTGTTCTGATGTATTATTAGTAGGTACAATTTGAATTAGGCAAAGCATTAAAGTATTATAATAAGTTTTTAATACTTGATTTATATTAACAATCTACGGGACGCGATAACAAACTTTATTTGCCTTTTTATACATGTGTATATGACACAGAAAACAAGATTTATTATGCGACATAAAAACATGCTACCTTCGCAAAGTTTATACAGCTACGACGTAATTTTCACCACATGATTTCTCATTTCAAACAATGAAAACGATATTTATTGTCTTTGCATGTATATTGAATACACTAGCATTATCTAAATGAAAATATTGGCTTTATATCACTAATAAATATGATTAAATGTATTTAGGAGAATGTTTATCGACTTTTTAATTTTAACAAAAGAAATATGTTTATCTTTAAAATACATACTAATATTAAAAATGCGAAATTATGTATATATGTATGTTAGGCTTTTACGCTTAAGCTACTAAACTTTTAGAAAGACGTAGGCTAAACCGGCTAAGACACGCAATTTTTTAAAAAAAACCTGTAATTTGTGAACCACGCGGACAGACCTGCGGTCAAAAGCTACTAGTTGAAAATTAAATAGATTTTTATCCAAGCTTTAAAATATGAAACATTTCCCTGAATATCAGATATGGTTGTGGTAATGCCGAATTTGTGCCAATGATAAACCTGATAAACATTACCCGCTTATTATACGTAAGACAGAATGTCTGTACACACGTTAACCCACCGATTTGTTGTTAACGACGTGTATTTGTCCAAAGCTTTCTAGAATTATATGACTAATGGGTTTCAATTTTACGCCAATGCCCCAATGTGTTAGCGATTTGCTTTAGAAACATATTACAAGAGCTATAAAAAACAATTTCACTTTTGAATATGTATTATTATACCATGAATTTAATCATTAGCCCGAGCATAATAACGTGTCGCGATAATATTTTAATTATTATTAATTTACATGTAATTTCCTTAAACACTTTTCTATATGTAACGAACTGATAATATGTTTTTATCATTGTTTTTACGTATCATTTAAATGCATTACGTCAAACTATTGAAATATATACAAGACATACAAACTGGACAATTGCCTTTTAGCATACATTATTATAAACATATATTGATAGGGCACTAACCGGGCACGGTGTTCAGGCACAATCCAAACAAACAAACATATACAAGTAACTTTAACATTTTATATGCGCACGATTGCCCGCGCTGGCATCACTCTGTTAACTGAAGTTGTCAGCTGTCGCCTGTCAGTGTGAACACGTATTTTGCGTGAAGATATACGTCAGATTATAATTAAGTTGTGTTGACGTAAGTAAATACAGCCGATATCTGAATAGATAAAAATAAATTAAGTTTTTTTTAGATGTTCTACATTTAGTAGATTAAAATTTATTCGTTTAACCGAAATAAATCTTTATATATTATCACTGGAATGGACCAAAAAACAAATTGCTGAGAGTCTCTGAAACTAATCATGAAAATTATTTATTGTATTAACTGTATTTTCAAGTAGAAGTTTTGTAGTTTGGTAGAATTGGGTCATCATTTGTTAAATATACAATATTAACTAATTTATTTAAAATTATCATAATAAAATCTTGCCGGTTCTTCTCGGTAGGTAAATGCCTTTCCGCGCCGGTGGTAGAGTAAAAATTGACTATTCGCAAGTGTCTTTATAATGACCTATTAGAATAAAGAAATTTTGAGTTTGAGTTTAATGGTGTCTTCTCAAATTCATTAAATTAAACATTGAAAAGCAAATAAATATATCTTGCATTGCTTTAATCATTATGGCATTTATACACATTTTCTTTTTAACCAATTTTAAAGACAGTAATGCAATTTTATTTTGATATAAACGCGGCGGCAATAATATGATAACAATATGTTATCACGGAATTGATAAGACTTTCTTTATATTATTCATAATTCCAATTCAAAATTAATTGGGTAATTCTAACAATAAAATTTTTTATTGATAAGATAAATACCACGTTTATAAAAACAACTTCGCTATGAAGCAGAACATTTTAGAATAATTTCATTCCTTATACATGCATATTTAAAATATATTTGTTGTATTGAATCAATTTAACGATCAAACTTATAAAATTAGTTTTTACAAAACACAAATAGAATATTAAACGGTTTGAAAGCTACGTGTTGTGGAACGTGTGCTGCCATCTAGGCTACCGAAATGATTTTAACAAAAGATTTAACAAGTCAATAGTTTATATGGTTTGTAATAGATGGCGCAAATATACATATAAAAATATATAAAATAAAAAAGCGAAGAAAGACATTAAAAAAAGAATATGTATCATATTATAAATTTCTTAAATAGTTATCAGATGATAACAATTAAAAAGAATATTGCTTTTTATAAACAGACATCAATGCCAAACATTTAAAAGGCCGCCAAAATTCGCGACATTGGAAATTACCCTTGGCGAGATGTAAGACCTTGTCGATCAAGGATTTGTCCTTGTCACAAGGCCGTGGCCTCCGAGCAAGGCCAACCTTGGCCAGCCTCGCGAACCTTGGATGAGGACGAGGGCACTCGGGAACCTTGGTACCAAGGTTGGCTATTGGCGGTCTCGCGAAGGTCAAAAACGCGTAATTCCTACTGATAATTATAAGCATTACGTATCACATACGTAGTTTTGCATTGAATTGACATCATTTGCTAATTGTTGGTCTTATTATAGAGACCAATGTTAATATTGACAAATTAGTACATTTAGTGATTTATTTCTTCAATAGTAACTATAACTATGATATTCAATGAAAAAAAAAACTCTTATCGATCGATCTGTCAATAGATTTTCATTTATTTAGAAAATATTACAAAATTAATTTAAACATATAAATATAAATTTAATAATTATATTACAAATCCATTAATCACATACAATTCATTATTTATACAAAAATCTTATAATAGTATTCTCTTCCAGTATCAATTCTTAGCACTATTTGGCAGTAACAAAATCGAAGATCAACAACATTTTTAAATAAATAAAAAATACGTTACATGTCATTTTTCATCCAGTTTTTAATGTCAGAGTTATTAAGCTTATTTACTTGGTTCATAAGTTAAAAGACTTCCTTGCGAAAATCAAATCCGAACTGGTCGCATTTTAGCCTGAGCGCACGCGCTAGAAGTGGCGGCCCACAATAGAAGACGGTCACCTTCCCCTTGCCTTGCTCCTGCAACCGCTGGAACACCTTGTCCCAGTTGGGTCGACCAGCGTTTGTTCGTGTCTTTAATCCCGTAATTAGATCACGTTTCTCCTGGAATTTTGCAGAAGCCATACGTTTCCATTAGTTATGATAATTATTATCATAACTAATTTATAACACATAAATATTTTTTTGCAAATATGAAAAAGATCTCCAAGATTTCTTCATGAGTATGGAATTAAATCTGTAGTTCTTACCTTTTCATGTAAGAGATCTAATGCTAATTGTAATCCAACAGCCTTCATGTCACTTCGCTGCAAAGCACTGGTTATATACATGTGCATCTCCAGGAACCTCTCAGCATCACCGGCTTCGGCCTGCTCTATCTCCAACTGAGACAGGAGAGACACGAACCACTCGAACGATCGCTGCTCACGGTTTATCCAGAAGAAGTCCACCTGGAGTTGACATGGGATACATTTATTAAAAGTAATTCATTCGAAAATCTTTCTATTCTATGTCTTTCTATGGGAGACCATACTTTATGTCATACGGCTCCTTGGAGTATAAATTAATTTCGATTATATGATATAATAAATCTTAATGTGTGTGTGTGTGTTAGAGAACAAAGATCCCTTTAATGTGTCGGCAATTCCTTCAATACTTAAGTAGCCTTACAATGCTTTGTTATTTTTATTGTCAGTAGCACAATTTTGTATTAATCTTCTCTTCCGAACCGGTGGTAGTGTAAAAATTAACGATTCAAAAGTGTCTTTATAAAGACCTACTTGAATAAAGATATTTTGAGTTTGAGTTTGAGTTGTTGGAAAAACATATTCAATCATTTGCAATCTTTGAATACTAATCATATTGATTTTAGCGACATCTATGATCTTAAGCTAACACGATGATGCAGCAAAGTTCTTTCAACGGTGTAGCAAATATACAACTTCGCGAACTTGTCACTCGGGACTTCTGCTCGACCAGTTTATAAAAAAGTGGTTCTACCTTTCTAAGGGTCATATCTGTCCTTGGTCTACTGGGCCACGTGTGGGTACAGTTGGGACAAGTGACCCTCGCGTGTCGGTATTTGTACATGATGGCTTGTAAAATTGATGCAAATGGCGTCACCCCGATACCAGCAGCTATTAACACCGCGTGCTGAGCTTGGAATATGTGAGAGGATGCTGCGCCATATGGACCGTCTAAGTATATCTGGAAATGTTCGCCAGAAATGATTAAAACTCAAATCCAATCAAAAAAGCTTCAAAAAAATTACATTTTTGGGTCTGAAACAAATGTTATCTATGTAAATTACTAGATCAGCTAAAGCTTAGTCACTATTATCATACTATTATTGTTCTCGTATTTATACAAATCATTTGCAAAGAAAACTTTAGCAAAAGGTTTTATTTTTGTTACGTGGTATGGCATACAATTTTTGGCGCCTGCAAAAAATACGTAGCAAAACATACTAAATAAATATTATATTATTTTTATGACAGGATAATTGTGTGACTACTAAAAATTTTATGAATATAAAAGTGGCTGTGCTTGACAAGCAAATAATTTAATTTATTATTATATGACAAGAAGATTATAAATATAAAAATATTTCGTCGTACCTCTAGTGGTTTTCCAGATGGGTACTCCTCACAGCTAGAGTCTGGCCTTTCCTCTTCAATGGCAGGTGCTTCCTTTTCTACATCTCGCTCGGGAGAACGACTCTTTGAAAATCTACGACGTGCTGGGAATTAAATAATTCAAAAATACATAATGACAAAGTGTAAAAAGTCTAAGCACAAATATAAAAAAATATTTATATAGTATTATTAGTTATAGTATTGTTGCTTACCAAGGCTCAGTATGCTCTCGTTGGATCGTCTTCGCTCATCTGGGGGTCGGCAAGAGATGATTGTAGGTTTTGTCCTCATGTAACGGAAGCTGTGCGCCAAAGCCGCGTCCCTCGTGCCTCCCGTGAGGCGTCTCCGAGGGACTTCTGCTATCTGCAGCTCCGACCCACATCTGAGACTTTCCGGGGGACTGTCAAAGAATTTAAGTTCAGGAGTTTTTTCTGTATTATATATAACGAGGTGAGTACACACTACAGGGCTACCGCCGACCACATTACTCTGTAGGGTTGTTCTTGACAGGCGTAGGTAGCATCAGCATTGCCAACATCACGATTGAGTCGGTCATAATAACCACTTATTTATTTAAAGAAACACTTCACTGATAGTTTCCAAGATTTATATTTCACTATTTCAAGAGAGGTCCGTTCCGTAAAAAGGCCTGAGCTTGACTGGTGCAGTTACAATGCGACCTTATTTAATATTTATAGTGCTCAAGCACTTGTTTACAAAGACGTCGTATTGAAAAATAAAGATGACATTTCACAGAGTAACAAACTGAAAGTATCCAACTTATTTTAGGACAATTAAATGATGTTTGAACTTAATTAATCTAGTTAATTAAAGCATAATTGTTGTAGTTGCGCCGATATATATATATACCAGCATTATAACATCCTAAAATTCACTCAAACAATAATAATAACATAATATGTTTCAATGAATGAGTACATTACTTACTCATTTTGTTTCTGCTTTTTCTTTTTATTGTTAAAAACGTCCGGCATGGAATGGGACTTTTCCAACAGCTTCAAAGGCGACAGGAATGCTGGACGCAGGTTCTGACGTGGAGATAATGCTGGAAATGTGATGATAACAAATCATCAACAACGAAAAATTATACAAATCAATAACACAATATTAAAAAAATATTTTTTTCTTGAAATCATTACGTTTAAATGCATTTCCCTCTTCAGCACAGAACGCGTTGTTGTCAAACGCGAGAGGAGAAAAGTCAACCGAGCGAAGTTTGCTGGCACCAGAGCTTTTGCGCCTACTCATGGCACTTCTGCAGCTCTCTCCAGAATGCGTTCTGTTCACGGCCCTGATGAGTTAAGACCTTATGTGACTAACGAAGTAAATATATGTTTTGAGTGATAATCGTGTTAAAACAACATTAAAATTAAAGTGTACAATTCTGATAACCAACTGATGTGTGTTGCCGTGGAGACGCCGTTGCTCCATTTCGAAGTACTCATACAGTCTGTTGGTCCATTGTCCCACTCCTCGGATGTGCAGCCAGATGTAGTCTGAAACATTCATTGTTTCATAGAAAAGCGAATGTTTATATTGTTCGTTAAATTTATAGGAATGTATTCTATGACTAAAAGTTGTATGTTCAATAGTCTGTAGTGTGTAAATACACTATTTTTTTTTTATAGAAGAGGGGGCAAACGAGCAGGCGGCCCACCATAAAGGTGAAGCCGCCGCCCATACACACTCACACGGCTGGTAGTACACTATTTACTTTTATTGATTTAAATTTCATCTAAGCAAATTTAAAATATAACATATAATATATCGATAAAATGGGACGGTAGATATTGGTACCTTCTTGGTCTGGCGCACTGCTGATAGTGAAAGGATGCCACTCGTAGCGCGCGATGTCCGGGACGTTGACGAACACGTAGTCACCAGCGTGGAAGTGGAACAGCGAGGGCCTCTTCACCACGAGATGCGTCACCCGTGAAGGCAGCAGGATGCCGCTCGCGATGTAACTCTTGCCCCTCTCCGATCTAATTGAAATGTTAGTCAATTTAGCATGAATCATTTTTTAAATTAAAATATTTATTACTAAAATTACCTCATCCAGGTAAGCCTAAGTATCCTCTCCAAGATATAGATGAAGCCAGGTGCAATGAACCACTTCCAAAAGTTCGGAGCGTGGAACAACAGTAACACCCAGAAGGGGATGTACAGCAGATGGGTGAAATAGAATATCTGAAATAATTGATATTTTGAAAATTTACTAGAAGATTAATTATTGACAATGAATATAGATTGTAAAAAAACTAGCCTCGAAACATCCGCCTCTCCTCACTGCAGGCCTGCTGCAGGTGGCCAGCACAAATAGCGTAAAGCAGAGAGCGAGACCGGTTGGGTTGGCACAGCCAGCGACTAACCCAAACAGACCTGGCTTTGTGGATCCTATCCATTCCCATACGGTGTAGTTGTTGGAATTCAGTACGGGATCATTTACTACCATTACACCTGGAAAACGGATCAATATTGCATTTAGTAGTATGAAATTCTGATAGGTTTTATTTCCCATTAGTAATGTATAAAACCCTGTTTGTTTCACTAATCAACTGCATTATTTCAAATAAAATCTGGAACAGTGTTGGTTGCGACAGACCGCATCATTTATTTAGGAAAACCTAAGACACCAACACCTTATATTAGCAATTAATATCCTTAAGTTTCCATCAGATACTACAATATCAAACCATAATGAACTCACTAAAGTTACACAGATGCATTATAGTATGTATGACACTGTACACGATTATGAGTACTCCAGTCAGTTTGTGCAAGTAGATATGGTGATCCAGTGGTAACAAGGAGCCGAGGCCGCGGGTTCTGAGCGCTGTGATGCAGCAACGGAGCATCAATACTAACACCCAACTGCACGTGAAGTTCAGACATTGACCTGAAAGGAAACACGATTGAAACAGAACAAGAACAAATTATGTCCTTCCTTACCCGTTGGTACAAAATTGTTTGCTAGGCGCAAGCTTTTATCTACTAAATACTCAATACGGTAAAGTAAATTATTGTTCAAAGATGATATGGCCTATAATAGTTTATTAAAGCTCTAAGTTTGTCTTTTTAATAACTTTTTAATTAAAAAGATGAAAATGATAAAGATACCGTTTTGCGCCAGTTATTATTAAAGGTCATTTAAATCTATTGAACCTTCTCTTTTTTTTATTTCACCTAAATAAAGTTAGTATTCAGTGATAAAATTTTGAAAAAAATGTCACTCACCACAAGCTCTAGCAAAAATAACAAATACATTAGAATGCCAATACTCGACGATTCGAGCCACGAACAGGGAAATGTTGACCACAAAGAACAAGAGCAGGTACACCACAAACACGTGGTTGTTCTTGAAGTAGGGGAGAGAAAACTGGTAGGGTCTTAAGGAGGACAGACGCGTTAGGAAAGTGGACGAAGGCTTGGGAGAGGGGGGAACCAGCCAACGGTCAATGCTGAAACAAATATACGACTGAAATATTATTCTATCGGATTTTTGGTCTAGCTTTGAATAAAATAAACTCTGCTATGTAACTGATGTTACAAAGTCGAGCAAAGTTAAATGATATATAGGAAGAACAATATAATATTGCATACCTTATTGAAAGGTTCTCCAGCAACCCACCATGTTTACTGAGCTGATCTCTCAAGGCTTCATAAGTGATAGCTCCTCTACCTTCAACATCAGCATCACAGAACATGGCCTCCGTCAGCTCACAGATCTGTTCCTCACTAAAGTGCATTCCATTTTCGTGCATGCAGGCTCTCATAACTTTTTGCAGCTCGTTTTGTTGGATAAGACCGTCACCTGGATATTACACTTCATCAAAATCACACAGCGAATCTCATCAAGTTTACCCAAGGAAAGTGTTATGTATTGAAATTATTTCTTGGTTTAAAAAAATTGAATCAACAAATTGTTGCTTACCGTCGACGTCGTAAACCTTGAAGAGGAATCGAATCTTGTCCTCGGGGGTTTGACGGCCAAAACGATGTACAGAAGCTATGAACTCCTGCAGTGAAATAGTCCCAGAGTTGTCCTCATCGAAGATTTGGAACACACGCTTCGTAAAGAATGACTGGAAATTATAAAAACTAGTTATACGAGACGATATACACATATTTTGTGAATATATATGTATGTGCCACTCACGTTCTTGGAGACGAATATTTTCTGGAAATGTTCACTAGTAATCTCCCGTTGGTCTCCCACAGTCTCACGAAAGAGTTGCTCCAGCCTATCCACGCTGGATTGATCGATGCCAGCTCGGGGCCTGTAAATGTTAATCAATATGAAAGTACCTTTGCAATCACCTATATAAGACCTCAATGCTGCCTGCCTAAAATTAACCCAAAAGTTTGGTTCGTGTCAGAGTACCCATAATGCTGACACTTTCCCGTTGAGCGAGTAAAGCAGCTGCCCTACCAGGCGCCTAATTAACTTGTAGTGTATGAGTATGCCTAGATATATTATTATATACGTTATGTATTATAGACTGTGTTAATAATCTTAATAAGACAGTTTTATATTGGATCTCGATGTTGTCTAGCATGCATACTAAGCACATGTACGCTAAATAATCGATTTTCTGCTTAGTAAGTGTTTCTGGTACAATGAATCAGTACTACTGTCACAAATTTTGCAAGAAGGTAATTTATAATTGTAAGAAATGTTAATTAAAAATGGTATTCCATTCACCTTGACGTACTAACAGCGGAAAGGAAGTCCATTATCTCATCAGCCGTTACCGACCCGTCACCATCCGAGTCAACCGCGAGCAGGAGCTTCTTTGTTACCTTAGAAATAACTTCATTTACAACGTAAACATTACACACATTTAATATTTGACTTACTTATTAGTATCAGCTGTAATTAAAATCGATACAAGAGAAAAATCTTTAAAAGAAATTAAACATGTATTATACCACTTTGTTCTTGAGAATGAGTTGGAAGGCGTCTGGAGTGACGACCCCCTCACCGCATAGTACATAGGCCACGCTCTCCAGTTGCTCCACGAAGTCCAGCTGCTTCTCTTCTCTGAAAAGTATCCGGGAGACATAACATTTTTAACCAGGATATAACAACTTGTTTAAAATCGATAAATCGACTAGATTCCCAAGAAACTAAAATTAACTATTTCTTGTTTTATGAATATATAGTTTGGTACAGCATTACCACAATGTTTATAATAAAAAAGTCACTAACGTTAATCTTTCCTTGAGGAACTCAATCCAATCCTCTTGCACCAGGTAGTCTTTTCCTTCCAGATCGAATAAAAGAAATATTTTTTCCAGAAAATCCTGAAACACATAAATGCATTATTCAAACACAATGTAATCGTGTTGTCTATTCACGACACTTTTAAAATATTTACATGCAACGCGTGGTTATTGTAACATATTGTTGAAAATACCCTCTAACTACGACGATCGAATTTTCACAACTACCTTCAATTTTCTACAATTACGTGTACATGACCATTATTTTCTCTCTTCCTTTTATTATTAAAATGTTTTTTTATTTAAATTGTTTCCACACAACACATTCACACTTGACACTGTGCAGCATATTGTGACGACTGGGGGCTGCTGAAAATCAGTGTCGAATATTAAATTCCACACAAATCCTGAGCAGTACCCCATTTGGCGTACGCCCGCGGCCGTTGCAACAATATAATATGTTTATTTTAGTTAACTTTAAAATACTATATTTATATTATTAATGTACATATTATTATTTTTGTATTGTTTTAATGTGTTGTTGGATTTGCCGAGTGTGTCCAAATAAAATTATTTTCTTTCTTGCTTTCATTATAGATAATATAATGTTATAGTTGATAAATGATCAGTTTTCCAAACAAATTAATTACACTTTGTTTTAAATTGCTTTTAACATCAGCAAATGACAGTTAACATTTGATGTATATCAGCGACGGCACGACATGGTGTAGACCGAAACCTGCTGAAGAAGTTAGGACATAGAATATCTATTGAATACAATGAATTATTCTAGGTAATTCTTCTTCTTTGTTTATTAGATGCGTATTTTTTTCCTACTTAATTTGAACCTTGTGATAACCTTTATAAAGGTCAGTTTACAGGCGTTCATATAATTTCATAATGTTGGTACGTGGAGGAATCGATTGAGTGGCCGCGTCGTGACGTGTCAAGGTGTGAAATGTCACGATTTGATTATCAGATGACAGATGTATGCTTGCTCAAGTTACGAAAAGCACTTTTTAAATTATGGAATACATCACTACAGAAAAAGCCTTATTTCTATTACCTTTATCGTGTTTATTTGCGCACAAAAAATATTTACAGTAATAACACGTTAACTATGCAATATATAGGAGAACACAGTTTTGTAGTGATAAACGTGGAACTATTTATTTCAATGATTCAAGTTATTTCGCAATTCTTTTACAGATAATAATATTATAAGGTAAAATAAATTACCATGTATAAGTAACACATTTAGTATCATAATTTTAGAATCAGTAGGGTGTCTAATTTTCTTTTATTAATTTGTTGGTGTACACCTTTTGTTTTCATCTGATTATTTTGAGAATGAAAAAGTTTGGGAATTAATTAGCATTGCTTGCTTGCTCCAAAATCTGTACTACCACCAAAAAAATCAACCAAGCCAAATTTTTTCGCTTGCTTCTTCTCAGCTTGGTCGCGTACGAACAGATGTAGAATCACATATATATATATGTACCTTACTGAATAAAGATATTTTGACATTGACTTTTAATTAAGTTTGGTTTTTTTTGACAAGACCATGTTGGTCGTCGTTAGACTCAGATCATTCACTTGTCTGTTGTTTGACAGAGTATTTGCAGTACACTTATAGATATCAACTGTTATGCCGTCACGGTTAAAGCTTTATATAAAGTTAATTAGTTATAATCCGACCTCACATATGTAGATCAATGCTAAGCAGTGACGCAGTGATTTATTGACATATATAACATGTAAATACATGCGATCAAATGATCAATTAAAATAATTACATTTAATACGTGCGAGAGGAAATGCAATAAAAGAACTTAGTTTCATTTCAAATATAAATGAAATACTTTCAAAGTTGTAATTGTCTGTAATGTCATGACTAGTGTTTAGGGACTTTTTATTGAGTTATAAATATAGCCACAGAATTGCATTACGACCAAAGTATTATATTTTTACTGATATTTCTGTATTAAAGAATTATTATTTTTTAATAATTCCATCCAACTGTCCGTAACAATGATTAAATTACCGGAGTGTCAAAACATAACACACCTGCTGCCGCCGCAGTCGAGTAAATGTATCGAAAGATAACATCGAGATACTCTATTATGTATATATCAATGTCGCTTGAACATCGTAATCGAAGCTTCTAGCTTTAATGCTTATTTCGTGACGGGGAGATTAAGATCATACGTCTGTCACAGAGCGATGTAGACGAGCGATTTCTGCCAATAAATCGTTAATATGTAAGTTTGAACGTTCAATTTTTACAGTATAAATAATTTCTCACACTATCTATTAACGTATATAACGAATGCCGTCACAAAAGCTTGAAGCATCAAGTAAATTGTTGGGCTATTTTAAACCAAAACCTGTAGAAATATTTAAATGTTGCTTTAAAACGTTCATAATTTTACGTAATACATCAGTTTGGTACTTGTAAAGTTGGTAAATCTTATGATTTATGAATATTAGTGATACATTACGAAAAGTGTGTTAGTCGCCCGAACTCGGCAATGCGAGATCGATCCGTTGCGCCATTCAACAACACATTGTCTGCCAACAGGTTTGACGGCTGAACACTTTATAAATACACGGTTTGCTTGATTTAATTAATTGCGTAACCTACTCGAAACTTAGAAAAAGCTCCAACGAATGACAATCAATTATTGATTATAATAATTAGAAACAAAAAGCTTAAAGTAGGAAACGTCATGATCGTTTTCCTTCTCGTCTGACTTGGAATAATGTGCTTTAACTCACCAATATGTAGTTATGTAATATAAATTCGCTTTAAAGTTTAATATTTTTCTTTGAACATTTTTAATGTCTGGCCGGCTGTCCCACTATGGAAGTATCAGCTACTCCTCGCAACCGTTTTAGGTTCTAATGAGCCACCGAATGCTCACTTATGACGGTAAAGTAATTTTATACCGCATTTGGTATATTATTGAATTTTAATAGTATTTATGTCGAAATCGGTATTGCCCAATTAGCTTTAAGCTTTGCCATAAATGCAAAAAAGTTTTTAAAATCTTTAGATTAAACTATACATAAGATATGAATTTAATATCTAATTACTAATGAACAATTTGATATATGTCAACATTATAGTGCCTTGACACGTGATGATAAACACAAATACCTTCATAAAAAACTGGTTTTGTCTCAAAAATATAGAATAACTAAATATATTGTAACGTAACAAATTATATAACAAGGCCCTTATTAAAAATTGTATATTTAAAGCCGATTACTAACTTGCCAACAGAGGCCTGGAAACCAATTACAGTAAGCTAATAATAATCGGTTGTAACGACAGGTCATTTTGTATGATCGATTGTCTATTCGACCGTTTATATCAATCACTGGGCAACGAAATACTCGCTGTCATTTCTGTCATTGACTTGTTTGTAGTGAGAATATTTATATCTTACGTAGAATCGTATTAGCGATCATTTGTGTAGTGATCCTATGCCTATAACAGCCTATATTGAATCCTATGTGTCCTTGGACATATTAAGTCAAAAAAGACAATCATTTAAGAACAAACTCATAAATTAAGGAGAATTTAAGGAAGTGGCCTGTGCTGGCAGGTGGTTCCACAAAGAGCGCCAGACGTTAAGGTGAACATTAAATGCTCGTTCTTCACTTGAAATACCTCACTTTGTCATATTTTATCGGACTGTTACATTTAATGTTTTAAACCTATTTTGACCTACATAGTTTAAATTTTCAAATTTAATATGTAACCTGTGGTATTGTGCTGTATGGGTTAGAGAAATAGTAATAAATGCAATTTGTCTGCATCCATACACTAATGATATCACATGTTTTATTAACGATGTGAAATAGATTTTAACAAGATAAGAATGTTGTTTTCATCAAAGCGTTGGTGGCAGAGAAACGTATCACGACGAGTGACGTGGGCATTGAAGTTGCTACATTTTTGCTACAGTGTTGACTTGAATTTGACTTAATTATGTGCGAATAGTTTTTTTTTAAATTTAATAGTATATATATATATATATATATATATATTTTATATAATATAATATAAAAAATGATGATGAAGTTATTGTTGGCTGCCTCAAGGAGTTATTTTAACTTCAATATACTTAAAGAATATAATAATAATAATCTTTATTTTCATTGAATACATGTACTGTCATAATTTAGGCGGTCATGACATTTATGTGTGAGATCATAGATCATTATTTCGCCAACCACGCGAGTTTCCATAAAAAGTAAAAAGAATAAAATCATATGTCAATTTAATTAGAGAAACCTCGTGTTAAAGGTGTAGCCACACCTTGCTCATAGCCCAATTGTGAACATAATATGTTAGATTTTTTTGTGAGACTTTTAATGGACTTGATGGGTAGGTATTAAATATTTGATTTAAGAAAATAAAAAGTAAATGAAAAGTATGTGCATTGTTTCTAATGAAAACACTGACTTTAAGTTACAGTTAGATGTGGCGGTACCTTATGCGTTATTGATAAAAAGCTGCAATGTTCGAACCGAGCTCGTTACCGCTGTTCATTAGGGGATAATTGGAATTTATCATATAAATATAACCTATACATCTCAACTTAGAATATTTTAAGTCAATTGGGTACAGATTAATATTATCAGTTGCTTGTGTTTTGTACTATTATTTCATACTAGTAGCTTATACTTTTATTAACTAAGAGAAAGAATAAAATGTATTTCATACTAGTAGCCCGCAACTTCGTCCTTGTGGTTTAAATACAAAAAATTGGAGAATCTTTCATAAATCTCAGAGTTCTGGTGAAAATTTTATACAAACTTTTGATCACCTATTTCCACCCCTTTAACCCATCTTTTCACGATAAAAAGAAGACTATCGTAAAAGCCTTCCCTAAAGTTTATCTCTCTATACCAATTCAACGAAATTGGTTCAGTACTTTAAGCGTGAAAGCGTAACATACATACTTACTTTCGCATTTATAGTATTTTATTATGGTACCGATATCATAGATTCAATGCAGCTTAAATATACTACATTTAATCCTTTTACCTCTGCAGCATTGAGCAGAGATATAAAATCCGTTCTATTAAATATACACTTTACCATGAACTGCAGCGAAAGGCTGCTGAACTACTTTCTTCAACAATTTGTACGCATATGTAAAATGAAGCAATTTTCTTATTCTAAAATGTCAGATTTATTTGATGTCATTACAGTTTAAATGTTTATTTTCAAATGGAACAACTGACGCGATTAGTCTGTGCCCCCCCACAGCCGCATATAAATCTGTCAAGCCCATGTCGAGCAATGTTGACTAGCAGCCATTATAATTGCCAATTCTGTATGTTTCACGTGTGTTTACCGAAGATTGTTTAGCAAATAGTTTATTTACACAATTTTATAATATTATTCAATATATTAACAATTTAATGTGTACTGTAGGAAATTTAATTTGTTTTTATCAGCAGCAAACATCACTTGAATGTCAGAGGGTTTTTGACATTTCAATTAAATTAAACAAATTTACATACTTTAAAGTTGACTTTAAAAGTATGCAGGACTCATTAAGCTCTCTTAAGGCTCAATCATAATTATAATTATTGTATCATGTTGTGCATTTTTGTATAAAATATATATATATTATTTTCCAATATGCAGAAACCGGCTACTATTTCTATGATAACGGTATTTAATTTTTCTGTCCGAACATTGAGAAGATAATTGTTTATTAACTTGTACAAAAATAGTGTCAAAATATTACTTAAGGTCGACAAGTGACGGGCACTCACGATGTGATGTCTACACATTTAGCCTCGATTAAAAAGGTATTCATTTAAAAACTACCTGCTGTTGGGTGATGCGGTGTTATCCGCGTTCAAAAACCACCTTGCACATCAGAAATACCCATACTTAATGTTTTGCTAATCTTGCTAGAACTATTCAAAACTTTTCTTAAAAGAAAAAAAGTTACAGGTCAGCCACTTAGAATGTAGAGATTAATTAAAAAAAAAAAACAATTCTGTTCTAATTTTATTTTTAAAAAAATGTTCATCACAAAAGTAGCTAACTGTAAGCCGAGCCTGAATAACGATACCCCTTCAATACCGTCTTCAAAGAAATAATTTCATTTACCGTAAAAACCTTATATGCTAAAATTGAATCTGCGTGTTAAATGAATACAGACGGAACGGAATTCATAAGTATGTATATGTTGTGCCCTCAACAGAAAGTAGATCTATTAAATAATGTGGATAACATTGAAATCGATATGATCTCACTGGTAACATTTGGCGGGCCTTTTGAAGGCCTAACTAGCGACCGATTTGATATTGCTTAAATTTATTTTTAAAAATAACTCCTATCAATGTTCCATAATTTTTTTTAAAATTTTATGTAACATTTAAAATGATAGCTTTAAAATGATACACTGATCTATTTAAATGTAATCGTAATAAATATATAAATCGTTAATAACTAAATGATAATTATCGTCCCAACGAGAAAAGTTCAACGCGCGCAAGGCTAGTGATTTAATCAAAATATATAAAAAACTTCATAAATGTAAATATAGGTTTGCTACAATGCAATTTCCGCTAAATTAGAAAAACAGTAATATACACCGTTGATTAAGTTTATGTCATTATTATTTATTCATTTCGACATCCCGCAGCAAGTGAAAGAAAAAGCAATCTCACGGAGTATGTTGCCTCCTGTTAAACCTTCCTCTGTTCTTACATTCCGTGTTCGAAGCATTAAAGCAGACGCCGGTATTTAATCTTTTTACGGGATTTAATGTTTGTTGTTTATAGGTTTGTTTGAGATATTGACGTGAGAATTCTTAGTTGATTGCGTCATGAACTTGTTAAAGTAAAACCAGGATAACCATAAAATTCGTATGTTAAATTAAATTCTAAATGTTTTTTCTATCTTTTTAAAATTCATATTTATATTATGGGTATCCACACAGTTAATGCATTAATTATGCCCAATAAGAGATGGAAATAGGTTTGGCAAAAACAAAAGAAGAGCCATAGCCGTGGGTTAAAAAACTTTATTGTGTTGCACGCGTAAACAAAAGACGACGAATAATTAAATTAATAATTGTGCCTGTGTCAGATACAATCCCTTTAATAGAGACCTGATGTAACTTATCATATCCTTCTATGTCTCTATTCTGTGTACCTTAATTAACAAGCGATTAACATAATCAGCATACTATGCTAATTGTAGCTGATTATGGCACTGGCCGTAACGGACCCTTTTATGTTACAGATAAGGAGAAAATTCTGTGCAAAGTAGATTTCACAGGTAATTAAATGTAGTTATAATCAGAGATTAAAACTACGTTTTTTTTATTACAAGAGATTATAGTTACTAATATTTATTTTGTGTATTATGTATATTGTATTTTTCTATTGTATAATGTCTCAAGTTCCCATTTAATTGTCTTATGTGTAAACCTAGTTGCGTTATCTCATAAGTTTATTGTTTTAAATGTATTTAGCACATAAGATGTCTGGGGACAGATATAATAAAATAAATATATTTATGTATGGATATTCTTGTATGAAGTTGGTGTACACTATATCTTATCATAATAGAAAAGCTTTTGTAAATATTACTAGCTAGTCTGTAAAAATAAGCAATGAAGCAAAATATGGAACAAGTGAACATTAATAAAAAAGCAATACTCCTGAGATGCTTCCTGCCTTACAAGGCAGTACCAGCATTTGAAATAACTATATAACACTATGGTAGCAGTCTAAAAGAGGATAAAAAATGTGTTGACATTACCAGTTTTTACTCTGTGATTTAAAATACTTTTTGATTTAACCGCAGGTAGTATCCATATACATTGAGTCGCCTTAACTACATGCTAATTGAAGTATTTTCTTTTTTGGACGGGGCAAACAAAAAGTATTAACTTAGATTGAAAAGCTAACCGTTACATGGACCTACAATGCATGTGTGTTATCGGCCTATAGAATTAACGGCAGTAAAAAAAAACATTCCACACGCCAAACATTTAAGCAACTGAGAATAACAAATGAGAATAAAAATGTTATTTCAATGTATTGAAAGCATTGTCTGAATATAATGAATAATTCGATTGCCACCATGGCTGCTCAATCTAAATTGAATGTTGCATGGTCAGTATGATAAGTTACAGTGACAGTATCAGTTTGAAAAACAATAAATTTAAAGACAAAATACAGCACCTGTGTTCAAGTGGTTCATAAATGATAAATGCATCCATTGATGTGCTGAACTAGGGCTCGGTGATTGGCATCTCAATGTACCAATGATTTTTTGTTGTTTATAAATGTAAGGTTTTTCTATTTAGTTATTACATTTTTACACATTAATTACGCTTTGTTAAAACGGAGGAATTAGTTTAATTGAACTTGGCTCTCGAAAATGATGTTTATAAAAATAATGTTATAAATAATAATTGATGACTGCAGTAAGATAATTGTAAAAACGACCACATAACTGAGTGTCTTGTGGATTCTCCTAAGTTGAGTGCGCAATCCACGTTAGCTCCAGTGACGTTCGAAAGTTGTTGACAATCCTAACTGAATTAATCTAGTGGAATTTTCATTTATTTTTACAATGTAATTCTTGTTCAAAAGTTTAGACCTTTGTACCTTTTTTAAATGTGTTATGTTTTTTCAGTTACATAGAATAATAGGTACAGTGTCGATCTGTTGTCAGACAAGTAGGTCAAGACTGGCCTTTATCATTGGTCCGTGTGTGGCCAATCCTGCTCTAGTTGTGTTCATTAAAATACTTTCAAATACTTGCATTGAATCAAAGCTTTAATGTCAACGTGTTACAGCCTCAAGCTTAGTCCGATTTAACATAAAACTAGCTTCTTAAAACATGTGTTCTCTCCGACCTTCGGTCGATATATGAATAAGTGCTTTCCTCCACAAACCGGATATTATTTTTCTGGTGTAATCTTGCTGGTGAAGAAGTTCTCGGGTGTAAAAAGTAATGACTGTTTTACAAAAAATGTAATATAATAGTTAAACTAGTTAGTAACAGTAAGTAGTTATAATAGTTAGTATATAATTGATAGGTTTAAATAAAACGAATGTCTATTACGCAATATGACATGAATATAAGTTTAAGAAACTATCGATCAGTGGTGATCTATAAATCATTACTATCACATATATCAGTGTTTTTAATGTATCGTTTTAGCACTTTTTTGCTTCAATAAGATGAAATATAACTAACACTCGATATGGTCACTATCCAAAATAAGGGATAAATATGCTTGCGTTTCCCGTTAGTTTACTTGCATCGGTAAATTAACGAATGATTTACAATGGACATATCACACGTACCTACACAAAGATTCTTTAATATCTGTTTTTTTTTAATATAGGTTTTTAGAAATAACTCTCATTTACCTATTAGTTTTATTAAAGATCAAGCTCAATACACAATCTATTAATACTATGTGATCAAATAACTTTAATATAAACTATATTTTATGTTAACCAATGTATTAATAAATTCCAAAAGCGATGTGTTCGATGGAAAGTTTACCAAATAATGCTATTATTACAATGAATAAAACAGGTTCCACTAAAAATTCTTACGTCCGTTTTAATGTATGCTATTTTGGATTCACCAGATACTTGTCATTTTTAGTTTTTATCTTGGAAACTCTTACAGAGTCACAATTTGTAAGCGATACGAAAAATACTTTAAGTTTTTATTAATACATAACTGTTACATTTCCATTTGTTAAGAATCTTTACGAAGACATTTTTCTTAATTAATTTTAAAATGTGTTTTCGTAAAGACGACAGACAAAAAATCTATAGTCTAATACAATTATTGTAAAACCTTATCAGGTATGTTAAATTTTTTTTTTATTAATGGAGATACCTACATTGTATAAACCTCTCTTTCAATAGCTTTACATATGAAAGGAGTCCGTGCCAAGGTCATGTAAACGTGAATGCTGACTGACAATATTACCTTAAATATGCATAAAAAACACTTAAATTACTTTTTAGTAATTATATTTTTTCAATTTAGACTTCAAGCATAAGATAATACTAACCTCATCTTGGAACATCCTGTGAAGAGCATCCTTGTTATACTTTTGTTCGTTCAGCTTCAGTATCACCGAACACTGCTTCAATAGAGAAACTCTCGCCTTCTCTTTCGCACTCTCCTCCTCCATGAAAGACTTCCTGTGCCCACTTCTTGGGACTCCCAACAAGTCCGAACCATTCTGTACTTTAACGTGATTCAAGCAGTCTTTCCCGCTCGCAATGGGACGCGTCTCAATTGATGTCGCGTTATCCAAAGACATTTTTGTTCACACTTGAATCCAGTTTCATTATTTTACAAGTGAATATTTGTGCCTAATATTTAAATTGAATTAAACTAAACACTGTCGGGTCACTAATCGATCACGATCCACGTCAGTTTGACGAGATTAATCTTAATATTATGCGCATTATAAAGATTACATCGGCTTATGCATAGATGAAATAACTGTGGAAATAAATTAATACTTTAGTGGAATAACAACTAATGTAACATCCTCTAAAAATTATCCCTTTATTCCTGATGTCAAAACTACTACAGTGTTTGCGATTAAGCACTATAGTGACTTTTAGACTTCATTAATTTTAAGAATATTTAAAAGAATCCATATGAAATGATTGTTGAATTTATTTGGAGATTTGTTTTGGGTACAGTTTTTCTGTTTTAGTGATAGTTTTCATTAATACTATATTTTACGCATGATACATTTAGTAATAAGTCTTGTATAAATATTGCGTAAATTTAATACAAATTGTACGTGTTTATGGATTATAAAATTGCGCACGTACCAAAGATAATGTATTGGGAAATTACTTTAAACCAATTAAAATAATTTAGCCATTATAAATGACATTTTATGAGGATCGATGGATTATTTTCATTACGACTTAAGTGAATACAAGTCGGACCTGAATTAATTTTGAAAAAATTGAACTATTAATATAATTTACAAAAGAAGTTATTAAAAGTTAAATCAGTGTTTGATGTTCGACTTACTTGTTCAAAATTTTTTTTAAAGTTCTAAATAATACTAATGTAATATGTGTATAATATTGTCAACACAAATGAAACTCGTATAACTTTCACTGTCAAGACGTAAGGCGAGTAAGCGCGTCTCCGCCACTTTTATCACTGAAGCTAGAAGCTTGGTTTACGGTTTATTCCCAATGAATCTACGTGATAAACGAAATTAATCTTTCAATGAAACAGCCAACAAATCCTAGAGCTTGCTTTAATTTTTTAATAGAAATGATTTGTTATCAATATTTATTTTATAACATTTTGAATACGTTTAATTTCTCGTCGTATAATAATCTCTCAATCAAAATTAACTTTATTCATATCGATATTTTTGATTAATAATTTCGGAAAATTATAAAAAAATAATGTATTACCCTACAATATTTATTGTCAGTTCCCAAATCAAGGGCGTAGACGAGAGGAACTGTTCAAGAAAATCTCCGCAGCTCTTAATCACTATGTGTGTTCAACAGCACGGTTTTAAAGAGCTGTAACCATTACATCATGCTCCAGCAAACTCATTCCCAATTACTGGGTTAAAATAGGTTAAATTTACAAAATATTGCAGCTAGCACATCGTACAGCTACCTCTAAATTACATAATACTTACCAGGTTGACCTGGAACAACTTATTTTCATTTAGCTTAAATCATACAAGATTATATTCTGAATGAATAATTGTAACGAAATCTTACAAACGTAATATTTAAATGAGTGCTTTATCTGGCATTTTATCTAATGAGATAATTAAATCGTTATAATAATTATATGAGTGTAAGCTGTCACTCAAAACATACGAAGCGTCAATCTAGTTTTATTTAGGTGTTTATAAATAAAATTAATTTATTCTGAACACATTTAAAAGTATTTAAATAGATTTATAGTTTTTAAATCCTGATGGTAGTATGAACTTTACAAGTTAGCACCCACATAAATTGTCCTTGCCTTATTAAAAAAAAGTAAGAAATAAAACACGCTTATTACCAAACACAGGGCAAATACAAGAACACAAAAGGTAAAAAATAAATACTGTTCAGGGTTAGGTATCAAATTAAAAAGCCCACATTCCCGCCACAGACCATTCTGCTAAATGTAATAACACAATTTGATCAGAAATAATTAATTGATTTAAATAGCTCTCAAGTACTGGCGAAAAGCACATAAGGTCTTAAATGTATAAAACAAAGGGAACGCGTAATAACAATAAAATTCCAACATTTGACATATATAAATACAATTAATATACAGTGTAAACTCTTTATAACAACAGTGAAGGGTTTATGCATTTCATGGCGTTATAGAATCGTCAAATGGAGAGAAGAAAAATCAAAATGTAATAAAAGCTAAAGCAACCAAAGCCGATTTCGACACTTGACAATTTGTCGTTCTATCGAGTGACGTTACATTAAGTTTACACTGTATTTTTCAAATCTCGATTCATTCGTCATTTTATGAACGTGAGGTTAATTTAACTATACTAATGTTATACCCCGAGTGTGCGCACTCGTTTCATAACATTTGGCAATTCGGTGGAGAGTGCGTAAGATAATTACGCTTTAATTTATTTGAACATTCATGTCATTGCCATTTCCTCTCGAAATATTGATTAATGAACTCGTTTTAATATTGTTGGTTACAATAATTCGGCACCCACGAACCTCAACTAGGAATGCCTTTTAACATTGATTAAGGAAACAAAATAAACTCAATTCTATGGAACTATTACTAGATGTATATTTCAAGACATTTACGATTCATATAAAAATTTGGTATATCAAATTACGTATATTAGTAAAATACCCTTTTAATTTCCTGTATAAAACACAATTATTTTTTATTTTATCCAATAAGAAACAGTTTTCTTTTGTTTGTCAAAGCTGTGAAACGGCTTGTAAGTAATAACAACAATTAACACACGCACTTTTTTAAATGTTTTTTTAAAATTAATCTTTATTTTAAGTATGTGTAAATGATATGTAAAAGACTGTTTGCATTTTATGCATTCAGTGAACATGCCTCTTTTTAGAATCAGAATTCATTGTTAGTTGAACTATGCATATAGACTTGACTACTACTACTTGGCTATTGAGTGTTTAATTATATTATATTAAAGATTTAAAAAAAAAACAATGCAATGCGAAATATCGTTTAATAATATTAATTACACAACCAAATAAGCAAAACAACACAACTACAAAATTATAACTTCAGAACGAAAGTTAAATTTTTCATAGATTTATCATCAATTTACTAAAGCCTATTTACATAAATTATAATACAATATTAAAAATAAGTATAAATTTCACATGTATTAGATATTTATTAACTTCGAGTAAGATATTCGTTAGCGATAGCCTTCCAGTCGGTCGGGTCGTCTTCTGGATTGGGCTTCGATTTTCTGATCTTTTTAAGTAAACCCCACCCGTCTGCCTTCGCTGTGGACGTAACGTAGTGGTTGTTGGGGTCCTGGGCTATGGAGTAAGCTCCGAGCGTCAGGCTTTGAACTAGACGAGCCGAAATCAGTGTCTGGAAATCATTAAAAAAATGTTACACGATCAATTTTGTACGTGAATAAACGTCTAACATCTAAGCCTTCGAGGGTACCTAAATAAACCGGTCGGTGAAGATATCCACAACAAAATCAGCAGGTTAACTATCTGTCTATTACTAGTTAGTAGTATTTATTACTATTGTTGTTTTACAAATGTCCTAATCTCAGCAATAAGGACTACTCATTCCCAAGCTTACATTTACTTCCAGTGCACTTAGAATAGCGAGTTACATTATTATTAATAAGAGGCGTGTATTAGGTTTAGGTTTAGTAATTTATAAACTAGATGTCGTTTTAATAAATGACCGGAGCTTTGACTTACTTTAAGTAGACGGTATTCGTCGTCAGGTAGTCTTCTATTGACGGTGTACCCCGCTAGCACCAGGCCGCCCGAGCGGGGGTCTCCAGTTAGCAGCATCACGTATGTCATCGTGATGGCCAACTCGAAGACATAATAGCTGTACTGAATGTCACCAAAGTCCAGAACTCCGGAAATGCGGTAGTCAGTTTGGCTGGACAGTCAATGTTATAGATCTTTTATTTATTAAGAGTATTAGCACAGTTAAAGAATATTTGGAGGACAAGAACAATTACATTTTTAACTAGCCATTAGCCTTTTGCAATTTTAGTTTATCATGTAAAAATCATATTTTTTATGTAAGAGGAGGCAAACGAGCAGGCGGGTCACATCGAGTGATGTGCCAACTGGACACCTGCAACGCCAGAATGCTTACAAGTGAGTTGCCGGCCCTTAAGAAAGAGGAACACTCTTTTCGGAATACCTGCGCTGGCAGTTGGTTTCACAAAGAGGAAACTCTTAAAAAACGCACAGTTGTGGTACGCCAGACGTCAAGGTGTTACGTAAAATTTGTATCAAAAGTGTCATGATAACTTGTATAAAGATTTGCATCAGTTTGATATCTGATCTGACCGTCTTGCCTGACTCTAAAATTGTTAAGTCATCTTTATGCACTGGTACTTTAACTACCCACCGGAATAAACGAGCCTACCCTCAATCTGTAGTTTTATACGCACTATATTTCTAGATACTATAACACAAATCGATCGTGCAAATCGGTATCAATCAGACTTTCGCATGCGGTGTTGGTTAATTTGAAGCTTATAGATTAAGGTCAGCAAAAAGAAAGCTTTAGGAAAGCCTACAAGAAAACCAATGGCCCGGAAGAGATAAAAAAATAGCTAAGAGAAGCCAAGTGGGAGTCCTTGGCTCACCTCAGAATAACTCCGCTTAGTATATGCCTGCAAACCATCAGAACAGTTCGTGGTAGTTTCCTAATACGAATTTTGTATTGAGTAGTACGTAACTTAATTAGGACTCATGCTTCAGTAGTAGTAAAGTTTATCTACCTGTTTGGTACTTTGGAGGCGACGAGGATGTTCATCTCGTTGATATCACCATGTATAACCCCCTTCTCCAGCTCTTCAAGACGAGGGAGTATGGCGTATTTGAATTCTTCTATTACCTTCCAAAAAAATATTATTAGCGCAAATATTATTACGAAATTTGTTTTGGTGGTATTACACAGATTGTTACCTCTTCGACTAAATCGAGTTGTTCAGTATCCTTGATGACGTATTTGAACTTCTCTAAATCCGGGACCTTGGTCAGCATCCAAATGTGCTCACGGGATACAAGACCCGAGTGGTTGAAATTCTGTAGATCATTAAAAAAATTATGTGCAACAATTTTATTATTATTTTGTCTAACGTAACATTATACATGCAACATTGAACATGCATTAAAGGCGATTGTGATTTAAAGGAGTGACGGAGATCTTCTTGCCTTCTCGCCCTTGATTTGGGAACTGGCAGCAGATCTGGGGTCAATTATTTCGAGAAGTTTTCAAATTACCTGTAGCTTATTATCCAAATTAGCGACAAACTCTCCAAGTTGGTAGAACAGTGCTTCAGATTTCGGTACATCCTTGAGCAGCTCGCCTGGAACATACTCCAGCAGACGGACAGCGTGCACCTTGCCACTGATGTTTTCCATCGAGTGTAAATGTCCGAATACATTGCGCACTGGTTTCGGACAGGTCACGGAACGTGTCACTGAAAACGTGCAAGCATATAATTGCTGTTGCATTAGCGAATTCACTTGGTCAAGGAAACATAAATAGGTAATAATAATTTCAAGTTGACAAATATTAACTTGTAAAGTATTTGAACAATAATCAGTCGAGGTGATTGCCCTCATGACATTTCAGGGCCGTTCATTTGGTTATATTTTTACATCACAATGCGAACCAAATAACACATAATATAAACTTTTTATGATTTCGTAAATTGTGTGGACAAAAAAAAAATGCTTACGTAAAAAGTTCATAATTTCATTCTGAGCCTCTACTAAGCTCACATTATTTGAGTCCATAGAGTTCATAATTTTAAGAACGTATCCATGGGGAGAGTGCTTGGTTATTAGAGGATTCTTAACGTTTGGATCCTCTATAATCTTGTAATTCTTGTCGTCATAACCATTCATTTCGGTCAGCTCCAGCACCGAGATGCCATACAGCCTTTCAACCAGTAGTTTGACCCCTTCATGATCGACAATGGGCCGAATAACGGTACCCGGTTGCAGTAAGGTGGCTTCTGACATTTTAATCTACAGAAAAAATATTTATATTAATAGGTTTTCTATAAAAAATCATGTATATTTATTTGAATTCATTAATGCTAACGAAGTTATACCGACACGAATAAGGTAATTTTTCATATGTTTTTAAAGAAATAAATTATACTTATATAAACTAAGTTAATTAATCATTGTTAATGTTTAAGTTCACCGAAATAGAAGTTTTATCTTTTATCGAGATAAGAGTTATGAAGCCGCACCCTCTAGCGGACGAACACTCAAACATTCATCACATGATATGGAATATTTTTACTGTCAAGAAGTTTGACAAAAACATTTTAAGTTGCAAATTATTAAGGTTTTCTAAACACGGTTAAATAAACAAAACCACTAGTTTTTAAAAATGTGTCGATTTTACGAAGAAGCCGATTAATTACCGATTAAAATAAACTACCTTCTATAAAATTAAAAGTAACATTAATAACATTAATGAAACACTCAAAATACTTAAAATTCAATCCCCCTTTATAAAAATATCAACTTCACACAACAATATAACTTAAACAGACTGCACAAATAAAAAAAATAAGAATTAGATACAATATTGATGATAATTTGAACACTGAAAGCATTTATCTAGGAATAGGAATACCTCACTTTACTATCCACACAGAGGTTGAAGATGAACTGACGATACAAACAAGGACCAACAACTAAACAAATTCATTACACCACTTGACTGATAAACGAGATGGTTGCCGATTACATATCTCTAAAGCCATCGGTGCCTATTAGTTGGCCTACGTTACACTTTGCCCAAAACCCATTTTACCTTTATATATTTATACAATATTAATTACGATATCAGTTAATTAGAACCAAAGTGTTAGTATTAATATATAATAAAACATGGCTATATAAGGACCGACTTTATTCTTTTAACAAGTTACCACATAATCTGAACAACACAGACAGGTGACGTTCCGCCTATAGACACACTGACAGCGGGCTCTTAAGGGCGTTGCCAGTGTTAATTACTCAAGATAATTATAAAATTGTACTTTTTTGTCACTTTCTATTAAAATGCTAACACTTCCGACTATTACATAGTTTTGAGTGTCTTAACAATTTGACCCTTTTGAAATCGATTTTTCCACAATAAATATTTATGTAATAAACTTAATGACATTTAACACTCGGATGGGAAGTGGTCTATAAATTAAATTGTCTATGCTCAAGACTTAATAGACACCAATAGCCACTTAAAGAACACTCGTGATAGTACACTTTACACAATGAAGTTACAACTTATAGTTCAATACACTCGGCACGCAGTTGGTCTGATATTTTTGTCCTGAAACGTTTCTTATTTATTTTTAATATAATAATAAGAAACGTTATTTATATAAAATATAAAGTTTTCTTTGAATCATTAGTTTTCTATTTTGTAAACAAATTAAAGTTTAATGCAAATGGTTTTATCATAGTTCAAACAATTAATTATTTAAGATATTTAAAAAATATTTTTTATAACTATAGTTGCTTCATTGAATGTATAATATATTATGCATTTAATGAAGCTACTCATTATACAATATAAGTCTACTCTCCTTCTGATAATCAGCCCATAAGTATTATATAATTTATTGGCATTTTGCTAAAGAGTTATTAACAGGCGTTTTTGTTGAACAGTATAAAACTTTCTTGTTACTTTCATATTGTTAGTAGGTGTCAATATGTCAAGAAATTAATCTTATAAAATTAATAATTAATTTCGTCTTATATTCTACTTGTTAAACAGCTGTTTATATTTTGTTTAACAATACTTAAAATGTCATAAAATTACACAAATAAAACAGTATTTTCCAAGTGGAGCATGAATCAACCTTAAGTGTATTCGTCTTTTAGAATCACATTTGCTCCCATCGCGAAACGAGATAAAACCAACAATAAATATTTTTAGTTGTTGATTATCTTTTTTTATCGCGGTCATGTCATTTTGATTGATCAGTTGTGTAATTTCAAAACATTGAACTTAAGTTTTTCAGAACGTCCTGTACGACCGATAACAACTTACTTCTTATAAATCTGTGATTTCTCTGAAAGCGCTCTCTATATATCTTACCTTACACTATCTTATAGACGACAGGCGGTATTTGAACGTTGTTCAAATTTTAACATAGATGGCGCTTTAACCAAGCTATTGTATCTTTTCGCTATTCCATACGAGAGCGAGCTAATTGTACATTCATTTCTTACATTTAAATGTTAATTAAATAAATATAATACTTGTGAAAGTATTCCCGCCATATCCGCTTCAATAAGACAACATATCCTAATGAAGTTTTACCTGCGTTATTATCGAAAAAAACAGATTTTTCCTGTATGTTTTCAAGAAAGTCATAACAAAAGGTACCTACACAAAGTACTCACCTTATTTCACCTTGTAACATTTTCTCCAATTGAGTGAAAAGTATATTAAATAAGTCTGTAACTACCACTACTTATAGACTTTAAATAGAAAAATCAGCTTACACTAATACAGTTACCCTTAAGGCCTAGTTCTCACCAGTCCCCCGGATCAGCAACAAAACTGAGGAAACAATAAAAAAAAATGGTCAGCTTCTATTATATTTATACCCTAGGTTTCTGTTGACACAATCAATTTTATTCTAATTAAATTTCTCCAATTGAAAACCGGAAATCAATTTAAAGAACAAAGTGATTTCAATTAGAGAGGCGTCGCCCGATGTGTTAATTAGTTTAGAATGCGACATTAATCTGTGGCACGCGGCCACAGCAGACTTACATTTGTGCCTCTTCATATAATTTGCAAAAACCGCGACTCTGTATTAAAACCATTGGGTATTAACATTTTTAAGTCTGTGCCAAATTTGACACAAGATCGCTGATCAATCAATCCTGAAACACACACAGTCAGGTCATTGCGACAACTGGATTAAATTTTTTTTTAAGTTTTGACAATAAGCCATTGAATATATGGATTTTGTTAGTAACGTATCGTAAGAAACATTTTCTGTATTTTTAGTTTTCATAAACAAAACGTCAAACGCTCGCAGTGTGAAGTGGCATTAGGTGACAGAAAGAGATCAGGAGGGTGAAAAAAAAAGATTTTAATTTGTACTTAATGTTGAAGAGGTGTGGCGGTGACAGCACTACGCGACCCTGATATTATTTAAATTACATTTTTGTATGTTTGTTTATTAGCCGGGTGAAGGGGTTTGTTTTTGCAAATAACGTATTAGTCACATCGGCGGTACGACGTTGACAATTCAGTAGATTATACATAAACGAGGCAACTTATCTCCTTATTTCAGATAAACATATGTTAATATATTATGTCCACACGATAATAACGATAGTCCGTATTTCGATTTTAACTAACTGCTAAACATTTTACTTAGCTGAGATCAACTGAGATATGACATCAATTCTAGATATCTTTAACGAGGTATCAACTCAACTCAAAATATCTTTATTCAAGTAGGTCTTTATAAAGACACTTTTGAATCGTCAATTTTTACACTACCACCGGTTCGGAAGGCACTCTATCGAGAAGAACCGGCAAGAATATCTATCTATATATCTATGTCTAGGTATCTTTTTGGAAGTATTATGAGCTTATGTTCAGTTAAGATAAAGTACGTTAAAATATAAGTCGATAAGGTCTACTGATATTACCGTCTAAACACATCAGTAATAATTAAATAAAAGTGGTTTGGTTTATGTTTCATTGTTCGCCTTTATATCTCATTGAGCTGTACTCTCGCAGCCCACTCCACAATAAAACACTCAAATCAAAACAACCACAATCTTGTAAAGCTTCACAAATAATTAAAAGAACACGAAACATTACAACCAACGGAAGAACACAAAATTGGTATTGGAAAGAGATGGCCTTATTTAACTGAAAACGTGTGGAAGGAAGAGAGAAGTATTTGTCGTGCACAAAGCCAAGTAATTGTAGACAATGGTACTGAAAAAGACGTTCTTATAACAAGATCCTATCTTCGTACGTTTTGCCTGAGGATCTGAGTACAAACTTACGCAAGCCCATCAAAAATAAATAATGCACTCTACCGCTTTGTTATAGGGATCGGATTCTATTGAACGAAATGAATGTTGAGGTTTGTAAAATGTACGCGACTTTGTGAACGCATTTGAAGCGTAAAACTAGATTTTGTCAAAGTATTATCGTCTGGCGTTGCTTGAGCTCTGGTTGGGTGGGTTGATCGTTAATCGTGAGTTCAAAACTCTGGTTTTCTTGAGTCGCGTTTGATGTGAGTACTTTAATTTAATTGTTAGTTAAGTATGTCTTTTGTCTTCTGATAACAGAAGTAAGCTTTATTTGACGCTTGACAACACAAGAATCTTGTGACTTGTGTATTGACACTTGATATGCGCTAGATATGGTAGTTTTGTGCAGAGTAATTAGTGAAAATTATACGGAATCCAAAACCTTAGATACTGGCCCATTCGTTGGTGCATGGTGTAATGGTTGCAGATCTTCAAAACCGTACTGGTTTAAATGTAGAGTCAATAATTCTTTTTTTTGACGATTCATATGTAGTTAGAGCAGAGAGTTTCCTAAGTGAAATAAGACATTTTTGATTTTGATTGAACTTGGGGCGAACTAAACCAAAAGAACAGAGAGGAATGAAGAAGTAACATATCTACCCTATGCCCCAACAACCAGACCTCAGGAATCTAGTAAATACGTTCGAAAAAATATCAAGTTTGCTATATTTCCTAAATAATTGCTTCCGGTCAAATGTCATCATATTGACTATTAAGATTTCCTTGAATTCGGTGCGTAAGTAATAATGGCCTCCCCGTGGTACACTAACCGCTAAGGAATTATAAAAATGCGAGTATAAACGATATTATTGCACATCCCGACCCTCGCCTGTACGTGATGGATGCGTCTTGGGATTCAGGGTTGTCGCCACTATCAAACTCGTGTTATTCTTGTCTCCAATAAGGATGGATTATTAGTTAGGTATTATCCATCAGTTGCTAATGACAACTCCACTGAGTTTCTTGTGGGTTTTTCTCAGCTGAGAGCAGTGTAAAATTAGTTTTAGTGACGTCCAAAGTGGTTGACAATCCTAATAGAATAAAGATTAGAATTTGAACATAATCAATTAAAAAATCAGATTCTAACGAACTGCGTACATGCCAACTAGAAAGGAGCTTACATAGCTTAAAATTGTAATTAAATGTATGATTACTTGTTTATGTTGCTCTTCTTCCTATCTTTTAACTTATTTGTAAAGTTAATTAAACCTTTAGATTGCGTTAACGATGGAAAGCCCTAATTCGTCGTATGAGTTTCTTGTTTGATTTATGCAACATTAAGAGCTCGAGACGAGCTCAGCCTAGTCAGCTTTTATTATAAACTTAGTATGTTGTGGTGGAATATTTTAGATAGTTATAGATTGACATTCAAATTGTGAAAAGTTTTTATCAAATAAATACTTAATAAAAAGGCTTATTGTTTTTGTTTAATTACCTTATTTCTTTTAGTTAGTCCTTAGTAAGGTAATTTGCGTTAGCCCTGAACCACCGAGTGACCCCAAGATGTTAAAAAGAGATAAAAAAGTAATAAAACGCAATGCACAATAAAAAGCATGCGGAAGGGTTCTCCTCCGCGACGATCCTCACTCCATCTAGTGGCTCTTTGCAAAATTAAAATCGTTATTTTATTCAAAAATTAAATTATTCTTTCGCACATGAAGACTTGTAAAAATCGTCGATAATTAATATTTTCACAATAATTTGCAAAAGTTTCGATAAAATATTTAAACACGATAGTTAATTCACTCTTGCGATATAAATATATAATAAATTTGCACTAGGTCATAACTATGTTAAAATATTAATATAAAATATACATAACCCTTATTTTTGTATATTTCCTCAATCCTCAGCGATCAGAGGCAAGTAACACATATTTAGACGGATGAAATAAAGTTATGAAACTAGAATAAATTCTAGTAAAATTTAAAAACAAACTACAAGAAATTAAAATAACTATTAAGTGTTTAATACAGTAAGGTACCGAAAAGACTGGTGTAGAGTGAAATTGTGTGTGCATAGAGGTTGATGTCGGCGCATCACAGATCACAGCAAGTCAAGTGGTCAGACGCAAGTCTCGAGTGGCACAGGAACGAATCGAGGCTGACCACGTCGAGGGCAGGTTGACGACTTATGCCAGTCAGTAATTATTTAAACAATACCTCATTTAGTTATAAGATTTTAATAATTAATTAACGAATATAGAATTAGTAGAAGAATACCATGTTATTAGCGGTTAAATTAACAATTCTATAAAAACAAATGAACATTATAAAGTGATTCGTCTGTTAAAACTGATAGAAATAAAAAACAAGTGGTGGAAGGGTGAGTAGCGGATTTCCAAGTCCGTCCCTGTATTGCCACCATGCTAGTATTTTGTTAGTCGGCAGCTTTGTTACTCCAAGCTAGATGCTCCCTCCCTCTCGCACATTATATGTCAGACAAGGAGGTCCGTCGCGGGACACTTGCTGGCTCAATATTTGAGTACTTCGCTACAATGCACTCAAAAAATTAATATTTGTACACTTTCAGCTCAGAATAGTTCGCTTTTTTGAATTCTTTAGAACAACTGTGTCTAACTGGTTTTGTGAGTCGACGTCAGTCTTAAAAGTCAACTTAACAACCAAATCTTCTTTTTTTAACAGCAAATTATCGATCATAGTTTTTAAGTAATTCAAGCTGAAATTAACTTAAACCTAAAGCCTACAAGTTAAAGTTGACGCCTTATTCTCCTAAATCAGTTAAAAACACCCACTCTAAACAGAATACGAAATATAATGGACACCAATCCGTAATTAGTTAAACTATTGAAATAAGAATTCCTAACTAAATTGATGATTAATATTGATTTAATCAAGCGATTTACTGTAGTTTGTAGGAAATATCTATTAAAAGTTGGCCAACAGTTTACTCAGCGCTACGCGGCTACTTAACGGTAGGGACAGCAAACAAACCATTACTGATTATCGCCTTATTATTAACATTTAGAATAATTATTAGTTATTAGAATAAGTAAATGTCTTACAATTTAAATTAATAATTAATCCAATTCAAAATCAGTCTGAAATAAGTTATTCAGAATTAGACTAGTTTAGACAGAGGATACTCTTTTAGCGAACACAACTACTGTGAAGCACACACACACACACACATTTGTGTGTCTTTTGTTTAGTCCGTCTCCCAAGAAAATGAATCTACTATCCGTATGAAATTTGAGGAAATTTTTAATATGTTGTTAAACTGGAAAACACATTAGATGAATTATTTACAAACGCACACAAGCAAACATTTAGTTATTCTAGCGAGTGACGCAACTAATCCCAGCTTTATTTCATTAGCATTTAAAAAATATTAAACACGTACAGTCACAAGGAAAATTGTTTACTCTAAAAATGGAGTGCTAATAATTATAACCTAAAATATTATATAACATTGTATTTTTTTAAACGTCATAGATTGGCCGTTACTCCAGGTTACATGACACCACACTGGATTAAGGTCTGTCGGTCTACTCGTTAAGGAATATACGAAAGCAGTGTTGCGCGCGTCTGTCCGTTGAGGTAACACGATCGGCTCTCCGGTTGATCACCTAGCGGCGACTATTTGTCTTCTATGTTTGTCCACTACCCATACAATATTTAAACTTTTAGAAACTCACATTTCGATTTTTACTACGCACGTACATTTTACAAAATCAATATTTCATTTAGAAAATCTATTTTTGAGTCGGAGTGCGTTAATTAGTACGTATAATAAGATAAAAATTGTTTCACTCTGTCGTGTGAAAATTAGACAATGGGGCGTTTTCTGTAATGAACAAAGTTACCTAAATTATAACATTTACTCACCTGTAATAAAAACAACATTAAAGTCTTTTACTTGGGATAAATCGTATTATATTATTATGTACTATTTTACTTAATATAAACATTTACTTAATAATCCTCTTACTGTCAAAGTGCTATAAAATATAGATAAAATTGAATATAGATATTATCTATACATAAACAATTAGAATAATAGGCGCATACAATGTATTAAGGAAGTGTGGAACCTTATGCTTTTCCTTTTTTACTGTGGATATTTATAAAATACAGGAAGTTACACAAAAATCACCGCAAAGTTTTGTGTGAAATTATGAGCTCTTATTGCGGAAACTTTCTCCACAATCCTTTTTATATCTTGCGATCTATTTCGAAAATAGATTTAATAGACTTTTAATAGTAATGACAACGGGTTACTGTCATTTAATACTAGTCTACCTCAGCTGGTAACCGCAATATTAGTTGTTCAAATAAAAAAAACTAAAATCAGCCAAGTCACATACGCTTAAAATCGAACTGGAGTTCTGCACATCACAAAAGCCACGTTTTTTCTATCATAAAACACAAACTCAGGATTTATTATATAAAATGTTTTATTTTAATTATTTAGTGATATAAAAGTTAAAATAATTTTTCAAAAGGCCAACTCAGGCTAATTGCATTAAAATTGATTTTCAGTAATACTTTGATACTCATACAAATAGAGTTTTGCTTTATTTCCTAAGGATCTCTAGAACACTTAAATCAGTCAATGAAAACTTCAACATAATAGCAGGTAAAAATTTATACCCACCGCAAGTTGAGCCACAGGAAAGCTCACAAACTTCTCATTCCCGTAGAAAAACTGAACGTGCTTCGAACTGCGAGGGTTCAAAATACATTGGTCACATTCGAAACTAAAGACATATCAATTACTTATTGTTAAGAAATTATTGCAGAATCGACTGAATAAAAACTTTTTATTATAACCTTTGTGCTACCATATTATTTATATTTGTATTCTTTAGCATAATGGTATAAAGGCCATTTTTATTTTGTATTTATTGTGCGTGGGAGATAGCTTTGGGGTTTCTCTATTGTTTGTTATTTTAATTTCTTTTTGTGGTGATTTCTATTCAAGATTGACATGTGACTGGTAATTTGGTTTTCAATACATTTGCGTATTCCCTACAAACATGATATTACCTAAAGGGTTATCCATAGGCTTGTCTATGTGGGCCGTAGCTGCGGCTCGAATGGGTCTTTTGTGTGTTTAGCTTCTGTTATTTTGTAAATCTTGAACAATTAGTATATTCATTTAAACGTTTACCTAATTAATTTAATCCGGTGAAACGAGTCTGAGATCGAGTCAGTAAAAACGTGTTTCCTACTCATAAGTTTTTTCGCAAAGTAACCAAAGAGGACGAGACTTACAAAAGGGGCTTCGCAATGGTGAATTGAAGCATTAAATCCAATTGTATCGACCTGTGCCTTCACGATTTGCGGTGGCAGGTTGTTTGCACAATTTACAATTTCACGCCGCATCAAACTCACGGCCAACATTCGCCCTGACATCATTTGTATTAATTCCGTGAAGTCCTGGGCGGATTATTGACACCAACTAAATCATGAAAGAGATTTGCAACAAACTTTTTATGATAAATTACTCTGTTTTTTGTTACTGTATTAGTATTTAATTACTTTATTGAAACATTTTTGGTCTAAACAATACGCCAATTTTTAGTTTTTTTTGCTGTTTGTGTAGACTTTTGGACTTTTGGACCTTTTGGGATACAAGTGCACAGGCGATTGATAAATAGTTAAGTCGGTGACTGGTGGTTGGTACCGGTGCCCCAAGAGCTGGTGCTTTTCTCCCTCAACGATACAGCGAGGAAATTATTATATATACTGTAACTTCATAGCATTGGATTTTCTTCAAGAGATAAATAAAAACAGGCAATAAACTATGTGTTTGACAATAGCGGTTAACAATTAAACATTCTCGAAAACAAACAATTATGCCATTCTCAACGTCACAATAACTAAGGGCTGTAATACGTAACACAAAAGTCACCAACAGTTAAATGTCAATTAGCGGTTTAAAGAGCCCTTAAAACTTTTAACCACGCCCTAAACAATTGCACAATAAACGATCGTTAAACATATTAAAAAGGTTTTACTTAAAACTATAATTATATAGACTCTATTCCAATGTATTAATCGTTGTTATCGAGCGAGTCTCTGAGGGGTCATCGTGAATTGGTTCATAACAATAATCATTAAGGGCTTACAAAGGAAATAATAAAACAATTACCTAAGTGCAGAGTCAATGGATATCGTGTGGCGTAGTTATTGTATTTTCTATCGATTGTTAGAAGTGATTTTGAATTGGGGCATTAGGTGCTCGCGATCAACAGCCACCCCACCATTTTTAAAGAATACGTTTTAAGGATGAAATAATGAATATTATTACATATAACATTTACTTAGGGCATATGACAAACAAATAGCTGCAATACGTTACAAATCTTAGACATTTGAATAGTCAAATAATCTCTATATCCACATGCCGCTGCTATATCTCAAATCAAGGGCGTACAGCGGACAAAAAGATCTGGCAAGAAACTAACCTCACCTTCGTACTGTTACCGATCTAGAACTGTAATTATATCCTTTATTTACCTAGATTGCGGTACTTCAAGTTGGAATAAGGGGATCAGCAAACCGATATGCAAATATAATTCTGAAGGCGCTTCAATGTTTTGAGACTGTCAAGAATAACAAAGGCAGGTTGACGTTTCTTCACTCTGACGCAACTCCAGGCTCTCTTTGCGGGCATAATAAATCTGTTCATATTTGTGAAGATAATAATCGTACATTGTTTAAATTCTCCTCGCCCGCCTACCCACGATTGCTCGGCAGCCATGATGGATACAGAATTGACTGGTGACGACCACGTGCCGTTAAGTCAATCAATAATATAGAGAGAGCATTTCTCGTACTGAGTAAACATTTTTGGCCGATAACGGTAGTACCTATCTATTTTTTACTGAACTAATGTTTAGTACCGAAGAATATTGGTCTCTACTTACTAAATACTTTTCTTCATTGTCCTTTCTTGCGTTTACATCAAGTGGTAGAAGATAGAACAAGCAATATGTGGGTCTCTTATTCTAACAGGTTAATACACCTATAACTGATTTAAGTAAAGACATATTGGTATAGATTACACTACGTTTGGGAGAGGAATAATAATACAATCTTTAACCCGTATTTGTAAAAAAATATCTTTGTATCAAGGTTAAACCACTTGTAAGTGGTACCTGCAAAGCCTTTAACGTGGGAGAGATTTAAGATAAGACTATACCTCTCTATCAATAATGGGATGATGAAAGAGACAGAATACAGATGACAATCCATTATTGTGCAATAACCCGCGAAACCTTTGTAACTAAAGATACTTATCAGCGGTAGGATATGGGTTATTGTTAAAGATTATAGCTAAGTTACACTGTTATTAAACTTATTTTGTTGGTTTTTTAACGTCGGCTCTCTCCAAATTCCTCAAACCGATCGGAAGAGTTAAAACGCTCAACTAGTTATGTGTCTTGTAATGTCTTGGTATTTTCATATTATGCCAGAATAGATATTTATAAGTCAACTTATTTGAGATTAAGTAAATCTTCTTATATCTGGATTAATAAAAGCTTGGCTTTTGTCAGTTTTTAACACCTTATCACAGCCATGCACCCTGTGAAATCTTCAGAAATTTCGATAGACAGAATCTTCGATAGATAGATATCCTCTTCATAGAATGATATTGCAACTTATTCAAGTTATAATTGAAGTCGAAATGTTCAACGCAACAAATAGTATTCCCATTTCGAACGAAAGGTACAAAAAGCAATAAACGTAAAAATGCTCGTATATTCTTATTTTGCATCGACACGGATTGTGTGTCGATTAACTGGCAATACTTGTGCACATCATATTTTATGTTCGGCTGATACGCCATCATGGCAACGGCTCTTCAGAGACGCGATAATATTATCTCTCTAACGGTAAAATGGGGAGTAACAGGTAAGAGGAGGTAAGAAGTTGTTCATACTGGTTGATGGTTATTTTTGTGTTATATGAAATGTATATTAACAAAGATACAACAAATCACACGATCCGAAATGTTTGGAATTTAATCAATCTAAACTAAAATCACTCCTATCGGAAAATTTCATCTACTTCTCTTAGTGTTTGTGTTAGCATATGTAACTTTTGATGTATAGCTTCATTTCGTTTGTTTTTCCTCTTTAGTTTGCTTTGTATATGTTCTATATTTATATCAAAATCCCTTGTGTCTGTTTTGTATTCGTAAATCAAGAAAATAAATAAATCTAGATCTAGAGAAAGCCGCGTCCACACTGGGCTGCCCTACCGCTGTCATTGACACTCACTCAGTAATTATTTTTATTATTGCTTCCCCTCTTCACGGCACCCCTCTCCCCCTTATGGCCACAATATTTTATTTTTACTTGATCGATGTATGTTCGTAATTAATTTATTTTGATTGGCGACGTGTTAAATGTCTGTTGATTTATAATATGAACTGAATTTAATCATATTTAAAGACATACACAAACAAACAAAAAATCTTTCGTTAATACAATTTTACAGAAGAAATAGTCGTAACTATTTAATTTTATTATATGACATAAAAACAATAATGGTCTGTGAAGTTTAAACATTTGTCGCTTTTGTTCCATTTATCTAATAATAATAATATGATTTAGTTTTTTAATCCTAACATAATTTCTAGATATGTAACTATCACAACGGCTATAATGTGTTTACAACATAAAGTAATAACCATAAAGAATTTGTATGTGTGTAAGAAATAAACGAAGATGACTAAGGCTATATCAAATTAGACAATTCCTTAATTCTGCACTTTCGAATACTTGTTTATATTTATATTAAATAAAGTAATAATTACCAAATAAAGTTCGTTGATTAAATTGTCGCACCATTCCTCGTTTTAACAGACTACTCAATATTCCAAAGTTAACAATGGCATATGCCACCTCTATCTAACGCTAGATATCTTATATCTCCATCTCATTCGCGGCAAGTTATTGTAATAGTGAGTTCGGTAAAAAGTATTGAATTATGGCGTTGGGAGAGTTTTATGCAAATAGAGTGTTGATATAACTCTATTTGCTACAAATGCTTAGACTTAATAAAATTTAAAACTTTTATTAACATCTTTTTTTTATTTTATTTTTAAAATTGGTATTAATATGGCGTGGAAGATCTAAGTACTGAAATTATACCTCCAAACAAACAAATAAAATCACATATTAACGCGTTAGAGTGAGGGTATATCATTATCACTTCTATAAAGGTTTTCCAATTATACATATCAATAAAAAATGTCATCTCTTATATGAACCACTTTTGTATATGTTACTATGTATATGGTACTAGTATATACATTTTAACATATTAGAAAAGAACTTTGTATCTTTGGCATAATACTTTTCGTACTGTCGAGCAGACCGTAGCACTCCGTAGCAGTTCGTAGCTCTCGTAGGAAACCCGACAGTGTTTGAATTTGAATTATACATAAAGTTGCCCTATAACTTGCACTCCGAGGCCCATTGTGGGGATAGGGCTGCTTCCTCATTTTCATTTTAGGGTTACAATGGTATATTTTCAATAAATTCATAAAGTCACAGTAGGAATCAGTATAATAAAAGATTAGTATAACGATTGGTAACCTTACTGTAAACTAAATTAGAATTTATCATTTATTTATATTGTGGATATATTATATTGTAACTTTGGTTATTATCTACAGTAATAATATTATTATTGACCTAGAGTCTATCTTCGAATTATAAAATAAAAGAATGCAAATAAAACTAGTGTAAGTCTACTTTTTGAATTATAGTGAAAAATTATATTTTGTTTAGGTTGTATACTTAGTAGACAAGTAGTAGAAGTTCTCCTTGGTATATGTAACATAATAATAAAATAACATACACATGAAATAATAGTATTTTCGTTTGAAGCAGGTTTTCGATGGTTGTATTTTTATCTAAAATAACGTTGTTTTACTCTGTGTGTTAGTCTATGGTTGAAGAATAAATGTTATTAATTTCCAATTGATTGAAAGTTTTAAAAATTCTACATTGTGAAACATGATATATTCTGTAAAATATAATACTATGCATATTTATTATTGAAGATCCTTAATTTTAATGTCAAAAAATGAATTCATATACAAACTACAACATCTATAGCCAGATGATCTTCAATGGGTAGACATTACAGTGTATTCTCACAAAATATCCACTTTGTATGAAAAATAATTAAGAACAAATTAATTTCCCACAAACTCGATTTAAATGGAACGTATAATCTGATTATTTATATTCCCACAAACACACTAACCCATTTCACCACCCCTTCCGGTTGCGAAGTCACGTGGCTGACCCGTGACGATCAAAATTCAAAACTCTCGAACACAAATCCAACTAAAGCTTAGAAAAGTACTTCTTATGTCAACGTCATATGAACTATTTTCATTGCGGTTATTTGTAACGAGAGTTTTTTTATATTGTTTCACTATTTTAGACTGTAACTGGTTGTGTTAAAATACAAGATAAATATTTAAAAACTATTTTAGATTTTGAATCATTTTGTTAAATCTCTAGTTAAGCACTTACGAGTTGCACGCTTGTCATTTGCAGGTTCTTTGATTTCTGATTCGTAAAGCAGGATTAACTAGAAGCGATTCTATAATCATCATCAAGCATGAAAACACGAAGACAATTAGACATGATTGTTTTGGATTATACTTTTAAATATTCCTCTGAGATCGTACTTCATTTTCTTCTGCTATTTCTGAGCTAGAATTGAAGTGTTCCCAATATCAATTATCGTTAGCAGATCAGTTGTCTCCGGTACCCCTATGGCTGTGATCATTATTGACAAACGGCAAATTCAAGACCATCGATTGGTTCAAAATCAACTGAAGAATAAAAGCCAATGCTTGGCAAAAAATACCTTTATTTGCAATCATTCACTTGGCAACTAAAGAAGAGAGAATTAACACTTGCACAATTTGAAGCCATATCCTTCATGTTTCTGTCAATCGTTGAACTTATCGCTATCTTGCCGTCAACTTAACGTCAGTATCGGCAAACGGTGCTCAACGTCAGGCAGAGTATAGGCCTGTCCCCAGATGGCCTTTGTGAAGGCTATTACTAACGCTATATCTCTAGATTTCAACTAACCAACATGAGGGCGGATGGTAGTATATAACAATGTAATTGCATTTATGAAGTCTGTATAGGGTTTGTCTGTAGTAACACAACAGAACTAAATTAACAATTGAAATGTTTTCACGATTGAATAATTGTACATAGGTCGTGGAGTGCTTCTCTATCCGCATATTATTTTAATATAAATTTCTCTATCTGATAGTTATTAGATAAAAATGTTACCAAAATACATGCGGTTATAACTCGTTCATAAAGTACCTTTTTAGTTACAAATCTGAAATACAAAATAGGTATGGTATGTGTTAATATATCAATCATTAGCGACAATTTCAACTCTGGCTGTATTTTAAGTGTTATATATACCAAAAGTATCTAATATATAACATTCTCTTGTCACAATGTTTGTTCCCATACTCCTACCCCGAATCGTTCAACCCGTTTGGTTGAACGATTCTCCTGAAATTGTGAAATTTGTGGCCATATAGAGTAGGACTGAGAATCGGCCAACATCTATTATTTTTCGGTTTTTAGCAAAACGTCGTTTTTCGGGATAAGTTAGTATTATATAATATTAGTTGTGTTATGTACCAATAACATTAGTCACATAGGTTTGTGTACCTTGGGGCAAATTGAAATTTTGTCAAAAAAACATAAAATTACTATTCTAGCTACCTTTTTATTAAATAAAAAGTAAGAAGAAATGTCTTGTCGTTGGTTTCACCAAATACTATTTTATGACGAGACGAGAAATAATTCCTAAAAAAATGCAAAAAGTGTATTGAACATTGCTACAATAAAACAATTGTTGATATAATGATCTATTTATTGAGCGAAAATTTATACAATTGTCTATGTATACTTATAATATTTACTACGTGATTACATTCCCATCTATTTACATTATATACTACTGAACACTAATTATATGAGTATTTCTTATTATATAATAGGTATATAATTAACTTTCTAAAAAGAAATATTACGTAAATCATACAGTAAAAAGCAAACTTGTAGTGCTTCCGTTTTTAAGAACATTTATAATTGTATTAAAGATAAATGTAATTGCGATTATATAATATTTGTACAATATTTACATGTTTTAACGTCAGACGTGAATCTATCACTCACTTGACTCGTATAACTGTTTGAAACTGTTAATTTTTCACACCGGTTCTTGCTTATTCAGTCAAAATTCATATAATATTTGTATTTTTTTTAACTAATTTCTAAGAAATTAAGTTTATCTAACTATACAACGGTAGATGATTAAACATAAAAACAATGCTAAAGCTATATAAAAGCTTACTCTTCTGTAGAAACGAATACTTTAGGTGTTTTTACATAACCACCACGTTTGACGCATATGATTTGATGTAATTCATTATGAATAATGAATCGGGCAAACATAAAATATAAATATTGTGTAAATTTTAAACTTATGGAAAAATACTGTCTAACTGACGTATTCTGAATTCTCATTAGCTTAACCTTAAAGTAAGTTAACGGCTCTTAACAAATCAACGGAGATTAATTTTGTATGTTTTGTATTTAACGTTACAAAATCCAAGCCTAGAAAACAGTGACGTCAACTTCTGTACCTCTGGGATTCTTAATAATGAACGTTTGCAAATCAAAAAGTGAAGTGTAACCAAAACCTACTTTGAATATTTTTGAAATTAATATTTACAATATTTAATATTTTAACTATGTTTTAAGTACGAGTAAGTCACTATTTTTATGCAGGTCTTCGACGTTTTCTACGTCGACCTAAATAAAAGCTAAATGCCCATTTTATTTTATCTAAACCTTACTTTAGAACTATAAACTAACTCAGACTCGGACTAAAGACAAACAGTTACGCAATCTAATGTCCCCAATTTACCTACTAATTTGGTTACTTAATTACTGCAATTGGCCGTATCAAGTATTGACAATTCAATCACTAAATTCTTCTTAAGTCATTCTTTCATAAATAAAGAAATTATACATAGAGCAATATGTCATTCTCTTCCTCGGGAAGGTCCATTTTAAAAGAACCATTGTGAAATATTTACATTTATTCTCAAATTACACTGTTTCAAAGCCTAATCGGAGAAGCCGTCGTTGTTCGTATTATCGGAGGTGGGTGACGTACCAGGCGAAGGTACCTGAAGCTGCCTTCCATACATGAGCTCTGAAGGTGGCAGAAACGAGGACATGTACTCTGGAGGTGGTCGTATCACCGTTGGTAAATATCCTGTGCCGCTGTAGGGGGGAGTGAGAAATCTTCTCGAAGGCGAAAACTTGAAGCTGTGGTTCGAGAGGGGTGAAAAAGCTGACTTGGACTGGTAGTTTAGATAGGGTGAATCGGGTGTCATGTACGAAGATTCGGGGCCGTTGACCATAGTCTCCATGGCTGCCACCACGTCCCCCTTACATCTGGCGAGGATCACTTCTATTTCCTGTGAAAATATACAATGCAGTTAGTCATCTTGACAATATCTTGATATACCAAAAATGTTCTCATCGTCTGAAGTCCCCACCTGTCTGCTCCGCCTGGGAAAGACCTTAATGAGCACATCAACTGGTGACTTTTGGAAGGGCGTGGTATCCTCTAGAGATTCCGGGGTGTGGCCTTCTTGTTTACCACGCCTGTACTTGTAGTTGTTGTCCCATTTATCGTCATCCTCTTTCTTTACCTACACATTGAAATAATTAAAAATTATAACTAACATTTAAAATAAGTTTTATTTGAAAATTATATATTAATTTATAAGTAAGCGGCGAATAATAATGTAAGCCTTCTCAATCAATATTGAACACAAATCAATTCAATACTGACACAAAAAAGCTTAAAATAAACTAATAATCTATTGAATCGTCTTACGTCATCTTGTCTTTCTTTGAGTGAAAGATTTTCTGGCGTCAGCGAAGGCTCAGAGTGCTCCAATTCTTCTTCCACGTTCAATTCATGGTCTGATGGAGACTGCGGAGGAGGTGAGCCCAGAGGGGAAGTCTGTAGGGGAGTTTTGGAATCCTGGGCCTCGGGTGGTGATGGACTGGAGCACACCTCCGTAATTCGAGCGCGCTTTTGAACTGCGGACAAAGGAGGTCTTACATAAATTTATATAAAGAGTAAATTAATGAATGGCTGACACAAATTGCAAAAAAAAACCCACGCCCGCGAAACCCGAACGAACATAAAAATCAACAGAGCAAAGCGAACAAAACACATTGAAACACTTTCCGTGTAACGTTGAAATGGCGTTGCGTTAAAAATACAGTCGTGTTCGTCAAATTATGTGCCGAGAGCTTCAAATATTTGCTCTTTAAGTTTTGTTACTTATTTTTGTGTATTTCATTTAGAAATACGTGTTCGCGGTCGCCCTCTTCAACACGGACACAGTCTTTTAAAATATTTCAAAGTGTTTGTAGTCATCTACACTATGGACAATTAAGCAACGTCAGAGCAGGAAAAACAAATCCTACGCGATAACAATGCTCGCCTCCTGAACGAAGGCGCACAAGTATTACCGCAATATTAAATTACAATTATCAAAAGCGACGTCGGTTTCAGCAGTACATTTATAGTACAATAGAAACATTTGACGTTGTTCATTGTGCTCGGAGCAATTAGAAACGGGCTCGTTTTCAGTGACGTGTGCGAATTTAATGGCCGAACTTATTGTTTTTTTGAGACTCAAGCACTGAGGGAACTCGACTCGGGGGAAACACGATTCGATTACATTTATCGTGCGACTAGTTCAATACAATATTCGCGATTGGATGTCGGGTGAAAAGCGGACTTTTTGTTTCTTATTTTTAACGAAAATGTTTTCGATACGGCTTTTGGTGTTTTGTTTGTTTTGAGTGTTCCCTTCCGCATCGAGTGTGGAGCGTTGGTCATACAAATTGCAAGCGAATATTGGTTTATTTTTTTGTAAGTTTTAATCGTGTTTTACGTGGCCAAATTGAAAATACTGATGATTGATAAAATATCAAATAGGGGACATACATTTTTCTATGGGGATATCCCATTCGAAAGAAATCACAAGTCTTTAATAAAGATAATAAAAGACAAAACACACAAATAAACGGATAGATTAAATCAACTTACAAACCTACAATGTACCAACTAAAAAAAACGTACGAACAAAGGAGCCAAACCAAAAATAAACCCTCCCTCGAGCACATACTGAATTTCATTAAAATAATACACTATTATGAATCCAATACAAACACTTATACTCTGGCCTTTTTAGTCCTCATTACACGCGAGACCGGAATAGAAATATGAAAGTGTGTGCGTGCGAGCGAATAAGAACATTTGTATAGTTGAATTGTATTTGATAGGACATCTGCTTGTATTATGTACATTTGTTATTCATATAATTGTGTATATTCAATGTTTAGGGGTTTTGTTGTTGCACAAAGTAAATACTACAAACTTGAAATCATTTCCTCTTTGAATATAACAAAATAACCTTGATATATACATATCACCTACAACAAAAACAAACTACTAGTTACGACATACGTAAATCTTAGTTAAATTTGTTCCATATACTAAGATAGGAACAGAAATGCCCAGCTGATGCCCGTGCGTCCCGCTTGAGGTGATACGCCTATGAAGAGCTGTCCACCTCAAGGCAGTGCGAGTGCGATGGTTGTTTGCATTACGCGACACAGTAATGCGTCGGCGATAAATCAGGCGCACAATGCCCTGGCCGCCGGCCACGGTACTGTCGCGGTGTATTGTCCCCGGATTTACTGACGTCTGCGAGCGACGGCCGACGTGTCGCTTCAATACAATTGTACAGACATTTGCCGACGACTGTACATGCACATTCAATGTTCTCTTTTCATTTTTTACATACTTTATTGCCAATCAAGCTATTTTATTCCTTTTACAGAGCGCGTATTAATAAAATAACTGCGGTAATTAGCCGAGTCGACTGAGAGATAATAACGTAATTAACTTTTATTTATTATTGAGGGGAACTCGGCGAACGCTCAAAGCTTTATCTGTTAACGCTAATTGTCGCTGAAGGGATAACTTTCTACTTTTATAAAGAATTTTTTGTATTTAATATACTTTTAATTAATTAAACGTAATTGCTACGCCGGTCTGTGCTACGACGTAGCTACGTTTATCAGCGTAGCACCGCAAAAAACTTACTTCTTCACTATCGGATTCAATAACCTTATCTTTTTTATAAAATTATAATTGTATTACCAGGCATCAAACCACAAATCCCAAAGATAAATATTTGTATACAACTCCAAGTGGCACTCATAATCTAATGATTGATACACAGTACACACTCATAGAAACTCAAGTGGAGGCCAAAAAAAGCTATAGAATTACTAAGGGTTAATTCAACAAGTTATAAAACCTCCATTGTACTGACCAACGATTATTGAAACCGGGGAAATTAAAAAATGAACCCGTGTCTTGTTCTGCTGAAACATTTATCAGTGAAATTTCAACTGTGTTATGAGAGTAGTAGGGTTGATTGCGTTGTAGCTTTCTATAAACCTTTACGAAATTATGCCTTTTCAATTTCTGTCTTATCGAGGAGACATATGATTGATTTTTTATTGGGCAAATGTTAAGTGCTGTTCGCTTTAGGGTTAGGGTGGTGCGTGGGCCATTAAATTTTCACTTAGACTAAACTGTTGTTAATAATCTAGTCTATTAGTTGAACTGAAACTGAATTTAAATATTGATATCATCTTAAGTATTAAAATATTTGTAAATCATACTGTCGTCTGAGATGACTTGATTTTTCAAGATCTGCCAGCAGATGACATTTCCCGGAGAGTTCATGTAGCCCAAAATACTTGTTCGGTTAACCCTGTTTGCCCCAAGGTAATGCAGCGTTCAATGCGTTTGATGTGTGACGAGTGATTGCCCCTACACACGATTTTCAACTATTGTGTCTCTGACCAATTAGCCGTCACTCCATGGAGCCGAATCATCATTGTATTGTCTGAATTCGCTATCATTTAATAAATCCACTCGTCTATACACTTTTCCAATCCGTTTGTAGACCAATCTTACATAAAAGTAAAGTAAACAAGAAATTTAATCAAACCACTAGTAAGTATTCGTAACATGGCGTCAGGTAACATTTAATGAAAAAAAAAAAAGAAGAAAATCAAATAAAAAACAGCGGAAGCCCGCGAGATCGTGTTACAGTTAAATCAATTTTTCTGCCTGTATCGTTTACACTAAAGGGCGGGATGTCAGGAAAACTGTGACCCCTAGACACTGATTTTCTCGAAAAAAATACAAAATTAAAGTAATAAAATTATCATAAATGTAATACATTCGCAGTTCTATTAAATATTGTTTAAATGAGTTTACTTTTCCAGTTTTTCTTAATAATGCTCCAGCATAATTCAATTAGAAATGATTAATCCTCTCATAATTCAAAAGTGCAGAAGGGCTTCGCCAGAATGTAATAAAATGTTAATAAAGTGTCATTACAAAAGAGCTCGACATACGATCGGAATTCACTGTCTAATACTCGGCTCTTATTGAAAGCTTTTAATCCCATCAGCCCATATTAAATATTACCTCGGGGCCACGGATGGCGCATTGACATTTTTATTACAGTATTAATTATAAACAATTCTTGAATTGAATCTAACTAAGATAGGACAAAGATGTTAACATCAAATTACTTTTAAATAAAAATTTAATTAATTTTACAATACATCAACCCTAAACCACTACGATTGTATTGCAATAGACTACTAATTCTTCAATCGAATGAATTTTCGCGTCTAATATCCCTACGCGAACTCCTACTGTGTAACATTAGCAACAGGGTTTAATTTCGCATGGCATTTTAAATAATAGACGCAACCCAACAATTGCCTTTATTGTTACCACCCGCCGATTTAGAGTTACTCAATATCAAAGTTTAAATTTTAAACAAGCAAATTTCGACCCTAAATTAATTCAATACTGAAATACAAGTCATAACTAGACAGCTCCAGACCACAATCGAAAATAAACTCTCAAACCGTACCAATAGAGATTCGTTTCTAACAATACCCGCAAATCTATCGAACAATTTTAAAGTTGAACAGTGATTAAAATTTAAACTTTAAGCTCCGGCGATTAAGATGAGTTTTGAATAAAAAGTGATCGATCGTAAATAATAGGTGTCGCGAACAAGCCGTGGACGAAGCGGGGTCGCATTGTTGGCATCGCTAATCACTCGGGGGTCGAGGGTTAAACTCTGTATTAATAGAGTTTCACAAATACACTGCTATTAATTTCGCGATGGACATCTGCTATTTCATTAGAGGAGGCTCGCAGCTACAGCAGTGCCCAAACTACCTAAGTGGGTACTTACTAAAGTTAAACGAATATACAAACTCACAAAACCGAGCAAAATATATCCTTCGTTAAGCCAAAGCCCGAATTTAGCCACAAAGAGCATTAATTAAAGAATCCCAAACTCAAACCGGCATTAAATTAAACTTTACTTTTGCAATAAACTGTAAAAATAAAATACTGAGTACCCTTCCCTTTCAAACGGGTTCATTATAAGTTATACAATAAAAACCCAGGTTGCATCCGACTGACCTGAGTGGACGTGCGATAGGGATAGACTATACAAATACACTCGCGTTGGAGTGGGACGGGTATACCACAAGTACCACTCCAAATATAAATGGTATCGAAATCATGTGTGACCGAGAAGGATATGCTAGATGTGATAAGTGTGAGGGGGAGGTATAGTTTGATATATCTGAGGGAAAAGATCAAAATGATAACGAACCGTTTCAAAAATAATCCAAACGGAAAATTGTGAAAGGGTTTCCTTGGACTTTTGCGTAATGATACAGGTTTAGTTGGTGAACTTTTTCACTTCAGATATGTGTTTTGTAAAATGCATCGCTCTGTTCATTCCAATTAACATTTGTATGTGTGTCAACTAACAGTTTGTGGTTAAATAACTGTAATAACAAGCGAAGCCGTGTGCAGCAGCACAGCATTTAACCAATTATTTAGTAAAGTGCAATTGAACGCACTGCTATTCATCCTGTTTCAGTGCGCTAATGATTTAATATGCATTACATATTATAACGATCGTATAGTTTATTACTTTACGTCTATTAAAACTCTATAAACCAGAATATCGCATTTATTCAACGTTTTAACCTTTATAGACTTTAGTCCAAGCTTTTTTTTATATATCCTTTTGTAGCTTGAAAGACGACTTATTAATAAATATAGTCTTAAAACGGTTGTCATGGTTACCAATAGATACACACACCGTTACCATGGTAACAAACACTCAAGTCAACCATGGCCCCGTGTGCGAATGTCTTTTGTATATAATATGCATTAGATTCACACACACACACACAATATGGAGACGAAAAAAAAAAAAGGAAAAGTATGAAAAGTTTTACGTTTTCAAAACAGTTGTTCTCGAACATCGCGGAAGTGTTCAATGGTCTTAAAGCCGTCTTAAAGCAGACTTATTGATTAGCTCCGCCGGTTTTCGTCATAGTGAAATAATAATGCTGACTGATTTAATTCGTAATTAATACCATATAAATTATATATGCCAATTAAGTGTAAATAAAAATAAATGTATATATCAATTATATAAAAATATTGCTTTTCCACATCATATTTGAAAAATTGTAAATAAAGATATAATCCAAGAAAAGGGGATTAATAAATATATACTGCACCTGATCTGTGTATTCGTTTTATTGAAATCTTATCTTGGACTATCATCTACCTTAGTTTTAGCGCTATCTGCTATTTAGTAGAACTAAAATACTAATTTTGGAAAGGTAAAATTGTAGGTCAACCCATAATCTTGTTTCTTATTTAACTTTTATATTGGAATAATAATTTTATAATGTTTATCGTCAACGTAAACAGCACAAAAAAATTTCTTAGTCGCAAAGTAATTCCGACTCTAGGGTCACCGGTACTGTCTACCAGGCGCCTATCATATAAGTATTATCTCTCGATAAGACTCAACTTATAACCAGAACAACACAAGTCACGTAGTAGATATTCGACAGAAAAGTGTCTCACTTTATCAAGGCTTTTACTGTGTGTTACCTGCACCTATATATGGGAAGGTTTTTTACAAAGATGTATAACTTATATGGAACCAACCGCGTAAATTTTCATAAAAATAGTAAAAGCATTAGGAAGGCGGCCAAGCATTGTGTTATACTATTCGCCTTTCATATAAAACATTAATTAAAAGAAAAGCAGGCACTTAATATACGGAAAACAGGAAATGTTATAGTAGCGAGGGTGGGTCAGGCAGGGGAACGGAAGCTTTACCGCATTTGTAATTAAAGCTATGTTCCCGTGAAGTGAAACGAACTCTTTTGATGTTTAAGCAAATTATAAAGATTTGTTAGTAAGGCGCAATTAAATAAATGCTGAAATTCGTTTGAAACTGTTTAAAAAAACATCACACGTTCATGTCGCGAGGGGACGTGTCGCTGAAAGGCGGGTATTTAGCTTTTACGAGAATTACTAGGCTTATTCTTATTTCAATCGGCCTTAATACCGAATGTGGTAATGTCATAATTGCATTGTGAATGCTTCACTCGTTCAAAATAGCTGTGAATTGGCAAACATAACTTAAATATGTAACAAGTGTATGGTTTTAAGTGGAAAGTCTAAATAAGAAAAATGTTTCCCTTTTTAACGGTAACATGTTGCGACGACATACACATGTGTGTTTGTATGTATGTCTATGCCTTAGATCAACACCCACCGAGTGAGCTTTAGAAAGGAAATACTAGAAAAGGTTTATTCTTTCATAAATTAGTAATAATAATATTTTGTAATTCAACTTTATGAAACTATTCAGGTTTCCACCCGTAACGACATTCATTCCCTCAATGAATACAGCCAGCATTTTAAGTGGAATTTGATTTATTACATACCCGAATATAACAACTTTTCTCCTGTACCTTTATCATTGGATATCACCACAAACCACGAAACCATTTCAGAACACCATGAATCCCAATAATAAAAATTACCGTCTTTTTATATTATGGTGTTAAGTTTTAATATATGAAAAGCATATAAATTTGTATATCGAAACATGTATTTTATATTTATTGACTTGCAAGCAAAAGCCTACAAACAAAGTTGTTCTTTAAATTCAACAATAGATGAATTTATATTAAATATTATACTCGTTTGATTCGTAACTAATAGGTCTTAGTTTTAGTCAAAAGTATTAATTAAAATCAGAATAAATATTAAGCCAGTTATTACTTAAGTTAGTTACTTATCTTAAATAGTTAATTTCGTTAAAACTTACCCGGTTCGTCGCTTAATTCTGGAAAGTGCGGCGCTGGCTGACCTCCATACAGTAGGTTCAGCTCCCGGGCTTCGTTCTCCTCTTGAGCCTGCTGACGTCTCAACGCCACCTGCACGATATACTAGTTAAATACAAATGACCATTTCTCATTTTACTTACGTGAAGACAAGTCACACTATTTGTAATCACGAAGGCTCATTAAGACTGTTCTTGGTAGATTGACCTCTCAAATAAATATTTACATACTAAGGCCTAAGTATTTTTTGTTAGGAGTGCCTCTCTAGGCAGATACTAAGACAGCTTATATGTAGCCATATTGAAAATAAAAAGAACCAAAGATTTCTCAGACCTCTACTTTGGAACCCTAGTAGCTGTAAGTAGAAAGCCCTGGAATGCTGACTTTAATACCTCATACCAGATTGGCCCTTCCATGACTTTCTTAACATATACAAGTAATCGCTGATACGATTGTATGTGGAAAAATATTAACAAATAAATAAAATCATTTTAATAAATTAGTTGAGCAATTCATTTTTCAGTCTCCAAATAAATCAGTATATAAATAATACCTGTGCAGCCATGACTCGTTGGCGCTCCGCGATGAGCGTGCATTTTGCGCAGACGCAGTCCCGCCAGCGGCAATATCGCTTGTGGCCCTTCAATGCAGACACCACACCGTGGTTGCGGCACCTGGCGCACTTTGGGGTCCGCTAAGAGACAATGAGGCTTTCAAAAATACCATTCTATATATGTAGCAAAACATTCGAAAACCAGCAAAACATCCTCAACTGATAGTTTTTTAAGTAGAATATATTTAGCCAAAATGTATATTTACAAACAAATAGAACTTATGTGTATATATAGCAAAAATCTACCTAAATTAAAGGTATTATTTAATTTATTGTCTGCAAAGGACCTTAATAATTGTTAAAAATGTAAAGATGAAGTACCAAATAATTCAATGTTCTTTTAAGTTCCCGCATAATTATTTTGTGTGTATACCTTATGTTTTATTATCTTATAAGTTTCTTTTGTTAATATATTAAGCACATAGGATGTTTGGGGACAGATTTAATAAAATACTAAACAAATGTGTTGCGGTGTTAATTACAAGTGTCCAACGGTTATTCACACACATTTAAATGATATCCACTATATGTCGAATGCACAAAATAAAGAGATGATCTATCCAGTTATCCGTTATATTAATTATAATAAATTATATTGTTAGTTATAACTCAATCGTATCAGTCCCAGGTAGCGGTAGAAACCAAAAATCCAGTGGCGCCTTGAGCTATTACTATAGTCCATAGATTAATCAAACTGCATATTTAAAAGCGACGGAAAATAAAAATTAAAATATCACTGGTTCTATTTGATTTAATAAAGAAAAAAACCTCCTTCGATTAGTTTTATGGCTAGCTCAAATCAAAATACCGACAGTTTAGCAAATATACATTTTATATATCCGACTATTTGTAAATACACTTAACACTTTACTTTATTAAATGTCATCCTAATGTCGTATCTATGTAATAAAATTGGGTTAAAATAAGTGAAAGAGGTTTTATTTAAATACCCGCGGATAACACAGGCCGTCATTATTGTAGTGTACAACCTCCTTTTAAGTTTCGGTAGCATCATTGGATATAATCCATACATGAGACACTATATAATATACGTAAAATGTATATTATATAAAAATTGAAATAAAGTCATTCTTTTGACTTTATTTCAATTCTTATATACATAGTTGACGCACATTCTTAATCATAATGTTTTAAAAACTCTACCAACATTTAATTCCTGCAGTATTAAAGATTAAATGTCGTTAAATACATTTCTTACTAGTTATTATGTGTTTATCTGAAAAACTTTTAATCAGAAATCAATGTAGATAGGTACTACGCTCATGAATCCTAAACAAACTCATATTTTTTGTGTCTGTTACTAATCCTCATTCCTATTTGACTCAATTATAAACCAAAAGCGATGCGGCCGATTAGTTTTCTTTAACTTATAATAATTAAATGCAGATAATCGAATATTGCCAAGCGGCAACGATTAGGGATCGTAACACATAAACAATTGATTCTAGATCATTTAATTGTGTACTGTATGTAAATTATAGCTTTACCTAATTCAAAGGGGAAAATATTTACATCACTTTAAAGAAACACACAAGCTTCGCCGTTGTGTAATGTTATTATTGAAAATTAGTTAATGAAGGTAGGACTGTTAACGGGATACAAACATTTTTGTTCCGCCCGAGAACGTTTAGATAGATAGACATTTATTCTGTAATGTATGCTCAAAAATTATTTAAAGGTGCGAGGAGGGATTACTTTTTTTATAGAAGAGGGGGCAAATGAGTAGGAGGCACACCATAAAGGTGAAGTCACCGTCCATAGACACTCACGTGGCTGGAAGCTCGTGAGTACGTTGTTGGCATATTTTTTAGCACGTACGATCATTTTTTGAAGGACGATAACATGGTGGTGCATGGTATGAAACATAGTGAACCTTTTAATTTAATTTGAAAAAAGTATTCACTTAAGTATATATTTCTAAGTTAATGGGCTACAAATGGTTATACTTAGGTTTAAAAAATATTAACTCCCGGCGGAAAGTAGAACAAAGTTATATAGAGCTAGCTTGTTAAGAAAGTCACTACGTCTGATCTGTAATATAAAATGTGTAATAGTTTTCAATTCATGACATTATTTTTTTTATTAAATGTACGACTGAAATGATCATGCAGATTGCAAGCAATAGTTACGTCACAAATCCGACTAGAGAAAACATCTGCTCAAAATCACAGTTCAAAAGAAACAGTTTTTAATTTATAATTTGAATAAATCATAATAAACATTATAATCCGCGTAATACTTAGCCTTAGCAACGGCTGACCCACAAACCGGAAATGTTAAATATCACGTTACAACAAAGCACACGCAAGAATGTAACGATAATAAAATTACACGTCTCACCAACCCTTAATGGAGTGTTCCATTACAATAAAGATGTAATGTTGTTATTTAATTAGATCGTATCCGTAAAAGGCGGCGGAAGTGCAACCAGACACCTCCGTTCCTATCATTGTAATTTAATATTCAAATTCATAGTGTTCAAGAACAGACATTCATATATCCTACAATTTCACTTAGTAATGTAACATTCGATCGTGTTACTAATGTAACGTGTTATCTAATAGACAGATGAAGTTGTACCTGCCGACTGACCTGATATCTCTCGGAGGCTCGCAGGAAGAACGGTGGCAAAGCAGCCAGCACTGGATGCTGCACCAGTTGGGATACGTCCACACCGTTCGGTAGAGACATGTTCGCTTTCAAATCCCGTGAGACGACAATTTAAATTATAAACACACGAAACACATTGTAAAACGTCACCCGATAATATTTGTGTGTGAAATTGTGCGAAGCGAGAGGCGAGCGCCGAATGGGACAAACACTCCGTTCCTTGTCAAGTTGTAACGAACACTGTTGCTTCATTTTTGGTGGAACGCGGACAGTTGCGGGGTTGGGCGCGAGCGGGACGAAGCGACACACTGGATACAAACCGAGTAGCTGCGTCCCGCTCTCGCTGGAGTGTTAACTGTATATGTTGTATCATCCGGTTATATAAAATGTTATGAGAAGAGTGGATGTGAAGCGCCAATGGGGAGGCCGCCGACCCCGCCCTCGGGCTGCGATTGGTTCGCCGACGATGAAACTTAATTTACAAAGGTGACTTTTTTGAGTTCGCGAACAAAGCTCTATTGAATGGAACACAAAATAAAAACACAATTATATTTGTTATTCGAGTCGTGGATATTTTTTTTATTATATCGTCGGCTCTGTCAGTTTTATTTGGCTCTAATGAGATTTGTATTGATAACATTATTCCATCGTTCACTTTGCATTAGGATAGCATCGATATTGTCAATGAGTATATACTTATTTATTATGCCAAATGTATGTCCGTAGGTTTATATAGCTATGTGGTTGTAATTAAAATTGTAAAATGGAATCCGTTGAAAATGTCTATTAAATTGGATATCAATTTTATCTGAATGAGGAAGGTGAGACCGAATTGAAATATTTCAATTTACTTGTCGCCTGTGGCACAGTTCAACGGCATTCAGTTGGATATCCACCAATGCTACAGCGGTTTTAGAACATTTTATTTTATGAAAAATTACAATCTCCCAGTTTCAAGACTAATATGTCATTTAAGTCTAGCCTAGTTTACTAGTATAAATATTTAACAGTAAAACACAATGCTTACATAATTTAACATTGATTTATTATTGATTTTACTTACACCATGTACAATAGTGCACTCTATTTAGCAGTAGCCCAAACGGAGTCCTTCTATTTAAACGTATTACTTGGTCCGTTGTTTCAATTCAAAAGTTATATGAAATGAAGGAAAGAAGAGTGAGTGGCTGCCGTTGTGACTGCTGGTTGACGCAATCTGCGCCAGAATCCATTTAAATTACAATGAGAGGGGTTCGAGGGGGTGTGACAATTATTAATGTATAACTGCGTAGCGCTGACGGAATTTCACAGTTCCAATTGGAATTTATTAAAAGCTGTTAACCGACAAATATTAATTACAAAAGCGTATTGGTTTTCCGTTCAGACTTTTAGAGATTAGATATAGTTTTTATACAGTTATTCAATTATGTACTTGACAGGTTTTAAAACTTTACTATGAAGCCAACCCACGTCTTCATAAGCCTATATATATTTAAGTTGAAATGCTAGAATGTCTGTTTGTTTCATACGTTTGAATAACGATCTAATACTTAATAATGTCTGCAATAAATTTCATTTGTAAGTGCAATACACAAATACAAAGTCTTATTAGAGATGTCTTGTATGAGGCGAGTGTGGAAGGCTGTAGCGGAGTGGGGAGGGGAGGGGCAGGGATCGAGTAAATGAGAATTCCGCTGAGACGATCAATTCGCGAAATGTTCACATTTCGTAAACGTCTCAACTTCTGATAGTGATGTCTCACTGTCACTTCCAAGTATCGATGTCTTCGTTAAGTGAACTCTGGAGTGCTCTATTTTGATATCTCATAATGAAAAAGGAACTATCTGACGACGCACACAATTGATCGATTTACGATACTATGTGGCAAAAATATGAATAAATAAATGCCCGAAATACCTATATGGTATACAAAAACTTAATTAAGTATTATCACGGTCTGTTTCATTTTCTATTGCAATTTATTATTTTTTTATAGATGAAGGGCAAACGAGCAGGAAACATAAAGCATGACATCATACCTATTTCACTATTGTAGGTAATTAATAAAAAATATATCGCCTTGGTAGAGTAGTAGTTAATAACATATACTTTTTTAACTTATATTTGTTTTGATATGAATTATCGTTTTGTGTATCGACACAGCCCTATCTCTACAAAAGCGTGGGAGCGAGCGAATATCTTCGCAAAGCGTTAAAATGAAATGTTCGCAATTTGAATATCATTCCGTGGCCCCCAAAACACCCACCACACCCACCACACACTTTGTTCTACATTGACAATTTCGTGGCTTAAAGCTGTGTGGCACTATAACGGCAGGGGCTACTTTGATTCAACAAATCTAAACTTCACTATGCCCACCGATGATAATAGAGGTAATTTTTATTATTTTATATAATATCGATATTTATCCAATCGCTGCTGCATGGTAACGGTTGCAGTTCTTTACAACCGCACTGTATAACATGCTTGGCGATTTTATGGAATGGTGGAAAGCTTCTTGCCAGTTCTTCACGTCCACTCTACGCCCTTGATTTGGAAACTAGAAGTAAATGTTATTGTAGAGTCATTTTTTTGACGAGTCAAGTCGAAAGTAAGATAACCGTCGATTTTATCATGTGTAACAGAGTTGTTGATATAAAGATACATATTTACTTAATAAAGTATTGATGAACCTTCTACTATTGTAAACATTCATTGGAAGACGTAAATTTGGCTCCCCGTTGTCGTTTTCTATAATTAAGAAATAACCGTTAATTACCTGTTACAATACAAAATGTGTGAAATGAAATTAGTCCGTCACAGTAGCGGTTAGTTTGAGCTGTCGAGAGGCAAGTAAATATCGGGATATATAAGTTAGCGGGTAATGAAGTGCGGGCGTGTCCCTGCTGCTAGATACAGTTGCGACCAATCGCGGCTCCCGTTACAGTTGCCAGTCTCCCCATTGGCCAAAATAACGATTTACCTTCAGGAAAAACTGTACTGTAGAGCCTTTATACTGCGTTTATTTGAACACCTACTTGAATTTATGTAATTTTAGTGTTTGGTTTATAAGATACATGTTAAAATTAAACTTCATTAATTGAGTGTTGTCGCCAGTTCTTCTCGCCCGCTCTTAGCACAGTTAATGTAATTTTATAATTAATCTTTTTTTAATTATTCGACGTTTCATCTGTAAGAAAGTTTGCTTCATATGGTTAGTTTGGTTACCCAGAAGTTTAAAGCTGAGTAAAACAGTTATTGTTTTAATAGTAAAAATTTATTAACTATAATAGATTAATGCCAAAAATGTTTACCCCATTGAGGGGACTTAAAAGTACACAAGATGGGAGGACTTCATTTGTAATAGTTTGATCATATTTTTTAAAATTACGATCTTTTTTACGATAACCTATGGCAAAGTCTGCAATAATTACTAATCTGAATTACTAATCTAGCGTTTTAGCTGAAAGAAGCGACCTCTTGATCGCTAATTAAAAATTGCTTTTTTGGATCAAAGTAATTCATATTACTCGAAGCTTAACTGTAAAGGTTAGAAGTAAAATCGGAGACGCGGATCTGCAAGCAACGAGTATGTAAATGCTCGTCTGGCCACGGTCGCGCTGACCAACAAAAACAGAAAATATCGCTCAACGGACGGGTCGGACGGCAGCTCCTATTTTTCACTTTTACTGTGACGCCGAGTGCGCTTGATGGGGCTGCTCTCTGCCGGCCGCAAGATAGGGCTGCGCCACCCGCAGTTGCCTCGACTTCTCGACTTCATACAAAATAGAACAAACTCTCAGAGCTCTGAGACAGGGCTTTACACTCAAACATAAAAATTATTAAGAAATACAGTTATCAATCTATCAATTTTCATAATTTTAATTATCTCATTATTCTACATAAGTAAGCTCATTGTTTTATTAATAATGAGGGTACACTTAGGATAATATATTTTTCAATCAAAATCTTATACCTACTACAAATTAGATTAATTTTGTTGTTATAACAAATAGTTTCAGCCGTGATAAACTGAAAAAAATATTATTATTAAAGTTTTGGAGGGGGTGAGGGGGAATTGTTTCAAAACTCTCAAATATTATTAGATTAATTCTCAAAGAAAACTCAAATTAATACAGTTATAATAAAATCCGACTTCGTTCATCGAATAAAGGAGCGCATCACTAAACCGGAGGTTTTTTTTCTTTAACCCGTTTGTTAGGGGTTGAGCAAGTCGTGTGCAGTTTTCGGGGCTCGAATGACCAAGCAATTTGTATGAGCCGATGTTTTTATTCGGGCCTTGATTGACGGCAAAGGTACCTAATGCTCTTTCGTCTTGTTTATCAACTACGCTTTTTATAGGCAACCTGGACACAACAGAAATCTTTTTTAAGCAAACGTTTTGAGTATAGAAACATTTAGTAATCCTCTTATACTTGGACCATTAAAAAATTCTAATGCCGATGCAAAAAGGCTGATTTTTTTTGTTAATATACAACTCATTTCGCAACACGGTTAGCCCTCGCAAAAGCGATTTATGACTTGTGTAATGCGTCGTTAAGGTCTTTAAAGTATGTCGTACCTATAGTTAAGTGGTTAATTTTGAAGTATTTTTATTTTACTTGCGTCATCTTTTGTCACATAGATCATTTAATGCAAGCAATCTATCGACCACAAGGTGGCGCTGCTTAATGTGACAGCAGTTTCGCGTACAATTTGGTTAGTTTCAGAATTGTACACTAGAGGTCACAAAATTAATGTTGTGTTTTTTATTTAGGAGTGTATTTTCATATTGGCCACAACTCGTTAACCGCCCAAATATTGTTAAATAAATGGTGATACTATATTCGTTTAAAATAAATGAATAAGTAAAATATATGCAATAACATGGGTACGTAAAATATTTTGTTTATTTAGTTTTTGGACTAAATCTATTAAAATATAAGGAAGGGGCCTGAGGTTGCATAATTGACGCGAATATTGACAAAGGGAAGACAAATTCTAATAGAGGCAAAAAAAAATAAATAAAGAAGAAAAAAACACAATCCGCGTGACTAAAAGCCAAACATACATGAATGTTTACAAACACTAAGTTTGTTGTAACGAATTCTCAACAACCGAAATTCATTCTTGAAACGATCGTCGCTGGAAAGTGCCCTATTCGCTCATTATTTACTGAAACTCAATGTAAGTGGTTAGAAAATTTATATATCTTATATCACATGCATAATATCAAGACTGTGAAAATACATCTAATTCTGTTTTAGCCGATGCAGACATGCATTTACCTACTCCTAACGCTAGCAGCAGCCAACGCAAAGATACTCAGAAACAACGCCCTCATGACCAAAATGGTGTCCAATTTCCATAAAGACATCGACATATCCGCGACCGACAAATCCGAACAATTGCTGCAAAGGATGCAACACTTGCTTTGCCACAACTTTCAGTCAATACCTTGCGACATAATAATCCGAGACGAAAAACTACAAAAACTAATAGAAAAATCAATACAACAAATAAAATACAAAAAACTGCGAATGGAAAAGACAACTCAATCCCCGAGATATTTAACTCTATTCCCTATAATAAGCAAAGACGACGTTATCGACCGAATACAGAAGAAACAAAAAGACAGGCACAACAATAAGCGACGAAAGGTGTACAACAGAAAGAAAATGCGCAAATTTTTCCCGCACAAAATGAAATATAAAGACAAGAATGTCAATTTTCCCGTGTCGGAAGAAAAACTCTCTATGTCTGTGGAAAACGTAGCGGATGTTGCCCAAGCGAAGAAACGCGTTACATATAAAATAAAAGGCGAGGAACCCCTTTGGAGAATCGATTACATGAGGCACGAGGAACCCAGCGGTCACATGTTTGGATACGAAGGCCCATTGAAAGACAAGATCGTGAAAGCGAGCCAAACTGTGATAGTCGATGATCAAGACAAGCAAGACGTCATACACCCAGACTTGTATATAAAGAAGAATACATTTTTCCGAAAGGATATGAATATAAATGATGATGACATACAATAATTTAGTAAACAGTATACAGTTATAATACCAGTACATCTTTCAATACCCTTATAATGTTGCTACATATACAGTGATGCTAAATTGCACCTGTCCTTTTATTTAATACAATTTTCTTATATCTTTTTCCAAATATATACTTTGAGAACTTATAAGAACACGCAAAATTAGTTTAATGTCGGCACTCGTTTATAGGCACTTGACCATGTGACGTTTATATTCAAATCCTACGGAATTCCTGTCGGAAAAATGATTTAGTTAATTAAATAAACAAAATATTATTTAATTCCATACAGTGTTATTAAATTTGTTCCCATGTTGCGACCACAAACCATACTCGTTTGACAATAAAATAATAACGAATATGTCACTAGATAAGGTTATCAACATCATAAAGCAAGGTCTACATATTTTATTTTATTAAGAATGTACATTTTGTATCTAATATCGTTTTAAGACAACTGTATAGTCCACAATTATTCACTACGCAATAAGGCGTAGGTACAAAGCTTGTTGGGGGCTAAATTATTTGTTTTTAGTACTCACGCTATCGTAATCCAAATACAGGAATTTTAGAAACTACACAACTCATCAAGGCAAACGGGCTAATATTGTTTTTAATTACCAGTGTATCCTCTCCCCAACGTTGTTTACAAATGATAAATATTCGAATCAAAGATATTTGCCTCAACATTCAATGTAGTGGCCTTCATACGAACGTTGTTGTTCCATTATGTCTCGGGCGGTTTTATCAACCCACGTGCTCGACACGTCAACTGGGCGACCGGCTTTTGGAGTTTTCGTAGAATTGTATAAGAAAAGGGACGATTCGTGGACGTTGTGGCACAACACGGCGACGTCCAGCGATGGGCGAGTAGTCTTCCCCTTCACGAAGGAGTCAATGGCGGCAGGGACTTACAAACTGACATTCAATGTTGAAAATTATTATAAGCACTTAGACAAAGAAACTTTATATCCCTGTGTTGAGGTAAGAAAACTTTATGTTTACAAATCAGGGCCTGGGGCCATATAACCAAACAAATTAATTTCAACAATACCTCAACAATTCATTCATAGATTGATGATAATGAAATGGTAGGTTTTTCTTAGCAAATGGTGTCAGTAGATTCACTAGATAAACACTCATCATGTTTCCAGATTGTATTCAAAACAGAGGAGGACCAGCATTATCACATTCCCTTACTGCTTAGCCCTTATGGCTATTCCACTTACAGAGGGAGTTAATCTTTTTAGGTAATTATTTTGAAATTTTTTTATTAAAGTAATCTCTTTAGTATTTCTTTTTATTGTATCACAGAAACCCTATTTATTTAATGTAACACTTACCCTGTTCTTTATTAAATTTATTTATTAGGTAAAAATAAAACGAAGTAATCATTTACATAAAAATAATTTTAATAAAAAGGTTCAGCATAAATTAAATGTAAAATATTTACTATGTTGAGGTTGTTATATATTATGTTATCAAATGATGTTCTTTTTCTATATTTCATTCAGTAATCAAAGAAACTATCTCTAGTTTAAAAAAATGAGTACAATTAGGTTCTATATTATCTAATTGTAATTATAATTCACAAATTCAAATTGTAACCCTTTAAAATGTATTGACAATAAACACCACTTTACTATGAGAATTACTTATTAATGCCAATCTAGAGTATGTTGTTGCATACTAAACTGATTATTGAAAAAAAGTTAATTGTTAGCAAATAATTAAATGCAAACAGTGCGTTGTATTATTTATATATAAGGGATAAAACAAACTATGTCTAGATATACTTTTTCACTACACTTTGTTCGTAGACATAAAACAAAAGTAGGCTCTTAAACAATATCAAAATGAAAGAATTGTACTACTTGAGTCCATATAACTATATGTCACTCTATACTTACACCGAATGACTCTAAATAACCTATCACCAAATATATGAAACCATTACAAAAGAAAATGGCCACTCAACAAAGCATTGCAATGCCATAATTTGCGAATTGGCTCGGCGCGTGGCTCCGACGGGCTCTGCAATACAAATAGTCACAACCATCAGTGAAACCCAACCAATTTGCACATTCACCATTTGTTCACAAATATCACAGTCATTTATTGTCCACATTCTTCAAAGTCAACTTTTACCTAAACAGTCGAGACATACGTTTCAAATGTTAGGCTTTTCATTGTTTTCCAATTTTAACATACCTGCTAAACCTGCTAAAGGAAACCGATTAATTGTACAAAATATAAGCACTTACCGATGATGCATTGGGCATATCTTAGGGCTGCTCATCTTGTAGCGCCATATCTATTATAAGTACAGAATCAAACAATTAGACATGGAATACAACACGCTATTTGACAGGCCGTTTACACCACCCTGGTTAACACACACCCAGGCATTAGGACAGAATTCATTGGATTGCAATGGTCAAGAATATCTTTTGAACGTTGAGAAACTTGTCTATGGATTAGTACATAATAGGCACTTCTATAAAAACCATAAATAATTGTTGTGCACAATGTATGAAAGCAAATGAAGTACTTACCTGCGTCCAACCTGTAAGAAACGTGTCAATTAGCATAGGACTGCATGAGGGGGCTTACCTAGTCTCCTTCCTCTTGGATCACTTCTTTGTAACGGGCAATCATCAATTTCTTAACGGTGTCTCTATATGTGAGCCCCGGTGTGGGCGTGTAGATTCCTCGCTTCTGTCCCAGTCCAGCTAAGTTCGGCCTCTGTTCAGCTTCAATTGGAGCTATTCGACCTTGCTCTTCTTTACCCAACCCTCTGCCTTCGGACCAACCCATCTTCTGTAACATTTTGCCCCCAATCGTGTCCACCACTGGTTGAGGCGTATGTGCGAATATGGGCGTCTGCAAATCGGATTCGTATCTCTTGTGAATCGGCGGATCGTCTTCACCAAACTTCATCCGACGCTCGGCTGCCCTATCTCTGTACCCGTTGCTTTGAGGCATCAAACTATTATTTGTTTGATGTTCTAACAAATTCTGTTTATGCAAGTCGGACAGTGTTTTGTGTTTAGTTAATACTTCCGCTGAAGGGAAGCGGCGTTTGCAGAGAAGACAAGTGAGTTTTACCCAATCTATTATTCCTTCATCTGACTCAAACTGGCTGGATTCAGTTCTTCTCATTAAAAAATCATCAGTCATGGGTGGGGGAGAGATTTCTCTTACATGGGAATGAGATTGCAAGGACGGACCAGCTCCCAATACGGAGAAACCAATATCTGCAGATCCTTTGCTTGATAAATGGTCTAAGGGTTGCTCCATAACAATGTTACTCCGAGCGTTCTCTTTCTTTTGATTCAAGGTACGAGCCCACCTTTCCATGTCTTTTGCTATCTTCTTTGCAACCTTTACTTTGTCCTCTTTGTCTTTTTTCTTTTTCTCTTCTGGTTCTTTAGGAATTGTATTCTCTGATGTGGCCTGTGGGGGATTCTGTAACTTTGGTTGGTTTGTATTTTGTTGGCTTTGGGTGGCAGCATTATAGGTGGATCTGGCGGCATCCCAATACATGTATTGAGATGTTTGGCTGTTGTAGAAGTACTGTGTGTTGCCGTCGTAGTAAAGACCTGTTGCAGGGTCATAATAATACCCGGAGGTTTCATCATAGAGGAATGTTCTGACATCTGGAGCAGAGTATTTTGTTTTTCCATCACCTATGGGCATATTGGTCACAGAGCCAGATTTGGTCGAGGAACTCACAAATGCAGGCACAGAGACAGGAGTCCATGATACCTGGCGAGCTTGAGCAGCTGAAATGGCTGATTGAGCAACTGCAGCAGCTGCATTTACCCGATCTGCTTCAGAAAGTGTTTGATTTGAAACAAAGTTTGATCTATTCTGCAAATAATTGTATGAATACTCACTACTTGATGAAGTTTTAGGTATTTTTTGAGGCTCATTATAAAATGATATTAACACTTCTCTATTTTCAATGTTCAATGGGGGAGTAAGGCTGACCAATTCTGTATGAGCCGCTGTAGAATCAGCTATAGAATTGAAATTGATATATGCCAAGCATTTGGAAGCTCCCGTTACTGTCTCCCGACCAATAGTGATGCCAGCAATTGAATCTAACACAGCCTTTGAACAGCGTTCTTTTATGGCATCAAGTATTTTTTCTTCAGTGGTTAAGGCATCTAAACGCCTAAACAGCAATCTTTTTGTAATACCAGCTGAAGATTCAGAGCCATTTCTGTCTTCACCACCTACAACATTTCCTTCACAACGCTTGCCTTGACAATAACGCCTATAACAAATCTGCCTACGTTTAAAGTTGTAAGAACCACATTTGCACATCCAGTCACCTGGTGAAGCCGACTGCTGATCTTGAGTATCGTAGTCAACATCCTGCCGTTCATAACTACGAGACCGACTCCTAGACTGGGATCTACTCCTTTCGGTGTCCCTAAACTTGTCGTGACTGATACTCGGAGGTGACGGAGGTGCCGGGATTTCTTTGTCATCAAATCGTCGCGGAGAGCGACGGCGATCGCGTTTATCGAAACGATCACGATTTTCACGACGATAACGATCAGCATCGCGGTCCCGGTCCCGTCTTTCACGGTCATAACGGTCATGGCGATCTCTTCGCTCCTTTTGGCGATCACGTGGCGATGATTGATGGCTGCGATCGGGACTTTGCATCTCCCAAACTGGCGAACGGGGTCTGGCTTCGTCCCAGCGACTGGGGCGCTCATCTCGTCGCCACGACATAGCCTGTGAACATCGACTTTAAATGAACTGAAAATAGACTATCTTAACCGTTAGGCCACCGTTTCTTATATAGCTTGTGCCACTCCAATCGCGACATTTTTCTTTTCTATATTGTATACTTTTTACCTGCTGGCGATTAGTCCTGTTAAGTTCGATAAATTGCTAATTTATTGTTAGTTAATATTTAATAAATAACTTTAGAAATTAAAAAAAATATTTAACTACCAGTGTTAAATAATTAATTAGACTAGATTTTTTATCAATGTGACGGCAAATCGTAAGAAAAAATTCAGTTTAAGTAAAAATTCTCCATTTTGATCATTTGATTTGACAAATGATATTTTAGGAAAGCTCATCACAGACTACATACAGTCTACATAGTCTGTGAACTCGTCTTGTTACTTTTATTCGCGCGATTAATGCGTATTTCTGACTCAGTGAATCTTATTCAGCAGAAAAAACATTATTAAAACCGTTGCATTGACTGTGAACATCTGCGCGTTATTATTTTTGCCTATCTAGACAATGCCTTTTGTCAACGATCCTAAATTAATAATGCTTTGATTATTATTTATTGCGCGATAGCTAATATCACTATGTTTTAATTGGTCCGATAATCATCTGTATTTATAGTCAATTTATAACTGTGAATTTATTTTTCAGTTGGCACTTGGCAGTTGCCAGTTGTATCATGCTGAGTGACACAGGTGACAGAAGACTTTTGTAAACAATTGTTTAAATCAACATTACATGAACAAAATTATTTCTTAATTTTGTCCTTGTGAAGGCAGTTTTGCAAATTATTAAATGGCAAATTGGTGGAACCGTGCTGAGTTCTTGACAGGTAATTAAGAGTTAAAGATCTTAAGTGGCAATAAAAGAAACTGGAGCTGCTCTTTCCAAATACTTTTGACAAAAATTCGAAGTATTTACTTAAGAATATAACAAACTGAGAAGTATTTACTTAGTTTATTATATAAACTGTATGTAATGTTTCTTAGCACAATTGTTATGGTTGTTGAAGTTGTGGGATAGGACCCATTACACAAAAAATGGTATCTAGGAAGTTAAATATGGGTAAATTCCAGAAAAAAATATTTTTTTATAACAGTGTGATGAGACTTATAGTCAAGTAAAAAATACAACTTTGAAGTTTGAAGGACTTAAAGTGTTCATCTACCTACTCTGTGTACTCTACTCTATTATTGTTAGTGAAGTTAATATTAAATTTAACCAGCTGCTAAAAAGTGTACTGATATAAAATGACAAGCAGATTGAATAAACTAGAAAAAAATATAATATTTTCAAATATAAGTGACAGTTTCAATTTATCTCTATACATTTTAATTGAAATAAATATTTTTAAAGCCTATTATATTAGTAGATATATTATTTTCAGATGTACAGTATTTCAATAAAAGATTAATGAATTTTAATTAAGAACAGAATGTGATTTTTCAGACAGCTTTGATTTGTCATTTTGAGACTTCCCACTCCATGAATCCATTAGCCATGGTCCTTAGGAGATCATAAAATTAGCTCAAAGGCTGTATAAAGAACAAGATTTAAGACCAAAAATTTAGATTACATTTGTATGTGAAGCAGAAGATTGCAATTAAGAGAATGCAATAAAACCGAGAATTCGAATCGCGATTTTTTTGACAATTTCAATTTGTTTGTCTCAACAACGGCCTGACAGAATTACTTCAGCTTTTATAATATTGAACATCGGCGGGTGATACAGGCGAACACGAGGGCTGCGCAGCGTCCCGAATGTGGCGTTCGGCGTGCGCGTCACTGAACGCGGTGCATGCCCAGCGCGGATGGGCGCAGGTCTCCGCCGCCTCCCCGCCTGACTCCGTGTGGCACTCACTCACTAACTGCGTGGCCTATCAGGCTGGAGTCTGGCAAGCTCTGGTGCTTAAAGGCGTGCAGGACGCCACTCAGCCCGCTGCCTTCCGCCTCGCAGTCGTGCTGCGGCACACCCCGCCCGAGCTCGCCGTCCGACTGCTGGCCGACATGTTGCGAGCGCATCCTCAGGCGGTAACCGTAGCGTCCATTCCTAATTGATGCTTTCAAACGTGTTAACTTGTGAGATTCTCGCTTGAACAGTCAATGTAAATGTAACTATTAAACCAGCAAGAGTTGACGTCGTACGTCGTGTCTCTGCTGACGGATGACTCCCCCTGGTGCAGCAGCTGCAACGTGGACGATTCGCAGCACATCGCGCCACTCAGGTACGTCTCGGTCATCGGTGGTTAGGCTTTATACGAGACTGACAAATGACGGTTCGATTTGAAAGAGATCTGCAGCTGTTCGGGGACTGCGAGGCCGCGGTGCTAGCGTCGTCGCGAGAGGAGTACGACGCCCACGCCAAGAGGCAGAGGGCCGACTACAGCGCGACGGCCCCTCACCACTACGTCGAGCTCAGGATCAAGGTACGTCTTTCGTGGTGTTCTTCGAGCTTCGCTTAGTACGTCGATGTTTTTTTTTAACTTCAGATCCTTAACCAGCTGGTCCAGGCGCCGAAGATCTATCAGACCCCGGAGTTTGAATGCTTCGAGAACGCCGCGAGGGAGAACATCGAGCGGGAGATCTGCACTCTTCGGGAACACCTACTGACCGGTAGACATGACTAGCGGTACTGGTCACCACAAGATTAGGAAGTTGCTTCCTAATCGTTCGAAGGGAACTCTCATTGGGAGCTGATAGTTGCATTGTGGTGAACTGAGCTGTGGTGGCAAAAGGTGTGGGTGACAGACAATAAGTAAGGTAGTGTTAAATTATGTCATAAAATATCTGGTGAATTTACTACTTCGCACCAACTGTTCCTGCCAACAGACTATGAATCAAGAAAGGTGACATGTTTTGAGATGCGTCAACATTTCGTCGGCTGGTGCTGGCTACTTTTGATGTTCAAACTCAAAGTATCTTTTTTCAAGTAGGTCTTTAGTGCTGGGACTTTGTTATAAAAACGTATGCTCAAGGCGAGAAGCAGGCACATCATTTTTTCTCTATTCCTTGTGTTGTGGTCGTGTTTATCTCCATTAAGTGATGAAAGATGTTTATTTTTATGTACGTACGAAATGTTTTATATTGAGACTAGACTTTTTTTGATTATTTTATTTTGTTCATTGTTATACATGTCCATGTCTCTTTTTGTATATGGCATCGTATGTGATGTTTTGCAACGAAGTTGGACTGTAATAATAGTTTATGTGTTTAGATAAATCAACACTTTAGATGTATATAAAAGTATAATGGAATAATGGTCACATTTCTGTTATTACGAAGTGTTGGCCCAGTCACTAACATCTGAGGCCAAGATTCAGACTTGCAGTGTCCACTAACCCATTCATCTCTAATTCGTAAAATTTCTCTCTATATTTGTAAATAATAAAAATATATATTTTAAGAATAAACTTTATTACCAATTCGTTACAACAGATGGATTAGATTAAAATAAAAAGTATGTAACAATGTTTGAGCTTCTGATACGTAACTACGATTGGACAATTATTCTTGAATCGATACAATATAAAAATGTAGCATTGTTATTATTTGATACATTTATTAAAGACTTAATATTTCATGGGATACAATTCGTCCCATACCCCGACCTTATCCTTGAACAGGTCCTTTCTCAGTGAGAAGCCTTCGTCGATGCGCAGATACGTCATGTCGTGTGACGTCATCTTGGGCCAATGCAACTCGCCTAACTCCGGAGTATCGCCGCGGGGATTCGGGTCCCTGACATAAAAACATCATCTTTAGATACTTTGCATATGATTATGAAAAACAATCAGACGTATTATGTAATTCACGGAGGGCTGGTGATTTTGGTTTGGAGTTAGTGAATACAATAAACATATTACCCGTATCTGGCGAAGTTATACCAGAGCGCAGTCATGCGGTCAACCATTAGGGCGTCGCGGCCTTCCAGGCCGATGGCGGGAAATCGGTAGGAGAGAGTGAACAGGTATATCAGCTCGTCGTGGTGCGCCGCTCCTGCAACACATGGCCTTTAAGGCGCTACGCCCAATTCAGTGTTACCCTTGACTAAGCAGCAAGAACCAAATGTGTTTTTGCGTGAAGCTCATTTCTACCTGTGGGTTTCATAGTAACGGGGTCTTCGTAATGGCTGTGGTTTCCGATGTAGCCCCACTCGTACTCGTACACTGGTCGCGGCGAGTGCAGAGTCATCAATTTGGCCATTCTGCAATGAGTATTTCTTATTGAATTGCCCCCGCCATTTAGCGATCCCAACGATAAAATACCTGTAGACAGGGAGACTCTCAACCGAGTCGACATAGAGTCTTCCGAGATCGTGAGCGCTGGCTTCGTCGTTCTTGAGGGGTCGGTCGTGGAGATACACTCGGCGTAGAGTCTGCGTTGGAATCTCGACGTTGTCTCGCGGAAGCAAGAAAGAGATGGGCGCTATTCTCTCCCACTCCGAGTTCATCTGCTCTCGTAGGGTGTCGTTGCGAGTGACGGCTAAAAGTGTTTCAAGGCGAAGTAAGTAAATGGTTTACAGTTTTGGTAGCTTTATATAGTAGTAGTACCGACTGTATGCCATCCAAAAGAATTCGTCCTGAGTCTGGCTGACGAGATGCGGTACGGCGTAGAGTTTCTTCTGGCGAATCGCCTCGTCGGCTGAAATCGTGAGAAACCTCTCCTGTCCGAAGTCGGGCTCCACAACGGCGGTCCAGATACCCACCGGGTCAAAACCAAATTCCTTCAAAATTACGAAATAATGATACAGTCAATTAGCTCACATTTATTTTGATAACTTTTACTTAGTCTTAGATTTTTTCTGTTTACTAGTTACACTATTATTAATACCGATAGTCCTTACGTAAAATCCTAATAGAGAGTTTCCAAGGTCCCTCCAAGGCTTAGTCTTTAGGCAATCGACGATAGCCCTTGAACTGTTAGTCGGGCAATTGAGCAGCTCGGCCTGACGGACGGCTAAGTAGCGTTGCTCAGTGGGCAGAGGCACTTTGCCCACGGGGGAGCCACTCATTGATATAGCACGGTGGAATAGACCTACGAGAAGTAAATCCTGCGTTAACTGTTTTTTAGTTTGTCGCAAGCACGTAATGATTTTTTGAAATTGTTACTTTTTATGTAAATAAAATAAAGAAAAAGTTCTGGAACGTATTAAATTAATGAATTTAAACCTGTGGACATGGGCGACACCATCATGAGCATGGCGCTGATGGAGCCGGCACTGCATCCGGCCACGGTCACTTTGCCGGGGTCTCCTCCGAAGGCCCGAATGTTCCGGTTGACCCACCGCAGGGCTGTTACCATGTCTTTGTAGCCGTTGTTGCCTGGTGCCACTTCGTCGCCAGTACTGAGGAATCCTACAATCATAAGTGATTTAATTATTCATAAAAAATATATATTAAGTAAATCAAAATTAAGATGGTATTACCGAGTGATCCGAGACGGTAGTTGATGGTAACTAGAACGATGTCCCTATCCAAAAGGTAGTGCGGTCCCGCGAGATCTGTTCGACCAGACATGGTGTAGAACCCACCAGGGTGGATGAAAAATATCACCGGTAGTGGCTTCTTTCTAAAAAAAATATACAAATCCACATTGTATTCATAAAATATCTAGCAACTGCTAGAGTTTTGGTTACAACAAAGGTAAAATATAATTTTAAGTTTCACAAGCTTCAATTTGTGCCTTTAAGACAAATGCATATCGAAATTGTTTAAGCGGGTTACCGTATGTTTAAACCAGCAGGCAATTAACTGAAAGCGAAAGGGTTAATTGTAAAATTACAGCTATTACCTATTGGTAGCGAGAGGTGTGAACACATTGATGGTGAGGCAGTCTTCATCGACGGGGTAACCAGGCGGGGCGGGGAGGGGGCACGCCGGGCCATCTTCCCCAGCCTCCACTGGGGTTGGGTAATGGATGATCGGCCGAGGGGGCTGAAATGTATTGCATAAGCCTATTGGGACACAAAGAGACACGTAAGCTCGTAAGAAGACCACGTAAAGATATGAAGGATACCTGAAAGCGGAGTTCTCCGACAGGAGGCTCAGCGTAGCGAATGCCCCGATAGGTCTCAAAGCGTCGCCCTTTTCTTGTTACATTGTAGCCTCCGAGAAATTCACCTGACGGACTGCGCACCACCGGCCGACCATCTAGTAACATTTAACTCGTTCGTTGACAAATTTATTTAATCAATTCCAGCTTATTAAACAAGAAATAAAAAAACCAGAAACTTTTTATTTGTCAGCCGAATTTTAATTTGTTATCCTTGATCATATTTACTAGGTACCTCAGATACAATTACATATCTACATATATGGACATTTGGAAAATGGTGACCACGCTTTAAAAATACCGGCTGAGAATGTTGTAGGTATCTTCCCAGACCGGTCTAATTTGATGTAAACCGACTGTTCGTTTCGACTCACCTATAATATCGTGGGTATGATGGCCATGACTGTGATGCCCGTGATCTTTGTGACCGTGGTCATCTGCTCCGTGGTCGTGGTCGTGTTTATGGTCATGTGCCGCTGCACAGACCAGCACAAAACACGCCAGTACAGAGCGCCACATTTTCCTCAACTGAGGTGGGTTGTGAGAATATCGCTTTTATAGCGAATTATAAAGTGATGTGCTTTTGTGGCGATACAGGTAACTGGCATACTATTAAATACTTCATACGACTTGCAAGTACCATATATTGATAATTATATATTTTAATAGTGTCTTTAATATAAATAAATAACAAAAATCGATTGAGAAATCTTCACTAGATTCACATTTAAACTAAAGTATTAAAAATAAGTTATTTATCGACATCTATAAATATTTGTGTTTACTTTACTTTAAAGTTAAAGTCGTTTTTGTTTACAAACATTATGTACTTATGCTTCACCGGTTCAAGAGATTATCCTTATCGAGTTCGAACAATTTTCCTCAACAATTATATACATATACAAATTCCTCACACTCACGTCTAGACTTTACAGTATCACTTTTGAATCTGAATTTCAAAAATGTGCAATTTTAAAATATTCGCAAGCGATAACAGAATCCTATGTGTGTATTGAGTTAATCATTCATTTAATGAACGTTGAGCAGATTATTCCCATTACCGTCAATTAGGAAGTTAGTGGGAGTCAAACGGTTTGTGATGAATGAGGAAAATGTCCTCTGCCGCGAGGGAACCCCCACCAGTGGCCTACGTCTTTACGCTTATGGAATTAATTAGAATATCATTAATACGGTTATAAGTCTAAATTAGCTGATTTAATGAAATTTTAACTTATGCCTATCTAGAACAGCACAAATATTAAAAGAAAAGCATACATTTATTTTATCGTTTCTTATTTGCATACACGCAGTATATTGACACTTCGCACTGGTATAAGTTTTTACATATCGGTAAATTAAAACAAAGAAATTTTCATTAATTAACTAATTTAATCCTCAGCCAGTCCTTAAGGACTATAATTGGATTTTTTTGTGTGAGCTTGTTTTTGCAGAGTGCGTCATTCAATAAGATCGTTTCTCGAAGGAAGAAATAAATAAACAAGCTGGTTTTGCTTTACCTACTAGGAATGTCATTACTAACTGAATTACTAACATTGCGGCAATTCTTACTGCTTTTCGACTTTTCCTTAAAGTGTATCAACCTGAAGCGTCACCCTTTTAATGAAATTGAAACTCACTGGAAAATCCTTTGTTACAATTACTATGTTTTCATATTTTTTTTCCTTATAGACTTTAACCCAATATATATTCCACGTGAAGCTTCTTTGTTTTGCTTAAAATAATTTACCGTATCGGTATTACCTACTTTCGATTTCTGTTTTTTATCGTTTAAGTATATTCTAGTAAGTAGAATAAGTCTAGCGCTACCAGAATCTATTGTGGTTATGGTTATGTGCAGATATAAGACAAATTTTAAGGTAATGTTTATTGACACCAAACATTGTATACAAGTGATCACTTAACAAACACAATCTGGGATGCTGCTAGAGCGATGAAGCGAAAGTGTAGTTCAAAGGGTACAGTTGTTCCCAAACGTCATTCCGGTCCTTATACCAGTCTTTCCCCATCGTGTATTTATCAGAGATTAAGAGATGAGTCCTATTGGAGGGTGTAAAAGGAAGCCACGAGGTAGCAGCACCCAGGAGGGGGTTTGGATTACTGAAAAAAATAACATAAAATTATTTTATTATTTTGAACTCGCGCGCATTACTTGATTACTCGTGGGTCTTACCCTGTACGTGCAAAGTTGGCGATGATGGTAGTCAACTTGTCGACCATGTCTGAGTCACGAGACCTTAGGGGGATGTCTTCGAAGGCCACTCGGAGAGAGAACAGGTAGATCAGCTCATCATGGTGGGCCACACCTTTAATAATCATATCATTAACATAAAAAAGTACATGTTACATGCAATTAGTGTGTCCACGCTTCCGCGGCTTCTAGATACATATAGAAGAAGAATAAAAAATTGGAAATATCTAAATATACAATATCTCCTTTAATCTATTAACATCATCTACTTCTACTTTTTAAGTGCATAAATATATGAGTTGACAACAAGTCTATCAAACGATGAACTTTTAGCGAACGTTAGTAGTAGGTAACTTATATAAAATTACGATGAATTTCTTATATACAAATGTGTGACGTACCCACTGGTTTGCCGGTGACGGGGTCCTCGTAGTGGCTGCGATTGCCGATGTAGTCGAACACGAAGCGATAAATCGGTTGAGACTGATACGACAGAAGATTCACCAACCTTCGAACAAAAGCAAACGTGTGGTCCGCAATAGTTCATTAAGCTAAGTAAAAGCCAAGTAATTATGTCGAACAAAAATAGATATACTTAATTAAAATGTATACGACGTACACATTCAAGGTTATTTAACATCAAAGCAAATGTAATATGTAGACTTAAGTTATTCGAATACCTATCATAATAAAGTAATTTTTGGGAGAAAGACACTGTTCTCAAGAAATGGGGTACATACCCCATTTCTTCTAAATATCCCTTCTTACTGAAAATTGGCAAAAATCGCGTCCTAAATAGTAATACAATTCTTTTTATCGCCAATGTTTTGAAAATGCTAAATCTCTTGCTGACTTTAAGCATAATTGAGATGATGCAATAATAATAATATAACTGTAAATCACCTATGAACTCCAAAACCGATGACCCCGTCCCCATACAACTTTCCCAAATTTTGGGCATCTTTCGTGTTGTTCGCGATGGGGTGTTCGCCAAGATACTCCCTCCTGAGGACAGCGGAGGCGTGGTCTGAAGGCGGTGGCAGAAGGAAAGCCAATGGAGACACGCGGTACCAATCAGAGTTGATCAAGGATGTGTAAACGGGATTATCCAAGACCACTGCAACAAGCCTTTTCTAATAATAAATTAAATACTTAACCTATCTAATTGATAAAAATCCAACAAGAAAAAATACTAACAGAAAGCCTCCCAAAAGAACTCGTCTCGTGTTTGACTAACGATGAAAGGAACCGAGTTCTTCCCGCGCCTGATGCTGTCCAAGGGATCCTCGGACAGGAACCGCTCCTGGCCAAAGTCTCTCTCGATCACAGGACTCCAGATTATTATTGGGTCGATAGAGAAATCCTAGATAGTGACAAGTTTACTTTAATAAAATTAAAATTTTTATTAAGTTTAACATAAAATAAGAAAGGTTTCGCTGTGAATGTTGTGAAGCAAGTGCACAATATTGTTTTACAAACAAAGAACATTTTTGAGTGTTCCTTGATCAACTTTGTCTTAACAAGAACAAACCCGAAATCCTCTAAGCGAGTCTCCGAGTTTTCTCCAAGGGACTGTTCTCAGGCAGTCGACAAGAGCTTTCGTGGATGAATCAGGGCAGTCGACAAGACGAGCCTGACGCACGGCTAAAGCCAAGAGATCCTCGTTCCGTGGTATTTGGGAAAAAGGGGATCCGCTCATGGAAACTGCTCGATGCAACAGACCTGCAATTGCCAATGTTATGTTAGTGGCTGCTTCCTGAGTCTAGCACGTGAAACTATGTTTAGAGTTTCAAATTAGGTTTTGAACAATGGCGCTGTGGAGGTATTCCTCAGAAATTCAAATAATTGCCCATATTCACTAGTTTTAGAAGGTACAATTTTTTGTACCTTCAGACATGGGTGACACGGCGTGCAAGGCTACACTCATTCCTCCAGCACTATAACCAGCTAGGGTCACACAATTAGGGTCTCCGCCGAATGATTCAATGTTCCGCTTCACCCAACGAAGGGCCGTCACCTGGTCCTTGAAACCATTGTTGCCAGGCGCCTCGGCATCACCAGTACTCAGAAATCCTGAAAAATTAATTAACTGTTTGTATTAGGATAGTTCAATATCGTAAGATAAGTTTACTCCGTTTACTCATAAGAAAATAATGAATTACCAAGTGAACCCAGGCGGTAATTAATGGTGACAAGCAGCAGGTCCTTGTCAAGCAAGTAGTGAGGGCCAGCGACGTCTGACCTCCCGGACACGGAGTAGTAGCCTCCGGCGTGAATGTACACCACGACGGGTAAAAGGGCAGAGCTACTCCTGTGAAGTTTTATTAAGGTGCACTAGAAATAAACTACGCATCATTTGGAAAAAATGTGGGTAAAAGTGAGCTACCTGTTTCCCGGTGTGTACACATTCAGTAGCAGGCAGTCTTCGTCCAGGAAGTACTCCGGGTCAGCATCTTGTGGACAAGCGGGCCCTTCTGCACTCGCGTTAACTTCATCCTTATACTTTGTTATTAATACTGGCGGCTGTCAAACATATAATTATCACTAGATAAGAAGTACATCGTTGTAAAGATATAAAGTATATAAAAAACACTGAAGTTCAATGATATGTCAACTGAAGTTCTTATCTGCACTTTTTATATAATCCAATCCAATTTTAAATACTTTAGTCGAACTACTGATACGATTTCCACTAAAATTATGTACAAACACAAATATTCGCACAGGCTTTAGTACAATTGCCTAATAGCTAAATTAATCAATAACTCAATCATCCAATAATTTCAATATCACAGCAAAGTTAAGTTATAAAGTAAATACTCGTACAAACCCTAAAGCGCAGTTCTCCGATGGGCGGCTGAGCATAGGGAATGCCCCGAAAGGCGTGTATGGGTCGGCCGCGGCGAGACGTCATCAAAGACCCCACTATGGTACCGGATGGTGTCACCACCAACGGGGACCTCCCGGACTCAGCTGCTACATATCAGGTCGAAGTGCATTCTTATTAACTAAACATTCTTTATAAGAAGCTTTTCTTGAATGGATGTCCTGTCACTGTCATGTTAAATACTGTCCACGAGTATTTCATAAAAAACGCTTATGGTTTTCTGGGAATTGAATTCAGATCTTCAAAATAAATTCATTTAGTTATTGACCCCTCGTCACTGATACAATTTTATGCGGAAAAGATATCCATAAACAAACAATAAAGAAATTAAGCTAAATAAATATGAAAAAATAATATAAGAAATTACGGACATAAATTAGCAATTTTTATATTTAATTTTAATAAATCCTTTGGATGTTACAATTGCTTACCTTTAACATGACTGACCACATAAATAAAATAACAAATAAGTAAATACGACGCGTGCACCATCTTGTAGCAAAGGGAACACAATAGTCAATACGAAATAAACCTTCTATATTTATCAAGAAGCGGGAAAATAACTCTTCAGAAATCTGTGACAAGTTTGCCTTGTCAACTTCAGGTGATTCACCTAATATCTTGATCTTGTATCCTCTTTATAAGACGTACAGGCTTATAATCAATAGTCAATAAATAACACCTGTATTCAAATATCCATTTTATTTTTTAATAATTAATATATTTTTAACAAATAACGCCGTCATTCGATAAAAAATACTATAGTTTCAAGCTACAGTTAGATACAATTTGCTCGTAAAATAAAAACAGGCTCATTTTTTAACTTATGAAAAGAAATTAAATTACTTATTTAGTGCATTTTTTTTAGTTTATTTGTATATTTTCGGTCGAAATATCGCTATAAGGTTTAGATATATAACGTCTAGTTTATCCCGAGCACCATAAAATCGTATTCAAGACAGATCTATTACCTTTCATGCAGCAATTGCACAGTGCTTGTATGTGAATAAGTTTTAATAGTCTTAGAAGTAGAGGGAACAAATTTTGCAATCATTTTAAACGTAAAACGATTACAATAATGATATCTGTAAATATAATAAGTTAATGTGTATTTATTAACATTTTTAAGGCACCATTAGTTAAAGGAATAGGCGGTGCGTCGGGTCAGTATCACTGTGAGGCAGCGTCCTTTCACCGCATTCCTCGCTTTGGCATCTCAGTCGGCGCTGAGTGGCGAGCAGTGCGAAGCGAGTGATCGTAGTGAGATGCGGTGACCGACGGCGGAAGGCGGACTCGGCTATTGTGACTTCAATATACACTTCGGAACAAAATGTTGCGTTTTCTGCTTGTTTTGGTAAGTTTAAAGCTACACACCGTGCTCTTGTTACCACGGGCATTGGCACCAAATAGAATTAGATTTTTTGTCATTATTATTTTATGATTGTGAAGTACAACTTTAAGTGCGACAGTGTACCAGCAATTTGAATACTAGACGATGTACATATGTACGTTTTGTAGGAGTTAGCAGTAGAAAAGCGTTCTAATTGTGTTACAAATGCAAGTGGAAAATTAAGGAAATTGCTTATATATATCTCGTGGCAATAAAGCTAAGTCTAACTGTGTATTGTAAGAAGTGTAAGCGGAACGACAATGTTATGGTCTAGTTAAGAAAGCGCTCCCAGCACGTTCATTCCGCGATCTGTGTCAGACACAGTTATGTGGCAGTCCGGCAGGTGCCCTTTGAGCACCGTTACAATCATTAGACACATCACGTTTAGATAAGCGAGATTTAAGGTAAATCGTCACTTAGAGTTTATTTTTATAGAGCCCGTGTATACCGGTAAGTCGGGCGCGAAATTCGCGATGTTTACTCGCACTTCATGTTTCTGAGTAAATATATGTATATTGAAGAAAACTCGCCTTGCTTGTGATGAGATGTCCATAATAAGCCAACATGAAAACGTGACGGGCAGTAAATATGTGATAAATTAATAATATTGTGCTAAATAGTGTCACGCTTAGAAATCATCGCAGAGTATGTAGATTGTGTTGAAGAATGCGATGCCGTTACGCATGCGCCATGAATATTGGATCGCCTGTGAGGTGGCAGATGTGTGGTGGCCCTTTTAACCCCAAACGTGCTGTCAAACGGGAAATCGGCATCTCTGCTCTAATAGCCTATTCATCTGATATCCATTTATTTCTGTCATTCGGTTATTACAATAGGTAGTTTTTGGTAAACTCACTAGATTCATGGTCATTAACAAATTATTACGGTTACCAATCCTCCATAGTTGAGTACCGGTTTTCTATGAAAACAAGATTTCAGGGATAAATAAAATGGCTTTAGGCCTTGTGGTCCAGTTTTGTGTAAAGTGACGTCACAATGCCCGTTAGTCGGCCTTCACCTACTACCTAGTTCCGAGGGCGGTCACTGCCCTTATTTGCTCGACAAAAACAAAAAAGGCCAAGTTATATTCCATTTTTATTTGGTATATGAATGGTATTATATATATATATATATATATATATATATATATATATATATATGACAAATTAATAGAAATTCCGAGGTTATGAATATTTAAATGATTTTTATTAGAAATGAGTAGAGATTAATTATTTATACGCTACGAGATCGTTCAACTTTGTATTTGTCTATTTGACCTACTGACACTAAACTATTAATTGCATTTGATTATGTTTGTTAATTAAACTCCTAATCATGCACCATCTTATTTATCAATCAAGCTGACAACCCAAATACACCTCACGTCAAACGAGGATGTCATGTCACAGTACGATAAGTACTGTAGTTCTCTTGCGGGAATAATGATACCTCTGTTTGTCAGCTCTGATTACCAGCGTAAGTGCCTTATGTAAGTTTAACACTGCCTTGAAGATTCCTTTCAAACAAATCAAATACAATTGTAGAGAGAAAACAAATTAAAAAAAAGCGTTCTCAATACAGTTCGTGCGGCCTTACAAATTAACGTTTCTAGATTTCGGTGTGAAATATAAATAAATAAGAGTAAGCGACTGAGAGCAAAATTTCCCAAATTTGATAAAAAGCTCCCACGCGGGCGGCGGTTGACCTCAAATACTGAGAAAGTTGACTTAAAAGGAACATCTTTGAGTCACACAATAATATAAACTACCTCCCAGGCCCTAAATCTATGAGAATTCTCACTTCGATATTAGTTAAGCATGGATACTTTAACTCAAATCGAAAGCATTTTTTGGATTGGCGCCAGTGTGTTAAGTGGCGCGCCATCAAAACTCTTGAAGGAATTATGACTTGACGATTGTACAAGATACAAATACAATAGAATGAAATACGATGAAAGCATTAGTAGGTTAACGATCCTGCCTAACAAGACGCATCGCAAAGCGAAGCAGCATAATACAATTGGCCATACCGAAGCATAAACCGTATTAAGATGACGGGTATAATCATTTCACTTTTCATTCGCATTCATCCAATTTAGAAATTGTTTCACCCAGTTTCTAGTCGAAATTATTTGTTATTATGTGCTTCAGCTACGATTAGGTGCGGGCTAGTAAAATGCTTGAATATCTCCACACAGCTAATTACAGTATTGTCAGCGACTAGGGCAGGTGGAGCACGCATGTCTCTAAGAAACGGTTACTCGTCCGTTACTCTGACCTGCATTCCGCTTCGACGCGCCTCACTTCTTTGTATCAGGATTGTGCATTTATTTTGCACGATTTTTATAACCAAATAGATTTCGTCAAATCAGGAACCATTTAATCACACTGGATGCATTTAGGGGATTTCTTTTTAGATAATTATTTAACTCAAATTCCATGATAAATAGTAAAACATGCAAATAATTGTTTAAAATGACTCTTCCAGACATTGACGGTTATCATCCAGGCGGATGAGCCCTCTTCAGGGGAGCCCAAGCCCCTACCAGCCTCGGGAGACAACCACACCGACCCTGAAGAGCCTCCGGAAGGATACTACGCTTTTGTAGAATCGCCGAACGCGACGCCACCCAGGTGAATTATGGTTTCAATTAAAATGAGATCTTCTGTGAGTTGCCAATGATAATTAAGTCTGTCAGTATTTTGAACGAAACGCAATTTCTTGATTCAGAGCACATAAATCAAAAATGTTTACGATTCGCGTGGCGCCAGATAAGACTTTCACCGGTAGGCTTTAACAGTATTCTGGGATGAAATTAATTATGTGGATTAAAAATTATGTTATTATTGAAATCGGCTTGCTCATCGTTAACTTTAAGTGACAACGTAGTACCTTACGATAATTGTTACAGGGTCCGACCACCACCGTACCGGCAGGTGGCAACAGAGTGCCCCGAAGCGGGCGAGTCCAAGGCCCACGTGAGCGCTAACAACCTCTGCGGGGACCTCAACCGGGGCCTCATACCACGTAACCCCATGGGCCAAAGCCCCAACGGCGAACCGTATCCATTGTGAGTTCTTCTTCAGACTTCTTGATCTTAAGATTGTTAATCGTCTGACGTCTCGGTCGCACGTGTCGTTCTAGTGAGCTGATTCGCAACCACACCCTCCGCTACTTGTCTCGAACGCTGCCCGTGCTGCGCGCCGACGACGCCCTGCCCCGCGTGGCGCACCTCTCGGCCGCCGCAGCCCCCGAAGACACCGCGACTTACGGAGCGCCCATGCCGCACGCCCTGCCCGATGTGCAGCACAACAGGTGCGGTTCTAGTGGAAGGTCACACTACTTTCTCCAATTGCTCTTATTGGCTTGTGACCTTACGTTTGAAGGTTGGAAGAACGAGGCCGGGCGGGCCGATCCAAAGAGGACCCTTGGGAGACGCCGGACGACGAGCTAGAAATGGAACACAGAGCGGACTCACCACGCGAGAGCCGTAAATTCTGCGATGGGGGCGGTGTGTGAGTATAACTGCCGTGTACTATTTAAATAGCTTTATTAACGTTGAAGGTAAATAAAACGAATGGTGAGTAAGGTACAAATTGTATATACACCTAAAAGCGAATCAACGTGGACCGAGAGGACTCAGGCGGGCGGCTCCCAACTGCGCCAGGTCCCGCAGCACGAGGCCGAGGGCGTCCGGATCGGTGCCGTCCACCGTCTTAATTCGCGCGTCTCCCTCCACCTTCAACAAAATGTATCGCATTGTGAAAACGCATTTAACACATTTATCGAGGGCTGGATGAGGTCAGACCTGTGCCCGGTAGCGCAGGTGTTCGGGCCAAACGCACTGCTCGAAGTAGCCGGGGGTGTCCGGGGGGTCGTAGAGGCGCAAGGCTCGTCGCGCCGCACACTCCCCATACTCCAGCACGAAGTAGTACCTGAAGGAATTCGACCCGTCAATCGAGGAACTCGTCTTGTCGAAATCCCACGAAGTCGCCTCACCTCAGGTGACACAGCTCGAGCAAAGGCCTGTGGTTGAGGACGGTGAAACCCTCGAGGACGAGGAACCTCGTCCCGGGCACTCCCCACTTGCCCTCCGCCCTCTCGAGGCGAACCGCGTGGGCCCTGTTCTCCCCCTGCATGGTCCGCACCACGTCGTCTGTCATCTGGTCCATGTCGAGCGACGACAAAATGTCGTAGTTGTTGTGCGCCAGACCCTCGCACCTCACGTGCTTGGGGCTGTCGTCGGGGTGGAAGTACTTGTCCTGGTGGAAGACGTGGACCGGAACTAGGGCTTCCTCCAAGCAATTGGCCAACGACGTCTTCCCCCCGCACGTCACCCCCGATATTCCGATCACTATCCAGTCGGTGGGCATTTTTGTGCGATTTCTCCTAGATTTCCTCAGATTCACAATGGCGAATGAACTCTTCTCATAGGTATTATGGTTGTTTCTTGCAATATAACTCTTAAACTGTGTATGTTTTTCTATAAATAAGGGTACAAATGGTAGATTGTAAAAGAAATGAGTCCCCCGATGAATATAAATCCCCAAATCGCACAGAACAGCAGCACCCACTGTGGATTTGGTATGTACTGGTAAATGTAGAAATCTGAAACAAAAATACATTTTCAAAACTTGAATTACTTTATTTGCATCAAATAGACCGAATGTTACTCACCGTCGTCAAAGAAAGTATATGAGTTAACCCAGATTACAAATAAAGTGAAAATAGTGAATGTCGATATCAAAGTCACTTTTCCAATGACTGCATCTGGCAAATCCATCCACACATCTCTTCAACTTTTTCTTTCTCTTGTTTCAAATATTATTTACAAAAATAGGAAGCTTCAAAACTCTCAAATGGTTCTTCAGGAAATAAGATAGACCGTTCTTCTTCAGCCTTTTTCTCAACCTTCTCTAGCAATGGCTTCCCTTTCACTGCCCGCTCCACTATCTAAAGCAGAAATCAATAAACAAACTTTGAAAAAGAATGTCATATTATTAAATCAATCAATTTTATTAGTGCTTGAACACGCATAACCTAAGAATTTATTATAATATTTAACCCTGTACAAATATTTTACCTTGTGGGCCACACTTGGCTTGGACACAGGACCCGAAAGTGCAAGCAACTTTCTTATATTACTTTCCAAGGTGTCTCCCTCAGATCTTTCTGTCTTACTTTTTTTCTTTTGAGTCTTGTTTGATAGAAAATTTCCTTAAAAAAATATTGCACAATTAGGATTTTCTTCTCTAATACCTCACTGTATAATTAAGATAAGACTTTTTTTAAATTTTGGTACTCATTTAGAGGATTCCAAATAGTTTTATAAAATTGGTTATATAATGCACTAGTCACACTGTTATATTAGTTAATGTTTATTTTATGCGCTGATAAAGAATATAAAACAAGGTAACCTGCAAAACTGGCGACTAGTAACTGAGTAGTTAAATTATGACGAAATAATTACGCGAGGCTGACATACCTTGACCTGAGTTCAAATGTGACTTTGCTCGTGCTCGCTTGCGTTTCTTAGTTTCGTTCTCTGCAAATAAATACACAATAGCAGTATAACTTCAAGAAGCATCTTAATGGTTCATAAAACGATTAATCTCTAACCTAACCTACCTTCAGGATCGACAAATTCTAAGGCTTGTCTCACTAATGCTGAGGACATTTTAAAGCGTTTACCATTGGAAATATGTTTTGATTTCGTCAAAACTACTTCTATGTAAGAACTGTATATGTATATTGTGTGCTTAAAACAGCAAGGAGAGACTAAATTGACATTAAGGCATGAGTTTGACTCAATGTCAATGTGAAATCACACTTCACAGTTGTGACATATGAAGTATATGTCAGAAATGTAGATAGGTATCGTATTTATTAGACTACTCTTTTGTTTTGCCATATATAAAAATTATATCGGAAACAAGGAAAATACGATGTTTTATAATAAAAAAATATTTCACTGCTTCCTTGTTAAATTAGTTTATTAGTTTTATTATAATAAACTAATATAACTTAATGTAATATAAGTTTTTATTTTTATTGGTTAAATAGCAAAGATACTTTATATAATATATTTCCAATATATTTGATATATTTTTTATGTTTGTAAAGAAAAAGTGCCTTGTTAAAGTAATACACAGGTAGCATGAATTATTTATTATTATTTTAGGTTGAGACACGAACAAGTATGCAGGTAGTTAGATAAAGTAAAAGATAATTTTAAATTTTCAGCTTCTGTATGTTGTATCGAGCTATCAATGGCGACTCTGCAGGGCCTGAACGAAGGGAAGACCCTGGAGTTGCACCGCACATGCCGAACGGCCCACATCGATATGAGGTGCTTTTCCAAAATAAAACATAATCCACTGTAACATGGTCTTTGTGCGTTCGTAATTGCTACGGCGATCTGCAAATCACAGGGCCCCCCCACGCCGTGCCCTGCTCGTGTAGAATACGCCACCCCGGTCTTCGCTCGCAACTACCAAGGCGTGTGGCGGTATGTGGTGCAGATTCCCTACGAGGGATACTTCACGCAAACTGTTGAAGTCACGCGGTATGTATTTCTTTATTGTGCGTGTATATGCAGACATCAAGTTATATGCAATTAAAATGTTTACAATCTTTCGCAGTTGCATGCAGTCGAGATGCCATTACTTGGAGGGCGGATGTCTGAGTTCACCGCGCTGGGTGTCTTTGCTCGTCGCGGAAATGCATTATCCCTCGACGCCTCAGCAGCCGGTAAACCACTCTACATTATAGGAGTAAATAATTGTTAATAAATCAGAGTTATATTTAAATGTCTTAATTAGGATTATCAGCAGTTTGGCGCACAGACGGAGGAGAAGACAACTGAGAAGCCCATGCACTGTGATGGACATGACGAACTGGGATGTTATCAGGTATTTATTTCGTTTAAACAAACGCCTGATCACTTTTAGAATGAATCCAGCCTAATTCTCGGCCTTTCACATGTAGTGTTACGTTTGTAGTGAGTTAGTGTGAAATGTGCGCAGGTGCGGCTGTACTACGACTGGTTCCTGGTGCCGGGCTCGTGTAAATGTTGGCGCCCCGATTACTTCGCGCGATATGTCCGGCGCAAGCACAACGAACTGTAATTCATTCCAGGGAAACCTCTTCGCCTGAACATCATCAGTACGGATCAGCCACGCTCCGAACATTCTTTGGTCGGACGAAACAACTTGTATGATGATGATGATGATGAAGCGAAGGCGTCCAATGTAAATAAATACCCTATATTCCGTAATGTTTAATAATAGCTATTGGGTGCTAGGCGTTTACTGAGACTGTCGTAGAACATTAACCACGTGTAATTTATATGATCGTAATGTAAGTGTAGTCTGTAAGAACCTCGAATGTTTGTATTATGAAATGGAATTCACCCGGCTTTGTCACTATAAAAATCCGTCCTATTCGCTTATAAGAAACTGAGGTGCCTTTTGATCTCTAGTTTATTTGTTTAAGTACATTATAGATGTACTTTTCAAAAATTGTAATTAGATTATACTTAGGTCAATGTGCATTTATTGATTGTTTTAAGCATTTAATTATATGAATCTACTTACAAGTGAAGCTTTGTTCTGAGAGCTTATTAAACTTTAAAAAAAAACTGATTTTTAATTTTAATTTCATAAATTCCACAAAATACATCGTTTTTAATAAATTCGAATTTTCAAGACACAATATTGAGCTTGTGGTTTGGCGTCCATTAAGAAAACTTTTAGTTATTAATATTATGTATATTTGAAAGAAATCATTTTCTTTGGTTTAAAGATGTAAATGATTTCTACACTATTGTGATTAATAAACATTCTTAAAACATCATATAAATTTAAATACTTTGACAAAATGTTCACCCAGGGAGACGTTCACAAAGGACTCAAAGCCAACTGGCTGATAATTAAGAGTTCACATGTTACAAACACAAAAAGGTAGCTTTGTGTATTGTTAAGTGCAAAAGTAATATTTGCAACAGAATGTCTATTGTGCCAAAGTGTCCAAAGTGGACACCTTTATATCTACGAATTACGAATTGCGAATCCTGTATAAGAACTCACAGCAAAAATACTAGTCGTGTTACGTCTACCGGTCACTAGCGCCTCTTACTAACTCTTACACTATTAAGCACGTTTCAATTTTCATATTGCACTATCACTCGATTTATCACATAATGAACATACGTTGCTACTTATCACCGAAATACAATACAACAATTATGTAAGATCCAAAAAATACTCCAAGCCCAAGCCCGAACTGGGCTTGTCTCTCGAATCTTCATCACGCGTCGGTGACGACTTTCGGGGATTCTGCCCTCGCCTCACTTCTTTGTCTTTCGCAACTCCTCGAAGTCTCGCCCTGGCTCGTATCGCTGGTGGACGTTCCCGCGTCCAGGTCTTGAAAAATATTCTGTCGCCGGCTGTTATAAAAGTGGACGGCTGGAATCCCGTCCTTGGGGTTTGTGAATTCCACGTAGCAAGCGGAGTAGGGTGGAGGCGGTTCCTCGTATCTATGTTTAAGGGAGCACTCGGAGTAGGGCGGCGGCAGGTCTTCGGAGAAGTCCGGGTCCGCCGCCTCAGAAGGGGAATCTCTCTCCACGGGTGTCGTATCCGCTTCTGGAATATTTAAAACTCAGGATTTATAATAAATCATATTAAACGGTTCCTTAATTAACAACTTAAGAGAAGACACTTACGACTCGTTGCTAATACATTGGCGGTGGGCCACTCTTCCGACCGACTTCTGCGCCCTGAAAATGTATATAATCGATTTTGTATCATTGCTTGCAATTAAATAAGAAAAGCCAACAGGAACGGTACTAACAGCGGAGGTAGTTGCGCGTGAAGAATCGGTCGGTCGCCCGCAGCAGGAACAGGGCAGCGAGCAGCAGCAGCGCGCCTGCCGCCCAGCCCCGCGTCGCCCGCCACACGCTCGCACTGTCCGTCGCCTTCACCGGGGGCGGCTTCGGCTGTAACGGGTGTGCTCAGTGAGGGAAGCTCAGACTAAATGCAATTGGCTAGACGTATCTAACACTAACCACGGCATCAAAGAGTTCCTGCAGGTTGCGCGGCAACACCACGGGCCGCCACGTCGCCGGCGCTACGCCCTCTTCTAGACTGTTGATTCTGAAACATTTAATGAAAAAATCACATCAAATTTTAAAAATAGCCAAAGCTTCTATTTATATTTTCACTTCTTTTGAGGTTTGACGGATGATGACTGGTTAGATGATGATGATGATGAGGACAAAAATTCTAAAATCTTCCTAACAATATTTATGGCAACACTATGCATAGACGTATTGTAAATAAGGTTGGAAAAGGATTACCTCAAGAGATGGTCAGTGCGCTGTGGACGGTAGGGCCCGTCGTCTAGACGGCGGCGGTAGTCCCTGAGGCGCCGCAGCTCAGCCAGGTGCGCGATGTGCAGCTGCGCAGCCAGCTGGCTCAGCTGCTCCACGCTGAGCGCCCTTTGCCGTATGCGGTACCCGTCCAGCACCCGGTCCAGCGGTCGCGGGGACACCTGCATCTAAACAATGCCAATTCTTTTAACTCAAATTACTTGATTTATTTGCAATTCAATAAATTCATCTCTGTGTACTAAAAAATTAAATAAGCCCGTAGCCTAGACGGATCTCGTGCTCTGATGCAGTATGCATGCAGGCGATCAGCCTCTTGCGCCCACCACGGCCGATCTCTTTTTGGGTCTCAGACATGCCGATTTTATCGCGATGTTTATCTTCCTCTTATAGGCAAGTGACAGTTGTTATATAAATATATGACCTGCATATATTTATATAACAATACCATGTTAATGCCTCAATATCAAATCTGCCTACACTACGAAATATTTCCTTGCGATGGCTGTATTTCCAGCCTGTTTCTAAGTCGGGCTAATGCCCTTTGCAAATATACGGCAATTACATCCTTAAAACTATAACAGTAAGTATCACAATCGCGCGGCTCATTACGTTGATTATGCACAAATTCAAGTGTTGCAATAATATTTAGCGCGTTTACGTTGCCCGACTTATTATGTCAGTTCACCTAGAATTGCCTAATATTTATAATTATAGCACAATAGATTACATTTTAACAAGCAACGTTCACAGAAAGTGTTTATTTAACTTTACTTATTTTCAACATTCGATATGAGCATTGGATTTTAATGACTGTCTTAGTAATTAAGGAATGTTTACAATGACAGCGCAACGAAACGCCGATGTGCACCAGTGGCTTCATTAACACGAGTAAAGCCGGAGGGAATAGCTAGTACATCTTAAATATATATAGTTAGGTATTCCGTAAGGATAACGATAGCAACACGTCGAGTGGATGAACTGTCATTCTTGCCTTCACGAGAAGGCAAAACTTGCAAACGCTCGTTGCAGAGCTGTGTATAATGGCTAATAACAAGAAGTCGGCACAATCTGCTTCACTCGATTATACGGTGATGTAACAACTGTTTTAATTGATCATATAGTATAAGCGTGTACTTCGTAGAAACCCTCGATATCGAAATGTTATGTATCGTGAACAAACGATTGTATATTAATATAATATGTACATTGTTAGCCTCATTTTATTGCATTAGAATTAACGACTTAGCACTACTTTGAGTATAAAATCGGCCCTGGCTCACGATCATTAGATACGCTGAATGAAGAGATTACTTACTTACCATTGTTATTCCGAGCACTCACAAAACTCACAATACATTGTTACCAACGCTATTTACAATATCATTGGATCTAATAAAGGCACAACGCTGGCATTAGCACTAAACAGAGCGAGAGCATGCGCGCTCGTTCGATGCGTGCTTTATGGCGACTGGCAAGAGGCGAGGGAGCATCGCGCCTGCGTGCCTTCGCCCAGCGTGCCCAATGCACGCAATGAGCAGAATCAAAAAGGAAATGTTTATAAGGCGAACACAATAAACACCAATAACATCAACTAGCTTCGTCCCGTGGCTTCGCCTCAATTCCTTCAATTCGCCTTCAAACAGTTACCCGAATTGAATTTCAGCAAGGCTGTGGTTTTGCCCTGAAAGCCTACATTGGTGGTTCAATATCGCTGAGGCTCAATGCTATGGCTATTAATAATATGTATTGATAAATGCCAACAGCCTTCTGGGTTCTCTGACACATGGAGCAAACTTTTTAAATTTATTATTATTTTCGTTTTTCTTTTAAGTTATTATGTTTTTAAGTCATATTATTAATATAACATTTTGTCCAATTAAAAAAAACTAATTATGTTGTTCCTAATAGAAAAGAAACTGATGTTTTGATTTATGATGAACAATTAGTATGAATAATTTAAAAAACATCATACAATAATATACAACATATTTTATACTCATATATTTAAAAATACAAACTTTTAACTTGGTACTTACATCTGTTTCGCTATAATCTATCCTTACCAGCTAAGAAGCCTTCTTAGAGACAGGTTTACATAGTATTATGGTGCCAACTGACAGCGAATAATACAACCTAAAACCACTTTATAACTCCCATAATATGCATCTCATAGTGATAGGTTAGCGATACCTTTGATTAAGAGGTTATTATTATTATTTTATTTAAAAATGTAATAGGACCTATTAAGAACTTGAACAATGCTTACAACTCAATTAGTATTGTTGTAAGGTTGTTGGGGTGTTGGGAGGATCTATTTTTTGTCAATCGACTGCCGCATGATTAAAATCTTAGTACGTCAATGCTGACAACATGAAATGTTTTGCATCAATAGTTTTATTTGATACTACTTTCGCTTTAATGACAGCAGATCCCATTTGGCAGCTCCCTTTAAAGGAACGAATTGAGCCAAGGTTATGGAACCAAGGCGGTATTATGGGACAGATGGGGGTCACTGAAATCCGAGGAGAGGCTGCAACAGATCGATGGACCGCGACACTCCGGCGCCGAAAGAGTTGCGTTCACACCGGGCGCATCTTCCTGGTAGCTTCGATGCTTTCAGACTTTTGATTGAATACTGGGGACGAAATCTATCTTTCTATTTCGGGTGAGTAGGAGACGATTACTACACAGTTGCAAACCTAGGTATGCCATATTGAGACATGTTTTACACTTCATTGCTATATTTTAGTAAGTAAAATTAAAATAAGGGGAGCAACTTGCGGCCTTATCGCTTTCAGCGATCTGATCCTGGCAACTATAATGAGGAAGAATAGCAAGAAAACTGATTAAGTACGAAAACTATGGTAAATGTAGGTAATGATTTTATTAAAAAAACAAGCATTCTTTTTCATTTTCTGTAACATGTAATTTGTATTAAAATGCTAACCCGACCGATGTTGCAAACATACGAATTCGTACGAGATAGATACTCAGTGTGTCGCTGCCCTGAAAACAAGGCTTTTCGATTTTCAGTGAGCGTTCACTAGCTCAGTTGTTCTATTGCAACCGTGGGTTACCAATATTCGTCAAAGTTTCAAATCGACTGGAATCAAATATTGTATGGTTTGATTGCGAACCTGAAATTAACTTAAACATGTTTGATTAAAAATTGAAGAGGTAAGTTAATTCAATTGATTTCTTTTAATTACGATTTTGTGCTACAAATATGGAGACTGAGTACAAATTTTCTCCAATTTAGACATCTTTTGAAAACGTTGTAACTTGTAAGGTGTACGAGGCGGGCGGAATGGGCGGGCTGAGCGGTGCGGGCGCTGTGTTGGCGGCCGAGGTCTGCGCCCCTTTGCTCCTGCTGTGTTGGCTTTGCTGTTGGCCAGATGAAGCCTCAGGTAACTCCATTGATGCGGATAAAAATGTACAAGTAGTTCATTTTAGTATTATAATTAATCGTTTTAATCATATAATTATTAATCAGACACAAGTTCCGGAAAATACCCCACCAGACCCAACATCACCAATGGTAAGATGTCTTTACACTCTTTTCTAAAAATAATAATTATTTATTAGTTTCTAGTTTGATAAAAATTTAATAGTATATATTCAGAGATTGTATTAGAAAGAGTTATTAAAAAGTTTGAAAGCCTAAAGTCAATTTACTGTGTGGCCTCAAATTGATTAATTAATCGATTTTGATACAATTGTATTTTAATGTTTTATCGAAGGTTTAAAAGTTTTGAATGTCAGAATCGTCAAGCTCCCACCGCCGTCTTAACGAGCTCTTTCGCCGGAGGTGCGGCAGCAGCGCAGTCTCTTTGCATATGCCAAGTACTTCGGGTAAGAATATTTTGTGAAGGTTATCCACACCAATTCAGGTAAAAAAATATATCAATATTTCAGGAACGACAAAGCAGCCGACCCACAGGAGTCACGAAGAAATCCGCGGTCGTCGACGCTCGCACTTAGATGTGTGCCAAGAAGACAGCCGCTACCACTCTGCCCCAAGTGTAATTCACGAAGTAGTGCACCGAAGGGACTGGGAGCGCTCCGCCAAGGAGCTCTATATTCCACTGAGACCTGAAAAGGAGGCCATATCTCTTAGCTCTCCCACACCATCGAACCTGTCTCTGCGGAGCCTTCAGCGATGCGACGAAGCGGACCATCGGGTCTCTAGGACGTGCAAGAAACATTTTACTAATATTAAATGCTCAAAGAAAAAAGAAACTGATGATGATGTCAAGGATGATGATGTGACTGAATCGTCTTGCTTTTACATTGGAGACAATGATGCGGGCTCTAGTGTTTCTGAGAAGCGAGGAGAGTGTGATAAAAAGAATTATAAAGAAAAAAATATGGCCGCCGGACCAGCAAGTAATGACAGTAAAATTTATAAGCACAAAGAAACTAAGCAATCCTTAAATGAATGCATTAAAAGTAAAGATAGAATGAGACTGGTGCCAGTTAAGGAGTTAGTTGTGTCCAGGTTTGAGGACGTGAACCTCGAAAGTACGGCCCTGGATAGGTCTGGGGCTCAACACCACGGAGCTACTTCCGAAGCCGAGCTCCTCAACGCTCGTCCAACGCCACCGTCTTATTCCGTCGGTAAGGACTTCTCGGTGGCGTCAAACTTTTCTTTTCCAATAAATAATTTCCTTCAAAGCGATTAAAACATTAAATGAATTTCGTTTTTGTGTTTTTCAATTTAAACAGAACCATTAGGCTACACTTCTGACACGTCGTACCTAGACCAAGAAGTTTGGGTCGCTGCACCGAGCATGTCACTGGCTTGGTCTCCTCCTGCTGAAGGCTTCTTGCGTGCCCGCCACGCCAGCGCCGGCGACGTGCTGGCGCCAACGCACCGCCCGCAGTCTGGGGCCCTCTCCGGTAAATACTCGGCCATCACAAGCAATCACTTTTTACAAATATTGTTTCCGTTGAATACCGTGTTTCTAACATACTGTACATAAATGCGTTATTAAGTTTTAATACCTTTTGAGACTGGAAGGTACGCGTAGCTTAAATGCTCCGGCGTAGTAAGATACTGTCGCAATCGTAGCATTTGTAGCATGCGTAAGGCTTAAGGAAAGCTCTTGACGTGACAAAGAAAAATAAGCACTGCTTATTTTTATTCTATGACATTTTAAAACTGCTGGGTTACAGCATATTATGCTCTAGGTGGCTGTAAAAAGTGTCGGTTATTTTATCATTAGGTGCAAAGGTTTTTCCAATTATCTGATTGCAGAAAGCGATATCGACTTTGAGCTGGAGTCGTGTGACGACTTGCCGCCCCCGTACCACGAGGTGCACCTGCTCAAAGACAGCAATGAAACAGCAATATAATGTAAATTAATAATTTAATAGAATTTCAACGTATATTTAAACAAAACGCGCAATTATGTATTAGGTTAGTCGGCAAAAGTTGTTTTTGAATCTATGTACTATATAAGACTTATTTACGATGTGCTATTGTGTAATGAAGAGTATTCGTGGTTGATTACAATCAGATCAGATCTCGTAAGGAATTGCGATAAAAGATGTCGCTGGTCCTAGTATCGTGTCGATTAGGCTTTTAATTACATAGTTGGGTGTTTTAGAAGTAAGCATAAAGCAAACGAGTGTTATCTTAGTCGATTTCAGAGTTTTAAGAAGGTAGATGTAATAAATCAATATGTGCAATTTCTTAAATGTTTAGATATATTATGTCAATATCACACGATTTAATTACTTGTAATACATTGTTATTATTTAAGAAATGTATATTTTTTAAAAACATAGAATATAAAAAAGAATAAACTCTCTTTGTAACGAGTAAAGTATTTCCTGTTATTGTTCTAAATATTAAAAGGCTTACAATTGTGTGTGTTCGTTTTTAATTTCAAACCGCCCTCTATGACCACACAGTAAAGTTACTTTATCATATTTAACAAAAGAGATAGAATATGTACTAAGATGCAATATTATATATTTATTTATTATAAAGGCAATTCACCATAATTGTTTTAGAATAGATATTGATCAACAATCCCGAGAAACACACATATTATAGAATATTTGTTATTCATTAAAAAATAAATCAGTTTTCAAGCTTTTATTAAATAAGTCATGTAAGAGTACTAATTAAACTATATACAATTTGCAATTATATGATATATGTATACATGATTATTTTTCTTAAGCAACTCGATTGAACTTCAATTAAATTGACTTTAATATAACAGCAATATAAAAGTTGGTCTCGTAAACCCCGAACAAATTATCTAAGTCAATATACATAAATTAGGTACAATTAGATAATTGCTGATAGTTTTACACGCATTAAACATTCCCACCGTTTCCTTTAAATTGACTTTTGGGCGTGAGCGAAGAGACCTCTCCAACAACAATAAGAGGTGGCGCGGAGAGATGCTTTTGTCGACTCTCTTCGCTTGCAACTCTCTCTCTGCGTCTCACTGGAGCCACATCTCTCCACACGCTTGGTGATTCGTTGCTCGGCGGTGAAAAATCTTTCCTACTGGGTGACAAACTCTTCTTTGGCGAATGACATCTCTTATCGACGCCGATGTATTCCTTCGATACGAGCTCTATTCTCGGAGGAACCACTCTGGGAGCACTTCTGATTGGGGTGGTTCTAGGTGTGAGCACTTTGGGCGGCGGCAGGTGGCTGCGGGTGCGCGGGTGCACTGTGTCAGTGTGCGCGGGCGTCAACGAACTCGACCGCTGTGCTGAAACTACACAAACGGTAATGACTGTAATAGTAATGAAATGCGTTTAGGATGGCGCTTACCGAGCCTATCCCTGGAGGGCGACGCTAAGCTTCGGGGCGAGGCGGGCGGCGCCGCGCGGGAGGGCGACTGGCACAGCCGCGCCATCGCCGACGCACTGGCTCGCACCGCTGCCACAGAGCGAATTAGTCATTCATACTAGCGAACCTTTGTGCTGATGTAGGACAAAACAGACTAACCGGGCTGCACCGGGTAGGCCACCGTGTCCGTCGGCGGCGGCCTTACCGATTCCACGCGCTCCGGAAGACCTTCTTGGGTCAATTCTGAAATAGAGAAACCAAATAAGACTTGCCAAAGAGATGAAGTGAATTCTTTTCTCAGACAATAATCATAATCGAAACACGCAGCGTGCATTTGAGTTATGTCTCACTTTTAACCCTTCTTATGCAGTAGTACACGAAGTAGCAGCAGAGCAGCAGCAGCAGCCCCAGCACGCCGGCCAGGGCCACGTAGTAGGCCGTTGCAGACGGCGGCCGAGCGCCGCGAATCTTACTTCCACCCATCACTTATCTGCAATAACCTCACTATGATGTAAAAAGATATCACTCGGAATAATAGGACGACATATTTTTAGTATTTCAATAAATCATATTTACCGATCATTTACTTTGAACAAGAACAATCTCGTTTTCCATCATCCGCCTCACCCACTCTTTACACACGTCACATAATATTTAATTGCTGTCTGAACTGAACAACAAATGAGCAAATCGCTACAAATCCAAGCACTGCTCAAAACTCTACTGACTTAAACTTGGGTCTCCATCAGTTCATGTAAAGGTCTAAAATATATTGATATAAAAGTATTAAGCAGTAGCGAGTTAGAAGGCGGCGAGCCAGCTTTGCCGGCAGAAGTCGTGTGGAGTCTCGGGGCAGTGTCGAGACATGGCAACAAGTGTCCCCGACACTCCGGCGTCACTCCTTACCCCTGCTAGGGATGATTCAACTCTCAAATAAAACCGGAGTCAATAACAACTATGTATTTAACTTCTGATTATATAAATTTGGTGATTAATTAACCTGTCCGGAGTTTCAAGCAATTTTTATTTCTTACTTTGTTTTCTATAGCAATATCCATTGAACAAATAGACATACAAACGATAGCAAAGTAAATACTGGTTGTCTACATCCAGCTCAAAAATGCCAAATTATTAAATTCGATATAAATTGTATAATGAATATGTAAAATGAGCAGCCCTGCGTTCAGGGCAGGATGTGGCGTCGCAGTGGCGGCTCCACATTTCGTACGGCGCATGCGCCACTCAGATCAGTCACTTTAATGAGATCCTGAAATGAATAGCGTTCACATCAGCCTCACACAAATCTATTATTAGTAATAAGTCTCTTGTGCAAAAAGCTAATGCTTTATAATAGCTTCAAAGCGATATTTAAAGCCATAATGCATTTTCAATTTCACGTCTAAGTTGGCGCAAAATAGTCACCGCGACTCATGGATATTTGTTTATGTATTTTAAAGCATATATAATGTATCAGTTGCATTGGTACCTATAACACAAGCTATACTTCGCTTCTTTTAAATAAGTATATGAAGAAATGAGGAAGTCTGGCAGTCTCTCGGCCGCATGACGAGGGCAGTTGAAATAAAAGGCGGAGGAATATTTTAACATTTAATTCAGTTTAACGTTACGTGAACAATTCGGACAGACTCGTATAATGCGCAAGATCGTAGAGAAACACCAGAATTACAATTAAATCGTACACGTAAGCCGGCAATAACATTATATCTGTACAAATAAACCATACGATTATTGTTATCACAGAAAAATAGACTTCTTATCTCCGTACGGTTACAGCCGCATAATCTCCAGGTAAACATAGAAGAACACATTTGCCTTAAAACCTAAACGGAATACTCCAAGCACATCGACTTGGCTTGGATGAGGAAACATCTTTGAGCAGTTGTTAAATTCGACAAGTGGTGGAGCAGACGCGGAGGGGCTCCTGCCCACGAGCCCTTTCGTCGGAAAGTCTCTTAGCACTCTATCAGTCAACAATCTCTGACGTGTTCCGTACGAAACATATATCTCTGACCTCTTTACGTAACATTTGAGTGTCGCGATGAGTCCTGGCGACGATCTTTAAGCCATAAAGTGAATCTGTCTTTCGGACTCCTCTGAGAACTTACGTAAAGAGGCCTTCGACGCATCTCAGCAAAGTAAATCACATACACTTAACCGCAATATCTATATATCTATCGAAAGGTGAATAATGTTGTTTAACGAAAGACGAGCCGTCGGCCGCCGCAGGCCTCCGCCGCAGGCCTCCGCCGCAGGCCTCCGACGCAGGGCGGGGCCGCTACTGGGCGGAGTACACGTTCGTCTGCTTGCCCACGGCTTGGTCGTACGAGGGCGGAAGAGCTGCAAAGGGCGGGCCGATGAAGGCTTTCTCTAAATCTACGATGACTAAGATTAAGCTTTAACAGTGAGCAGAAGAGGCTTTGACCAACCTTGCGGGTGCCAGCCCGGAGCCGCCAATCCGAGGAAAGCTAGTAATGCAGTATTATGTCACATTGCTCAAATCATTTACAATAAATCACAAGCAAACTGTTCTGAGACTCACCGCTGGCTTCAGGGGCACTGGGCTGCGCACTTGGGAAGGGCGCCGCCCCGGTGGGGTAGGGCGCTCCGGCCGACGGGTACGGAGCCCCCGAGACGGGATAGGGTGCGCCGGCGGACGGGTACGGGGCTGGCCCCGGATACTGTGCGACGGGGTATGGAGTCGCCGTGGGGAACGGCATGCTCGCGTTTTGCACTGGGTACTGGGACACAACTGAAATTATTTCAATCAAATAAATGCCTCAAGAAGAAAGCTACCAACAGGCTTCAAACAAATCCAATGAGTTCCCTAAAACTCTGGCCACATACCAGGGTACTGATGGGGCATTGCATATTGCTGCTGGGGGTAAGGCGCGGGTGGCACAGGTGGCATCCGCACTGTGCTCGCTGCAAACATTAAGGATGTCTTTGTTACAACATTTCCAAGAACAAAACTTATAATGTTCCATATTCTGTGGGACGCTTACTCTCAACACTGATGACTTCACCTCTGTTCCGACGGCGACGGCAGCAACAAGCCAGAATCATGAGCAAGATGACGATACCCACGATCCCATAGGCTATTGTAGACATATTCATTTTTGAAACGTGTGAACTCCGCTTAAAAGAGAAATGGTTGCAAATTAAAATGTCTTTTATTTAAGTCGGTGAAAAGGGGCTTTCTACCAGTGCACATTTACTAGTCTTATAAAGATAGACATAAAATTATAGCACTTGAATTAAGGCTTACCTTTAAAAGTATAATTTAACTTTTTACAGTAGTTTCTCAAGTCTCTTTGTACATAAGTTTTCCATTTATTTCGATATAGGGTTATTGAGTGCACCTAATTTAAGAAACTAGTCAGCAGTTTTTTAGAATATTGTGGTTAAGGAAGCTATTTATAGAAACTGACTATGCTTGGAATAGTGTGTTCAAGGATGTTCCTTCCTTAAGGTTCAACTATCACAGTACACACATTTACACAGCTCACAAAGATTTTTCTCATATGTTTTAACAAATTTACAGTATTTAAACTGTCTTAAATAAATAAGGAAGAAAGCCCCAATAAATGTAGTAGGCGAAATGAAAAAGAAAATTATGACTCACCTCAAATAAGTTATCGAAATCTTCGTCGAACTCTTTAGAATCAAACATAATATTATTTAACTTGAGTATTAAGTACGGGCAAAATCACATCTTACTCTTACTTACTAATATGACACGTTTCATATCAATTTGATAAGTCTGCAAAATTGCTACTATTTCCTGCTACTGAGGCTTATTTTTGTTTTCAATAGTCTCACATAAAATAAAAAAGTCGCTTTGTGTAACAATAAAACACTTTGTTTAATGACAAACAACTCGTTCGTTAATTATTTAAGATGATTTCTTTTATCAGTTTTAGTTATTCGATAATTCGTGAATGTGTATAGGAGTAAATATTACAAGATAGTTATGTATGTATATTTAATAAGTTGATTATTCACCACAGGCACAGATGGGATATTTACAAATTGCTCACTCGTCAGAATCAGATGATGAGAAGCCTGAGACAATATCACACTTGGACGGCAACGCCAAACAAATTTCTAAGGAAATTACATTAGTTTACGCTTGGTCACGTGACAGTTTCCACATAAATTCGTATTGTGTGCATTCGAAGTCAAAGGCAAATCTCTGCTGGACGCTTATAGTTGGTGGAGTGATAATTTTAATTATTATTCAACATTGGCGACTACATAGGAATTCATAGAGTAACTATGTCTATTGGCATCCTGCAAACTTTTGTCTAGTAATCTGTGAATTGTACTTCGTACTGTAGGCTGTAAACACTAGACAGTAGATACTAGATTGTATTTCTCCAAAGACTAATTATAATTGTTTCTCCTATTTCATAACATATTTATTAATAGTTATTCTGAATCATCTCCACTTTATAATGTTAAATCATTTAATTCGTGTACTGCCTACTATCCGGACTGTTGGAAATTGTCCAACGATAACCACAATAATAAAAAATCAAATACATACGGACTTTACTAGACATGCCGTAAAGAAAACAACCTCGGCTGCCGGAGGTATTCTAAATGTTTAATTTGAAATTTTCTCTTTGTGCGATAAATTAAAAACAGCACAACACTTGGCAATAACTATTTGCTGTGAGAAGTAAAAATAATTTAATTATTATAGGTGTGTTGGGTTTGGGTCGAGGCAAGAAAAAAGCAGGTAAAGTTAGTACCATGGAAAAAAAACAGCTTCCAGTTGAGTCTGATCCTGAGAAACTAGTTGCATATGTTTGTGGGTCAAATGTTTATCTCACTGGTGAAGATGTAAAGGTGGGATTGCTTAATGAAAATATCAACTTCTCATGTCTTGATTAATAGTATCTTCAACTTCTGCCAAATGTATAGCTGTATAGCGTATAAAACTAGTAATAGACTGAAGGCCATACATTTTAATTTCTTTTTAATGCTTAGTGTTGTCTTATCACTTGATTTTGCTCACATAAATAATTGGCACAAAGTCAAAGTCAGAATATCTATCTACTGTATTAGGTCTATCAGAAAATGATTTTGAGCTTTTGTTAACAGATAAAAGATGACAGTGAATACCCTGAGTGGCTGTGGACTCTGAACCGAGGGGCTGCACCTTGTATCGAAGACCTAGACCCAAACACAAAAGAATACTGGAAAAGAGTAAGGGCTTCTGGAATGAAGCGAAACAATAAGCTCCGATCCATGAGAAAGTTTAGTTAATTTACAAGCTTTGCAGGGCAAAGATGGACTTAGTCGTAGCAAGCGAAGGCACACGTTTAAGACATTGATGTGGAAGTGTTGGACAATATAAAATTAATAATCATGTTAGCAAATAAACTTGATGCAAACTTTTGTTCTTACAATCATTTACAACCTTGTTTAAATTTCAGTAAATCACACAAATTTTATTAAAAAATATTCTTTTCTCCCTTTGCAAAATTATGTATATCAAAGAAAAAAGAATTGCTGCCTTTTCAAGTTGCATGTGACACCTTTTTGAAAAATGAATGATGTTTTCTTAAGACTAGATTGCCACACTTGGGCCAATCATATTTTGACAAGACAAGCGATTAGTCGCATCAAAATTAATATGAAATATTTTTAGTGAAATTTCAGTGTTTTCCATTTTACTTCATAACTTTAAATTGACCGAGTGTAATGGCGTGTATTAAACCTTTAGGTGAGTCCAATATTTACAAGACGTAGCCAAAGTAATAAATAATTGATGATAGGAATTATAATTAAAGCCGCGAGGGCTCTCCGCAGGCCCCGGGCCGGGCGCGTACCGACTGCCCACCACGGTGGGCTTCCCCGAGCACGACCCCTCCCGGAATCGCAGTCCCATGTTTTCGTTCGGCACGAACGGAGGAGCCCGGATCAAGCAGCTGGGGCCCGGGCCTGCCTACCGCATCGACCGCGTCACCCGCGAGGGAAACGTCTCGTCACCCGCGTGGTCGTTTGGCTCTCGGTTGCCGGGCAGACCGGCGCAGCGCATTCCGGGCCCCGGGGCGCACGCCCCCGAGCGTTGCCCGCCCACGCGCGATCCTCGCGCGCCTCAGTATTCGATGGGCGCGCGGCTCGGCTACGCGCTGAAACGGGCGGGCCCAGCGCCCAACGCTTACGCGCTGCGCATGGGCCCCGGCAGTCCCGCCTACACGATGGGAGCGCGCGTGGGCTTCGCGCTTAAGCCGCGCTCGCCGGGCCCCGCCGTGTACTTCCAGCGAGATGCGGACGTGTACCGGACGCGCGCGCCCCTGTACAGCCTCGCGGCTCGGTCGGAGGGAGCCGGCAAATCGACCAAGACGCCCGGGCCCGCAGCTTACCCGCCCAACTTGTACGACACCAAGAAGGTGAGCGCCGTCCGCCTCCCGTGAGATCCTTCGCAGGCGCTTCGGTAATCGCTTTTTTGCTTGCAGAACCCGTACGCCTATTCCTTCGGCACGAAGCACGGCAACTACGCCTGCCCCATGATCATTAAGGAGGACACGATGGACTGCCTCTAGTGCAAATGCCGCACACTTACCTGCATCCTGCCTGACATATAAATGGAACGCGAAAATTTACTTGAACAAACGTATCTGACCGTTTGAAGGTTAGGTAAAGGTTCGAAGGCGAAATATAAAAATTGTAAAATCGAATGTATTGCTGTGTACCTACTCGCTCGTGTCGCGAATATCCACAGTATCGGTTTTTACTCGTCCGTTTGTTTTTTTTTAATGTTTTTGTAATTATTGTTAATAAAACATATTAATCACTCGGTATATCTTTATTATACAGATCTTGTACAGTTGCTCATCAAAATTGTTGCATCGATTAGGTACGAGTTTGTGTTCAAGGCGTGGCGGACGACAACGGAGACAGCTCCGACCCTTTTGCTTCCTCGTCTTCGCTGGCGACCTGGTCACGTGGTGAAGCGAAGGTCAGTACCTATTCGAAGTCGGCAATCAAGCAATTCTTCTAAAGTTGATTATATAGTCCCATAAAGGAATATGGTCCGATGTGGTCAATTTAAAACCAGCACCATTCGTTATGTGGAAATATACAAATAAATAGTTGTAAAAAAACCTGATCAGGCAAGGGATGGTGGCGAAAGTGCACATAGAGCAGCGCCGCGTAGAGTAGGTTAGCAGCGGCCAGCACCCGCAGAGTGGCACCGAAGCCGGCCGCCCACCACACGGCCCCGGCCGCCACAGGCCCCACGGCATAGGCGGCGCTGGCGGCGGCCTGCAGCACCGCGGCGGTGTGTGGCAAACTGGAAGCTCGCGCCAACAGCGCGGGAACCAACGCCGCGTCCAGGGCCCCGACACCTGCGCCTACGCAAGCTTGCGCCGTCGCCAAGGCCCCCAAGGAGCACGCGCGAGCCACGAGGACACCGCCCAACGCCACGCTGCACAGCGCAGCTACAGCTACGCGCTGCGCCCGCGACCCGCGCCCGCCGCACAGTGCCGCCGCCAAACTCGTGGCCGCCAGGTACGCCACGCTATCCGGTAGGAATACCACACCCAGCTGCCAACGCTGGCGACATTACATTAAAGTGCAGTGTTCTAAGGTAGTAAGGCTCTATTAAATAAATAAAAACTTGAATGGTTACCTGGGATCCGAAGCGTTTCTCCAGCCACAGTGGCAGACAGGGCTCCAAGGCTGCCATGACAGCTGTGCTCAGGAACACCGCTCCCGCGCCCGCCCCGCACTCGGCCCATACGCTCCGAGCACTGTCGCCCCAAGCCGTTGTCCCGCTCTCATCGTCGACAGCCTATGGGATTCGGTAATGAGTCCTCCTAGCCACGCCACGAGCACGATACGAGCACTCACCTTGTCGTATTCCCTCTTCTTCAAGTAGGCGTATTGCAATCCTAAAACAAAAAAACTATCATTGTGTGGAGCGAAGAGGACATTCACAATCGCGAATCTCTAGAATTAGGGGCTACCGAGGTTCGCGAGCAGCGCGCCGGCAACGAGGTGGAAGGGCGCAGCCGAGCTCCACAGAGCGGCGGTCGCGCCACCCAGCGGATATCCCACGAGTACACCTGAGGCCAAAAACAATCGCTATTTATATTTGATTTCATTACGACACGCATCCTATCGGCCATTAAAAATCGACGTACCCAGAGCGACGGCCCCGAGCAACGCGCCGAGAGCTTGCCGTCGGCGCGCTGACGGCACAGCTCGAGACACCAGCGCCATCCCGGCTACGCCGCTGAGGGCGCCCCCCGCGCCTTGCAACACGCGCCCCGCGGCGCCGCACCACAGGCACGTCGGTCCGCCTGACGCGCAGACTCCGCCGCCGCACCACGACAGCAACGCGGCGGCCGTGAGCAGCGTCAGCACGGCGAGGCGCATCGTGGAGGCGGGCCCCGCGCGGGTGGTCAAGGATGCCGCCAGGGGCGCGCATGCTAGTTGGGCGGCCGAGCGAGCGCCTAGCACGGCGCCAGCAGCCGTGGCCGCGCCGCCGGTTTCGCCGGCCTCTAGCGACAACGCCGACCCATTGAGCAGCAGGGCGGGCGCCGCTGACGCTCCGCTCCACTCCGGCAGGATGGGCACTGCATACACGCGCATGCTATAGTATAACACTCTTACGCGATGCGGGCTGCGAGCGAGAAAAGTGACCGACCGAGAGCGGTGAGCAAAACGTTGTCCAAGAAGAGCGTGCAGTACACGAGCAGGAAGGCAGGCGCGGCACTTTGGCGCGTCGGCTCCAGTGGAGAGTACGTCATGTCGCCGGGCCACCCGTCAACTGCCGCGTCCGTTGCCAGCTTGCGCAATGCCTTCCCTCATCTTTGCGATTCCCTTAAAGTTGTGCTACCTACTGCTTTTTACGAGTACTAGTTAACTTTTACGGAAAACCATGCATACACAGACTACAATCGTTTTATTTTTATTTTCTAACCTTTACCTCCCAATATAGTAAGAACTTGCATAAAGGTGGACAGCCTAACGAGATGAGGCATGTGTGGGTCATGCTGGTTAGTAGTTCAATGTTAATATTAGTAACGTTCCTCGGAATATGCTGTGCGCACGTTTCGTGTAAGGACTGAATACTGTTTCGTATACCGTCGTAAAGTAAATGTCCCCGCACTAGAGGCTGGGCCCAGCTGATAACGCCATTCAATCGGAGCGCAGCGGATCGCGAACATCGCTCACTCGAGCGCGACGTCATTTGCCGCCTCGACGCCTAACTGCCGATATGGGTGGCAACGGGTGGCCTGGCGCCCGCATTCTTAGATTAGTATTTAAACACGCCCTCCGATACGTACTAGGATAATTGTTACTAACTAACAGTTTCTGGACTTTCCTCAATTATAATAAATAGTATTCTAAAGTAAGCGTATGAACGGTCACCGGATGCTTTTGTGTGATACCATGGAGAGTTAATTGTATCATACGACACCAAGTGTAGAAATATTCAAATAAAAATGCCTTTTCGATTGAATAATATAATGTATATAATATGTACATCTGAGTAATTTGTTTGATTTGAGTATATCCTAAAGTACCGCGGCGTGTACTTGTTTGTTCTCACTTATTCATACATTGTACGTCAATGGTGAGTGCTTTCTGCGGCTCGGTCGCTCACCGCGCTCGCGACGGCGTCTCGGGCGCGAGAGCAAGACGCCCCCACTCTCTCTCTCTTTTCGTCTCGTCGTCCAATCTGAAAACGCAATGGAGAAGCGAAAGTAGTACTTCTCGGTGACGCCGAGAGATGGACGACGACCGACTGAAGCCTTAGCGCTTAGCCCGCACACTTGGTCTTGCCGTCGAGCAGCTTGCGCCAGAGGTCGAACTGCTCATGGAACTGCACCATGTGCAGCGACAGGGCGCGCTGCAAGGCGCAGGGGTGCGCGGGCGCCTTGCGGTTGAGGAACTCGGGCGCGTGCACTCGGCGCACGGCGGCGGCCGACGCCACCACGCCCGTCACGAACACGTCCTCGAGGCGCAGGTAGGGCCGCCGCGCCGCCGCCGCCCGCAGCGTGCGCACGGCGTCCGCCGTCAGCAGGTAGGCCGGGCCCGTCGCGAACTCGGGGAACACGGCGCCCGCGAACTGCGCCACGGGCACGAAGTACTTGGACTTGGCCGTGCGCTTCGGCAGCGACTTCTTCACCACCTTGCCCCAGATGGTGTTGGTCGCGTTGACGCGCGCCGCCGCGAAGCGCAGCAGCCGCGGCACGTTGATGAACATGTCGTCGTCGGTCTTGAGCAGGCGCGGCGCGCGCGGGCAGTAGGTGTCGGCCCACTCTAGGATCGACAGCGTCTTGAGCGTGAGGTTCGAGTACGAGTCGATCGAGCGCCCGATGACCAGGTCGCCGTACAGCGCGTCCTCCGAGTCGAGCGCGGCGCGCAAGGCCTGCGGGGGCCGACCCAGCGCGAAGGCGAACGCGATGTCGCGGCGCGCCGCGAAGTGGCCCCACGTCAGCCGGATAGCGTCCCGCGCGCGCGCGTGTTCCGGCGCCGACGTCACCATGATGAGCACCTTGACCTGCGCGCCGAGCGCCGGGCACAGCTCCGGGTGGGGCTGCTCGTGTCCCGCTTCGTAGACGTCGCTCACGAGCGGGGCGCCCGGCGGCCGCGTGACGTTGACGACGAGGCGAGTGGACGGCTTCGCTGTGGCGTTGGCGGTCGCCCGGTGCGTGGCGTTGGCGGGCGCCGCGGTCGGCGCGACGGCGAGCAGCATCGGCCGGGGCCGCAGCGCGGGCGGCGAGGGAGGCGCGCGAGCGGCCAGCAAAAGCAGCAACAGAGCGGCGAGCAGCGTAAGCAAAAGGGCGGGCGAGCGCCGCAGGGCGCCCGAAGCGCCCGGCCCCCACCCGGACATGCCGTACCGGTCGACGACGCTCTCTACACCTGTAATATGCGATCCGGGCTTACCTTAAAATATTTTATGGAATGATTTTTTTATATATATATATATTGCTCATTCGATTATTGTTTTGGGTGGTTTTAAAGTCGTGTAACTATATTTTTTTGGTGTTATCTCCGTGTGTACCTCTCTATCTGTGTGTTTTGTAAGTGCGCCTTAGCATATCGTCTCGGTATACAGATTAAAGTAGAACAATAAAATTTGGATAATAATGACTGTAAAAGAGAAATAACGTGAAGGCCGCGCAACGACCTAGCAGCGTCGTGTCCGTTGCGCCGCAGGCTCGCCGAAGCCGCGGAACGAATGCATGGCACGACGCGACTGCCAGTTCTCCCGTTAACGGCTTGCCATGTGTATCGAAAGGCGGCATCACTCACGGCGCACGAGGTTAATATTTGACCTTAGCCTTAGTATAAAATGAGTTGTTGCGCGTCAAATATGTTCATAGAACAGTCACCTTTTAAATATGTTTAAAGGCGACCGTACAAAGTTAAATAACAGGTATGAAAAGCCAAAGGCGGGAGGCGCATTAGCATTACCTGAAAATTAACAATATTACCTTTCACAATCGGTTGGGTGTTTTATGCACACAGATTTAAGACGAAGGTGATGGGTGATTGCCCCGCAATGTTTGGAGAACGTCGCGGCGTACACCGGGTCAAGGCCCTCGGAAGCGCTAAACGGGACCTTCACACATCGGTTCCAACTTGGCACTTACAAAACATTTTGACATACATTATCATGCCATTATCAGATACCCCGACATTACTGCGCACGTGGAACAAACCTTCACGCTTCGCACATTATGATAGCCGATATTGTAGAACCGGCTCTCCTTACCCGTTAGGTATTATGAGCAACCCTACTGAAGTATCCGGAATCCGCCGGTTAAACATTTCACCTCAGTTATGATTTAAGTACTAGCCGCTATATTTTTTTATGGACGCTCGTCTTTTGTTTTCCAGTGTGTGTACACACAATGGTCTAGTAAGTTCAACCGTGGGCACGGAAGTAGTGAATGAAGGTCAGCGAAATCAGTCGATGTACCGAAAAATATTCATACTGCCAGAGAAGTAGTAATCACAAACACGTTCGTCACGTTACAAAAAATATTTCCATTTGAATCATTTACTAACGGAATGGGAAAGAGGCTTGCGTCTGATGGTGCAAAAAAATCTTATATGTGATGTTAAATATATGTACAATAAAGCTAAATTATTTTACATTTTACATCTATCATATCATGTAAAATGTATTATTATTTTTAATGGATAGTGTGGCACGTCACATCAATGTTTGGTGTAAACTATTCAGAGTTTAACATTTGATGTCCTTAAAACATAGTCAGGCAAAGATATAGATATGAATTTATGTTATCATTTCAACCGCCATGTTGAGGCATTATGTTTTACTGGGTTTTGTTCATGGCTGTAGATATGCATGTTATTCTTAAATTTAAATATATTTTCAATGTCATTCTCAAGTTTGAAAGTAAATCTCACATACAACTCAGTTTTGCCTATTAATACCTTCCATTAAGCAAAAACTGGTAGAACATGTATTTACACTTGGCTTTTCTTTTTTTTTTATAAGAGTCCAAGTCAAAGGACTTATTTATAATTTAAAACTCAGATACATTTGATATGCTCTACCAAATTGCCTTTTGCATTAAGAGCTGGTGGGGTTTAACAAATACTTTTTTCAATTTGTAAGCAGAAACACCAAAATAAGCATTTGAAAATTGTTAACCTGTATTTCTAATATAATTTTATTTGTAACATCTACAAGCACATTCACCTTCCAGGGTTGTACAAAGATATTAATTATTGATTAAAACATTAATTATTAAAACTATAAATATTCTTATTTCATTTACATGCTTATTAAAGTTATCTATGTTATATTTTAGATTCCAAATAGTGTAATAGCAATGTGATCTGAAGGAATTTTATGATAAATAAACCTGATGATTACATATAAGGTTTTAAAAGTGAAATTACAGCCAAGGTATATGCGCGGTATATTGATGTTATTAGTTCTTATTTTTTTATACATACATTTTTACATATACATTTCTCAATAAGAGGATCATAGCATGTCCTAGAAACTATATATTAAAAGTATACTGGTAACTTTTAAATAATAAAACTCACCATGTTTGATCCGAGAGCTTTGTACGGGATGTACATCAACTAGGAAGTGGTCACAGTCAAGTCAAATCTGATCTCTTGTATACAGTTGTTTTATCTTGTGTATTGCACTTGAAATTTTCGTCTCTTATTATAATATTTTGTCCGCCTCATACAAATTACTTTCGTACTTACTACTTACATTCAATTTATATTTATTAATAAATATAGCTACACACAACCACTTACAAGAGGCCCACCCCGTTTTAAAGTTTACACTACACAGTTTAATAAAAGTCTAATTCAAACTTCAGTTTCATTCCGATTAATTTGACATTTAGATGAAATCAATTCTGTCATGCTGTCAAAGACCTCAAAGAGAACACACTCCATTCCAAGTACTATACAACCACAGGTGCGATTGCAGACCATCGGATGTAGAATAAAGGCAACCGGCTAATGAATATTATAATAAGCAGAAAATCCTATTATATGCTTCATCATACCTCGCGATAGCAAGAAATTCTAATTAAGATCAAATCGCCTGATACAAAAAATCAGAGTGACTTATGTCTGAAATATAATTTCTGCATATTTTTGTGTTCTAAGTCTATGTTTTAATATGAGAGTAGGTATTAAAAAGTTACTATTTCCTAATGTAACCGTAGACTATAAAAAGATATATATTGCAATTTGCACGGTCTGTGGTGTATCTGGTCAAACAAATTAATTGGAAAAATTGTAGTAGTATATCCTATTTAATTCTTTAACTTAAATTATAATTGATGTTCTTATAATTGCAATTTGCAGTGTCAGAATCGAGCTTTGAATTAGAAAACCCACATGTAATTTAGAGTCCTGTGCGGAACAGAACGGCAACGAAATACTATGGAACTATTTTATCTAATAGAAAAGACAGGACAGAATTGAGGACAAGAAGTACCATCTGTAATATAATGGCTAAATTAAATGCCAAGTATTTAGTAGTTGGTGGTGGAATAGCTGGGGTAACTTGTGTGGAAACATTAGCTATACTACATCCAGATGATAATCTCATAATTATGACAGCGTCTTCATTAGTTAAAAATGTTAGTAATATTAATTATTTTGCCAAAACTATAGTGAAATTTGATGTGTATGAAACTGAAGCAAGTTCTCTGAAAAAAATCCATCCCAATCTACATATTGTTTATGATTCTCTAAAACATTTAGATACCACTCTTAAAAAGGCATTTACTGATGCAGGTGTAGAAATAACTTTTGATGTGATATGCATATGTACTGGAGGTATACCTAAATTAATATCAGATTCTAAGAAGTGTAGCAGGATTTTTGGCATAAGAGATACTGAATCTGTCCAAAAGTTTCAAGAAAAGCTAAGAAATGGACGTAGAATGGTAGTAGTTGGAAATGGTGGAATTGCATCTGAAATAATACATGCTACGAGAGGAATAGAAAAGATTTGGGTTGTAAGAGATGATTATATTTCAGCAACATTCACAGATCCAGGTGCTGCTGAATTCTTAAAAGATTCTGTTGAAAATGATACACAGAAAAAAGAAACTACTGTTGTAAGGAGACATGTTTACAGTGAAGAGGACATATTAGTATCATTTAATAAAACTCTTAAGTCAGCTGCTTTAGGCCCTGATTGGTATAGAAGATTGGAAAAGCAGGAAAATCATTTGGGAAAACAGGAATTGGAAATAATCTACAAATCAGAAGTGGAATATGTTGTAGAAACAGAAAACTCAGAATATCCTCTTTACTTGAAACTTTCCAATGGAAAAGCATTAGAATGTGATTTTATTATTTCAGCTACTGGGGTGGAGCCAGCCGTTAACTTTACTTGGGACAAGCAGCCACTCTTGGGAAAAGATGGTGGCTTAGCAGTTAATGAATTACAACAAACATCAATTCCTCACGTGTTTGCAGCCGGGGATGTAGCCACTGCATCTTGGGAACATTCCTCTCATTGGTTTCAGCTCAGACTGTGGACACAGGCCAGGCAAATGGGGGCAATGGCCGCAAAAGCAATGCATGCCAAAGTCATCAAAGAAGATGTTTTACAAGATTTTTGTTTTGAGTTATTTACCCATTGCACTACTCTTTTTGGCCACAGAGTGGTGTTACTCGGTAAATTTAATGGACAAGGACTCGACAACAATTACGAGATCCTACTCAGAGTGACTCGTGGTCGCGAGTACATTAAGTTTGTTTTACAGAATGGTAAGCTCCAAGGTGCCATTTTAATTGGCGAAACAGATCTAGAAGAAATGTGTGAAAATTTAATTTTGGATCAAATAGATTTAACTCCGTTTGGTGACGACATTCTTAATCCTGATATAGACATTGACGATTACTTCGATTAAAGGCCAAAGTCGATCGGTTTTTCTTATTTATTTGACAAACACTAAAATATATATAATTGTCTCATTTCTTCACACTTAAAATATTGCTAACGTGTATACGAGTTTATAATCGAATCTTGCTGTGGTTTTAATGGTTATAATCTTTAAACGAAAGCTCGCGTGCGACGGCGCTATTCCCAACAACATATGACAAGCTGAAGCTCGGCCAGGGGCGTGTAGACAAAGATGGTTAAGAAGGACTTTCTTAACCAGCGAAAATTATCTCTTTAAAAAATGATATATCATGCTGAGTTTATTATGAGGTACATCTTCTCACACCGGTCTTGTTTAGAACTGTCGTAGCCTTAGCTGTAAGAAGATCGTTCAACACTGGGGTGCTCACTTTAATACCAAGTAATAATATTAAATTTTATTCAGAGTAAGTACCAAAAATTAAAAGATTAAACTTTGAAGACAACACAAAAAAACTTGTTTTCTAACACTTAAATGCAATTAAAACCTTCATCAAAGAGACACGAAACAACGTAATAAATTTCAATTATCAGTCCTAGAGATTAGACAAAAGTTTCATAGTATATTTGAAATATGGCTGTTATATTCAATCAGATAAAAAACGGTGGTAATCCAGTAAGGGATCAATTTACTAAAATAGTAAATCGTGCCATATTTCGGAATATAGCGCGCAAAACAAAAGAAAGGTGCTATTACTTCGATTTTGGGTCAAAATAATTCAAATCTGTTTTTATTTACAAATCTACTTGAATATAGCGAAAGCCTTTGACCGGGTGTGGCATAGAGCACTTCTTTCAAAGCTTCCTGCGTATGGGTTGCCCGAGAAATTGTGCAATTGGATCTCCAGCTTCCTGGCTGATAGGAGCATTAAGGTCGTTATCGACGGAGCATGTTCCGACCTCAAACCTGTGAATGCCGGGGTCCCACAAGGCTGTGTCTTATCTCCGACCCTCTTTCTTCTGCATATCAATGATCTGCTACAGCATAGCAGTATTCATTGCTATGCGGACGATAGTACTGGAGATGCATTATACACAGGCCGCGCAAATATTTCTCGGGCTGATGTCGATCAGTTCCGGAACAAACTTGTGTCTGAAGTCGAGACCCAACTAAGTGTAGCCTCGGACTGGGGACGACTTAACCTAGTCCTAGTTTGCGCGTTTTCCACTAAAAAAACACCCTTTGTCGCTACTCCTCTCTTTGAAGACACCCTCCTTAAAGCCTCAGCCAGCATCGGAATACTGGGCGTCGACATATCGGACAATGTTCAGTTTCGCAGTCATCTGGAAGAAAAGGCAAAACTTGCCTCTAAAAAGCTTGGTGTGCTCAGTAGGGCGAGACGATACTTCACTCCGGGCCACCGCTTGCAACTTTATAAAGCGCAAATTCGGCCCCACATGGAATATTGTTCTCACCTCTGGGCGGGAGCCCCCCAGTACCAGCTCCTTCCTCTTGATCGCATTCAACGTAGAGCGGTTCGATTAGTCGCTGACCAGTCACTCTCCGACCGGCTTGATCCTTTGGCGCTGCGTAGAGATGTTGGATCTCTCAGCATCTTCTATCGCATTTACCATGGGGTGTGTTCGGATTAATACCTGCAGCTAAATTTCATCTTCGGACATCAAGGCAGAATGCAAAATTCCACCCGTATCACCTTGATTTTTTTTTTATATAGAAGAGGGGGCAAACGAGCAGGCGGCCCACCATAAAGGTGAAGCCGCCGCCCATGGACACTCACGCGGCTGGTAGCTCGTGAGTGCGTTGCCGGCCTTTAAAGGAAAGGGGAGAGGGACGAGGGAAGGGGAAAAGGATGGGCACCGGAAGACCTCACTCACCGAACGAAACGCGAGTACAAAATGAACAAAGTCCAATTGCATCACTTTACGCCGGTTTTCTGTGAGAGAGTGGTATTTCTCCGGCCGTGCCTGCCCATTCGGCTGAAACTCTAAGTAACAGCATGGCACTCCCACTCAAAAACCTTGATGTCTGTCGTTCCACCACTGCGCGCTTTTTAAGACATTTCTTACCACGAACCACCACGTTATGGAACAAGCTGCCCGCCACGGTATATACGACTTAGGGTCCTTCAAGAAAAAAGCGTATAAATCCCTAAAAGGCCGGCAACGCACTCATGAGCTCCCAGCCACATGAGTGTCCATGGGCGGCGACTTCACCTTTATGGTGGGCCTCCTGATCGTTTGCCCCCTGTTCTATAAAAAAAAAAGAATAAACAATAGCCTGCTTTTTAGGTGGAGTGAAATTTCAATTCAAATTCATTTGTCCTATTTCATTAATATAATTATCATATTTAATGACATGAATTCCTTTGACCAAACTTAGTTTATGGTTCACCATTTCAATTTTTTACAGATAAATAAAAATTATTATTATGATCATACATTACAGTATTAATTATTGTTTGTTTAAATTTAATACTTTGGATATTTCTGTTACATTTTTATTTTAAATAATCGTAAGTGCAGTTGATTTGCCGGCGTTTCTGCCTCGCAAGCGCAAGCCTAGTACTAGCCAGTAGCCAATAGCCATTCTAGTGATTCTAGTTGCGTGTAGTTAGTGATAGTGTTATGTGGTATTGTTTACGTTGTGGCGTTTTCCAATTAATCCCGCAATGTCAGTGAATTAAAGCAGACTCTTTTAACGGTTTAAAAAGTGATAGAGACTCTTCTCATTTAAAACAAAACTTGCGTGCTTGTGTTTCGAAAGAGAATGTGCACATTGTGAACACCGGCTGCGATATCCAATAAGGTACATTTGAATTATTTTGTAAATTATAATCAGTATCATTTGTGTAAAGTCAGTCATAACATCTCCGAAAGATATATGAAAATGCATTAAATGCTTTTTTTTAAATTCAGTTTAAAGCCTAATAATATGTACTTCGACTCTCATATTAGACGGCCCTAAGCATTAGCCAGTTAAAGGTCCAGGTTTATTTTTAGTTAGGATTTAAAAATAATAATAGTTGAAGTACTAACTGATTGAACCTACTTGAGGTTATAAGTAAATTATACTTAAAATAAATAATAAATGCAGGTACCAGAATTCCTTGTAACAATATTTTTTTTAATACAAAGCTTTAGATTTTTTCATTTTATTTATTTAACAAGTACAACTATTATGATGTAATTAAATAATTCAGTGACTGAATGATAGTTCAAATTGTGCAAGATGAAATATTGGTGTTTAAGAGATACTTATCAAAAATCACAATAAATATCTTGTAGTTAAATTATAATTATTTCTAAACATCAACACAATCATTGAAGATTTCCCAATGATATACTTTCAGAACAGTAATAATTCATTAATATATATGAGATTCTTTAAGGTTAGGTTAGGTTAGGTTAGGTTAGGTTAGGTTAGGTTAGGTTAGGTTAGGTTAGGTTAGGTTAGGTTAGGTTAGGTTAGGTTAGGTTAGGTTAGGTTAGGTTAGGTTAGGTTAGGTTTTTTTTTTTTTTTTTTTTTTTTTATAATGAGTCACTTATGTAGCTAATACATGTTATTTATGGTTATTAAAATAAGAGCGACGGAAAAAGTTGTTGGCTATTGGATACCGTTCTTATCCGTCGCTCTATTTTGTACAATAGACAATAAGCTATTTACATGGCTAATATAAAGGGTGCAAAATAAATAAAAAATAAAAATAATAATAAACAAAACGACGAAGAAGTTCTGGCTATGGGATACCATCCTAATTCGCTATTCTGTTTTTACAAGTTGTGAATAAGAGTATGGGAAAGAGTGGGGTGACGAAAAGGTTTTGGCTGTAAGATACCGTTCCTGTTCGAAACCCCTGTTTGTGTTTTACAAATTTGTGTTATGTTATATCAGTGTGAGTCTTAGTCAAAGCATGGACGTACTGATTTTAAAGAGCAGTTGAAAACAATATAAAAGAGAAAACTAATTAGAAACAGATTAACTTGCTAGCGTTGGAGTGTTTATGAGTTGAGTGTTTAGTGATTATCCATGGGTTTGACCTTGAGTGACACTGATATAAAATTGATTTGTTGATGTACGTTGATAGACCAAAATAAACAGAAAAGGCAGTTAGTTTAATCTGTATGTTGTTTATTGTGATTAAATAAAAATAAATAAAAAAAAATGGATAATTTTTTAAATATAGGTTTAAGAGTTAAGTTGATTTTGGTCGATCAGTGAGTATTGTATGTGTCTATAAAGTGTTTGATTTTTACTGAATTTACTGTGATTAGATTATACATAGAAATAATGTGGTTTGGAAATGAGCTTAAACAAATGAAAAAAAAATAAATAAATAAATAAATAAAAATGATGATTAACGAAAAATGGACCAAAGTAATTGTGTGAAATATGTTGAGCAAGTTTTGCTTGAATTGGAATTCTTTTTAATATTTTGGGAGTTTTGTAATTTTAGTCCATTTTTGGTACGTCACTGTAGAAAATTTTACAAACAACAAAAAAAAAAATAGGCTAAAACATTGTTTTTAGGAGATATCGATTAAAATAAAGGTGGGCTAGAATTACAAATGAGAGTGTATGAGTTGACTTATGGTTTAAACATGTAATAACAAAAATGAAAAATAAAATAAGAATAGGAAAAAATAAATGGCCTAATGATTTGACTTGTGGATTTGTAGAGAAATTAAGGTGAGCTGGATTTAGTGATTCTATGTTCTTAGTCAATTTATACAAACTCTTTTTGAATTAAACTAGGTTAATGTGAAAAAATACTAATGTGAATATACAATAATAATGTGAATTTAAGCAAGTACAATGTTTATTAAGAGTAATGATTTGTCCAAAATAGACTGAGAAAAAATATTAACCCCCGGTTAATAGGTTATGAGTTTTTTAAGTGACAGTTGTGGTTAAATAAAGTTTGACATAATAAAGTTATTTGAGAATTTATATAGATTAAGTCTATTTTGGTCGGCCATTCTTTGTTGATAAAATTAATATTATTTTTAGCACTATCATTGCAGAAATATGACTGAAATACTAATTGCGTTAAATGATTCTTATATTTATTCGAATTGACAAAGAAGTATAGATATCTTTTGGTTGAATGAAATGAGGGGAGAAAAGTAAGTAAAAATAAACTATGGCTGTGACGGTGGTGAGATGTGTGGTAGTGTATGGCTTTAAATGTGTGTGTGTGTGTGTTCCTTATGTTATTTAAGAGTGTGAAAGTTTGCGCGAATTTAATTCAGACATAATTTATTTTCGACTCTACGCGTGCTCGCATGGCTCGGACTTTGGGGCAGGTTGTGCTGTCTGCACGGTGTGTGGTGTCGGTTTTGGTGTTGTGTTTTTTATTGTGGTCCTTGCAGTTAATGCAGGAGGGGGTGGATGTGTCTGGTTCGGTGCAGGAGGAGGTGAAGTGTTCATCTCCGCATTTGGCGCAACTGGGAATGATTGATGGGCACCTACTCTTTGTGTGGCCGAACCCTTGGCATTGGCGACACTGAATGAAGGGTGAAAAGGTGTCGCAATGGACTCTCCTGTGGTCCAAGGCGACCCGTCCTAGGTCGAGGAATTTGCGCCATGCGGTGGGAGTGGTGTTTAAGACTACGTTATAGAGACTATCATTACGATTGTTTCTCTTAAATTTGATAGAGAATGTCTCGTTTTTCAGAGAGGGGTTTTGTTCTTTAATAGTGGTCAGCAGGTCTTTTTCCTCTAGGGACTTGTCGATTCCCTTAATAGTGATGAGGGGGTTCAGTCTCCTCTCGTCTTCGGCTTCTATACCCTCCGATTGGTTCAGTTTTTCCTTGGTGATGTTCTTGTGCTCCTCGCTTTCAAAAGAAAGCTTCAGTTTGACGTTTGAGAGCGGTGTGATTTTGGTGGGGGCGAAGCCGCACTCTCTGAAGTTTACCGCTTCTCGTACGTACAGGAGAAGATCCTGTGTGGAGAAGCAGGGATCTCTGCTGACCACTAGTGAGGGGGCGGAGGGCGTTCTCGGTATGTCCGAGTTAGTTTTGGAGATAATCGTTGGGGGGGCCGGGGTCACTTTTTTGTGAGTAGTAGGTTCTTCGCCGCCTTGTCTTGCCTTGTTTTGGCTGGCGGCTTCTGCGTAGGATTTGAGCTTAAGCTCAAACCTCTCTTCTCTCTGCTCCGCCTTTTCGTTTAGGGTTTGGAAAGTCTCCTCTATTTTCACCAGACTCTTGTGTACTTCTTCCTGAAGTACCTTGGCGGTGTTGGAGTGTGTGCTGGAGAGGCTGAGCCGGCACATTTCCAGCTTCTTGTTCTCCTCCTCCAGTTTCTGAATTTGGCGATTCAGGTTCTGGGTGAGGAGGCTGAGGGCTGTCATTTGTGCGGACTCAGCTGGGGGATGCATTCTCTCGTCGGTGTTTTGTGTTTGTGCCTGTGGCGGGACCCCTCTCTGTTGTGATTCCCCCTCGGCGTCTTTAAATAATTGGTGGAGTCGTCTCACCGCCACCGTGACCCCGGTTTTAATCTCGGTTTTGAGATTCCTAGACTCTGCTAGATGAGCGAGAGCTTTCATGAGGCACGATTTTGCCTCCTGCTCTCTTGATGGTTTCCGAGAGACAATAGTGTCGAGGTCTATTGTCTCGATGCCAGCGGTGGAGGGTTTGGGCTGCGGCTGTAAAGGGGCCGCGTTCTTCCTTTCCGCTGAAGCGGTCTTAGGGGAGGTGGTTTTTATGGCAGGGGGGGTACGGATGCCAAACATGTTTTTTTTTTTTTTTTTTTTGAGGAAGAGTTCGAGGTGAAAACGAAAGGGCAGTTTTGACTATCGGACGATTGAAACGATTTAGGTTTGTATTAATGACTTATAACTTAAGTTGTGCAAGGAGGTAGGTGTGAATTTATGTGCTTTACCTCTTGCAGGAAACAGGAACTTTGAATTTGCTGGAAGAGCACTAACTAAAAAATGAACGCAAAATGTTCCCTTTGAATTTTGCTGGAAGAGCACTAACTGGAACAAAAATGAACGCTAAATGTTCCCTTTGAATTTTGCTGGAAGAGCACTAACTGGAACAAAAATGAACGCTAAATGTTCCCTTTGAATTTTGCTGGAAGAGCACTAACTGGAACAAAAATGAACGCTAAATGTTCCCTTTGAATTTTGCTGGAAGAGCACTAACTGGAACAAAAATGAACGCTAAATGTTCCCTTTGAATTTTGCTGGAAGAGCACTAACTGGAACAAAAATGAACGCTAAATGTTCCCTTTGAATTTTGCTGGAAGAGCCCTAACTGGAACAAAAATGAACGCTAAATGTTCCCTTTGAATTTTGCTGGAAGAGCACTAACAGAAACAAAAATGAACGCTAATTGTTCCCTTTGAATCTTGCTGACGAGCAAAAAAAAAAAAAAAAAAAAAGGTCGTTCAAGGTCACGCCAAATTGTCAAAAACCCTAAAATAAAAAAAACCAATTGGATAAAAATTGTAACCGTGTGGACCAGTGAAAAAATATAAAAGTGTAAATATAAGTGTGTATATATGTCTGTGTGTACTAATAAAAACAACAATTATCAGAACGCAAGTAATTTAAATTTAATTTAATTTAAACAGAAACAAAGCCTGATCTTGAAACAAAAAATAAAAATAAAGCTACGACTTACGTTGCTCTGCAAAACTGTAGCGAAACTAAGCTAAACAAAACTAACAAACACTAGAGCACTACGAACTTAGAGTTCTACTAAAAAGAAGCGAAGCACGAAAGCACGAAGACGAACGCGGCGGTTGAATTTGCACTTGAACTCGAACTTGAACTTTTTTTTGGTGTTGAAAATGAACCGACCGAACTGTTGTTAACTAAACTGGGATAACTATAACTTGGACCGATTTGAGAGCGTGTTAATGCTGTGATTGCTAGAATGCGACTGAGTTGTAACTACGTTTGCGCGACGCGGTAACCCTTCCCCGAAAAAGCAGGTAGTTTGTTTGTGTCACGGGTGAATTTAGTGAAAACTAAAGTTTTAACAAATTATTTATTTTTGCAAGGATTTTACTTTTAATTTAAAAAACTAGGTGAATACGACTTTATTGCGAAATTGAGTTTATTTAGGTGGATTTATTTTTAGGGGATTTTACTTTTGAGAGAAAATTGACTTTTATGACAAACTAAAGAGAAAATAAAATAAAATTGACTTTTGGACTCTAACTATTGAAGGGATTTATTGAATAATTTGTTTGAGATGAGAAAGCTATTATTTGGAAAGTATGCTACTTTAGGTGTTTTAATGCAAAATAAATTGGACTCTAATAATTTTAAAGAAAAAATTAAACAAAGGGAATGGAAAGCAAACTTTAGAATTTAACAAAATTACCGATAACAAAGACTTTTTATTAGCGCGGCTGCAGCAGGTAAGCGCTGCAGGTATTTTTTATGACTTTTACGGATGCTATTTGGTTTATAACAGAAATTACTTTTTTATTATTTGTTTGAGATTTAGAAAAAGAAAGAAATACAATATTTAAGACTGCAAATAAAATCGGAGTGAAAACAAATTTAATAAAGCGCTTCCGATAAAAATTGTAACCGTGTGGACCAGTGAAAAAATATAAAAGTGTAAATAGAAGTGTGTATATATGTCTGTGTGTACTAATAAAAACAACAATTATCAGAACGCAAGTAATTTAAATTTAATTTAATTTAAACAGAAACAAAGCCTGATCTTGAAACAAAAAATAAAAATAAAGCTACGACTTACGTTGCTCTGCAAAACTGTAGCGAAACTAAGCTAAACAAAACTAACAAACACTAGAGCACTACGAACTTAGAGTTCTACTAAAAAGAAGCGAAGCACGAAAGCACGAAGACGAACGCGGCGGTTGAATTTGCACTTGAACTCGAACTTGAACTTTTTTTTGGTGTTGAAAATGAACCGACCGAACTGTTGTTAACTAAACTGGGATAACTATAACTTGGACCGATTTGAGAGCGTGTTAATGCTGTGATTGCTAGAATGCGACTGAGTTGTAACTACGTTTGCGCGACGCGGTAACCCTTCCCCGAAAAAGCAGGTAGTTTGTTTGTGTCACGGGTGAATTTAGTGAAAACTAAAGTTTTAACAAATTATTTATTTTTGCAAGGAATTTACTTTTAATTTAAAAAACTAGGTGAATACGACTTTATTGCGAAATTGAGTTTATTTAGGTGGATTTATTTTTAGGGGATTTTATGACAAACTAAAGAGAAAATAAAATAAAATTGACTTTTGGACTCTAACTATTGAAGGGATTTATTGAATAATTTGTTTGAGATGAGAAAGCTATTATTTGGAAAGTATGCTACTTTAGGTGTTTTAATGCAAAATAAATTGGACTCTAATAATTTTAAAGAAAAAATTAAACAAAGGGAATGGAAAGCAAACTTTAGAATTTAACAAAATTACCGATAACAAAGACTTTTTATTAGCGCGGCTGCAGCAGGTAAGCGCTGCAGGTATTTTTTATGACTTTTACGGATGCTATTTGGTTTATAACAGAAATTACTTTTTTATTATTTGTTTGAGATTTAGAAAAAGAAGGAAATACAATATTTAAGACTGCAAATAAAATCGGAGTGAAAACAAATTTAATAAAGCGCTTCCGATAACAATTGTAACTGGGTGGACCAGTGAAAAAATATAAAAGTGTAAATATAAGTGTGTATATATGTCTGTGTGTACTAATAAAAACAACAATTATCAGAACGCAAGTAATTTAAATTTAATTTAATTTAAACAGAAACAAAGCCTGATCTTGAAACAAAAAATAAAAATAAAGCTACGACTTACGTTGCTCTGCAAAACTGTAGCGAAACTAAGCTAAACAAAACTAACAAACACTAGAGCACTACGAACTTAGAGTTCTACTAAAAAGAAGCGAAGCACGAAAGCACGAAGACGAACGCGGCGGTTGAATTTGCACTTGAACTCGAACTTGAACTTTTTTTTGGTGTTGAAAATGAACCGACCGAACTGTTGTTAACTAAACTGGGATAACTATAACTTGGACCGATTTGAGAGCGTGTTAATGCTGTGATTGCTAGAATGCGACTGGTTAGGTTAGGTTAGGTTAGGTTAGGTTAGGTTAGGTTAGGTTAGGTTAGGTTAGGTTAGGTTAGGTTAGGTTAGGTTAGGTTAGGTTAGGTTAGGTTAGGTTAGGTTAGGTTAGGTTTTTTTTTTTTTTTTTTTTTTAAGCTAATTGATCCTTAGAAGGGTTTTATAATGTGTCACTTATGTAGCTAATACATGTTATTTATGATTATTAAAATAAGAGCGACGGAAAAAGTTGTTGGCTATTGGATACCGTTCTTCTCCGTCGCTCTATTTTGTACAATAGACATTAAGCTATTTACATGGTTAATATAAAGGGTGAAAAATAAATAGAATAATAATAAACAAAACGACGAAGTAGTTCTGGCTATGGGATACCATCCTAATTCGCTATTCTGTTTTTACAAGTTGTGAATAAGAGTATGGGAAAGAGTGGGGTGACGAAAAGGTTTTGGCTGTAAGATACCGTTCCTGTTCGAAACCCCTGTTTGTGTTTTACAAATTTGTGTTATGTTATATCAGTGTGAGTCTTAGTCGAAGCATGGACGTAGTGATTTTTAAGAGCAGTTGAAAACAATAAAAAAGAGAAAACTAATTAGAAAAAGAGTAACGTGCTAGCGTTGGAGTGTTTATGAGTTGAGTGTTTAGTGATTATCCATGGGTTTGACCTTGAGTGACACTGATATAAAATTGATTTGTTGATGTACATTGATAGACCAAAATAAACAGAAAAGGCAGATAGTTTAATCTGTATGTTGTTTATTGAGTGTTGTGAATAAATAAAAATGGGCAATTTTCTAAATATAAGTTTAAGAATTAAGTTGATTTTGGTCGATCAGTGAGTATTGTATGTGTCTAAATATAAAGTATAAAGGGTTTGATTTTTACTGAATTTACTGTGATAAGATTATACATAGGAATAATGTGGTTTGGAAATGAGCTTAAACAAGTGAAAAAATATAATAAATAAAAATGATGATAAACGAAAAATGGACCAAAGTGATTGTGTGAAAATATGTTGGAGTATTTGGAACTAGTTTTGCTTGAATTAAGAATTGGGATTCTTTTTTAATAGTTTAGGGGTTTTGTAATTTTAGTCCATTTTTGGTCCGTCACCCGTTTGTTAGAAGAATTTTACAAAAAAAATATATGTTAGAATACTGTTTTGAAGAAGTATTGATTCAAATGAGCTAAACATTTTTAATGAGAGTTTATGAATTTGAATTTGAACTTTTCGTTTAAACATGTTATAATAAAAATGAGAAAGAATAATAATAATAAAATAATAAAAAAAAAAGGCCTAATGATTTGATTTGTGGATTTGTAGAGAAATAGAAATTAAAGTGAGCTGGATTTGGTGCTTCTATGTTCATAGTGAATTCAAACAAACTTTTTCTTAACTAAACTAGGCTAATTTGAGAGTATACTAATGAGTGCTAAGTACAATGTTTACTAAGAGTAATGATTTATCCAAAATAGACTGAATAATATTAACCGGGGATGAGTCTTTTAAGTGACAGTTGTGGTTAAATAAAGTTTGACATAATAAAGTTATTTGAGAATTTATATAGATTAAGTCTATTTTGGTCGGCCATTCTTTGTTGATAAAATTAATATTATTTTTAGCACTATCATTGCAGAAATATGACTGAAATACTAATTGCGTTAAATGATTCTTATACACAAAAATAAGTTTATTCGAATTGACAAAGAAGTATAGATATCTTTTGGTTGAATGAAATGAGGGGAGAAAAGTAAGTAAAAATAAACTATGGCTGTGACGGTGGTGAGATGTGTGGTAGTGTATGGCTTTATATGTGTGTGTGTGTGTGTTCCTTATGTTATTTAAGAGTGTGAAAGTTTGCGCGAATTTAATTCAGACATAATTTATTTTCGACTCTACGCGTGCTCGCATGGCTCGGACTTTGGGGCAGGTTGTGCTGTCTGCACGGTGTGTGGTGTCGGTTTTGGTGTTGTGTTTTTTATTGTGGTCCTTGCAGTTAATGCAGGAGGGGGTGGATGTGTCTGGTTCGGTGCAGGAGGAGGTGAAGTGTTCATCTCCGCATTTGGCGCAACTGGGAATGATTGATGGGCACCTACTCTTTGTGTGGCCGAACCCTTGGCATTGGCGACACTGAATGAAGGGTGAAAAGGTGTCGCAATGGACTCTCCTGTGGTCCAAGGCGACCCGTCCTAGGTCGAGGAATTTGCGCCATGCGGTGGGAGTGGTGTTTAAGACTACGTTATAGAGACTATCATTACGATTGTTTCTCTTAAATTTGATAGAGAATGTCTCGTTTTTCAGAGAGGGGTTTTGTTCTTTAATAGTGGTCAGCAGGTCTTTTTCCTCTAGGGACTTGTCGATTCCCTTAATGGTGATGAGGGGGTTCAGTCTCCTCTCGTCTTCGGCTTCTATACCCTCCGATTGGTTCAGTTTTGCCTTGGTGATGTTCTTGTGCTCCTCGCTTTCAAAAGAAAGCTTCAGTTTGACGTTTGAGAGCGGTGTGATTTTGGTGGGGGCGAAGCCGCACTCTCTGAAGTTTACCGCTTCTCGTACGTACAGGAGAAGTTCCTGTGTGGAGAAGCAGGGATCTCTGCTGACCACCAGTGAGGGGGCGGAGGGCGTTCTCGGTATGTCCGAGTTAGTTTTGGAGATAATCGTTGGGGGGGCCGGGGTCACTTTTTTGTGAATAGTAGGTTCTTCGCCGCCTTGTCTTGCCTTGTTTTGGCTGGCGGCTTCTGCGTAGGATTTGAGCTTAAGCTCAAACCTCTCTTCTCTCTGCTCCGCCTTTTCGTTTAGGGTTTGGAAATTTTCCTCTATTTTCCCGAGACTCTTGTGTACTTCTTCCTGAAGTACCTTGGCGGTGTTGGAGTGTGTGCTGGAGAGGCTGAGCCGGCACATTTCCAGCTTCTTGTTCTCCTCCTCCAGTTTCTGAATTTGTTGATTCAGGTTCTGGGTGAGCAGGCCGAGGGCTGTAATTTGTGCGGGCTCAGCTGGTGGTTGCCTTCCTCCGTCGGTGTTTTGTGCCTGTGGCAGGACCCCTCTCTCATGTAATTCTCCCTCGGCGTCTCTGAATAATTGGTGGAGTCGTCTAACCGCCGCCGTGACCCCGGTTTTAATCTCTGTTTTAAGATTTTTGGACTCGGCAAGATGGGCGAGAGCTTTCATAAGGCATGATTTTGCCTCCTGCTCTCTAGAAGGTTTTTGTTTCCTAGAAACAGTAGCATCGAGGTCTATCGTCTCGATGCTGTTGCCGGCGGTGGAGGGTTTGGGCTGCGGCTGTAAAGGAGCCGCGTTCACCCTTTCCGCTGAAGCGGTCTTGGGGGAGGTGGTTTTTTTGGCGGGGGGGGGTACGAATGCCAAACATATTTGAGAAAGATAGGTCGAAGTGTAAACGAGAGGGAAGGTTTCAACAATATCGGGACAATCGAAACGACTTGGGCTTGAACTAGTTTGAATAAGTTAATGAAGAACAATAATTGAATGAGACGTGTTGTGTATCCTTTGGTAAGTGGTTTATATATATAAAATTGCTTGATGAGCACTAATTGTTTCCTTTGTATTTTGAAATGACGAGCAAAAAAAAAAAATAATAATTTTAAAGAAAAAATTAAACAAAGGGAATGGAAAGCAAACTTTAGAATTTAACAAAATTACCGATAACAAAGACTTTTTATTAGCGCGGCTGCAGCAGGTAAGCGCTGCAGGTATTTTTTATGACTTTTACGGATGCTATTTGGTTTATAACAGAAATTACTTTTTTATTATTTGTTTGAGATTTAGAAAAAGAAGGAAATACAATATTTAAGACTGCAAATAAAATCGGAGTGAAAACAAATTTAATAAAGCGCTTCCGATAACAATTGTAACTGGGTGGACCAGTGAAAAAATATAAAAGTGTAAATATAAGTGTGTATATATGTCTGTGTGTACTAATAAAAACAACAATTATCAGAACGCAAGTAATTTAAATTTAATTTAATTTAAACAGAAACAAAGCCTGATCTTGAAACAAAAAATAAAAATAAAGCTACGACTTACGTTGCTCTGCAAAACTGTAGCGAAACTAAGCTAAACAAAACTAACAAACACTAGAGCACTACGAACTTAGAGTTCTACTAAAAAGAAGCGAAGCACGAAAGCACGAAGACGAACGCGGCGGTTGAATTTGCACTTGAACTCGAACTTGAACTTTTTTTTGGTGTTGAAAATGAACCGACCGAACTGTTGTTAACTAAACTGGGATAACTATAACTTGGACCGATTTGAGAGCGTGTTAATGCTGTGATTGCTAGAATGCGACTGGTTAGGTTAGGTTAGGTTAGGTTAGGTTAGGTTAGGTTAGGTTAGGTTAGGTTAGGTTAGGTTAGGTTAGGTTAGGTTAGGTTAGGTTAGGTTAGGTTAGGTTAGGTTAGGTTAGGTTAGGTTAGGTTAGGTTAGGTTAGGTTAGGTTAGGTTAGGTTAGGTTAGGTTAGGTTAGGTTAGGTTAGGTTAGGTTAGGTTAGGTTAGGTTAGGTTAGGTTAGGTTAGGTTAGGTTAGGTTAGGTTAGGTTAGGTTAGGTTAGGTTAGGTTAGGTTAGGTTAGGTTAGGTTAGGTTAGGTTAGGTTAGGTTAGGTTAGGTTAGGTTAGGTTAGGTTAGGTTAGGTTAGGTTAGGTTAGGTTAGGTTTTTTTTTTTTTTTTTTTTTTAAGCTAATTGATCCTTAGAAGGGTTTTATAATGTGTCACTTATGTAGCTAATACATGTTATTTATGATTATTAAAATAAGAGCGACGGAAAAAGTTGTTGGCTATTGGATACCGTTCTTCTCCGTCGCTCTATTTTGTACAATAGACATTAAGCTATTTACATGGTTAATATAAAGGGTGAAAAATAAATAAAATAATAATAAACAAAACGACGAAGTAGTTCTGGCTATGGGATACCATCCTAATTCGCTATTCTGTTTTTACAAGTTGTGAATAAGAGTATGGGAAAGAGTGGGGTGACGAAAAGGTTTTGGCTGTAAGATACCGTTCCTGTTCGAAACCCCTGTTTGTGTTTTACAAATTTGTGTTATGTTATATCAGTGTGAGTCTTAGTCGAAGCATGGACGTAGTGATTTTTAAGAGCAGTTGAAAACAATAAAAAAGAGAAAACTAATTAGAAAAAGAGTAACGTGCTAGCGTTGGAGTGTTTATGAGTTGAGTGTTTAGTGATTATCCATGGGTTTGACCTTGAGTGACACTGATATAAAATTGATTTGTTGATGTACATTGATAGACCAAAATAAACAGAAAAGGCAGATAGTTTAATCTGTATGTTGTTTATTGAGTGTTGTGAATAAATAAAAATGGGCAATTTTCTAAATATAAGTTTAAGAATTAAGTTGATTTTGGTCGATCAGTGAGTATTGTATGTGTCTAAATATAAAGTATAAAGGGTTTGATTTTTACTGAATTTACTGTGATAAGATTATACAAGTGAAAAAATATAATAAATAAAAATGATGATAAACGAAAAATGGACCAAAGTGATTGTGTGAAAATATGTTGGAGTATTTGGAACTAGTTTTGCTTGAATTAAGAATTGGGATTCTTTTTTAATAGTTTAGGGGTTTTGTAATTTTAGTCCATTTTTGGTCCGTCACCCGTTTGTTAGAAGAATTTTACAAAAAAAATATATGTTAGAATACTGTTTTGAAGAAGTATTGATTCAAATGAGCTAAACATTTTTAATGAGAGTTTATGAATTTGAATTTGAACTTTTCGTTTAAACATGTTATAATAAAAATGAGAAAGAATAATAATAATAAAATCATAAAAAAAAAAAAAAAAAAAAAAAAAAAAAGGCCTAATGATTTGATTTGTGGATTTGTAGAGAAATAGAAATTAAAGTGAGCTGGATTTGGTGCATCTATGTTCTTAGTGAATTCAAACAAACTTTTTCTTAACTAAACTAGGCTAATTTGAGAGTATACTAATGAGTGCTAAGTACAATGTTTACTAAGAGTAATGATTTATCCAAAATAGACTGAATAATATTAACCGGGGATGAGTCTTTTAAGTGAGAGTTGTGGTTAAATAATGTTTGACATAATAAAGTTGTTTGAGAATTTATATAGATTGAGTCTATTTTGGTCGGTCATTCTTCGTTTATATAAAATTAATATTAACACTATCATTGCAAAAATATGGCTAAAATACTAATTGCGTTAAATGATTCTTATATACAAAGATAAGTTTATTCGAATTGACAAAGAAGTATAGATATCTTTTGGTTGAATGAAATGAGGGGAGAAAAGTAAGTAAAAATAAACTATGGCTGTGACGGTGGTGAGATGTGTGGTAGTGTATGGCTTTATATGTGTGTGTGTGTGTGTGTGTTCCTTATGTTATTTAAGAGTGTGAAGGTTTGCGCGAATTTAATTCAGACATAATTTATTTTCGACTCTACGCGTGCTCGCATGGCTCGGACTTTGGGGCAGGTTGTGCTGTCTGCACGGTGTGTGGTGTCGGTTTTGGTGTTGTGTTTTTTATTGTGGTCCTTGCAGTTAATGCAGGAGGGGGTGGATGTGTCTGGTTCGGTGCAGGAGGAGGTGAAGTGTTCATCTCCGCATTTGGCGCAACTGGGAATGATTGATGGGCACCTACTCTTTGTGTGGCCGAACCCTTGGCATTGGCGACACTGAATGAAGGGTGAAAAGGTGTCGCAATGGACTCTCCTGTGGTCCAAGGCGACCCGTCCTAGGTCGAGGAATTTGCGCCATGCGGTGGGAGTGGTGTTTAAGACTACGTTATAGAGACTATCATTACGATTGTTTCTCTTAAATTTGATAGAAAATGTCTCGTTTTTCAGAGAGGGGTTTTGTTCTTTAATGGTGGTCAGCAGGTCTTTTTCCTCTAGGGACTTGTCGATTCCCTTAATGGTGATGAGGGGGTTCAGTCTCCTCTCGTCTTCGGCTTCTATCTCCGATTGGTTCAGTTTTTCCTTGGTGATGTTCTTGTGCTCCTCGCTTTCAAAAGAAAGCTTCAGTTTGACGTTTGAGAGCGGTGTGATTTTGGTGGGGGCGAAGCCGCACTCTCTGAAGTTTACCGCTTCTCGTACGTACAGGAGAAGTTCCTGTGTGGAGAAGCAGGGATCTCTGCTGACCACCAGTGAGGGGGCGGAGGGCGTTCTCGGTATGTCCGAGTTAGTTTTGGAGATAATCGTTGGGGGGGCCGGGGTCACTTTTTTGTGAATAGTAGGTTCTTCGCCGCCTTGTCTTGCCTTGTTTTGGCTGGCGGCTTCTGCGTAGGATTTGAGCTTAAGCTCAAACCTCTCTTCTCTCTGCTCCGCCTTTTCGTTTAGGGTTTGGAAAGTCTCCTCTATTTTCACCAGACTCTTGTGTACTTCTTCCTGAAGTACCTTGGCGGTGTTGGAGTGTGTGCTGGAGAGGCTGAGCCGGCACATTTCCAGCTTCTTGTTCTCCTCCTCCAGTTTCTGAATTTGGCGATTCAGGTTCTGGGTGAGGAGGCTGAGGGCTGTAATTTGTGCGGACTCAGCTGGGGGAGGCATTCCCTCGTCGGGATTTTGTGTGTGTCCCTGTGGCGGGACCCCTCTCTGTTTTGATTCTCCCTCGGCGTCTTTAAATAATTGGTGGAGTCGTCTCACCGCCACCGTGACCCCGGTTTTAATCTCGGTTTTGAGATTTCTCGACTCTGCTAGATGAGCGAGAGCTTTCATGAGGCACGATTTTGCCTCCTGCTCTCTCGAGGGTTTTTGTTTCATAGAAACAGTAGCATCGAGGTCTATCGTCTCGATGCTTTTGCGGATGGTGGAGGGTTTGGGCTGCGGCTGTAAAGGGGCCGCGTTCACCCTTTCCGCTGAAGCGGTCTTAGGGGAGGTGGTTTTTTTGGCAGGGGGGGTACGGATGCCAAACATGTTTTTTTTTTTTGAGAAAGAGTTCGAGGTGAAAGCGAAAGGGCAGTTTTGACAATCGGACGATTGAAACGATTTAGGTTTGTATTAATGACTTGTAACTTAAGTTGTGCAAGGAGGTAGGTGTGAATTTATGTGCTTTACCTCTTGCAGGAAACAGGAACTAAAAGTAACTAACTAACTAGCTAAAACAAAAATGAACGCAAAATGTTCCCTTTGAATTTTGCTGGAAGAGCACTAACTGGAACAAAAATGAACGCAAATGTTCCCTTTGAATTTTGCTGGAAGAGCACTAACTGGAACAAAAATGAACGCTAAATGTTCCCTTTGAATTTTGCTGGAAGAGCACTAACTGGAACAAAAATGAACGCTAATTGTTCCCTTTGAATTTTGCTGACGAGCAAAAAAAAAAAAAAAAAAAAAAAAAAAAAAAAAAAAAAAAGGTGCAAGTAAAAACGAAGTGAGGACAAATGTAAAATAAAATAATATACCGCTTCCGATAAAAATTGTAACCGTGTGGTCAAGTAAATATATTATAATAATTGTGTAAGTGTGTAAATATGTGTGAATATGTGTAAATATGTGTAAAAGTGTAAATATATTGATTTGAACAGACGCGGACAGTGACTATCAGAAAAAAACCAGCGACAAAAGAAATGAAATAAATGAATTTAAATAAATCTAGGACTTACTGGCTCGCGAAAAACTTTAAACAAATCAGAAGCACTACTTAGCACTGAGCACTTGAAACTTAAGGTCTCTTACAAAGTTCGTTTGGACGCACGAAGGAGAAGGCGGTGGTTGCACGTAACTGAATTTATTTGAAACTTGATGAACTTGAAGAAACAAACCGAACGAACAGTTGTTAACTTGGTGAAAACTATAACTGGAACCCGGTATAAGATCGTGTGACTGATGCGATAGCAAGGATGCGACTGAGCTGTGACTATGTTTGCGCGACGCTGTAACCCTTCCCCGAAAAAGCAGGTAGTCGGTTTGTTTTTGTCACGGGCGAATTTGTGTGAAATCTAAGGTTTTTAAAAATTTAAATTATTTTTTTGCAAGGAATTTACTTTAGTTAACTAGGAGAATTCGAATTAATTGCAAATAATTGCTTACTTGGATGAATTTATTTTTAGGAGAATTTACTTTAATATTTTTTAAAGAAAATGAAAATTTTACTATTTTGAGAAAAAAAAAAAAGAATGACTTTTGGACTCTAACTATTATTGAAAGGGCTTTATTAATTTATTTGTTTGAAGCGAAAAAGTTATTGTTTAGAAAGTATGCTACTTTAGGGATGTTAATGCAAAATGTTTTAGACTTTAATTATTTGAAAAGTTTAAACAAAGGGAATGCAACCTTAGGAATTTAACAAAATGGCCGAAGACAATGACTTTTATTAGCGCGGCTGCAGCAGGTAAGCGCTGCAGGTATTTTATGACTTTTACGGGATGACTATTTGGTTTATTACAAAAAATTACTAATTTATAATTTGTATGAGTTTTTTATAAAAAAGAAGGAAATACAATATTTATGACTGCAAGTAAAAACGAAGTGAGGACAAATGTAAAATAAAATAATATACCGCTTCCGATAAAAATTGTAACCGTGTGGTCAAGTAAATATATTATAATAATTGTGTAAGTGTGTAAATATGTGTAAATATGTGTGAATATGTGTTAATATGTGTAAAAGTGTAAATATATTGATTTGAACAGACGCGGACAGTGACTATCAGAAAAAAACCAGCGACAAAAGAAATGAAATAAATGAATTTAAATAAATCTAGGACTTACTGGCTCGCGAAAAACTTTAAACAAATCAGAAGCACTACTTAGCACTGAGCACTTGAAACTTAAGGTCTCTTACAAAGTTCGTTTGGACGCACGAAGGAGAAGGCGGTGGTTGCACGTAACTGAATTTATTTGAAACTTGATGAACTTGAAGAAACAAACCGAACGAACAGTTGTTAACTTGGTGAAAACTATAACTGGAACCCGGTATAAGATCGTGTGACTGATGCGATAGCAAGGATGCGACTGAGCTGTGACTATGTTTGCGCGACGCTGTAACCCTTCCCCGAAAAAGCAGGTAGTCGGTTTGTTTTTGTCACGGGCGAATTTGTGTGAAATCTAAGGTTTTTAAAAATTTAAATTATTTTTTTGCAAGGAATTTACTTTAGTTAACTAGGAGAATTCGAATTAATTGCAAATAATTGCTTACTTGGATGAATTTATTTTTAGGAGAATTTACTTTAATATTTTTTAAAGAAAATGAAAATTTTACTATTTTGAGAAAAAAAAAAAGAATGACTTTTGGACTCTAACTATTATTGAAAGGGCTTTATTAATTTATTTGTTTGAAGCGAAAAAGTTATTGTTTAGAAAGTATGCTACTTTAGGGATGTTAATGCAAAATGTTTTAGACTTTAATTATTTGAAAAGTTTAAACAAAGGGAATGCAACCTTAGGAATTTAACAAAATGGCCGAAGACAATGACTTTTATTAGCGCGGCTGCAGCAGGTAAGCGCTGCAGGTATTTTATGACTTTTACGGGATGACTATTTGGTTTATTACAAAAAATTACTAATTTATAATTTGTATGAGTTTTTTATAAAAAAGAAGGAAATACAATATTTATGACTGCAAGTAAAAACGAAGTGAGGACAAATGTAAAATAAAATAATATACCGCTTCCGATAAAAATTGTAACCGTGTGGTCAAGTAAATATATTATAATAATTGTGTAAGTGTGTAAATATGTGTAAATATGTGTGAATATGTGTAAATATGTGTAAAAGTGTAAATATATTGATTTGAACAGACGCGGACAGTGACTATCAGAAAAAAACCAGCGACAAAAGAAATGAAATAAATGAATTTAAATAAATCTAGGACTTACTGGCTCGCGAAAAACTTTAAACAAATCAGAAGCACTACTTAGCACTGAGCACTTGAAACTTAAGGTCTCTTACAAAGTTCGTTTGGACGCACGAAGGAGAAGGCGGTGGTTGCACGTAACTGAATTTATTTGAAACTTGATGAACTTGAAGAAACAAACCGAACGAACAGTTGTTAACTTGGTGAAAACTATAACTGGAACCCGGTATAAGATCGTGTGACTGATGCGATAGCAAGGATGCGACTGAGCTGTGACTATGTTTGCGCGACGCTGTAACCCTTCCCCGAAAAAGCAGGTAGTCGGTTTGTTTTTGTCACGGGCGAATTTGTGTGAAATCTAAGGTTTTTAAAAATTTAAATTATTTTTTTGCAAGGAATTTACTTTAGTTAACTAGGAGAATTCGAATTAATTGCAAATAATTGCTTACTTGGATGAATTTATTTTTAGGAGAATTTACTTTAATATTTTTTAAAGAAAATGAAAATTTTACTATTTTGAGAAAAAAAAAAAAGAATGACTTTTGGACTCTAACTATTATTGAAAGGGCTTTATTAATTTATTTGTTTGAAGCGAAAAAGTTATTGTTTAGAAAGTATGCTACTTTAGGGATGTTAATGCAAAATGTTTTAGACTTTAATTATTTGAAAAGTTTAAACAAAGGGAATGCAACCTTAGGAATTTAACAAAATGGCCGAAGACAATGACTTTTATTAGCGCGGCTGCAGCAGGTAAGCGCTGCAGGTATTTTATGACTTTTACGGGATGACTATTTGGTTTATTACAAAAAATTACTAATTTATAATTTGTATGAGTTTTTTATAAAAAAGAAGGAAATACAATATTTATGACTGCAAGTAAAAACGAAGTGAGGACAAATGTAAAATAAAATAATATACCGCTTCCGATAAAAATTGTAACCGTGTGGTCAAGTAAATATATTATAATAATTGTGTAAGTGTGTAAATATGTGTAAATATGTGTAAAAGTGTAAATATATTGATTTGAACAGACGCGGACAGTGACTATCAGAAAAAAACCAGCGACAAAAGAAATGAAATAAATGAATTTAAATAAATCTAGGACTTACTGGCTCGCGAAAAACTTTAAACAAATCAGAAGCACTACTTAGCACTGAGCACTTGAAACTTAAGGTCTCTTACAAAGTTCGTTTGGACGCACGAAGGAGAAGGCGGTGGTTGCACGTAACTGAATTTATTTGAAACTTGATGAACTTGAAGAAACAAACCGAACGAACAGTTGTTAACTTGGTGAAAACTATAACTGGAACCCGGTATAAGATCGTGTGACTGATGCGATAGCAAGGATGCGACTGGTTAGGTTAGGTTAGGTTAGGTTAGGTTAGGTTAGGTTAGGTTAGGTTAGGTTAGGTTAGGTTAGGTTAGGTTAGGTTAGGTTAGGTTAGGTTAGGTTAGGTTAGGTTAGGTTAGGTTAGGTTAGGTTAGGTTAGGTTAGGTTAGGTTAGGTTAGGTTAGGTTAGGTTAGGTTAGGTTAGGTTAGGTTAGGTTAGGTTAGGTTAGGTTAGGTTAGGTTAGGTTAGGTTAGGTTAGGTTAGGTTAGGTTAGGTTAGGTTAGGTTAGGTTAGGTTAGGTTAGGTTAGGTTAGGTTAGGTTAGGTTAGGTTAGGTTAGGTTAGGTTAGGTTAGGTTAGGTTAGGTTAGGTTAGGTTAGGTTAGGTTAGGTTAGGTTAGGTTAGGTTAGGTTAGGTTAGGTTAGGTTAGGTTAGGTTAGGTTAGGTTAGGTTAGGTTAGGTTAGGTTAGGTTAGGTTAGGTTAGGTTAGGTTAGGTTAGGTTAGGTTAGGTTAGGTTAGGTTAGGTTAGGTTAGGTTAGGTTAGGTTAGGTTAGGTTAGGTTAGGTTAGGTTAGGTTAGGTTAGGTTAGGTTAGGTTAGGTTAGGTTAGGTTAGGTTAGGTTAGGTTAGGTTAGGTTAGGTTAGGTTAGGTTAGGTTAGGTTAGGTTAGGTTTTTTTTTTTTTTTTTTTTTTTTAAGCTAATTGATCCTTAGAATGGTTTTATAATGTGTCACTTATGTAGCTAATACATGTTATTTATGATTATTAAAATAAGAGCGACGGAAAAAGTTGTTGGCTATTGGATACCGTTCTTCTCCGTCGCTCTATTTTGTACAATAGACATTAAGCTATTTACATGGTTAATATAAAGGGTGAAAAATAAATAAAATAATAATAAACAAAACGACGAAGTAGTTCTGGCTATGGGATACCATCCTAATTCGCTATTCTGTTTTTACAAGTTGTGAATAAGAGTATGGGAAAGAGTGGGGTGACGAAAAGGTTTTGGCTGTAAGATACCGTTCCTGTTCGAAACCCCTGTTTGTGTTTTACAAATTTGTGTTATGTTATATCAGTGTGAGTCTTAGTCGAAGCATGGACGTAGTGATTTTTAAGAGCAGTTGAAAACAATAAAAAAGAGAAAACTAATTAGAAAAAGAGTAACGTGCTAGCGTTGGAGTGTTTATGAGTTGAGTGTTTAGTGATTATCCATGGGTTTGACCTTGAGTGACACTGATATAAAATTGATTTGTTGATGTACATTGATAGACCAAAATAAACAGAAAAGGCAGATAGTTTAATCTGTATGTTGTTTATTGAGTGTTGTGAATAAATAAAAATGGGCAATTTTCTAAATATAAGTTTAAGAATTAAGTTGATTTTGGTCGATCAGTGAGTATTGTATGTGTCTAAATATAAAGTATAAAGGGTTTGATTTTTACTGAATTTACTGTGATAAGATTATACATAGGAATAATGTGGTTTGGAAATGAGCTTAAACAAGTGAAAAAATATAATAAATAAAAATGATGATAAACGAAAAATGGACCAAAGTGATTGTGTGAAAATATGTTGGAGTATTTGGAACTAGTTTTGCTTGAATTAAGAATTGGGATTCTTTTTTAATAGTTTAGGGGTTTTGTAATTTTAGTCCATTTTTGGTCCGTCACCCGTTTGTTAGAAGAATTTTACAAAAAAAATATATGTTAGAATACTGTTTTGAAGAAGTATTGATTCAAATGAGCTAAACATTTTTAATGAGAGTTTATGAATTTGAACTTTTGGTTTAAACATGTTATAATAAAAATGAGAAAGAATAATAATAATAAAATAATTTAAAAAAAAGGCCTAATGATTTGATTTGTGGATTTGTAGAGAAATAGAAATTAAAGTGAGCTGGATTTGGTGCTTCTATGTTCTTAGTGAATTCAAACAAACTTTTTCTTAACTAAACTAGGCTAATTTGAGAGTATACTAATGAGTGCTAAGTACAATGTTTACTAAGAGTAATGATTTATCCAAAATAGACTGAATAATATTAACCGGGGATGAGTCTTTTAAGTGAGAGTTGTGGTTAAATAATGTTTGACATAATAAAGTTGTTTGAGAATTTATATAGATTGAGTCTATTTTGGTCGGTCATTCTTCGTTTATAAAATTAATATTAACACTATCATTGCAAAAATATGGCTAAAATACTAATTGCGTTAAATGATTCTTATATACAAAGATAAGTTTATTCCAATTGACAAAGAAGTATAGGTATCTTTTGGTTGAATGAAATGAGGGGAGAAAAGTAAGTAAAAATAAACTATGGCTGTGACGGTGGTGGGATGTGTGGTAGTGTATGGCTTTATATGTGTGTGTGTGTGTGTTCCTTATGTTATTTAAGAGTGTGAAAGTTTGCGCGAATTTAATTCAGACATAATTTATTTTCGACTCTACGCGTGCTCGCATGGCTCGGACTTTGGGGCAGGTTGTGCTGTCTGCACGGTGTGTGGTGTCGGTTTTGGTGTTGTGTTTTTTATTGTGGTCCTTGCAGTTAATGCAGGAGGGGGTGGATGTGTCTGGTTCGGTGCAGGAGGAGGTGAAGTGTTCATCTCCGCATTTGGCGCAACTGGGAATGATTGATGGGCACCTACTCTTTGTGTGGCCGAACCCTTGGCATTGGCGACACTGAATAAAGGGTGAAAAGGTGTCGCAATGGACTCTCCTGTGGTCCAAGGCGACCCGTCCTAGGTCGAGGAATTTGCGCCATGCGGTGGGAGTGGTGTTTAAGACTACGTTATAGAGACTATCATTACGATTGTTTCTCTTAAATTTGATAGAAAATGTCTCGTTTTTCAGAGAGGGGTTTTGTTCTTTAATGGTGGTCAGCAGGTCTTTTTCCTCTAGGGACTTGTCGATTCCCTTAATGGTGATGAGGGGGTTCAGTCTCCTCTCGTCTTCGGCTTCTATCTCCGATTGGTTCAGTTTTTCCTTGGTGATGTTCTTGTGCTCCTCGCTTTCAAAAGAAAGCTTCAGTTTGACGTTTGAGAGCGGTGTGATTTTGGTGGGGGCGAAGCCGCACTCTCTGAAGTTTACCGCTTCTCGTACGTACAGGAGAAGATCCTGTGTGGAGAAGCAGGGATCTCTGCTGACCACTAGTGAGGGGGCGGAGGGCGTTCTCGGTATGTCCGAGTTAGTTTTGGAGATAATCGTTGGGGGGGCCGGGGTCACTTTTTTGTGAGTAGTAGGTTCTTCGCCGCCTTGTCTTGCCTTGTTTTGGCTGGCGGCTTCTGCGTAGGATTTGAGCTTAAGCTCAAACCTCTCTTCTCTCTGCTCCGCCTTTTCGTTTAGGGTTTGGAAAGTCTCCTCTATTTTCCCCAGACTCTTGTGTACTTCTTCCTGAAGTACCTTGGCGGTGTTGGAGTGTGTGCTGGAGAGGCTGAGCCGGCACATTTCCAGCTTCTTGTTCTCCTCCTCCAGTTTCTGAATTTGTTGATTCAGGTTCTGGGTGAGCAGGCCGAGGGCTGTAATTTGTGCGGGCTCAGCTGGTGGTTGCCTTCCTCCGTCGGTGTTTTGTGCCTGTGGCAGGACCCCTCTCTCATGTAATTCTCCCTCGGCGTCTCTGAATAATTGGTGGAGTCGTCTAACCGCCGCCGTGACCCCGGTTTTAATCTCGGTTTTGAGATTCCTCGACTCTGCTAGATGAGCGAGAGCTTTCATGAGGCACGATTTTGCCTCCTGCTCTCTTGATGGTTTCCGAGAGACAATAGTGTCGAGGTCTATTGTCTCGATGCCAGCGGTGGAGGGTTTGGGCTGCGGCTGTAAAGGGGCCGCGTTCTTCCTTTCCGCTGAAGTGGTCTTAGGGGAGGTGGTTTTTTTGGCAGGGGGGGTACGGATGCCAAACATGTTTTTTTTTTTTTTTTTTTGAGGAAGAGTTCGAGGTGAAAACGAAAGGGCAGTTTTGACTATCGGACGATTGAAACGATTTAGGTTTGTATTAATGACTTATAACTTAAGTTGTGCAAGGAGGTAGGTGTGAATTTATGTGCTTTACCTCTTGCAGGAAACAGGAACTTTGAATTTGCTGGAAGAGCACTAACTAAAAAATGAACGCAAAATGTTCCCTTTGAATTTTGCTGGAAGAGCACTAACTGGAACAAAAATGAACGCTAAATGTTCCCTTTGAATTTTGCTGGAAGAGCACTAACTGGAACAAAAATGAACGCTAAATGTTCCCTTTGAATTTTGCTGGAAGAGCACTAACTGGAACAAAAATGAACGCTGAATGTTCCCTTTGAATTTTGCTGGAAGAGCACTAACAGAAACAAAAATGAACGCTAATTGTTCCCTTTGAATTTTGCTGACGAGCAAAAAAAAAAAAAAAATTATTTATTGCAAGGAATTTACTTTAGTTAACTAGGAGAATTCGAATTAATTGCAAAAAACTGCTTACTTGGGTGAATTTATTTTTAGGAGAATTTACTTTTTATTTAAGAAAACGAAAATTTTACTATTTTGAAGAGAAAAAAAAAAAGAATGACTTTTAGACTCTAACTACTGAAAGGGCTTTATTAATTTATTTGTTTAAAGCGAAAAAGTTATTGTTTAGAAAGTATGCTACTTTAGGGATGATAATGCAAAAAGTTTTAGACTTTAATTATTTTGAAAAGTTTAAACAAAGAGAATGCAACCTTAGGAATTTAACAAAATGGCCGAAGACAATGACTTTTATTAGCGCGGCTGCAACAGGTAAGCTCTGCAGGTATTTTATGACTTTTAAGGGATGACTATTTGGTTTATTACAAAAAATTACTAATTTATTATTTGTATGAGACTTTTATAAAAAAGAAGGAAATACAATGTTTATGACTGCAAGTAAAAACGAAGTGAGGACAAATGTAAAATAAAATAATATACCGCTTCCGATAAAAATTGTAACCGTGTGGTCAAGTAAATATATTATAATAATTGTGTAAGTGTGTAAATATGTGTAAATATGTGTGAATATGTGTGAATATGTGTAAAAGTGTAAATATATTGATTTGAACAGACGCGGACAGTAACTATCAGAAAAAAAGACAGTGACAAAAGAAATGAAATAAATGAATTTAAATAAATCTAAGACTTACTGGCTCGCGACTTTAAACTTTAAACAAATCTGAAGCACTACTTAGCACTGAGCACTTGAAACTTAAGGTCTCTTACAAAGTTCGTTTGGACGCACGAAGGAGAAGGCGGTGGTTGCACGTAACTGAATTTATTTGAAACTTGATGAACTTGAAGAAACAAACCGAACGAACAGTTGTTAACTTGGTGAAAACTATAACTGGAACCCGGTATAAGATCGTGTGACTGATGCGATAGCGACTGGTTAGGTTAGGTTAGGTTAGGTTAGGTTAGGTTAGGTTAGGTTAGGTTAGGTTAGGTTAGGTTAGGTTAGGTTAGGTTAGGTTAGGTTAGGTTAGGTTAGGTTAGGTTAGGTTAGGTTAGGTTAGGTTAGGTTAGGTTAGGTTAGGTTAGGTTAGGTTAGGTTAGGTTAGGTTAGGTTAGGTTAGGTTAGGTTAGGTTAGGTTAGGTTAGGTTAGGTTAGGTTAGGTTAGGTTAGGTTAGGTTAGGTTAGGTTAGGTTAGGTTAGGTTAGGTTAGGTTAGGTTAGGTTAGGTTAGGTTAGGTTAGGTTAGGTTAGGTTAGGTTAGGTTAGGTTAGGTTAGGTTAGGTTAGGTTAGGTTAGGTTAGGTTAGGTTAGGTTAGGTTAGGTTAGGTTAGGTTAGGTTAGGTTAGGTTAGGTTAGGTTAGGTTAGGTTAGGTTAGGTTAGGTTAGGTTAGGTTAGGTTAGGTTAGGTTAGGTTAGGTTAGGTTAGGTTAGGTTAGGTTAGGTTAGGTTAGGTTAGGTTAGGTTAGGTTAGGTTAGGTTAGGTTAGGTTAGGTTAGGTTAGGTTAGGTTAGGTTAGGTTAGGTTAGGTTAGGTTAGGTTAGGTTAGGTTAGGTTAGGTTAGGTTAGGTTAGGTTAGGTTAGGTTAGGTTAGGTTAGGTTAGGTTAGGTTAGGTTAGGTTAGGTTAGGTTAGGTTAGGTTAGGTTAGGTTAGGTTAGGTTAGGTTAGGTTAGGTTAGGTTAGGTTAGGTTAGGTTAGGTTAGGTTAGGTTAGGTTAGGTTAGGTTAGGTTAGGTTAGGTTAGGTTAGGTTAGGTTAGGTTAGGTTAGGTTAGGTTAGGTTAGGTTAGGTTAGGTTAGGTTAGGTTAGGTTAGGTTAGGTTAGGTTAGGTTAGGTTAGGTTAGGTTAGGTTAGGTTAGGTTAGGTTAGGTTAGGTTAGGTTAGGTTAGGTTAGGTTAGGTTAGGTTAGGTTAGGTTAGGTTAGGTTAGGTTAGGTTAGGTTAGGTTAGGTTTTTTTTTTTTTTTTTTTTTTTTTTTTAAGCTAATTGATCCTTAGAAGGGTTTTATAATGTGTCACTTATGTAGCTAATACATGTTATTTATGATTATTAAAATAAGAGCGACGGAAAAAGTTGTTGGCTATTGGATACCGTTCTTCTCCGTCGCTCTATTTTGTACAATAGACATTAAGCTATTTACATGGTTAATATAAAGGGTGAAAAATAAATAAAATAATAATAAACAAAACGACGAAGTAGTTCTGGCTATGGGATACCATCCTAATTCGCTATTCTGTTTTTACAAGTTGTGAATAAGAGTATGGGAAAGAGTGGGGTGACGAAAAGGTTTTGGCTGTAAGATACCGTTCCTGTTCGAAACCCCTGTTTGTGTTTTACAAATTTGTGTTATGTTATATCAGTGTGAGTCTTAGTCGAAGCATGGACGTAGTGATTTTTAAGAGCAGTTGAAAACAATAAAAAAGAGAAAACTAATTAGAAAAAGAGTAACGTGCTAGCGTTGGAGTGTTTATGAGTTGAGTGTTTAGTGATTATCCATGGGTTTGACCTTGAGTGACACTGATATAAAATTGATTTGTTGATGTACATTGATAGACCAAAATAAACAGAAAAGGCAGATAGTTTAATCTGTATGTTGTTTATTGAGTGTTGTGAATAAATAAAAATGGGCAATTTTCTAAATATAAGTTTAAGAATTAAGTTGATTTTGGTCGATCAGTGAGTATTGTATGTGTCTAAATATAAAGTATAAAGGGTTTGATTTTTACTGAGTTTACTGTGATAAGATTATACAAGTGAAAAAATATAATAAATAAAAATGATGATAAACGAAAAATGGACCAAAGTGATTGTGTGAAAATATGTTGGAGTATTTGGAACTAGTTTTGCTTGAATTAAGAATTGGGATTCTTTTTTAATAGTTTAGGGGTTTTGTAATTTTAGTCCATTTTTGGTCCGTCACCCGTTTGTTAGAAGAATTTTACAAAAAAAATATATGTTAGAATACTGTTTTGAAGAAGTATTGATTCAAATGAGCTAAACATTTTTAATGAGAGTTTATGAATTTGAATTTGAACTTTTCGTTTAAACATGTTATAATAAAAATGAGAAAGAATAATAATAATAAAATAATAAAAAAAAAAAAAAAAAGGCCTAATGATTTGATTTGTGGATTTGTAGAGAAATAGAAATTAAAGTGAGCTGGATTTGGTGCATCTATGTTCTTAGTGAATTCAAACAAACTTTTTCTTAACTAAACTAGGCTAATTTGAGAGTATACTAATGAGTGCTAAGTACAATGTTTACTAAGAGTAATGATTTATCCAAAATAGACTGAATAATATTAACCGGGGATGAGTCTTTTAAGTGAGAGTTGTGGTTAAATAATGTTTGACATAATAAAGTTGTTTGAGAATTTATATAGATTGAGTCTATTTTGGTCGGTCATTCTTCGTTTATATAAAATTAATATTAACACTATCATTGCAAAAATATGGCTAAAATACTAATTGCGTTAAATGATTCTTATATACAAAGATAAGTTTATTCGAATTGACAAAGAAGTATAGATATCTTTTGGTTGAATGAAATGAGGGGAGAAAAGTAAGTAAAAATAAACTATGGCTGTGACGGTGGTGAGATGTGTGGTAGTGTATGGCTTTATATGTGTGTGTGTGTGTGTGTGTGTTCCTTATGTTATTTAAGAGTGTGAAGGTTTGCGCGAATTTAATTCAGACATAATTTATTTTCGACTCTACGCGTGCTCGCATGGCTCGGACTTTGGGGCAGGTTGTGCTGTCTGCACGGTGTGTGGTGTCGGTTTTGGTGTTGTGTTTTTTATTGTGGTCCTTGCAGTTAATGCAGGAGGGGGTGGATGTGTCTGGTTCGGTGCAGGAGGAGGTGAAGTGTTCATCTCCGCATTTGGCGCAACTGGGAATGATTGATGGGCACCTACTCTTTGTGTGGCCGAACCCTTGGCATTGGCGACACTGAATGAAGGGTGAAAAGGTGTCGCAATGGACTCTCCTGTGGTCCAAGGCGACCCGTCCTAGGTCGAGGAATTTGCGCCATGCGGTGGGAGTGGTGTTTAAGACTACGTTATAGAGACTATCATTACGATTGTTTCTCTTAAATTTGATAGAAAATGTCTCGTTTTTCAGAGAGGGGTTTTGTTCTTTAATGGTGGTCAGCAGGTCTTTTTCCTCTAGGGACTTGTCGATTCCCTTAATGGTGATGAGGGGGTTCAGTCTCCTCTCGTCTTCGGCTTCTATACCCTCCGATTGGTTCAGTTTTGCCTTGGTGATGTTCTTGTGCTCCTCGCTTTCAAAAGAAAGCTTCAGTTTGACGTTTGAGAGCGGTGTGATTTTGGTGGGGGCGAAGCCGCACTCTCTGAAGTTTACCGCTTCTCGTACGTACAGGAGAAGTTCCTGTGTGGAGAAGCAGGGATCTCTGCTGACCACCAGTGAGGGGGCGGAGGGCGTTCTCGGTATGTCCGAGTTAGTTTTGGAGATAATCGTTGGGGGGGCCGGGGTCACTTTTTTGTGAATAGTAGGTTCTTCGCCGCCTTGTCTTGCCTTGTTTTGGCTGGCGGCTTCTGCGTAGGATTTGAGCTTAAGCTCAAACCTCTCTTCTCTCTGCTCCGCCTTTTCGTTTAGGGTTTGGAAATTTTCCTCTATTTTCCCGAGACTCTTGTGTACTTCTTCCTGAAGTACCTTGGCGGTGTTGGAGTGTGTGCTGGAGAGGCTGAGCCGGCACATTTCCAGCTTCTTGTTCTCCTCCTCCAGTTTCTGAATTTGGCGATTCAGGTTCTGGGTGAGGAGGCTGAGGGCTGTAATTTGTGCGGACTCAGCTGGGGGAGGCATTCCCTCGTCGGGATTTTGTGTGTGTCCCTGTGGCGGGACCCCTCTCTGTTTTGATTCTCCCTCGGCGTCTTTAAATAATTGGTGGAGTCGTCTCACCGCCACCGTGACCCCGGTTTTAATCTCGGTTTTGAGATTTCTCGACTCTGCTAGATGAGCGAGAGCTTTCATGAGGCACGATTTTGCCTCCTGCTCTCTCGAGGGTTTTTGTTTCATAGAAACAGTAGCATCGAGGTCTATCGTCTCGATGCTTTTGCGGATGGTGGAGGGTTTGGGCTGCGGCTGTAAAGGGGCCGCGTTCACCCTTTCCGCTGAAGCGGTCTTAGGGGAGGTGGTTTTTTTGGCAGGGGGGGTACGGATGCCAAACATGTTTTTTTTTTTGAGGAAGAGTTCGAGGTGAAAGCGAAAGGGCAGTTTTGACAATCGGACGATTGAAACGATTTAGGTTTGTATTAATGACTTATAACTTAAGTTGTGCAAGGAGGTAGGTGTGAATTTATGTGCTTTACCTCTTGCAGGAAACAGGAACTAAAAGTAACTAACTAACTAGCTAAAACAAAAATGAACACAAAATGTTCCCTTTGAATTTTGCTGGAAGAGCACTAACTGGAACAAAAATGAACGCAAATGTTCCCTTTGAATTTTGCTGGAAGAGCACTAACTGGAACAAAAATGAACGCTAAATGTTCCCTTTGAATTTTGCTGGAAGAGCACTAACTGGAACAAAAATGAACGCTAAATGTTCCCTTTGAATTTTGCTGGAAGAGCACTAACTGGAACAAAAATGAACGCTAATTGTTCCCTTTGAATTTTGCTGACGAGCAAAAAAAAAAAAAAAAAAAAAAAAGGTCGTTCAAGGTCACGCCAAATTGTCAAAAACCCTAAAATAAAAAAAACCAAAAAATTGGATAAAAATTGTAACCGTGTGGTCAAGTAAATATATTATAATAATTGTGTAAGTGTGTAAATATGTGTAAATATGTGTGAATATGTGTAAATATGTGTAAAAGTGTAAATATATTGATTTGAACAGACGCGGACAGTGACTATCAGAAAAAAACCAGCGACAAAAGAAATGAAATAAATGAATTTAAATAAATCTAGGACTTACTGGCTCGCGAAAAACTTTAAACAAATCAGAAGCACTACTTAGCACTGAGCACTTGAAACTTAAGGTCTCTTACAAAGTTCGTTTGGACGCACGAAGGAGAAGGCGGTGGTTGCACGTAACTGAATTTATTTGAAACTTGATGAACTTGAAGAAACAAACCGAACGAACAGTTGTTAACTTGGTGAAAACTATAACTGGAACCCGGTATAAGATCGTGTGACTGAGTGTGACTGATGCGATAGCAAGGATGCGACTGAGCTGTGACTATGTTTGCGCGACGCTGTAACCCTTCCCCGAAAAAGCAGGTAGTCGGTTTGTTTTTGTCACGGGCGAATTTGTGTGAAATCTAAGGTTTTTAAAAATTTAAATTATTTTTGCAAGGAATTTACTTTAGTTAACTAGGAGAATTCGAATTAACTGCAAATAATTGCTTACTTGGATGAATTTATTTTTAGGAGAATTTACTTTAATATTTTTTAAAGAAAATGAAAATTTTACTATTTTGAAAAAAAAAAAGAATGACTTTTGGACTCTAACTATTATTGAAAGGGCTTTATTAATTTATTTGTTTGAAGCGAAAAAGTTATTGTTTAGAAAGTATGCTACTTTAGGGATGTTAATGCAAAATGTTTTAGACTTTAATTATTTGAAAAGTTTAAGCAAAGGGAATGCAACCTTAGGAATTTAACAAAATGGCCGAAGACAATGACTTTTATTAGCGCGGCTGCAGCAGGTAAGCGCTGCAGGTATTTTATGACTTTTACGGGATGACTATTTGGTTTATTGCAAAAAATTACCAATTTATTTGGTTTATTGCAAAAAATTACCAATTTATAATTTGTATGAGTTTTTTATAAAAAAGAAGGAAATACAATATTTATGACTGCAAGTTATAAAAAAGAAGGAAATACAATATTTATGACTGCAAGTAAAAACGAAGTGAGGACAAATGTAAAATAAAATAATATACCGCTTCCGATAAAAATTGTAACCGTGTGGTCAAGTAAATATATTATAATAATTGTGTAAGTGTGTAAATATGTGTAAATATGTGTGAATATGTGTAAATATGTGTAAAAGTGTAAATATATTGATTTGAACAGACGCGGACAGTGACTATCAGAAAAAAACCAGCGACAAAAGAAATGAAATAAATGAATTTAAATAAATCTAGGACTTACTGGCTCGCGAAAAACTTTAAACAAATCAGAAGCACTACTTAGCACTGAGCACTTGAAACTTAAGGTCTCTTACAAAGTTCGTTTGGACGCACGAAGGAGAAGGCGGTGGTTGCACGTAACTGAATTTATTTGAAACTTGATGAACTTGAAGAAACAAACCGAACGAACAGTTGTTAACTTGGTGAAAACTATAACTGGAACCCGGTATAAGATCGTGTGACTGATGCGATAGCAAGGATGCGACTGGTGTTAGGTTAGGTTAGGTTAGGTTAGGTTAGGTTAGGTTAGGTTAGGTTAGGTTAGGTTAGGTTAGGTTAGGTTAGGTTAGGTTAGGTTAGGTTAGGTTAGGTTAGGTTAGGTTAGGTT